>OX387431.1:24723198-27192198 GCA_947563755.1 Lochmaea crataegi | reverse complement strand
AACAAAAAGGGTGCAGACGAGATCACCAAGGCTGCAAAGAGCAACTCATCATCGATTCGGTAATACTAAAACAGGCGCAGAAGGAACAGCGCAACATCTACACGGCTTTCGTTGATTATAGGAAAGCATTTGATAGCGTTCCACATTCCTGGCTTGTTAAAGTTTTGCAAATTTACAAAGTACACCCCACTCTTGTTACTTTTCTTGAATCATCGATGAAGCACTGGCGAACGAACCTTCATTTACAAATAAATGGTCAATACCTCGAAACTGGTGAAATTTCTATCCGTAGGGGGATCTTCCAAGGCGACTCCCTGAGTCCACTTTGGTTTTGTTTGGCAATGAATCCACTCTCCAATCTACTTAACGATACGGATTACGGCTTTAGAATCAAGGCCAACAGAAACACTAGCTGCACTGTTTCCCACCTCTTATACATGGATGACATCAAAATATACGCATCAAACCAGCGTCAAATTCAACATTTACTTAATATTACTGAAAAATTTTCCAGCGATATACAAATGGGATTTGGATTAGACAAGTGCAAAACCTTAAATATCGAGAAGGGTAAAATCGTTAACGGAGATGTATTACTACCTAATGGGAACATTATAAATGCCATGCAAAATGGTGAAACCTACAAATATCTAGGATTCCAGCAAGCTAAGCTACTTGACCAGAAGCAAGCAAAAACCAAAATTCGAGGACAGTTCACTCAAAGGATATCTGCTTTATTGAAATCCCAGTTGAACGCAGGAAATCTTGCCAAAGCAATTAAAACCTACGCCATACCGATCCTGACATACTCATTTGGAATTCTGAAGTGGACAAAAACAGAACTGGAAGATATTCAAAGAACAACGCGAACCATGATGACCAAACACAAATGTCACCACCCGACATCATCAGTTATTAGGACCACACTACCAAGAAAAGAGGGAGGGAGAGCTCTAACGGACATAGTAAATTTACATTACAAGCAAATATCCCAACTCCAAAAATTCTTCATTGGCAAGGCTCAAACATCTAAATTGCATGAGTTGGTCGCGAAAGCAGATAAAAACTATTCCCCCTTAGATCTTGTAAGCCCTGATAATAAAATTGAAATCGTTACAGACTCTGACAAACAGGCAGAGTGGGCCCAGAAAGCGCTCCATGGTCGACATCATCACGACCTCAATCAACCATATATCGACAAGGAAGCATCAAATAAGTGGCTCTCTGATGGAACATTGTTTCCAGAAACAGAAGGATTTATGATGGCGATCCAAGACCAAGTAATTAATACCAATAATTACAAGAAATTTGTTATAAGAGATCCAAACATCGTGTCGGACAAGTGCAGAAGGTGTCAACAAACAACAGAGACGATACAACACATTACGTCGGGATGTTCAGCCATAGCTAACATTGATTACCTACGCAGGCACAACCAACTGTGCAACATAATTCATCAGAAGTTGGCCAACAAATTTGGATTAGTTAACACCTACACGCCTTATTACAAGTACCATCCACATGCAGTTCTAGAGAATGCTGATTTTAGACTATACTACGATAGGTCAATTATCACCGATAGACGGGTGACGAATAACCGGCCTGATATTGTAGTTGTGGATAAAAAAGCTAACTCGGTTCTTCTAGTGGATGTTGCTGTACCCAATAACAACAATATGTTAGACAAATACAACGAGAAAATTGCAAAATACACCGATCTTGCAATTGAGGTGGGACAGATGTGGCAGGCAGAGAAAGTAGAGGTGGTGCCAGTCATCGTTTCATCTACGGGACTAATCCCCAAAACTCTACAAGACAGCCTCACCAAACTAGGTCTTCACAAAAACACATACATCGATCTGCAGAAGGCTGCAATTTTGAATACTTGTCACACTGTCCGTAAATTTCTAAATATGTAACTGCTGTGCCTAATCCCATTTGCGTTTACACACGCTCGGGATAGGTGAACATTACCAGCAAGAGCTGAGCAAGAGTACACTTGAGTTGGAAATAATAATAATAATAATAATAATAATAATAATAATAATAATAATAATAATAATAATAATAATAATAATAATAATAATAATAATAATAATAATAATAATAATAATAATAATAATAATAATAATAATAATAATAATAATAATAATAATAATAATAATAATAATAAATGCGACAATCACGATGTCGAATTGTAAAACAAGATTACCCCAGGTGGGTAGAGCTAAATGCTCAGAATCCCACACTGCTTGTGTACCTAGTACATCGGCTGTCTGCTCCACGGATTCTGGGGGGAGCAATAATTCGAGTGTAAATTCCGGGACCTTAAATCTCAGGAATCGTCAGGTGAATCGACATTGCAACACCTTAAACTCTTGTCGCGTTCAAGTTGGTGCTAGAAGGGCTTGTTCGAAAAATGATTTACCTTCTTCCTCGGTTAGCGGTAGGCGCAGCGTGACACCGAGTAGGGCTACTGCGAACCACACTCAGGGGGAAAACAACATCGATCCTCCGCCACCGGCTTCTGATGTTTCTGGAGTGACGCAAGTCGGCACATCTAAGACCACAAAAGCCGGAAAGCCCAGGAAGCGCATGAAGTGGACTATCGAGCTAAACTCATTCATTATGCGCTCCTACTTTAAAATCACGAATATGGAAACTGATATGACGACATACAGATACGCCCTCCACCGTGCATTCGTTGAACATTTTCCAGAATTTCACCATCTCACGGAACAGCGTATTGCTGACCAACGTCGAAGTATTGTGAAAAACAATCTACTACCCGGTCCGACGTTGCAACAAATTCGAGGTGAAGTCCTTCTTGACCTTCAAGATGGCGAGAATGACATAATTACCGATCAGGATACACATAAATCGGAGAATGCACAAGGAGACCACAATGGCGTTGAGGAAATAAACAATGATTGCGACAAAACCACCGATAATGACTATAATACCGAACTTTGTAAAGCACTAGCGGAATTTAATGGCACCAACCCAATACACCGGCCAAAACTACCCAAGCTTCGAACCAATAAGAGCACTAACAGCATACTAGCAGCTATGAACTTACTACTGCAGAACCATGCCAAAGACTGCGAAGCGCTGGAACAACTTCACACTCTTATCTATTGTGGAGCGGTAGCAGTGCTTCGAAGTCACAATCAACAGATCCAATCCCCTGAGAACAATCGAGGTAAATACTACAAACAGCTCAAGCCTTGGTGGCAACGCCGGCTGGAAAAGTCCATTGATGACATCAGAAGGGAATTGGGGCAGCTTACAGAATTTAAAAACAACTTGAAACCGTCTAGGCGCTTAACAAACAGAGTGAGGAAGATCTATCGAAGAATCAACACTTATACAGGTCACCCACAACATAAACAACATGTATGTGAATATATCGATTCACTCAGGCAAAAGTTAAAGGCAAAATCAAAACGTTTGTCACGATATGTCAAGTGCACGAAAAGGAAACAACAGAACTACTTATTCAATAACAATCAGAAGATATTTTACAGGCAACTAAGCGGTACTGTAAACAATCACAACCAAAGTCTCCCAGATAAAGATGAGCTAACGGAGTACTGGTCTTCTTTATGGACGAACCCTATCGAACATAAATCCAACGCTCACTGGGTTAGAACTGAGGAGGAAAAAATTAACATTGAACCAATGCCTTTCGTTAACTTGACAACAAGCGAGGTAACCGAAGCTATAAAGAGCACCAGTAGTTGGAAGACACCAGGAGTTGACAATGTCCAAAACTTCTGGTATAAGAAGTTTGACAGTCTGCATGAAGCAATGGCAAGATCATTTACACATATTCTGCAGCATCCAGAAGATACACCACCATTTCTGACACTGGGTTCGACCCACTTGCTTCCCAAAACGCATCAAACTCACGATCCTACGCAGTATAGACCTATAACATGCCTTCCAACTATATATAAAATATTAACGTCTTGCATTACTAACCGTATTTACAAACATGCGGATCATAACAACATCTTGTCGGAAGAACAGAAAGGGTGCAGACGAGATCACCAAGGCTGCAAAGAACAACTCATCATCGATTCGGTAATACTAAAACAGGCGCAGAAGGAACAGCGCAACATCTACAGGGCTTTCGTAGATTATAGGAAAGCATTTGATAGCGTTCCACATTCCTGGCTTGTTAAAGTTTTGCAAATTTACAAAGTACACCCCACTCTTGTTACTTTTCTTGAATCATCGATGAAGCACTGGCGAACGAACCTTCATTTACAAATAAATGGTCAATACCTCGAAACTGATGAAATTTCTATCCGTAGGGGGATCTTCCAGGGCGACTCCCTGAGTCCACTTTGGTTTTGTTTGGCAATGAATCCACTTTCCAAGCTACTTAACGATACGGATTACGGCTTTAAAATCAAAGCCAACAGGAACACTAGCTTCACTGTTTCCCACCTTTTATACATGGATGACATCAAAATATACGCATCAAACCAGCGTCAAATTCAACATTTACTTAATATCACTGAAAAATTTTCCAGCGATATACAAATGGGATTTGGATTAGACAAGTGCAAAACCTTGAATATCGAGAAGGGTAAAATCGTTAACGGAGATGTATTACTACCTAATGGGAACATTATAAATGCCATGCAAAATGGTGAAACCTACAAATATCTAGGATTTCAGCAAGCTAAGCTACTAGACCAGAAGCAAGCAAAAACCAAAATTCGAGGACAGTTCACTCAAAGGATAACTGCTTTATTGAAATCCCAGTTGAACGCAGGAAATCTTGCCAAAGCAATTAACACCTACGCCATACCGGTCCTGACATACTCATTTGGAATTCTGAAGTGGACAAAAACAGAACTGGAAGATATTCAAAGAACAACGCGAACCATGATGGCCAAACACAAATGTCACCACCCGACATCATCAGTTATTAGGACCACTCTACCAAGAAAAGAGGGAGGGAGAGCTCTAACGGACATAGTTAATTTACATTACAAACAAATATCCCAACTCCAAAAATTCTTCATTGGCAAGGCTCAAACATCTAAATTGCATGAGCTGGTCGCGAAAGCAGATAAAAACTATTCCCCCTTAGATCTTGTAAACCCTGATAATAAACTTGAAATCGTTACAGACTCTGACAAACAGGCAGAGTGGGCCCAGAAAGCGCTCCATGGACGACATCATCACGACCTCAATCAACCATATATCGACAAGGAAGCATCAAATAAGTGGCTCTCTGATGGAACATTGTTTCCAGAAACAGAAGGATTTATGATGGCGATCCAAGACCAAGTAATTAATACCAACAATTACAAGAAATTTGTTATAAGAGATCCAAATATCGTATCGGACAAGTGCAGAAGGTGTCAACAAACAACAGAGACAATACAACACATTACGTCGGGATGTTCAGCCATAGCTAACATTGATTACCTACGCAGGCACAATCAACTTTGCAACATCATCCATCAGAAGTTGGCCAACAAATTTGGATTACTTAACTCCTACACGCCTTATTACAAGTACCATCCGCATGCAGTTCTAGAGAATGCTGATTTTAGACTATACTACGATAGGTCAATTATCACCGATAGACGGGTGACGAATAACCGGCCTGATATTGTGGTTGTGGATAAAAAAGCTAACTCGGTTCTGCTGGTGGATGTTGCTGTACCCAATAACAACAATATTTTAGACAAATACAACGAAAAAATTGCAAAATACACCGATCTTGCAATTGAGGTAGGACAGATGTGGCATGCAGAGAAAGTAGAGGTGGTGCCGGTCATCGTTTCATCTACGGGACTAATCCCCAAAACTCTACAAGACAGCCTCACCAAACTAGGTCTTCACAAAAACACATACATCGATCTGCAGAAGGCTGCAATTTTGAATACTTGTCACACTGTCCGTAAATTTCTAAATATGTAACTGCTGTGCCTAATCCCATTTGCGTTTACAAACGCTCGGGATAGGTGAACATTACCAGCAAGAGCTGAGCAAGAGTACACTTGAGTTGGAAATAATAATAATAATAATAATAATAATAATAATAATAATAATAATAATAATAATAATAATAATAATAATAATAATAATAATAATAATAATAATAATAATAATAATAATAATAATAATAATAATAATAATAATAATAATAATAATAATAATAATAATAATAATAATAATAATAATAATAATAATAATAATAATAATAATAATAATAATAATAATAATAATAATAATAATAATAATAATAATAATAGTAATAATAATAATAATAATAATAATAACCCGTGGGGGTACTGGTCCCCTATCGGGCGCTTCCCCAGGTGGTGGATCGGGGAATGCCTTTTAGATATAGAAGGTATCGAGGAAATTAAATACCTCGGAGCGAACCAAAACCAGTTAGTTTCAGGACACGACGGTCTCCATGTGAGGAGCGGTACTCCGACAGCGTCTGTTCTCCATGTAAGGAGCGGCTGAATCAACACCTGGCAGTAGGTCAAAAATGCGACAATCACGATGTCGAATTGTAAAACTAGATTACCCCAGGTGGGTAGAGCTAAATGCTCAGAATCCCACACTGCTAGTGTACCTAGTACATCGGCTGTCTGCTCCACGGATTCTGGGGGGAGCAATAATTCGATTGTAAATTCCGGGACCTTAAATCTCAGGAATCGTCAGGTGAATCGACATTGCAACACCTTAAACTCTTGTCGCGTTCAAGTTGGTGCTAGAAGGGCTTGTTCGAAAAATGATTTACCTTCTTCCTCGGTTAGCGGTAGGCGCAGCGTGACACCGAGTAGGGCTTCTGCGAACCACACTCAGGGGGAAAACAACATCGATCCTCCGCCACCGGCTTCTGATGTTTCTGGAGTGACGCAAGTCGGCACATCTACGACCACAAAAGCTGGAAAGCCCAGGAAGCGCATGAAGTGGACTATCGAGCTAAACTCATTCATTATGCGCTCCTACTTTAAAATCACCAAGATGGAAACTGATATGACGACATACAGATACGCCCTCCACCGTGCATTCATTGAACATTTTCCAGAATTTCACCATCTCACGGAACAGCGTATTGCTGACCAACGTCGAAGTATTGTGAGAAACAATCTACTACCCGGTCCGACGTTGCAACAAATTCGAGGTGAAGTCCTTCTTGACCATCAAGATGGAGAGAATGACATAATTACCGATCAGGATACACATAAATCGGAGAATGCACAAGGAGACCACAATGGCGTTGAGAAAATAAACAATGATTGCGACAAAACCACCGATAATGACTATAATACCCAACTTTGTAAAGCACTAGCGGAATTTAATGGCACCAACCCAATACACCGGCCAAAACTACCCAAGCTTCGAACCAATAAGGGCACTAACAGCATACTAGCAGCTGTGAACTTACTACTGCAGAACCATGCTAAAGACTGCGAAGCGCTGGAACAACTTCACACTCTCATCTATTGTGGAGCGGTAGCAGTGCTTCGAAGTCACAATCAACAAATCCAATCCCCAAAGAACAATCGGGGCAAAGACTACAAACAGCTCAAGCCTTGGTGGCAACGCCGGCTGGAAAAGTCCATTGATGACATCAGAAGGGAATTGGGGCAGCTAACAGAGTTTAAAAACAACTTGAAACCGTCTAGGCGCTTAACAAACAGAGTGAGAAAGATCTATCGAAAAATCAAAACTTTTACAGGTCACCCACAACATAAACAACATGTATGTGAATATATGGATTTACTCAGGCAAAAGTTAAAGGCAAAATCCAAACGTTTGTCACGATATGTCAAGTGCACGAAAAGGAAACAACAAAACTACTTAATCAGTAACAATCAGAAGTTATTTTACAGGCAACTAAGCGGTACAGTAAACAATCACAACCAAAGTCTTCCAAATAAAGATGAGCTAACGGAGTACTGGTCTTCTTTATGGTCGAACCCTATCGAACATAAATCCAACGCTCACTGGATAAGAACTGAGGAGGAAAAAATAAACATTGAACCAATGCCTTTCGTTAACTTGACAACAAGCGAGGTAACCGAAGCTATAAAAAGCACCAGTAGTTGGAAGACACCAGGAGTTGACAATGTCCAAAACTTTTGGTATAAGAAGTTTGACAGTCTGCATGAAGCAATAGCAAGATCATTTATACATATTCTGCAACATCCAGAAGATACACCACCATTTCTGACACTGGGTTCGACCCACTTGCTTCCCAAAACGCATCAAACTCACGATCCTACGCAGTATAGACCTATAACATGCCTTCCAACTATATATAAAATATTAACGTCTTGCATTACTAACCGTATTTACAGACATGCGGATAATAACAACATCTTGTCGGAAGAACAGAAAGGGTGCAGACGAGATCACCAAGGCTGCAAAGAACAACTCATCATCGATTCGGTAATACTAAAACAGGCGCAGAAGGAACAGCGCAACATCTACACGGCTTTCGTAGATTATAGGAAAGCATTTGATAGCGTTCCACATTCCTGGCTTGTTAAAGTTTTGCAAATTTACAAAGTACACCCCATTTTTGTTACTTTTCTTGAATCATCGATGAAGCACTGGCGAACGAACCTTCATTTACAAGTAAATGGTCAATACCTCGAAACTGATGAAATTTTTATCCGTAGGGGGATCTTCCAGGGCGACTCCCTGAGTCCACTTTGGTTTTGTTTGGCAATGAATCCACTTTCCAAGCTACTTAACGATACGGATTACGGCTTTAAAATCAAAGCCAACAGGAACACTAGCTGCACTGTTTCCCACCTTTTATACATGGATGACATCAAAATATACGCATCAAACCAGCGTCAAATTCAACATTTACTTAATATCACTGAAAAATTTTCCAGTGATATACAAATGGGATTTGGATTAGACAAGTGCAAAACCTTGAATATCGAGAAGGGTAAAATCGTTAACGGAGATGTGTTACTACCTAATGGGAACATTATAAATGCCATGCAAAATGGTGAAACCTACAAATATCTAGGATTTCAGCAAGCTAAGCTACTAGACCAGAAGCAAGCAAAAACCAAAATTCGAGGACAGTTCACTCAAAGGATAACTGCTTTATTGAAATCCCAGTTGAACGCAGGAAATCTTGCCAAAGCAATTAACACCTACGCGATACCAGTCCTGACATACTCATTTGGAATTCTGAAGTGGACAAAAACAGAACTGGAAGATATTCAAAGAACAACGCGAACCATGATGACCAAACACAAATGTCACCACCCGACATCATCAGTTATTAGGACCACTCTACCAAGAAAAGAGGGAGGGAAAGCTCTAACGGACATAGTTAATTTACATTACAAACAAATATCCCAACTCCAAAAATTCTTCATTGGCAAGGCTCAAACATCTAAATTGCATGAGCTGGTCGCGAAAGCAGATAAAAACTATTCCCCCTTAGATCTTGTAAACCCTGATAATAAACTTGAAATCGTTACAGACTCTGACAAACAGGCAGAGTGGGCCCAGAAAGTGCTCCATGGTCGACATCATCACGACCTCAATCAACCTTATATCGACAAGGAAGCATCAAATAAGTGGCTCTCTGATGGAACATTGTTTCCAGAAACAGAAGGATTTATGATGGCGATCCAAGACCAAGTAATTAATACCAACAATTACAAGAAATTTGTTATAAGAGATCCAAACATCGTGTCGGACAAGTGCAGAAGGTGTCAACAAACAACAGAGACGATACAACATATTACGTCGGGATGTTCAGCCATAGCTAACATTGATTACCTACGCAGGCACAATCAACTTTGCAACATCATCCATCAGAAGTTGGCCAACAAATTTGGATTAATTAACACCTACTCGCCTTATTACAAGTACCATCCGCATGCAGTTCTAGAGAATGCTGATTTTAGACTATACTACGATAGGTCAATTATCACCGATAGACGGGTGACGAATAACCGGCCTGATATTGTGGTTGTGGATAAAAAAGCTAACTCGGTTCTCCTGGTGGATGTTGCTGTACCCAATAACAACAATATTTTAGACAAATACAACGAAAAAATTGCAAAATACACCGATCTTGCAATTGAGGTAGGACAGATGTGGCATGCAGAGAAAGTAGAGGTGGTGCCGGTCATCGTTTCATCTACGGGACTAATCCCCAAAACTCTACAAGACAGCCTCACCAAACTGGGTCTTCACAAAAACACATACATCGATCTGCAGAAGGCTGCAATTTTGAATACTTGTCACACTGTCCGTAAATTTCTAAATATGTAAATGCTGTGCCTAATCCCATTTGCGTTTACAAACGCTCGGGATAGGTGAACATTACCAGCAAAAGCTGAGCAAGAGTACACTTGAATTGGAAATAATAATAATAATAATAATAAAAAATTCGAGGACAGTTCACTCAAAGGATATATGCTTTATTGAAATCCCAGTTGAACGCAGGAAATCTCGCCAAAGCAATTAACACCTACGCCATACCGATCCTGACATACTCATTTGGAATTCTGAAGTGGACAAAAACAGAACTGGAAGATATTCAAAGAACAACGCGAACCATGATGACCAAACACAAATGTCACCACCCGACATCATCAGTTATTAGGACCACATTACCAAGAAAAGAGGGAGGGAGAGCTTTAACGGACATAGTTAATTTACATTATAATCAAATATCTAAACTCCAAAAGTTCTTCATTTTCAAGGCTCAAACATCTAAATTGCATGAGTTGGTCGCGAAAGCAGATAAAAACTATTCCCCCTTAGATCTTGTAAACCCTGATAATAAACTTGAAATCGTTACAGGCTCTGACAAACAGGCAGAGTGGGCCCAGAAAGCGCTCCATGGTCGACATCATCACGACCTCAATCAACCATATATCGACAAGGAAGCATCAAATAAGTGGCTCTCTGATGGAACATTGTTTCCAGAAACAGAAGGATTTATGATGGCGATCCAAGACCAAGTAATTAATACCAATAATTACAAGAAATTTGTTATAAGAGATCCAAACATCGTGTCGGACAAGTGCAGAAGGTGTCAACAAACAACAGAGACGATTCAACACATTACGTCGGGATGTTCAGCCATAGCTAACATTGATTACCTACTCAGGCACAATCAACTTTGCAACATCATCCATCAGAAGTTGGCCAACAAATTTGGATTAGTTAACACCTACACGCCTTATTACAAGTACCATCCGCATGCAGTTCTAGAGAATGCTGATTTCAGACTATACTACGATAGGTCAATTATCACCGATAGACGGGTGACGAATAACCGGCCTGATATTGTAGTTGTGGATAAAAAAGCTAACTCGGTTCTTCTAGTGGATGTTGCTGTACCCAATAACAACAATATGTTAGACAAATACAACGAGAAAATTGCAAAATACACCGATCTTGCAATTGAGGTAGGACAGATGTGGCATGCAGAGAAAGTAGAGGTGGTGCCGGTCATCGTTTCATCTACGGGACTAATCCCCAAAACTCTACAAGACAGCCTCACCAAACTAGGTCTTCACAAAAACACATACATCGATCTGCAGAAGGCTGCAATTTTGAATACTTGTCACACTGTCCGTAAATTTCTAAATATGTAACTGCTGTGCCTAATCCCATTTGCGTTTACACACGCTCGGGATAGGTGAACATTACCAGCAAGAGCTGAGCAAGAGTACACTTGAGTTGGGAAATAATAATAATAATAATAATAATAATAATAATAATAATAATAATAATAATAATAATAATAATAATAATACCATACCATTTTACCATACCATTTATTGACCAAATATAATATATTTACATACGAAAGTACGTCTAGGTCCTAAATATATGAAAACACAGTATACAAACATGTATCTATAGGTCGTTTACACAATAACTAAAAATTATATTGAAATGTTTAAAAAATTTTTGAAAAATTGACTTACAGTACTTTAAAATACAATTACAAAATAACATAGAACACGTATGCTATATAAAATTTTGACTGGATGATCCACACATTAAATCTTTATAAAAATAATGAAATAAAATAATAAACATTAAAAGTGGTAACACATGAATTGCTGAATAGAATAAAAACAATGTTTCAGTAAAAACTCCTTGACTTTACGTACAAATAAATTGATTGACATATTTACAATATTTTCCCCATCCAATATATATATTATTTTGTTGTATATACCCACATCAAGCTTATTACGTTTAGTGGTTTCAATCCTAGATATCTCAACAACTAAGTTGTTGGCAGACCTAGTAGAGTAATTATGTAAATTCGAGTGAGTCATAAATTTTTCACGATGCTGATGAATGAATTTTGCTACTTCAAAGATATACATACAAGGTAAAGGTAGAACTTTGTACTTTGAAAACAGGGGTTTACAATGCGCATCCCACTTTGCACCATCAATGATTCGCAAAGCAGATTTTTGCAGTCGGAATGCTGCTTCAGCACAGGATCTGAATTCTCAACTAATCTACTAGAACTTACTAATAGCGATTGAGTTTTAGTTTCATTAAGCTTAAGATGATTTGCTGAGAACCAATTTTTCACGGATTGCATACTTTCCTTACACTCCGGTATATTCGTGCGAGAGCTAATTGTTGTATCATCTGCAAACAAAAGGCATTTAGAATACTCCACCGCGCCTGGCAGGTCATTTATGTATAAAATAAATAATACAGGTCCCAAAACTGAGCCATGCGGAACACCTTTTTCAACAGAAAGGATACTCGAATTTATACCATCACAATGGACATATTGTCTTCTGTTTGAGAGATAGGAGCGAAACAAGAGTAATTCTTTGGATCTTATCCCGTAATATTCCATTTTTTTTATTAGCAAGTCCGGATCTACACAGTCGAATGCTTTGCTGAGATCACAAAATGTAATATCAACACTTGTTTTCATATCAAGTGACTCAGTAGCATACTCAATCAGATCCAGTAATGCGTTAGTTGTGGATCTATTCTTACGAAATCCAAACTGCGCAGGTGAAAAAATATTACTATGTTCACAGTAGCTAACTAATTTCTGTTTGATCAATATTTCCAAAATTTTACTTAGGACTGGTACAATCGCAATTGGCCTATAGTTAATAATAATAATAATAATAATAATAATAATAATAATAATAATAATAATAATAATAATAATAATAATAATAATAATAATAATAATAATAATAATAATAATAATAATAATAATAATAATAATAATAATAATAATAATAATAATAATAATAATAATAATAATTAATAATAATAATAATAATAATAATAATAATAATAATAATAATAATAATAATAATAATAATAATAATAATAATAATAATAATAATAATAATAACCCGTGGGGGTACTGGTCCCCTATCGGGCGCTTCCCCAGGTAGTGGTAGTGGATCGGGGAATGCCTTTTAGATATAGAAGGTATCGAGGAAATTAAATACCTCGGAGCGAACCAAAACCAGTTAGTTTCAGGACACGACGGTCTCCATGTAAGGAGCGGTACTCCGACAGCGTCTGTTCTCCATGTAAGGAGCGGCTGAATCAGCACCTGGCAGTAGGTCTAAAATGCGATAATCACGATGTCGAATTGTAAAACAAGATTACCCCAGGTGGGTAGAGCTAAATGCTCAGAATCCCACACTGCTTGTGTACCTAGTACATCGGCTGTCTGCTCCACGGATTCTGGGGGGAGCAATAATTCGAGTGTAAATTCCGGGACCCTAAATCTCAGGAATCGTCAGGTGAATCGACATTGCAACACCTTAAACTCTTGTCGCGTTCAAGTTGGTGCTAGAAGGGCTTGTTCGAAAAATGTTTTACCTTCTTCCTCGGTTAGCGGTAGGCGCAGCGTGACACCGAGTAGGGCTACTGCGAACCACACTCAGGGGGAAAACAACATCGATCCTCCGCCACCGGCTTCTGATGTTTCGGGAGTGACGCAAGTCGGCACATCTACGACCACAAAAGCCGGGAAGCCCAGGAAGCGCATGAAGTGGACTATCGAGCTAAACTCATTCATTATGCGCTCCTACTTTAAAATCACGAATATGGAAACTGATATGACGACATACAGATACGCCCTCCAACGTGCATTCGTTGAACATTTTCCAGAATTTCACCATCTCACGGAACAGCGTATTGCTGACCAACGTCGAAGTATTGTGAAAAACAATCTACTACCCGGTCCGACATTGCAACAAATTCGAGGTGAAGTCCTTCTTGACCTTCAAGATGGCGAGAATGACATAATTACCGATCAGGATACACATAAATCGGACAATGCACAAGGAGACCACAATGGCGTTGAGGAAATAAACAATGATTGCGACAAAACCACCGATAATGACTATAATACCGAACTTTGTAAAGCACTAGCGGAATTTAATGGCACCAACCCAATACACCGGCCAAAAACCAAAGCTGCGAACCAATAAGAGCACTAACAGCATACTAGCAGCTGTGAACTTACTACTGCAGAACTATGCTAAAGACTGCGAGGCGCTGGAACAACTTCACACTCTCATCTATTGTGGAGCGGTAGCAGTGATTCGAAGTCACAATCAACAGATCCAATCCCCTAAGAACAATCGGGGTAAAGACTACAAACAGCTCAAGCCTTGGTGGCAACGCCGGCTGGAAAAGTCCATTGATGACATCAGAAGGGAATTGGGGCAGCTTACAGAATTTAAAAACAACTTGAAACCGTCTAGGCGCTTAACAAACAGAGTGAGGAAGATCTATCGAAGAATCAACACTTATACAGGTCACCCACAACATAAACAACATGTATGTGAATATATCGATTCACTCAGGCAAAAGTTAAAGGCAAAATCAAAACGTTTGTCACGATATGTCAAGTGCACGAAAAGGAAACAACAGAACTACTTATTCAATAACAATCAGAAGTTATTTTACAGGCAACTAAGCGGTACTGTAAACAATCACAACCAAAGTCTCCCAGATAAAGATGAGCTAACGGAGTACTGGTCTTCTTTATGGTCGAACCCTATCGAACATAAATCCAACGCTCACTCGATAAGAACTGAGGAGGAAAAAATTAACATTGAACCAATGCCTTTCGTTAACTTGACAACAAGCGAGGTAACCGAAGCTATGAAGAGCACCAGTAATTGGAAGACACCAGGAGTTGACCATGTCCAAAACTTCTGGTATAAGAAGTTTGACAGTCCGCATGAAGCAATGGCAAGATCATTTACACATATTCTGCAGCATCCAGAAGATACACCACCGTTTCTGACACTGGGTTCGACCCACTTGCTTCCCAAAACGCATCAAACTCACGATCCTACGCAGTATAGACCTATAACATGCCTTCCAACTATATGTAAAATATTAACGTCTTGCATTACTAACCGTATTTACAGACATGCCGATCAAAACAACATCTTGTCGGAAAAACAAAAAGGGTGCACACGAGATCACCAAGGCTGCAAAGAGCAACTCATCATCGATTCGGTAATACTAAAACAGGCGCAGAAGGAACAGCGCAACATCTACACGGCTTTCGTTGATTATAGGAAAGCATTTGATAGCGTTCCACATTCCTGGCTTGTTAAAGTTTTGCAAATTTACAAAGTACACCCCACTCTTGTTACTTTTCTTGAATCATCGATGAAGCACTGGCGAACGAACCTTCATTTACAAATAAATGGTCAATACCTCGAAACTGATGAAATTTCTATCCGTAGGGGGATCTTCCAAGGCGACTCCCTGAGTCCACTTTGGTTTTGTTTGGCAATGAATCCACTCTCCAATCCACTTAACGATACGGATTACGGCTTTAGAATCAAGGCCAACAGAAACACTAGCTGCACTGTTTCCCACCTCTTATACATGGATGACATCAAAATATACGCATCAAACCAGCGTCAAATTCAACGTTTACTTAATATTACTGAAAAATTTTCCAGCGATATACAAATGGGATTTGGATTAGACAAGTGCAAAACCTTAAATATCGAGAAGGGTAAAATCGTTAACGGAGATGTATTACTACCTAATGGGAACATTATAAATGCCATGCAAAATGGTGAAACCTACAAATATCTAGGATTTCAGCAAGCTAAGCTACTTGACCAGAAGCAAGCAAAAACCAAAATTCGAGGACAGTTCACTCAAAGGGTATCTGCTTTATTGAAATCCCAGGTGAACGCAGGAAATCTCGCCAAAGCAATTAACACCTACGCCATACCGATCCTGACATACTCATTTGGAATTCTGAGGTGGACAAAAACAGAACTGGAAGATATTCAAAGAACAACGCGAACCATGATGACCAAACACAAATGTCACCACCCGACATCATCAGTTATTAGGACCACACTACCAAGAAAAGAGGGAGAGAGAGCTCTAACGGACATAGTAAATTTACATTACAAGCAAATATCCCAACTCCAAAAATTCTTCATTGGCAAGGCTCAAACATCTAAATTGCATGAGTTGGTCGCGAAAGCAGATAAAAACTATTCCCCCTTAGATCTTGTAAACCCTGATAATAAACTTGAAATCGTTACAGACTCTGACAAACAGGCAGAGTGGGCCCAGAAAGTGCTCCATGGTCGACATCATCACGACCTCAATCAACCATATATCGACAAGGAAGCATCAAATAAGTGGCTCTCTGATGGAACATTGTTTCCAGAAATAGAAGGATTTATGATGGCGATCCAAGACCAAGTAATTAATACCAATAATTACAAGAAATTTGTTATAAGAGATCCAAACATCGTGTCGGACAAGTGCATGTGTCAACAAACAACAGAGACGATACAACACATTACGTCGGGATGTTCAGCCATAGCTAACATTGATTACCTACGCAGGCACAACCAACTGTGCAACATAATTCATCAGAAGTTGGCCAACAAATTTGGATTAGTTAACACCTACACGCCTTATTACAAGTACCATCCACATGCAGTTCTAGAGAATGCTGATTTTAGACTATACTACGATAGGTCAATTATCACCGATAGACGGGTGACGAATAACCGGCCTGATATTGTATTTGTGGATAAAAAAGCTAACTCGGTTCTTCTAGTGGATGTTGCTGTACCCAATAACAACAATATGTTAGACAAATACAACGAGAAAATTGCAAAATACACCGATCTTGCAATTGAGGTGGGACAGATGTGGCAGGCAGAGAAAGTAGAGGTGGTGCCAGTCATCGTTTCATCTACGGGACTAATCCCCAAAACTCTACAAGACAGCCTCACCAAACTAGGTCTTCACAAAAACACATACATCGATCTGCAGAAGGCTGCAATTTTGAATACTTGTCACACTGTCCGTAAATTTCTAAATATGTAACTGCTGTGCCTAATCCCATTTGCGTTTACACACGCTCGGGATAGGTTAACATTACCAGCAAGAGCTGAGCAAGAGTACACTTGAGTTGGAAATAATAATAATAATAATAATAATAATAATAATAATAATAATAATAATAATAATAATAATAATGATAATGATAATAATAATACCATACCATACCATACCATACCATTTATTGACCAAATATAATATATTTACATACGAAAGTACGTCTAGGTCCTAAATATATGAAAACACAGTACACAAACATGTATCTATAGGTCGTTTACACAATAACTAAAAATTATATTGAAATGTTTAAAACATTTTTGAAAAATTGACTTACAGTACTTTAAAATACAATTACAAAATAACATAGAACACGTATGCTATATAAAATTTTGACTGGATGATCCACACATTAAATCTTTATAAAAATAATGAAATAAAATAATAAACATTAAAAGTGGTAACACATGAATTGCTGAATAGAATAAAAACAATGTTTCAGTAAAAACTCGTACAAATAAATTGATTGACATATTTACAATATTTTCCTCATCCAATATATATATTATTTTGTTGTATATACCCACATCAAGCTTATTACGTTTAGTGGTTTCAATCCTAGATATCTCAACAACTAAGTTGTTGGCAGACCTAGTAGAGTAATTATGTAAATTCGAGTGAGTCATAAATTTTTCACGATGCTGATGAATGAATTTTGCTACTTCAAAGATATACATACAAGGTAAAGGTAGAACTTTGTACTTTGAAAACAGGGGTTTACAATGCGCATCCCACTTTGCACCATCAATGATTCGCAAAGCAGATTTTTGCAGTCGGAATGCTGCTTCAGCTCCAGCTGCATTGCCCCATAATAATATACCATAACTTAGGTGGGAATGAACAATTGCAAAGTACACAGTACTTAGAAAATTGGACGATAAAGATGATCTTAGTTGTCGTAGTGCAAAAACTTGTGATGCCAATTTTGAACATAAAGAATTCAGATGAGGTTGCCAATTCAGGTGAGTATCTAACATTAAACCTAAATATACCACAGGATCTGAATTCTCAACTAATCTACTAGAACTTACTAATAGCGATTGAGTTTTAGTTTCATTAAGCTTAAGATGATTTGCTGAGAACCAATTTTTCACGGATTGCATACTTTCCTTACACTCCGGTATATTCGTGCGAGAGCTAATTGTTGTATCATCTGCAAACAAAAGGCATTTAGAATACTCCACCGCGCCTGGCAGGTCATTTATGTATAAAATAAATAATACAGGTCCCAAAACTGAGCCCTGCGGAACACCTTTTTCAACAGAAAGGATACTCGAATTTATACCATCACAATGGACATATTGTCTTCTGTTTGAGAGATAGGAGCGAAACAAGAGTAATTCTTTGGATCTTATCCCGTAATATTCCATTTTTTTTATTAGCAAGTCCGGATCTACACAGTCGAATGCTTTGCTGAGATCACAAAATGTAATATCAACACTTGTTTTCATATCAAGTGACTCAGTAGCATACTCAATCAGATCCAGTAATGCGTTAGTTGTGGATCTATTCTTACGAAATCCAAACTGCGCAGGTGAAAAAATATTACTATGTTCACAGTAGCTAACTAATTTCTGTTTGATCAATATTTCCAAAATTTTACTTAGGACTGGTACAATCGCAATTGGCCTATAGTTGTCAGTGTTATCAGAATCTCCCTTCTTAAAGGTGGGTAAAATTTTGGTAATTTTAAACAAATCAGGCCAAATGCCCTCTTGAAGACATTGATTGTAAAGAGTTGTAAGTGGTTCAATGATATACTCAATAGAATTTATTATTATTTTCCCATTCATATCAAAGAAATCTAGACATGGCTTATTTTTCAAACTTAGTACTGCTTCCCGTACATCAGATTGCAAAATTGGCCCCATGAAAAATGAAGTTGATGGTTTTGCCATATTATTTAAATACTCCATCGGATCATTTCTTGAATCTAAAATAATATTAGTAATTTTTTGTGCAGCTGTACTAAAGAATTCATTAAATTCATCTGGCGTAATATTTGTTTGTATTGGTTTTTTATTTTTTACAGTTCTCTCTGAGTTAACTAAATTCCAAATTATTTTATTTTTGTTATCGGCTTGTTCTATAATTTTTGAATAAGCTTCCCTTTTATGTTGCTTAAGAGATTTCTTATATGACGAACGGAGAGCTGTGTATGCATTCCAGTCCGATAAGTAGTTTGTTTTTTTAAATTTATTTTTTAAAGTGAATACTGATTTTCTCATTTCTCTGAGATGATCATTGAACCATTTTATTTTGCGATTCTGAATTTTTGATTTCAATGGAAAAGCTACTTGCGCAATTTCCTGTAACGTACTCAATATATGATTAGCAAGATCATTTGAATTCAGACATTGTAAATTGTAATTAAACCAATTAATTTTACTTAATTGGTTTGTAAAGTATTTGATGTTGTTTGTGTTAATTATACGTTTTTTTACAACTGGCATATCAGGACTACAGAAATTTAGTAACTTAATATAAAGTGCCTGATGATCCCCAATATCCACATCCAAAACACCGACATCGATGTCTTTTAGATCAACATTGGTAACTACATTATCAAGCCGTGATTTAGTAGTTGGCGTGATCCTTGTTGGAATATGGATTAGGGATGAAAGGCCATACATATGTAACATGTTCCTAATCTCAGTAGAGTGATTACTAGGACCATCCAAATCAAGATTAAAATCACCAACTAAAATAATTTTTTTAAATTTAAAAAATAGATGATCCAGAAGATTAATAAGGTTTGTTTGAAATAAATTTAGATCACCACTACTGGATGATCTGTAAACAGTTAAAAGGACTATACTTGTATTCAGAATTTTTGCACAACAAAATTCTGCATGCACAGGAATACAGAAATTGTTCACATCTACTGGTTTAATTTCAATGTGAGATCTTGCGTATATGGCAACACCCCCATGGCTTATGCTGTCTCTACAAAAGTATGAAATTAATTTATACATTTTAATATTAAGGGTTGTTAACTTATCAGTGGAAAGCCAATGCTCAGCAATAGATAAGACATCAAAATTAATCTCACTTGTTAATACTTCTAGGTCATCTATCTTATTGGAAATACTTTGACAGTTTATATAAATTAAATTAAAATAATGTTTAGAAAGGTTATCAGTTTTTGTTCTAAGCTCCATTTCCATCTGTACTTTTATATCTGCCGCTGAGGCGAAAAAACTCATTCAAAAATACTCCCTCTGGCCAGACTTCGGGTTTCACAATTTTTGGTACGACACTAATGGGTACCGATATTTTATATGAGGTATAACGATCCGGTGCTCTTGTTTTTAACTGATAAACTTCAATACGAGAATCCATTTCTTCTAAATGTTTTTTAACAACGTCTACATTCGCTTTTGGGCTCCAGTTCGTTGAATGAAAATGTTGCATATGTTCCTGTCTAGCTGCTTTTAAATTGGGATTTTAGCCTGACATAGTACCAACGAGTACGTTCTTTGGTTTTTTTTGCAGGTTTTCGTTAGAAGTGCGATTTTGTTCGCTGCTAGCTAAATTTATAATATCTGTACACATACCAGAGGTCGTAGCTTGATGAACAGCAGCGGAAACTTTCTGTAATGTGACATTTGAAGTATCTTGAGAGGTACTTGCACCAATATTTGACGCATATAACACATGTGATTTTCCTTTTTCCGGAAGATTACTGGTTTTTTTCATGAGATTTATCTCCCTATTTAAAAAATCTACTTGCGCTTGGAGCGAACGTATTGCAATCCGTTGATTTTCGATTGTAAGGTCCTTTTGTGCTAACAATTCTTCAGAATGCTTCAATTTTAAATCTAGTATTGCATTCGTCGCAGTACTCAGTACTTGAGATTGAGAGCTGTTTTCCTTGATATCAGAGCAGCAATTTATTGTTTGATTTTCCAAATATAGAATGCCTTTAAGTTGTTTCAAGCAACTTTCATGCGATACATTCCCACATACAACACAACGCAAGCCCACTTTAGCAGGTTTTCTACACCTCTTACATTCACTAACTGTTTCATTAATTTCCTTACCCATCTTAGATATCAATTAAGATGAACTACACTGATTAACACAATGACAATAGATTTAATTGAATATGAGGCACTAATCGTGGAAATTTAACTCAAAAGTTTTACCGTGGTGGAATGGTCTACACACTTGGCCTAATAAAAACTTATCAGTTTTAACCAGATAGCACGATTTACGGAAGAATCCAATGTAAATATGCAGCAAATCTATAGTAAATGTATTTTATTTTACTTACAAGTACTAATACTGCAGTAATGGAGGTTAAAAATTGATTTGATGCACTTTCCAAGAATTAAAAACACTGAATTCCACTCAAATTTGACCTTTTCTCGGACCACAAAATTAACTGACATTCACTATTGAAATAGATGATAGATAATAATAATAATAATAATAATAATAATAATAATAATAATAATAATAATAATAATAATAATAATAATAATAATAATAATAGGCCCGTGGGGGTACTGGTCCCCTATCGGGCGCTTCCCCAGGTGGTGGATCGGGGAATGCCTTTTAGATATAGAAGGTATCGAGGAAATTAAATACCTCGGAGTGAACCAAAACCAGTTAGTTTCAGGACACGACGGTCTCCATGTAAGGAGCGGTACTCCGACAGCGTCTGTTCTCCATGTAAGGAGCGGCTGACTCAGCACCTGGCAGTAGGTCTAAAATGCGACAATCACGATGTCGAATTGTAAAACAAGATTACCCCAGGTGGGTAGAGCTAAATGCTCAGAATCCCACACTGCTTTTGTACCTAGTACATCGGCTGTCTGCTCCACGGATTCTGGGGGGAGCAATAATTCGAGTGTAAATTCCGGGACCTTAAATCTCAGGAATCGTCAGGTGAATCGACATTGCAACACCTTAAACTCTTGTCGCGTTCAAGTTGGTGCTAGAAGGGCTTGTTCGAAAAATGATTTACCTTCTTCCTCGGTTAGCGGTAGGCGCAGCGTGACACCGAGTAGGGCTACTGCGAACCACACTCAGGGGGAAAACAACATCGATCCTCCGCCACCGGCTTCTGATGTTTCTGGAGTGACGCAAGTCGGCACATCTACGACCACAAAAGCCGGAAAGCCCAGGAAGCGCATGAAGTGGACTATCGAGCTAAACTCATTCATTATGCGCTCCTACTTTAAAATCACGAATATGGAAACTGATATGACGACATACAGATACGCCCTCCACCGTGCATTCGTTGAACATTTTCCAGAATTTCACCATCTCACGGAACAGCGTATTGCTGACCAACGTCGAAGTATTGTGAAAAACAATCTACTACCCGGTCCGACGTTGCAACAAATTCGAGGTGAAGTCCTTCTTGACTTTCAAGATGGCGAGAATGACATAATTACCGATCAGGATACACATAAATCGGAGAATGCACAAGGAGACCACAATGGCGTTGAGGAAATAAACAATGATTGCGACAAAACCACCGATAATGACTATAATACCGAACTTTGTAAAGCACTAGCGGAATTTAATGGCACCAACCCAATACACCGGCCAAAACTACCCAAGCTTCGAACCAATAAGAGCACTAACAGCATACTAGCAGCTGTGAACTTACTACTGCAGAACTATGCTAAAGACTGCGAAGCGCTGGAACAACTTCACACTCTCATCTATTGTGGAGCGGTAGCAGTGATTCGAAGTCACAATCAACAGATCCAATCCCCTAAGAACAATCGAGGTAAAGACTACAAACAGCTCAAGCCTTGGTGGCAACGCCGGCTGGAAAAGTCCATTGATGACATCAGAAGGGAATTGGGGCAGCTTACAGAATTTAAAAACAACTTGAAACCGTCTAGGCGCTTAACAAACAGAGTGAGGAAGATCTATCGAAGAATCAACACTTATACAGGTCACCCACAACATAAACAACATGTATGTGAATATAGCGATTCACTCAGACAAAAGTTAAAGGCAAAATCAAAACGTTTGTCACGATATGTCAAGTGCACGAAAAGGAAACAACAGAACTACTTATTCAATAACAATCAGAAGTTATTTTACAGGCAACTAAGCGGTACTGTAAACAATCACAACCAAAGTCTCCCAGATAAAGATGAGCTAACGGAGTACTGGTCTTCTTTATGGTCGAACCCTATCGAACATAAATCCAACGCTCACTGGATTAGAACTGAGGAGGAAAAAATTAACATTGAACCAATGCCTTTCGTTAACTTGACAACAAGCGAGGTAACCGAAGCTATAAAGAGCACCAGTAGTTGGAAGACACCAGGAGTTGACAATGTCCAAAACTTCTGGTATAAGAAGTTTGACAGTCTGCATGAAGCAATGGCAAGATCATTTACACATATTCTGCATCATCCAGAAGATACACCACCATTTCTGACACTGGGTTCGACCCACTTGCTTCCCAAAACGCATCAAACTCACGATCCTACGCAGTATAGACCTATAACATGCCTTCCAACTATATATAAAATATTAACGTCTTGCATTACTAACCGTATTTACAGACATGCGGATCATAACAACATCTTGTCGGAAGAACAGAAAGGGTGCAGACGAGATCACCAAGGCTGCAAAGAACAACTCATCATCGATTCGGTAATACTAAAACAGGCGCAGAAGGAACAGCGCAACATCTACACGGCTTTCGTAGATTATAGGAAAGCATTTGATAGCGTTCCACATTCCTGGCTTGTTAAAGTGTTGCAAATTTACAAAGTACACCCCACTCTTGTTACTTTTCTTGAATCATCGATGAAGCACTGGCGAACGAACCTTCATTTACAAATAAATGGTCAATACCTCGAAACTGATGAAATTTCTATCCGTAGGGGGATCTTCCAGGGCGACTCCCTGAGTCCACTTTGGTTTTGTTTGGCAATGAATCCACTTTCCAAGCTACTTAACGATACGGATTACGGCTTTAAAATCAAAGCCAACAGGAACACTAGCTGCACTATTTCCCACCTTTTATATATGGATGACATCAAAATATACGCATCAAACCAGCGTCAAATTCAACATTTACTTAATATCACTGAAAATTTTTCCAGTGATATACAAATGGGATTTGGATTAGACAAGTGCAAAACCTTGAATATCGAGAAGGGTAAAATCGTTAACGGAGATGTGTTACTACCTAATGGGAACATTATAAATGCCATGCAAAATGGTGAAACCTACAAATATCTAGGATTTCAGCAAGCTAAGCTACTTGACCAGAAGCAAGCAAAAACCAAAATTCGAGGACAGTTCACTCAAAGGGTATCTGCTTTATTGAAATCCCAGGTGAACGCAGGAAATCTCGCCAAAGCAATTAACACCTACGCCATACCGATCCTGACATACTCATTTGGAATTCTGAGGTGGACAAAAACAGAACTGGAAGATATTCAAAGAACAACGCGAACCATGATGACCAAACACAAATGTCACCACCCGACATCATCAGTTATTAGGACCACACTACCAAGAAAAGAGGGAGAGAGAGCTCTAACGGACATAGTAAATTTACATTACAAGCAAATATCCCAACTCCAAAAATTCTTCATTGGCAAGGCTCAAACATCTAAATTGCATGAGTTGGTCGCGAAAGCAGATAAAAACTATTCCCCCTTAGATCTTGTAAACCCTGATAATAAACTTGAAATCGTTACAGACTCTGACAAACAGGCAGAGTGGGCCCAGAAAGTGCTCCATGGTCGACATCATCACGACCTCAATCAACCATATATCGACAAGGAAGCATCAAATAAGTGGCTCTCTGATGGAACATTGTTTCCAGAAATAGAAGGATTTATGATGGCGATCCAAGACCAAGTAATTAATACCAATAATTACAAGAAATTTGTTATAAGAGATCCAAACATCGTGTCGGACAAGTGCATGTGTCAACAAACAACAGAGACGATACAACACATTACGTCGGGATGTTCAGCCATAGCTAACATTGATTACCTACGCAGGCACAACCAACTGTGCAACATAATTCATCAGAAGTTGGCCAACAAATTTGGATTAGTTAACACCTACACGCCTTATTACAAGTACCATCCACATGCAGTTCTAGAGAATGCTGATTTTAGACTATACTACGATAGGTCAATTATCACCGATAGACGGGTGACGAATAACCGGCCTGATATTGTATTTGTGGATAAAAAAGCTAACTCGGTTCTTCTAGTGGATGTTGCTGTACCCAATAACAACAATATGTTAGACAAATACAACGAGAAAATTGCAAAATACACCGATCTTGCAATTGAGGTGGGACAGATGTGGCAGGCAGAGAAAGTAGAGGTGGTGCCAGTCATCGTTTCATCTACGGGACTAATCCCCAAAACTCTACAAGACAGCCTCACCAAACTAGGTCTTCACAAAAACACATACATCGATCTGCAGAAGGCTGCAATTTTGAATACTTGTCACACTGTCCGTAAATTTCTAAATATGTAACTGCTGTGCCTAATCCCATTTGCGTTTACACACGCTCGGGATAGGTTAACATTACCAGCAAGAGCTGAGCAAGAGTACACTTGAGTTGGAAATAATAATAATAATAATAATAATAATAATAATAATAATAATAATAATGATAATAATAATACCATACCATACCATACCATACCATTTATTGACCAAATATAATATATTTACATACGAAAGTACGTCTAGGTCCTAAATATATGAAAACACAGTACACAAACATGTATCTATAGGTCGTTTACACAATAACTAAAAATTATATTGAAATGTTTAAAACATTTTTGAAAAATTGACTTACAGTACTTTAAAATACAATTACAAAATAACATAGAACACGTATGCTATATAAAATTTTGACTGGATGATCCACACATTAAATCTTTATAAAAATAATGAAATAAAATAATAAACATTAAAAGTGGTAACACATGAATTGCTGAATAGAATAAAAACAATGTTTCAGTAAAAACTCGTACAAATAAATTGATTGACATATTTACAATATTTTCCTCATCCAATATATATATTATTTTGTTGTATATACCCACATCAAGCTTATTACGTTTAGTGGTTTCAATCCTAGATATCTCAACAATAAGTTGTTGGCAGACCTAGTAGAGTAATTATGTAAATTCGAGTGAGTCATAAATTTTTCACGATGCTGATGAATGAATTTTGCTACTTCAAAGATATACATACAAGGTAAAGGTAGAACTTTGTACTTTGAAAACAGGGGTTTACAATGCGCATCCCACTTTGCACCATCAATGATTCGCAAAGCAGATTTTTGCAGTCGGAATGCTGCTTCAGCTCCAGCTGCATTGCCCCATAATAATATACCATAACTTAGGTGGGAATGAACAATTGCAAAGTACACAGTACTTAGAAAATTGGACGATAAAGATGATCTTAGTTGTCGTAGTGCAAAAACTTGTGATGCCAATTTTGAACATAAAGAATTCAGATGAGGTTGCCAATTCAGGTGAGTATCTAACATTAAACCTAAATATACCACAGGATCTGAATTCTCAACTAATCTACTAGAACTTACTAATAGCGATTGAGTTTTAGTTTCATTAAGCTTAAGATGATTTGCTGAGAACCAATTTTTCACGGATTGCATACTTTCCTTACACTCCGGTATATTCGTGCGAGAGCTAATTGTTGTATCATCTGCAAACAAAAGGCATTTAGAATACTCCACCGCGCCTGGCAGGTCATTTATGTATAAAATAAATAATACAGGTCCCAAAACTGAGCCCTGCGGAACACCTTTTTCAACAGAAAGGATACTCGAATTTATACCATCACAATGGACATATTGTCTTCTGTTTGAGAGATAGGAGCGAAACAAGAGTAATTCTTTGGATCTTATCCCGTAATATTCCATTTTTTTTATTAGCAAGTCCGGATCTACACAGTCGAATGCTTTGCTGAGATCACAAAATGTAATATCAACACTTGTTTTCATATCAAGTGACTCAGTAGCATACTCAATCAGATCCAGTAATGCGTTAGTTGTGGATCTATTCTTACGAAATCCAAACTGCGCAGGTGAAAAAATATTACTATGTTCACAGTAGCTAACTAATTTCTGTTTGATCAATATTTCCAAAATTTTACTTAGGACTGGTACAATCGCAATTGGCCTATAGTTGTCAGTGTTATCAGAATCTCCCTTCTTAAAGGTGGGTAAAATTTTGGTAATTTTAAACAAATCAGGCCAAATGCCCTCTTGAAGACATTGATTGTAAAGAGTTGTAAGTGGTTCAATGATATACTCAATAGAATTTATTATTATTTTCCCATTCATATCAAAGAAATCTAGACATGGCTTATTTTTCAAACTTAGTACTGCTTCCCGTACATCAGATTGCAAAATTGGCCCCATGAAAAATGAAGTTGATGGTTTTGCCATATTATTTAAATACTCCATCGGATCATTTCTTGAATCTAAAATAATATTAGTAATTTTTTGTGCAGCTGTACTAAAGAATTCATTAAATTCATCTGGCGTAATATTTGTTTGTATTGGTTTTTTATTTTTTACAGTTCTCTCTGAGTTAACTAAATTCCAAATTATTTTATTTTTGTTATCGGCTTGTTCTATAATTTTTGAATAAGCTTCCCTTTTATGTTGCTTAAGAGATTTCTTATATGACGAACGGAGAGCTGTGTATGCATTCCAGTCCGATAAGTAGTTTGTTTTTTTAAATTTATTTTTTAAAGTGAATACTGATTTTCTCATTTCTCTGAGATGATCATTGAACCATTTTATTTTGCGATTCTGAATTTTTGATTTCAATGGAAAAGCTACTTGCGCAATTTCCTGTAACGTACTCAATATATGATTAGCAAGATCATTTGAATTCAGACATTGTAAATTGTAATTAAACCAATTAATTTTACTTAATTGGTTTGTAAAGTATTTGATGTTGTTTGTGTTAATTATACGTTTTTTTACAACTGGCATATCAGGACTACAGAAATTTAGTAACTTAATATAAAGTGCCTGATGATCCCCAATATCCACATCCAAAACACCGACATCGATGTCTTTTAGATCAACATTGGTAACTACATTATCAAGCCGTGATTTAGTAGTTGGCGTGATCCTTGTTGGAATATGGATTAGGGATGAAAGGCCATACATATGTAACATGTTCCTAATCTCAGTAGAGTGATTACTAGGACCATCCAAATCAAGATTAAAATCACCAACTAAAATAATTTTTTTAAATTTAAAAAATAGATGATCCAGAAGATTAATAAGGTTTGTTTGAAATAAATTTAGATCACCACTACTGGATGATCTGTAAACAGTTAAAAGGACTATACTTGTATTCAGAATTTTTGCACAACAAAATTCTGCATGCACAGGAATACAGAAATTGTTCACATCTACTGGTTTAATTTCAATGTGAGATCTTGCGTATATGGCAACACCCCCATGGCTTATGCTGTCTCTACAAAAGTATGAAATTAATTTATACATTTTAATATTAAGGGTTGTTAACTTATCAGTGGAAAGCCAATGCTCAGCAATAGATAAGACATCAAAATTAATCTCACTTGTTAATACTTCTAGGTCATCTATCTTATTGGAAATACTTTGACAGTTTATATAAATTAAATTAAAATAATGTTTAGAAAGGTTATCAGTTTTTGTTCTAAGCTCCATTTCCATCTGTACTTTTATATCTGCCGCTGAGGCGAAAAAACTCATTCAAAAATACTCCCTCTGGCCAGACTTCGGGTTTCACAATTTTTGGTACGACACTAATGGGTACCGATATTTTATATGAGGTATAACGATCCGGTGCTCTTGTTTTTAACTGATAAACTTCATTACGAGAATCTATTTCTTCTAAATGTTTTTTAACAACGTCTACATTCGCTTTTGGGCTCCAGTTCGTTGAATGAAAATGTTGCATATGTTCCTGTCTAGCTGCTTTTAAATTGGGATTTTAGCCTGACATAGTACCAACGAGTACGTTCTTTGGTTTTTTTTGCAGGTTTTCGTTAGAAGTGCGATTTTGTTCGCTGCTAGCTAAATTTATAATATCTGTACACATACCAGAGGTCGTAGCTTGATGAACAGCAGCGGAAACTTTCTGTAATGTGACATTTGAAGTATCTTGAGAGGTACTTGCACCAATATTTGACGCATATAACACATGTGATTTTCCTTTTTCCGGAAGATTACTGGTTTTTTTCATGAGATTTATCTCCCTATTTAAAAAATCTACTTGCGCTTGGAGCGAACGTATTGCAATCCGTTGATTTTCGATTGTAAGGTCCTTTTGTGCTAACAATTCTTCAGAATGCTTCAATTTTAAATCTAGTATTGCATTCGTCGCAGTACTCAGTACTTGAGATTGAGAGCTGTTTTCCTTGATATCAGAGCAGCAATTTATTGTTTGATTTTCCAAATATAGAATGCCTTTAAGTTGTTTCAAGCAACTTTCATGCGATACATTCCCACATACAACACAACGCAAGCCCACTTTAGCAGGTTTTCTACACCTCTTACATTCACTAACTGTTTCATTAATTTCCTTACCCATCTTAGATATCAATTAAGATGAACTACACTGATTAACACAATGACAATAGATTTAATTGAATATGAGGCACTAATCGTGGAAATTTAACTCAAAAGTTTTACCGTGGTGGAATGGTCTACACACTTGGCCTAATAAAAACTTATCAGTTTTAACCAGATAGCACGATTTACGGAAGAATCCAATGTAAATATGCAGCAAATCTATAGTAAATGTATTTTATTTTACTTACAAGTACTAATACTGCAGTAATGGAGGTTAAAAATTGATTTGATGCACTTTCCAAGAATTAAAAACACTGAATTCCACTCAAATTTGACCTTTTCTCGGACCACAAAATTAACTGACATTCACTATTGAAATAGATGATAGATAATAATAATAATAATAATAATAATAATAATAATAATAATAATAATAATAATAATAATAATAATAATAATAATAATAATAATAATAATAGGCCCGTGGGGGTACTGGTCCCCTATCGGGCGCTTCCCCAGGTGGTGGATCGGGGAATGCCTTTTAGATATAGAAGGTATCGAGGAAATTAAATACCTCGGAGTGAACCAAAACCAGTTAGTTTCAGGACACGACGGTCTCCATGTAAGGAGCGGTACTCCGACAGCGTCTGTTCTCCATGTAAGGAGCGGCTGACTCAGCACCTGGCAGTAGGTCTAAAATGCGACAATCACGATGTCGAATTGTAAAACAAGATTACCCCAGGTGGGTAGAGCTAAATGCTCAGAATCCCACACTGCTTTTGTACCTAGTACATCGGCTGTCTGCTCCACGGATTCTGGGGGGAGCAATAATTCGAGTGTAAATTCCGGGACCTTAAATCTCAGGAATCGTCAGGTGAATCGACATTGCAACACCTTAAACTCTTGTCGCGTTCAAGTTGGTGCTAGAAGGGCTTGTTCGAAAAATGATTTACCTTCTTCCTCGGTTAGCGGTAGGCGCAGCGTGACACCGAGTAGGGCTACTGCGAACCACACTCAGGGGGAAAACAACATCGATCCTCCGCCACCGGCTTCTGATGTTTCTGGAGTGACGCAAGTCGGCACATCTACGACCACAAAAGCCGGAAAGCCCAGGAAGCGCATGAAGTGGACTATCGAGCTAAACTCATTCATTATGCGCTCCTACTTTAAAATCACGAATATGGAAACTGATATGACGACATACAGATACGCCCTCCACCGTGCATTCGTTGAACATTTTCCAGAATTTCACCATCTCACGGAACAGCGTATTGCTGACCAACGTCGAAGTATTGTGAAAAACAATCTACTACCCGGTCCGACGTTGCAACAAATTCGAGGTGAAGTCCTTCTTGACCTTCAAGATGGCGAGAATGACATAATTACCGATCAGGATACACATAAATCGGAGAATGCACAAGGAGACCACAATGGCGTTGAGGAAATAAACAATGATTGCGACAAAACCACCGATAATGACTATAATACCGAACTTTGTAAAGCACTAGCGGAATTTAATGGCACCAACCCAATACACCGGCCAAAACTACCCAAGCTTCGAACCAATAAGAGCACTAACAGCATACTAGCAGCTGTGAACTTACTACTGCAGAACTATGCTAAAGACTGCGAAGCGCTGGAACAACTTCACACTCTCATCTATTGTGGAGCGGTAGCAGTGATTCGAAGTCACAATCAACAGATCCAATCCCCTAAGAACAATCGAGGTAAAGACTACAAACAGCTCAAGCCTTGGTGGCAACGCCGGCTGGAAAAGTCCATTGATGACATCAGAAGGGAATTGGGGCAGCTTACAGAATTTAAAAACAACTTGAAACCGTCTAGGCGCTTAACAAACAGAGTGAGGAAGATCTATCGAAGAATCAACACTTATACAGGTCACCCACAACATAAACAACATGTATGTGAATATAGCGATTCACTCAGACAAAAGTTAAAGGCAAAATCAAAACGTTTGTCACGATATGTCAAGTGCACGAAAAGGAAACAACAGAACTACTTATTCAATAACAATCAGAAGTTATTTTACAGGCAACTAAGCGGTACTGTAAACAATCACAACCAAAGTCTCCCAGATAAAGATGAGCTAACGGAGTACTGGTCTTCTTTATGGTCGAACCCTATCGAACATAAATCCAACGCTCACTGGATTAGAACTGAGGAGGAAAAAATTAACATTGAACCAATGCCTTTCGTTAACTTGACAACAAGCGAGGTAACCGAAGCTATAAAGAGCACCAGTAGTTGGAAGACACCAGGAGTTGACAATGTCCAAAACTTCTGGTATAAGAAGTTTGACAGTCTGCATGAAGCAATGGCAAGATCATTTACACATATTCTGCATCATCCAGAAGATACACCACCATTTCTGACACTGGGTTCGACCCACTTGCTTCCCAAAACGCATCAAACTCACGATCCTACGCAGTATAGACCTATAACATGCCTTCCAACTATATATAAAATATTAACGTCTTGCATTACTAACCGTATTTACAGACATGCGGATCATAACAACATCTTGTCGGAAGAACAGAAAGGGTGCAGACGAGATCACCAAGGCTGCAAAGAACAACTCATCATCGATTCGGTAATACTAAAACAGGCGCAGAAGGAACAGCGCAACATCTACACGGCTTTCGTAGATTATAGGAAAGCATTTGATAGCGTTCCACATTCCTGGCTTGTTAAAGTGTTGCAAATTTACAAAGTACACCCCACTCTTGTTACTTTTCTTGAATCATCGATGAAGCACTGGCGAACGAACCTTCATTTACAAATAAATGGTCAATACCTCGAAACTGATGAAATTTCTATCCGTAGGGGGATCTTCCAGGGCGACTCCCTGAGTCCACTTTGGTTTTGTTTGGCAATGAATCCACTTTCCAAGCTACTTAACGATACGGATTACGGCTTTAAAATCAAAGCCAACAGGAACACTAGCTGCACTATTTCCCACCTTTTATATATGGATGACATCAAAATATACGCATCAAACCAGCGTCAAATTCAACATTTACTTAATATCACTGAAAATTTTTCCAGTGATATACAAATGGGATTTGGATTAGACAAGTGCAAAACCTTGAATATCGAGAAGGGTAAAATCGTTAACGGAGATGTGTTACTACCTAATGGGAACATTATAAATGCCATGCAAAATGGTGACACCTACAAATATCTAGGATTTCAGCAAGCTAAGCTACTAGACCAGAAGCAAGCAAAAACCAAAATTCGAGGACAGTTCACTCAAAGGATAACTGCTTTATTGAAATCCCAGTTGAACGCAGGAAATCTTGCCAAAGCAATTAACACCTACGCCATACCGGTCCTGACATACTCATTTGGAATTCTGAAGTGGACAAAAACAGATCTGGAAGATATTCAAAGAACAACGCGAACCATGATGACCAAACACAAATGTCACCACCCGACATCATCAGTTATTAGGACCACACTACCAAGAAAAGAGGGAGGGAGAGCTCTAACGGACATAGTTAATTTACATTACAAACAAATATCTAAACTCCAACAGTTCTTCATTTGCAAGGCTCAAACATCTAAATTGCATGAGCTGGTCGCGAAAGCAGATAAAAACTATTCCCCCTTAGATCTTGTAAACCCTGATAATAAACTTGAAATCGTTACAGACTCTGACAAACAGGCGGAGTGGGCCCAGAAAGCGCTTCATGGTCGACATCATCACGACCTCAATCAACCATATATCGACAAGGAAGCATCAAATAAGTGGCTCTCTGATGGAACATTGTTTCCAGAAACAGAAGGATTTATGATGGCGATACAAGACCAAGTTATTAATACCAACAATTACAAGAAATTTGTTATCAGAGATCCAAACATCGTGTCGGACAAGTGCAGAAGGTGTCAACAAACAACAGAGACGATACAACACATTACGTCGGGATGTTCAGCCATAGCTAACATTGATTACCTACGCAGGCACAACCAACTGTGCAACATCATTCATCAGAAGTTGGCCAACAAATTTGGATTAGTTAACACTTACACGCCTTATTACAAGTACCATCCTCATGCAGTTCTAGAGAATGCTGATTTTAGACTATACTACGATAGGTCAATTATCACCGATAGACGGGTGACGAATAACCGGCCTGATATTGTAGTTGTGGATAAAAAAGCTAACTCGGTTCTTCTAGTGGATGTTGCTGTACCCAATAACAACAATATGTTAGACAAATACAACGAGAAAATTGCAAAATACACCGATCTTGCAATTGAGGTAGGACAGATGTGGCATGCAGAGAGGGTAGAGGTGGTGCCGGTCATCGTTTCATCTACGGGACTAATCCCCAAAACTCTACAAGACAGCCTCACCAAACTAGGTCTTCACAAAAACACATACATCGATCTGCAGAAGGCTGCAATTTTGAATACTTGTCACACTGTCCGTAAATTTCTAAATATGTAACTGCTGTGCCTAATCCCATTTGCGTTTACAAACGCTCGGGATAGGTGAACATTACCAGCAAAAGCTGAGCAAGAGTACACTTGAATTGGAAATAATAATAATAATAATAATAATAATAATAATAATAATAATAATAATAATAATAATAATAATAATAATAATAATAATAATAATAATAATAATAATAATAATAATAATAATAATAATAATAATAATAATAATAATAATAATAATAATAATAATAATAATAATAATAATAATACCATACCATACCATACCATTTATTGACCAAATATAATATATTTACATACGAAAGTACGTCTAGGTCCTAAATATATGAAAACACAGTATACAAACATGTATCTATAGGTCGTTTACACAATAACTAAAAATTATATTGAAATGTTTAAAAAATTTTTGAAAAATTGACTTACAGTACTTTAAAATACAATTACAAAATAACATAGAACACGTATGCTATATAAAATTTTGACTGGATGATCCACACATTAAATCTTTATAAAAATAATGAAATAAAATAATAAACATTAAAAGTGGTAACACATGAATTGCTGAATAGAATAAAAACAATGTTTCAGTAAAAACTCCTTGACTTTACGTACAAATAAATTGATTGACATATTTACAATATTTTCCCCATCCAATATATATATTATTTTGTTGTATATACCCACATCAAGCTTATTACGTTTAGTGGTTTCAATCCTAGATATCTCAACAACTAAGTTGTTGGCAGACCTAGTAGAGTAATTATGTAAATTCGAGTGAGTCATAAATTTTTCACGATGATGATGAATGAATTTTGCTACTTCAAAGATATACATACAAGGTAAAGGTAGAACTTTGTACTTTGAAAACAGGGGTTTACAATGCGCATCCCACTTTGCACCATCAATGATTCGCAAAGCAGATTTTTGCAGTCGGAATGCTGCTTCAGCTCCAGCTGCATTGCCCCATAATAATATACCATAACTTAGGTGGGAATGAACAATTGCAAAGTACACAGTACTTAGAATATTGGACGATAAAGATGATCTTAGTTGTCGTAGTGCAAAAACTTGTGATGCCAATTTTGAACATAAAGAATTCAGATGAGGTTGCCAATTCAGGTGAGTATCTAACATTAAACCTAAATATACCACAGGATCTGAATTCTCAACTAATCTACTAGAACTTACTGATAGGGATTGAGTTTTAGTTTCATTAAGCTTAAGATGATTTGCTGAGAACCAATTTTTCACGGATTGCATACTTTCCTTACACTCCGGTATATTCGTGCGAGAGCTAATTGTTGTATCATCTGCAAACAAAAGGCATTTAGAATACTCCACCGCGCCTGGCAGGTCATTTATGTATAAAATAAATAATACAGGTCCCAAAACTGAGCCCTGCGGAACACCTTTTTCAACAGAAAGGATACTCGAATTTATACCATCACAATGGACATATTGTCTTCTGTTTGAGAGATAGGAGCGAAACAAGAGTAATTCTTTGGATCTTATCCCGTAATATTCCATTTTTTTTATTAGCAAGTCCGGATCTACACAGTCGAATGCTTTGCTGAGATCACAAAATGTAATATCAACACTTGTTTTCATATCAAGTGACTCAGTAGCATACTCAATCAGATCCAGTAATGCGTTAGTTGTGGATCTATTCTTACGAAATCCAAACTGCGCAGGTGAAAAAATATTACTATGTTCACAGTAGCTAACTAATTTCTGTTTGATCAATATTTCCAAAATTTTACTTAGGACTGGTACAATCGCAATTGGCCTATAGTTGTCAGTGTTATCAGAATCTCCCTTCTTAAAGGTGGGTAAAATTTTGGTAATTTTAAACAAATCAGGCCAAATGCCCTCTTGAAGACATTGATTGTAAAGAGTTGTAAGTGGTTCAATGATATACTCAATAGAATTTATTATTATTTTCCCATTCAAATCAAAGAAATCTAGACATGGCTTATTTTTCAAACTTAGTACTGCTTCCCGTACATCAGATTGCAAAATTGGCCCCATGAAAAATGAAGTTGATGGTTTTGCCATATTATTTAAATACTCCATCGGATCATTTCTTGAATCTAAAATAATATTAGTAATTTTTTGTGCAACTGTACTAAAGAATTCATTAAATTCATCTGGCGTAATATTTGTTTGTATTGGTTTTTTATTTTTTACAGTTCTCTCTGAGTTAACTAAATTCCAAATTATTTTATTTTTGTTATCGGCTTGTTCTATAATTTTTGAATAAGCTTCCCTTTTATGTTGCTTAAGAGATTTCTTATATGACGAACGGAGAGCTGTGTATGCATTCCAGTCCGATAAGCAGTTTGTTTTTTTAAATTTATTTTTTAAAGTGAATACTGATTTTCTCATTTCTCTGAGATGATCATTGAACCATTTTATTTTGCGATTCTGAATTTTTGATTTCAATGGAAAAGCTACTTGCGCAATTTCCTGTAACGTACTCAATATATGATTAGCAAGATCATTTGAATTCAGACATTGTAAATTGTAATCAAACCAATTAATTGTACTTAATTGGTTTGTAAAGTATTTGATGTTGTTTGTGTTAATTATACGTTTTTTTACAACTGGCATATCAGGACTACAGAAATTTAGTAACTTAATATAAAGTGCCTGATGATCCCCAATATCCACATCCAAAACACCGACATCGATGTCTTTTAGATCAACATTGGTAACTACATTATCAAGCCGTGATTTAGTAGTTGGCGTGATCCTTGTTGGAATATGGATTAGGGATGAAAGGCCATACATATATAACATGTTCCTAATCTCAGTAGAGTGATTACTAGGACCATCCAAATCAAGATTAAAATCACCAACTAAAATAATTTTTTTAAATTTAAAAAATAGATGATCCAGAAGATCAATAAGTTTTGTTTGAAATACATTTAGATCACCACTACTGGATGATCTGTAAACAGTTAAAAGGACTATACTTGTATTCAGAATTTTTGCACAACAAAATTCTGCATGCACAGGAATACAGAAATTGTTCACATCTACTGGTTTAATTTCAATGTGAGATCTTGCGTATATGGCAACACCCCCATGGCTTATGCTGTCTCTACAAAAGTATGAAATTAATTTATACATTTTAATATTAAGGGTTGTTAACTTATCAGTGGAAAGCCAATGCTCAGCAATACATAAGACATCAAAATTAATCTCACTTATTAATACTTCTAGGTCATCTATCTTATTGGAAATACTTTGACAGTTTATATAAATTAAATTAAAATAATGTTTAGAAAGGTTATCAGTTTTTGTTCTAAGCTCCATTTCCATCTGTACTTTTATATCTGCCGCTGAGGCGAAAAAACTCATTCAAAAATACTCCCTCTGGCCAGACTTCGGGTTTAACAATTTTTGGTACGACACTAATGGGTACCGATATTTTATATGAGGTATAACGATCCGGTGCTCTTGTTTTTAATTGATAAACTTCAATACGAGAATCTATTTCTTCTAAATGTTTTTTAACAACGTCTACATTCGCTTTTGGGCTCCAGTTCGTTGAATGAAAATGTTGCATATGTTCCTGTCTAGCTGCTTTTAAATTGGGATTTGAGCCTGACATAGTACCAACGAGTACGTTCTTTGGTTTTTTCTGCAGGTTTTCGTTAGAAGTACGATTTTGTTCGCTGCTAGCTAAATTTATAATATCTGTACACATACCAGAGGTCGTAGCTTGATGAACAGCAGCGGAAACTTTCTGTAATGTGACATTTGGAGTATCTTGAGAGGTACTTGCACCAATATTTGACGCATATAATACATGTGATTTTCCTTTTTCCGGAAGATTACTGGTTTTTTTCATGAGATTTATCTCCCTATTTAAAAAATCTACTTGCGCTTGGAGCGAACGTATGGCAATCCGTTGATTTTCGATTGTAAGGTCCTTTTGTGCTAACAATTCTTCAGAATGCTTCAATTTTAAATCTAGTATTGCATTCGTCGCAGTACTCAGTACTTGAGATTGAGAGCTGTTTTCCTTGATATCAGAGCAGCAATTTATTGTTTGATTTTCCAAATATAGAATGCCTTTAAGTTGTTTCAAGCAACTTTCATGCGATACATTCCCACATACAACACAACGCAAGCCCACTTTAGCAGGTTTTCTACACCTCTTACATTCACTAACTGCTTCATTAATTTCCTTACCCATTTTAGATATCAATTAAGATGAACTACACTGATTAACACAATGACAATAGATTTAATTAAATATGAGGCACTAATCGTGGAAATTTAACTCAAAAGTTTTACCGTGGTGGAATGGTCTACACACTTGGCCTAATAAAAACTTATCAGTTTTAACCAGATAGCACGATTTACGGAAGAATCCAATGTAAATATGCAGCAAATCACTAGTAAATGTATATTATTTTACTTACAAGTACTAATACTGCAGTAATGGAGGTTAAAAATTCATTTGATGCACTTTCCAAGAATTAAAAACACTGAATTCCACTCAAATTTGACCTTTTCTCGGACCACAAAATTAACTGACATTCACACAACTCGACTAATAATAATAATAATAATAATAATAATAATAATAATAATAATAATAATAATAATAATAATAATAATAATAATAATAATAATAATAATAATATTAATAATAATAATAATAATAATAATAATAATAATAATAATGATAATAATAATAATAATAATAATAATAATAATAATAATAATAATAATAATAATAATAATAATAATAATAATAATAATAATAATAATAATAATAATAATAATAATAATAATAATAATAATAATAATAATAATAATAATAATAATAATAATAATAATAATAATAATAATAATAATAATAATAATAATAATAATAATAATAATAATAATAATAATAATAATAATAATAATAATAATAATAATAATAATAATAATAATAATAATAATAATAATACCATACCATTTATTGACCAAATATAATATATTTACATACGAAAGTACGTCTAGGTCCTAAATATATGAAAACACAGTATACAAACATGTATCTATAGGTCGTTTACACAATAACTAAAAATTATATTGAAATGTTTAAAAAATTTTTGAAAAATTGACTTACAGTACTTTAAAATACAATTACAAAATAACATAGAACACGTATGCTATATAAAATTTTGACTGGATGATCCACACATTAAATCTTTACAAAAATAATGAAATAAAATAATAAACATTAAAAGTGGTAACACATGAATTGCTGAATAGAATAAAAACAATGTTTCAGTAAAAACTCCTTGACTTTACGTACAAATAAATTGATTGACATATTTACAATATTTTCCCCATCCAATATATATATTATTTTGTTGTATATACCCACATCAAGCTTATTACGTTTAGTGGTTTCAATCCTAGATATCTCAACAACTAAGTTGTTGGCAGACCTAGTAGAGTAATTATGTAAATTCGAGTGAGTCATAAATTTTTCACGATGCTGATGAATGAATTTTGCTACTTCAAAGATATACATACAAGGTAAAGGTAGAACTTTGTACTTTGAAAACAGGGGTTTACAATGCGCATCCCACTTTGCACCATCAATGATTCGCAAAGCAGATTTTTGCAGTCGGAATGCTGCTTCAGCTCCAGCTGCATTGCCCCATAATAATATACCATAACTTAGGTGGGAATGAACAATTGCAAAGTACACAGTACTTAGAATATTGGACGATAAAGATGATCTTAGTTGTCGTAGTGCAAAAACTTGTGATGCCAATTTTGAACATAAAGAATTCAGATGAGGTTGCCAATTCAGGTGAGTATCTAACATTAAACCTAAATATACCACAGGATCTGAATTCTCAACTAATCTACTAGAACTTACTGATAGGGATTGAGTTTTAGTTTCATTAAGCTTAAGATGATTTGCTGAGAACCAATTTTTCACGGATTGCATACTTTCCTTACACTCCGGTATATTCGTGCGAGAGCTAATTGTTGTATCATCTGCAAACAAAAGGCATTTAGAATACTCCACCGCGCCTGGCAGGTCATTTATGTATAAAATAAATAATACAGGTCCCAAAACTGAGCCCTGCGGAACACCTTTTTCAACAGAAAGGATACTCGAATTTATACCATCACAATGGACATATTGTCTTCTGTTTGAGAGATAGGAGCGAAACAAGAGTAATTCTTTGGATCTTATCCCGTAATATTCCATTTTTTTTATTAGCAAGTCCGGATCTACACAGTCGAATGCTTTGCTGAGATCACAAAATGTAATATCAACACTTGTTTTCATATCAAGTGACTCAGTAGCATACTCAATCAGATCCAGTAATGCGTTAGTTGTGGATCTATTCTTACGAAATCCAAACTGCGCAGGTGAAAAAATATTACTATGTTCACAGTAGCTAACTAATTTCTGTTTGATCAATATTTCCAAAATTTTACTTAGGACTGGTACAATCGCAATTGGCCTATAGTTGTCAGTGTTATCAGAATCTCCCTTCTTAAAGGTGGGTAAAATTTTGGTAATTTTAAACAAATCAGGCCAAATGCCCTCTTGAAGACATTGATTGTAAAGAGTTGTAAGTGGTTCAATGATATACTCAATAGAATTTATTATTATTTTCCCATTCAAATCAAAGAAATCTAGACATGGCTTATTTTTCAAACTTAGTACTGCTTCCCGTACATCAGATTGCAAAATTGGCCCCATGAAAAATGAAGTTGATGGTTTTGCCATATTATTTAAATACTCCATCGGATCATTTCTTGAATCTAAAATAATATTAGTAATTTTTTGTGCAACTGTACTAAAGAATTCATTAAATTCATCTGGCGTAATATTTGTTTGTATTGGTTTTTTATTTTTTACAGTTCTCTCTGAGTTAACTAAATTCCAAATTATTTTATTTTTGTTATCGGCTTGTTCTATAATTTTTGAATAAGCTTCCCTTTTATGTTGCTTAAGAGATTTCTTATATGACGAACGGAGAGCTGTGTATGCATTCCAGTCCGATAAGCAGTTTGTTTTTTTAAATTTATTTTTTAAAGTGAATACTGATTTTCTCATTTCTCTGAGATGATCATTGAACCATTTTATTTTGCGATTCTGAATTTTTGATTTCAATGGAAAAGCTACTTGCGCAATTTCCTGTAACGTACTCAATATATGATTAGCAAGATCATTTGAATTCAGACATTGTAAATTGTAATTAAACCAATTAATTTTACTTAATTGGTTTGTAAAGTATTTGATGTTGTTTGTGTTAATTATACGTTTTTTTACAACTGGCATATCAGGACTACAGAAATTTAGTAACTTAATATAAAGTGCCTGATGATCCCCAATATCCACATCCAAAACACCGACATCGATGTCTTTTAGATCAACATTGGTAACTACATTATCAAGCCGTGATTTAGTAGTTGGCGTGATCCTTGTTGGAATATGGATTAGGGATGAAAGGCCATACATATGTAACATGTTCCTAATCTCAGTAGAGTGATTACTAGGACCATCCAAATCAAGATTAAAATCACCAACTAAAATAATTTTTTTAAATTTAAAAAATAGATGATCCAGAAGATTAATGAGTTTTGTTTGAAATACATTTAGATCACCACTACTGGATGATCTGTAAACAGTTAAAAGGACTATACTTGTATTCAGAATTTTTGCACAACAAAATTCTGCATCCACAGGAATACAGAAATTGTTCACATCTACTGGTTTAATTTCAATGTGAGATCTTGCGTATATGGCAACACCCCCATGGCTTATGCTGTCTCTACAAAAGTATGAAATTAATTTATACATTTTAATATTAAGGGTTGTTAACTTATCAGTGGAAAGCCAATGCTCAGCAATACATAAGACATCAAAATTAATCTCACTTGTTAATACTTCTAGGTCATCTATCTTATTGGAAATACTTTGACAGTTTATATAAATTAAATTAAAATAATGTTTAGAAAGGTTATCAGTTTTTGTTCTAAGCTCCATTTCCATCTGTACTTTTATATCTGCCGCTGAGGCGAAAAAACTCATTCAAAAATACTCCCTCTGGCCAGACTTCGGGTTTCACAATTTTTGGTACGACACTAATGGGTACCGATATTTTATATGAGGTATAACGATCCGGTGCTCTTGTTTTTAACTGATAAACTTCAATACGAGAATCTATTTCTTCTAAATGTTTTTTAACAACGTCTACATTCGCTTTTGGGCTCCAGTTCGTTGAATGAAAATGTTGCATATGTTCCTGTCTAGCTGCTTTTAAATTGGGATTTGAGCCTGACATAGTACCAACGAGTACGTTCTTTGGTTTTTTCTGCAGGTTTTCGTTAGAAGTACGATTTTGTTCGCTGCTAGCTAAATTTATAATATCTGTACACATACCAGAGGTCGTAGCTTGATGAACAGCAGCGGAAACTTTCTGTAATGTGACATTTGAAGTATCTTGAGAGGTACTTGCACCAATATTTGACGCATATAACACATGTGATTTTCCTTTTTCCGGAAGATTACTGGTTTTTTTCATGAGATTTATCTCCCTATTTAAAAAATCTACTTGCGCTTGGAGCGAACGTATTGCAATCCGTTGATTTTCGATTGTAAGGTCCTTTTGTGCTAACAATTCTTCAGAATGCTTCAATTTTAAATCTAGTATTGCATTCGTCGCAGTACTCAGTACTTGAGATTGAGAGCTGTTTTCCTTGATATCAGAGCAGCAATTTATTGTTTGATTTTCCAAATATAGAATGCCTTTAAGTTGTTTCAAGCAACTTTCATGCGATACATTCCCACATACAACACAACGCAAGCCCACTTTAGCAGGTTTTCTACACCTCTTACATTCACTAACTGTTTCATTAATTTCCTTACCCATCTTAGATATCAATTAAGATGAACTACACTGATTAACACAATGACAATAGATTTAATTGAATATGAGGCACTAATCGTGGAAATTTAACTCAAAAGTCTTACCGTGGTGGAATGGTCTACACACTTGGCCTAATAAAAACTTATCAGTTTTAACCAGATAGCACAATAATAATAATAATAATAATAATAATAATAATAATAATAATAATAATAATAATAATAATAATAATAATAATAATAATAATAATAATAATAATAATAATAATAATAATAATAATAATAATAATAATAATAATAATAATAATAATAATAATAATAATAATAATAATAATAATAATAATAATAATAATAATAATAATAATAATAATAATAATAATAATAATAATAATAACCGAAAACTGGGCGCCCTTCGGTCGTAATCAGCCTTCCCGTAGCATCCAGGCTCTGCTGCGGGCGACCATTTACTTCCTAGGCAACTCGTGGGAATGAAATGAGCGCAAATTCCATTCAAACAAACACAGGATCGTCTACTTCCTCAAATGTAGACAAACAGAATACGTCGGAGATAAATCCTTTTCAAAGATGTGATTCAGTGGCACGAACACCTCCATTGAAAAAGCAAATGAACAGTGCTACTATAAATATCTCAGCAGAAAGGAAAAATGTAATGAACCAGGAGAAGGAGCCCCTAGCCCGGTTTCTGGTCATCAAAAGGCAAGATAAGCAAGATTTCTTTAAAGTTAGTCCTTTTGCCATTCAGAAGTCTCTTTATGGCTTGGTAGGCGAACTTAAACAGATTAAAAAAATACAGAGTGGTCTTCTAGTCGAAACAGTATCAGCATCACAGTCTAGCAGACTGCTAAAACTCACCAAAATGATCGACTTTGAGATAACAGTTGAGCCCCATACTGGTTTGAATACTTGCAAGGGTGTTGTTAACTGCAAAGATCTTCTGAATTGCACTGTAGAAGAAATTCTTGAAGAACTAGCATGTAAAGGAGTAACAGCAGTAAGAAGAATAAAAACAAGGGTCAACGGTCAGTTGCGAGACAGTCCATCCCACATACTCACCTTCAATACCTCAAAGCTTCCAAATTACATTAGGATTGCATATCATCATCTACCAGTGAGACTGTACATACCAGCACCACTGAGATGCTACAAATGTCAGAAATTCGGTCATAGTGCAGGAAGTTGCTCAAATCCGCAAGTATGCGTATGTGGCAAACCTCCACATGAAGGCCAGAAATGCGAACCTGATGTAACTTGTGTGAACTGCCAAGGCAAACACAATGCTAGGTCACGTGATTGCCAGGTCTATAAATTGGAAGCTACAATACAAGAAATAAAAACCAAAGAAAAACTCACCTACTTTGAAGCAAAGAAAAAAGTTGTCATTCCAACACCAAAAAACGTTTCATATGCTCAAGCTACTGCTGTACCTGTGAAAGAAAGACAGACTGCGGATAGTAATTTCAGTATAGAAAGCCTGGTCAAAGAATTGATACCTGCTATTGTTCAAAATCTGAAGTCTTTTTTCGTAACAAAACAGGAAACCATCTTGGCGGCAGACTCCCGAAGAGGATCTGTCTCTTCGTTACCCTCCGAAGCGGGATCTGAGAGGAGAAAGAGAAAAGAGCCAAGTTACACTCAGGGTTCAAGTGAGACCGATGAAGAATCGATCAACGAGGCTGAAAAATCAGCCTCACAAAAAATTAAAAAACCAAAAGGGTGGCCCAAGGGAAAACCCCGTAAACCATCCAATATATCTAGTCAACACAATACTCTATCTGTGATAATACCAAATTAGTATACTGTCTAGTCCTTTTACACTTTATTTATATTTATTTGTTTTACCTATTTGTTTGTATGTTTATCTATTTATTTATTTATTTGTATGTATATACACATATATCTGCTCCCGAAAAAATCAAATCTTGCAACCGTTCCGTCAGAACATTATAAATCAAATCACTATCAATAACCAGATATAGATAGAATTATACAATGGAATTGTAGAGGATGTATAAATAGCTACTGTTATATAAAACAATTGTTGCAAGAGTACGATCCCATGTGTCTTGTTCTGCAAGAAACACATCTTAAACCAAATCAATCTTATTCCCTCATAGGATACTCTATAGTGAGACGTGAAGTTCTCAATCAAAACAGAGCACATGGTGGTGTAGCAATTATTATCAGATCAGACGTCGTCAGCTCAGAGATCAACATTAATACTGAACTACAAGTTGTTGCGATTAAAGTGATAAGTCCTGTTAAAATAACACTTTGTAATATTTACTTACCTGATACAAATTGGACGATCGAACAACTCGACCACATCACAGGGCAACTATCTTCACCATACGTGCTCATGGGAGACTTCAATTCACACAACAAACTCTGGGGCTCATTGAAAACAGATGCTAAAGGTCGGATTCTCGAAAGATGGCTGGAAAGAGATGATCTCGCTCTTCTAAACACGGGATCTGCAACACACTTCAACACAAAATCAAATAACTTTTCTGCAATAGACCTCACAATGGCATCCAGTGATTTGCTGCCAAAACTTGTCTGGAGTACTGATGACGATTTACACAACAGTGACCATTTTCCAATACACATTCAAATGGATAAACCAAAAATCATACATTCTGTACCCGTAAGATGGAACACGTCGAAAGCTGACTGGGAAAAGTTTAGGAATTCACTTGAACCACCGACAGAGTTGACTGTTGAAAAAGTCACGACCTGTATACTCACAGCAGCAAATAACAGTATACCAAAATCTGGAAAAAAAGAACGAAAAAAAGCGGTACCTTGGTGGAATGTAGAAGCAAAAAATGTAACTAAACTCAAAAAACAAGCACTGAATAAATTTAGAAGATACCCCACTACTGAAAACCTGATAATATTCAAAAAAGCTAGAGCAAAAGCAAGAAAAGTTATATTGAAAAACAAAAGAGATACCTGGAATCAGTACACATCTACAATTACACCCGATACAGAAATAAAAACTGTTTGGAAAAAAGTTCAAGCAATATCAGGCATCAACGCCGGTAACACGATAACTTCCATACAAACAGAAGCAGGATCCATATCTAATGATCCCACAGAGATAGCAAACGTGATAGCAAACCAATTTGAGAGAATGAGCAGCACAAATAATTACGAACCTAGATTTTTACAAGAGAAAACTGAATCAGAGGTTAATATAGACTTTTCCACAGAAGAAAATCTCGATTACAACTCACCATTCAGTATGGAAGAGCTAGAAGAAGCCCTTCAGCAATCCAGAAACGGCGCTCCTGGTCCGGATACAGTTTCATATGATATGCTCAAAAACTTAACACCTGAAATTAAAGAAACACTTTTAGAGCTATTCAATAAATTATGGAATGAAAGTACTTACCCTGAGTCCTGGAAAGAAGCAGTTATTATACCTATACCTAAACCTAATAAAAATAAATTGTTACCATCAAACCTACGACCCATTAGTCTTACCTGCTGTAAGGGAAAACTTCTCGAAAGGATGGTGAATAACAGACTCCAAGAATACCTGGAAAATAATGGAATATTAGTTTCCTATCAGGCAGGGTATAGGAAGAAGAGATCAACAATAGATCACTTAGTCCTACTAGAACACTCCATTCAGGAAGCATTCCGAAAAAGGCAACATTTAATAGCGGTGTTCTTTGACATTAAAGGAGCCTTCGATATGACTTGGCGTTATGGAATCTTGGACAAACTGTTTAAATTCGGATTGAAAGGAAAACTACCACTATTTATTGAATCTTTTCTCAAAGATAGATGTTTCAAAGTAAAAGTTGCTACAGACTTCTCAACTACTAGATTATTAGAAAATGGTGTCCCACAAGGTTCAACACTCAGCTGCACTCTCTTTGCAATTGCTATCAATGAAATATGCGCAGGTATCAATCAAGATATCAACAAATGTCTTTACGTTGACGATGTGGCAATTTTCTGTAGTGGCAAAACAGTAGGTGACATCACACGCGTATTGCAACCAGCCATTAATAAAATCATTAGAAATGGAGAAAAAATTGGTTTTCAATTCTCTAAAGAGAAAACGAAAAGTCTACATTTTTGTCGACTCAGAAAACCTCATTACGATCCATTATTATACCTAAAAGAAAATACTATAGAGTGTGTGGATACTATTAAATTCTTAGGATTAATATTTGACAACAAACTTACCTGGCATGAACACATTGGACATCTTAACACCAAATGCAGACAGTCTCTGAATGTTTTGAAAGTCCTAGCACACACAAAATGGGGAGCTGACCCGAAAAGTCTGCTAATGATATACAAAGCATTAATATTGTCAAAAATTGATTATGGTAGCATTGTTTACTCTTCAGCTAGAAAAAATCAGTTAATTAGATTAGAAAGAATTCAAAATCTAGCTATACGTTACTGTTTGAATGCATTTCCAACGACTCCAATCCAAAGTCTCCATTGTGAAGCTGCTGTAATGCCCCTGGAACAAAGAAGAAAGATGCTCATGACATCCTATTTATCAGGCGTTAAATCTTACCCTAGGAATCCAAACAATGAATTTCTGTTTCCGGAAGGAAATATATACCTCAATAAACCTACCATTACTCGTCCGCTTGCAGTGCGATATTCGGAATTTCTGAGAAATCTCGACATAGAATTCCCTAAAATTCTCATTGAAGACCAAAATGCCAATCAAGCAGGTGTGCAGAGATCTGATTTCAGAAACAACCTGAGACTGAAAATCATAGATGAGTGGCAAAATACATGGAACAACACTGATACGTTACTTCGTAGAGTAGAACCAATAGTTCAGACGAAATATGCTTCCACAGGACTATGTAGACTGGAAACGGTTAAAGCTTTCCGACTCCGCTCAGGGCACACTAGCCTTACACACCAACATCTCCTCAAGGGTGAACCAGCACCAATGTGTGATCACTGCGATTCAATCATCTCAGTGAGCCACATTATCAGTGAATGTCAAATGTTCAACGACCAAAGGCAGCGATATGGTTTGAACCCTGCTACTGAAGAAAACCTGAAAAAAGATACTATTGAAATCACACTAGGATTTATGAAAAGTATCAACCTGTTCGATAAAATCTAATTATGAAAACCAAAGACCTACTTTATCTGTGATATAGAATTTAAGAATTTACTTACCTGTGATATTTTAAGAGCAAATGACCATAGTAGTCGTCGCTCTAGGGGAGGGGTTTTAGCTGGTATTATATCGTCAAGATAGGAGTCCAGCACTCTGTCCGTAAAATGGATTTCCCCTTCCTACCAAAAAAAAAAAAAAAAAAAAAAAAAATAATAATAATAATAATAATAATAATAATAATAATAATAATAATAATAATAATAATAATAATAATAATAATAATAATAATAATAATAATAATAATAATAATAATAATAATAATAATAATAATAATAATAATAATAATAATAATAATAATAATAATAATAATAATAATTAATAATAATAATAATAATAATAATAATAATAATAATAATAATAATAATAATATTCCCCCGTCTGGGGGCGGGACCACTCACAAGAATACCCCCAGGGGATAGCCCACCTGTCGTAAAAGGCGACTAAGAGGTTAGATTCCCAGGAATCTAGAGGAGAAAACCTCGATAAAAAATCCAGAATTCAAGGTGTAAGCTTCATCGTGCCGAGGAATGTATGGTCACCTGGAGATGATCGTGAACGATGCCCTGCGAGAACTTGGCGACTCTCGCTTGTATGCAGCTTCACTGCGGCAAGGGAGCACTACCGTAGCGAATTGTATTTCTTCCCGACTCGTGGGATCATATATGAATCCAACTAATTTAACAAAAACCCCAGTGGTTCTCGCATCCACCCTTAAGGATGTTGGCTCGACTCAGGAGAAGGTGGTTGTACCCCGGTTCCTGGTCGTGAAGAAAAATGATGGAGACTTCTCCAAAGTTAGTCCGTTTGTAATTGAAAAATGTTTGTATGGTTTAATAGGTGAAGTTAGAAATGTTAAGAAGATAAGAGAAGGTCTGCTTGTCGAAACAGTATCAGCAGCACAATCTAACAGGCTCATAAAAATTAAAAAAATGGGAGACCACGAAGTTGAAGTTATCGCCCACAAAACAATGAATGTTGCTAGAGGAGTAATATATCACCGAGATTTGCTAAATAGTACTATCGAGGAAATAGCAGAGAACCTGAAAGACCAAGGTGTAATCGAAGTGAGACGTATTAGTACTAAGATCAATGGAGAACTGAAAGAAACTGCTAATCATATCTTGACATTTGATAGACCCGAATTACCAGATAAGGTTAAAGTTGCTTTCTACCGACTGAATGTGAGATTATACATACCATCCCCAATGCGCTGTTTTAGATGCCAAAAATTCGGACATACATCTATGAGATGTAATAATGAACAAGTTTGTGTTTGTGGAATGCCTTTGCACGAAGGATCCCCATGTAATGAGCCGATCTCCTGTGTGAACTGTAAAGGATCTCATTCAGCCCGTTCACGAACTTGCCCCATTTTTAAAAAAGAAAGTGCCATCCAAGAAGTAAAAGCGAGAGATAACATTTCATACTTTGATGCAAAGAAGAAAGTGGACATACAGACCCCTTCTCCAGGTGTCTCATATGTGAATGCTGCCTCAACTCCAGCCAAAACTGACATGTCCGCTCTAATTAAGGAATTAGTACCTTCGCTTGTTACTGCTTTAAAGGATGTTTTCGTCCCTAGAGGAGTAACCAAGCAGCCTGAAACTCAGACTTTTACACTCCCACTACCTCCTAACACTGGAACTTGCAAAGAATCGGACAATAGTCGAAGTACTGTTGTCCCAGATTCTGTACCCGAAAAGCGTAAGAGGGATGAGTCTAAAGATCCGTCTTCGTCCGAAGACGATTGGTTAAACCGTATACCTCAAGAAAGAGATAAAAAGAAAACCAAAGGTTGGCCAAAAGGTAAGCCCCGAAAGGGCTCTATCTGATGGTCCACAATTATTTACTGTGATATTCTGTGATATTTTGTGATATTGTTTGATATTTTGTGATATATATCCCCACATAAGTATACAACCATCCTAGAATTTTTTTTTATCTATTTTTATTTATCTTATTTATATATATATATTTTAAATCATCAACTCTATGTCTGACCCAACGCTTATGAATTCCATAATTCAATGGAATTGCAATGGTTGTATTCTTCATTATTGTGATCTCAAGTTACTTATCGCTGAAATGGTTCCAATTTGTATATGTCTACAGGAGACACATTTTAAGCCAAATCAACCGTACTCCATCAGAGGGTACAAAATATATCGAAAGGATACAAATCTCGCCATTCGAGCAAAGGGTGGCGTGGCTGCGCTGATTAGGAATGACATACCCCATTCTTCACTGGTTTTGAATACTGCCTTACAAGCGGTTGCTGTACAAATTCTGGCCCCTGTGACTATGACTATGTGCTGTCTATACTTACCTAACGCTAACTGGCGAAAAGAAGACTTAGAAGATCTCATATCGCAATTGCCCGTCCCGTTCATACTAGTGGGAGACATGAACTCCCACAACCCTCTCTGGGGTTCTCTTCGACGAGACGCTCGTGGACTAATCATTGAACAGTTGCTAGAAAGAGACGATTTAGCTTTGTTGAATTCTGGTGCGATGACTTACTTTAACGCAAGATCCAGAGACTTCAGTGCTATTGACCTATCATTTGCATCACCAAGAATTGTCCCTCGTTTGTCCTGGAGAGTTCTGCATGATCTACATAATAGCGACCACTTTCCCATTGTGATATCCACGAATATTCCAAGAAGTCGACTACCTTTACCCCCCAAGTGGCTTGTAGATAAAGCAGACTGGAACGTATTCGAACAACATCTCGATCTTCCCGATGAATCTGATAATGTCCTTCAAGAGGTTGACAAGCTCACTCGTAGTATCAAAAGAGCAGCTGAAATGGCGATTCCAATTAGAACGCAGCTACCTGATAGACGTATGGTTCCTTGGTGGAACCCTTTAGTGAAGGATGCCATACAGGCTAAGAAGAAGGCCTTTAACAGATTCAAGAGATACCCATCACTAGAAAATCTGATCCTATTCAAGAAAGCAAGAGCAACAGCTCGCCGCATTGTTGTACAGAGTAAGCGATCATCTTGGAGTACATTTGTGTCTTCGATGTCTTCTAGTACAACTATATCAGAGGTATGGCGAAAAGTCAAGGCGGTTGCTGGAAGTAATTTTTCACCACCACTCAAATATCTGCGGACAGAAACTGGCGAGATATCCGATTGTCCACAAATAATCTCAGAATGCATGGCCAGCCATTACTGTGCTGCAAGCAGCAATCAGAATTACGAAGAAGAATTTTTACAGTCCAAAAGCCTACAAGAACTACCTCTTAACTTTTCCTCACGTAAACATCTCCATTATAACTCACCCTTTACTCTAATCGAATTTGAATATGCTCTTTCCTGTTCTAAGCAATCATCCCCGGGACCTGACTCAATATGCTATGAAATGATTAATCGTCTACCATCCGATTTCAAAGCATTGCTACTCAATTTGTACAACAAAATATGGCAGTCAAATAGCTACCCACCTCAGTGGAAAGAGGCGATAATTGTCCCTATTTTGAAAGAAGGAAGGGATCCTTTATTTCCTACTAATTATAGGCCCATAAGCCTCACATGTAGTATGGGAAAGATAATGGAGAAAATGGTGAGCAATAGACTAATATGGTTGCTTGAATCACAGGGATTTTTAGATGACGACCAAGCAGGATTTCGAAAGCACCGATCAACTACAGATCAACTTGTATATCTCGAACATACTATACAAGAATCTTTCAGAAAACGCGAACATACCGTCGCTGTATTTTTCGACCTCGAAAAGGCTTACGATATGACATGGAGGTATGGAATTATGAGAAAACTTTATGACTGGGGATTCCGGGGCAACTTACCTCTGTTTATAAGTTCCTTCCTATCTGAAAGAAATTTCAGAGTGAGAGTGGGCGACACTCTGTCCTCGCTCAAACCCCTCGAAAATGGAATCCCGCAAGGCTCCACTTTGAGTGTAACACTCTTCGCTATCGCAGTCAACCACATAGCTACCTCGGTCGACCCGACAGTCGGAATTTGTTTATATGTTGATGATCTGACGATAGTTTCTTCTGCACCTACCGTTGGATCCGCTACCCGTAAGCTACAACGATCGATAGACCAAATTGTTCAAAATGCTAGAGGAGTGGGATATAAGTTTTCCAGAGAAAAAACGAGTTGTGTTCACTTCTGCAGACTACGTAGGCCTCACTATGACCCTATGTTATACATTAATAATACATTAATTGAATGCAAAGAATCTATCAAATTCCTCGGAATCATATTTGATTCAAAACTAACTTGGCGCAAACATCTAGAGAATTTGGTAGTGCGGTGTAAGCAGACAATTAATGTAATAAAATGCCTTGCCAGCACTAGCTGGGGAGCTGATGCAGACACCCTGTTAAATGTTTACCGGTCTCTTGTTCTCGCCAAGATAGACTACGGGTCCATAGCTTATTAGGCTCGGAAATCAACGCTGAGTTTACTGGACCCCATACATCATGCAGGTATGAGGTACTCAATAGGTGCTTTTCGTACAACACCCACTGTGAGTATTTGTAGTGAGACAGGGTTTCCACCTTTACGACTTCACCGCCAGAAACTACTAGCAAATTACATCTCCAGAATACGAGCACAACCCAACCATCGAAATCTTCCGATTTTGTTGGAAGAACACGGCGGATATGCTGATAGACCAACTATCACAAGGCCAGTAGGAATCAGAGCACGCGAAACCCTGCCACCACTGAAATTGCATAACTTGACCATTCTCTCATTAAAAGATTTCGAAGTTCCTCCATGGCAGCTACCAAAAATTTCTATCCGCTTAGACCTGACTGAATTCCCTAAGAATTGCACTGCCCCATTAATCTACCGTCAGCGCTTTCTTGAAATCTTACACGAGTTTCCTAAGTCAACAATTTTATATACAGACGGATCTAAAACATCAACTGGTACAGGCAGTGCTCTATCCATTGGAAATCAAACGTTTTCTTGGTCCCTGTCACCTTACGCATCCATATTCACAGCTGAACTTTATGCTATTTGGCAGGCACTTCAGTTTTGCGGCATGGCAAGATCAAATCAGGAAACCATAATCGTATGTGACTCTCTCAGCGTCCTTGAGTCAATTTCAAACCCATTTTCAGATGATCCTCTAGTCAAGACAATATTATTTTCTATTAATCACCTCCATAATATTGGTAAATATGTTAATTTTATTTGGGCACCAAGCCATGTCGGAATAATGGGCAATGAAAACGCAGATACAGCCGCTCGTGAGGCTGCTGATAAAAAGACAGTCGACGTTATGGTTTTGAGGGCAGATGATATAAAGGGGGAATATAAATCTTTATTGAAAAGAAAGTGGCACCAGGAATGGGATCGAGTGCACAACAGCCTAAAGTCAATAAAACCCTCTGGTGGGCCTTGGCGACCTCCAGAAGCACTGCCCAGGGCTGACAGAGTGAAGATTCACAGATTGAGATTCGGGCATACAGCATTAACGCACGCGTTTCTCCTAGGAGGACAAGATCCTCCGATATGCCTCCGTTGTGGTGAATTAACCACAGTGTCACATATCATATGCGAGTGTCCAGGATATGGAAATATGCGGCAGATTTTTAACATATCTGAACATCTCGCAGACAACTTCACGAACGCCAAGAAAATTCAAAATTTATTACAATACCTAAAATCTACTAACCTTTTCAATAAAATATAACTCCTGTAATCGAAAACGATAAGTTTTTCGTTCTTCAAATTCTGGTGCTAATGATCACAGAAATCGATGCACCTAAATAGAAGGAAAAAAAAAAAAAAAAAAATAATAATAATAATAATAATAATAATAATAATAATAATAATAATAATAATAATAATAATAATAATAATAATAATAATAATAATAATAATAATAATAATAATAATAATAATAATAATAATAATAATAATAATAATAATAATAATAATAATAATAATAATAATAATAATAATAATAATAATAATAATAATAATAATAATAATAATAATAATAATAATAATAATAATAATAAACCTACAAATATCTAGGATTTCAGCAAGCTAAGCTACTTGACCAGAAGCAAGCAAAAACCAAAATTCGAGGACAGTTCACTCAAAGGATATCTGCTTTATTGAAATCCCAGTTGAACGCAGGAAATCTCGCCAAAGCAATTAACACCTACGCCATACCGATCCTGACATACTCATTTGGAATTCTGAAGTGGACAAAAACAGAACTGGAAGATATTCAAAGAACAACGCGAACCATGATGACCAAACACAAATGTCACCACCCGACATCATCAGTTATTAGGACCACATTACCAAGAAAAGAGGGAGGGAGAGCTTTAACGGACATAGTTAATTTACATTATAATCAAATATCTAAACTCCAAAAGTTCTTCATTGGCAAGGCTCAAACATCTAAATTGCATGAGTTGGTCGCGAAAGCAGATAAAAACTATTCCTCCTTAGATCTTGTAAACCCTGATAAAAAACTTGATATCGTTACAGACTCTGACAAACAGGCGGAGTGGGCCCAGAAAGCGCTTCATGGTCGACATCATCACGACCTCAATCAACCATATATCGACAAGGAAGCATCAAATAAGTGGCTCTCTGATGGAACATTGTTTCCAGAAACAGAAGGATTTATGATGGCGATCCAAGACCAAGTTATTAATACCAACAATTACAAGAAATTTGTTATAAGAGATCCAAACATCGTGTCGGACAAGTGCAGAAGGTGTCAACAAACAACAGAGACGATACAACACATTACGTCGGGATGTTCAGCCATAGCTAACATTGATTACCTACGCAGGCACAACCAACTGTGCAACATCATTCATCAGAAGTTGGCCAACAAATTTGGATTAGTTAACACCTACACGCCTTATTACAAGTACCATCCTCATGCAGTTCTAGAGAATGCTGATTTTAGACTATACTACGATAGGTCAATTATCACCGATAGACGGGTGACGAATAACCGGCCTGATATTGTAGTTGTGGATAAAAAAGCTAACTCGGTTCTTCTAGTGGATGTTACTGTACCCAATAACAACAATATGTTAGACAAATACAACGAGAAAATTGCAAAATACACCGATCTTGCAATCGAGGTAGGACAGATGTGGCATGCAGAGAAAGTAGAGGTGGTGCCGGTCATCGTTTCATCTACGGGACTAATCCCCAAAACTCTACAAGACAGCCTCACCAAACTAGGTCTTCACAAAAACACATACATCGATCTGCAGAAGGCTGCAATTTTGAATACTTGTCACACTGTCCGTAAATTTCTAAATATGTAACTGCTGTGCCAAATCCCATTTGCGTTTACAAACGCTCGGGATAGGTGAACATTACCAGCAAGAGCTGAGCAAGAGTATACTTGAATTGGAAATAATAATAATAATAATAATAATAATAATAATAATAATAATAATAATAATAATAATAATAATAATAATAATAATAATAATAATAATAATAATAATAATAATAATAATAATAATAATAATAATAATAATAATAATAATAATAATAATAATAATAATAATAATAACAACATCATGTCGGAAGAACAAAAAGGGTGCAGACGAGATCACCAAGGCTGCAAAGAGCAACTCATCATCGAATCGGTAATACTAAAACAGGCGCAGAAGGAACAGCGCAACATCTACACGGCTTTCGTAGATTATAGGAAAGCATTTGATAGCGTTCCACATTCCTGGCTTGTTAAAGTTTTGCAAATTTACAAAGTACACCCCACTCTTGTTACTTTTCTTGAATCATCGATGAAGCACTGGCGAACGAACCTACATTTACAAATAAATGGTCAATACCTCGAAACTGATGAAATTTCTATCCGTAGGGGGATCTTCCAAGGCGACTCCCTGAGTCCACTTTGGTTTTGTTTGGCAATGAATCCAATCTACTTAACGATACGGATTACGGCTTTAAAATCAAGGCCAACAGAAACACTAGCTGCACTGTTTCCCACCTCTTATACATGGATGACATCAAAATATACGCATCAAACCAGCGTCAAATTCAACATTTACTTAATATTACTGAAAAATTTTCAAGTGATATACAAATGGGATTTGGATTAGACAAGTGCAAAACCTTAAAGACTGAGAAGGGTAAAATCGTTAACGGAGATGTATTACTACCTAATGGGAACATTATAAATGCCATGCAAAATGGCGAAACCTACAAATATCTAGGATTTCAGCAAGCTAAGCTACTTGACCAGAAGCAAGCAAAAACCAAAATTCGAGGACAACTGCTTTATTGAAATCCCAGTTGAACGCAGGAAATCTCGCCAAAGCAATTAACACCTACGCCATACCGATCCTGACATACTCATTTGGAATTCTGAAGTGGACAAAAACATAACTGGAAGATATTCAAAGAACAACGCGAACCATGATGACCAAACACAAATGTCACCACCCGACATCATCAGTTATTAGGACCACATTACCAAGAAAAGAGGGAGGGAGAGCTTTAACGGACATAGTTAATTTACATTATAATCAAATATCTAAACTCCAAAAGTTCTTCATTGGCAAGGCTCAAACATCTAAATTGCATGAGCTGGTCGCGAAAGCAGATAAAAACTATTCCCCCTTAGATCTTGTAAACCCTGATAAAAAACTTGAAATCGTTACAGACTCTGACAAACAGGCGGAGTGGGCCCAGAAAGCGCTTCATGGTCAACATCATCACGACCTCAATCAACCATATATCGACAAGGAAGCATCAAATAAGTGGCTCTCTGATGGAACATTGTTTCCAGAAACAGAAGGATTTATGATGGCGATCCAAGACCAAGTTATTAATACCAACAATTACAAGAAATTTGTTATAAGAGATCCAAACATCGTGTCGGACAAGTGCAGAAGGTGTCAACAAACAACAGAGACGATACAACACATTACGTCGGGATGTTCAGCCATAGCTAACATTGATTACCTACGCAGGCACAACCAACTGTGCAACATCATTCATCAGAAGTTGGCCAACAAATTTGGATTAGTTAACACTTACACGCCTTATTACAAGTACCATCCTCATGCAGTTCTAGAGAATGCTGATTTTAGACTATACTACGATAGGTCAATTATCACCGATAGACGGGTGACGAATAACCGGCCTGATATTGTAGTTGTGGATAAAAAAGCTAACTCGGTTCTTCTAGTGGATGTTGCTGTACCCAATAACAACAATATGTTAGACAAATACAACGAGAAAATTGCAAAATACACCGATCTTGCAATTGAGGTAGGACAGATGTGGCATGCAAAGAAAGTAGAGGTGGTGCCGGTCATCGTTTCATCTACGGGACTAATCCCCAAAACTCTACAAGACAGCCTCACCAAACTAGGTCTTCACAAAAACACATACATCGATCTGCAGAAGGCCGCAATTTTGAATACTTGTCGCACTGTCCGTGAATTTCTAAATATGTAACTGCTGTGCCTAATCCCATTTGCGTTTACACACGCTCGGGATAGGTGAACATTACCTGCAAGAGCTGAGCAAGAGTACACTTGAGTTGGAAATAATAATAATAATAATATTAATAATATTAATAATAATAATAATAATAATAATAATAATAATAATAATAATAATAATAATAATAATAATAATAATAATAATAATAATAATAATAATAATAATAATAATAATAATAATAATAATAATAATAATAATAATAATAATAATAATAATAATAATAATAATAATAATAATAATAATAATAATAATAATAATAATAATAATAATAATAATAATAATAACGCCGGCTGGAAAAGTCCATTGATGACATCAGAAGGGAATTGGGGCAGCTAACAGAGTTTAAAAACAACTTGAAACCGTCTAGGCGCTTAACAAACAGAGTGAGAAAGATCTATCGAAAAATCAAAACTTTTACAGGTCACCCACAACATAAACAACATGTATGTGAATATATGGATTTACTCAGGCAAAAGTTAAAGGCAAAATCCAAACGTTTGTCACGATATGTCAAGTGCACGAAAAGGAAACAACAAAACTACTTATTCAATAACATCCAGAAGTTATTTTACAGGCAACTAAGCGGTACAGTAAACAATCACAACCAAAGTCTTCCAAATAAAGATGAGCTAACGGAGTATTGGTCTTCTTTATGGTCGAACCCTATCGAACATAAATCCAACGCTCGCTGGATAAGAACTGAGGAGGAAAAAATGAACAATGAACCAATGCCTTTCGTTAACTTGACAACAAGCGAGGTAACCGAAGCTATAAAGAGCACCAGTAGTTGGAAGACACCAGGAGTTGACAATGTCCAAAACTTCTGGTATAAGAAGTTTGACAGTCTGCATGAAGCAATGGCAACATCATTTTCACATATTCTGCAACATCCAGAAGATACACCACCATTTCTGACACTGGGTTCGACCCACTTGCTTCCCAAAACGCATCAAACTCACGATCCTACGCAGTATAGACCTATAACATGCTTTCCAACTATATATAAAATATTAACGTCTTGCATTACTAACCGTATTTACAGACATGCGGATCATAACAACATCTTGTCGGAAGAACAGAAAGGGTGCAGACGAGATCACAAAGGCTGCAAACAACAACTCATCATCGATTCGGTAATACTAAAACAGGCGCAGAAGGAACAGCGCAACATCTACACGGCTTTCGTAGATTATAGGAAAGCATTTGATAGCGTTCCACATTCCTGGCTTGTTAAAGTTTTGCAAATTTACAAAGTACACCCCATTCTTGTTACTTTTCTTGAATCATCGATTAAGCACTGGCGAACGAACCTTCATTTACAAATAAATGGTCAATACCTCGAAACTGATGAAATTTCTATCCGTAGGGGGATCTTCCAGGGCGACTCCCTGAGTCCACTTTGGTTTTGTTTGGCAATGAATCCACTCTCCAATCTACTTAACGATACGGATTACGGCTTTAAAATCAAAGCCAACAGGAACACTAGCTGCACTGTGTCCCACCTCTTATACATGGATGACATCAAAATATACGCATCAAACCAGCGTCAAATTCAACATTTACTTAATATCACTGAAAATTTTTCCAGTGATATACAAATGGGATTTGGATTAGACAAGTGCAAAACCTTGAATATCGAGAAGGGTAAAATCGTTAACGGAGATGTGTTACTACCTAATGGGAACATTATAAATGCCATGCAAAATGGCGAAACCTACAAATATCTAGGATTTCAGCAAGCTAAGCTACTAGACCAGAAGCAAGCAAAAACCAAAATTCGAGGACAGTTCACTCAAAGGATAACTGCTTTATTGAAATCCCAGTTGAACGCAGGAAATCCTGCCAAAGCAATTAACACCTACGCCATACCGGTCCTGACATACTCATTTGGAATTCTGAAGTGGACAAAAACAGAACTGGAAGATATTCAAAGAACAACGCGAACCATGATGACCAAACACAAATGTACCACCCGACATCATCAGTTATTAGGACCACACTACCAAGAAAAGAGGGAGGGAGAGCTCTAACGGACATAGTTAATTTACATTACAAACAAATATCCCAACTCCAAAAATTCATCATTGGCAAGGCTCAAACATCTAAATTGCATGAGCTGGTCGCGAAAGCAGATAAAAACTATTCCCCCTTAGATCTTGTAAACCCTGATAATAAACTTGAAATCGTTACAGACTCTGACAAACAGGAAGAGTGGGCCCAGAAAGCGCTCCATGGTCGACATCATCACGACCTCAATCAACCATATATCGACAAGGAAGCATCAAATAAGTGGCTCTCTGATGGAACATTGTTTCCAGAAACAGAGGGATTTATGACGGCGATCCAAGACCAAGTAATTAATACTAATAATTACAAGAAATTTGTTATAAGAGATCCAAACATCGTGTCGGACAAGTGCAGAAGGTGTCAACAAACAACAGAGACGATACAACACATTACGTCGGGATGTTCAGCCATAGCTAACATTGATTACCTACGCAGGCACAATCAACTTTGCAACATCATCCATCAGAAGTTGGCCAACAAATTTGGATTAGTTAACACCTACACGCCTTATTACAAGTACCATCCACATGCAGTTCTAGAGAATGCTGATTTTAGACTATACTACGATAGGTCAATTATCACCGATAGACGGGTGACGAATAACCGGCCTGATATTGTAGTTGTGGATAAAGAAGCTAACTCGGTTCTCCTAGTGGATGTTGCTGTACCCAATAACAATAATATTTTAGAAAAATACAACGAGAAAATTGCAAAATACACTGATCTTGCAATTGAAGTAGGACAGATGTGGCATGCAGAGAAAGTAGAGGTGGTGCCGGTCATCGTTTCATCTACGGGACTAATTCCCAAAACTCTACAAGACAGCCTCACCAAACTAGGTCTTCACAAAAACACATACATCGATCTGCAGAAGGCTGCAATTTTGAATACTTGTCACACTGTCCGTAAATTTCTAAATATGTAACTGATCTGCCTAATCCCATTTGCGTTTACAAACGCTCGGGATAGGTGAACAATACCAGCAAGAGCTGAGCAAGAGTACACTTGAGTTGGAAATAATAATAATAATAATAATAATAATAATAATAATAATAATAATAATAATAATAATAATAATAATAATATTAATAATAATAATAATAATAATAATAATAATAACTCACGATCCTACGCAGTATAGACCTATAACATGCCTTCCAACTATATATAAAATATTAACGTCTTGCATTACTAACCGTATTTACAGACATGCCGATCAAAACAACATCTTGTCGGAAGAACAAAAAGGGTGCAGACGAGATCACCAAGGCTGCAAAGAGCAACTCATCATCGATTCGGTAATACTAAAACAGGCGCAGAAGGAACAGCGCAACATCTACACGGCTTTCGTAGATTATAGGAAAGCATTTGATAGCGTTCCACATTCCTGGCTTGTTAAAGTGTTGCAAATTTACAAAGTACACCCGACTCTTGTTACTTTTCTTGAATCATCGATGAAGCACTGGCGAACGAACCTTCATTTACAAATAAATGGTCAATACCTCGAAACTGATGAAATTTCTATCCGTAGGGGGATCTTCCAAGGCGACTCCCTGAGTCCACTTTGGTTTTGTTTGGCAATGAATCCACTCTCCAATCTACTTAACGATACGGATTACGGCTTTAAAATCAAGGCCAACAGAAACACTAGCTGCACTGTTTCCCACCTCTTATACATGGATGACATCAAAATATACGCATCAAACCAGCGTCAAATTCAACATTTACTTAATATTACTGAAAAATTTTCCAGTGATATACAAATGGGATTTGGATTAGACAAGTGCAAAACCTTAAATATCGAGAAGGGTAAAATCGTTAACGGAGATGTATTACTACCTAATGGGAACATTATAAATGCCATGCAAAATGGTGAAACCTACAAATATCTAGGATTTCAGCAAGCTAAGCTACTAGACCAGAAGCAAGCAAAATCCAAAATTCGAGGACAGTTCACTCAAAGGATAACTGCTTTATTGAAATCCCAGTTGAACGCAGGAAATCTCGCCAAAGCAATTAACACCTACGCCATACCGATCCTGACATACTCATTTGGAATTCTGAAGTGGACAAAAACAGAACTGGAAGATATTCAAAGAACAACGCGAACCATGATGACCAAACACAAATGTCACCACCCGACATCATCAGTTATTAGGACCACATTACCAAGAAAAGAGGGAGGGAGAGCTTTAACGGACATAGTTAATTTACATTATAATCAAATATCTAAACTCCAAAAGTTCTTCATTGGCAAGGCTCAAACATCTAAATTGCATGAGCTGGTCGCGAAAGCAGATAAAAACTATTCCCCCTTAGATCTTGTAAACCCTGATAAAAAACTTGAAATCGTTACAGACTCTGACAAACAGGCGGAGTGGGCCCAGAAAGCGCTTCATGGTCGACATCATCACGACCTCAATCAACCATATATCGACAAGGAAGCATCAAATAAGTGGCTTTCTGATGGAACATTGTTTCCAGAAACAGAAGGATTTATGATGGCGATCCAAGACCAAGTTATTAATACCAACAATTACAAGAAATTTGTTATAAGAGATCCAAACATCGTGTCGGACAAGTGCAGAAGGTGTCAACAAACAACAGAGACGATACAACACATTACGTCGGGATGTTCAGCCATAGCTAACATTGATTACCTACGCAGGCACAACCAACTGTGCAACATCATTCATCAGAAGTTGGCCAACAAATTTGGATTAGTTAACACCTACACGCCTTATTACAAGTACCATCCTCATGCAGTTCTAGAGAATGCTGATTTTAGACTATACTACGATAGGTCAATTATCACCGATAGTCGGGTGACGAATAACCGGCCTGATATTGTAGTTGTGGATAAAAAAGCTAACTCGGTTCTTCTAGTGGATGTTGCTGTACCCAATAACAACAATATGTTAGACAAATACAACGAGAAAATTGCAAAATACACCGATCTTGCAATTGAGGTAGGACAGATGTGGCATGCAGAGAAAGTAGAGGTGGTGCCGGTCATCGTTTCATCTACGGGACTAATCCCCAAAACTCTACAAGACAGCCTCACCAAACTAGGTCTTCACAAAAACACATACATCGATCTGCAGAAGGCTGCAATTTTGAATACTTGTCACACTGTCCGTAAATTTCTAAATATGTAACTGCTGAGCCTAATCCCATTTGCGTTTACACACGCTCGGGACAGGTGAACATTACCAGCAAGAGCTGAGCAAGAGTACACTTGAGTTGGAAATAATAATAATAATAATAATAATAATAATAATAATAATAATAATAATAATAATAATAATAATAATAATAATAATAATAATAATAATAATAATAATAATAATAATAATAATAATAATAATAATAATAATAATAATAATAATAATAATAATAATAATAATAATAATAATAATAATAATAATAATAATAATAATAATAATAATAATAATAATAATATTAATAATAATAATAATAAATCCCGTGGGGGTGCTGGTTCCCTATCGGGCGCTTCCCCAGGTGGTGGATAGGGGAATGCCTTTTAGATATAGAAGGTATCGAGGAAATTAAATACCTCGGAGCGAACCAAAACCAGTTAGTTTCAGGACACGACGGTCTCCATGTAAGGAACGGTACTCCAACAGCGTCTGTTCTCCATGTAAGGAGCGGCTGAATCAGCACCTGGCAGTAGGTCTAAAATGCGACAATCATGATGGCGAATTGTAAAACAAGATTACCCCAGGTGGGTAGAGCTAAATGCTCAGAATCCCACACTGCTTGTGTACCTAGTACATCGGCTGTCTGCTCCACGGATTCTGGGGGGAGCAATAATTCGAGTGTAAATTCCGGGACCTTGAATTTCAGGAATCGTCAGGTGAATCGACATTGCAACACCTTAAACTCTTGTCGCGTTCAAGTTGATGCTAGAAGGGCTTGTTCGAAAAATGATTTACCTTCTTCCTCGGTTAGCGGTAGGCGCAGCGTGACACCGAGTAGGGCTACTGCGAACCACACTCAGGGGGAAAACAACATCGATCCTCCGCCACCGGCTTCTGGTGTTTCTGGAGTGACGCAAGTCGGCACATCTACGACCACAAAAGCCGGAAATCCCAAGAAGCGCATGAAGTGGACTATCGAGCTAAACTCATTCATTATGCGCTCCTACTTTAAAATCACGAATATGGAAACTGATATGACGACATACAGATACGCCCTCCACCGTGCATTCGTTGAACATTTTCCAGAATTTCACCATCTCACGGAACAGCGTATTGCTGACCAACGTCGAAGTATTGTGAAAAACAATCTACTACCCGGTCCGACGTTGCAACAAATTCGAGGTGAAGTCCTTCTTGACCTTCAAGATGGAGAGAATGACATAATTACCGATCAGGATACACATAAATCGCACAATGCACAAGGAGACCACAATGGCGTTGAGGAAATAAACAATGATTGTGACAAAACCACCGATAATGACTATAATACCGAACTTTGTAAAGCACTAGCGGAATTTAATGGCACCAACCCAATACACCGGCCAAAATTACCAAAGCTGCGAACCAATAAGAGCACTAACAGCATACTAGCAGCTGTGAACTTACTACTGCAGAACTATGCTAAGGACTGCGAAGCGCTGGAACAACTTCACACTCTCATCTATTGTGGAGCGGTAGCAGTGCTTCGAAGTCACAATCAACAAATCCAATTCCCAAAGAACAATCGGGGTAAAGACTACAAACAGCTCAAGCCTTGGTGGCAACGCCGGCTGGAAAAGACCATTGATGACATCAGAAGGGAATTGGGGCAGCTTACAGAGTTTAAAAACAACTTGAAACCGTCTAGACGCTTAACAAACAGAGTGAGGAAGATCTATCGAAGAATCAACACTTATACAGGTCACCCACAACATAAACAGCATGTATGTGAATATATCGATTCACTCAGGCAAAAGTTAAAGGCAAAATCAAAACGTTTGTCACGATATGTCAAGTACACGAAAAGGAAACAACAGAACTACTTATTCAATAACAATCAGAAGTTATTTTACAGGCAACTGAGCGGTACTGTAAACAATCACAACCAAAGTCTCCCAGATAAAGATGAGCTAACGGAGTACTGGTCTTCTTTATGGTCGAACCCTATCGAACATAAATCCAACGCTCACTGGATAAGAACTGAGGAGGAAAAAATTAACATTGAACCAATGCCTTTCGTTAACTTGACAACAAGCGAGGTAACCGAAGCTATAAAGAGCACCAGTAATTGGAAGACACCAGGAGTTGACCATGTCCAAAACTTCTGGTATAAGAAGTTTGACAGTCTGCATGAAGCAATGGCAAGATCATTTACACATATTCTGCAGCATCCAGAAGATACACCACCATTTCTGACACTGGGTTCGACCCACTTGCTTCCCAAAACGCATCAAACTCACGATCCTACGCAGTATAGACCTATAACATGCCTTCCAACTATATATAAAATATTAACGTCTTGCATTACTAACCGTATTTACAGACATGCCGATCAAAACAACATCTTGTCGGAAGAACAAAAAGGGTGCAGACGAGATCACCAAGGCTGCAAAAAGCAACTCATCATCGATTCGGTAATACTAAAACAGGCGCAGAAGGAACAGCGCAGCATCTACACGGCTTTCGTAGATTATAGGAAAGCATTTGATAGCGTTCCACATTCCTGGCTTGTTAAAGTTTTGCAAATTTACAAAGTACACTCCACTCTTGTTACTTTTCTTGAATCATCGATGAAGCACTGGCGAACGAACCTTCATTTACAAATAAATGGTCAATACCTCGAAACTGATGAAATTTCTATCCGTAGGGGGATCTTCCAAGGCGACTCCCTGAGTCCACTTTGGTTTTGTTTGGCAATGAATCCACTCTCCAATCTACTTAACGATACGGATTACGGCTTTAAAATCAAGGCCAACAGAAACACTAGCTGCACTGTTTCCCACCTCTTATACATGGATGACATCAAAATATACGCATCAAACCAGCGTCAAATTCAACATTTACTTAATATCACTGAAAATTTTTCCAGTGATATACAAATGGGATTTGGATTAGACAAGTGCAAAACCTTGAATATCGAGAAGGGTAAAATCGTTAACGGAGATGTGTTACTACCTAATGGGAACATTATAAATGCCATGCAAAATGGTGAAACCTACAAATATCTAGGATTTCAGCAAGCTAAGCTACTAGACCAGAAGCAAGCAAAAACCAAAATTCGAGGACAGTTCACTCAAAGGATAACTGCTTTATTGAAATCCCAGTTGAACGCAGGAAATCCTGCCAAAGCAATTAACACCTACGCCATACCGGTCCTGACATACTCATTTGGAATTCAGAAGTGGACAAAAACAGAACTGGAACATATTCAAAGAACAACGCGAACCATGATGACCAAACACAAATGTCACCACCCGACATCATCAGTTATTAGGAGCACATTACCAAGAAAAGAGGGAGGGAGAGCTTTAACGGACATAGTTAATTTACATTATAATCAAATATCTAAATCCAAAAGTTCTTCATTGGCAAGGCTCAAACATCTAAATTGCATGAGCTGGTCGCGAAAGCAGATAAAAACTATTCCCCCTTAGATCTTGTAAACCCTGATAAAAAACTTGAAATCGTTACAGACTCTGACAAACAGGCGGAGTGGGCCCAGAAAGCGCTTCATGGTCGACATCATCACGACCTCAATCAACCATATATGGACAAGGAAGCATCAAATAAGTGGCTCTCTGATGGAACATTGTTTCCAGAAACAGAAGGATTTATGATGGCGATCCAAGACCAAGTTATTAATACCAACAATTACAAGAAATTTGTTATAAGAGATCCAAACATCGTGTCGGACAAGTGTAGAAGGTGTCAACAAACAACAGAGACGATACAACACATTACGTCGGGATGTTCAGCCATAGCTAACATTGATTACCTACGCAGGCACAACCAACTGTGCAACATCATTCATCAAAAGTTGCAAAATACACCGATCTTGCAATTGAGGTAGGACAGATGTGGCATGCAGAGAAAGTAGAGGTGGTGCCGGTCATCGTTTCATCTACGGGACTAATCCCCAAAACTCTACAAGACAGCCTCACCAAACTAGGTCTTCACAAAAACACATACATCGATCTGCAGAAGGCTGCAATTTTGAATACTTGTCACACTGTCCGTAAATTTCTAAATATGTAACTGCTCTGCCTAATCCCATTTGCGTTTACAAACGCTCGGGATAGGTGAACATTACCAGCAAGAGCTGAGCAAGAGTACACTTGAGTTGGGAAATAATAATAATAATAATAATACCCCATCGGGGACTGAGCTTTGGCGTAGCGATGGGGCCTAGTACCAGGCAAGCCTGGGAAGCCAATACAGTCCAACCTGACCTGGCTGTAGTTTCGTGGCTAAAGGTCTGCACCAGGTACAACGAAGCCAGAGCGCCCAGCTCTGTCACACCGTGCTTGCAGTTGACGTGGTCACGTCTCGCGGACTGTAAGTGTGGGGGTGCTGGCTTGACCGCCTGGACCAAGAGGAAATAACCTCAATAAAAAATTCCCAATCTCAAGGTATGATGCGCGCCGATGAGATGCATGGCTGGTGGGTGGACCGGTCCTCAGCGATCGCCCTCGTGGCACCTGGCGAACCGCGTTGTATGAATGCCTTGCTGCAGTACGGAAGCTCTGCTGCAGTCGACCATTATATTCTTACCATACTCGTGGGACCAAGATGAATGTTGATCAACAGAATCCAAAACCCTTGGAGGCGTCTTCCTCCAAAATTGAAGACAAAGCCCTGGAGCAGCTCAACGCATCCATTGGGAGCCAGGTGACGACAAATTGTCGGTTCCTGGTCCTGAAAAGAAAAGATGGAGAGAATTTTGATAAAGTCAATCCATTCCAAATTCAGAAATGTTTATATGGTCTTTTTGGCGAATTGAAGATGATTAAAAAAACCAGAGAAGGGTTATTACTAGAAACGATAAGTGCTAAGCAGTCTGAAAAAATTCAAAATACTGAAAAAATATTAAGTTGGTACATCGATGTGGTTCCGCATCGAACAATGAATTTTTCACGTGGTGTTGTGTTTTGTCCTGATTTATTAAATTGTACAGAAGAGGATATTTTAGAAGAACTAGCGTCACAAAAAGTCATTGGAGTTAAACGTATGAAGACTAAGAGAGATGGTGAGTTAAAAGATACACCAAATCATATTCTGACTTTCAATACACCAATCCTCCCTAAAAAGATTAAAGTTGCATTTTACTGTTTAGAAATTCGTTTGTATGTTCCATCCCCTACGATGTTTCAACTGTCAAAAATTTGGTCACACGTCAGATAAATGCACCACATCTCAAGTGTGTGTCTGTGGCAAATCTTTGCATGCTGGTAGCCCCTGTGAACAGCCCCTTGTATGCGTAAATTGCTCTGGTGAACATTCAGCAAGATCAAGAGAATGTCCTGTGTTCAAAACGGAAATGGCCATACAAGAGCTAAAAACAAAGGACAACATAACTTATATGGAAGCCAAAAATAAAATAAAAATACAAACCCCCCGAGCTGGAACTTCCTATGCTAAAGTGTCGACTAGTCAAGATGCACTAATCAAGGCCCTCGTACCGCAGCTAGTTGAAGCTCTACAAAAAATTATTCCTGCCTCTTCCCCTTTCTCAAAACCGGAATCTGAGCTGCCAGTCATCGTGTCAGAAAAAAGGAAGCGATGTGAGAAATCGGAATCGGGTCAGAGCACAGAGCTATCTGATAGTGAGTCGCATCCAACCTCGATGTATGGGAGCCAAGCCTCTCTAGTATCAGAAAGCTCTCAAACGAAGAAGAAGAAGACCAAAGGGTGGCCAAAGGGCAAGCCCCGTAAGCCACCTGCAAAAAATGCTCAAAGGATGCCTTCTAGAAATGTCAGTGAGCCACCTTCTGACATTTTGTGATAAGTTTTTTTCTTATCTTTTTTGTTATTGTGATATTCAATATTTTATACATCTTGAATATTTACTGCATATTAATTATTATATGTTTTATTACCTTTTTCTTCTACATACTTTTACATATTTCCACATATTTTACATATTTCTCCATATTTTTACATATTTATACATATTTTTACATATTTTTACATATTTTTACATATTTATACATATTTTTACATATTTTTACATATTTTTACATATTTTTACATATTTTTACATATTTTTACATATTTTTACATATTTTTACATATTTTTACATATTTTTACATATTTTTACATATTTTTACATATTTTTACATATTTTTACATATTTTTACATATTTTCACATATTTTTACATATTTTACATTAAATGGCAAACCACAAAATTTTACAATGGAACTGCAATGGTAATATCAGACAGTACTGCGAATTGAGATGCCTCATTAAAGACTATGATCCCTTTTGTATGTGTCTCCAGGAGACTCATTTGATCCCAAACCATCCGTATCAATTTAGAGGCTATAGTGTTGTTAGAAAGGATGCTGTTGATGGCCTTCGAGCGCATGGGGGTGTTGCTGTTGTAGTGCGTGATGGTGTGAAATATGAACAGATACATCTTCAGTCTTGTCTTCAGGCTGTAGCTGTGCGAGTCAGTATTCCAATGGCTCTTACTGTTTGTTGTTTGTATCTACCAGATCGTCGATGGCGGTTGTTAGACATAACAAAACTCATTGAACAACTTCCTTCGCCTTTTATAATTATGGGAGACTTTAACTGTCACAGTCCTCTCTGGGGATCTAAAATAACCGATACCAGAGGTGCTGATCTTGAGGATCTATTGTCCAGAGAAGAAGTCACCCTTCTCAATGATGGCTCACCTACACACCTGGCTGCACGATCTAGTAACTTCACCACGGTTGACCTTACTTTAACAACGCCCCTGCTAGCCTGTAAATATTCATGGAATGTTTTAGATGATCTCCACAATTCAGATCATTTTCCAATTGTTGTATCCACGGGTATTGCTCGCCAAGTTTCATCCATACCGTCTCGGTGGATCTATTCTAAAGCCAATTGGGACAGGTTCCAATCGCTTTTATCTAATCAGAATAGAGATGATATTGTTACAGTGGAATCTGTAACCCGTGATATTCAAGAAGCATGCCATATATCTATACCCGTCACTCGCGAAAGGCAAGTCACTACCAGTCTGCCATGGTGGAATGAGGAAATTGCCAATGCTGTAAAACAAAAAAAGACTGCTTTTAATCATTTTCGCCGAAGACCCACACAAGAAAACCTTATTGAATTCAAAAGGTTGAGAGCTAAAGCTCGTCGCCTGATGCTAGCAAGTAAAAAGTCGTCATGGGAAAATTATGTCTCTTCCATAAATTCAGACACCTTACCCACAGAGGTCTGGAGGAAAGTGAGATCAATTATGGGTAGAAGATCTTTCAACACAGTTAGCTGCTTAAAATCCGAATCTGGCGATGAAATCGTTGATGATTCTGATATTGCTGAACTGTTTGCTGAACAATTTACTAAAGTTAGTGACACAAACAACTATTGTATACAATTTCGAGAAAGAAAGTCAGAAATGGAAATTGCACTAAATTTTGACTCTTTCTCCAGTGAATCATACAACTCATCAATATCTCTGGGAGAGCTCGACAAAGCGTTAAGCAAAGCAAAAAAGTCTGCACCAGGACTAGATAGAATAAGCTACGAAATATTGAAACATCTTCCTAAAACACAAAAACTTAGAATATTAGATATGTACAATCGACTATGGATGACAGGTACTTACCCGGTGGAGTGGAAAGAGGTACTCATTGTTCCTGTACTCAAGACGGGAAAAGACTCATCGCTGGTCTCCAGCTACCGTCCTATCAGCCTTTCCAATTGCTTAGGGAAGCTCTTGGAGAGTATTATCAGTGAGCGGTTAATATGGATCATGGAACAAAAACAGTTATTAGTGGAAGAGCAGATGGGATACAGAAAACACAAGTCAGCCATTGACCAGCTTGCATTCCTTGAGAATAGTATCCAGGACGGTTTCCGGAATAATCAACACACCGTAGCTGTATTTTTTGATATCGAAAAGGCTTTTGACATGATTTGGCGGTATGGCATCCTACGTTCCCTGCATCACTGGGGGCTAAGGGGAAACTTGCCAAAGTTTATCCAATCTTTTTTATGTGAACGTTCTTTTCGGGTCCGTGTTGGTGCTAGTATTTCAAACCTATCTGTCTTAGAAAACGGAGTTCCTCAGGGATCTACATTAAGTTGCGTTCTCTTCTCTATAGCAATAAATTCCATTTTCAATGATGTTTCCCAAGAGATTAAGGTTTCTATGTATGTAGACGATTTGTGTATATTTTATACAGGAAGCACGATTGGAGAAGTCACTTGTAAATTACAGCCAGCTATCAATAAAATTGACAGTAATGCAATGCAGCTTGGTTTTACTCTATCCAGAAACAAGACTGGATGTATACACTTCTGTAGAAAGAGGAGACCACACTATGATCCTGTACTATTCTTGGGAGGTGTAGGTTTGCCCTGCTGGAGCTCCTACAAGTTCTTAGGACTACATTTTGACTCTCAGCTTCGATGGAAAGTACATATAGAAAATATTGTTCTAAAGTGCAGGTCCATCTTGAATCTCTTCAAATGTCTGGTTTCAACTAATTGGGGTTCAGAGACTAATATTCTCCTCAATGTGTACCAAAGTCTTGTACTGGCAAAAATTGACTATGGCTGTATTGTATACTCTTCAGCAAGAAAATCTCTGTTGGAGAAACTGGATGCTGTTCATAACATAGGACTTCGTTTGTGCCTGGGCGCCTTTCGCACGACACCATCGTCCAGTTTGTATTGTGAAAGTGGATTGGCCCCTCTTTTCTTGAGAAGAGATAAAGCGATTCTGACATACAAAATGTCATTAATGGCCAAAAGATCTCATAGAAACCATAATTTTATCAATTCCCATGAAAACGATTATGCAAGCAGACCCACTATTACTAGACCACTAAGAATCAGAGCTCTAGAAATTATTAGTAAACTGAATCTCCAGCCCCCTGAAACACTTATCATTGACCTACCTGAAATTTCACCATGGAAAGATCTTGAAAACATAATGCTCACAGATCTGTTGCATCTTGCTCCGAAAGCAGATGTTGCTCCAGTTATTTTTCGTCAACACTTTCACAGGGCTGTAGCAGCACTAAATCCTGACAAAGTCGTATTTACTGATGGATCAAAAACAGACAATGGTGTTGGGTGTGCCATAGTCATAAATCAGATTTCTCATAATTGGTCAATACTGCAGCATGCTTCGGTGTACATGGCTGAGCAGTACGCCATCTGGCAAGCCCTTCTATTTTGCATCCATGAATCATTCTCTGAAAGATTTTTGATTGTATCCGATTCTCTCTCCGTAATTCAAGCAATTCAAAATTGTCAATCTAAAGATGCATTGATTCAGAGATGTCGCAAATGTATATATATGCTGCAGGATCGGGGTAAAACAATCAATATTATGTGGGTACCCAGTCATACAGGTATTATAGGAAATGATTTAGCCGATCAAGCCGCCCGAGCAGCAGCAAACTGTTTGCAAGTTGATGTAACAGCACTAACATTCGCTGAAACAAAAAAATGGATCAAAAAGGTTATTGACGAGGAATGGCAGGCAACGTGGGATCATAGTACCAGTAAGCTTAGAAAAATCAAATCAACTATAGCTCCATGGTTTCCCTCTCCACAACTAACAAGGACAGAAAGAGTGAAACTTCACCGTATTCGACTGGGGCACACCAGACTAACACACTCTTATCTACTTTTGGGCGAAAATCAGCCATTATGTTCTATATGCGGATCAATACTTACGATTGAACATCTTTATGGAAGATGTATCCATCTTCGAGACAATCGACTCCGACATGGCATTGGAAATAACTGGTGTGATTTGTTGGCGGATAACAGTGACGTTATAAAGCAGGCGTTACAATTTCTAAAGGAAATAAATCTGTATACAAAAATTTAAAATATGAACAGTTTAGTGTTGTAAAGTTTTGTACTTACTTTCTTAATATGTTCTAAAGGGGGCCAATAACCTCAGCTGTTGACGCCTCAATAAAAAAAAATAATAATAATAATAATAATAATAAGTATCAACCTGTTCGATAAAATCTAATTATGAAAACCAAAGACCTACTTTATCTGTGATATAGAATTTAAGAATTTACTTACCTGTGATATTTTAAGAGCAAATGACCATAGTAGTCGACGCTCTAGGGGAGGGGTTTTAGCTGGTATTATATCGTCAAGATAGGAGTCCAGCACTCTGTCCGTAAAATGGATTTCCCCTTCCTACAAAAAAAAATAATAATAATAATAATAATAATAATAATAATAATAATAATAATAATAATAATAATAATAATAATAATAATAATAATAATAAGCGGTACTCCAACAGCGTCTGTTCTCCATGTAAGGAGCGGCTGAATCAGCACCTGGCAGTAGGTCTAAAATGCGACAATCACGATGTCGAATTGTAAAACAAGATTACCCCAGGTGGGTAGAGCTAAATGCTCAGAATCCCACACTGCTTGTGTACCTAGTACATCGGCTGTCTGCTCCACGGATTCTGGGGGGAGCAATAATTCGAGTGTAAATTCCGGGACCTTAAATCTCAGGAATCGTCAGGTGAATCGACATTGCAACACCTTAAACTCTTGTCGCGTTCAAGTTGGTGCTAGAAGGGCTTGTTCGAAAAATGATTTACCTTCTTCCTCGGTTAGCGGTAGGCGCAGCGTGACACCGAGTAGGGCTACTGCGAACCAAACTCAGGGGGAAAACAACATCGATCCTCCGCCACCGGCTTCTGATGTTTCTGGAGTGACGCAAGTCGGCACATCTACGACCACAAAAGCCGGAAAGCCCAGGAAGCGCATGAAGTGGACTATCGAGCTAAACTCATTCATTATGCGCTCCTACTTTAAAATCACGAATATGGAAACTGATATGACGACATACAGATACGCCCTCCACCGTGCATTCGTTGAACATTTTCCAGAATTTCACCATCTCACGGAACAGCGTATTGCTGACCAACGTCGAAGTATTGTGAAAAACAATCTACTACCCGGTCCGACGTTGCAACAAATTCGAGGTGAAGTCCTTCTTGACCTTCAAGATGGAGAGAATGACATAATTACCGATCAGGATACACATAAATCGGAGAATGCACAAGGATACCACAATGGCGTTGAGGAAATAAACAATGATTGCGACAAAACCACCGATAATGACTATAATACCGAACTTTGTAAAGCACTAGCGGAATTTAATGGCACCAACCCAATACACCGGCCAAAATTACCAAAGCTGCGAACCAATAAGAGCACTAACAGCATACTAGCAGCTGTGAACTTACTACTGCAGAACTATGCTAAAGACTGCGAAGCGCTGGAACAACTTCACACTCTCATCTATTGTGGAGCGGTAGCAGTGCTTCGAAGTCACAATCAACAAATCCAATTCCCAAAGAACAATCGGGGTAAAGACTACAAACAGCTCAAGCCTTGGTGGCAACGCCGGCTGGAAAAGACCATTGATGACATCAGAAGGGAATTGGGGCAGCTTACAGAGTTTAAAAACAACTTGAAACCGTCTAGGCGCTTAACAAACAGAGTGAGGAAGATCTATCGAAGAATCAACACTTATACAGGTCACCCACAACATAAACAACATGTATGTGAATATATCGATTCACTCAGGCAAAAGTTAAAGGCAAAATCAAATCGTTTGTCACGATATGTCAAGTGCACGAAAAGGAAACAACAGAACTACTTATTCAATAATAATCAGAAGTTATTTTACAGGCAACTAAGCGGTACTGTAAACAATCACAACCAAAGTCTCCCAGATAAAGATGAGCTAACGGAGTACTGGTCTTCTTTATGGTCGAACCCTATAGAACATAAATCCAACGCTCACTGGATAAGAACTGAGGAGGAAAAAATTAACATTGAACCAATGCCTTTCGTTAACTTGACAACAAGCGAGGTAACCGACGCTATAAAGAGCACCAGTAATTGGAAGACACCAGGAGTTGACCATGTCCAAAACTTCTGGTATAAGAAGTTTGACAGTCTGCATGAAGCAATGGCAAGATCATTTACACATATTCTGCAGCATCCAGAAGATACACCACTATTTCTGACACTGGGTTCGACCCACTTGCTTCCCAAAACGCATCAAACTCACGATCCTACGCAGTATAGACCTATAACATGCCTTCCAACTATATATAAAATATTAACGTCTTGCATTACTAACCGTATTTACAGACATGCCGATCAAAACAACATCTTGTCGGAAGAACAAAAAGGGTGCAGACGAGATCACCAAGGCTGCAAAGAGCAACTAATCATCGATTCGGTAATACTAAAACAAGTGCAGAAGGAACAGCGCAACATCTACACGGCTTTCGTAGATTATAGGAAAGCATTTGATAGCGTTCCACATTCCTGGCTTGTTAAAGTTTTGCAAATTTACAAAGTACACCCCACTCTTGTTACTTTTCTTGAATCATCGATGAAGCACTGGCGAACGAACCTTCATTTACAAATAAATGGTCAATACCTCGAAACTGATGAAATTTCTATCCGTAGGGGGATCTTCCAAGGCGACTCCCTGAGTCCACTTTGGTTTTGTTTGGCAATGAATCCACTCTCCAATCTACTTAACGATACGGATTACGGCTTCAAAATCAAGGCCAACAGAAACACTAGCTGCACTGTTTCCCACCTCTTATACATGGATGACATCAAAATATACGCATCAAACCAGCGTCAAATTCAACATTTACTTAATATTACTGAAAAATTTTCCAGTGATATACAAATGGGATTTGGATTAGACAAGTGCAAAACCTTAAATATCGAGAAGGGTAAAATCGTTAACGGAGATGTATTACTACCTAATGGGAACATTATAAATGCCATGCAAAATGGTGAAACCTACAAATATCTAGGATTTCAGCAAGCTAAGCTACTTGACCAGAAGCAAGCAAAAACCAAAATTCGAGGACAGTTCACTCAAAGGATAACTGCTTTATTGAAATCCCAGTTGAACGCAGGAAATCTCGCCAAAGCAATTAACACCTACGCCATACCGATCCTGACATACTCATTTGGAATTCTGAAGTGGACAAAAACAGAACTGGAAGATATTCAAAGAACAACGCGAACCATGATGACCAAACACAAATGCCACCACCCGACATCATCAGTTATTAGGACCACATTACCAAGAAAAGAGGGAGGGAGAGCTTTATCGGACATAGTTAATTTACATTATAATCAAATATCTAAACTCCAAAAGTTCTTCATTGGCAAGGCTCAAACATCTAAATTGCATGAGCTGGTCGCGAAAGCAGATAAAAACTATTCCCCCTTAGATCTTGTAAACCCTGATAAAAAACTTGAAATCGTTACAGACTCTGACAAACAGGCGGAGTGGGCCCAGAAAGCGCTTCATGGTCGACATCATCACGACCTCAATCAACCATATATCGACAAGGAAGCATCAAATAAGTGGCTCTCTGATGGAACATTGTTTCCAGAAACAGAAGGATTTATGATGGCGATCCAAGACCAAGTTATTAATACCAACAATTACAAAAAATTTGTTATAAGAGATCCAAACATGGTGTCGGACAAGTGCAGAAGGTGTCAACAAACAACAGAGACGATACAACACATTACGTCGGGATGTTCAGCCATAGCTAACATTGATTACCTACGCAGGCACAACCAACTGTGCAACATCATTCATCAGAAGTTGGCCAACAAATTTGGATTAGTTAACACCTACACGCCTTATTACAAGTACCATCCTCATGCAGTTCTAGAGAATGCTGATTTTAGACTATACTACGATAGGTCAATTATCACCGATAGACGGGTGACGAATAACCGGCCTGATATTGTAGTTGTGGATAAAAAAGCTAACTCGGTTCTTCTAGTGGATGTTGCTGTACCCAATAACAACAATATGTTAGACAAATACAACGAGAAAATTGCAAAATACACCGATCTTGCAATTGAGGTAGGACAGATGTGGCATGCAGAGAAAGTAGAGGTGGTGCCGGTCATCGTTTCATCTACGGGACTAATCCCCAAAACTCTACAAGACAGCCTCACCAAACTAGGTCTTCACAAAAACACATACATCGATCTGCAGAAGGCTGCAATTTTGAATACTTGTCACACTGTCCGTAAATTTCTAAATATGTAACTGCTGTGCCTAATCCCATTTGCGTTTACACACGCTCGGGATAGGTGAACATTACCAGCAAGAGCTGAGCAAGAGTACACTTGAGTTGGAAATAATAATAATAATAATAATAATAATAAATACACCGATCTTGCAATTGAGGTAGGACAGATGTGGCATGCAGAGAAAGTAGAGGTGGTGCCGGTCATCGTTTCATCTACGGGACTAATCCCCAAAACTCTACAAGACAGCCTCACCAAACTAGGTCTTCACAAAAACACATACATCGATCTGCAGAAGGCTGCAATTTTGAATACTTGTCACACTGTCCGTAAATTTCTAAATATGTAACTGCTGTGCCTAATCCCATTTGCGTTTACACACGCTCGGGATAGGTGAACATTACCAGCAAGAGCTGAGCAAGAGTACACTTGAATTGGAAATAATAATAATAATAATAATAATAATAATAATAATAATAATAATAATAGCATCAAATAAGTGGCTCTCTGATGGAACATTGTTTCCAGAAACAGAAGGATTTATGATGGCGATCCAAGACCAAGTTATTAATACCAACAATTACAAGAAATTTGTTATCAGAGATCCAAACATCGTGTCGGACAAGTGCAGAAGGTGTCAACAAACAACAGAGACGATACAACACATTACGTCGGGATGTTCAGCCATAGCTAACATTGATTACCTACGCAGGCACAACCAACTGTGCAACATCATTCATCAGAAGTTGGCCAACAAATTTGGATTAGTTAACACCTACACGCCTTATTACAAGTACCATCCTCATGCAGTTCTAGAGAATGCTGATTTTAGACTATACTACGATAGGTCAATTATCACCGATAGACGGGTGACGAATAACCGGCCTGATATTGTAGTTGTGGATAAAAAAGCTAACTCGGTTCTTCTAGTGGATGTTGCTGTACCCAATAACAACAATATGTTAGACAAATACAACGAGAAAATTGCAAAATACACCGATCTTCCAATTGAGGTAGGACAGATGTGGCATGCAGAGAGGGTAGAGGTGGTGCCGGTCATCGTTTCATCTACGGGACTAATCCCCAAAACTCTACAAGACAGCCTCACCAAACTAGGTCTTCACAAAAACACATACATCGATCTGCAGAAGGCTGCAATTTTGAATACTTGTCACACTGTCCGTAAATTTCTAAATATGTAACTGCTGTGCCTAATCCCATTTGCGTTTACAAACGCTCGGGATAGGTGAACATTACCAGCAAAAGCTGAGCAAGAGTACACTTGAATTGGAAATAATAATAATAATAATAATAATAATAATAATAATAATAATAATAATAATAATAATAATAATAATAATAATAATAATAATAATAATAATAATAATAATAATAATAATAATAATAATAATAAGAATAATAATAATAATAATAATAATAATAATAATAATAATAATAATAATAATAATAATAATAATAATAATAATAATAATAATAATAATAATAATAACCCGTGGGGGTACTGGTCCCCTATCGGGCGCTTCCCCAGGTGGTGGATAGGGGAATGCCTTTTAGATATAGAAGGTATCGAGGAAATTAAATACCCCGGAGCGAACCAAAACCAGTTAGTTTCAGGACACGATGGTCTCTATGTAAGGAGCGGTACTCCGACAGCGTCTGTTCTCCATGTAAGGAGCGGCTGAATCAGCACCTGGCAGTAGGTCTAAAATGCGACAATCACGATGTCGAATTGTAAAACAAGATTACCCCAGGTGGGTAGAGCTAAATGCTCAGAATCCCACACTGCTAGTGTACCTAGTACATCGTCTGTCTGCTCCACGGATTCTGGGGGGAGCAATAATTCGATTGTAAATTCCGGGACCTTAAATCTCAGGAATCGTCAGGTGAATCGACATTGCAACACCTTAAACTCTTGTCGCGTTCAAGTTGGTGCTAGAAGGGCTTGTTCGAAAAATGATTCACCTTCTTCCTTGGTTAGCGGTAGGCGCAGCGTGACACCGAGTAGGGCTACTGCGAACCACACTCAGGGGGAAAACAACATCGATCCTCCGCCACCGGCTTCTGATGTTTCTGGAGTGACGCAAGTCGGCACATCTACGACCACAAAAGCCGGAAAGCCCAGGAAGCGCATGAAGTGGACTATCGAGCTAAACTCATTCATTATGCGCTCCTACTTTAAAATCACCAAGATGGAAACTGATATGACGACATACAGATACGCCCTCCACCGTGCATTCATTGAACATTTTCCAGAATTTCACCATCTCACGGAACAGCGTATTGCTGACCAACGTCGAAGTATTGTAAGAAACAATCTACTACCCGGTCCGACGTTGCAACAAATTCGAGGTGAAGTCCTTCTTGACCTTCAAGATGGAGAGAATGACATAATTACCGATCAGGATACACATAAATCGGAGAATGCACAAGGAGACCACAATGGCGTTGAGGAAATAAACAATGATTGCGACAAAACCACCGATAATGACTATAATACCGAACTTTGTAAAGCACTAGCGGAATTTAATGGCCCCAACCCAATACACCGGCCAAAACTACCCAAGCTTCGAACCAATAAGAGCACTAACAGCATACTAGCAGCTGTGAACTTACTACTGCAGAACTATGCTAAAGACTGCGAAGCGCTGGAACAACTTCACACTCTCATCTATTGTGGAGCGGTAGCAGTGATTCGAAGTCACAATCAACAGATCCAATCCCCTAAGAACAATCGAGGTAAAGACTACAAACAGCTCAAGCCTTGGTGGCAACGCCGGCTGGAAAAGTCCATTGATGACATCAGAAGGGAATTGGGGCAGCTTACAGAATTTAAAAACAACTTGAAACCGTCTAGGCGCTTAACAAACAGAGTGAGGAAGATCTATCGAAGAATCAACACTTATACAGGCCACCCACAACATAAACAACATGTATGTGAATATATCGATTCACTCAGGCAAAAGTTAAAGGCAAAATCAAAACGTTTGTCACGATATGTCAAGTGCACGAAAAGGAAACAACAGAACTACTTATTCAATAACAATCAGAAGTTATTTTACAGGCAACTAAGCGGTACTGTAAACAATCACAACCAAAGTCTCCCAGATAAAGATGAGCTAACGGAGTACTGGTCTTCTTTATGGTCGAACCCTATCGAACATAAATCCAACGCTCACTGGATAAGAACTGAGGAGGAAAAAATTAACATTGAACCAATGCCTTTCGTTAACTTGACAACAAGCGAGGTAACCGAAGCTATAAAGAGCACCAGTAATTGGAAGACACCAGGAGTTGACCATGTCCAAAACTTCTGGTATAAGAAGTTTGACAGTCTGCATGAAGCAATGGCAAGATCATTTACACATATTCTGCAGCATCCAGAAGATACACCACCGTTTCTGACACTGGGTTCGACCCACTTGCTTCCCAAAACGCATCAAACTCACGATCCTACGCAGTATAGACCTATAACATGCCTTCCAACTATATATAAAATATTAACGTCTTGCATTACTAACCGTATTTACAGACATGCCGATCAAAACAACATCTTGTCGGAAGAACAAAAAGGGTGCAGACGAGATCACCAAGGCTGCAAAGAGCAACTCATCATCGATTCGGTAATACTAAAACAGGCGCAGAAGGAACAGCGCAACATCTACACGGCTTTCGTTGATTATAGGAAAGCATTTGATAGCGTTCCACATTCCTGGCTTGTTAAAGTTTTGCAAATTTACAAAGTACACCCCACTCTTGTTACTTTTCTTGAATCATCGATGAAGCACTGGCGAACAAACCTTCATTTACAAATAAATGGTCAATACCTCGAAACTGGTGAAATTTCTATCCGTAGGGGGATCTTCCAAGGCGACTCCCTGAGTCCACTTTGGTTTTGTTTGGCAATGAATCCACTCTCCAATCTACTTAACGATACGGATTACGGCTTTAGAATCAAGGCCAACAGAAACACTAGCTGCACTGTTTCCCACCTCTTATACATGGATGACATCAAAATATACGCATCAAACCAGCGTCAAATTCAACATTTACTTAATATTACTGAAAAATTTTCCAGCGATATACAAATGGGATTTGGATTAGACAAGTGCAAAACCTTAAATATCGAGAAGGGTAAAATCGTTAACGGAGATGTATTACTACCTAATGGGAACATTATAAATGCCATGCAAAATGGTGAAACCTACAAATATCTAGGATTCCAGCAAGCTAAGCTACTTGACCAGAAGCAAGCAAAAACCAAAATTCGAGGACAGTTCACTCAAAGGATATCTGCTTTATTGAAATCCCAGTTGAACGCAGGAAATCTTGCCAAAGCAATTAACACCTACGCCATACCGATCCTGACATACTCATTTGGAATTCTGAAGTGGACAAAAACAGAACTGGAAGATATTCAAAGAACAACGCGAACCATGATGACCAAACACAAATGTCACCACCCGACATCATCAGTTATTAGGACCACACTACCAAGAAAAGAGGGAGGGAGAGCTCTAACGGACATAGTAAATTTACATTACAAGCAAATATCCCAACTCCAAAAATTCTTCATTGGCAAGGCTCAAACATCTAAATTGCATGAGTTGGTCGCGAAAGCAGATAAAAACTATTCCCCCTTAGATCTTGTAAGCCCTGATAATAAACTTGAAATCGTTACAGACTCTGACAAACAGGCAGAGTGGGCCCAGAAAGCGCTCCATGGTCGACATCATCACGACCTCAATCAACCATATATCGACAAGGAAGCATCAAATAAGTGGCTCTCTGGTGGAACATTGTTTCCAGAAACAGAAGGATTTATGATGGCGATCCAAGACCAAGTAATTAATACCAATAATTACAAGAAATTTGTTATAAGAGATCCAAACATCGTGTCGGACAAGTGCAGAAGGTGTCAACAAACAACAGAGACGATACAACACATTACGTCGGGATGTTCAGCCATAGCTAACATTGATTACCTACGCAGGCACAACCAACTGTGCAACATAATTCATCAGAAGTTGGCCAACAAATTTGGATTAGTTAACACCTACACGCCTTATTACAAGTACCATCCACATGCAGTTCTAGAGAATGCTGATTTTAGACTATACTACGATAGGTCAATTATCACCGATAGACGGGTGACGAATAACCGGCCTGATATTGTAGTTGTGGATAAAAAAGCTAACTCGGTTCTTCTAGTGGATGTTGCTGTACCCAATAACAACAATATGTTAGACAAATACAACGAGAAAATTGCAAAATACACCGATCTTGCAATTGAGGTGGGACAGATGTGGCAGGCAGAGAAAGTAGAGGTGGTGCCAGTCATCGTTTCATCTACGGGACTAATCCCCAAAACTCTACAAGACAGCCTCACCAAACTAGGTCTTCACAAAAACACATACATCGATCTGCAGAAGGCTGCAATTTTGAATACTTGTCACACTGTCCGTAAATTTCTAAATATGTAACTGCTGTGCCTAATCCCATTTGCGTTTACACACGCTCGGGATAGGTGAACATTACCAGCAAGAGCTGAGCAAGAGTACACTTGAGTTGGAAATAATAATAATAATAATAATAATAATAATAATAATAATAATAATAATAATAATAATAATAATAATAATAATAATAATAATAATAATAATAATAATAATAATAATAATAATAATAATAATAATAATAATAATAATACCCCGTGGGGGTACTGGTCCCCTATCGGGCGCTTCCCCAGGTGGTGGATCGGGGAATGCCTTTTAGATATAGAAGGTATCGAGGAAATTAAATACCTCGGAGCGAACCAAAACCAATTAGTTTCAGGACACGACGGTCTCCATGTAAGGAGCGGTACTCCGACAGCGTCTGTTCTCCATGTAAGGAGCGGCTGAATCAGCACCTGGCAGTAGGTCTAAAATGCGACAATCACGATGTCTAATTGTAAAACTAGATTACCCCAGGTGGGTAGAGCTAAATGCTCAGAATCCCACACTGCTAGTGTACCTAGTACATCGGCTGTCTTCTCCACGGATTCTGGGGGGAGCAATAATTCGATTGTAAATTCCGGGACCTTAAATCTCAGGAATCGTCAGGTGAATCGACATTGCAACACCTTAAACTCTTGTCGCGTTCAAGTTGGTGCTAGAAGGCCTTGTTCGAAAAATGATTTACCTTCTTCCTCGGTTAGCGGTAGGCGCAGCGTGACACCGAGTAGTGCTACTGCGAACCACACTCAGGGGGAAAACAACATCGATCCTCCGCCACCGGCTTCTGATGTTTCTGGAGTGACGCAAGTCGGCACATCTACGACCACAAAAGCCGGAAAGCCCAGGAAGCGCATGAAGTGGACCATCGAGCTAAACTCATTCATTATGCGCTCCTACTATAAAATCACCAAGATGGAAACTGATATGACGACATACAGATACGCCCTCCACCGTGCATTCGTTGAACATTATCCAGAATTTCACCATCTCACGGAACAGCGTATTGCTGACCAACGTCGAAGTATTGTGAAAAACAATCTACTACCCGGTCCGACGTTCCAACAAATTCGAGGTGAAGTCCTTCTTGACCTTCAAGATGGAGAGAATGACATAATTACCGATCAGGATACACATAAATCGGAGAATGCACAAGGAGACCACAATGGCGTTGAGGAAATAAACAATGATTGCGACAAAACCACCGATAATGACTATAATACCGAACTTTGTAAAGCACTAGCGGAATTTAATGGCACCAACCCAATACACCGGCCAAAATTACCAAAGCTGCGAACCAATAAGAGCACTAACAGCATACTAGCAGCTGTGAACTTACTACTGCAGAACTATGCTAAAGACTGCGAGGCGCTGGAACAACTTCACACTCTCATCTATTGTGGAGCGGTAGCAGTGATTCGAAGTCACAATCAACAGATCCAATCCCCTAAGAACAATCGGGGTAAAGACTACAAACAGCTCAAGCCTTGGTGGCAACGCCGGCTGGAAAAGTCCATTGATGACATCAGAAGGGAATTGGGGCAGCTTACAGAATTTAAAAACAACTTGAAACCGTCTAGGCGCTTAACAAACAGAGTGAGGAAGATCTATCGAAGAATCAACACTTATACAGGCCACCCACAACATAAACAACATGTATGTGAATATATCGATTCACTCAGGCAAAAGTTAAAGGCAAAATCAAAACGTTTGTCACGATATGTCAAGTGCACGAAAAGGAAACAACAGAACTACTTATTCAATAACAATCAGAAGTTATTTTACAGGCAACTAAGCGGTACTGTAAACAATCACAACCAAAGTCTCCCAGATAAAGATGAGCTAACGGAGTACTGGTCTTCTTTATGGTCGAACCCTATCGAACATAAATCCAACGCTCACTGGATTAGAACTGAGGAGGAAAAAATTAACATTGAACCAATGCCTTTCGTTAACTTGACAACAAGCGAGGTAACCGAAGCTATAAAGAGCACCAGTAGTTGGAAGACACCAGGAGTTGACAATGTCCAAAACTTCTGGTATAAGAAGTTTGACAGTCTGCATGAAGCAATGGCAAGATCATTTACACATATTCTGCATCATCCAGAAGATACACCACCATTTCTGACACTGGGTTCGACCCACTTGCTTCCCAAAACGCATCAAACTCACGATCCTACGCAGTATAGACCTATAACATGCCTTCCAACTATATATAAAATATTAACGTCTTGCATTACTAACCGTATTTACAGACATGCGGATCATAACAACATCTTGTCGGAAGAACAGAAAGGGTGCAGACGAGATCACCAAGGCTGCAAAGAACAACTCATCATCGATTCGGTAATACTAAAACAGGCGCAGAAGGAACAGCGCAACATCTACACGGCTTTCGTAGATTATAGGAAAGCATTTGATAGCGTTCCACATTCCTGGCTTGTTAAAGTGTTGCAAATTTACAAAGTACACCCCACTCTTGTTACTTTTCTTGAATCATCAATGAAGCACTGGCGAACGAACCTTCATTTACAAATAAATGGTCAATACCTCGAAACTGATGAAATTTCTATCCGTAGGGGGATCTTCCAGGGCGACTCCCTGAGTCCACTTTGGTTTTGTTTGGCAATGAATCCACTTTCCAAGCTACTTAACGATACGGATTACGGCTTTAAAATCAAAGCCAACAGGAACACTAGCTGCACTATTTCCCACCTTTTATATATGGATGACATCAAAATATACGCATCAAACCAGCGTCAAATTCAACATTTACTTAATATCACTGAAAATTTTTCCAGTGATATACAAATGGGATTTGGATTAGACAAGTGCAAAACCTTGAATATCGAGAAGGGTAAAATCGTTAACGGAGATGTGTTACTACCTAATGGGAACATTATAAATGCCATGCAAAATGGTGAAACCTACAAATATCTAGGATTTCAGCAAGCTAAGCTACTAGACCAGAAGCAAGCAAAAACCAAAATTCGAGGACAGTTCACTCAAAGGATAACTGCTTTATTGAAATCCCAGTTGAACGCAGGAAATCTTGCCAAAGCAATTAACACCTACGCCATACCGGTCCTGACATACTCATTTGGAATTCTGAAGTGGACAAAAACAGAACTGGAAGATATTCAAAGAACAACGCGAACCATGATGACCAAACACAAATGCCACCACCCGACATCATCAGTTATTAGGACCACATTACCAAGAAAAGAGGGAGGGAGAGCTTTATCGGACATAGTTAATTTACATTATAATCAAATATCTAAACTCCAAAAGTTCTTCATTGGCAAGGCTCAAACATCTAAATTGCATGAGCTGGTCGCGAAAGCAGATAAAAACTATTCCCCCTTAGATCTTGTAAACCCTGATAATAAACTTGAAATCGTTACAGACTCTGACAAACAGGCGGAGTGGGCCCAGAAAGCGCTTCATGGTCGACATCATCACGACCTCAATCAACCATATATCGACAAGGAAGCATCAAATAAGTGGCTCTCTGATGGAACATTGTTTCCAGAAACAGAAGGATTTATGATGGCGATCCAAGACCAAGTTATTAATACCAACAATTACAAGAAATTTGTTATCAGAGATCCAAACATCGTGTCGGACAAGTGCAGAAGGTGTCAACAAACAACAGAGACGATACAACACATTACGTCGGGATGTTCAGCCATAGCTAACATTGATTACCTACGCAGGCACAACCAACTGTGCAACATCATTCATCAGAAGTTGGCCAACAAATTTGGATTAGTTAACACTTACACGCCTTATTACAAGTACCATCCTCATGCAGTTCTAGAGAATGCTGATTTTAGACTATACTACGATAGGTCAATTATCACCGATAGACGGGTGACGAATAACCGGCCTGATATTGTAGTTGTGGATAAAAAAGCTAACTCGGTTCTTCTAGTGGATGTTGCTGTACCCAATAACAATAATATGTTAGACAAATACAACGAGAAAATTGCAAAATACACCGATCTTGCAATTGAGGTAGGACAGATGTGGCATGCAGAGAGGGTAGAGGTGGTGCCGGTCATCGTTTCATCTACGGGAGTAATCCCCAAAACTCTACAAGACAGCCTCACCAAACTAGGTCTTCACAAAAACACATACATCGATCTGCAGAAGGCTGCAATTTTGAATACTTGTCACACTGTCCGTAAATTTCTAAATATGTAACTGCTGTGCCTAATCCCATTTGCGTTTACAAACGCTCGGGATAGGTGAACATTACCAGCAAAAGCTGAGCAAGAGTACACTTGAATTGGAAATAATAATAATAATAATAATAATAGTAATAAAAAAAAAATAATAATAATAATAATAATAATAATAATAATAATAATAATAATAATAATAATAACAATAATAACCGTGGGGGTACTGGTCCCCTATCGGGCGCTTCCCCAGGTGGTGGATCGGGGAATGCCTTTTAGATATAGAAGGTATCGAGGAAATTAAATACCTCGGAGCGAACCAAAACCAGTTAGTTTCAGGACACGACGGTCTCCATGTAAGGAGCGGTACTCCGACAGCGTCTGTTCTCCATGTAAGGAGCGGCTGAATCAGCACCTGGCAGTAGGTCTGAAATGCGACAATCACGATGTCTAATTGTAAAACTAGATTACCCCAGGTGGGTAGAGCTAAATGCTCAGAATCCCACACTGCTAGTGTACCTAGTACATCGGCTGTCTGCTCCACGGATTCTGGGGGGAGCAATAATTCGAGTGTAAATTCCGGGACCCTAAATCTCAGGAATCGTCAGGTGAATCGACATTGCAACACCTTAAACTCTTGTCGCGTTCAAGTTGGTGCTAGAAGGGCTTGTTCGAAAAATGATTTACCTTCTTCCTCGGTTAGCGGAAGGCGCAGCGTGACACCGAGTAGGGCTACTGCGAACCACACTCAGGGGGAAAACAACATCGATCCTCCGCCACCGGCTTCTGATGTTTCTGGAGTGACGCAAGTCGGCACATCTACGACCACAAAAGCCGGAAAGCCCAGGAAGCGCATGAAGTGGACTATCGAGCTAAACTCATTCATTATGCGCTCCTACTTTAAAATCACGAATATGGAAACTGATATGACGACATACAGATACGCCCTCCACCGTGCATTCGTTGAACATTATCCAGAATTTCACCATCTCACGGAACAGCGTATTGCTGACCAACGTCGAAGTATTGTGAAAAACAATCTACTACCCGGTCCGACGTTCCAACAAATTCGAGGTGAAGTCCTTCTTGACCTTCAAGATGGAGAGAATGACATAATTACCGATCAGGATACACATAAATCGGAGAATGCACAAGGAGACCACAATGGCGTTGAGGAAATAAACAATGATTGCGACAAAACCACCGATAATGACTATAATACCGAACTTTGTAAAGCACTAGCGGAATTTAATGGCACCAACCCAATACACCGGCCAAAATTACCAAAGCTGCGAACCAATAAGAGCACTAACAGCATACTAGCAGCTGTGAACTTACTACTGCAGAACTATGCTAAAGACTGCGAGGCGCTGGAACAACTTCACACTCTCATCTATTGTGGAGCGGTAGCAGTGATTCGAAGTCACAATCAACAGATCCAATCCCCTAAGAACAATCGGGGTAAAGACTACAAACAGCTCAAGCCTTGGTGGCAACGCCGGCTGGAAAAGTCCATTGATGACATCAGAAGGGAATTGGGGCAGCTTACAGAATTTAAAAACAACTTGAAACCGTCTAGGCGCTTAACAAACAGAGTGAGGAAGATCTATCGAAGAATCAACACTTATACAGGTCACCCACAACATAAACAACATGTATGTGAATATAGCGATTCACTCAGACAAAAGTTAAAGGCAAAATCAAAACGTTTGTCACGATATGTCAAGTGCACGAAAAGGAAACAACAGAACTACTTATTCAATAACAATCAGAAGTTATTTTACAGGCAACTAAGCGGTACTGTAAACAATCACAACCAAAGTCTCCCAGATAAAGATGAGCTAACGGAGTACTGGTCTTCTTTATGGTCGAACCCTATCGAACATAAATCCAACGCTCACTGGATTAGAACTGAGGAGGAAAAAATTAACATTGAACCAATGCCTTTCGTTAACTTGACAACAAGCGAGGTAACCGAAGCTATAAAGAGCACCAGTAGTTGGAAGACACCAGGAGTTGACAATGTCCAAAACTTCTGGTATAAGAAGTTTGACAGTCTGCATGAAGCAATGGCAAGATCATTTACACATATTCTGCATCATCCAGAAGATACACCACCATTTCTGACACTGGGTTCGACCCACTTGCTTCCCAAAACGCATCAAACTCACGATCCTACGCAGTATAGACCTATAACATGCCTTCCAACTATATATAAAATATTAACGTCTTGCATTACTAACCGTATTTACAGACATGCGGATCATAACAACATCTTGTCGGAAGAACAGAAAGGGTGCAGACGAGATCACCAAGGCTGCAAAGAACAACTCATCATCGATTCGGTAATACTAAAACAGGCGCAGAAGGAACAGCGCAACATCTACACGGCTTTCGTAGATTATAGGAAAGCATTTGATAGCGTTCCACATTCCTGGCTTGTTAAAGTGTTGCAAATTTACAAAGTACACCCCACTCTTGTTACTTTTCTTGAATCATCGATGAAGCACTGGCGAACGAACCTTCATTTACAAATAAATGGTCAATACCTCGAAACTGATGAAATTTCTATCCGTAGGGGGATCTTCCAGGGCGACTCCCTGAGTCCACTTTGGTTTTGTTTGGCAATGAATCCACTTTCCAAGCTACTTAACGATACGGATTACGGCTTTAAAATCAAAGCCAACAGGAACACTAGCTGCACTATTTCCCACCTTTTATATATGGATGACATCAAAATATACGCATCAAACCAGCGTCAAATTCAACATTTACTTAATATCACTGAAAATTTTTCCAGTGATATACAAATGGGATTTGGATTAGACAAGTGCAAAACCTTGAATATCGAGAAGGGTAAAATCGTTAACGGAGATGTGTTACTACCTAATGGGAACATTATAAATGCCATGCAAAATGGTGACACCTACAAATATCTAGGATTTCAGCAAGCTAAGCTACTAGACCAGAAGCAAGCAAAAACCAAAATTCGAGGACAGTTCACTCAAAGGATAACTGCTTTATTGAAATCCCAGTTGAACGCAGGAAATCTTGCCAAAGCAATTAACACCTACGCCATACCGGTCCTGACATACTCATTTGGAATTCTGAAGTGGACAAAAACAGATCTGGAAGATATTCAAAGAACAACGCGAACCATGATGACCAAACACAAATGTCACCACCCGACATCATCAGTTATTAGGACCACACTACCAAGAAAAGAGGGAGGGAGAGCTCTAACGGACATAGTTAATTTACATTACAAACAAATATCTAAACTCCAACAGTTCTTCATTTGCAAGGCTCAAACATCTAAATTGCATGAGCTGGTCGCGAAAGCAGATAAAAACTATTCCCCCTTAGATCTTGTAAACCCTGATAATAAACTTGAAATCGTTACAGACTCTGACAAACAGGCGGAGTGGGCCCAGAAAGCGCTTCATGGTCGACATCATCACGACCTCAATCAACCATATATCGACAAGGAAGCATCAAATAAGTGGCTCTCTGATGGAGCATTGTTTCCAGAAACAGAAGGATTTATGATGGCGATACAAGACCAAGTTATTAATACCAACAATTACAAGAAATTTGTTATCAGAGATCCAAACATCGTGTCGGACAAGTGCAGAAGGTGTCAACAAACAACAGAGACGATACAACACATTACGTCGGGATGTTCAGCCATAGCTAACATTGATTACCTACGCAGGCACAACCAACTGTGCAACATCATTCATCAGAAGTTGGCCAACAAATTTGGATTAGTTAACACTTACACGCCTTATTACAAGTACCATCCTCATGCAGTTCTAGAGAATGCTGATTTTAGACTATACTACGATAGGTCAATTATCACCGATAGACGGGTGACGAATAACCGGCCTGATATTGTAGTTGTGGATAAAAAAGCTAACTCGGTTCTTCTAGTGGATGTTGCTGTACCCAATAACAACAATATGTTAGACAAATACAACGAGAAAATTGCAAAATACACCGATCTTGCAATTGAGGTAGGACAGATGTGGCATGCAGAGAGGGTAGAGGTGGTGCCGGTCATCGTTTCATCTACGGGACTAATCCCCAAAACTCTACAAGACAGCCTCACCAAACTAGGTCTTCACAAAAACACATACATCGATCTGCAGAAGGCTGCAATTTTGAATACTTGTCACACTGTCCGTAAATTTCTAAATATGTAACTGCTGTGCCTAATCCCATTTGCGTTTACAAACGCTCGGGATAGGTGAACATTACCAGCAAAAGCTGAGCAAGAGTACACTTGAATTGGAAATAATAATAATAATAATAATAATAATAATAATAATAATAATAATAATAATAATAATAATAATAATACCATACCATACCATACCATACCATTTATTGACCAAATATAATATATTTACATACGAAAGTACGTCTGGGTCCTAAATATATGAAAACACAGTATACAAACATGTATCTATAGGTCGTTTACACAATAACTAAAAATTATATTGAAATGTTTAAAACATTTTTGAAAAATTGACTTACAGTACTTTAAAATACAATTACAAAATAACATAGAACACGTATGCTATATAAAATTTTGACTGGATGATCCACACATTAAATCTTTATAAAAATAATGAAATAAAATAATAAACATTAAAAGTGGTAACACATGAATTACTGAATAGAATAAAAACAATGTTTCAGTAAAAACTCCTTGACTTTACGTACAAATAAATTGATTGACATATTTACAATATTTTCCCCATCCAATATATATATTATTTTGTTGTATATACCCACATCAAGCTTATTACGTTTAGTGGTTTCAATCCTAGATATCTCAACAACTAAGTTGTTGGCAGACCTAGTAGAGTAATTATGTAAATTCGAGTGAGTCATAAATTTTTCACGATGCTGATGAATGAATTTTGCTACTTCAAAGATATACATACAAGGTAAAGGTAGAACTTTGTACTTTGAAAACAGGGGTTTACAATGCGCATCCCACTTTGCACCATCAATGATTCGCAAAGCAGATTTTTGCAGTCGGAATGCTGCTTCAGCTCCAGCTGCATTGCCCCATAATAATATACCATAACTTAGGTGGGAATGAACAATTGCAAAGTACACAGTACTTAGAAAATTGGACGATAAAGATGATCTTAGTTGTCGTAGTGCAAAAACTTGTGATGCCAATTTTGAACATAAAGAATTCAGATGAGGTTGCCAATTCAGGTGAGTATCTAACATTAAACCTAAATATACCACAGGATCTGAATTCTCAACTAATCTACTAGAACTTACTAATAGCGATTGAGTTTTAGTTTCATTAAGCTTAAGATGATTTGCTGAGAACCAATTTTTCACGGATTGCATACTTTCCTTACACTCCGGTATATTCGTGCGAGAGCTAATTGTTGTATCATCTGCAAACAAAAGGCATTTAGAATACTCCACCGCGCCTGGCAGGTCATTTATGTATAAAATAAATAATACAGGTCCCAAAACTGAGCCCTGCGGAACACCTTTTTCAACAGAAAGGATACTCGAATTTATACCATCACAATGGACATATTGTCTTCTGTTTGAGAGATAGGAGCGAAACAAGAGTAATTCTTTGGATCTTATCCCGTAATATTCCATTTTTTTTATTAGCAAGTCCGGATCTACACAGTCGAATGCTTTGCTGAGATCACAAAATGTAATATCAACACTTGTTTTCATATCAAGTGACTCAGTAGCATACTCAATCAGATCCAGTAATGCGTTAGTTGTGGATCTATTCTTACGAAATCCAAACTGCGCAGGTGAAAAAATATTACTATGTTCACAGTAGCTAACTAATTTCTGTTTGATCAATATTTCCAAAATTTTACTTAGGACTGGTACAATCGCAATTGGCCTATAGTTGTCAGTGTTATCAGAATCTCCCTTCTTAAAGGTGGGTAAAATTTTGGTAATTTTAAACAAATCAGGCCAAATGCCCTCTTGAAGACATTGATTGTAAAGAGTTGTAAGTGGTTCAATGATATACTCAATAGAATTTATTATTATTTTCCCATTCAAATCAAAGAAATCTAGACATGGCTTATTTTTCAAACTTAGTACTGCTTCCCGTACATCAGATTGCAAAATTGGCCCCATGAAAAATGAAGTTGATGGTTTTGCCATATTATTTAAATACTCCATCGGATCATTTCTTGAATCTAAAATAATATTAGTAATTTTTTGTGCAACTGTACTAAAGAATTCATTAAATTCATCTGGCGTAATATTTGTTTGTATTGGTTTTTTATTTTTTACAGTTCTCTCTGAGTTAACTAAATTCCAAATTATTTTATTTTTGTTATCGGCTTGTTCTATAATTTTTGAATAAGCTTCCCTTTTATGTTGTTTAAGAGATTTCTTATATGACGAACGGAGAGCTGTGTATGCATTCCAGTCCGATAAGCAGTTTGTTTTTTTAAATTTATTTTTTAAAGTGAATACTGATTTTCTCATTTCTCTGAGATGATCATTGAACCATTTTATTTTGCGATTCTGAATTTTTGATTTCAATGGAAAAGCTACTTGCGCAATTTCCTGTAACGTACTCAATATATGATTAGCAAGATCATTTGAATTCAGACATTGTAAATTGTAATTAAACCAATTAATTTTACTTAATTGGTTTGTAAAGTATTTGATGTTGTTTGTGTTAATTATACGTTTTTTTACAACTGGCATATCAGGACTACAGAAATTTAGTAACTTAATATAAAGTGCCTGATGATCCCCAATATCCACATCCAAAACACCGACATCGATGTCTTTTAGATCAACATTGGTAACTACATTATCAAGCCGTGATTTAGTAATTGGCGTGATCCTTGTTGGAATATGGATTAGGGATGAAAGGCCATACATATGTAACATGTTCCTAATCTCAGTAGAGTGATTACTAGGACCATCCAAATCAAGATTAAAATCACCAACTAAAATAATTTTTTTAAATTTAAAAAATAGATGATCCAGAAGATTAATGAGTTTTGTTTGAAATACATTTAGATCACCACTACTGGATGATCTGTAAACAGTTAAAAGGACTATACTTGTATTCAGAATTTTTGCACAACAAAATTCTGCATGCACAGGAATACAGAAATTGTTCACATCTACTGGTTTAATTTCAATGTGAGATCTTGCGTATATGGCAACACCCCCATGGCTTATGCTGTCTCTACAAAAGTATGAAATTAATTTATACATTTTAATATTAAGGGTTGTTAACTTATCAGTGGAAAGCCAATGCTCAGCAATACATAAGACATCAAAATTAATCTCACTTGTTAATACTTCTAGGTCATCTATCTTATTGGAAATACTTTGACAGTTTATATAAATTAAATTAAAATAATGTTTAGAAAGGTTATCAGTTTTTGTTCTAAGCTCCATTTCCATCTGTACTTTTATATCTGCCGCTGAGGCGAAAAAACTCATTCAAAAATACTCCCTCTGGCCAGACTTCGGGTTTCACAATTTTTGGTACGACACTAATGGGTACCGATATTTTATATGAGGTATAACGATCCGGTGCTCTTGTTTTTAACTGATAAACTTCAATACGAGAATCTATTTCTTCTAAATGTTTTTTAACAACGTCTACATTCGCTTTTGGGCTCCAGTTCGTTGAATGAAAATGTTGCATATGTTCCTGTCTAGCTGCTTTTAAATTGGGATTTGAGCCTGACATAGTACCAACGAGTACGTTCTTTGGTTTTTTCTGCAGGTTTTCGTTAGAAGTACGATTTTGTTCGCTGCTAGCTAAATTTATAATATCTGTACACATACCAGAGGTCGTAGCTTGATGAACAGCAGCGGAAACTTTCTGTAATGTGACATTTGAAGTATCTTGAGAGGTACTTGCACCAATATTTGACGCATATAACACATGTGATTTTCCTTTTTCCGGAAGATTACTAGTTTTTTTCATGAGATTTATCTCCCTATTTAAAAAATCTACTTGCGCTTGGAGCGAACGTATTGCAATCCGTTGATTTTCGATTGTAAGGTCCTTTTGTGCTAACAATTCTTCAGAATGCTTCAATTTTAAATCTAGTATTGCATTCGTCGCAGTACTCAGTACTTGAGATTGAGAGCTGTTTTCCTTGATATCAGAGCAGCAATTTATTGTTTGATTTTCCAAATATAGAATGCCTTTAAGTTGTTTCAAGCAACTTTCATGCGATACATTCCCACATACAACACAACGCAAGCCCACTTTAGCAGGTTTTCTACACCTCTTACATTCACTAACTGTTTCATTAATTTCCTTACCCATCTTAGATATCAATTAAGATGAACTACACTGATTAACACAATGACAATAGATTTAATTGAATATGAGGCACTAATCGTGGAAATTTAACTCAAAAGTTTTACCGTGGTGGAATGGTCTACACACTTGGCCTAATAAAAACTTATCAGTTTTAACCAGATAGCACGATTTACGGAAGAATCCAATGTAAATATGCAGCAAATCTATAGTAAATGTATATTATTTTACTTACAAGTACTAATACTGCAGTAATGGAGGTTAAAAATTGATTTGATGCACTTTCCAAGAATTAAAAACACTGAATTCCACTCAAATTTGACCTTTTCTCGGACCACAAAATTAACTGACATTCACTATTGAAATAAAAAAAATAAATAATAAATAAATAATAATAATAATAATAATAATAATAATAATAATAATAATAATAATAATAATAATAATAATAATAATAATAATAATAATAATAATAATAATAATAATAATAATAATAATAATAATAATAATAATAATAATAATAATAATAATAATAATAATAATAATAATAATAATAATAATAATAATAATAATAATAATAATAATAATAATAATAATAATAATAATAATAATAATAATAATAATAATAATAATAACGGGTGACGAATAACCGGCCTGATATTGTAGTTGTGGATAAAAAAGCTAACTCGGTTCTTCTAGTGGATGTTGCTGTACCCAATAACAACAATATGTTAGACAAATACAACGAGAAAATTGCAAAATACACCGATCTTGCAATTGAGGTAGGACAGATGTGGCATGCAGAGAAAGTAGAGGTGGTGCCGATCATCGTTTCATCTACGGGACTAATCCCCAAAACTCTACAAGACAGCCTCACCAAACTAGGTCTTCACAAAAACACATACATCGATCTGCAGAAGGCTGCAATTTTGAATACTTGTCACACTGTCCGTAAATTTCTAAATATGTAACTGCTGAGCCTAATCCCATTTGCGTTCACACACGCTCGGGACAGGTGAACATTACCAGCAAGTGCTGAGCAAGAGTACACTTGAGTTGGAAATAATAATAATAATAATAATAATAATAATAATAATAATAATAATAATAATAATAATAATAATAATAATAATAATAATAATAATAATAATAATAATAATAATAATAATAATAATAATAATAATAATAATAATAATAATAATAATAATAATAATAATAATAATAATAATAATAATAATAATAATAATAATAATAATAATAATAATAATAATAATAATAATAATAATAATAATAATAATAATACCTCAAAGCTTCCAAATTACATTAAGATTGCATATCATCATCTACCAGTGAGACTGTACATACCAGCACCACTGAGATGCTACAAATGTCAGAAATTCGGTCATAGTGCAGGAAGTTGCTCAAATCCGCAAGTATGCGTATGTGGCAAACCTCCACATGAAGGCCAGAAATGCGAGCCTGATGTAACTTGTGTGAACTGCCAAGGCAAACACAATGCTAGGTCACGTGACTGCCAGGTCTATAAATTGGAAGCAACAATACAAGAAATAAAAACCAAAGAAAAACTCACCTACTTTGAAGCAAAGAAAAAAGTTGTCATTCCAACACCAAAAAACGTTTCATATGCTCAAGCTACTGCTGTACCTGTGAAAGAAAGACAGACTGCCGATAGTAATTTCAGTATAGAAAGCCTGGTCAAAGAATTGATACCTGCTATTGTTCAAAATCTGAATTCTTTTTTCGTAACAAAACAGGAAACCATCTTGGCGGCAGACTCCCGAAGAGGATCTGTCTCTTCGTTACCCTCCGAAGCGGGATCTGAGAGGAGAAAGAGAAAAGAGCCAAGTTACACTCAGGGTTCAAGTGAGACCGATGAAGAATCGATCAACGAGGCTGAAAAATCAGCCTCACAAAAAATTAAAAAACCAAAAGGGTGGCCCAAGGGAAAACCCCGTAAACCATCCAATATATCTAGTCAACACAATACTCTATCTGTGATAATACCAAATTAGTATACTGTCTAGTCCTTTTACACCTTATTTATATTTATTTGTTTTACCTATTTGTTTGTATGTTTATCTATTTATTTATTTATTTATTTGTATGTATATATACATATATCTGCTCCCGAAAAAATCAAATCTTGCAACCGTTCCGTCAGAACATTATAAATCAAATCACTATCAATAACCAGATATAGATAGAATTATACAATGGAATTATAGAGGATGTATAAATAGCTACTGTTATATAAAACAATTGTTGCAAGAGTACGATCCCATGTGTCTTGTTCTGCAAGAAACACATCTTAAACCAAATCAATCTTATTCCCTCAAAGGATACTCTATAGTGAGACGTGAAGTTCTCAATCAAAACAGAGCACATGGTGGTGTAGCAATTATTATCAGATCAGACGTCGTCAGCTCAGAGATCAACATTAATACTGAACTACAAGTTGTTGCGATTAAAGTGATAAGTCCTGTTAAAATAACACTTTGTAATATTTACTTACCTGATACAAATTGGACGATCGAACAACTCGACCACATCACAGGGCAACTATCTTCACCATACGTGCTCATGGGAGACTTCAATTCACACAACAAACTCTGGGGCTCATTGAAAACAGATACTAAAGGTCGGATTCTCGAAAGATGGCTGGAAAGAGATGATCTCGCTCTTCTAAACACGGGATCTGCAACACACTTCAACACAAAATCAAATAACTTTTCTGCAATAGACCTCACAATGGCATCCAGTGATTTGCTGCCAAAACTTGTCTGGAGTACTGATGACGATTTACACAACAGTGACCATTTTCCAATACACATTCAAATGGATAAACCAAAAATCATACATTCTGTACCCGTAAGATGGAACACGTCGAAAGCTGACTGGGAAAAGTTCAGGAATTCACTTGAACCACCGACAGAGTTGACTGTTGAAAAAGTCACGACCTGTATACTCACAGCAGCAAATAACAGTATACCAAAATCTGGAAAAAAAGAACGAAAAAAAGCGGTACCTTGGTGGAATGTAGAAGCAAAAAATGTAACTAAACTCAAAAAACAAGCACTGAATAAATTTAGAAGATACCCCACTACTGAAAACCTGATAATATTCAAAAAAGCTAGAGCAAAAGCAAGAAAAGTTATATTGAAAAACAAAAGAGATACCTGGAATCAGTACACATCTACAATTACACCCGATACAGAAATAAAAACTGTTTGGAAAAAAGTTCAAGCAATATCAGGCATCAACGCCGGTAACACGATAACTTCCATACAAACAGAAGCAGGATCCATATCTAATGATCCCACAGAGATAGCAAACGTGATAGCAAACCAATTTGAGAGAATTAGCAGCACAAATGATGACGAACCTAGATTTTTACAAGAGAAAACTGAATCAGAGGTTAATATAGACTTTTCCACAGAAGAAAATCTCGATTACAACTCACCATTCAGTATGGAAGAGCTAGAAGAAGCCCTTCAGCAATCCAGAAACGGCGCTCCTGGTCCGGATACAGTTTCATATGATATGCTCAAAAACTCAACACCTGAAATTAAAGAAACACTTTTAGAGCTATTCAATAAATTATGGAATGAAAGTACTTACCCTGAGTCCTGGAAAGAAGCAGTTATTATCCCTATACCTAAACCTAATAAAAATAAATTGTTACCATCAAACCTACGACCCATTAGTCTTACCTGCTGTAAGGGAAAACTTCTCGAAAGGATGGTGAATAACAGACTCCAAGAATACCTGGAAAATAATGGAATATTAGTTTCCTATCAGGCAGGGTATAGGAAGAAGATATCAACAATAGATCACTTAGTCCTACTAGAACACTCCATTCAGGAAGCATTCCGAAAGAGGCAACATTTAATAGCGGTGTTCTTTGACATTAAAGGAGCCTTCGATATGACTTGGCGTTATGGAATCTTGGACAAACTGTTTAAATTCGGATTGAAAGGAAAACTACCACTATTTATTGAATCTTTTCTCAAAGATAGATGTTTCAAAGTAAAAGTTGCTACAGACTTCTCAACTACTAGATTATTAGAAAATGGTGTCCCACAAGGTTCAACACTCAGCTGCACTCTCTTTGCAATTGCTATCAATGAAATATGCGCAGGTATCAATCAAGATATCAACAAATGTCTTTACGTTGACGATGTGGCAATTTTCTGTAGTGGCAAAACAGTAGGTGACATCACACGCGTATTGCAACCAGCCATTAATAAAATCATTAGAAATGGAGAAAAAATTGGTTTTCAATTCTCTAAAGAGAAAACGAAAAGTCTACATTTTTGTCGACTCAGAAAACCTCATTACGATCCATTATTATACCTGAAAGAAAATACTATAGAGTGTGTGGATACTATTAAATTCTTAGGATTAATATTTGACAACAAACTTACCTGGCATGAACACATTGGACATCTTAACACCAAATGCAGACAGTCTCTGAATGTTTTGAAAGTCCTAGCACACACAAAATGGGGAGCTGACCCGAAAAGTCTGCTAATGATATACAAAGCATTAATATTGTCAAAAATTGATTATGGTAGCATTGTTTACTCTTCAGCTAGAAAAAATCAATTAATTAGATTAGAAAGAATTCAAAATCTAGCTATACGTTACTGTTTGAATGCATTTCCAACGACTCCAATCCAAAGTCTCCATTGTGAAGCTGCTGTAATGCCCCTGGAACAAAGAAGAAAGATGCTCATGACATCCTATTTATCAGGCGTTAAATCTTACCCTAGGAATCCAAACAATGAATTTCTGTTTCCGGAAGGAAATATATACCTCAATAAACCTACCATTACTCGTCCACTTGAAGTGCGATATTCGGAATTTCTGAGAAATCTCGACATAGAATTCTCTAAAATTCTCATTGAAGACCAAAATGCCAATCAAGCAGGTGTGCAGAGATCTGATTTCAGAAACAACCTGAGACTGAAAATCATAGATGAGTGGCAAAATACATGGAACATCACTGATACGTTACTTCGTAGAGTAGAACCAATAGTTCAGACGAAATATGCTTCCACAGGACTATGTAGACTGGAAACGGTTAAAGCTTTCCGACTCCGCTCAGGGCACACTAGCCTTACACACCAACATCTCCTCAAGGGTGAACCAGCACCAATGTGTGATCACTGCGATTCAATCATCTCAGTGAGCCACATTATCAGTGAATGTCATATGTTCAACGACCAAAGGCAGCGATATGGTTTGAACCCTGCTACTGAAGAAAACCTGAAAAAAGATACTATTGAAATCACACTAGGATTTATGAAAAGTATCAACCTGTTCGATAAAATCTAATTATGAAAACCAAAGACCTACTTTATCTGTGATATAGAATTTAAGAATTTACTTACCTGTGATATTTTAAGAGCAAATGACCATAGTAGTCGTCGCTCTAGGGGAGGCGTTTTAGCTGGTATTATATCGTCAAGATAGGAGTCCAGCACTCTGTCCGTAAAATGGATTTCCCCTTCCTACCAAAAAAAAAAAAAAAAAAAATAATAATAATAATAATAACATGCATTACTAACCGTATTTACAGACATGCGGATCATAACAACATCTTGTCGGAAGAACAGAAAGGGTGCAGAAGAGATCACCAAGGCTCAGAAGAATACCCCCAGGGGATAGCCCACCTGTCGTAAAAGGCGACTAATGGGTTAGATTCCCAGGAATCTAGAGGAGTAAACCTCGATAAAAAACCAGCGACATAGGGAAGGCAGCTATGTTGTGGTGTAGTGTAGGCAACGGAAGCCACTGCGTCCGGAGGCAACCGTGAGAAAAAGCCTAGAGGAGTAAACCTCGATAAAACAATCCGTAATCTACGTTGTTAGCTACCGTGGCAATGGATGAATGGCTGCGCGAAAGTCAGTCAGAAACGGTGCCTCCGGGATACCTGGTGACCTCCCGGAGTAACCAGCCTTACCACCACAAGCGGGGCTCTGTGGTGGTGGACATTCAATTCCCTAGCTACTCGTGGGATGGAATATGGACAAAGAAGAAAGAAAAATAGAACAGGAGGTTATGGATGAAGAAAGGCAAGGAAATGGAATTTTTGGTAAGTCGACGAAGGTAAAACGAACGCCTGATAAGGCGGGGGAGACGAGAGGGAGGAGTGATACTGGAGTAAAGAGAAAGGAGGTATCGCCTCTGGAGGACAAGGAACAGAAGAGGAAACTGAAGGAGAAAGGAAAGAAGGAAATGGAGGATTGGGAGGAAGAAGAGAAGGAGAGTGTAGAGAGATTGAAGGATATGGTAAGGCGACTGGAGGAGAAGGTGGAAAGGCTGGAGGAAGAAAAGGCAGCGGCAGAGGGGCGGGTCAAGGAAATGGAGAGGTTGAGGGGGGAGGACGATAGCAACGGGATAATGCAAACACGATGGGAGGTGGGGCAGAGAGACTGGGAAGGATGGCTGGAGGTTAGAGATAGGGACTGGGATGGTAAAAAGGGGGAGGGAATAGAGGTGAAGGTGGGAAATCCAATATTAGGGGATGAAAAGGTAAAGGTGGTATGGGTGACCAAGGAAGACAGTGGAATGGAGAAGGGAATACAGAGGATGTTTAGGGATAGGTACCCGATGCTAGGCGGAAAAGGAGAGGAAATGGAGTGGGTCAAGGAGGTACGCCCTACGGAAAGGAATGGGGTAAGGGTGAAGACGGAGGAGTTGATCTGTCGGATGGAGGGAGATTGTAGGGATGAGAAAAAGGTGTTTGAGCTGATGAGTCGACTGTTTGGGGTAGTGGGGAGCGGGGACAGCATTGGACTCCACAGGCTTGAGCAGGTAGAGGTGGAGGTGCTGAAGAAGATGGTGGCGTGGGTGAGAGGAGGCGGAGAGGTGGCGGAGGTAACAATCTATACAGATGGGGAGAAGGAAAAGGAGGGTAGAAATGGGGCGATAATCCTGAAGGATATCGGGGAAGTCGATCAGGAGGGGATCGAGAGGATTAAGAAGGGGTTGAGGGAGATGACAGGGGAGTGGGTGGATAGACTCAGAGTCTCAAGAAATAGGGAGGTGGTAATAGAGGCAAAGAAGGGGGTTGAGGTGAAGGGAATTCTGGGGGAGGTAGGAAGGGTAACAGGAGCTAGGGTGGTCGAAGCGGGGAGGGGAACAAAAACCATTAAAATGGTAGGGATAGAACCGTGGATGGAAGATGAAAAGGTGAGGGGGAAAATAGAGAATTTGATTGGGAAAGGGACAACGGTGATTAAAGTGGTAAGGGAGAGGAACGGGATGAAAATGGCGGTGGTGAGGGCGGAATGGGAAAAAGCGGTAGCCTTTTTGAAAAAAAAAGGAGATTAGATTGGGGTGGAACAGGGTAAATATTATAGAGGGTAGAGAGGATGACAGATGCTTTGGATGTGGGATAAAGGGCCATAAAGTAACAGGGTGTAAGGTGAAGGTAGTCAAGGAGAGGAGTAAGTGTTGGCTTTGTAAGAGCGAGGATCACATGGCGAGAGACTGTCGGCAGGCTTTCCTTTGTAGGGTATGTGGGGAAAGGGGACACAAGCCAGGGGAGATAGAATGTAGTAGGGGAAGGGAAGAAGTAGAAGGAGACGATGGAAAAGGTGAAGGAAAAAATGGGAGGGACCCTCTGGACCCCTCAGAGGGGACGAGTCTGGTCAAATAGGAGGAAGGGGACAGCATTGCGCGGGAAGGAGGAATGTAGGGGATGTATGGAGAGTGTTACAGATAAATTTAGGGAAATGCAGGATAGCGCATGATATATTGGATGAAGTGATTTTTAGGAGGGAAGTGGATGTAGTGTGTGGATCCGAGGTGAATGCTAGATATGTGGGGAAGCAGGGATGGATTATGGACGATACAGGAGAAGCAGGAATAAGAGTGGTGGGGGATGGATTGAGGGCGGATGAAGTGAGGAAGGGAAATGGATGGGTGGTAGTGCGAATAGGAGACATGGTGGTGTATAGTGTGTATATAAGCCCAAATGTCAGCCTGGAGGAATATGAGAGGAGCATGACAGGATTAGAGGACGATCTGAGGGTGTCAAAAGGAAAAAGGAGGATCATAAGGAGAATGGTGGCAGGGGACTTCAATGCGAAGAATACTATATGGGGGGGGAAGAAAACGGACAGAATTGGGGCAGCTTACAGAATTTAAAAACAACTTGAAACCGTCTAGGCGCTTAACAAACAGAGTGAGGAAGATCTATCGAAGAATCAACACTTATACAGGTCACCCACAACATAAACAACATGTATGTGAATATAGCGATTCACTCAGACAAAAGTTAAAGGCAAAATCAAAACGTTTGTCACGATATGTCAAGTGCACGAAAAGGAAACAACAGAACTACTTATTCAATAACAATCAGAAGTTATTTTACAGGCAACTAAGCGGTACTGTAAACAATCACAACCAAAGTCTCCCAGATAAAGATGAGCTAACGGAGTACTGGTCTTCTTTATGGTCGAACCCTATCGAACATAAATCCAACGCTCACTGGATTAGAACTGAGGAGGAAAAAATTAACATTGAACCAATGCCTTTCGTTAACTTGACAACAAGCGAGGTAACCGAAGCTATAAAGAGCACCAGTAGTTGGAAGACACCAGGAGTTGACAATGTCCAAAACTTCTGGTATAAGAAGTTTGACAGTCTGCATGAAGCAATGGCAAGATCATTTACACATATTCTGCATCATCCAGAAGATACACCACTATTTCTGACACTGGGTTCGACCCACTTGCTTCCCAAAACGCATCAAACTCACGATCCTACGCAGTATAGACCTATAACATGCCTTCCAACTATATATAAAATATTAACGTCTTGCATTACTAACCGTATTTACAGACATGCGGATCATAACAACATCTTGTCGGAAGAACAGAAAGGGTGCAGACGAGATCACCAAGGCTGCAAAGAACAACTCATCATCGATTCGGTAATACTAAAACAGGCGCAGAAGGAACAGCGCAACATCTACACGGCTTTCGTAGATTATAGGAAAGCATTTGATAGCGTTCCACATTCCTGGCTTGTTAAAGTGTTGCAAATTTACAAAGTACACCCCACTCTTGTTACTTTTCTTGAATCATCGATGAAGCACTGGCGAACGAACCTTCATTTACAAATAAATGGTCAATACCTCGAAACTGATGAAATTTCTATCCGTAGGGGGATCTTCCAGGGCGACTCCCTGAGTCCACTTTGGTTTTGTTTGGCAATGAATCCACTTTCCAAGCTACTTAACGATACGGATTACGGCTTTAAAATCAAAGCCAACAGGAACACTAGCTGCACTATTTCCCACCTTTTATATATGGATGACATCAAAATATACGCATCAAACCAGCGTCAAATTCAACATTTACTTAATATCACTGAAAATTTTTCCAGTGATATACAAATGGGATTTGGATTAGACAAGTGCAAAACCTTGAATATCGAGAAGGGTAAAATCGTTAACGGAGATGTGTTACTACCTAATGGGAACATTATAAATGCCATGCAAAATGGTGACACCTACAAATATCTAGGATTTCAGCAAGCTAAGCTACTAGACCAGAAGCAAGCAAAAACCAAAATTCGAGGACAGTTCACTCAAAGGATAACTGCTTTATTGAAATCCCAGTTGAACGCAGGAAATCTTGCCAAAGCAATTAACACCTACGCCATACCGGTCCTGACATACTCATTTGGAATTCTGAAGTGGACAAAAACAGATCTGGAAGATATTCAAAGAACAACGCGAACCATGATGACCAAACACAAATGTCACCACCCGACATCATCAGTTATTAGGACCACACTACCAAGAAAAGAGGGAGGGAGAGCTCTAACGGACATAGTTAATTTACATTACAAACAAATATCTAAACTCCAACAGTTCTTCATTTGCAAGGCTCAAACATCTAAATTGCATGAGCTGGTCGCGAAAGCAGATAAAAACTATTCCCCCTTAGATCTTGTAAACCCTGATAATAAACTTGAAATCGTTACAGACTCTGACAAACAGGCGGAGTGGGCCCAGAAAGCGCTTCATGGTCGACATCATCACGACCTCAATCAACCATATATCGACAAGGAAGCATCAAATAAGTGGCTCTCTGATGGAACATTGTTTCCAGAAACAGAAGGATTTATGATGGCGATACAAGACCAAGTTACCAACAATTACAAGAAATTTGTTATCAGAGATCCAAACATCGTGTCGGACAAGTGCAGAAGGTGTCAACAAACAACAGAGACGATACAACACATTACGTCGGGATGTTCAGCCATAGCTAACATTGATTACCTACGCAGGCACAACCAACTGTGCAACATCATTCATCAGAAGTTGGCCAACAAATTTGGATTAGTTAACACTTACACGCCTTATTACAAGTACCATCCTCATGCAGTTCTAGAGAATGCTGATTTTAGACTATACTACGATAGGTCAATTATCACCGATAGACGGGTGACGAATAACCGGCCTGATATTGTAGTTGTGGATAAAAAAGCTAACTCGGTTCTTCTAGTGGATGTTGCTGTACCCAATAACAACAATATGTTAGACAAATACAACGAGAAAATTGCAAAATACACCGATCTTGCAATTGAGGTAGGACAGATGTGGCATGCAGAGAGGGTAGAGGTGGTGCCGGTCATCGTTTCATCTACGGGACTAATCCCCAAAACTCTACAAGACAGCCTCACCAAACTAGGTCTTCACAAAAACACATACATCGATCTGCAGAAGGCTGCAATTTTGAATACTTGTCACACTGTCCGTAAATTTCTAAATATGTAACTGCTGTGCCTAATCCCATTTGCGTTTACAAACGCTCGGGATAGGTGAACATTACCAGCAAAAGCTGAGCAAGAGTACACTTGAATTGGAAATAATAATAATAATAATAATAATAATAATAATAATAATAATAATAATAATAATAATAATAATAATAATAATAATAATAATAATAATAATAATAATAATAATAATAATAATAATAATAATAATAATAATAATAATAATAATAATAATAATAATAATAATAATAATAATAATAATAATAATAATAATAATAATAATAATAATAATAATAATAATAATAATAATAATAATAATAATAATAATAATAATAGATAGATAGATAGATAGCTTTATTGACGTCCATACATGAAGTACATAGTCATAATTTTACAATTTCACATTGGATAATATGATATAAAATCTACAATACCTGTATAATTTGGGTTGATTTTGTTACAAACATATTAAAAATAATGTAAACGAAATATTTAATACAGAAACTTGAAAAACATGTTACTCAATTAACAAATCAATGAACTTAATTAATAAATGAAACTATTGAACAAAATTGGTGAATAAAACTAATGAACAAAATTAATGAACTCATCGACACTGTAAAAACAGTTAGCCTGAAGAAAATCTTTTACAAGCGAATGCAATCTTCTCCGTGTATACTTTTTAAAATTACTATTGGTGTATTTCTGTAGTTTGTTGTACAATCTCACATCACATTTATTATTTTGTGAAACGTGTAATTTAGATTTCAAGGGTAATAAACTCATTGCGTTCCTTGTGTCGTAATTATGAACATCAGAGTGGGAAACCAACGCATCCTTGTGTTCATGGATGTATAAGATTGTCTGTAAAATATACACACATGGGAGCGGAAGAATCTCGAATTTTTTAAAGAGAGGACGACACGTGGCATTATAATCCGCGTTATCGATTGTGCGAATTGCTGCCTTCTGCAATGAAAAAATTTTGTTCGCTGATGAACTGTTACCCCACAAAAGTACACCGTAATTTAGTACATTGTGGATAGTTGCAAAATACACTGATCTTATAACTTGCTTATTCAGAGAATAACTAAGTTGTCTCAGTGCGAACAGCTGAGAAGATAATTTATTTGCCAAAGTATTAATTTGAGGAGTCCAATGTAATCGTGTATCAAGTGTGATGCCCAAGAGCTTCACTGGTTCTGATGCACATATTCGTTTATTTGAAGTAAACGTAATCTGCTGTGTTTTTTGTTTATTCAGCTTCAGCTCATTACTTGAGAACCATTCTTCTATAGCAGAGATGCATTCGCTCGTGTCAGACTCCTCGTCAGCTACGAAGGAAGTATCATCCGCGAACTGTAGACATTTGCCGGACTGTAAATTGGCTGAAAGATCGTTCACATATATTAGAAACAACAAAGGGCCCAATACAGAACCCTGTGGTACTCCCCTGTGAATGGGTAATAGATTCGAATCTACATTATTGCAGCTAACATATTGCATACGGTTTGTCAGATAAGATGAAAAAAGATTTAACTGATTCTGTCTAATGCCGTAATACTCTAATTTATTTGATAGTATATTGATATTCATACAGTCAAAGGCCTTGGTGAGGTCACACAACACAACGTTAGTATCGTTGCCCTCGTCAAGGCCCTCCACTACTTTATCAATGATGGCAAGTATAGCTTTTACAGTGGATTTGTTTTTGCGGAATCCGAATTGTGAATCAGCAAGGATGTTTTTCGATTCCAAATAACACACAAGCCTCTCCTTTAAAATTATTTCAAATACCTTTCCAATGACAGGTACTATGGCAATAGGTCTGTAATTATCGGGAATATGAGTATCACCCGTTTTGTATAACGGTATAACTTTACTGATTTTCAAAGCATCGGGCCATGATCCCTCAACGATACACTTATTATAAAGAACACTCAGCGGTTCTGCTATACAGTCACTAGCAGATTTTAGCATGGCACTATTCATACCGTAATAATCAATGCATGATGAATTTTTAAGTTGAAGAATGGCTTCTCTAACGTCACTGCCAATAATCGGCCCCAGAAAAAATGATGTAGATGGCTCTCGCATATTTTTCAAAAAATCAGAGAAGTTGATATTCGGACTGTTGATGGTACCTATAACTGATTCTGCTACGGATGTAAAAAATTTATTTAGATCTTCCGGAGGAATGTCTGGAGCTCGGGCAGAGTGGAAATTCCTATTACCACCTCTCTCCATATTAACTATATTCCATATTGTTTTATTTTTGCTGTCAGAGGAACTAATTTTGTGAGTGTAAAAATTACGTTTTTCTTTTCTAATAATTTGCTTATATTTTCTACGTAAATTGCAATACGAACTCCAGTCATCCATAGAATTACTCTGATTAAAAATAGATTTCTTGCGAAATACATCTTTTCTCAATTTACGCAGATCTTTATTAAACCACCCCGAAAACCTTCTTTTTCCTGAAAAAGTTTTTATGGGGAAACACGAATCGACAAAATGTGTCATAATGTCTAAAATTATTTTACAGGTGTCAGATGAGTTCATTTCCTCCAACTCTAGCTCATGCCAGACAATTTCTCGCAAATGATTCGCAAAATTACTGATTCCATTTTCAGTTATAAACCTTTTTTTATAAGGAGCTGTATCAATATTTTTTCCAGTTGATTCAATAATCAGATAAACACTAATATGATCAGCAATAGCTGTATCAAAAATTCCTGTTTTCAAGCAGGCAGGACTAATGTTTGAAATAACATTATCAAGGCATGATCTAGAGTTTGAGGTGATACGAGTAAAATTATTAATAAAATGTCTAAGATTATATGTGGATAAAATGTTCCTTATATCTCTAACGTGTTCAGTATTTCCATTCAAATCCAAATTAAAATCCCCAACTATACTAATATTTTTATATTTACGGGAAAAACTGAACAATAAATCAAAAAGTTTTTCTTTAAAAACCCTAATATCTCCAGTAGATGAAGATCTATAAACAGTAACAATAATGCTATTCGAATTAATAATTTCCGCCGCACAGAATTCTGCGTGTTTGGCAATACAAAAACTTGAGCAATCAACAGATTTAAGATTAATCTTTTTGCTCGCAAATATGGCAACTCCACCATGTTGGTTGAAATCACGACAAAATGATGATATTAAATCATAATTGGCAATACTAACAGATGACAAATTATTTTTGGTGAGCCAGTGCTCGGAAAAGCAGATAACATCAAATTTATAGTCCACTAACAAACCATGTATTTCATTCACCTTATTGGCCAAACTTTGTACATTAATATGCAATACTGAACAGTTTGGAGATTTAGACAAATAAGTTTCTAGCATATCAAATGGCTCCTCTACTGTTGGAAGTGTGGAGTCTTCTTGATGGAAAAAACTTGTTAATTAACACACCGCGGGGCCAAATTTTTTCGTCCAATAAAACCTCGGATTCATCGCTGGGAACAGAGACTTTGAAAGATGAAACCATTGGATTTCGAGAAAGTAGTTGCTCAACTCGTACGTTTGGTGCTAATTCAGTTAAATACTTGGAAAGTTCATCAATCGAGGTTTTCGTATCAAAGTTAGTAGCATGATAATGGTAAATTTTCGCGGCATTGGAAGGAGCTGCCCTCAATTTTGCATTGTGTTGATTTTCAAGAGTTCCAACCAATATATTTGCTCTTTTTTGTTGATCGTTGGCAGGTCTTTTTTTCTGAGCAGGCAAATTTTGTTGATGTGGCTGAATATCTTTATTGAGGTTAATAACTGAATTGCAGATACTACTAGCTTCGGCATTACAAACAGCAGCTGCAACTGTAGCTTTTGATATTTTATTACCCTTGTGTCTGCTGTCAGTGCTGGAGGCAGATTTATGTAGAACAGATTTTTTTGATGATTCGGGAAAAACGGAGTTTGCATGTGAAGCTGCGGTATTATTTGCTGGTATATCCTGTTTCAACAGTACAATTTGTTCGGAGAGCGCCTTTATAGCTAAGGATTGATTTTCGATAATTAGTTCTTTATCTCGGATAATTCTCTCCAAATAGGATATTCTTATAGCATCAACATTAACATTATCGGTAGCGCCCTTCATTGGGGCGTTTTTAGTAACTGATGCTTTCAAATTATCGCAATTTACTTCACCACAACATATTGACGTATCATTATCTAGAATTTCGATATTCAGTATTTTTAGACAACTTTTATGAGACACTACGCCACAACGAATGCACTTAATTCCCGTTGTAGCAGTTCTGAAACATCTTTTGCAGACAGGATCCTTAATTTTATTTGGTTCAGACATAATTGGAGCAAAATCAATGAATTTATGAATATATTGTATACGACTGGAGGAATAAGTCTCCAACCTTCTTCGTAAAAAGACACAAAACAATGAATGATATGGATTATTTAGTACATGAATTTATTGATTTGAGATTAAAAACTTGAAGTTAGTACTTGCCAACATTCACAGGGTGATCTTATTCGGTATATAACTCACTACACTACTTTACAGAAATTAAAATCACTTACAAACACATGATAAGCAAATTTATTTACGGAGCTGTGTAGATGATATGTGGGTTGGAAGACTTTCCACCAATAATAATAATAATAATAATAATAATAATAATAATAATAATAATAATAATAATAATAATAATAATAATAATAATAATAATAATAATAATAATAATAATAATAATAATAATAATAATAATAATAATAATAATAATAATAATAATAATAATAATAATAATAATAATAATAATAATAATAATAATAATAATAATAATAATAATAATAATAATAATAATAATAATAATAATAATAATAATAATAATAATAATAATAATAATAATAATAATAATAATAATAATAATAATAATACCTCAAAGCTTCCAAATTACATTAAGATTGCATATCATCATCTACCAGTGAGACTGTACATACCAGCACCACTGAGATGCTACAAATGTCAGAAATTCGGTCATAGTGCAGGAAGTTGCTCAAATCCGCAAGTATGCGTATGTGGCAAACCTCCACATGAAGGCCAGAAATGCGAGCCTGATGTAACTTGTGTGAACTGCCAAGGCAAACACAATGCTAGGTCACGTGACTGCCAGGTCTATAAATTGGAAGCAACAATACAAGAAATAAAAACCAAAGAAAAACTCACCTACTTTGAAGCAAAGAAAAAAGTTGTCATTCCAACACCAAAAAACGTTTCATATGCTCAAGCTACTGCTGTACCTGTGAAAGAAAGACAGACTGCCGATAGTAATTTCAGTATAGAAAGCCTGGTCAAAGAATTGATACCTGCTATTGTTCAAAATCTGAATTCTTTTTTCGTAACAAAACAGGAAACCATCTTGGCGGCAGACTCCCGAAGAGGATCTGTCTCTTCGTTACCCTCCGAAGCGGGATCTGAGAGGAGAAAGAGAAAAGAGCCAAGTTACACTCAGGGTTCAAGTGAGACCGATGAAGAATCGATCAACGAGGCTGAAAAATCAGCCTCACAAAAAATTAAAAAACCAAAAGGGTGGCCCAAGGGAAAACCCCGTAAACCATCCAATATATCTAGTCAACACAATACTCTATCTGTGATAATACCAAATTAGTATACTGTCTAGTCCTTTTACACCTTATTTATATTTATTTGTTTTACCTATTTGTTTGTATGTTTATCTATTTATTTATTTATTTATTTGTATGTATATATACATATATCTGCTCCCGAAAAAATCAAATCTTGCAACCGTTCCGTCAGAACATTATAAATCAAATCACTATCAATAACCAGATATAGATAGAATTATACAATGGAATTATAGAGGATGTATAAATAGCTACTGTTATATAAAACAATTGTTGCAAGAGTACGATCCCATGTGTCTTGTTCTGCAAGAAACACATCTTAAACCAAATCAATCTTATTCCCTCAAAGGATACTCTATAGTGAGACGTGAAGTTCTCAATCAAAACAGAGCACATGGTGGTGTAGCAATTATTATCAGATCAGACGTCGTCAGCTCAGAGATCAACATTAATACTGAACTACAAGTTGTTGCGATTAAAGTGATAAGTCCTGTTAAAATAACACTTTGTAATATTTACTTACCTGATACAAATTGGACGATCGAACAACTCGACCACATCACAGGGCAACTATCTTCACCATACGTGCTCATGGGAGACTTCAATTCACACAACAAACTCTGGGGCTCATTGAAAACAGATACTAAAGGTCGGATTCTCGAAAGATGGCTGGAAAGAGATGATCTCGCTCTTCTAAACACGGGATCTGCAACACACTTCAACACAAAATCAAATAACTTTTCTGCAATAGACCTCACAATGGCATCCAGTGATTTGCTGCCAAAACTTGTCTGGAGTACTGATGACGATTTACACAACAGTGACCATTTTCCAATACACATTCAAATGGATAAACCAAAAATCATACATTCTGTACCCGTAAGATGGAACACGTCGAAAGCTGACTGGGAAAAGTTCAGGAATTCACTTGAACCACCGACAGAGTTGACTGTTGAAAAAGTCACGACCTGTATACTCACAGCAGCAAATAACAGTATACCAAAATCTGGAAAAAAAGAACGAAAAAAAGCGGTACCTTGGTGGAATGTAGAAGCAAAAAATGTAACTAAACTCAAAAAACAAGCACTGAATAAATTTAGAAGATACCCCACTACTGAAAACCTGATAATATTCAAAAAAGCTAGAGCAAAAGCAAGAAAAGTTATATTGAAAAACAAAAGAGATACCTGGAATCAGTACACATCTACAATTACACCCGATACAGAAATAAAAACTGTTTGGAAAAAAGTTCAAGCAATATCAGGCATCAACGCCGGTAACACGATAACTTCCATACAAACAGAAGCAGGATCCATATCTAATGATCCCACAGAGATAGCAAACGTGATAGCAAACCAATTTGAGAGAATTAGCAGCACAAATGATGACGAACCTAGATTTTTACAAGAGAAAACTGAATCAGAGGTTAATATAGACTTTTCCACAGAAGAAAATCTCGATTACAACTCACCATTCAGTATGGAAGAGCTAGAAGAAGCCCTTCAGCAATCCAGAAACGGCGCTCCTGGTCCGGATACAGTTTCATATGATATGCTCAAAAACTCAACACCTGAAATTAAAGAAACACTTTTAGAGCTATTCAATAAATTATGGAATGAAAGTACTTACCCTGAGTCCTGGAAAGAAGCAGTTATTATCCCTATACCTAAACCTAATAAAAATAAATTGTTACCATCAAACCTACGACCCATTAGTCTTACCTGCTGTAAGGGAAAACTTCTCGAAAGGATGGTGAATAACAGACTCCAAGAATACCTGGAAAATAATGGAATATTAGTTTCCTATCAGGCAGGGTATAGGAAGAAGATATCAACAATAGATCACTTAGTCCTACTAGAACACTCCATTCAGGAAGCATTCCGAAAGAGGCAACATTTAATAGCGGTGTTCTTTGACATTAAAGGAGCCTTCGATATGACTTGGCGTTATGGAATCTTGGACAAACTGTTTAAATTCGGATTGAAAGGAAAACTACCACTATTTATTGAATCTTTTCTCAAAGATAGATGTTTCAAAGTAAAAGTTGCTACAGACTTCTCAACTACTAGATTATTAGAAAATGGTGTCCCACAAGGTTCAACACTCAGCTGCACTCTCTTTGCAATTGCTATCAATGAAATATGCGCAGGTATCAATCAAGATATCAACAAATGTCTTTACGTTGACGATGTGGCAATTTTCTGTAGTGGCAAAACAGTAGGTGACATCACACGCGTATTGCAACCAGCCATTAATAAAATCATTAGAAATGGAGAAAAAATTGGTTTTCAATTCTCTAAAGAGAAAACGAAAAGTCTACATTTTTGTCGACTCAGAAAACCTCATTACGATCCATTATTATACCTGAAAGAAAATACTATAGAGTGTGTGGATACTATTAAATTCTTAGGATTAATATTTGACAACAAACTTACCTGGCATGAACACATTGGACATCTTAACACCAAATGCAGACAGTCTCTGAATGTTTTGAAAGTCCTAGCACACACAAAATGGGGAGCTGACCCGAAAAGTCTGCTAATGATATACAAAGCATTAATATTGTCAAAAATTGATTATGGTAGCATTGTTTACTCTTCAGCTAGAAAAAATCAGTTAATTAGATTAGAAAGAATTCAAAATCTAGCTATACGTTACTGTTTGAATGCATTTCCAACGACTCCAATCCAAAGTCTCCATTGTGAAGCTGCTGTAATGCCCCTGGAACAAAGAAGAAAGATGCTCATGACATCCTATTTATCAGGCGTTAAATCTTACCCTAGGAATCCAAACAATGAATTTCTGTTTCCGGAAGGAAATATATACCTCAATAAACCTACCATTACTCGTCCACTTGAAGTGCGATATTCGGAATTTCTGAGAAATCTCGACATAGAATTCTCTAAAATTCTCATTGAAGACCAAAATGCCAATCAAGCAGGTGTGCAGAGATCTGATTTCAGAAACAACCTGAGACTGAAAATCATAGATGAGTGGCAAAATACATGGAACATCACTGATACGTTACTTCGTAGAGTAGAACCAATAGTTCAGACGAAATATGCTTCCACAGGACTATGTAGACTGGAAACGGTTAAAGCTTTCCGACTCCGCTCAGGGCACACTAGCCTTACACACCAACATCTCCTCAAGGGTGAACCAGCACCAATGTGTGATCACTGCGATTCAATCATCTCAGTGAGCCACATTATCAGTGAATGTCATATGTTCAACGACCAAAGGCAGCGATATGGTTTGAACCCTGCTACTGAAGAAAACCTGAAAAAAGATACTATTGAAATCACACTAGGATTTATGAAAAGTATCAACCTGTTCGATAAAATCTAATTATGAAAACCAAAGACCTACTTTATCTGTGATATAGAATTTAAGAATTTACTTACCTGTGATATTTTAAGAGCAAATGACCATAGTAGTCGTCGCTCTAGGGGAGGGGTTTTAGCTGGTATTATATCGTCAAGATAGGAGTCCAGCACTCTGTCCGTAAAATGGATTTCCCCTTCCTACCAAAAAAAAAAAAAAAAAAATAATAATAATAATAATAACATGCATTACTAACCGTATTTACAGACATGCGGATCATAACAACATCTTGTCGGAAGAACAGAAAGGGTGCAGAAGAGATCACCAAGGCTCAGAAGAATACCCCCAGGGGATAGCCCACCTGTCGTAAAAGGCGACTAATGGGTTAGATTCCCAGGAATCTAGAGGAGTAAACCTCGATAAAAAACCAGCGACATAGGGAAGGCAGCTATGTTGTGGTGTAGTGTAGGCAACGGAAGCCACTGAGTCCGGAGGCAACCGTGAGAAAAAGCCTAGAGGAGTAAACCTCGATAAAACAATCCGTAATCTACGTTGTTAGCTACCGTGGCAATGGATGAATGGCTGCGCGAAAGTCAGTCAGAAACGGTGCCTCCGGGATACCTGGTGACCTCCCGGAGTAACCAGCCTTACCACCACAAGCGGGGCTCTGTGGTGGTGGACATTCAATTCCCTAGCTACTCGTGGGATGGAATATGGACAAAGAAGAAAGAAAAATAGAACAGGAGGTTATGGATGAAGAAAGGCAAGGAAATGGAATTTTTGGTAAGTCGACGAAGGTAAAACGAACGCCTGATAAGGCGGGGGAGACGAGAGGGAGGAGTGATACTGGAGTAAAGAGAAAGGAGGTATCGCCTCTGGAGGACAAGGAACAGAAGAGGAAACTGAAGGAGAAAGGAAAGAAGGAAATGGAGGATTGGGAGGAAGAAGAGAGGGAGAGTGTAGAGAGATTGAAGGATATGGTAAGGCGACTGGAGGAGAAGGTGGAAAGGCTGGAGGAAGAAAAGGCAGCGGCAGAGGGGCGGGTCAAGGAAATGGAGAGGTTGAGGGGGGAGGACGATAGCAACGGGATAATGCAAACACGATGGGAGGTGGGGCAGAGAGACTGGGAAGGATGGCTGGAGGTTAGAGATAGGGACTGGGATGGTAAAAAGGGGGAGGGAATAGAGGTGAAGGTGGGAAATCCAATATTAGGGGATGAAAAGGTAAAGGTGGTATGGGTGACCAAGGAAGACAGTGGAATGGAGAAGGGAATACAGAGGATGTTTAGGGATAGGTACCCGATGCTAGGCGGAAAAGGAGAGGAAATGGAGTGGGTCAAGGAGGTACGCCCTACGGAAAGGAATGGGGTAAGGGTGAAGACGGAGGAGTTGATCTGTCGGATGGAGGGAGATTGTAGGGATGAGAAAAAGGTGTTTGAGCTGATGAGTCGACTGTTTGGGGTAGTGGGGAGCGGGGACAGCATTGGACTCCACAGGCTTGAGCAGGTAGAGGTGGAGGTGCTGAAGAAGATGGTGGCGTGGGTGAGAGGAGGCGGAGAGGTGGCGGAGGTAACAATCTATACAGATGGGGAGAAGGAAAAGGAGGGTAGAAATGGGGCGATAATCCTGAAGGATATCGGGGAAGTCGATCAGGAGGGGATCGAGAGGATTAAGAAGGGGTTGAGGGAGATGACAGGGGAGTGGGTGGATAGACTCAGAGTCTCAAGAAATAGGGAGGTGGTAATAGAGGCAAAGAAGGGGGTTGAGGTGAAGGGAATTCTGGGGGAGGTAGGAAGGGTAACAGGAGCTAGGGTGGTCGAAGCGGGGAGGGGAACAAAAACCATTAAAATGGTAGGGATAGAACCGTGGATGGAAGATGAAAAGGTGAGGGGGAAAATAGAGAATTTGATTGGGAAAGGGACAACGGTGATTAAAGTGGTAAGGGAGAGGAACGGGATGAAAATGGCGGTGGTGAGGGCGGAATGGGAAAAAGCGGTAGCCTTTTTGAAAAAAAAAGGAGATTAGATTGGGGTGGAACAGGGTAAATATTATAGAGGGTAGAGAGGATGACAGATGCTTTGGATGTGGGATAAAGGGCCATAAAGTAACAGGGTGTAAGGTGAAGGTAGTCAAGGAGAGGAGTAAGTGTTGGCTTTGTAAGAGCGAGGATCACATGGCGAGAGACTGTCGGCAGGCTTTCCTTTGTAGGGTATGTGGGGAAAGGGGACACAAGCCAGGGGAGATAGAATGTAGTAGGGGAAGGGAAGAAGTAGAAGGAGACGATGGAAAAGGTGAAGGAAAAAATGGGAGGGACCCTCTGGACCCCTCAGAGGGGACGAGTCTGGTCAAATAGGAGGAAGGGGACAGCATTGCGCGGGAAGGAGGAATGTAGGGGATGTATGGAGAGTGTTACAGATAAATTTAGGGAAATGCAGGATAGCGCATGATATATTGGATGAAGTGATTTTTAGGAGGGAAGTGGATGTAGTGTGTGGATCCGAGGTGAATGCTAGATATGTGGGGAAGCAGGGATGGATTATGGACGATACAGGAGAAGCAGGAATAAGAGTGGTGGGGGATGGATTGAGGGCGGATGAAGTGAGGAAGGGAAATGGATGGGTGGTAGTGCGAATAGGAGACATGGTGGTGTATAGTGTGTATATAAGCCCAAATGTCAGCCTGGAGGAATATGAGAGGAGCATGACAGGATTAGAGGACGATCTGAGGGTGTCAAAAGGAAAAAGGAGGATCATAAGGAGAATGGTGGCAGGGGACTTCAATGCGAAGAATACTATATGGGGGGGGAAGAAAACGGACAGGAGAGGGGAGATCCTTGAGGAAGTGTTAACATCCAACGGGTTGGTGGTGCTGAATGATGGACTACTGCCCACCTTCGTGAGGGGTGACGGGGGTTCATCATTCATTGATATAACAGCATGTGATGAATGGCTGTGGGAAAGAGTGTTTAGTTGGGGGGTGCTGGAGGATGAGGAAAGCTTGAGCTTACATAGGTATGTGGAGACGGATATAAGGAAAGAGAGAAAGGATTTAGTGGAAGAGTGGGAATGGAAGTGGACGAAAGCCGAGGCAGAGAGAATGAGGAAGAAAGTAAGAGAAGAGATAGGAAGGGGACTTGGACATGATGCAGATGAATTGTACAATGTGATACAGGGCTGCAAAAGAGAGGGAAAGAGGGGCAATAGGCGTGAGCGGAGGGCCAATTACTGGTGGAATGAGGAAATAGAGGAGCTGTGGAGGGAGTGTAAGAAAGAACGAAGACGGATGCTGCGAGGAAGAGGAAGGATAGAGGGAAGAGGGAGATATAAAGAGAAGAAGAAGGAACTGGAGCGTAGAGTGGAGAGGGAAAAAAGAGGGAAGTGGGAAGAGTTACTGGGGGAATTGGAAAACAATCCATGGGGAAAGGCGTATGAGATAGCGGTGAAGAGGATGGGTGGAAATAGAAACGAGGTTCTAGAGGAGGATTGGGAGAAGGAGATCATAGAGAAATTGTTCAAAGGGGGAGAAGGAGGAGTGGGTGGCAGAATTCAGGAAATCCAAGATACAAGGGGGGTAGTGAAAATGAGGGGGATAAGGCCGGTAGAGAAGTGGGAGGTAGAAGATTGGGGGAGAAATATTAAAGTGAGAAAAGCCCCAGGGATAGATGGCCTGAGGGGTGATATGGTGAAGAGGCTGTTGGATGACAATAGGGAGTACTTCTGGGAAATATTCAACAGGGTGCTGAGGGAGGAGGAGTTCCCGGAAGGATGGAAGGTAGCCAGGGTGATACTGATGAAGAAGGCGGGTAGAGAGGGGAAGCGGGCGGGGGACTATAGGCCTATCAGCCTGCTGTGTGGTATGGGTAAATTGATGGAGGGGATAATAAGGGATAGGATTGAGGAGGAAGTTGGTAGGAATGGGGGTTTTAGGGTAAACCAGCATGGGTTCACGAAGGGGAAATCTTGCATCTCGGCACTGATCAAGGTGATGGGTTTGGTGGAAAGAGCTAGGGAGGGCAGCTGGAGGAAGAAGAAATTGGCCCTACTCGTGTTCTTCGACGTCAGGAACGCGTTCAACAGTGTCAGCAAACGGGCAGTGTTGAGCGCGTTGCTGAGGCTTGGAGTGGAGCAGGGGTTGGTTAACCTGGTGGAGGACTACCTGACGGGGCGTGTGATTGTAGACTCCAGAGGGAGGAGATATGAGATGGAGGCAGGAGTGCCTCAGGGCTCGATTCTTGGACCGACGCTCTGGAAGTGTGTGTTTGATGAGGTTTGTGGGATAGTATGTGAAGAGGGATGTGAGATTACGGTGTATGCGGATGATGTGTGTCTGGTATGTACGGCAAAGGAAGAGGCGGAGATAGAAAGAAAGGCGGAGAGAATGTGCAGGAAGATTGTGGAGAAGATAGAGCGGTGCGGACTGGAAGTGGCGGAAGAGAAGACGGTGGGGTTGCTAGTGAAGGGACGGAGCAGGGCAAGGGAAGTGGGGGTGATGGTTAAGGGAAGGATAATTCGCATGGAGGAGTCTGTGAAATACCTAGGGGTGTGGTTGGATAGCCAATTATCCTTCAAAACCCATATGGTAAAGGCGGCAGAGAAGGGTAAAGTGAGGGCAGCATGGCTGGGGAGATTGATGTGTAATGTGAAAGGGCCGGGAGAGTGGAAGAGGAGGGTAATTGGTAGGACGGTAGAGCAGAGTATGCTGTACGGTGCGGAGGTGTGGGGTGAAAGAGCGGGGGTGAATGCTAGGGTTAGGCCACTTCTGCGGGTGCAGAGAGGGATACTGCTGAGGGTGGTGCAGGGGTACAGGACAGTGGGTGGACTGGCAGCAGCGGTGCTGGCAAGGTCCTACCCATTGGACGTGTTGGCTAGAGCTAGGAGCAAACGCTGGAGGGGTGCGACCAATGAAGAGGTACGGGAATGGATGGAGGAGGAAATGGAGAGAAGGTGGGAGGAGTATGAGGGCGCGCTAAAAGGAGCGATTGGGAATAGGAGAGATTGGATGGACCGGAAATTCGGGGAGGTGAACTACTTTTTGACACAAGTGCTCACTGGACATGGGTCGAGAGTAGGGTACCTCCACAAGATTGGGAAACGAGAGACTGGTGTGTGCGAGAGGTGTGAAGTGGAGGATGATGTGGGGCATGTGTTTAGATGCTGGAGAAACGAGGAAGTGCTGAAGAAGTTGGAGAGGAAACTAGGGGAGGCGGTGTACTGGGAAAACATGGTGAAGATAATGTTGAGGGGGGAGGAGGAATGGATGGAGGTGAGTGGAGTAGTAGAGAGCATGGTAAGGGGGAGAGAAGGACTCGATATGGCATGAGAGGCAGGAGTGATAGGAGGGAGAAGATGACAGTGTGAGCGGAGAGTGTGCGAGGGACCGCCGCCTGTCTCGAAGTATGCTAGGGTAGTGATTCCGAGGCGGGGGTAACGGCGAGTTTGAGGTGGGTTTGGTTGGTAGGCATCTCCTTGGGGATGAGTCCAACACTGTTTGGGTCCTGGACCCATTCGAACATGAGTTTCCCATCTCGGCCCGAAAAAAAAAAAAAAAAAAAAAAAAAAAAAGGCTGCAAAGAACAGCTCATCATCGATTCGGTAATACTAAAACAGGCGCAGAAGGAACAGCGCAACATCTACACGGCTTTCGTAGATTATAGGAAAGCATTTGATAGCGTTCCACATTCCTGGCTTGTTAAAGTTTTGCAAATTTACAAAGTACACCCCATTCTTGTTACTTTTCTTGAATCATCGATGAAGCACTGGCGAACGAACCTTCATTTACAAATAAATGGTCAATACCTAGAAACTGATGAAATTTCTATCCGTAGGGGGATCTTCCAGGGCGACTCCCTGAGTCCACTTTGGTTTTGTTTGGCAATGAATCCACTCTCCAATCTACTTAACGATACGGATTACGGCTTCAAAATCAAAGCCAACAGGAACACTAGCTGCACTGTTTCCCACCTTTTATACATGGATGACATCAAAATATACGCATCAAACCAGCGTCAAATTCAACATTTACTTAATATCACTGAAAAATTTTCCAGTGATATACAAATGGGATTTGGATTAGACAAGTGCAAAACCTTGAATATCGAGAAGGGTAAAATCGTTAACGGAGATGTGTTACTACCTAATGGGAACATTATAAATGCCATGCAAAATGGTGAAACCTACAAATATCTAGGATTTCAGCAAGCTAAGCTACTAGACCAGAAGCAAGCAAAAACCAAAATTCGAGGACAGTTCACTCAAAGGATAACTGCTTTATTGAAATCCCAGTTGAACGCAGGAAATCTTGCCAAAGCAATTAACACCTACGCGATACCGGTCCTGACATACTCATTTGGAATTCTGAAGTGGACAAAAACAGAACTGGAAGAAATCCAAAGAACAACGCGAACCATGATGACCAAACACAAATGTCACCACCCGACATCATCATTTATTAGGACCACTCTACCAAGAAAAGAGGGAGGGAGAGCTCTAACGAACATAGTTAATTTACATTACAAACAAATATCCCAACTCCAAAAATTCTTCATTGGCAAGACTCAAACATCTAAATTGCATGAGCTGGTCGCGAAAGCAGATAAAAACTATTCCCCCTTAGATCTTGTAAACCCTGATAATAAACTTGGAATCGTTACAGACTCTGACAAACAGGCAGAGTGGGCCCAGAAAGCGCTCCATGGTCGACATCATCACGACCTCAATCAACCATATATCGACAAGGAAGCATCAAATAAGTGGCTCTCTGATGGAACATTGTTTCCAGAAACAGAAGGATTTATGATGGCGATCCAAGACCAAGTAATTAATACCAACAATTACAAGAAATTTATTATAAGAGATCCAAATATCGTATCGGACAAGTGCAGAAGGTGTCAACAAACAACAGAGACAATACAACACATTACGTCGGGATGTTCAGCCATAGCTAACATTGATTACCTACGCAGGCACAATCAACTTTGCAACATCATCCATCAGAAGTTGGCCAACAAATTTGGATTAGTTAACACCTACACGCCTTATTACAAGTACCATCCGCATGCAGTTCTAGAGAATGCTGATTTCAGACTATACTACGATAGGTCAATTATCACCGATAGACGGGTGACGAATAACCGGCCTGATATTGTGGTTGTGGATAAAAACGCTAACTCGGTTCTCCTAGTGGATGTTGCTGTACCCAATAACAATAATATTTTAGACAAATACAACGAGAAAATTGCAAAATACACCGATCTTGCAATTGAGGTAGGACAGATGTGGCAGGCAGAAAAAGTAGAGGTGGTGCCGGTCATTGTTTCATCTACGGGACTTATCCCCAAAACTCTACAAGACAGCCTCACCAAACTAGGTCTTCACAAAAACACATACATCGATCTGCAGAAGGCTGCAATTTTGAATACTTGTCACACTGTCCGTAAATTTCTAAATATGTAACTGCTGTGCCTAATCCCATTTGCGTTTACACACGCTCGGGATAGGTGAACATTACCAGCAAGAGCTGAGCAAGAGTACACTTGAGTTGGAAATAATAATAATAATAATAATAATAATAATAATAATAATAATAATAATAATAATAATAATAGGATAGGATAGTTTATTGACCTCAAATACAATGTTTAGTACATACAGTCATAAATACATAAAGTAAAAATCAAATATAAAATACGATACATTACATTCATGTGAGTAAAATTAAAATAAATATAAATATAAACATTAGAACACAAATAGGACAAAATATTTTACAGAGAACAGCTCATTAAATAAAAACTATGAAAGTAGGAAACTGAAACATGCTTATCAAGAGTTATTGCAAAAAGTAATAAAATCATTCACACTATAAAAACAATGTTGCAGCAGAAAAATAAATAATAATAATAATAATAATAATAATAATAATAATAATAATAATAATAATAATAATAATAATAATAATAATAATAATAATAATAATAATAATAATAATAATAATAATAATAATAATAATAATAATAATAATAATAATAATAAAACGAACCTTCATTTACAAATAAATGGTCAATACCTCGAAACTGATGAAATTTCTATCCGTAGGGGGATCTTCCAAGGCGACTCCCTGAGTCCACTTTGGTTTTGTTTGGCAATGAATCCACTCTCCAATCTACTTAACGATACGGATTACGGCTTTAAAATCAAAAGTTCTTCATTGGCAAGGCTCAAACATCTAAATTGCATGAGCTGGTCGCGAAAGCAGATAAAAACTATTCCCCCTTAGATCTTGTAAACCCTGATAAAAAACTTGAAATCGTTACAGACTCTGACAAACAGGCGGAGTGGGCCCAGAAAGCGATTCATGGTCGACATCATCACGACCTCAATCAACCATATATCGACAAGGAAGCATCAAATAAGTGGCTTTCTGATGGAACATTGTTTCCAGAAACAGAAGGATTTATGATGGCGATCCAAGACCAAGTTATTAATACCAACAATTACAAGAAATTTGTTATAAGAGATCCAAACATCGTGTCGGACAAGTGCAGAAGGTGTCAACAAACAACAGAGACGATACAACACATTACGTCGGGATGTTCAGCCATAGCTAACATTGATTACCTACGCAGGCACAACCAACTGTGCAACATCATTCATCAGAAGTTGGCCAACAAATTTGGATTAGTTAACACCTATACGCCTTATTACAAGTACCATCCTCATGCAGTTCTAGAGAATGCTGATTTTAGACTATACTACGATAGGTCAATTATCACCGATAGACGGGTGACGAATAACCGGCCTGATATTGTAGTTGTGGATAAAAAAGCTAACTCGGTTCTTCTAGTGGATGTTGCTGTACCCAATAACAACAATATGTTAGACAAATACAACGAGAAAATTGCAAAATACACCGATCTTGCAATTGAGGTAGGACAGATGTGGCATGCAGAGAAAGTAGAGGTGGTGCCGGTCATCGTTTCATCTACGGGACTAATCCCCAAAACTCTACAAGACAGCCTCACCAAACTAGGTCTCCACAAAAACACATACATCGATCTGCAGAAGGCTGCAATTTTGAATACTTGCCACACTGTCCGTAAATTTCTAAATATGTAACTGCTGTGCCTAATCCCATTTGCGTTTACACACGCTCGGGATAGGTGAACATTACCAGCAAGAGCTGAGCAAGAGTACACTTGAGTTGGAAATAATAATAATAATAATAATAATAATAATAATAATAATAATAATAATAATAATAATAATAATAATAATAATAATAATAATATTAATAATAATAATAATAATAATAATAATAATAATAATAATAATAATAATAATAATAATAATAATAATAATAATAATAATAATAATAATAATAATAATAATAATAATAGCCCGTGGGGGTACTGGTCCCCTATCGGGCGCTTCCCCAGGTGGTGGATCGGGGAATGCCTTTTAGATATAGAAGGTATCGAGGAAATTAAATACCTCGGAGCGAACCAAAACCAGTTAGTTTCAGGACACGACGGTCTCCATGTGAGGAGCGGTACTCCGACAGCGTCTGTTCTCCATGTAAGGAGCGGCTGAATCAACACCTGGCAGTAGGTCTAAAATGCGACAATCACGATGTCGAATTGTAAAACTAGATTACCCCAGGTGGGTAGAGCTAAATGCTCAGAATCCCACACTGCTAGTGTACCTAGTACATCGGCTGTCTGCTCCACGGATTCTGGGGGGAGCAATAATTCGATTGTAAATTCCGGGACCTTAAATCTCAGGAATCGTCAGGTGAATCGACATTGCAACACCTTAAACTCTTGTCGCGTTCAAGTTGGTGCTAGAAGGGCTTGTTCGAAAAATGATTTACCTTCTTCCTCGGTTAGCGGTAGGCGCAGCGTGACACCGAGTAGGGCTACTGCGAACCACACTCAGGGGGAAAACAACATCGATCCTCCGCCACCGGCTTCTGATGTTTCTGGAGTGACGCAAGTCGGCACATCTACGACCACAAAAGCTGGAAAGCCCAGGAAGCGCATGAAGTGGACTATCGAGCTAAACTCATTCATTATGCGCTCCTACTTTAAAATCACCAAGATGGAAACTGATATGACGACATACAGATACGCCCTCCACCGTGCATTCATTGAACATTTTCCAGAATTTCACCATCTCACGGAACAGCGTATTGCTGACCAACGTCGAAGTATTGTGAGAAACAATCTACTACCCGGTCCGACGTTGCAACAAATTCGAGGTGAAGTCCTTCTTGACCTTCAAGATGGAGAGAATGACATAATTACCGATCAGGATACACATAAATCGGAGAATGCACAAGGAGACCACAATGGCGTTGAGAAAATAAACAATGATTGCGACAAAACCACCGATAATGACTATAATACCCAACTTTGTAAAGCACTAGCGGAATTTAATGGCACCAACCCAATACACCGGCCAAAACTACCCAAGCTTCGAACCAATAAGAGCACTAACAGCATACTAGCAGCTGTGAACTTACTACTGCAGAAACATGCTAAAGACTGCGAAGCGCTGGAACAACTTCACACTCTCATCTATTGTGGAGCGGTAGCAGTGCTTCGAAGTCACAATCAACAAATCCAATCCCCAAAGAACAATCGGGGCAAAGACTACAAACAGCTCAAGCCTTGGTGGCAACGCCGGCTGGAAAAGTCCATTGATGACATCAGAAGGGAATTGGGGCAGCTAACAGAGTTTAAAAACAACTTGAAACCGTCTAGGCGCTTAACAAACAGAGTGAGAAAGATCTATCGAAAAATCAAAACTTTTACAGGTCACCCACAACATAAACAACATGTATGTGAATATATGGATTTACTCAGGCAAAAGTTAAAGGCAAAATCCAAACGTTTGTCACGATATGTCAAGTGCACGAAAAGGAAACAACAAAACTACTTATTCAATAACAATCAGAAGTTATTTTACAGGCAACTAAGCGGTACAGTAAACAATCACAACCAAAGTCTTCCAAATAAAGATGAGCTAACGGAGTACTGGTCTTCTTTATGGTCGAACCCTATCGAACATAAATCCAACGCTCACTGGATAAGAACTGAGGAGGAAAAAATAAACATTGAACCAATGCCTTTCGTTAACTTGACAACAAGCGAGGTAACCGAAGCTATAAAAAGCACCAGTAGTTGGAAGACACCAGGAGTTGACAATATCCAAAACTTTTGGTATAAGAAGTTTGACAGACTGCATGAAGCAATAGCAAGATCATTTACACATATTCTGCAACATCCAGAAGATACACCACCATTTCTGACACTGGGTTCAACCCACTTGCTTCCCAAAACGCATCAAACTCACGATCCTACGCAGTATAGACCTATAACATGCCTTCCAACTATATATAAAATATTAACGTCTTGCATTACTAACCGTATTTACAGACATGCGGATAATAACAACATCTTGTCGGAAGAACAGAAAGGGTGCAGACGAGATCACCAAGGCTGCAAAGAACAACTCATCATCGATTCGGTAATACTAAAACAGGCGCAGAAGGAACAGCGCAACATCTACACGGCTTTCGTAGATTATAGGAAAGCATTTGATAGCGTTCCACATTCCTGGCTTGTTAAAGTTTTGCAAATTTACAAAGTACACCCCATTTTTGTTACTTTTCTTGAATCATCGATGAAGCACTGGCGAACGAACCTTCATTTACAAATAAATGGTCAATATCTCGAAACTGATGAAATTTCTATCCGTAGGGGGATCTTCCAGGGCGACTCCCTGAGTCCACTTTGGTTTTGTTTGGCAATGAATCCACTTTCCAAGCTACTTAACGATACGGATTACGGCTTTAAAATCAAAGCCAACAGGAACACTAGCTGCACTGTTTCCCACCTTTTATACATGGATGACATCAAAATATACGCATCAAACCAGCGTCAAATTCAACATTTACTTAATATCACTGAAAAGTTTTCCAGTGATATACAAATGGGATTTGGATTAGACAAGTGCAAAACCTTGAATATCGAGAAGGGTAAAATCGTTAACGGAGATGTGTTACTACCTAATGGGAACATTATAAATGCCATGCAAAATGGTGAAACCTACAAATATCTAGGATTTCAGCAAGCTAAGCTACTAGACCAGAAGCAAGCAAAAACCAAAATTCGAGGACAGTTCACTCAAAGGATAACTGCTTTATTGAAATCCCAGTTGAACGCAGGAAATCTTGCCAAAGCAATTAACACCTACGCCATACCGGTCCTGACATACTCATTTGGAATTCTGAAGTGGACAAAAACAGAACTGGAAGATATTCAAAGAACAATGCGAACCATGATGACCAAACACAAATGTCACCACCCGACATCATCAGTTATTAGGACCACACTACCAAGAAAAGAGGGAGGGAGAGCTGTAACGGACATAGTTAATTTACATTACAAACAAATATCCCAACTTCAAAAATTCTTCATTGGCAAGGCTCAAACATCTAAATTGCATGAGCTGGTCGCGAAAGCAGATAAAAACCATTCCCCCTTAGATCTTGTAAACCCTGATAATAAACTTGAAATCGTTTCAGACTCTGACAAACAGGCAGAGTGGGCCCAGAAAGCGCTCCATGGTCGACATCATCACGACCTCAATCAACCATATATCGACAAGGAAGCATCAAATAAGTGGCTCTCTGATGGAACATTGTTCCCGGAAACAGAAGGATTTATGATGGCGATCCAAGACCAAGTAATTAATACCAATAATTACAAGAAATTTGTTATAAGAGATCCAAACATCGTGTCGGACAAGTGCAGAAGGTGTCAACAAACAACAGAGACGATACAACACATTACGTCGGGATGTTCAGCCATAGCTAACATTGATTACCTACGCAGGCACAATCAACTTTGTAACATCATCCATCAGAAGTTGGCCAACAAATTTGGATTAATTAACACCTACACGCCTTATTACAAGTACCATCCGCATGCAGTTCTAGAGAATGCTGATTTTAGACTATACTACGATAGGTCAATTATCACCGATAGACGGGTGACGAATAACCGGCCTGATATTGTAGTTGTGGATAAAAAAGCTAACTCGGTTCTCCTGGTGGATGTTGCTGTACCCAATAACAACAATATTTTAGACAAATACAACGAGAAAATTGCAAAATACACCGATCTTGCAATTGAGGTAGGACAGATGTGGCATGCAGAGAAAGTAGAGGTGGTGCCGGTCATTGTTTCATCTACGGGACTAATCCCCAAAACTCTACAAGACAGCCTCACCAAACTGGGTCTTCACAAAAACACATACATCGATCTGCAGAAGGCTGCAATTTTGAATACTTGTCACACCGTCCGTAAATTTCTAAATATGTAACTGCTGTGCCTAATCCCACTTGCGTTTACAAACGCTCGGGATAGGTGAACATTACCAGCAAGAGCTGAGCAAGAGTACACTTGAATTGGAAATAATAATAATAATAATAATAATAATAATAATAATAATAATAATAATAATAATAATAATAATAATAATAATAATAATAATAATAATAATAATAATAATAATAATAATAATAATAATAATAATAATAATAATAATAATAATAATAATAATAATAATAATAATAATAATAACAGAGTTTAAAAACAACTTGAAACCTTCTAGGCGCTTAACAAACAGAGTGAGAAAGATCTATCGAAAAATCAAAACTTTTACAGGTCACCCACAACATAAACAACATGTATGTGAATATATGGATTTACTCAGGCAAAAGTTAAAGGCAAAATCCAAACGTTTGTCACGATATGTCAAGTGCACGAAAAGGAAACAACAAAACTACTTATTCATTAACAATCAGAAGTTATTTTACAGGCAACTAAGCGGTACAGTAAACAAACACAACCAAAGTCTTCCAAATAAAGATGAGCTAACGGAGTATTGGTCTTCTTTATGGTCGAACCCTATCGAACATAAATCCAACGCTCACTGGATAAGAACTGAGGAGGAAAAAATGAACATTGAACCAATGCCTTTCGTTAACTTGACAACAAGCGAGGTAACCGAAGCTATAAAGAGCACCAGTAGTTGGAAGACACCAGGAGTTGACAATGTCCAAAACTTCTGGTATAAGAAGTTTGACAGTCTGCATGAAGCAATGGCAACATCATTTTCACATATTCTGCAACATCCAGAAGATACTCCACCATTTCTGACACTGGGTTCGACCCACTTGCTTCCCAAAACGCATCAAACTCACGATCCTACGCAGTATAGACCTATAACATGCCTTCCAACTATATATAAAATATTAACGTCTTGCATTACTAACCGTATTTACAGACATGCGGATCATAACAACATCTTGTCGGAAGAACAGAAAGGGTGCAGACGAGATCACCAAGGCTGCAAAGAACAACTCATCATCGATTCGGTAATACGAAAACAGGCGCAGAAGGAACAGCGCAACATCTACACGGCCTTCGTAGATTATAGGAAAGCATTTGATAGCGTTCCACATTCCTGGCTTGTTAAAGTTTTGCAAATTTACAAAGTACACCCCATTCTTATTACTTTTCTTGAATCATCGATGAAGCACTGGCGAACGAACCTTCATTTACAAATAAATGGTCAATACCTCGAAACTGATGAAATTTCTATCCGTAGGGGGATCTTCCAAGGCGACTCCCTGAGTCCACTTTGGTTTTGTTTGGCAATGAATCCACTCTCCAATCTACTTAACGATACGGATTACGGCTTTAAAATCAAGGCCAACAGAAACACTAGCTGCACTGTTTCCCACCTCTTATACATGGATGACATCAAAATATACGCATCAAACCAGCGTCAAATTCAACATTTACTTAATATTACTGAAAAATTTTCCAGTGATATAAAAATGGGATTTGGATTAGACAAGTGCAAAACCTTAAATATCGAGAAGGGTAAAATCGTTAACGGAGATGTATTACTACCTAATGGGAACATTATAAATGCAATTCAAAATGGTGAAACCTACAAATATCTAGGATTTCAGCAAGCTAAGCTACTTGACCAGAAGCAAGCAAAAACCAAAATTCGAGGACAGTTCACTCAAAGGGTATCTGCTTTATTGAAATCCCAGTTGAACGCAGGAAATCTCGCCAAAGCAATTAACACCTACGCCATACCGATCCTGACATACTCATTTGGAATTCTGAGGTGGACAAAAACAGAACTGGAAGATATTCAAAGAACAACGCGAACCATAATGACCAAACACAAATGTCACCACCCGACATCATCAGTTATTAGGACCACATTACCAAGAAAAGAGGGAGGGAGAGCTTTAACGGACATAGTTAATTTACATTATAATCAAATATCTAAACTCCAAAAGTTCTTCATTTTCAAGGCTCAAACATCTAAATTGCATGAGCTGGTCGCGAAAGCAGATAAAATCTATTCCCCCTTAGATCTTGTAAACCCTGATAAAAAACTTGAAATCGTTACAGACTCTGACAAACAGGCGGAGTGGGCCCAGAGAGCGCTTCATGGTCGACATCATCACGACCTCAATCAACCATATATCGACAAGGAAGCATCAAATAAGTGGCTCTCTGATGGAACATTGTTTCCAGAAACAGAAGGATTTATGATGGCGATCCAAGACCAAGTTATTAATACCAACAATTACAAGAAATTTGTTATAAGAGATCCAAGCATCGTGTCGGACAAGTGCAGAAGGTGTCAACAAACAACAGAGACGATACAACACATTACGTCGGGATGTTCAGCCATAGCTAACATTGATTACCTTCGCAGACACAACCAACTGTGCAACATCATTCATCAGAAGTTGGCCAACAAATTTGGATTAGTTAACACCTACACGCCTTATTACAAGTACCATCCTCATGCAGTTCTAGAGAATGCTGATTTTAGACTATACTACGATAGGTCAATTATCACCGATAGACGGGTGACGAATAACCGGCCTGATATTGTAGTTGTGGATAAAAAAGCTAACTCGGTTATTCTAGTGGATGTTGCTGTACCCAATAACAACAATATGTTGGACAAATACAACGAGAAAATTGCAAAATACACCGATCTTGCAATTGAGGTAGGACAGATGTGGCATGCAGAGAAAGTAGAGGTGGTGCCGGTCATTGTTTCATCTAAGGGACTAATCCCCAAAACTCTACAAGACAGCCTCACCAAACTGGGTCTTCACAAAAACACATACATCGATCTGCAGAAGGCTGCAATTTTGAATACTTGTCACACTGTCCGTAAATTTCTAAATATGTAACTGCTGTGCCTAGTCCCGTTTGCGTTTACACACGCTCGGGATAGGTGAACATTACCAGCAAGAGCTGAGCAAGAGTACACTTGAGTTGGAAATAATAATAATAATAACCATATATTGACAAGGAAGCATCAAATAAGTGGCTCTCTGATGGATCATTGTTTCCAGAAACAGAAGGATTTATGATGGCGATCCAAGACCAAGTAATTAATACCAATAATTACAAGAAATTTATTATAAGAGATCCAAATATCGTGTCGGACAAGTGCAGAAGGTGTCAACAAACAACAGAGACGATACAACACATTACGTCGGGATGTTCAGCCATAGCTAACATTGATTACCTACGCAGGCACAATCAACTGTGCAACATCATTCATCAGAAGTTGGCCAACAAATTTGGATTAGTTAACACCTACACGCCTTATTACAAGTACCATCCGCATGCAGTTCTAGAGAATGCTGATTTTAGACTATACTACGATAGGTCAATTATCACCGATAGACGGGTGACGAATAACCGGCCTGATATTGTAGTTGTGGATAAAAAAGCTAACTCGGTTCTCCTGGTAAATGTAGAGGAGGTGCCGGTCATCGTTTCATCTACGGGACTAATCCCCAAAACTCTACAAGACAGCCTCACCAAACTAGGTCTTCACAAAAACACATACATCGATCTGCAGAAGGCTGCAATTTCGAATACTTGTCACACTGTCCGTAAATTTCTAAATATGTAACTGCTGTGCCTAATCCCATTTGCGTTTACACACGCTCGGGATAGGTGAACATTACCAGCAAAAGCTGAGCAAGAGTACACTTGAATTGGAAATAATAATAATAATAATAATAACCCGTGGGGGTGCTGGTCCCCTATCGGGCGCTTCCCCAGGTGGTGGATAGGGGAATGCCTTCTAGATATAGAAGGTATCGAGGAAATTAAATACCTCGGAGCGAACCAAAACCAGTTAGTTTCAGGACACGACGGTCTCCATGTAAGGAGCGGTACTCCAACAGCGTCTGTTCTCCATGTAAGGAGCGGCTGAATCAGCACCTGGCAGTAGGTCTAAAATGCGACAATCACGATGTCGAATTGTAAAACAAGATTACCCCAGGTGGGTAGAGCTAAATGCTCAGAATCCCACACTGCTTGTGTACCTAGTACATCGGCTGTCTGCTCCACGGATTCTGGGGGGAGCAATAATTCGAGTGTAAATTCCGGGACCTTAAATCCCAGGAATCGTCAGGTGAATCGACATTGCAACACCTTAAACTCTTGTCGCGTTCAAGTTGGTGCTAGAAGGGCTTGTTCGAAAAATGATTTACCTTCTTCCTCGGTTAGCGGTAGGCGCAGCGTGACACCGAGTAGGGCTACTGCGAACCAAACTCAGGGGGAAAACAACATCGATCCTCCGCCACCGGCTTCTGATGTTTCTGGAGTGACGCAAGTCGGCACATCTACGACCACAAAAGCCGGAAAGCCCAGGAAGCGCATGAAGTGGACTATCGAGCTAAACTCATTCATTATGCGCTCCTACTTTAAAATCACGAATATGGAAACTGATATGACGACATACAGATACGCCCTCCACCGTGCATTCGTTGAACATTTTCCAGAATTTCACCATCTCACGGAACAGCGTATTGCTGACCAACGTCGAAGTATTGTGAAAAACAATCTACTACCCGGTCCGACGTTGCAACAAATTCGAGGTGAAGTCCTTCTTGACCTTCAAGATGGAGAGAATGACATAATTACCGATCAGGATACACATAAATCGGAGAATGCACAAGAAGACCACAATGGCGTTGAGGAAATAAACAATGATTGCGACAAAACCACCGATAATGACTATAATACCGAACTTTGTAAAGCACTAGCGAAATTTAATGGCACCAACCCAATACACCGGCCAAAATTACAGAAGCTGCGAACCAATAAGAGCACTAACAGCATACTAGCAGCTGTGAACTTACTACTGCAGAACTATGCTAAAGACTGCGAAGCGCTGGAACAACTTCACACTCTCATCTATTGTGGAGCGGTAGCAGTGCTTCGAAGTCACAATCAACAAATCCAATTCCCAAAGAACAATCGGGGTAAAGACTACAAACAGCTGAAGCCTTGGTGGCAACGCCGGCTGGAAAAGACCATTGATGACATCAGAAGGGAATTGGGGCAGCTTACAGAGTTTAAAAACAACTTGAAACCGTCTAGGCGCTTAACAAACAGAGTGAGGAAGATCTATCGAAGAATCAACACTTATACAGGTCACCCACAACATAAACAACATGTATGTGAATATATCGATTCACTCAGGCAAAAGTTAAAGGCAAAATCAAAACGTTTGTCACGATATGTCAAGTGCACGAAAAGGAAACAACAGAACTACTTATTCAATAACAATCAGAAGTTATTTTACAGGCAACTAAGCGGTACTGTAAACAATCACAACCAAAGTCTCCCAGATAAAGATGAGCTAACGGAGTACTGGTCTTCTTTATGGTCGAACCCTATCGAACATAAATCCAACGCTCACTGGATAAGAACTGAGGAGGAAAAAATTAACATTGAACCAATGCCTTTCGTTAACTTGACAACAAGCGAGGTAACCGAAGCTATAAAAAACACCAGTAATTGGAAGACACCAGGAGTTGACCATGGTCAAAACTTCTGGTATAAGAAGTTTGACAGTCTGCATGAAGCAATGGCAAGATCATTTACACATATTCTGCAGCATCCAGAAGATACACCACTATTTCTGACACTGGGTTCGACCCACTTGCTTCCCAAAACGCATCAAACTCACGATCCTACGCAGTATAGACCTATAACATGCCTTCCAACTATATATAAAATATTAACGTCTTGCATTACTAACCGTATTTACAGACATGCCGATCAAAACAACATCTTGTCGGAAGAACAAAAAGGGTGCAGACGAGATCACCAAGGCTGCAAAGAGCAACTCATCATCGATTCGGTAATACTAAAACAGGCGCAGAAGGAACAGCGCAACATCTACACGGCTTTCGTAGATTATAGGAAAGCATTTGATAGCGTTCCACATTCCTGGCTTGTTAAAGTTTTGCAAATTTACAAAGTACACCCCATTCTTATTACTTTTCTTGAATCATCGATGAAGCACTGGCGAACGAACCTTCATTTACAAATAAATGGTCAATACCTCGAAACTGATGAAATTTCTATCCGTAGGGGGATCTTCCAAGGCGACTCACTCAGTCCACTTTGGTTTTGTTTGGCAATGAATCCACTCTCCAATCTACTTAACGATACGGATTACGGCTTTAAAATCAAGGCCAACAGAAACACTAGCTGCACTGTTTCCCACCTCTTATACATGGATGACATCAAAATATACGCATCAAACCAGCGTCAAATTCAACATTTACTTAATATTACTGAAAAATTTTCAAGTGATATACAAATGGGATTTGGATTAGACAAGTGCAAAACCTTAAAGATCGAGAAGGGTGAAATCGTTAACGGAGATGTATTACTACCTAATGGGAACATTATAAATGCCATGCAAAATGTTGAAACCTACAAATATCTAGGATTTCAGCAAGCTGAGCTACTTGACCAGAAGCAAGCAAAAACCAAAATTCGAGGACAGTTCACTCAAAGGATAACTGCTTTATTGAAATCCCAGTTGAACGCAGGAAATCTCGCCAAAGCAATTAACACCTACGCCATACCGATCCTGACATACTCATTTGGAATTCTGAAGTGGACAAAAACAGAACTGGAAGATATTCAAAGAACAACGCGAACCATGATGACCAAACACAAATGTCACCACCCGACATCATCAGTTATTAGGACCACATTACCAAGAAAAGAGGGAGGGAGAGCTTTAACGGACATAGTTAATTTACATTATAATCAAATATCTAAACTCCAAAAGTTCTTCATTGGCAAGGCTCAAACATCTAAATTGCATGAGCTGGTCGCGAAAGCAGATAAAAACTATTCCCCCTTAGATCTTGTAAACCCTGATAAAAAACTTGAAATCGTTACAGACTCTGACAAACAGGCGGAGTGGGCCCAGAAAGCGCTTCATGGTCGACATCATCACGACCTCAATCAACCATATATCGACAAGGAAGCATCAAATAAGTGGCTCTCTGATGGAACATTGTTTCCAGAAACAGAAGGATTTATGATGGCGATCCAAGACCAAGTTATTAATACCAACAATTACAAGAAATTTGTTATAAGAGATCCAAACATCGTGTCGGACAAGTGCAGAAAGTGTCAACAAACAACAGAGACGATACAACACATTACGTCGGGATGTTCAGCCATAGCTAACATTGATTACCTTCGCAGACACAACCAACTGTGCAACATCATTCATCAGAAGTTGGCCAACAAATTTGGATTAGTTAACACTTACACGCCGTATTACAAGTACCATCCTCATGCAGTTCTAGAGAATGCTGATTTTAGACTATACTACGATAGGTCAATTATCACCGATAGACGGGTGACGAATAACAGGCCTGATATTGTAGTTGTGGATAAAAAAGCTAACTCGGTTCTTCTAGTGGATGTTGCTGTACCCAATAACAACAATATGTTAGACAAATACAACGAGAAAATTGCAAAATACACCGATCTTGCAATTGAGGTAGGACAGATGTGGCATGCAGAGAAAGTAGAGGTGGTGCCGGTCATCGTTTCATCTACGGGACTAATCCCCAAAACTCTACAAGACAGCCTCACCAAACTAGGTCTTCACAAAAACACATACATCGATCTGCAGAAGGCTGCAATTTTGAATACTTGTCACACTGTCCGTAAATTTCTAAATATGTGACTGCTCTGCCTAATCCCATTTGCGTTTACAAACGCTCGGGATAGGTGAACATTACCAGCAAAAGCTGAGCAAGAGTACACTTGAGTTGGAAATAATAATAATAATAATAATAATAATAATAATAATAATAATAATAATAATAATAATAATAATAATAATAATAATAATAATAATAATAATAATAATAATAATAATAATAATAATAATAATAATAATAATAATAATAATAATAATAATAATAATAATAATAATAATAATAATAATAATAATAATAATAATAATAATAATAATAATAATAATAATAATAATAATAATAATAATAATAATAATAATAATAATAATAATAATAACCCGTGGGGGTACTGGTCCCCTATCGGGCGCTTCCCCAGGTGGTGGATCGGGGAATGCCTTTTAGATATAGAAGGTATCGAGGAAATTAAATACCTCGGAGCGAACCAAAACCAGTTAGTTTCAGGACACGACGGTCTCCATGTAAGGAGCGGTACTCCGACAGCGTCTGTTCTCCATGTAAGGAGCGGCTGAATCAGCACCTGGCAGTAGGTCTAAAATGCGACAATCACGATGTCGAATTGTAAAACAAGATTACCCCAGGTGGGTAGAGCTAAATGCTCAGAATCCCACACTGCTTGTGTACCTAGTACATCGGCTGTCTGCTCCACGGATTCTGGGGGGAGCAATAATTCGAGTGTAAATTCCGGGACCCTAAATCTCAGGAATCGTCAGGTGAATCGACATTGCAACACCTTAAACTCTTGCCGCGTTCAAGTTGGTGCTAGAAGGGCTTGTTCGAAAAATGTTTTACCTTCTTCCTCGGTTAGCGGTAGGCGCAGCGTGACACCGAGTAGGGCTACTGCGAACCACACTCAGGGGGAAAACAACATCGATCCTCCGCCACCGGCTTCTGATGTTTCTGGAGTGACGCAAGTCGGCACATCTACGACCACAAAAGCCGGAAAGCCCAGGAAGCGCATGAAGTGGACTATCGAGCTAAACTCATTCATTATGCGCTCCTACTTTAAAATCACGAATATGGAAACTGATATGACGACATACAGATACGCCCTCCACCGTGCATTCGTTGAACATTTTCCAGAATTTCACCATCTCACGGAACAGCGTATTGCTGACCAACGTCGAAGTATTGTGAAAAACAATCTACTACCCGGTCCGACGTTGCAACAAATTCGAGGTGAAGTCCTTCTTGACCTTCAAGATGGCGAGAATGACATAATTACCGATCAGGATACACATAAATCAGAGAATGCACAAGGAGACCACAATGGCGTTGAGGAAATAAACAATGATTGCGACAAAACCACCGATAATGACTATAATACCGAACTTTGTAAAGCACTAGCGGAATTTAATGGCACCAACCCAATACACCGGCCAAAACTACCCAAGCTTCGAACCAATAAGAGCACTAACAGCATACTAGCAGCTGTGAACTTACTACTGCAGAACTATGCTAAAGACTGCGAAGCGCTGGAACAACTTCACACTCTCATCTATTGTGGAGCGGTAGCAGTGATTCGAAGTCACAATCAACAGATCCAATCCCCTAAAAACAATCGAGGTAAAGACTACAAACAGCTCAAGCCTTGGTGGCAACGCCGGCTGGAAAAGTCCATTGATGACATCAGAAGGGAATTGGGGCAGCTTACAGAATTTAAAAACAACTTGAAACCGTCTAGGCGCTTAACAAACAAAGTGAGGAAGATCTATCGAAGAATCAACACTTATACAGGTCACCCACAACATAAACAACATGTATGTGAATATATCGATTCACTCAGGCAAAAGTTAAAGGCAAAATCAAAACGTTTGTCACGATATGTCAAGTGCACGAAAAGGAAACAACAGAACTACTTATTCAATAACAATCAGAAGTTATTTTACAGGCAACTAAGCGGTACTGTAAACAATCACAACCAAAGTCTCCCAGATAAAGATGAGCTAACGGAGTACTGGTCTTCTTTATGGTCGAACCCTATCGAACATAAATCCAACGCTCACTGGATAAGAACTGAGGAGGAAAAAATTAACATTGAACCAATGCCTTTCGTTAACTTGACAACAAGCGAGGTAACCGAAGCTATAAAGAGCACCAGTAGTTGGAAGACACCAGGAGTTGACAATGTCCAAAACTTCTGGTATAAGAAGTTTGACAGTCTGCATGAAGCAATGGCAAGATCATTTACACATATTCTGCAGCATCCAGAAGATACACCACCATTTCTGACACTGGGTTCGACCCACTTGCTTCCCAAAACGCATCAAACTCACGATCCTACGCAGTATAGACCTATAACATGCCTTCCAACTATATATAAAATATTAACGTCTTGCATAACTAACCGTATTTACAGACATGCCGATCAAAACAACATCTTGTCGGAAGAACAAAAAGGGTGCAGACGAGATCACCAAGGCTGCAAAGAGCAACTCATCATCGATTCGGTAATACTAAAACAGGCGCAGAAGGAACAGCGCAACATCTACACGGCTTTCGTAGATTATAGGAAAGCATTTGATAGCGTTCCACATTCCTGGCTTGTTAAAGTGTTGCAAATTTACAAAGTACACCCCACTCTTGTTACTTTTCTTGAATCATCGATGAAGCACTGGCGAACGAACCTTCATTTACAAATAAATGGTCAATACCTCGAAACTGATGAAATTTCTATCCGTAGGGGGATCTTCCAAGGCGACTCCCTGAGTCCACTTTGGTTTTGTTTGGCAATGAATCCACTCTCCAATCTACTTAACGATACGGATTACGGCTTTAAAATCAATGCCAACAGAAACACTAGCTGCACTGTTTCCCACCTCTTATACATGGATGACATCAAAATATACGCATCAAACCAGCGTCAAATTCAACATTTACTTAATATTACTGAAAAATTTTCCAGTGATATACAAATGGGATTTGGATTAGACAAGTGCAAAACCTTAAATATCGAGAAGGGTAAAATCGTTAACGGAGATGTATTACTACCTAATGGGAACATTATAAATGCCATGCAAAATGGTGAAACCTACAAATATCTAGGATTTCAGCAAGCTAAGCTACTTGACCAGAAGCAAGCAAAAACCAAAATTCGAGGACAGTTCACTCAAAGGATATCTGCTTTATTGAAATCCCAGTTGAACGCAGGAAATCTCGCCAAAGCAATTAACACCTACGCCATACCGATCCTGACATACTCATTTGGAATTCTGAAGTGGACAAAAACAGAACTGGAAGATATTCAAAGAACAACGCGAACCATGATGACCAAACACAAATGTCACCACCCGACATCATCAGTTATTAGGACCACATTACCAAGAAAAGAGGGAGGGAGAGCTTTAACGGACATAATTAATTTACATTATAATCAAATATCTAAACTCCAAAAGTTCTTCATTGGCAAGGCTCGAACATCTAAATTGCATGAGCTGGTCGCGAAAGCAGATAAAAACTATTCCCCCTTAGATCTTGTAAACCCTGATAAAAAACTTGAAATCGTTACAGACTCTGACAAACAGGCGGAGTGGGCCCAGAAAGCGCTTCATGGTCGACATCATCACGACCTCAATCAACCATATATCGACAAGGAAGCATCAAATAAGTGGCTCTCTGATGGAACATTGTTTCCAGAAACAGAAGGATTTATGATGGCGATCCAAGACCAAGTTATTAATACCAACAATTACAAGAAATTTGTTATAAGAGATCCAAACATCGTGTCGGACAAGTGCAGAAGGTGTCAACAAACAACAGAGACGATACAACACATTACGTCGGGATGTTCAGCCATAGCTAACATTGATTACCTACGCAGGCACAACCAACTGTGCAACATCATTCATCAGAAGCTGGCCAACAAATTTGGATTAGTTAACACTTACACGCCTTATTACAAGTACCATCCTCATGCAGTTCTAGAGAATGCTGATTTTAGACTATACTACGATAGGTCAATTATCACCGATAGTCGGGTGACGAATAACCGGCCTGATATTGTAGTTGTGGATAAAAAAGCTAACTCGGTTCTTCTAGTGGATGTTGCTGTACCCAATAACAACAATATGTTAGACAAATACAACGAGAAAATTGCAAAATACACCGATCTTGCAATTGAGGTAGGACAGATGTGGCATGCAGAGAAAGTAGAGGTGGTGCCGATCATCGTTTCATCTACGGGACTAATCCCCAAAACTCTACAAGACAGCCTCACCAAACTAGGTCTTCACAAAAACACATACATCGATCTGCAGAAGGCTGCAATTTTGAATACTTGTCACACTGTCCGTAAATTTCTAAATATGTAACTGCTGAGCCTAATCCCATTTGCGTTTACACACGCTCGGGACAGGTGAACATTACCAGCAAGAGCTGAGCAAGAGTACACTTGAGTTGGAAATAATAATAATAATAATAATAATAATAATAATAATAATAATAATAATAATAATAATAATAATAATAATAATAATAATAATAATAATAATAATAATAATAATAATAATAATAATAATAATAATAATAATAATAATAATAATAATAATAATAATAATAATAATAATAATAATAATAATAATAATAATGTAAGGAGCGGCTGAATCAGCACCTGGCAGTAGGTCTAAAATGCGACAATCACGATGTCGAATTGTAAAACAAGATTACCCCAGGTGGGTAGAGCTAAATGCTCAGAATCCCACACTGCTAGTGTACCTAGTACATCGGCTGTCTGCTCCACGGATTCTGGGGGGAGCAATAATTCGATTGTAAATTCCGGGACCTTAAATCTCAGGAATCGTCAGGTGAATCGACATTGCAACACCTTAAACTCTTGTCGCGTTCAAGTTGGTGCTAGAAGGGCTTGTTCGAAAAATGATTTACCTTCTTCCTCGGTTAGCGGTAGGCGCAGCGTGACACCGAGTAGGGCTACTGCGAACCACACCCAGGGGGAAAACAACATCGATCCTCCGCCACCGGCTTCTGATGTTTCTGGAGTGACGCAAGTCGGCACATCTACGACCACAAAAGCCGGAAAGCCCAGGAAGCGCATGAAGAGGACTATCGAGCTAAACTCATTCATTATGCGCTCCTACTTTAAAATCACCAAGATGGAAACTGATATGACGACATACAGATACGCCCTCCACCGTGCATTCATTGAACATTTTCCAGAATTTCACCATCTCACGGAACAGCGTATTGCTGACCAACGTCGAAGTATTGTAAGAAACAATCTACTACCCGGTCCGACGTTGCAACAAATTCGAGGTGAAGTCCTTCTTGACCTTCAAGATGGAGAGAATGACATAATTACCGATCAGGATACACATAAATCGGAGAATGCACAAGGAGACCACAATGGCGTTGAGGAAATAAACAATGATTGCGACAAAACCACCGATAATGACTATAATACCGAACTTTGTAAAGCACTAGCGGAATTTAATGGCACCAACCCAATACACCGGCCAAAACTACCCAAGCTTCGAACCAATAAGAGCACTAATAGCATACTAGCAGCTGTGAACTTACTACTGCAGAACCATGCTAAAGACTGCGAAGCGCTGGAACAACTTCACACTCTCATCTATTGTGGAGCGGTAGCAGTGCTTCGAAGTCACAATCAACAAATCCAATCCCCAAAGAACAATCGGGGCAAATATAATAATAATAATAATAATAATAATAATAATAATAATAATAATAATAATAATAATAATAATAATAATAATAATAATAATAATAATAATAATAATAATAATAATAATAATAATAATAATAATAATAATAATAATAATAATAATAATAATAATAATAATAATAATAATAATAATAATAATAATAATAATAATAATAATAATAATAATAATAATAATAATAATAATAATAATAACCCGTGGGGGTACTGGTCCCCTATCGGGCGCTTCCCCAGGTGGTGGATCGGGGAATGCCTTTTAGATATAGAAGGTATCGAGGAAATTAAATACCTCGGAGCGAACCAAAACCAGTTAGTTTCAGGACACGACGGTCTCCATGTGAGGAGCGGTACTCCGACAGCGTCTGTTCTCCATGTAAGGAGCGGCTGAATCAACACCTGGCAGTAGGTCTAAAATGCGACAATCACGATGTCGAATTGTAAAACTAGATTACCCCAGGTGGGTAGAGCTAAATGCTCAGAATCCCACACTGCTAGTGTACCTAGTACATCGGCTGTCTGCTCCACGGATTCTGGGGGGAGCAATAATTCGATTGTAAATTCCGGGACCTTAAATCTCAGGAATCGTCAGGTGAATCGACATTGCAACACCTTAAACTCTTGTCGCGTTCAAGTTGGTGCTAGAAGGGCTTGTTCGAAAAATGATTTACCTTCTTCCTCGGTTAGCGGTAGGCGCAGCGTGACACCGAGTAGGGCTACTGCGAACCACACTCAGGGGGAAAACAACATCGATCCTCCGCCACCGGCTTCTGATGTTTCTGGAGTGACGCAAGTCGGCACATCTACGACCACAAAAGCTGGAAAGCCCAGGAAGCGCATGAAGTGGACTATCGAGCTAAACTCATTCATTATGCGCTCCTACTTTAAAATCACCAAGATGGAAACTGATATGACGACATACAGATACGCCCTCCACCGTGCATTCATTGAACATTTTCCAGAATTTCACCATCTCACGGAACAGCGTATTGCTGACCAACGTCGAAGTACTGTGAGAAACAATCTACTACCCGGTCCGACGTTGCAACAAATTCGAGGTGAAGTCCTTCTTGACCTTCAAGATGGAGAGAATGACATAATTACCGATCAGGATACACATAAATCGGAGAATGCACAAGGAGACCACAATGGCGTTGAGAAAATAAACAATGATTGCGACAAAACCACCGATAATGACTATAATACCCAACTTTGTAAAGCACTAGCGGAATTTAATGGCACCAACCCAATACACCGGCCAAAACTACCCAAGCTTCGAACCAATAAGGGCACTAACAGCATACTAGCAGCTGTGAACTTACTACTGCAGAACCATGCTAAAGACTGCGAAGCGCTGGAACAACTTCACACTCTCATCTATTGTGGAGCGGTAGCAGTGCTTCGAAGTCACAATCAACAAATCCAATCCCCAAAGAACAATCGGGGCAAAGACTACAAACAGCTCAAGCCTTGGTGGCAACGCCGGCTGGAAAAGTCCATTGATGACATCAGAAGGGAATTGGGGCAGCTAACAGAGTTTAAAAACAACTTGAAACCGTCTAGGCGCTTAACAAACAGAGTGAGAAAGATCTATCGAAAAATCAAAACTTTTACAGGTCACCCACAACATAAACAACATGTATGTGAATATATGGATTTACTCAGGCAAAAGTTAAAGGCGAAATCCAAACGTTTGTCACGATATATAACATGCCTTCCAACTATATATAAAATATTAACGTCTTGCATTACTAACCGTATTTACAGACATGCGGATGATAACAACATCTTGTCGGAAGAACAGAAAGGGTGCAGACGAGATCACCAAGGCTGCAAAGAACAACTCATCATCGATTCGGTAATACTAAAACAGGCGCAGAAGGAACAGCGCAACATCTACACGGCTTTCGTAGATTATAGGAAAGCATTTGATAGCGTTCCACATTCCTGGCTTGTTAAAGTTTTGCAAATTTATAAAGTACACCCCATTTTTGTTACTTTTCTTGAATCATCGATGAAGCACTGGCGAACGAACCTTCATTTACAAATAAATGGTCAATATCTCGAAACTGATGAAATTTCTATCCGTAGGGGGATCTTCCAGGGCGACTCCCTGAGTCCACTTTGGTTTTGTTTGGCAATGAATCCACTTTCCAAGCTACTTAACGATACGGATTACGGCTTTGAAATCAAAGCCAACAGGAACACTAGCTGCACTGTTTCCCACCTTTTATACATGGATGACATCAAAATATACGCATCAAACCAGCGTCAAATTCAACATTTACTTAATATCACTGAAAAATTTTCCAGTGATATACAAATGGGATTTGGATTAGACAAGTGCAAAACCTTGAATATCGAGAAGGGTAAAATCGTTAACGGAGATGTATTACTACCTAATGGGAACATTATAAATGCCATGCAAAATGGTGAAACCTACAAATATCTAGGATTTCAGCAAGCTAAGCTACTAGACCAGAAGCAAGCAAAAACCAAAATTCGAGGACAGTTCACTCAAAGGATAACTGCTTTATTGAAATCCCAGTTGAACGGAGGAAATCTCGCCAAAGCAATTAACACCTACGCCATACCGGTCCTGACATACTCATTTGGAATTCTGAAGTGGACAAAAACAGAACTGGAAGATATTCAAAGAACAATGCGAACCATGATGACCAAACACAAATGTCACCACCCGACATCATCAGTTATTAGGACCACTCTACCAAGAAAAGAGGGAGGGAGAGCTCTAACGGACATAGTTAATTTACATTACAAACAAATATCCCAACTCCAAAAATTCTTCATTGGTAAGGCTCAAACATCTAAATTGCATGAGCTGGTCGCGAAAGCAGATAAAAACTATTCCCCCTTAGATCTTGTAAACCCTGATAATAAACTTGAAATCGTTACAGACTCTGACAAACAGGCAGAGTGGGCCCAGAAAGCGCTCCATGGTCGACATCATCACGACCTCAATCAACCATATATCGACAAGGAAGCATCAAATAAGTGGCTCTCTGATGGAACATTGTTTCCGGAAACAGAAGGATTTATGATGGCGATCCAAGACCAAGTAATTAATACCAATAATTACAAGAAATTTGTTATAAGAGATCCAAACATCGTGTCGGACAAGTGCAGAAGGTGTCAACAAACAACAGAGACGATACAACACATTACGTCGGGATGTTCAGCCATAGCTAACATTGATTACCTACGCAGGCACAATCAACTTTGTAACATCATCCATCAGAAGTTGGCCAACAAATTTGGATTAATTAACACCTACACGCCTTATTACAAGTACCATCCGCATGCAGTTCTAGAGAATGCTGATTTTAGACTATACTACGATAGGTCAATTATCACCGATAGACGGGTGACGAATAACCGGCCTGATATTGTAGTTGTGGATAAAAAAGCTAACTCGGTTCTCCTGGTGGATGTTGCTGTACCCAATAACAACAATATTTTAGACAAATACAACGAGAAAATTGCAAAATACACCGATCTTGCAATTGAGGTAGGACAGATGTGGCATGCAGAGAAAGTAGAGGTGGTGCCGGTCATTGTTTCATCTACGGGACTAATCCCCAAAACTCTACAAGACAGCCTCACCAAACTGGGTCTTCACAAAAACACATACATCGATCTGCAGAAGGCTGCAATTTTGAATACTTGTCACACTGTCCGTAAATTTCTAAATATGTAACTGCTGTGCCTAGTCCCGTTTGCGTTTACACACGCTCGGGATAGGTGAACATTACCAGCAAGAGCTGAGCAAGAGTACACTTGAGTTGGAAATAATAATAATAATAATAATAATAATAATAATAATAATAATAATAATAATAATAATAATAATAATAAGAGGAATAACTGGAGAAAACAATGATTGCGACAAAACCACCGATAATGACTATAATACCGAACTTTGTGAAGCACTAGCGAAATTTAATGGCACCAACTCAATACACCGGCCAAAACTACCCAAGCTTCGAACCAATAAGAGCACTAACAGCATACTAGCAGCTATGAACTTACTACTGCAGAACCATGCTAAAGACTGCGAAGCGCTGGAACAACTTCACACTCTCATCTATTGTGGAGCGGTAGCAGTGCTTCGAAGTCACAATCAACAAATCCAATCCCCAAAGAACAATCGGGGTAAAGACTACAAACAGCTCAAGCCTTGGTGGCAACGCCGGCTGGAAAAGTCCATTGATGACATCAGAAGGGAATTGGGGCAGCTAACAGAGTTTAAAAACAACTTGAAACCGTCTAGGCGCTTAACAAACAGAGTGAGAAAGATCTATCGAAAAATCAAAACATTTACAGGTCACCCACAACATAAACAACATGTATGTGAATATATGGATTTACTCAGGCAAAAGTTGAAGGCAAAATCCAAACGTTTGTCACGATATGTCAAGTGCACGAAAAGGAAACAACAAAACTACTTATTCAATAACAATCAGAAGTTATTTTACAGGCAACTAAGCGGTACAATAAACAATAACAACCAAAGTCTTCCAAATAAAGATGAGCTAACGGAGTACTGGTCTTCTTTATGGTCGAACCCTATCGAACATAAATCCAACGCTCACTGGATAAGAACTGAGGAGGAAAAAATAAACATTGAACCAATGCCTTTCGTTAACTTGACAACAAGCGAGGTAACCGAAGCTATGAAGAGCACCAGTAGTTGGAAGACACCAGGAGTTGACAATGTCCAAAACTTCTGGTATAAGAAGTTTGACAGTCTGCATGAAGCAATAGCAAGATCATTTACACATATTCTGCAACATCCAGAAGATACACCACCATTTCTGACACTGGGTTCGACCCACTTGCTTCCCAAAACGCATCAAACTCACGATCCTACGCAGTATAGACCTATAACTTGCCTTCCAACTATATATAAAATATTAACGTCTTGCATTACTAACCGTATTTACAGACATGCGGATCATAACAACATCTTGTCGGAAGAACAGAAAGGGTGCAGACGAGATCACCAAGGCTGCAAAGAACAACTCATCATCGATTCGGTAATACTAAAACAGGCGCAGAAGGAACAGCGCAACATCTACACGGCTTTCGTAGATTATAGGAAAGCATTTGATAGCGTTCCACATTCCTGGCTTGTTAAAGTTTTGCAAATTTACAAAGTACACCTCATTCTTGTTACTTTTCTTGAATCATCGATGAAGCACTGGCGAACGAACCTTCATTTACAAATAAATGGTCAATACCTCGAAACTGATGAAATTTCTATCCGTAGGGGGATCTTCCAAGGCGACTCCCTGAGTCCACTTTGGTTTTGTTTGGCAATGAATCCACTCTCCAATCTACTTAACGATACGGATTACGGCTTTAAAATCAAAGCCAACAGGAACACTAGCTGCACTGTTTCCCACCTTTTATACATGGATGACATCAAAATATACGCATCAAACCAGCGTCAAATTCAACATTTACTTAATATCACTGAAAAATTTTCCAGTGATATACAAATGGGATTTGGATTAGACAAGTGCAAAACCTTGAATATCGAGAAGGGTAAAATCGTTAACGGAGATGTGTTACTACCTAATGGGAACATTATAAATGCCATGCAAAATGGTGAAACCTACAAATATCTAGGATTTCAGCAAGCTAAGCTACTAGACCAGAAGCAAGCAAAAACCAAAATTCGAGGACAGTTCACTCAAAGGATAACTGCTTTATTGAACTCCCAGTTGAACGCAGGAAATCTTGCCAAAGCAATTAACACCTACGCCATACCGGTCCTGACATACTCATTTGGAATTCTTAAGTGGACAAAAACAGAACTGGAAGATATTCAAAAAACAACGCGAACCATGATGACCAAACACAAATGTCACCACCCGACATCATCAGTTATTAGGACCACACTACCAAGAAAAGAGGGAGGGAGAGCTCTAACGGACATAGTTAATTTACATTACAAACAAATATCCCAACTCCAAAAATTCTTCATTGGCAAGGCTCAAACATCTAAATTGCATGAGCTGGTCGCGAAAGCAGATAAAAACTATTCCCCTTTAGATCTTGTAAACCCTGATAATAAACTTGAAATCGTTACAGACTCTGACAAACAGGCAGAGTGGGCCCAGAAAGTGCTCCATGGTCGACATCATCACGACCTCAATCAACCATATATCGACAAGGAAGCATCAAATAAGTGGCTCTCTGATGGAACATTGTTTCCAGAAACAGAAGGATTTATGATGGCGATCCAAGACCAAGTAATTAATACCAACAATTACAAGAAATTTGTTATAAGAGATCCAAATATCGTATCGGACAAGTGCAGGAGGTGTCAGCAAACAACAGAGACAATACAACACATTACGTCGGGATGTTCAGCCATAGCTAACATTGATTACCTACGCAGGCACAATCAACTTTGCAACATCATCCATCAGAAGTTGGCCAACAAATTTGGGTTAGTTAACACCTACACGCCTTATTACAAGTACCATCCGCATGCAGTTCTAGAGAATGCTTATTTTAGACTATACTACGATAGGTCAATTATCACCGATAGACGGGTGACGAATAACCGGCCTGATATTCTAGTTGTGGATGAAAAAGCTAACTCGGTTCTCCTGGTGGATGTTGCTGTACCCAATAGCAACAATATTTTAGACAAATACAACGAGAAAATTGCAAAATACACTGATCTTGCAATTGAAGTAGGACAGATGTGGCATGCAGAGAAAGTAGAGGTGGTGCCGGTCATCGTTTCATCTACGGGACTAATCCCCAAAACTCTACAAGACAGCCTCACCAAACTAGGTCTTCACAAAAACACATACATCGATCTGCAGAAGGCTGCAATTTTGAATACTTGTCACACTGTCCGTAAATTTCTAAATATGTAACTGCTGTACCTAATCCCATTTGCGTTTACACACGCTCGGGATAGGTGAACATTACCAGCAAGAGCTGAGCAAGAGTACACTTGAGTTGGAAATAATAATAATAATAATAATAACCCGTGGAGGTGCTGGTCCCCTATCGGGCGCTTCCCCAAGTGGTGGATAGGGGAATGCCTTTTAGATATAGAAGGTATCGAGGAAATTAAATACCTCGGAGCGAACCAAAACCAGTTAGTTTCAGGACACTACGGTCTCCATGTAAGGAGTGGTACTCCAACAGCGTCTGTTCTCCATGTAAGGAGCGGCTGCATCAGCACCTGGCAGTAGGTCCTCAATGCGACAATCACGATGTCGAATTGTAAAACAAGATTACCCCAGGTGGGTAGAGCTAAATGCTCAGAATCCCACACTGCTTGTGTACATAGTACATCGGCTGTCTGCTCCACGGATTCTGGGGGGAGCAATAATTCGAGTGTAAATTCCGGGACCTTAAATCTCAGGAATCGTCAGGTGAATCGACATTGCAACACCTTAAACTCTTGTCGCGTTCAAGTTGGTGCTAGAAGGGCTTGTTCGAAAAATGATTTACCTTCTTCCTCGGTTAGCTGTAGGCGCAGCGTGACACCGAGTAGGGCTACTGCGAACCACACTCAGGGGGAAAACAACATCGATCCTCCGCCACCGGCTTCTGATGTTTCTGGAGTGACGCAAGTCGGCACATCTACGACCACAGAAGCCGGTAAGCCCAGGAAGCGCATGAAGTGGACTATCGAGCTAAACTCATTCATTATGCGCTCCTACTTTAAAATCACGAATATGGAAACTGATATGACGACATACAGATACGCCCTCCACCGTGCATTCGTTGAACATTTTCCAGAATTTCACCATCTCACGGAACAGCGTATTGCTGACCAACGTCGAAGTATTGTGAAAAACAATCTACTACCCGGTCCGACGTTGCAACAAATTCGAGGTGAAGTCCTTCTTGATCTTCAAGATGGGGAGAATGACATAATTACCGATCAGGATACACATAAATCGGAGAATGCACAAGGAGACCACAATGGCGTTGAGGAAATAAACAATGATTGCGACAAAACCACCGATAATGACTATAATACCGAACTTTGTAAAGCACTAGCGGAATTTAATGGCACCAACCCAATACACCGGCCAAAATTACCAAAGCTGCGAACCAATAAGAGCACTAACAGCATACTAGCAGCTGTGATTTTACTACTGCAGAACTATGCTAAAGACTGCGAAGCGCTGGAACAACTTCACACTCTTATCTATTGTGGAGCGGTAGCAGTGCTTCGAAGACACAATCAACAAATCCAATTCCCAAAGAACAATCGGGGTAAAGACTACAAACAGCTCAAGCATTGGTGGCAACACCGGCTGGAAAAGACCATTGATGACATCAGAAGGGAATTGGGGCAGCTTACAGAGTTTAAAAACAACTTGAAACCGTCTAGGCGCTTAACAAACAGAGTGAGGAAGATCTATCGAAGAATCAACACTTATACAGGTCACCCACAACATAAACAACATGTATGTGAATATATCGATTCACTCAGGCAAAAGTTAAAGGCAAAATCAAAACGTTTGTCACGATATATCAAGTGCACGAAAAGGAAACAACAGAACTACTTATTCAATAACAATCAGAAGTTATTTTACAGGCAACTAAGCGGTACTGTAAACAATCACAACCAAAGTCTCCCAGATAAAGATGAGCTAACGGAGTACTGGTCTTCTTTATGGTCGAACCCTATCGAACATAAATCCAACGCTCACTGGATAAGAACTGAGGAGGAAAAAATTAACATTGAACCAATGCCTTTCGTTAACTTGACAACAAGCGAGGTAACCGAAGCTATAAAGAGCACCAGTAATTGGAAGACACCAGGAGTTGACCATGTCCAAAACTTCTGGTATAAGAAGTTTGACAGTCTGCATGAAGCAATGGCAAGATCATTTACACATATTCTGCAGCATCCAGAAGATACACCACCATTTCTGACACTGGGTTCGACCCACTTGCTTCCCAAAACGCATTAAACTCACGATCCTACGCAATATAGACAATATATAACATGCCTTCCAACTATATATAAAATATTAACGTCTTGCATTACTAACCGTATTTACAGACATGCCGATCAAAACAACATCTTGTCGGAAGAACAAAAAGGGTGCAGACGAGATCGCCAAGGCTGCAAAGAGCAACTCATCATCGATTCGGTAATACTAAAACAGGCGCAGAAGGAACAGCGCAACATCTACACGGCTTTCGTAGATTATAGGAAAGCATTTGATAGCGTTCCACATTCCTGGCTTGTTAAAGTTTTGCAAATTTACAAAGTACACCCCACTCTTGTTACTTTTCTTAAATCATCGATGAAGCACTGGCGAACGAACCTTCATTTACAAATAAATGGTCAATACCTCGAAACTGATGAAATTTCTATCCGTAGGGGGATCTTCCAAGGCGACTCCCTGAGTCCACTTTGGTTTTGTTTGGCAATGAATCCACTATCCAATCTACTTAACGATACGGATTACGGCTATAAAATCAAGGCCAACAGAAACACTAGCTGCACTGTTTCCCACCTCTTATACATGGATGACATCAAAATATACGCATCAAACCAGCGTCAAATTCAACATTTACTTAATATTACTGAAAAATTTTCCAGTGATATACAAATGGGATTTGGATTAGACGAGTGCAAAACCTTAAATATCGAGAAGGGTAAAATCGTTAACGGAGATGTATTACTACCTAATGGGAACATTATAAATGCCATGCAAAATGGTGAAACCTACAAATATCTAGGATTTCAGCAAGCTAAGCTACTTGACCAGAAGCAAGCAAAAACCAAAATTCGAGGACAGTTTCACTCAAAGGATAACTGCTTTATTAAAATCCCAGTTGAACGCAGGAAATCTCGCCAAAGCAATTAACACCTACGCCATACCGATCCTGACATACTCATTTGGAATTCTGAAGTGGACAAAAACAGAACTGGAAGATATTCAAAGAACAACGCGAACCATGATGACCAAACACAAATCTCACCACCCGCCATCATCAGTTATTAGGACCACATTACCAAGAAAAGAGGGAGGGAGAGCTTTATCGGACATAGTTAATTTACATTATAATCAAATATCTAAACTCCAAAAGTTCTTCATTGGCAAGGCTCAAACATCTAAATTGCATGAGCTGGTCGCGAAAGCAGATAAAAACTATTCCCCCTTAGATCTTGTAAACCCTGATAAAAAACTTGAAATCGTTACAGACTCTGACAAACAGGCGGAGTGGGCCCAGAAAGCGCTTCATGGTCGACATCATCACGACCTAAATCAACCATATATCGACAAGGAAGCATCAAATAAGTGGCTCTCTGATGGAACATTGTTTCCAGAAACAGAAGGATTTATGATGGCGATCCAAGACCAAGTTATTAATACCAACTATTACAAGAAATTTGTTATAAGAGATCCAAACATCGTGTCGGACAAGTGCGGAAGGTGTCAACAAACAACAGAGACGATACAACACATTACGTCGGGATGTTCAGCCATAGCTAACATTGATTACCTACGCAGGCACAACCAACTTTGCAACATCATTCATCAGAAGTTGGCCAACAAATTTGGATTAGTTAACACTTACACGCCGTATTACAAGTACCATCCTCATGCAGTTCTAGAGAATGCTGATTTTAGACTATACTACGATAGGTCAATTATCACCGATAGACGGGTGACGAATAACCGGCCTGATATTGTGGTTGTGGATAAAAAAGCTAACTCGGTTCTCCTGGTGGATGTTGCTGTACCCAATAACAACAATATTTTAGACAAATACAACGAAAAAATTGCAAAATACACCGATCTTGCAATTGAGGTAGGACAGATGTGGCATGCAGAAAGAGTAGAGGTGGTGCCGGTCATCGTTTCATCGACGGGACTAATCCCCAAAACTCTACAAGACAGCCTCACCAAACTGGGTCTTCACAAAAACACATATATCGATCTGCAGAAGGCTGCAATTTTGAATACTTGTCACACTGTCCGTAAATTTCTAAATATGTAACTGCTGTGCCTAATCCCATTTGCGTTTACACACGCTCGGGATAGGTGAACATTACCAGCAAGAGCTGAGCAAGAGTACACTTGAATTGGAAATAATAATAATAATAATAATAATAATAATAATAATAATAATAATAATAATAATAATAATAATAATAATAATAATAATAATAATAATAATAAAGTACAATAATAATGCAAACAGAAAAAAGAAAGTAGTTGTAAAGAAAAGTAGATCAGCCAGACATCCTAGATTACCAATAATTATTTACTAACGTAATAGTATAAATAAGACTATTCAAATTATCTAATACTTTAAATGTTGCAAGCATACTCTGAATTTTAGTAAAGGTACATCGAATATTTCCAATTCATTATATTTACTGTATGTATTGTAAATAACAGATATATGATATATCGGCCCAAATTGAGTGTTTTTAAATAGTATTTTTTTGGGTCTTGTACTGTACAGAGAAGTATAAAATGATATTTCCTTTAGAAGATATTCAGAAGTTGCAATTCCATTGATTAATTTAAATAAAAACAGTAAACTGCGATTCTTCCTCCTATCTTCCAAAAGAGGGACTTTAAATTCTATCCTATAAGAAGTATATGAAGTAAATTCCGGATTCGTACGATACTTTTTATAAAACAAATATCTTATGAAATAATTTTGTACTGTTTCTACCATTTGTATTAAATTTCGTTTCAGAGGATTCCAGACAACACACGAATATTCTAGTTTGGCACGAACAAGTGAAAAATATAATGATTTTGCATCTATATTCCAAAATTGATAAGTTATTCTTTTAATAAAGCCTAATAATTTGTGAGCCTCTCTTGAGATCATTGATACATGTTCAGTAAATCTAAAGTTACTCTGAAATAATACTCCTAGATCAGTGATTTTAGTAACTCTCTCCAACATAACATCTCCCATCTTGTACACAAATTGGTGAAAATTTACAGCTGTAGTATAGGTCATAATTTTACATTTATGTATATTAAACAGTAGTTAGTTTATTGGAATGTGACCACCTATAAAGCTCATCCAAATCATTTTGCAAAACCAGACAATCACTTAGTTCATTGATTTTTCTAAATATTTTATAATCGTCTGCATACAGAAGTGACTCTGATGATACACAAGATGGTAAATCGTTAATGAAGATCAGAAACAAAAGGGGGCCAAGGTTTGAGCCCTGTGGTACCCCAAATACAGCCAAAAAGTTATGTGACTCCTTTCAACGGAAAGTTACAAATTGAACTCCATTTTTCAAATAGAAAATAAAAAAGGTGATAAGAGAGTCACTTAATCCAAACAATTTTAATTTTGCTAAAAGTATGTCATGATTCTCCTTATCAAAAGCCTTGGCAAAGTCGGTAAATATACAGTCAACCTGACCTCCTCTCGCGACCGATTCTTCTGATAACTGTAGGAAAGTGAGTAGATTAGTTTCTATAGATTTTTGACGAGTAAATCCGTGCTGTTGAGCAGTTAGTAGATTTTTTACTGAGAAATATAATTTTTCATAAATAATAAATTCGAAGAGTTTAGCAGAACAGTTTAAAATAGCGATTGGTCTATAATTATCAACTAACATTTTATTACCATTTTTTTATACAGGCGTTAATCTAGATTTTTTAAAAGTATCCGGGAAAATACCGGAAGCTAAAGCTTTATTATAAATAATCATTAACGGATGCAACAAGTGCTCTTGACAGGCTTTAAAAATGTAGCATTGTATGTTATCCGGCCCTGCAGATCTTTTTGGTTTCAATTTTTTTAAAGCATTATCTATGTCTGTGCAGGATATTTTCGTGAAATGGATAAGTTCCGAAGTTATACATGGAAATTTATCTGAAATACTGTTAATTAAATTTTTATCGTATAATGAATCATTTTCATACACCGAACAAAAATAGTCAGCAAACTCTTCCGTTATAATATTTGTATCTGAAACTTCTCTATTGTTTATGATATAATTATCCGGTGAGGAACATTTCTTATTATTTTTTACAAAATTCCAAAAGTTATTGGGTTCTTGAATTAAGTTTATTTGGATGTTAATTAAATAAGAGTAATGAGTGTCTTTTATTAGACGTTTTAATTTTGCACGCAACATTTTGTAACTAATCAAATGATAATAACTTTTGACCTTTCATTTTCTAAAGTATTCCTTTAGTTTAAGATTAAATTTAATTTCTTCTGTAAACCATGGAGGAAATTGTTTTCCAGTTTTACCTTTTCCTGTGAACTTCGGAACTGCAATATTCAATATGTCATGGAATATTGCATAAAATACGTTTACTGTTTCATTGACGTCATCTATTTTTCACATAACAGACCAGTCAAAGTCTCTTAACATAGTATACAGAAGGTGAAAATCTGCCAATTTAAAATTATATTTATTTTCAAAATTATTTATAGAAGGTCTGCACGTCTTCATATTAGGTACATTAAATTCAATGATAAGTGGAGGGTCCTTCTTATCTTTGGGTACTAAAGGTGAATCATCCTCCTTCACAGATACGTCCCAATTACTTAATACTATATCTAATGTTTTGTTGTCCTCATTTTTGCAATTATTATACGATTTAAGTTGATAAGTATCCAACAAAAACGACATATTTAATGCTACTTCATTTTGTATGTGAAAATTAAAAGTTGCATCATTAATGTAAGGTATATTAAAATTCCCGCCTATAATAATTCTAGACTTTGCCAATAAGTTACTATCAATAATTTCGAATACATTAATGTAATCTTTATAGGTAGAAGATTTTTCACCGGGTGGTATGTAAGTGGAGTTGAGAACAAACAACTCTCCTTGTATGTTAACTTTAACAAAAATCGTTTCAAGATTAGTGGGAACTGTTATTAAACTGGATGAGTATTTTTTCAGTACCGCTATTAAAACTCCGCCTCCTCTCTTTTTACCGGATAATATCTTATTTCTATCTTTCCTATAAACTACATACCTATCATCGAAAAGTTCACCATCATCTATATCATCTGCAAGCCAAGTTCCTGTAAGTAATAATACATCATATGTATCTTGCAACAAGCTGTTATAAAAATGAGATCTTAGTCCTCGACAATTTTGGTAGTAACACCTAATCACCATTTATCTGTATACGTAACCTACTTTCCTTTCCAATAAAATATTAATAATAAAAAAAACACAAAATAATAACTTCAAGTCCAAATAAGCGCTCAATAACTGATTAAAACAAAGAATATAAAGAGAAGAAATAAAAAGAAAGCTCCCAATTTAAACATAAAGCATTATTATATATGACAAAATAACTATTAATATTAAATAAGTAATCTGCATATATACTTCAAATATAGGGATGTCAACAAATTATTTACAAGTATCCATGATAATATTGTTTATAGAAAGAGTATCTATATACCTGACACGATAATTAAAACTGGTATTCAGTATAGCGAAAATGACTGAAGCAGTACCAAAAAATTAAGAATTAACTATATATCAACAAATAATTTACAAAAATGCAAACGAGTTTATGAACAAAACAGCTAATTAGCCAAATACACACTAATTTAATACTCAATTGTAACCTAACCAGTCGTTATTTGCTACAGAACTTGAATTTGATTAATCCTGGTTTACAATGACCGGCAGCAGCAATAGAAACGACACATTATACTTAGTTTTCATTCACTCCATACATACTATCACTTAACGCATATTTCTAGAGTATGCAGGAGTTGATAACGTGCTTAATTACATGCTATATATCACCAATCGATGAAATGAGTTTTTTGTTTCCATTTTCACTGACGAAAATTCTTCCTCCTAATGACCACACTGCTTTCTTTCCATATTTCTTCTGAGAAAGCATTAGAAGCTCATGCTGCTTTTTAGTCAACTCCTCGAACATAGAAATTCCAGTACCTTTAAGTATATTTTTTAATATTTGTTACAAATTTCACTATTATAGGCCTGATTCCTGTCTTTGGATTTGGCTTTCTTAATCTATATATTTCATCTATATCTGATACATTGCACTCAGTCTTCAGAGTATTCATAATGAAAGACAAGAAAACCTGTATAATTTTTTCATTTTGAACTTCAGGCAAACCCAATATCCTAAGTTTATTTCCTTGATTCCTTTGTTCAATAACATCTATATCATTTTGCAACTTTTGTATATTCTTTCTGTTTAATTCAGTATCTTTTTGCACAGTGCTTATTAGAGAGAATATATCACTTAACTTATTTTCAATTTTGTTAAATGTATCATCCAATTTCTTATCAAATTTATCCTCTAGTTTGCTTGAAAATTGGTTTCAAACCCTCTCAATTAGCTTTTCCATATTATCTTCAGTTTGGTCATTTCCATCCGAATAATTCCGAATATTTTGCCGTGTTTGTCTAGACTCACCTTTAGACATCGTGCTAGGAAGTCAGTCTTGTTTCGATAACCTCACTTTTGTTAAACAAGTTAGTTCCAAGTTCCAGGAAATAGTAATTAGTCACAGAAGGACTGTATCTGTTCACAAATCGTATCAGGACACACTTTTATTAACGGAAGTTAAATTGTCACAAAAATGTGAATTATAACGGAGCGATCTTTACCACGTCTCACTCACAGTCAAGTATGCGCAGTATAATAATCCTCATAATCCTCCGGGAGCGTGAACAAATCTTGTCGTTGCTCTGTAGTGACTCCAAATCTAGCTTTACCGGTACCTCCATATGCGCCCATGAATTCTTCGAAGGCAGAGTCAGAAGCATCCTGGACATGGTTCACTCCTTCCTCTATGTCATGGTCTCCTTCGAATGGCGCTAGTCGATTTTGGTGAACTACTTTCGGTTTTCCATTAGGAATCTTGCTTATGCGATAGATGACGTCATTGATCCTCTTCTTGATGAAGTACGGACCCTCCCCCGCTTTTTGTAATTTTGGAGAAAAGCCTTTCCTTCTCGACGAATTGTGTAACCATACTTTGTCCCCTTCTTCGAAACTGCCTTCTGTAGCCTACGTATCGTACCGTTTTTTCATTCTGTCACTGGCAGTTTGGAGATTCGTTCGGACCAATTCGTGCACATCGTCCATCCTTTTTCTCAGCTGGATCACGTAATCTTCTCCCGCTAGATCTTCTCCAGGTCGACAACCAAATTCCAGGTCACAAGGTAGCCTCATTTTGCGTCCAACTAGAATTTTCGCAGGTGTTTGACCTGTGGACTCATTGATGGCGGATCGATAAGCCAATGCAAATAGGGAAATATATTGGTCCCAATCTCTCTGGTGGTTGGAGACTACTTTGGATAGGTATTTTCCAACAGTCCTGTTTATTATCTCGACCATCTGACTCTGGATGCAACACCGTTGTCCTGGTCTTCTTCATTCCCAGCTTGTCACAAATTTCCTGGAATACATGGCTTTTGAAATTCCTTCCCTGATCGCTGTGAACTTCCAAGGGTACTCCATATCGGCAGATAAATTCCTTCGCCAATACATCCGCGACAGTTGTGGCTTTTTGATTCGGGATCGCGTAAACTTATACCCACTTTGTGAAATAATCCATCACAACGAGGATGTATTTACCACCATTTTCTGTCGTCGGGAATGGTCCAGCGATGTCTAAAGCAATCCTTTCGAATGGGCTTCCAACATTATACTGTTTCATGGGTGCCTTTCTCTTGCGATGTGGTCCATTACCCGTAGCACAAGTCGTACATTTCTTACACCAGTCCTTCACATTGTCGGAGCTGTTTGTCCAATAAAACTTTTCACGGACTCGCTGAAGGGTTTTATTCACTCTCAGATGACCTCCTGATGGACTGTCGTGTAACTTCCTCAGTACCTCAGCTACTCTCGTTCTCGGGATAACTGTCTTCTATTCTCAGAACCATCATCGTTTTCAAGAATTCGTTTCAACAGGCCTTCTTCCAAGACAAGGGAGTCCCACTGAGCCCAATATGTCTCGAGTGTCGGCGAAAATCTTGACACTCCTTGCCAGGTAGGTCGCCGATTTTCTTCCTTCCATTCTCCTGATCTTCTCTGATCAATGGATGACCGTTCTTCGTTGACTATTGTAGTTCTTGAAACAATAGCTTCCTTAGATTCCGCCTTGTTGAAATGGGAACAGTCTGCTGGGCGCGGCCGTCTACACAGGGAGTCGGCATTTCGGTGACTCATGCCAGCCCGATGTTCGATGAGAGGGTCTTTGGAACGATCCTTGGTCGGTGGTATTTGGTTTGCTGGACTCCTAGGGCGCCTACACGAACTGCGTACATGCCCTCGCTCGCCACAATTCCAGCATCTAATCTTCTTCGGCTTCTTGTCTACCATCCTTTTTATCAAGGTGACGATCTGGTCAAGTCTATCTTCGCCACCTTCTCCTTGAATGGTCCTAACTTTGTCATATTTCGAAGCCTTTGTGGCTGCTTCATATTCAAGGGCAGCAGTTAATGCATCGACCAATGTTTTGGGATGCGCCAAACGAAGCGTCCTCTGCATATCAGGGTCACGTAAGCCATCAATAAAGACCTGGATGCCCAGCCATTCCATCATGTTTTTCGGTGCTGATGGATAAGCAAATCGAACTAGTCGGGCGATATGCACTTCATACTCTTGAAGAGTTTCGTCCCGTCTCTGTCTTTGGTTCTTTATCTGAGATTGGTACAAGTGTTCTAGATGTTCGTGACCATATCGCATGTCCAACCTCTTCTTCAGCTGGTCGAAGTCATCCGTTTCTTCAAGGGTATAACACCTGTTATAAAGGATGTTAAACAGTGAAAGGGTATAAATAAAAGATAATAAACACCCTTTTGAATATCTCAGGGTTAAGGTAGGGGTTCTTAAGGGGACAAATAAAACTATCTCGCTATGTAGATATGTGATTAATAGTTTCTATTGATTTACCTAACAGGTGGTAGGCCATACAGATTACACGTATGTCTATTAAGGTACTCACAAAAAGGGGCTCTTACAAAAATACGAAGGGAAGGCAGGAAACACGTGGGTTATCTATGGTGAGAACCACTGATATACTTAAACTTCAAATATCACATTTGAACGTTGAGTTATGTCTAAAATTATAACCACGTGCAAATTTGAGAAAAGTTTAGATGAATATAATTATAATTATATGAATTTATGGAAAATCACCCAAAGTATGCATACCTAGGTCTCACAGTATTTATGATTTACTTAGATCTACTATATCGTATATATGTTACCGTTAAAGTATATAATGCAGTTATTTCATAGAATACCTAGTTATTCCATGAAATAACTGATCGTGTCCGTTAAAGTGTGTAATATGTTAATAATTTAACTTTAACTAGTTATTCTATTAAATAACTAAGTATTCTATAAATTAACTAATGAGAGACAGTTAAAGTGTAAAACAAACAATTTATCCAAAATGAAATAACTAGGTATTCTATAAATAAACTAATGAAGTGCTGGAGATTTTGTAGCTGTAGTTTTTATCGAGAAGGGCAAGGAAAATCATTGAAGAAGCTATACAGTGTTGTAAAAATGGCTTCTTCAATGATTTTCCTTGCCCTTCTCAATAGATTAATTAATGATCTGTTTTAACCGCGTCGCACGGTGTTTACTTAGATACTGCATGCTCCTACGTCTCTCCCTACACCGTCACCGCTCTTGTCTTTTACACACATTACATGATATAGATTATTTTACACTTTAACGGGCTGCAGATCGTTATTCTATGAAATAACTAGTTAAACCATGAAATACAAGAGAGTTTTACACTTTAACGGACACGATCAGTTATTTCATAGAATAACTAGGTATTCTATAAAATAACGGATTTCATACTTTAACGGTAACATAAACAATGATAACTGAAGGTAAATATATAAAAAGGTATGAACGTACAATTAAAAAAATGATAAATTTATTCTTGGTAGAATACGAAGTGGTCGGAGAGAAGTCCTAGGGATTTACTTAAACCTTTGTTACCTGGAATAACCACCAAGACAAGTTGGGGTAATTACAATTTATTTTAAAAGAATAAATCCAACCCACTGGTTGAATTTCCAGTTCTAAGGAACCTTGGAAGCTTTTCATTTTAAACATTTTTGTAAATTACAAAAAAAATCCGTTAAATTAACGTTAGGTGCTCTTAGCTAGCACCCAAAAAACAAAATGAGACGATAACTCTCTTCCCTTGATCACAACCTGTCCTGAATGGTTAGTTATTTTCCTTTACCAGTAGCTTCTAAGAGTTCAAAAGATATTATGCCATACACTGTGTCCGTAAAGTATGGAACAAATTCATTTATAGCTAACAAACCACTTTAAGAAATAATCCTGAAACACGTCGATTTTGATTTACCGTATTTTAAAATAAAAATCTAATATACAGGGTGCATTACTTTCGAGTAATGACGTCACCGTCATTCTTTTAAAATGGAACACCCCCATTTTGTCTCAATTCTCGGATTACTCTAGCTGAGCTGATTCCAAAAATGTATCACATGTTGATTCCAATTGGTACAGGGTGGACAAAAATACAATAGTTTTGTGTGTGCTCATAAAGTAACGCGTAACATTCTTTATTAGTTAAATTAACAATATTATCAAAAATACTCATTGTCTAGCGGCAATTGGTTTAAATGTAACACCCTGTAGTTTGTTACATTTTTAGATTAATAAAAATGAGCTGTTTCCAAACATGTTTGGTACTTGTGGTCTAGCAGACAGAATATGGAAGAAATTATTTCTTATCAATTTAAAAAAACATAGTCGTCTAGTTTTTTGTGAAATGTCATTATTTGTTTAGTAATTTATTGATGTTCAGTGACAATTTAGTACTACAATATTTTTGGTATTCGTGAATGTTTTAATTATTGCTTAAATTTAATTTGAAGTAGAAATGGAGTTAAGTGTAAAACAAAAAATTGAAATACTTATGATGATTGGGTATGGAGACAGATCGCAAACTCAGATGGAAGTGTGCAATTTTTTTAATGGTAAATATCCAGAAAGACCTATAACGCTTTCAACAGTCAGTAAGATTGAAAAGAAATTTCGAGAAACTGGTACGGTTGAAAATGTACGCAAATCAGGTCGTCCCTCTGCAAATGCTGATACAGCATTAGATGTTTTACTTAGTTTTGAAGAAGATGCGCACACTTCTGTGCGTAAAGTTAGTCGCGATATCGGTGTTAGCAAAACAACGGTACACAAACTATTAAAGCTTGAAAAATGTCATCCTTATAAAATCAAACTTGTGCAGGAATTAAACGAAGATGATCCCGATAGAAGAATCCAATTTTGCGAAAAAATGATGGATAAATGTCACCGTGACCCTCTCTTGATACAAAACATTATTTTTCCTGATGAGGCCACTTTCACGTTAAATGGCGAGGTTAACCGTCAGAATTGTAGATACTGGGCAAAAGAAAACCCCCACTGGATGCGTGAGCATCATACACAATACCCGCAAAAGGTAAATGTATGGGCTGAAACTGTAAGAAATCGAATCATCGGACCCTACTTTATCGAAGGTAATTTAAACGGGGCAACGTACCTTGAGTATGGGGGTATCTCGTACCTACTTTACGTAATTTATTTCCCAGCAGACGTAATCCTGGAGGTTTTGATGAAAGTTTATGGTTTCAACAGGATGGTGCACCTCCACATTATGCTGTAGATGTTAGAAGGTACCTAGATGAAATTTTTCCGATCCGATCTACCAATCGGTAGACGTTGACCTATTGAATGGCCCGCGAGGTCACCAGATTTCAATCCATTGGATTATTTGATGTGGGGCCATCTGAAGAATGTTGTGTATTAAACGAAACCAGCAAATATTCAAGAATTAAAAGAGAGAATTCGGACAGCAATAAACAAAATTTCTCAAGACACAATAAACAAGGTTCAACAAGAATTTGTACACCGTTTGGGTTACTGTCAAATACAGCAAGGGCTGCGGTTCGAACATTTATAAAGTCATGTATTATATCATATTCTGTCCGCTAGACAATAAGTGTTTTTGATAATATTGTTAATTTAACTAATAAAGAATGTTACGCGTTACTTTATGAGTACACACAAAACTATTGTATTTTTGTCCACCCTGTACCAATTAGAATCAACATGTGATACATTTTAGGAATCAGCTCAGCTAGAGTAATCCGAAAATTGAGACAAAATGGGGGTGTTCCATTTAAAAAAAAATGACGGTGACGTCATTACTCGAAAGTAATTTACCCTGTATATTAGATTATTATTTTAAAATACGGTAAATTAAAATCAAAAATCGACGTGTTTCAGGATTATTTCTTAAAATGGTCTGTTTAGCTAAAAATGAATTTGTTCCATACTTTACGGACACAGTGTATGTGAATTTACAAAGATGGAAAAGGATAAAGAATGTACTGATTTTGTACAACTACCACTTTGATAATGAATGATTGATAATCAGAGATGACTGATAATTTTATTTTATTTTCTTGGTCTGACAGATGTCAATTTAACCTAGATGATCCAAATATAAACATTTGAACCTTTGATATATATATATATATATATATATATAATATATATATTATTATTATTATTAAAACTAAATACCTTATATTCTGAAACTGATCTTGCTCGCAATCACTAATTAAGAATCATTTTCCATTTGTAAAAGTAGTATTATTAAAATACAAAATAAACACAAATATGAAGAGTAATTCCTAATATTTATTTATTTTCACTATAATTTGTTGGTAAAATTTGGCATATTGAGTAAGTGTTTGCATGTAACTTTTGACCTGTAACAAGGGGTATCGTCTGAAGCCCATCTAAGGCATCTCCCCGGAGCGCGATGGTTAAGTTCACTGCCTTCTGCTTATCTGCTTCTGCTTCAAACTGTTTAACATAATTGGTCCACGACATCTTTCCGTCGAACGTTGGGGCCTTGACTAGGGCAAAACTGCCAATATCTTCTGTCTTGGGGTGTGCTTCTGGCTTGCATGTTTTTATTTGTTTGATCTTTTTTTCTTCCGTTGGCATGTCTTGTGTTCTTAAATCTGCCATTTTTCTCTCTAACTCATGGATTTTCTCGTCCATTGTTGTTATCGTATTCTCCATTTTCTCGTCCATTGTTATGATCTTATTCTCAATATCTGATTTTAGTGACGAAATTTTATTTTCGACTTCGGCGGCAATGTCATTTTTCATTGATAAGATATCGGCAGAAATATTGTTCCTAATGGTAGAAATCTCGTCCTTCATAACGGAAATGTTAGCAGAAATCTTCTTCTCGTCCATAGTAGAAATCTTCTGGTCCATATTAGCAGAAATATCGTCCTTCATAGTAGAAATCTTCTCATCTATAGTAAAAATCTCGTCCTTCATAACGAAAATATTAGCAGAAATATCGTTCTTCATAGTACTAATCTCGTCCATCATATTAGCAGAAATTGACGAGATTAGGGTGGAAGCCTCGTCGTTGAATAAAAATGTTTCCGGGTCCAGGCCGTCAATTTCCAGTGCTATTTTCAATCTTTCGACTAACTCACTATTTTTTCCGGACGTTTCCAACTCGCGATTTTCCAATTCTGCTTTTAGTTCCGTCACTTTCAGCTCACTTAGTCTCTTAGCCATTTTTACGTAATTATTTATTTGTAATATCCCACTTCTGACACCAATGTAATGTTTTTGTTATTTATTTAAACAGTTTTTACTTGTGGTATTAAATTTTACACACTACTATGCTAATTACTATTTATTTAGTTAAAGGAACAAACACTGTATTAAACTCAATTTATATACACACTTTACTTAATGTCTACTAATTTATTTACACTCGGTACAATACTTCTAATTTATTTTTACCACTTGAATATTACACTATTTATCTTCACTATTTTATTCACTGTCCGATTACTAAGAACTTCTGTGAACTAACTCTTTACTGTCCGTTTCACTAATTCCGAACTAACTGTTTCAATAATAATTGTTCACGTGCTCAAAAACCCGCGTGTATATAGTCCTTCTCAACTCTAAAAAATTCCAGTACCTTCCGCGCTCGCCCTATGCACAAACAAAGCGAATGTTCTCGAAAGGAGCGCAGCCACCAAAATTTATAGTCGAGGGACAGGACCGGCTTTGAGTTGGTGACCTCGTAACAATATGCATTACAGGAGAAATAAAAACATGGCCGCCGTAACTTCACGCTACTACATATGGTTTTGGGAAGTATTACAGTAAGGACAATATACAGAATAAGTAGAGAAGCAATAATTAGAAAAACCACCTCCACTTTTTATAAATCTGGGACATGCAACAGGATGGTAAGATGTATAACATTTCAAAGAACTTCGATACGGAATTCAGTAATAAGAAGGAATGGTGATATCCCAACACCATTACCAGACTTGGAAATGATGCCATTCAATGGTATACAGACGGCTCTAAAGCAATAGGGACTGGGGTAGTAGTGTACGGGCCAAGAATCAGCATTCTGAAATCTTGGGAAAAACCCCAAGAATTTTCCAAGCGGCATGAGAAATTGTGATTAGTAATAATGCCGCAATGAGTTATCATAATTGCGGATAGTCAAGCAGCCATTAAAGCACTGATTTCTTGTGTTATCAGTTGTACAATGGTATGGGAATGCTTAGGAAAAAATGGAAGGGAATGGAATAACAGGTGGACTAGCAAAAAGGGGACTGAAACACCCTTTTGGGGGACCAGAATCCTTTTGCGCCGAAAAGAAGACCATTGGGAAGATCTAGTAGGGCTAAGACAATCAAAGTTACTCCTGGAAACTACAACCACGTGAGAACAAATGAATGCCTGAGCCAGAGTAAGAGTGCACTAAAAGTTTGGACAGGTGTTTTGTCAGGGAACTGCCACCTGAATGGGCTCCTCAAAAAGCTAAAACAACTGGAGCAAAAATAATTCTGTGGAATGGAAGAAGAAACATCCTTTCACATACTTGCGGAATGTATAGCGGGTCGACTCATGTTCGAATGGGTCCAGGACCCAAACAGTGTTAGACTCATCCTCAAGGGGATGCCTCCCAACCAAAACCACCTCAAACTCGCAGTTACCCCCGCCTCGGAATCACTACCCTAGCATACTTCGAGACGGGCGGTGGTCCCTCGCACACTCTCCGTTCACACCGTCGTCTTCTGTATAGCAATACAGAATCCTAGGTCACAATACCTAGATGATCACTGGATATAGAAGGACACTTACTTGAGCTGAAGCGTGCAGATGTCCTAAAATGCATCGAAAAATAGGTCTAAAAGAACTACTAGTTTCTGAGAATTTTCCCAGGAACTATGTAGAAGGAGGGGGCGCAATGGATCTTTTAGGTATCAGTAAATATCACCCCAGTAAACATACATAAATTACGCATTTTGATCCAACAGAAAAATACTATTGGTCAAGAATAAATGACTAAATGAAAAAATGGAAATTAATCTGGGTTCACGTAGCGTTAAATTTTAAAAAGCAATGATTAAAGATTCCAAATTTTGTAGACACTGTATATTATTAACATGCTTTTATTAGCTTCACCTGTATGTAGTCCTTACTGGACTAATGTTTGTATGTGTGTTTGTAACTCTCCTTGGAACTAAGAGCAAATGGCTTATTACTGTTAGTATATCCCACCACTTCAAGTACGTTCGTTGGCCGATCGGACTAAAGCGCTGACGTCAACTTCACCGGTCGTGGGTTCTAATCCCGTCCACCGTTAAAAAAAATTATTTTTGGCAAATTTTTACACGTTACACGCTCTATATTAGCTTCACTTGGATATTTGTGACATTAATTTCCTCGTTAATCATTTTATTCTTAAATTAAAAATTATTTTCTACTTTTTAGTTCGATAAACCTCTTTTATTTCTTTCATAATCTTTGATAGAAGGAGAAAAATACTGGTCAAATAACAGATGAATTTGTTGAGCCTTTAAAATAACTATTTTTTTCAAAATGCTTATTGATAATTTAGAAAACGTACAATCAGTTTCTCGTAATATATGTAAGTAAAAGAAACCATCAATCATCACAACATTACACGATAAGTTAAATGAACTCGACTTTCAGTTCCTTCTGCCGAGGGTTTTCCGACCTGCCAATTTTCTGCCAGTATCGCACCGCTCTTCATCGGGGCCCAAATAATGTACGGAAAAAAGTTTTTCATGTGTACCTTATCGGTTTTTTCATGGGGATTTTCCGAGACTTTGAATCATTTTTGCCGAGGGTTTTCCTACCTGGCTTTCTGCCACTGTTACAAAGCTCTTAGACAATGTCTAAACAATGCCTGAAAAAAAATTCACGTGTGTAGGTACCTTATCGGTTTTTCAGGCAGGTTTTTCTGACGTGCAAAACACACACACAATTGTGAATATCATCAAAAAATTCATTATTTAATGAATATAACAATCTCCATTATATGGCTTTATGGATGGGATAAAATTTATTATCAACATGTATATATTAACCTTGAAATGGGAAATTTTTCGTATGCAAAACTCATACCATGGGGTAAAGTTAGGGAGAGACTTTGTGCAAAAATTATAAAAATCAATTTGTAACTTTGGAAATTATCTTTCAAGTTTATACCTACAATCTCATTTTGATAACTTGGAAAGTTTAAAAAAATACTTATAACAAAAAATTAATTATTTTATGAATATAACTCTCGCCATTGCGGCTTTACGGGCAGGAAAAAAAATTACAATTTGGCATGTCTATATTGTGCAATATAAAATTGGAAATAAAAAAATAAATTTCAAGCTCACCTCATATTATAAGGATGGGGGACGGGTGAGTTTGGGATATATTGGAGTTGGGCTGATTTTAAGTACGTCATCAAATTCTACATTATTTTTGAGGTATGTTTATCAGTTTTCACATTTTTCCTTAATTATTGCTAAGGATACGCCAAATACATTTCATTTGTTTACAGAATTTTCTGCTCCTGGAAAAAATTGTTAATTATTGGAATGTAGATAATATCATCTACAATCAACTCTGATGTATATGTGAATCTATTTCAAAATAATCAAAATCTTATTCAAGAAAAGTCAGACATTGACAAATTTTTATATTTTGTAGAACTTCTTAGTTATATTATAGTTTAATAAAATGTTTATTTTATAGATTTTTTCTTAAGTGGGTCGTAGAAAAAATATACTGTTCGACTCGTGTGGATTGTCCATATCGGTCCTGGACGATTGAGCACTCCGCCTTTGGCGTCGTGCTCAAACTTCGTCCTCGTGCGATATGGCCATCATATCCACACTAGTTGCACAAACTACTATTGTTTGATAGTTCGGTTACAAACTGCTTATTACGGTCATTAAGTATTAATAAATGTTCAGTCAAATATTTAATCAATATAATTATATAAGTTAAGTGACAAACTGTATAATAATTTAAAAATAAATTTATAAAAATTGTTTTAACAAATGAAAAGCTAAAACTTCTATATGAAATTTCAGGTATTCAGGTATTATAGGTACCATATACGTGAAAATGAATGATTGATTTTTATAAGTATTTGGTTTCAATCTAATAATAAACATTGTAAAGGCCATGGTAATTATATATTGTAATAATTGATAGGAATATAAATATGTATATCAATATTGTAACATTTTATCTAAAGATTGGACAACCTCCAAAGCATGTAACAATAAGAATCCTGAAAAACAATCAAAATTGTCAATTCTGCAAAACCAGTCATTTCTAATATATTGTGATTCATATTGTTTACGAAAAACGACAATACCTACCACAAAAAAAATCTTTTTTATTAAGAACGTTTAGTTTAGGTTAACATACTGTTGCGAAGTCACCAACTCAGAGCCGGTCCTGTCCCTCGATTATAAATTTTGGTGAATGCGGTTTCTAGAAGCTTCTGGTCTATTGCAGTATTTACGCATATGAGGAGCGTCATAAAATACTAGAACTCTCCAGAACCGATAAGGACTATATATACGCGGGTTTTTAAGCGAGTTAGTGTGGATTTATGCAGCAACATTTAACAATTATCAATTAGCATTTAACAATTAACATTTATCATTTAACAATTAGTAAAACTGCCATCGTTTATGAGACACAATTATAAATTAGGAGAAAATAGTAAGCATACGCACAAGCCCGAGATTCTAGTTATTATAACCCTACATTTCCATGTCTATTTGTGCATTGGAATAATTTTGAAGATGTATAGTAGAAATGAAGAAGCTGAGACTTTTTTCTTTTATTAATGATGCTGACGGCAAGTATGTTCTTATTGAACAAAGGCAGGAAAAGGAGATGGGCTGTCAACTTCAGGATCTGCGTACTAGTTGCGCACTAGATGAAAATTCGGAACATTTAATTTAAGAAAGTTAAAAGTTGGCCAACTTCGTAATTGTTAAATGATAAATGATAATTGTTAATTGTCTGCATAAATGGAGTCATAGTGAAATGAGTAGTTTAACTTATAATTGATAAATGTTAATTGTTAAATGCTAATTGATAATTGTTAAATGTTGCTGCATAAATCCACACTTAGTTAGTTAGTTCGAAACAATTAGTGAAACGAGTACAGTACAGTTAGTTCGGAAGAATTAGTGAATTAAATAGTGCAAATAAATAGGGTAATATCCAAGTGGTGAAAATAAATTAGAACTAATATACCGAGTGTAAATAAATTAGTATATAGTGTGTGTTCCTTTAAATAAATAGATAGTAATTAGCCATAGTGTGTATAATTTCATCCCACAAGTAAAACTGTTTAAATAAATAACAAAAACATTACATTGGTGTCAGAAGTGGGATAATATAAATAAATAACTACGTAAAAATGGCTAAGACTAAGTGACCTGAAAGAGACGGAACTGAAAGCGGAATTGGAAAATCGCGAGTTGGAAACCTCCGGAAAGAAGTGTGAGTTAGTTGAAAGGTTGAAAGTAGCGCTTGAAGATGACGGATTAGATCCGGAAACATTCTTATTCAACGACGAAGCTTCCACTTTATTCTCATCAATTTCTGCTAACATTTCCGCTAATATGGACGAGAAGATTTCCTCTATGGACAAGAAAATTTCTGCTAACATTTCCGCTATGAAGGACGAGATTTCTACTATGAAGAATGATATTTCTGCCGATATCTTATCAATGAAAAACGACATTGCCGCTGAAGTCGAAAATAAAATTTCGCCCATAAAAGCAGATATTGAGAAAATGGAGAATAAGATCACGACTATATGGACGAATGGACGAAAAAATCCAGGAGTTAGAGAGAAAAATGGCAGATTTAAAAACACAAGGCACGACAACAGAAAAAAAAAAGATCAAACAAATAAAACCATGCAGGCCAGAAGCACACCTCAAGACAGAAGATATTGGAAGTTTTGCCCGAGACAAGGCCCCAACGTTCGACGGAAAGATGTCGTGGACCAATTATGTTAAACAGTTTGAAGCAGCCGCAAGAGCGAATAATTGGTCCGATAAGGAGAAGGCAGTGAACTTAACCATCGCGCTTCGGGGAGATGCCTTAGATGTGCTTCAGACGATACCCCTTGAAGAAACGGATGACTTCGAGCAGCTGAAGAAGAGGTTGGACATGCGATATGGTCACGAGCATCTAGAGCACTTGTACCAATCTCAAATGAAGAACCGAAGTCAGAAACGGGACGAAACTCTTCAAGAGTATGAAGTGGATATCGCCCTACTAGTTCGATTTGCTTATCCATCAGCACCGTAGAACATAATGGAATGTCTGGGCATCCAGGCCTTCATTGATGGCTTGCGTGACCCTGATATGCAGAGGTCGCTTCGTTTGGCGCATCCCAAAACATTGGTCGATGCATTAACTGCTGCTCTTGAATATGAAGCGGCCACGAAGGCTTCGGGTACAACAAAGTCAGGACCATTCAAGAAGAAGGTGGCGAAGATAGACTCGACCAGATCGTCAACTTGATAAAAAGCATGGTAGGCGAAAGGCTGAAGAAGATTAGATGCAGGAATTGTGGCGAGCTAGGGCATGTACGCAGTTCGTGTAAGATCCCTAGGATTCTAGCACCTACCAAGGATCGTTCCAAAGAACCTCTCGTACTGATAGCCTCTCTCAGATGCCGTAACGACAGTGTCTATGTGGATGGCGAAGAGAACGGCAAGAAATGTACTCTACTGGTAGACACTGGAGCAACTAGAACCATTATACGACCGGAGATAATAAAATCTAAGAAGAAGCTTCTGCCAACGAGGCTGCGACTCCGGACCGCAACAGGCGAGAGTGCCAATGTTCACGGAGAGACTCAAATCCAATTGGGAGTTGGTGGAGAAAAGTTCACGCATGCGGTAATCGTAGCTGACATCGAAGAAGACGTGATTCTGGGAATGGACGTAATGAATCTACATGGCTTCCAGTTAGACTTCAGAAACAGAACCATTAAAGTGGGTTCCGAAGAGGTATTTCTCCATCCATATGAAGGCAGCACGGTGTTGGAAGCTGTACAGGAAGATACTGTTCTACCTGAATCATGGAGGAAGGTACACCGGTTATGATGGAGCCATGGAACCACGACGAAGAGGTTGGTAGAGGAGTACTGATTGGAAAAGGATTGGTTACGTCAGCGAAGGAGGTCCCAATACGTGCCATAAACGTGAATGATTACGCAATTACCATCAAAAAGTCAACCAGAATTGGATCCTGCGTACCAGTGACGTCTATCGTTCGTCAAACAACGACAACTGACAATTCTAATGACAGATTTGAACAGATGTTGTCAATAGCTGGTAAATCCTTGAATCGAGCTGAAAAAAGGAAAATGAGAGAATTTCTCTTGCAGTATCGATACATTTTCGTACCAAAAGGTGGGAAGACTGGCAGGACATCAGCCGTCAAACACAAAATCGATACTGGAGATGCCAAGCCAATTAGACAAACATTAGACAATCAGCTCGAAGACTACCACGAGCGAAGAGAGAGGAAGCTGAATGAATTATTGACGAGATGAAGGAAGAGAAAGTACTAGAACCATCCACTAGCCATTGGGTATCTCCAGTAGTGCTCGTCAAGAAAAAGGATGGAACTACCAGATTCTGCGTAGACTATCGTCAGCTAAATAACGTGACGAAGAAAGACAGCTATCCTCTGCCTCGAATCGACGATACGCCGACAGCAAACTGTTTTCCACCTTGGACCTGAAGTCCGGTTATTGGCAAGTAGAAATGGGCCCAGAAGAGAAAGAGAAAACTGCTTTTACCACCGGATCCGGATTATGGCAGTTCAACGTCATGCCATTCGGCCTATGCAATGCGCCCGCGACACTTGAAAACTCATGGAAAATGTCTTGAGAGGGTTATCTTGGAAAACATGCCTGGTCTATTTGGACGACATCGTAGTATTGGGGAAGACATTCGAGGAGCACCTGAAGAACCTGGAAGACGTATTCAAACGACTTCAAGCTGCCCAGCTCATGTTAAACCCGAAGAAATGTCAGTTATTCCAAAACCAAGTCAACTATCTGGGTCATATTGTGATCAACGAAGGAGTGGCGGTGGATCCAGATAAAATTGCTTCCATCAAGCAATGGCCGCAACCTACCGACAAACTCCAAGTTAGGAGCTTTCTTGGACTTTGCACATACTACCGAAGGTTCATAAGGAAGTTTGGAGATATTGCCAAGCCACTAACTCGACTCACAGAAGAAACCAGAACTTTTCATTGGGACGAAGAATGTCAAACTGCTTTCGACACCCTGAAGAGACGATTAACCACGGCGCCGATACTAGAATATCCGTTGCCAGAGGGAGACTTCATTCTTGACACTGATGCAAGCAACGTAGGGATTGGAGGAGTGCTCTCACAGATCCAAGGAGGACAGGAAAGAGTGCTGGGATATTTCAGTAAAGTCCTCTCCAAACCAGAACGAAACTACTGCGTCACGAGAAGAGAACTTTTGGCGGTAGTGAAGTCTGTGGAACACTTTTACCAGTATTAGTCTAGTCAACATGTGCTTTTTAGGTCAAAATTTTTAGCTCGCCTCGGAAAATTATGATCGAGGTGTCATTCGATTCGTCATCGCATCTAGAAACATTTTGAAAAATTTGGAGTTTTGCTTGCAAAAATTACAAAAGTTATAAACAATTTAGTGAAAAAAAGGGGTTTTGTTTTTTGCGAATATCTCAAAAAATATTCAAAATTTTCGAAATTTGAAAAAAGATCCGAAAAGGGGAAGAAATTTCCTAAAAAAAAAGTCCTACCTCCCGGAACGCTAAGACCAATATTTATAATTTTTCTAGAGGGTTGAAAATACGGCCGAAAACGGGAACTCTCGCTTGCGTAAGCTCCGCCCACTTCGGACCTTTACTGAGAAAATATTATTTAAACTTATTAAATATGAAAATTAAGAAATGAAAAAATTCAGGCACCTACAGGATAGATCAATGAACAATAATCCGGCGATCAAAAATTTTTATCGCGATTTTTCAATTAATTATCCATTAATTAATTAACAATTTTTTGTAGCACGAACATCAACATTGAAAGTGCGATAATTGTTAAACTATTGATCTGGGATTTTTTTCCTTATATGGAGCTATTTTACAAAGGCCATAGAATAGATTCCCGTTGGAAAAATTAAAAAATTGTTAATTTTCACTTTGTTATTAACAATTTACTTAAGTTAAAAATTATCAACCTCGATTAAACATTGAAAAAAATATTTTTTTTATAATTTTGCTATTAGTCCGTTTTCTTATGATTATAAGCTACTTAAAAAAAATTCTTAATAATTTTTATCCCATATTGTTTAAAAAATTGGTATAAACAAATGCGTTGTTTATAAGATAATGAAAAATTTTTTTTTGATAACATAATCTTTGATGAAAATTATGATTAAAAAAAACCGTTGCTTAAGAAAAAATTTTTATTGCTTAAAAACACATTTGTTAATTAACAATTTTTTTTACCACTTGTTATGAAAATTAAGGAACAATTTTTTGTAATCATTATTCATCTTGCTCTTCGATATCTGAAAAAAAATTTTATTTTCATTCAAATTCTAATTGTTTATACAATAAACAATTTGTTATAAACAATTGAATTTTTTTTTATATTTTTTTTACTCTAAAAAATACAGCAAAAACAGCCCAGTATCCGTTTTTGGGAAAAAATGGATTTTTCGATTTTTTATTTAATTTGAAGTTCTCTCGTATATTCAAACTTACCTTTCGCGCCTGCTTTTCTTTATTTATTATTAATAGTACTTATAAACTTCTGCAGATACAACAAATTCATCTAAACTTTTTTTTCTAAATTAGTTAGGTACTCAACAAATTTATAAGCTCAAACTTTATTATTTAAATACTCAATAAATTTATAAGCTCAAACTTTATTATTTAAATAATAAAGTTTGAGCTTATAAATTTGTTGAGTAACTAATTTAGAAAAAAAAAAGTTCAGATGAATTTGTTGTATCTGCAACAGTTTTTAAGTACTATTGATAATAAATAAAGAAAAGCAGGCGCGAAAGGTAAGTTTGAATATACGAGAGAACTTCAAATTAAATAAAAAATCGAAAAATCCATTTTTTCCCAAAAACGGATACTGGGCAGTTTTTGCTGTATTTTTTAGAGCAAAAAAAAAATATAAAAAAAAATTCAATTGTTTATAACAAATTGTTTATTGTATAAACAATTAGAATTTGAATGAAAATAAAATTTTTTTTCAGATATCGAAGAGCAAGATGAATAATGATTACAAAAAATTGTTCCTTAATTTTCATAACAAGTGGTAAAAAAAATTGTTAATTAACAAATGTGTTTTTAAGCAATAAAAATTTTTTCTTAAGCAACGGTTTTTTTTAATCATAATTTTCATCAAAGATTATGTTATCAAAAAAAAATTTTTCATTATCTTATAAACAACGCATTTGTTTATACCAATTTTTTAAACAATATGGGATAAAAATTATTAAGAATTTTTTTTAAGTAGCTTATGATCATAAGAAAACGGACTAATAGCAAAATTATAAAAAAAATATTTTTTTCAATGTTTAATCGAGGTTGATAATTTTTAACTTAAGTAAATTGTTAATAACAAAGTGAAAATTAACAATTTTTTAATTTTTCCAACGGGAATCTATTCTATGGCCTTTGTAAAATAGCTCCATATAAGGAAAAAAATCCCAGATCAATAGTTTAACAATTATCGCACTTTCAATGTTGATGTTCGTGCTACAAAAAATTGTTAATTAATTAATGGATAATTAATTGAAAAATCGCGATAAAAATTTTTGATCGCCGGATTATTGTTCATTGATCTATCCTGTAGGTGCCTGAATTTTTTCATTTCTTAATTTTCATATTTAATAAGTTTAAATAATATTTTCTCAGTAAAGGTCCGAAGTGGGCGGAGCTTACGCAAGCGAGAGTTCCCGTTTTCGGCCGTATTTTCAACCCTCTAGAAAAATTATAAATATTGGTCTTAGCGTTCCGGGAGGTAGGACTTTTTTTTAGGAAATTTCTTCCCCTTTTCGGATCTTTTTTCAAATTTCGAAAATTTTGAATATTTTTTGAGATATTCGCAAAAAACAAAACCCCTTTTTTTCACTAAATTGTTTATAACTTTTGTAATTTTTGCAAGCAAAACTCCAAATTTTTCAAAATGTTTCTAGATGCGATGACGAATCGAATGACACCTCGATCATAATTTTCCGAGGCGAGCTAAAAATTTTGACCTAAAAAGCACATGTTGACTAGACTAATACTGGTAAAAGTGTTCCACAGACTTCACTACCGCCAAAAGTTCTCTTCTCGTGACGCAGTAGTTTCGTTCTGGTTTGGAGAGGACTTTACTGAAATATCCCAGCACTCTTTCCTGTCCTCCTTGGATCTGTGAGAGCACTCCTCCAATCCCTACGTTGCTTGCATCAGTGTCAAGAATGAAGTCTCCCTCTGGCAACGGATATTCTAGTATCGGCGCCGTGGTTAATCGTCTCTTCAGGGTGTCGAAAGCAGTTTGACATTCTTCGTCCCAATGAAAAGTTCTGGTTTCTTCTGTGAGTCGAGTTAGTGGCTTGGCAATATCTCCAAACTTCCTTATGAACCTTCGGTAGTATGTGCAAAGTCCAAGAAAGCTCCTAACTTGGAGTTTGTCGGTAGGTTGCGGCCATTGCTTGATGGAAGCAATTTTATCTGGATCCACCGCCACTCCTTCGTTGATCACAATATGACCCAGATAGTTGACTTGGTTTTGGAATAACTGACATTTCTTCGGGTTTAACATGAGCTGGGCAGCTTGAAGTCGTTTGAATACGTCTTCCAGGTTCTTCAGGTGCTCCTCGAATGTCTTCCCCAATACTACGATGTCGTCCAAATAGACCAGGCATGTTTTCCAAGATAACCCTCTCAAGACATTTTCCATGAGTTTTCAAGTGTCGCGGGCGCATTGCATAGGCCGAATGGCATGACGTTGAACTGCCATAATCCGGATCCGGTGGTAAAAGCAGTTTTCTCTTTCTCTTCTGGGCCCATTTCTACTTGCCAATAACCGGACTTCAGGTCCAAGGTGGAAAACAGTTTGCTGTCGGCGTATCGTCGATTCGAGGCAGAGGATAGCTGTCTTTCTTCGTCACGTTATTTAGCTGACGATAGTCTACGCAGAATCTGGTAGTTCCATCCTTTTTCTTGACGAGCACTACTGGAGATACCCAATGGCTAGTGGATGGTTCTAGTACTTTCTCTTCCTTCATCTCGTCAATAATTCATTCAGCTTCCTCTCTCTTCGCTCGTGGTAGTCTTCGAGCTGATTGTCTAATGTTTGTCTAATTGGCTTGGCATCTCCAGTATCGATTTTGTGTTTGACGGCTGATGTCCTGCCAGTCTTCCCACCTTTTGGTACGAAAATGTATCGATACTGCAAGAGAAATTCTCTCATTTTCCTTTTTTCAGCTCGATTCAAGGATTTACCAGCTATTGACAACATCTGTTCAAATCTGTCATTAGAATTGTCAGTTGTCGTTGTTTGACGAACGATAGACGTCACTGGTACGCAGGATCCAATTCTGGTTGACTTTTTGATGGTAATTGCGTAATCATTCACGTTTATGGCACGTATTGGGACCTCCTTCGCTGACGTAACCAATCCTTTTCCAATCAGTACTCCTCTACCAACCTCTTCGTCGTGGTTCCATGGCTCCATCATAACCGGTGTACCTTCCTCCATGATTCAGGTAGAACAGTATCTTCCTGTACAGCTTCCAACACCGTGCTGCCTTCATATGGATGGAGAAATACCTCTTCGGAACCCACTTTAATGGTTCTGTTTCTGAAGTCTAACTGGAAGCCATGTAGATTCATTACGTCCATTCCCAGAATCACGTCTTCTTCGATGTCAGCTACGATTACCGCATGCGTGAACTTTTCTCCACCAACTCCCAATTGGATTTGAGTCTCTCCGTGAACATTGGCAATCTCGCCTGTTGCGGTCCGGAGTCGCAGCCTCGTTGGCAGAAGCTTCTTCTTAGATTTTATTATCTCCGGTCGTATAATGGTTCTAGTTGCTCCAGTGTCTACCAGTAGAGTACATTTCTTGCCGTTCTCTTCGCCATCCACATAGACACTGTCGTTACGGCATCTGAGAGAGGCTATCAGTACGAGAGGTTCTTTGGAACGATCCTTGGTCGGTGCTAGAATCCTAGGGATCTTACACGAACTGCGTACATGCCCTAGCTCGCCACAATTCCTGCATCTAATCTTCTTCAGCCTTTCGCCTACCATGCTTTTTATCAAGTTGACGATCTGGTCGAGTCTATCTTCGCCACCTTCTTCTTGAATGGTCCTGACTTTGTTGTACCCGAAGCCTTCGTGGCCGCTTCATATTCAAGAGCAGCAGTTAATGCATCGACCAATGTTTTGGGATGCGCCAAACGAAGCGACCTCTGCATATCAGGGTCACGCAAGCCATCAATGAAGGCCTGGATGCCCAGACATTCCATTATGTTCTACGGTGCTGATGGATAAGCAAATCGAACTAGTAGGGCGATATCCACTTCATACTCTTGAAGAGTTTCGTCCCGTTTCTGACTTCGGTTCTTCATTTGAGATTGGTACAAGTGCTCTAGATGCTCGTGACCATATCGCATGTCCAACCTCTTCTTCAGCTGCTCGAAGTCATCCGTTTCTTCAAGGGGTATCGTCTGAAGCACATCTAAGGCATCTCCCCGAAGCGCGATGGTTAAGTTCACTGCCTTCTCCTTATCGGACCAATTATTCGCTCTTGCGGCTGCTTCAAACTGTTTAACATAATTGGTCCACGACATCTTTCCGTCGAACGTTGGGGCCTTGTCTCGGGCAAAACTTCCAATATCTTCTGTCTTGAGGTGTGCTTCTGGCCTGCATGGTTTTATTTGTTTGATCTTTTTTTTTTCTGTTGTCGTGCCTTGTGTTTTTAAATCTGCCATTTTTCTCTCTAACTCCTGGATTTTTTCGTCCATTCGTCCATATAGTCGTGATCTTATTCTCCATTTTCTCAATATCTGCTTTTATGGGCGAAATTTTATTTTCGACTTCAGCGGCAATGTCGTTTTTCATTGATAAGATATCGGCAGAAATATCATTCTTCATAGTAGAAATCTCGTCCTTCATAGCGGAAATGTTAGCAGAAATTTTCTTGTCCATAGAGGAAATCTTCTCGTCCATATTAGCGGAAATGTTAGCAGAAATTGATGAGAATAAAGTGGAAGCTTCGTCGTTGAATAAGAATGTTTCCGGATCTAATCCGTCATCTTCAAGCGCTACTTTCAACCTTTCAACTAACTCACACTTCTTTCCGGAGGTTTCCAACTCGCGATTTTCCAATTCCGCTTTCAGTTCCGTCTCTTTCAGGTCACTTAGTCTTAGCCATTTTTACGTAGTTATTTATTTATATTATCCCACTTCTGACACCAATGTAATGTTTTTGTTATTTATTTAAACAGTTTTACTTGTGGGATGAAATTATACACACTATGGCTAATTACTATCTATTTATTTAAAGGAACACACACTATATACTAATTTATTTACACTCGGTATATTAGTTCTAATTTATTTTCACCACTTGGATATTACCCTATTTATCTGCACTATTTAATTCACTAATTCTTCCGAACTAACTGTACTGTACTCGTTTCACTAATTGTTTCGAACTAACTAACTAAGTGTGGATTTATGCAGCAACATTTAACAATTATCAATTAGCATTTAACAATTAACATTTATCAATTATAAGTTAAACTACTCATTTCACTATGACTCCATTTATGCAGACAATTAACAATTATCATTTATAGAATAGATTCCCGTTGGAAAAATTAAAAAATTGTTAATTTTCACTTTGTTATTAACAATTTACTTAAGTTAAAAATTATCAACCTCGATTAAACATTGAAAAAAATATTTTTTTTATAATTTTGCTATTAGTCCGTTTTCTTATGATCATAAGCTACTTAAAAAAAATTCTTAATAATTTTTATCCCATATTGTTTAAAAAATTGGTATAAACAAATGCGTTGTTTATAAGATAATGAAAAATTTTTTTTTGATAACATAATCTTTGATGAAAATTATGATTAAAAAAAACCGTTGCTTAAGAAAAAATTTTTATTGCTTAAAAACACATTTGTTAATTAACAATTTTTTTTACCACTTGTTATGAAAATTAAGGAACAATTTTTTGTAATCATTATTCATCTTGCTCTTCGATATCTGAAAAAAAATTTTATTTTCATTCAAATTCTAATTGTTTATACAATAAACAATTTGTTATAAACAATTGAATTTTTTTTTATATTTTTTTTACTCTAAAAAATACAGCAAAAACAGCCCAGTATCCGTTTTTGGGAAAAAATGGATTTTTCGATTTTTTATTTAATTTGAAGTTCTCTCGTATATTCAAACTTACCTTTCGCGCCTGCTTTTCTTTATTTATTATCAATAGTACTTAAAAACTGTTGCAGATACAACAAATTCATCTGAACTTTTTTTTTCTAAATTAGTTACTCAACAAATTTATAAGCTCAAACTTTATTATTTAAATAATAAAGTTTGAGCTTATAAATTTATTGAGTATTTAAATAATAAAGTTTGAGCTTATAAATTTGTTGAGTACCTAACTAATTTAAAAAAAAAAGTTTAGATGAATTTGTTGTATCTGCAGAAGTTTATAAGTACTATTAATAATAAATAAAGAAAAGCAGGCGCGAAAGGTAAGTTTGAATTAAATAAAAAATCGAAAGATCAATTTTTTCCCAAAAACGGACACTGGGCTGTTTTTGCTATATTTTTTAGAGTTTAAAAATTATTTGAAAAAAATTCAATTGTTTATAACAAATTGTTTATTGTATAAACAATTACAATTTAAATAAAAATAATTTTTTTTTTCAGATATCGAAGAGCAAGATGAATAATGATTTTTTTAAAGAAAATGGTTCCTTAATTTTCATAACAAGTGGTAAAAAAAAATAGTTAATTAACAAATGCATTTTTAAACAATAAAATTTTTTTAAGAAACGGTTTTTTTTTAAATCATAATTTTCATCAAAGATTATGTTATCAAAAAAATTTTTTTGATTATCTTATAAACAACGCATTTGTTTATAACAATTTTTTAAACAATATGGGATTAAAATTATTAAAAATCATTTTTAAGTAGCTTATGATCATAATAAAACGAACCAATAGGAAGATTATAAAAAAAATATTTTTTTCGATGTTTAATTGAGGTTGATAATAAAAAAATCCCAGATTAATAGTTTAACAATTATCGCACTTTCAATGTTGATGTTCGGGCTACAAAAAATTGTTAATTAATTATTGGATAATTAATTGAAAAATCGCGATAAAAATTTTTGATCGCCGGATTATTGTTCATTGATCTATCCTGTAGGTGCCTGAATTTTTTCATTTCTTAATTTTCATATTTAATAAGTTTAAATAATATTTTCTCAGTAAAGGTTCACCGACACTCAAGACATATTGGGCCCAGTGGGACAGTGGAAGAAGGCCTGTTGAAATGAATTCTTGTAAACGATTATGGTTCTGAGAATAGGAGACAGTTAGTTATCCCGAGATCAAGAGTAGCTGAGGTACTGAGGAAGTTACACGACAGTCAATCAGGAGGTCATCTGGGAGTGAAGAAAACCCTTCAACGAATCCGTGAAAGGTTTTATTGGACGAACAGCTCCGACGATGTGAAGGACTGGTGTAAGAAGTGTACGTCTTGTGCTACGAGTAATCGAACACATCGCAAGAGAAAGGCACCCATGAAACAGTATAATGTTGGAAGCCCATTTGAAAGGATTCCTTTAGACATCGCTGGACCATTCCCGACGACAGAAAATGGTGGTAAATACATCCTGGTTGTGATGGATTATTTCACAAAGTGGGTAGAAGTTTACTCGATCCCGAATCAAGAAGCTACAACTGTCGCGGACGTGTTGGTGAAGGAATTCATCTGCCGATATGGAGTGCCCTTGGAAGATCACAGCGATCAGGCAAGGAATTTCGAAAGCCATGTATTTCAGGAAATTTGTGACAAGCTGGGAATGAAGAAGACTAGGATAACGGCGTTGCATCCACAGTCAGACGGAATGGTCGAGAGAATGAACAGGACTATTGGAAAATACCTGTCCAAAGTAGTCTCCAGCCACCAGAGAGATTGGGACCAATATATTTCCCTGTTTGCATCGGCTTATCGATCCGCCATCAATGAGTCCACAGGTCAAACACCTGCGAAAATCCTATTTGGACGCGAAATGAGGCTTCCTTGTGACCTAGAATTTGGTTGTCGACCTGGAGAGGATCTAGCTGGAGAAGATTACGTAATCCAGTTGAAAAGAAGGATGGACGATGTACACGAATTGGTCCGAACGAATCTTCAAGTTGCCAGCGACAGAATGAAAAAATGGTACGACACGCAGGCCACAGAGAGCAGTTTCCAAGAAGGGGACAGAGTATGGTTACACAACCCGACGAGGAGAAAAGGCTTTTCTCCAAAATTACAAAAATCTTGGGAGGGTCCGTACTTGATCAAGAAGAGGATCAATGACGTCATCTATCGCATAAGCAAGATCCCCAACGGAAAACCGAAAGTAGTTCACCAAAATCGACTAGCGCCATTCGAAGGAGACCATGACATAGAAGAAGGAGTGGACCATGTCCAGGAAGATTCTGACCCTGCCTTCGAAGAGTTTATGGGCGCATATGGAGGCACCGGCAAGGCTAGATTTGGAGTCACTACAGAGCAACGACAAGACTTGTTCACGCTCCCGGAAGACTATACACTGGCACACAACATCCCAGCCAGTTTTAAAAGCGCACGAGGCCTGGCAACCGTCTTCCGAAAGAAGTTTGGGCAACTAGAAAAACTACAAGAACAGATTCCAACCCCTGGCAAGACACTGAGACTCAAACACAATTCACGGTACATCCTCTACCTGATAACAAAGAACGAATTTCAAGATCGATCCACCTACCGGAATGAGTGGGAAGCGCTACGTAGCCTTCGAGACCATGTGCTGGAATCCAACGTGAAGAAACTAGCTATGCCTAAGATAGAGAGCAACCAGTTGGATTTGACAAGTCATCAGGAATATGATGGAAGTGATCTTCGAAGATACCGGTGCCCACATATTAATTTGCAGCTATACCCCCCCGTTATCAGTGTACAATGAAGACAGTGCCCTGTTATTTCCATACGACCGGAAAGTGTAGAAATGGGTCCAGTTGCCGATTTAAACATTCAGTCCCGGCTACACAGAAGTTCCAGGAGGAACTTTTTATTAAGGAGGGGGCAATGTTGCGAGATCACCAACTCAAAGCCGGTCCTGTCCCTGGATTATAAATTTTGGTGAATGCACTTTCTAGAAGCTTCTGGTCTATTGCAGTATTTACGCATATGAGGAGCGTCATAAAATACTAGAACTTTCCAGAACCGATAAGGACTATATATACGCGGGTTTTTAAGCGAGTTAGTTAGTTAGTTAGTTCGAATCAATTAGTGAAACGAGTATAGTACAGTTAGTTCGGAAGAATTAGTGAATTAAATAGTGCAGATAAATAGGGTAATATCCAAGTGGTGAAAATAAACTAGTACTAATATACCGAGTGTAAATGAATTAGTAGACATTAAGTATAGCGTGTATATAAATTAAGTTTAGTATAGTGTGTGTTCCTTTAAATAAATAGTTAGTAATTAGCCATAGTGTGTATAATTTTATCCCACAAGTAAAACTGTTTAAATAAATAACAAAAACATTACAATACTGTTGCCGTTTTCAAGTAAAATAGTATTATGGTAATAATCTGCATAAATTATGGATCAGATATTTCGCACTCCATTTTCACCTTTTTAATATTCAACAATATTTTCACTCGCATCAATCTACATTTCTGAAATGAACTTGTTGTTTCTATTTCACATTTTTGGCAGCATGGCAAATGTAACTGGTCTGTTTATTTTTCTCCTTCCACCAAATTTCGATTGATGATGGCAAAATTAAAGATCTGCGAACTTCGTTTAGTTTCCGCTAGACACCGCCACTTCCTTAAACACTTTACTGTTAGTGGGAAAAGGAGGGACGTCAAATGAGAATCCTACGGAAAAACTGCAAATTGGAAATAAAAATTGTTGTCCCTACTTCATTATACCAATTTTTGTATTTATACGCCTGGTGTATATGTCTCAATAATCAGAAAGTTTTTATTAACTCCAAAAATAAGTTAAATTATTTAGTTGAGTGTTTGTTTATCGTGAATTAGTTTTGAGTGAATGAGTAGGACGAAAATGTCTAGTCCAAGAGCGGAACGTTAGTGATGAAATGTGTTTGAATTGATTATTATTTATAAATAGGATATCGTAATACACAAAAAATTGATATTTCATTTTTTCTTTTAATTATCTTGATGTTAATAAGTGTTTTGATTATCGCTATAAATTTATAATAACAGCATTTGAATACATTTATATTTCCATTCCATAAAGTAGTACTTTATTAATTAATGTCTATTTCGTTTTCCCATTATGCAAAAATGTTAAGTCTTCAATAACTATTTTAACATAATTAAAAAACTCAATTTCTCGTTATCAACATTATATCTGAGAAGTGAGAAGATTATATCTGAGGTTTTTTATTCTATTAAATTAGTTATTAAAGACAACAAGATTTTTGCATGGTGTGGTGGCTTAAATTTGAAATTCACATCTGCGCACTGATAATCTTCTTTTATTGATGTGAGGCCTTTTTCATAGCAGGCTATACAGTTACTATCTTTTGGTCTTGACTAAATGAGGTTTACAGCTACAACGATATAGTTCCATCACCAGACCAAAAGAGGGCTTGAAAAACATTGTTTGAGATTTCTACATTTTAGTTACCTATGCGTTCTTTACCCTCTCACACCTTATAACGAAATTAATCCAACTTGTGTGCGAACCGTGTAGAAACCAAATGTTGGTTAAACATTTTCTTGTGGGGTGTCCGTTATTTCAATACGAAAAATCGCAGTGGTCAAACCAATTCAAGGTAGTCGATCCCTGGAGAGCAATGTGATGTTGGAAACTTGAAGCAATCAACTTGTATAGGCCAGGAAATATAGGGCCATGAACATTTTTCGCTTTCGTATGGCTGATTTTTTGTGTACAGGTGGTATAAACGATGTACAACACGATATGATGTTTCCAAAGTGTCAAATTAAATCCCACATTATTTAAAAGTCACTTCAAACTGTCATTTTAGCGATATTTTGCGTTTTTCGTTTATATTTTTCCCCCGGATTTTACAATAAACCTACAAAACTAAGCATTGTACGGAAAAAATTTTGATTAGGCTGAAAGTTATGACTAAAAAACCATTGTTTATGCAATGTTAAATAAACAATTTTTTGAAAATAACTATTATCACTGCCATGTCTCCGCGTTTCATACATCCATTGTTATGCAGTCATTTGTTCTCACTCACAGATAATATGTTCGACAGCAAGAATCTGTAAGTGAAATAGTTTGCTAGTTACAGCGTTATTAACAAATTACCTAATTATCGATATACACTAGCCTGAGCGACGTTCAGCGACACGAAAATCATATTTATCGGTAGCTTACATCATTAAGTATCGATTGATTGATTAGTTCGGCACCACCAGGCTTAGAGACCTCGGCACCTCATCCTTTAGGCTTTTTGTGCTCTTGGTTATACCGTTCATGTGAAGAGAGCCTTATCAGAGTCAACAGTCTTTTTACTAGGTCCTTCTTGGAGAAATCCTCCCTTGAATACTCTAGTCCTAGGAGTCTATATCTCCAATGAGACAGTACTTCACATTCTAAGATAATGTGAGAGGCTGTTTCCCCCTCTTCCATGCACAACCGACTTATAGGTTCCTCCCTATATATGCCAATTGTATGCATGTGCTTCCTTAGGGTACAGTGACCGGTGAGTAATCCCGTTACTTCCTCATCTGGCCCCTACTAGGGTTTAATATTTCGTTAGTCAGCGAAACCCAGGGTTTTTTTACCAAGAGTTTGTAACGAGTTATTTTGTGTGACACAGATTTGAAGTTAATTTTTATTTTTTCCGTAGTATTTTAGTTTATCCCTAGGTTTTATATAATTTGTTACTCACTTCCGACTCCATTTCTGTTACCGCATTGATTTTTTTCCGTTATAACCGTTATAATTTATTTTATTATAAATACGAGGTACGCAAAATCGAATTATACCGTATTTAGTCTGTTCATTTCCGATGTTTAAATTTTTCAACTGTTAGGACGTTCGGTATATATATATATATATACATATTGTACTGAAATTGAGATGATCATAAATGAAATAAAATGGTTACTTTTAGAAATTATTATATCATATGTACATGAGAGTCTTATGTTATGTCAATCATTTTTAACAATAACTTTAAAATGATTAAATTAGATACTTACTGTTAGATATTTTTATGTACCCTGTATAAATTAACTGATAAAGTTGATATTGGAAAATGTCAGTACAAGAACATTGGTTGTTATGGACATTTTTATTTGATTAAATAATATGAACTGTCAGTAACTGGATTTCAACAAAAATTAGTAATTTCTATAATAAATAAAGAAGAAACAAAAGGATATTCGTTAGCAACGGGAAGGAAGTTTGTTAGGTGATCGGTAACTAAGGGGGAGACGGAAAAAAAGTAATTTACGTTAAAAGTTTAAATGTACGAAGACTTTAAAAAAAACTGATAAAAGAAAGAAATAGTGAGTTAGAAATATCTTACATAACTTACCTTCGATTTGAATCCAGTAAAGGTTGTTCAAACTCAAGATCAAGAGAGATCATACAACAATAAACGATGGTAATATAAATCATTTTATACTAAAACTTGTACCTAACAGCTGCTTGTAAACAAGTACCGAGGTCCGAGTCGTTTACCAGTAATCTTTCCTTTGCGCAAGGCAGAATTCCTTCGCTTCCGAGAACAAGCCGTTTTCTATCTAAATAATACAGCAACCGGCAGTATTTCAACAAGATATTAAGAGATTTATTTTGTTTGTGGGGAATTGTGTTAATTTTATTTTAATATAGGTTGTAATAGGCTAGGAGACCATCCACGGATTGCAATCTGGAGAGAGTTGTTTAATTAATATTAATTTAATTTTGACGTTAAAGGTTATTATATTTCAAATTTCACTCCTTAAATTTAGACAACACACTTTACCCAAGATAAACCCTGAGATACTGAGACATGCGTATGATATAATATTAAATTTCAAATATTTCAGATTAATAAATACAACTTAAATATAAAATTTGTTTGATTTGAAGTTCTGGTTGATACTGATATATGTGGTATATAATACTATTCAATAAAATTAAATCACCACACATTGAATTATTGTATACCATAACAATATATAGGTTTTAATTAAAACCGAAGGACGTCTGGAATATGTTAATTTTTTTTCTATGTTAAGTTAATCGATTTTACGTATAATTTCCTACCACTACTTAGGCCAAAATAGTTGGTAGGAATATTAATGTAATTTGGAGAACAATTTGATATTCGCTCTCGTCTCTTGTTACAGGTCAAAAGTCACATGCAAACACTTACTCAATATGCCAAATTTTGCCAACAAATTATAGTGAAAATAAATAAATATTAGGACTTACTCTTCATATTTGTGTTTATTTTGTATTTTAATAATACTACTTTTACTTAGTATTCTTAATTAACCTACATTTCCTCTTTTAAATCTTACACATACTGCATCTTCAGAAGTTCATCTTCCAGACTTTCATATCCACTTCAATTCCCTAAAAATATATGTACAAATAGAAAATGATTCTTAAGTAGTGATGGCGAGCTAGATCAGTTTCAGAATATAAGGTATTTAGTGTTAAAAATAAAATATATATCTCAAAGGTTCAAATGTTTACATTTGGATCATCTAGGTTGAATTGACATCTGTCAGACCAAGAAGATAAAATAAAATTAATTGATTGATAATCAGATATGACTGATAATCAATCATTCATTAACAAAGTGGTAGTTTTACAAATCCAGTACATTCTTTATCCTTTTCCATCTTTGTAAATTCACATATAGCATATCTTTTGAACTCTTAGAAGCTACTGGTGAAGGAAAAGAGCCAAACATTCAGGACAGGTTGTGATCAAGGGAAGAGAGATATCGTCTCATTTTGCTTTTTGGATGCTAAGAGCACATAACGTTAAAGTAACGGATTTTTTGTAGTTTACAAAAAGTTTAAAAAGGAAAAGTTTCCCAGGTTCCTTAGAACTGGAAACTCAACCAGTGGGTTGGATTTATTCTTTTAAAACAAATTGTAATTACCCCCAACTTGTTTTACTTAAAGGCCACCCACCATCAACGGTAAGTTTGTCGACCACTCACTTTTATGTGATTATATTCTGAATACTGGCTCAATATCATTCACTTACGTTTATTTCTATTTCAGGCCTTCAATTTCATCTTTCACTTTCAGTTTCATTTCATCTTTCCACTTTCCACTTTCCACTTTCCACTTTCCACTTTCCACTTTCCACTTTCCACTTTCCACTTTCCACTTTCCACTTTCCACTTTCCACTTTCCACTTTCCACTTTCCACTTTCCACTTTCCACTTTCCACTTTCCACTTTCCACTTTCAACTTTCAACTTCATTTCAATTTTCACTCTTCTGACATCTCACATCGTTGAAGTCTTGAGGGTGATCGGAACCTTCTAAGAACCTGTGTGGACCTCTGGATCATCATAGAACGATTGTTACCCCGATCTACACCTGCGAGGACTATACTTTTGGTATTCAACCCCTACACGTCCTAGCCTTTCGCAAGTGGTTATCCCAGGTAACATAGGTTAAGTAAATTCCTAGGACTTCTCTCCGACCACTTCGTATTCTACCAAGAATAAATTTAACAGGATTTTAATTGTACATTAATACCTTTTTAAATATTTACCTTCAGTAATCCTTGTATATACGATATATTAATTCTAAGTAAATCATAAATACTGTGAGTCCTAGGTATGCATACTTTGGGCGATTTTTAATAAATGCATACACTGTGTCCGTAAAGTATGGAACAAATTCATTTTTAGCTAAACAGACCATTTTAAGAAATAATCCTGAAACACGTCGATTTTTGATTTTAATTTACCGTATTTTAAAATAATAATCTAATATACAGGGAGTAATGACGTCACCGTCATTTTTTTTAAATGGAACACCCCCATTTTGTTTCAATTTTCGGATTACTCTAGCTGAGCTGATTCCAAAAATGTATCACATGTTGATTCCAATTGGTACAGGGTGAACAAAAATACAATAGTTTTGTGTGTGCTCATAAAGTAACGCGTAACATTCTTTATTAGTTAAATAAACAATATTATCAAAAATACTACAGGGTGTTACATTTAAACCAATTGCCGCTAGACAGTAAGTATTTTTGATAATATTGTTAATTTAACTAATAAAGAATGTTACGCGTTACTTTATGAGCACACACAAAACTATTGTATTTTTGTCCACCCTGTACCAATTGGAATCAACATGTGATACATTTTTGGAATCAGCTCAGCTAGAGTAATCCGAAAATTGAGACAAAATGGGGGTGTTCCATTTAAAAAAAATAACGGTGACGTCATTACTCGAAAGTAATTCACCCTGTATATAAGATTATTATTTTAAAATACGGTAAATTAAAATCAAAAATCGACGTGTTTCAGGATTATTTCTTAAAATGGTCTGTTTAGCTAAAAATGAATTTGTTCCATACTTTACGGACACAGTGTATATATTACAATTATATTCATCTAAACTTTTCTCAAATTTGAACGTGGTTATAATTTTAGACATAAGTCAACGCCAAATTTGATATTTGAAGTTTAGTTATATCGGTGGTTCTCACCATAGATAAACCAAGTGTTCCCGAACTTCACTTCGTATTTTTGTAAGAGCCCCTTTTTGTGAGTACCCTCATATACATACGTGTAATCTGTATGGCCTAGCACATAACGTCAATCAATATAATTTATTAAGCATATATCTACATAACGCGATACTTTTATTTGTCCCCCTTAAGAACCCCTTCCTTAACCCTGAGATATTCAAAGGGGGTTTTTTATCTTTATTTCTACCCTTTCACTGCTTTAACATCCTTTATAACAGGTGTTATACTCTGCTCTTTTCTCACGGGAAAAAGGCCAAAAGTGTTAAATTGTGTGAAACCGTAAAGTAAAATTTCTGTGCTGCACTGTTTTGTTTAAGAATAGTAATTATGCGCCAAGGTAGAAAAGTGAGTTATTATTGTCGAGGTCTATTAAAGACCGAGAAGCGAAGCTTCGAGGTCGTTAATGGATCCGAGACATTGATACACTTTTCTACCGTGGCTCATATAGCATTTTTTTCACTACTGACATTTTATTTTTTTTAATATTAGTTTTTAAAACTAATAAAAATCGAATATGAATTTCGAAATGTTCTTAAAAATCAAATCATTCATGCTTCTGTCAAATGTAAAACACAAACGTCAGTTTATAATATTTTCATATTAGGGCCGTTCGGCAATGCTACTCCATTGACTCCGAACACTCCTCCCTTCTTTAAATCGTTCGGTTATTACAGAACGAGTAGAAGGAGCAGTCTTTAAATCGTTCGTTCACTGTCGAGTGGTGTGAAAAGAGTTGCTCCAATTGTACCATCTCGGCGAGGTAGGGTTTTAGGAGTGAATATGCGCATTTCGATTACCAGCCAAAAAATAAAATTCATACGCATTTTAGGTTACATAGTTTACAATTGCGAAGTAATAATTATTCATATTTTATAAAAATACTAAAATGTAACCACAAAAATATTACACCAAATGACATTTGTTTGAGTTTGACGTTTGATAGATGTCCCTCGTTTGACAGTTTAAGAGTTCGGTACAAATGATCCTTTTACTCTACGAGAAATCTGCTTCTGCTCCACTCCTATCATTCTCCATTTCGGAGTTAATTGCCGAACGGCCCTTTTTTGTATTTGCATGAGTTAACCTCACATTCTGTCAAATGGATTGAGATTTAGTTCTAATCAAGTAGGCTCTGTATTTTTTACCTTGGTTAATAATGAACAACTTTACTACCTCAATAAAAGTCAATAAAGTTAGGTTTAGGGGCTAGTAGTGAAAAAAATTATTTTCAAATACACTGTATAATCGAAAAGTTTCCCATACCGCCGATAAATGTTAAATTTACCGAAATAGTTTCTTGAAATGTCTTGATTTTTTTTGTATAGAGTTGAAGTTTTGTTGTTTGGTTTTTTACTTTTGGGTTTTTTTGTAGTAACAATAAATGATAATAATCAAATGAGATTTGCTTTAGAATTTTTATTTCAGCGTTGAATATTTGATTAATGGATTTTGATTATTCCGCCGATTCTCTCTCTAATGAGTTTATGCTTTTATTTGTTTCTCCGCAGGTCGTTATAGTTGTTTCGCCATGAGGAGAGAGTATTCAAATTATCGGAAGCCAGTAAACCATGGGCGTACATTTATAGAATTATATTTATAATAATAGTCTATAAATATTTACTTTAGACCCTATGTCGCCGCCGGTTACAAATATTAGGTAGTAACTTTAAGTTATGTGAAAGATGTTGAACTTGGATTATATGCAAAATGTCAATGTCATTTTAAACTGAAGTAACTTTTACATTGCAATATTTTTCAATTGTACCTGCATTTTACCAATAATTTGGAAATTTTACTGTTCTGACCGGATGTAGGTAGGTATTAAGGGGATTAAACAAAGAGCTATTAGGCTAACCGGCTTTTACCCTACTCAATATGTCATTAGTTAATGAGAACCTAAATTATTCTTTTCAACCTCCACTATATAAATTATTTGGATGAAACATGGGTAAACGAGAGACACACGGTATCCAAAATGTGGCAAGACAAAAATATTGAGACATCACGTCAAGCTTTTGTGGAAGGATTATCCACTGGATTGAAACCTCCGTCGGGTAAAGGGCGGCGATTAATTGTTGTACACATTGGAAGTAGCAAAGGTTTTTTGAATGAAGGTAGTCTCATATTTGCATAAAAAAACTGGTGATTACCATGAGGATATGAATTCAGATGTATTCGAAGAATATTTCGAGCAAATGATAAAGTTCATTCGCAAGTTAAAGGAGATGTAGCTCGGAAAAATGCAACTTTTAAGTTGAACAATATTTGGAAACTGCTGGAAACCTCTATAAAACAAGTAAATGCTGACAATTGGGAAAAATGTATTAAGCATGTAGTAGAAGAAGAATGGAAAATGTGGGAAATGGACAATATTCTACAAGTGACATTATATGGACAACCCCTATTTACAGACGTAACACCTGTAACATTATTTGTTGTTAACAATAGTAGTTCCGATAGCGATGGAAGTGTGTGTGAGTAACTGTTTTAAGATTTTGTAATCACATAAATAAATTTAAGAGGTTGTAATAAATTATTTTTCATTTTGACAAAAACTAATATTTTTACTTGAAGTTAAAAAAAACTTAACATACTTTTTTGTTAAAATTATTCTAAACTTTCTGAATTATCCAGGTTAATTTGATGTCATTATCAATAACTTTTTTAGCCATTAAAATCTGTTGGTTTGATTATGACAAATGAAGTAATTTGTCAATATACCTATAACTACTTAAAAATGTAGTTTTATCTTACCCCTTTTATTAAACCCAGAACCACGCTTATGCAAGGATTATTGCCCAGTTTTTCGGCGATTACAAAAGGGTCGTCTATTGTTATATCAGGTAAACTGGTCGGCACCGCTAAACTAAAAGAAATTTGTTTGTGCTTTATGGTAAAAATTTGCAAATATACTGATTTTTTTTTTGGGCCACCGCTGTTGTAGTTTGCATACATAATTATGTTTTATTACTCTCTTCTGATGGCGAAAGAACTATAGTATTAATATTTGTGTGGACTGGGACATTTTTAAAGTTATTCCGGTTCTTTTATTCGTACTCTGTGTGTCGAAAGCTGGGTAAATTTTAAATCAATATCTTTTTTTAAATTATTTTGTCGGAATAGTAGTTTTCCGGTTCAATTTAAATTCAAAGGGCTACTCAAACTTGGAAGTGGCTTAGCCATAATTTGTTTGATTACCCGGTAGATTTAAATCGTTGCTCTCCCGTCTCGTGGACCAATATATTTTTTTATTTGGTTACAATAGTAGTTTCCCGTTTTAATTCAAATCCAAATGGTTCTTCGAACTTGGAAGTGGCTTAGCCATAATTTGTTTGATTACCCGGTATATTTAAATTGTTGTTTCGCCGTCTCACTTTCCGTTAAATCCAAAGGGTCTCTCGAACTTGGAAGTGGCTTAGCCATATCTTTTCTCTGTTATTTTGCCTGTCACTGTATAATTATCAATAAAATAGTCCACAGAGTATTAATAGACTGAAAGTTTGAATTCCTACTTCCTTCGTTATCAACCGTAACTTATTAATTGGAGTACTGATATTTGGCTCGTCCGTGTTGTAGTTAGTGAAATTAAATTCAACAAGACCCCTAGAATTTTCCGTAACCTTCATCTGAGGCTATCTGGAACTCTTGACGCTAAGGGTCAAGGGGCCGTGGAGCAAACCACGTAAAATATCTGGCGCCCGAGATTTTAACCGAAATTTAACATCAAGGATGTCCACAGTGACGTGTTCGTGTGACAGGAGCCACGTGGAAGAAGGAACACACGTTACAAGTTTGCTGTGTTCCTGTTTTGGCGTGTGTGTCCAGTACGTCTTATGTTTAGTTTGAATCCACCGATATACAACCACGTGCGGCAGATTTTGATATTCCAAATACTGGTTCAGGACCAGTGAATGCAGTTCCAGACCCTAGCTTTGCTAGGGTGTCTGCCTTTTCAGTGCCCTTTCATACCCTTGTGAGGTACCCATGAGTTACTCTATTATGGTTTGCCAGGGTTAAAAGTTTTTGTAGGCAATCCCAGACCTGCCTAGATCTGATTTGGGGACATGCTAAAGATTTCAGTGCTGCCTGACTATCTGAGAGTATGAGGATATTTTGACCTCTATACCCCCTTTCGATGTTCATTTGCAAACATGTGTCGATAGCGTAGATTTCTGCCTGGAATACAGATTCAAACTTCCCCAACGATGCGTGGACATTGCACCTTCTGGCAACATGGACTCCAGCTCATGTTCCTATGCCAGTTTTAGATCCGTCTGTGTACCACACCAACGTTCCTTCCTGACTGCATGCTTTCAACCCATCCCAGTTTAGATGATGGATATGGTATGGTTGGTTGTCGTTAATTGTGGCCAGCATGTTATCACTTCTCATTTCATGAAACGAGTTTGTGATAACATCTGTGATTCTGAAATAGCCACATGGGTGTTGGTTCCTTCGTGCCGCTTTCCATTGCATGCCAGCGTTTATGCAGCCATTATCGCTTCCGCCTTAACATGCAGAGCAAGAGGCGGAAAATTGAGAATGGCTTCCATTGCCGCAGTCGGGATGCTGTTCATCGTTATGCACAGACAGGCAAGCATCTGAAGTTTTGATAGCTCCAGTTCGGCTTTCCTCTAATCTGTTTTTGGCCACCAAACTAAGGCTCCATAGGTAACCATGGGTCTTATCACAGTAGTGTACAGCCACTGAACGATCCTTGGACTTAGGCCCCATGTGTTTCTTATCGACGTTTGGCAGCCATTAGGGCCATTTTTCCTTTATTGGTTTTGTCATGTAGGTGTGAATTCCAGGTTAGTTTTGCGTCCAGAATTATGCCTAGATACTTGACATCCTGGCTAAAATACAGCTACACGTTGAAGAGGCTTGGCAGTTTTAGTCTTTCAAGCTTCCTTTTTCTAGTATATGGAATGAGCGCAGTTTTTGCAGGGTTCACCCTTAGGCATTCCCTGCTACATTAAATCTCCACCATTTCCAGAGCCTGTTGCATCAGCTCCGATATAACGTTAGGGTATTTCCCCAGTACAAGTATTGTCAGATTATCTGCATACCCCTGGGTGTATATCCGCTCCTCCTGTTCAATTCCTCCAGAAGTTCGTCTATTACTAGGTGATAGGACTCCTGCCTGTGGGCATCCCTTCATTATCGATACCTCTATGGAATCTCCAAATAATGTTGTCGTTGCTGTCCTGTTGAAAACCATGTTTTTCATCTACCGTCGTGTCGTGTCGTGTCGTCTGCTCCACGCCTTGCGACAGCAGCTATCATGCAGTCAAAGGAGGTGTGGTCGACGCTCCTTCTATATCAAGAAATGCTCCGAGAGCTATTTCTTGATTTCCTAGGGCAGCCTCAATTTTCGACACCAGTTGGTGTAAGGCTGTTTCACAGGATTTTCCTGATTGATAGTCATATTGGTTGTAATGTAGTGGCATTTCAATGAGAAAGTTGTCCTTAACATGTCTATCAATAAGTTTCTCCATTATCTTCAACATGAAAAAAAGACAGAGTTATTGGCCTGAATTACTTTGCCTGGGAATAATCCTTACCTGGTTTGGGAATAGAGACGATTCGGGCTCTTTCCAAAGCAGTTGGAATGTATCCAGTTGCTATTGATGCTCTGAAGTGTTTACAAAGTACTGGAGATATGAATTTACCCCTGCTGCAGATGCGGTGGGATTATATCATCTGGTCCAGGAGATTTGTATGGCTAAACCGACTTAAAAGCCCAGCTCAATTTGCACTGAGTTATTACTTCATTAGCCACACTCCAATTTTCTTTTCTCGCACGAGCCAGGGGAGTTGGTGGTCTGACCGATAGCTCTGTTCCTATTTCTACAGAGTCTGGTAGATGTGCCTGCAGTAGAATCTGCAGGGTCTCGCTACCAGTTTTCGTGTATGATCCATAAAGTTTCAACGTATTGCCTATAGTATTGAGAGGATCTGTGGCAAGGATTTTCTGGAGTCGAGCCGTTTCCACCTCACCACAGAATTTCCTCCAGGACTCCCTTTTTTGTCCTTTTCGCACTGTTAAACAGTTTGCGAGTTCCCGATTTTAGTTTGGAAAACTCCTTACTTCACCAGGTTAATTTATTCCTAGAGGAACGGGTTACCTCAGAGCAGTTGTGATAAGAGATTTCGATGGCCTCGCGAAGCTGTTCGGAGGCAAGTTCTTTATCATCACTGTTTTTTATTTTATTTTTGACATTCCCTAGTAGGTGTTCAAGGTCAATCCAGTATTTCTCCCAGCTCGTGCTTCTCGGATCACGGTACCCCACTGCAGGTTTCTCCATTTCGGAGATTTCCATATAGTTGTACCGATGATCCGAAAGTGACGGTTCCTAAGACACGTGCCAGTGAGTTAGCTGAGAGCTTATATCAGTAGAAGCTAAGGTCATGTCAATTATCTCCTTACGAGTTTTTGTCACAAAAAATGGGTTTTGCCCCCCGATTCACTATTACTAAGTCATTAAAAATAATAAAATCTAATAGGTACTCACCTCTTGAGTTGATTTCACTGCTATTCCACGCTGTGTGGTGCGAATTGGCATCCATACCAATTAGAGTCTGCAGTAGTTCACCAGCTGCTCCAGTTCATAGGATGGAGGTAGGGTTGGTGAGTCAAATCACAGATATATTGACGCTATAATAATTTCCGTCCAGCTTCCTGCCATCTGTATTCTCAGTCTCAAGACTACTTGGTCCCTAAAGCAGAAGTCATGCATTTTTATTGCCTGTATTTCATTTCCCACGTAAATGCAGGTTCTGGGATTCCCTGCAGAGGAATAGTATAACTTACCCTTGGCTTCCCCAAGTCCTTTTACATGCCCTCCATAAATGTAGGGTTCTTGTTTGAGGGCTATGTCTGTCTTGAATAGGATAATGTGGTGCACTAGTACCGCTTAATTATGCTGCATGTTTACTTGAAGTACCTGCAGCATTTGCGGTTTCTGCTTCCTTCCCCCTTCCGTGGGATACCATAAAGGTTAGCTGTGACAGGCCGAGGTATACCTTCAACCCTCTATGTGTCAGCACCTTCAGTGATTGCTCATCCCTCCCAAGCACAATGGTAGTTCCCTGTGCCTCAGGACGGTTTCCTAGGATCTTCCAATCCTCTGTTTTCAAACCCGTGTTCTGAGTTTTCAGAAGTTGGAGGATCCTGTAGGGTCTGTTGGGACCTACAAAAGGACTTTGGCAGTTTTGCGCAGGTCTTTTAATTCATCGACTTCAAGACTTGCTCCCTCCCAGGGCCTCAGTTGCGGTTTTATACTCTTCAGCCGTGTCCTTGAAGAATGGTTTGCGCATACCACAACCACTACACCCTATTGGACGTAGGTTCCTGTGAAGTGCGGCCCAGTCCCCGTAGGACATTTCCAGATCTCTCTGGTTAACGCCAATTGAATCTGCTTGGCCTGTTCAGGTGCGAGTTTCACCTCAGGATAGCTCCTCAAGGTGATACCCATTTAGATGGAGGAAAGGGCCTGTGAAACAAAATGTAAACTCTCGGCGCTGGGCGTTAAAAAAAAATGAATGTTTAAACATTGTAGGCTCTTGTCAAACTGACTTTCATATTTGGAGATAACAAAGAAAGTTCACAGGGCTTTGTTACCTGAGGAATTAAGTTAAGTAAAGATATTTTAAGCTAACAAAAGGGCGCCACTAATTTTATTTCTAGAAAAAAATAGAAAAAACTCAAATAATCAAAAATCAGCTAACCTTTAACTATCGTTATCTGCTTTTGAAGTTACAAAAAACATTGTTATAAGATCTGTGTGTTAAATAAAACGTACTAGATAAAAATATATATATAATGAACAAAATTACTTTTACAATTTACAAAGTGCAAAGAGGTGTTAGTACTTAAAATTAAAAATTTAAATCATAAACATTGGTGAAGCCATCTCAAAACAAATTTTACAAATTACTTTCCTTGTAAGTGAATTTTCCAGGAACTGAAGGTGGAACCTTCCTTTCTGAAAGCTGTGTCTTCCGGGACGTTTCTCCTGGTACTAGTAACCTTCTAGGTAATTTACGTGCAGGAACATTCTACTGTAAAAACTTGCTTATCTCTTTGAATCAGTCACATTGATTGCAGAACTCAGGAACGGTACGGGCACAGGAATGTACCTATGTGCTCACGAACGGTAAAGAAAATTTGTTCTCCCTGGAATTGTGCTGAAATTACAGTAAATTTTAGATAACGGAGATCTAACAACTTGAGGCATTTAGGGATATCTGTCCAGGTTAAATACAGTAGAAACGGCGAAGCTTTTCCATCACGTGATCCAATCTACGATTTATGCAACACATATTTTCTACATTCCATCTTCTTCTATCAATACAAATCAAACATAACAACGCTCGATCGATTGTCTTCTACACAAGACCAACTACAAGACATACGTAATAGTTTCTTTAAATTTGCCGTAGTAATCGTAAAAATGGACAACGATATAATTGACGTAACGTGAATAACTGATCGTACTAAAAGTTGAATTTGACACTACCGCATTTGAGGTTAGTTTACTGTCTTGTTTTCAGCGATTTTTTGGATTCAAAGTGTATCAATTGTTAAAATCAGTTCTTTTAAGAACTAATTTGACTTTTTACTCCATTTAACATTGGTAAGTACTAATTTTTTACATCAACAACTTGTAAACTTTTGACATTTCATAACACCTAAAATGCCGTGAGACGGGAATATTACAATGCTTATTTTACTACTTATTGGTGGTAAATAGTATTTATAATTCACTACAATTTGTAAATCTCTGCAGAATTTTCAAATTTGCATGAATCAAGCGTCTGATTGTACTTGTAACGGTATATTAACCAACAGTTATTTTCAGAAAATGCCTGGACAGTGGCTTAATTCACAGGACTTTGTTATGAACTTGATTGAATATTTTGAGATGGAAAAAAACAACGGCGGACCCTTTCAACCTATTTCATCTGTTCAGGAGGTATTATACTAAAGTTAACATCTATTTAAGGACATTTCTATTTAATATTATATTTCAGAGAGTGGCAACTGCATTGAAAACGGTTTGTTCCCTTAAAAAAAGTAAGGAAAATATTCCAACTTTCCCAACGTCACTCAGTCAAACACCTCGATTAAAACTAAAAACAGAGGATTTACCCGAGGGAACCAAAATGGCAGTACGAAATACCTTATATAATATGTATGAACAAAGTAAGTAAACAAACATGTGAAACAATAATACAAGAACATGGGAGTTCTTAAGTCTTACATTACAGTCAGCTTACACTTTAAATAAAAGAGAAGTGAAATCATAGTACCTTAATAATTAATATTACACATCATAGTGCATGTAGTATTATCCATACAGTGAGATTTTTCACCAGCAGCTTATAGTGTGGTATATGAAAATCTTAGAAAACTATAGTTGGTAATTTAAGGTTCGATTATAGAAGTTATGAGTAATGAAAGTTTTAGAATACAGAAAGTTGTGCTTATTTTTAATTTGAATGTGATAAAATATAGCTTTTACATGTGCTGATTTCTAAGTTGAGTACTGTCCATAAATGTTTACCAATTTGAATGGTCCAAATGTAGATTGTGTTTTTCACAATTTAGTTTTCTAATTTGAATTTTTTGATGTCACATACGGGGTTGTTCTATACATTATTTGGTACAAATAATTAAAAAATCTGAATATCAAAAATTTGTGTTCAAGTTTAGTATGATGTAAATATAAAAAAATCTTTTTTTTGTTTGAGATAATGATAATTTCAATTTTTTTATTTTTTTAGTGAAACATGTTACTGTTAAAACCATAAATGATGCACTAAAAAATAAGGAAATTCTTTCTGTTGGAAATACCTCTTTATTGGTATTATTGAAACATTTGGGATTTAAATATAAAAAGGAAGACAACAGAAGAGCATTAATAGAACGAGCAAATATTGCTAGCCAAAGACCATGCTTCCTTCGAAAATATAAAGAAAATAGTGATAGTGTTTTTTCAAGACAAATTATATTTTTAGATGAAACATGGATATATGCAAAAGGAACTAAATTAATTTCTTGGCAGGACAGTAATGTTAAAAGTGTACGTAAACCAGGAGGTTATGATGATAAACGTTTTATTATTGCTCACGCTGGTTCATCCAAAGGATTTGTGGAAGATGCCAGCTTAGTGTTTTCCATTGCGAATTTAATGCCATTGAGCTTATTTGGGCCCACTGCAAAACATATTATAATAAGTATATTGGCAGAGACGGATACGGCGATGAAAGGGTCTTGAGTATGTGGAAACAAGCATTGGAAAATTGTAGTGCAAATGTTTGGGATAATTGTGTTAGGCATACCGAAAAAATAATCGAAGACTGGTTTACTCGAGAACGAAATTTGGTGAACACACATATTGTACCAGTGATAATAAATACTGTTGAAGACAGCTCAGATTCCGAAATGGATAAACTATAAAGCAAGATTTGTCATATATGATGTGTTTTTTCGTTTCTAGTACCTATATGTGTTTACATTTTATTTTTGATGTCTGTTGCGGATATTCCTGTTTTTCTGTTTTCTCTTTTAATATGAGGGATTCCATTTGATGTGTTGCCCTGATGATGGTAATATATTTATCGAAACGTCCACCTTCAAGCTCTGTGGGAATCTTCTATTTACAATCTATAGCCCATCCAAAAAAAAATTGTTCTAATATAGTCAGTTTAGAAAGTGTAATTTTATAAGTTTTAGAGGACACCCTGTCAGTAGACCAAACATTACGTCAGTTTCTTGAACTTCATAAATTGTATGTACCTATATTAAATAGAAGACATCCTACAAAAAATCAGCTCTCCACTAATAAGCCAGCATGGTTAATATTAATTTTGGATTTTGTAACTTATTCACCCAGTATGTCGATAGTTTTAATAAATATGTCAATGTTAACCATATGAATGAAATAAATACATTTAAAAAAGTTAAATTTTTTGTTTAATTACCAATTCGTAAAAGGCCGACCTTTGGAATATTAGTCATAACGATTATTCCTATTGAGTTGACACAAGTTTTGATTTAATTCATATGAACAATATTGCTGACGTAACAGTCACGTGATGGAAAAGCTTCGCCGTTTCTACTGAACATAAATAGTAAACTACTACAATATTTTAATTTCTAGCTTAATGATTCGTTCTGGACACACTTATTTAAGTTAAAGAAAATTATAAGCAAATGAGAGAAGACTATATAGGAAATGTGAGTTAATAGAATTTAAATGATATGGCATCCCAAAAAATGAGTAGCCATTTTGTGAAATAATTCATGCATTATACTATTATTTCAATCAATAAATATCTACAAAGTTACTGGATTAAAAAAAAAACTGTATAACTTACCGGTGAAGTTTAGCTACTTTGTAGACCCATATTTTCAAGAAAAGTTTAATATTAGAAGATACTGCACAGTTCCAAATTTTAATGCACTCTCTTTCGAGGCAATTGATAGAAAGACAACCGGATAAATCTCCATTCCTATTTATATACGTTTGACTTATTTTAAATTTCGCGCTGAAGTTAACTTCCGGATCTATGATTATTGAGTTTTTTGCCCGTATAGACTTGTTGTATAATCCACCAAAATATTATATTTGAAATTTTATTTTTGTATTCGAAATGTTATCGGCAAAGATAAAGTTTCTCCTGCTTGTACGTTGCTCCAGGGGTTGCCCTAGATTTTAGCACCTTCGCAGGCACCTCCTTTTTCCTCTTACCCTGGTTAACCGGAGAGGGAGTGCTGGTTTCAGAGCCAACTCTTTTACCCTGCACGTTTGCTCCAGGACCTGTTGGTAATGGCGACGTTGCAGCTGAGGCAGTTTAACCAGATCTGGATTTGCGATTAGACCTTGGTTTTTTGGGCCTAATCTCTGCTCCACTAGCTTTTGCTATCACAATCGCACGTTTGCGTCGTTGCGCTCTCGAAAGTCGGGGATTGTTTAGGTTAACACTACCTAAATTCGTGGTAAGGAGATCTTCTGATTGGCATTTATTCCCTCCAGAAATTTCTCCCTACTCCCTGAAGGACTTTCACCTCCAGACTGACCTTTGGATACATTTATTGAAGGTGAGGTTATGCCTACCTCGACCTCTATAATGTTGACGTCAAAGTTAATAGTTTAATACTATTATAACGCTTTACAAAATTTTGAAAAATATTTATCAAAGATCAGAAGCAACAACTACTTCTTGGGCTATATGCCCCGAAACACATTAAATTACACTTCTTTGTTAAACGGGGTTGGTATATCTGCAAGATATAACCTACCATTTTGGTTTGTAATTAGAAGGAACAACATCACTTGTAGACCGGTTTCGGCGAATTTGCGCCTCATCAGTACAAGGTAGATGATATTCGTCCAGAAGCCCTGAGAGCATAATCCTGGTCTGGAGACAACGTTGAAACCATACCAATACATTAACCTCAGTAAAAGAAAAGGCTAAGAGTGCGATAACAGCGACATCCCCACATCTAATCACAAAATTTTGTAAAGCGGTATTAAACTATTAACTTTGACGTCTATTAATCACGCTTTACTAAAATATGAGAATTTTTACATGTAACTGTAGTTAACTAAAATACTCCCTAATGTTGTTTTTTGTGGTCTCCATATGAGTCCCACGGTAGCTAGGGAAGAATGGTCGCTTACAACAGAGCCCTGCATGTTGTAGGAAGGCTACATGCAAGAAGGTTTCGCCTGTTTCCCTCAGGTTAGTCGTTAGGTATCGGGAAATGCTGAGACCGGTTTCACAGTCCCACAGGTTAAGAGCTCAACGGTTTAGGTCGTCACGAAGTTGACCCGAGGGCCGGTGAAGACTTCCCCCATTGTACTCCCCGACCTTTCATCCGTTAGGCGCGCACTATGCCGTAGGATTAGGTAGTTTTTATGGTGGTTGTCACCACGTGGTCCAGACAGTTAAGCCAGGACCCCAGCATTCCTTATGCCTGTATTGTTCTAAAGCGTAGCTTAGGTGAGCGCGCTTAAATTATAAAGCTCAGCTTTAGATTTGTCATTATGCACCGTTGAATTGTAAGCCAAGTTTAACTAAGCCGCTATTAGTCTTGGCAACATTGTAAATCCAGTAATACCACCACATTTTATATTTGGTTCCAAGCTATTTTAATGTTTAAGGATAAGGAGCCTAACCTCATTTTTATTAAGATTGTTGATGCTTTGAAATTTATAAGATCAAGCTCGTTTATTATTATAACAGCATTGTTGAAGATAAAATCATGGATAACTTAAAAAAAAGGGTTCCAAATTTTACCAACGCCGAAAAGGTTCATTTATTAAAGATAATATCAAATAAATACGCAGATGTTCTGGAGGACAAAAAACTGACCGGACCTCTACATTGCAAAAAGAGGAGGTGTGGAAAACTATCTAGGAAGAATTTAATTCTTCCAGTAGTGCTAGTATTTTTAGAAGCGCTACAAACTGGAAAAAATGCTATGAAAATAGAAAAAAAGAACTGAGAAGAGCATTGGCAGAAGAGAGAAAAGAAACAATTATGACTGGAGGAGGCCCTCCTGCAAAAATAAAAATTTGTGAGACTGACTCTTTATTAATGTCCATTGTGAATAAAAAAACTAGTTGGCTTGAATAACCCCTTAGATGATGATTCAGGGGGTCTACTATTGTTAATATTGCGAAGTTGCCAAATACAGAAGTGGAGTACCTACATTCTACAAAATGAAGAATTGTTGGAAGTAAGTGTCAAGATCACAGATTCTTTTTGTAATTTCTGATTTAACGTGGTTAACTGGGGACTATACTATTTTTTTTTAATTCCATACTATAATTTAATTTGTCTTTTCAGGGGACTGGAGAAAGTGATCATTTGATTTTTAGCAAACCTGAACCAGAAGTAGAATCGGCTGAATCGTGTACTGCATCAACTTCAGATACCTGGAAGAAATATACTCCAAAAATGTTACAGACACCAGTTAACCCTGCTCCAAAATGTACAGGAGTAACAAACCAGGTATGTATAATTTGATTCTTGTAAATATTCTAAAACTAATCCAACCTCCCGTGTTCATTGAGTTTTCGAGGACTTGCTACGGCTCTGTGCATTGCCCTGATACATAGGAGGGTGATGGGTTGAGCTACCTATCGGGAGCGTCCCCAGGTTGCGGATAGTGGAGGCCAGGGACGTCATGCAAATGAAAGAACTGGTCTGTTGGTGAATAAGGAAGGATGAGGGCTATAAACGCCCAACATTGCCAACCGAATACCCAATCGCTGACAAGCTCGTGACGCATACCGCAAACTACATAGCAGAGCAACTACCCCCTTACTAGGGTAAGGCCTGTGAGTAACCAGCCTTACCACCACAAGCGGGGCTCTGTGGTGGTGGACATTCAATTCCCTAGCTACTCGTGGGATGGAATATGGACAAAGAAGAAAGAAAAATAGAACAGGAGGTTATGGATGAAGAAAGGCAAGGAAATGGAATTTTTGGTAAGTCGACGAAGGTAAAACGAACGCCTGATAAGGCGGGGGAGACGAGAGGGAGGAGTGATGCTGGAGTAAAGAGAAAGGAGGTATCGCCTCTGGAGGACAAGGAACAGAAGAGGAAACTGAAGGAGAAAGGAAAGAAGGAAATGGAGGATTGGGAGGAAGAAGAGAAGGAGAGTGTAGAGAGATTGAAGGATATGGTAAGGCGACTGGAGGAGAAGGTGGAAAGGCTGGAGGAAGAGAAGGCAGCGGCAGAGGGGCGGGTCAAGGAATTGGAGAGGTTGAGGGGGGAGGACGATAGCAACGGGATAATGCAAACACGATGGGAGGTGGGGCAAAGAGACTGGGAAGGATGGCTGGAGGTTAGAGATAGGGACTGGGATGGTAAAAAGGGGGGGGGGATAGAGGTGAAGGTGGGAAATCCAATATTAGGGGATGAAAAGGTAAAGGTGGTATGGGTGACCAAGGAAGACAGTGGAATGGAGAAGGGAATACAGAGGATGTTTAGGGATAGGTACCCGATGCTAGGAGGAAAAGGAGAGGAAATGGAGTGGGTCAAGGAGGTACGCACTACGGAAAGGAATGGGGTAAGGGTGAAGACGGAGGAGTTGATCTGTCGGATGGAGGGAGATTGTAGGGATGAGAAAAAGGTGTTTGAGCTGATGAGTCGACTGTTTGGGGTAGTGGGGAGTGGGGACAGCATTGGACTCCACAGGCTTGAGCAGGTAGAGGTGGAGGTGCTGAAGAAGATGGTGGCGTGGGTGAGAGGTGGCGGAGAGGTGGCGGAGGTAACAATCTATACAGATGGGGAGAAGGAAAAGGAGGGTAGAAATGGGGCGATAATCCTGAAGGATATCGGGGAAGTCGATCAGGAGGGGATCGAGAGGATTAAGAAGGGGTTGAGGGAGATGACAGGGGAGTGGGTGGATAGACTCAGAGTCTCAAGAAATAGGGAGGTGGTAATAGAGGCAAAGAAGGGGGTTGAGGTGAGGGGAATTCTGGGGGAGGTAGGAAGGGTAACAGGAGCTAGGGTGGTCGAAGCGGGGAGGGGAGCAAAAACCATTAAAATGGTAGGGATAGAACCGTGGATGGAAGATGAAAAGGTGAGGGGGAAAATAGAGAATTTGATTGGGAAAGGGACAACGGTGATTAAAGTGGTAAGGGAGAGGAACGGGATGAAAATGGCGGTGGTGAGGGCGGAATGGGAAAAAGCGGTAGCCTTTTTGAAAAAAAAGGAGATTAGATTGGGGTGGAACAGGGTAAATATTATAGAGGGTAGAGAGGATGACAGATGCTTTGGATGTGGGATAAAGGGCCATAAAGTGGCAGGGTGTAAGGTGAAGGTAGTCAAGGAGAGGAGTAAGTGTTGGCTTTGTAAGAGCGAGGATCACATGGCGAGAGACTGTCGGCAGGCTTTCCTTTGTAGGGTATGTGGGGAAAGGGGACACAGGCCAGGGGAGATAGAATGTAGTAGGGGAAGGGAAGAAGTAGAAGGAGACTATGGAAAAGGTGAAGGAAAAAATGGGAGGGACCCTCTGGACCCCTCAGAGGGGACGAGTCTGGTCAAATAGGAGGAAGGGGACAGCCTTGCGCGGGAAGGAGGAATGTAGGGGATGTATGGAGAGTGTTACAGATAAATTTAGGGAAATGTAGGATAGCGCATGATATATTGGATGAAGTGATTTTTAGGAGGGAAGTGGATGTAGTGTGTGGATCCGAGGTGAATGCTAGATATGTGGGGAAGCAGGGATGGATTATGGACGATACAGGAGAAGCAGGAATAAGAGTGGTGGGGGATGGATTGAGGGCGGATGAAGTGAGGAAGGGAAATGGATGGGTGGTAGTGCGAATGGGAGACATAGTGGTGTATAGTGTGTATATAAGCCCAAATGTCAGCCTGGAAGAATATGAGAGGAGCATGACAGGATTAGAGGACGATCTGAGGGTGTCAAAAGGAAAAAGGAGGATCATAAGGAGAATGGTGGCAGGGGACTTCAATGCGAAGAATACTATATGGGGGGGGAAGAAAACGGACAGGAGAGGGGAGATCCTTGAGGAAGTGTTAACATCCAACGGGTTGGTGGTGCTGAATGATGGACTACTGCCCACCTTCGTGAGGGGTGACGGGGGTTCATCATTCATTGATATAACAGCATGTGATGAATGGCTGTGGGAAAGAGTGTTTAGTTGGGGGGTGCTGGAGGATGAGGAAAGCTTGAGCTTACATAGGTATGTGGAGACGGATATAAGGAAAGAGAGAAAGGATTTAGTGGAAGAGTGGGAATGGAAGTGGACGAAAGCCGAGGCAGAGAGAATGAGGAAGAAAGTAAGAGAAGAGATAGGAAGGGGACTTGGACATGATGCAGATGAATTGTACAATGTGATACAGGGCTGCAAAAGAGAGGGAAAGAGGGGCAATAGGCGTGAGCGGAGGGCCAATTACTGGTGGAATGAGGAAATAGAGGAGCTGTGGAGGGAGTGTAAGAAAGAACGAAGACGGATGCTGAGGGGAAGAGGAAGGATAGAGGGAAGAGGGAGATATAAAGAGAAGAAGAAGGAACTGGAGCGTAGAGTGGAGAGGGAAAAAAGAGGGAAGTGGGAAGAGTTACTGGGGGAATTGGAAAACAATCCATGGGGAAAGGCGTATGAGATAGCGGTGAAGAGGATGGGTGGAAATAGAAACGAGGTTCTAGAGGAGGATTGGGAGAAGGAGATCATAGAGAAATTGTTCAAAGGGGGAGAAGGAGGAGTGGGTGGCAGAATTCAGGAAATCCAAGATACAAGGGGGGTAGTGAAAATGAGGGGGATAAGGCCGGTAGAGAAGTGGGAGGTAGAAGATTGGGGGAGAAATATTAAGGTGAGAAAAGCCCCAGGGATAGATGGCCTGAGGGGTGATATGGTGAAGAGGCTGTTGGATGACAATAGGGAGTACTTCTGGGAACTATTCAACAGGGTGCTGAGGGAGGAGGAGTTCCCGGAAGGATGGAAGGTAGCCAGGGTGATACTGATGAAGAAGGCGGGTAGAGAGGGGAAGCGGGCGGGAGACTATAGGCCTATCAGCCTGCTGTGTGGTATGGGTAAATTGATGGAGGGGATAATAAGGGATAGGATTGAGGAGGAAGTTGGTAGGAATGGGGGTTTTAGGGTAAACCAGCATGGGTTCACGAAGGGGAAATCTTGCATCTCGGCACTGAGCAAGGTGATGGGTTTGGTGGAAAGAGCTAGGGAGGGCAGCTGGAGGAAGAAGAAATTGGCCCTACTCGTGTTCTTCGACGTCGGGAACGCGTTCAACAGTGTCAGCAAACGGGCAGTGTTGAGCGCGTTGCTGAGGCTTGGAGTGGAGCAGGGGTTGGTTAACCTGGTGGAGGACTACCTGACGGGGCGTGTGATTGTAGACTCCAGAGGGAGGAGATATGAGATGGAGGCTGGAGTGCCTCAGGGCTCGGTTCTTGGACCGACGCTCTGGAAGTGTGTGTTTGATGAGGTTTGTGGGATAGTATGTGAAGAGGGATGTGAGATTACGGTGTATGCGGATGATGTGTGTCTGGTATGTACGGCAAAGGGAGAGGCGGAGATAGAAAGAAAGGCGGAGAGAATGTGCAGGAAGATTGTGGAGAAGATAGAGCGGTGCGGACTGGAAGTGGCGGAAGAGAAGACGGTGGGGTTGCTAGTGAAGGGACGGAGCAGGGCAAGGGAAGTGGGGGTGATGGTTAAGGGAAGGATAATTCGCATGGAGGAGTCTGTGAAATACCTAGGGGTGTGGTTGGATAGCCAATTATCCTTCAAAACCCATATGGTAAAGGCGGCAGAGAAGGGTAAAGTGAGGGCAGCATGGCTGGGGAGATTGATGTGTAATGTGAAAGGGCCGGGAGAGTGGAAGAGGAGGGTAATTGGTAGGACGGTAGAGCAGAGTATGCTGTACGGTGCGGAGGTGTGGGGTGAAAGAGCGGGGGTGAATGCGAGGGTTAGGCCACTTCTGCGGGTGCAGAGAGGGATACTGCTGAGGGTGGTGCAGGGGTACAGGACGGTGGGTGGACTGGCAGCAGCGGTGCTGGCAAGGTCCTACCCATTGGACGTGTTGGCTAGAGCTAGGAGCAAACGCTGGAGGGGTGCGACCAAAGAAGAGGTACGGGAATGGATGGAGGAGGAAATGGAGAGAAGGTGGGAGGAGTATGAGGGCGCGCTAAAAGGAGCGATTGGGAATAGGAGAGATTGGATGGACCGGAAATTCGGGGAGGTGAACTACTTCTTGACACAAGTGCTCACTGGACATGGGTCGAGAGTAGGGTACCTCCACAAGATTGGGAAACGAGAGACTGGTGTGTGCGAGATGTGTGAAGTGGAGGATGATGTGGGGCATGTGTTTAGATGCTGGAGGAACGAGGAAGTGCTGAAGAAGTTGGAGAGGAAACTAGGGGAGGCGGTGTACTGGGAAAACATGGTGGAGATAATGTTGAGGGGGGAGGAGGAATGGATGGAGGTGAGTGGAGTAGTAGAGAGCATGGTAAGGGGGAGAGAAGGACTCGATATGGCATGAGAGGCAGGAGTGATAGGAGGGAGAAGATGACAGTGTGAGCGGAGAGTGTGCGAGGGACCGCCGCCTGTCTCGAAGTATGCTAGGGTAGTGATTCCGAGGCGGGGGTAACGGCGAGTTTGAGGTGGGTTTGGTTGGTAGGCATCTCCTTGGGGATGAGTCCAACACTGTTTGGGTCCTGGACCCATTCGAACATGAGTTTCCCATCTCGGCCCCAAAAAAAAAAAAAAAAAAAAGGGACGTCATGCAAATGAAAGAACTGGTCTGTTGGTGAATAAGGAAGGATGAGGGCTATAAACGCCCAACATTGCCAACCGAATACCCAATCGCTGACAAGCTCGTGACGCATACCGCAAACTACATAGCAGAGCAACTACCCCCTTACTAGGGTAAGGCCTGTGAGGGGCATGCCGAACTATGTGGATCGGGGGGCTTGGCTTGATTTCCTGGCCTGTGTGGATGAGGACCACTATAATAACCTCCCAAATCCTAACGTTAAGTGGTCGCTGAAGGGGAGGATGGCCGTGGGTTATTCGGCCACGAGACCACTAACCTCGGGGCACCTGGCGCACCCCGTTGCATTTAGCCTTGTACCTGTACAAGGAGCTCTGCAGGTACCGACCTTCTTTCTCCTATACTCGTGGGAACAAATATGGACCAAGAGAAACAAAAACCTATTACGGAGCCTATAGAGACTCCTAGTAAAAGGGATTTGGAAGATCCGGCAGCAATGGTGACATAAGTGTCTCCAACGCAGCCAGACACTTCTGGAGCCCAAGATCAAACCACGCCACCAGGAGACGTTATAGCGAATCCTGTGGCAAGCAAAGCTTCGTTCGGGAAACTTTCAGGTGCCCAGCGTAATAAGCTGAAAAAAATGAGGGACACCAAAAATGTGGTGCTGCCGACTCCCTCAACATCAAAACAGGGTGTAAACCAGCAGACTAAGGGGTCTATTCTGTAACTAATCCTTTAAAATTTAGAGGCCTCTTAAAAATAAGTTTTTAACGGGCCTCTAAAAATTTTCAGTTGAAATGCTATTCTGCAAGTATACATTTTAGAGGACTGTTAAAAATTATTTATTTTAAAAGGTTCCTTTAAAATTTTAAGTAGAGTATCTGGCAACAGTGCCTAAGGAGCTATTTAACATTTAATAGTTAAGTTAGAGACACAATTTAATAAAAAAGAAGAAAACATTAATGAAGATAGAAGAAGAACATTTGTGACTAACCCATATAACTAACCTGCTTGAACTGTTTATAAGTAGAAAATAGTAATAGAAAAATGTTAAGGGCGCCGAGAACGACAAAAAAACTAAAGGAGCCTTTTAGAAGAGAATACTCTGCTATTAGGAGGAAAAATAAACCCTGTGGATTTACCCAAATTGAATAGTGCTTGGAAGGATCTAACTGAAAAATTAAATGTATTCGGTCCGCCAAAAACAATTAAATAGTGGAAAGACGTAAGTAATGTGAATAATATAAGATCCATTTTTTTGTTATTTCATACCTATCAATTACAAATATTTTCCAGACAATTACTTAGTGAAATGAAAACTAATGTTAGGAGGCGGGCCAGGGACGTGAGATATGGTCACAGAGGCACCGGAGGGGGAGCTCCGGTTAAGCCTTTAACAGAGTTGGAAGAAAGAATTTTGGCACTAATAACCAACCTTAAGGGGCTAATCTAGATGAAGCCGGAATCATAATTGCTGAAAATGTTGAAGCAGGTCCATTATTACTACCCACACAGATTTCTCGTAAAGAAGTTCCTAACGTTGTAAGTACTATTTTTAAAATAAAAAAAGCTAGTAATAGGAAATGTTTTGAATTAATAAATTCAATTCAGTTTCTTATTTAATATTTATGAATAGATATAAAAAACATCTTAACAAAGTTCTTAAATGTATATAAAACAATTCATTTGTCAAATAAAAGCATATCTATTATAAATTGTTTTTAGGAATTTGAGGTAATAAATGAAGAATAGGAAGACGAACTGAGAGAACAACTCGATACAAAAGAGAAGCAACCTCAAATCAATAAAAAATCCAAACTTTTTTTTTATTTTTTTTTATTCGGTTATTTAACGTCGGTCTATTTCTGCAACTTAGGCTAATCACCGACGCCGGGAGCACTCTACCCCTAACCGGAAATTTTGCCGAATCCACTAGTGTTCCAACCAGTGGTAGGGATCTTTATCGAGCCCAACATCCATGGACTCGGGACCTCGGTTTTACGTCTCATCCGAAAGACGGCATATCTCCATTATACCTCGTGCTCATTGGTATAATGCCTGCGAGCTGTGATATGCTACTGACCCTAGTAATCTACGGTGCTTCGCTGCAGGCTGTACGGGCTCTACGACGGTGTTTCCCCAGCGGTCACCCATCCAAGTACTAACCGTGCTCGACCTTGCTTGGTTGTCATTATCGCTTCAGAAGCGTTCCACTACAAAGCTGGGCCGACGCCCAAAATCCAAACTTAAACAAAGGTTTAAGAGAAGACCTCAGATAAACAGAGTGGAGACTGTTATCAAAAGCCATGACAAACAATTAACAATGCTTGTCAGATCAAATTTTGCCATCGCAAAAGCTATTAACAATTTGGCAAAATCAGTAAGGTTGGCAACCCAGTGGAGATAAAAGGTTGTGTAACTTGAACTAACAAGTGAGGTTGGCTGTGTGTACCAAAGATAAATAAATGAAGAAAACAAATTTTTTAATATAGTTAGCAAAGCGTCTATTCTTCAGTGTCTCATACTTCAAGTTATCACAATTAAAATTTTTTTCAAAAATAAATACAGTGGTTAAAACAGTCACTATTTTTAAAAACATTTGAAAATACTACATGGTAATAAGAGATGATTCTCTAAAATGATGTGTGACAAAAGCTAACAAATTTATTGTTCGAATAACAAAATATGTATCCCCGTTTTAGGGAATCATCCCTTATTGCCATGTAGTATTTTCAAATGTTTTTTAAAATAGTGACTGTGTTTTAACCACTGCTTTTATTTTTGGAAAAAAATTTAAATGTGATAACTTGAAGTATGAGACACTGAAGATAGTTTTTGTTAGCTGAAAGTGCTCTGCTACCTATATTTACAAAAGGATTTTTATTTTCATATTATATTATTTTTATGTATTTTTGTGAATGATGTTTTTTTTTATTTTAAATAAATGAAGGTGTCTCATAACTATATGTTAGTTTATATTTTTAATTAAATATGGGTTTTTATAAAAGCACTTGTATTTTTATTATGCAATAAGCACCTACAGAAGTTTTTTTAAATCAAATTAAAAAAGGTTACAGTATATTTTTAATTTGTGAGATTTAAATTTTATTCTAAATTATTAAAATACTGTTGCATAATCTCATTTCGAACTTGCTCTCCTCTTACAATATTGTAATCACTATCTACTATGATCTGACAGTTTATACTGTAATATAATTTTCTACTGTAGTACAGAAGCGCAGGATATTGCTCTGGGGGCGATATAATTGCAATATATGGCTCCCAAACACCTCGGAAAGTTATACTTTTGTAAAAATTTATCTATTACCTTACTCCTTTTGTTTTAAGTGTTTGGAAATACTATCCAGTTAGGTAATAGATGATTATAAATAACATTAGTAACTTCATTAATACATCTGCTCACGCTCGGTTGACTCAGCAAAAGTGTGACCCTGTCCAGAACTTAATTGGTATCCCCCCGAACCATAAAAGTGGAGACTGGCAAGAATTTTTAAATGTATCGGTATGGCAGTAATTATTTGTCCTTCTTGTAGACGTGGTTCTAATCATTTGAACTATTTTTCAAATATAACCTAAAATGTTTCTTACTTTTCTTGGTTTGCAATTAATTCCTCAATCAAAGCTTCACCAGCAACATCTACATACGCCATTTTTGTTACCGTTATTATTTAAAGACACACTTTAACATCCCTTTAAAAAGAATAGTTTTAACAGTATATTTTAAAGGAATGTTTTAAAATTCTAACAGCAATGTGGTTAGCGAATACCGATTTCATTTTAGCGCCGGTTTAACTTTTAACGGCCTCTAAATTTTAGAGGAAGAGTTACAGAATAGGCCCCTAAGGGCGTTAAGCGAACTGTGTCAGCCAGGAGCACTCCTGAGGAAAAGAAAGATAAGAGGGCCAAACGTACCACTGGTACCGGTATTAGAACTGGTATTAAATACAGCGTGGCCCTCAAAGGGATCAAGGCAGCTGTGGTCCCAAAAAATTTCCCAGAGACAGTGGTCTCTGAAGATTAGGTGGGGTCTATCAAAGAGAACCTAACTAACATGATCGACGAGGTGCAGAAGGCGCCTAGGTTTGAAGCCAGTCGATACATGGACGGCTACTACGGGCTAATCTGTGACAATGAGGAGTCCTTCATTATAACGAGGGACTATTTGTCACAGAAAACCAACTGGAAGCTCATCAAGAGTGATGAACTTCCAAAGCAGCAACGAGTCCTCGCCCTACTTCCTGAGACTAAGAAAGAGGATCTGAAAGTGGGGTTGAGGAGGCTCGAGAAACAGAATCCAGGGCTGAAGGTTGATCGCTGGATGATCCTCGGCTCCAAGTCATCCGACAGGGGACTGCATGTGAGTCTCCGGATTGACGAGGAGTCCATGAAAGGACTGGTGCGGGCTCAATGGAGACCGTACTATCTATTCCAGCGGGCCAGCTTTAAAACCCTGGAAAACTCGACCGAGGAGGAAACAGGGACTGATCGAGAACCTGTACCATCAACCTCAAAGGACCTTCAAGGTGCTACAAGTTAACTTGCAGCACAAAAAGACAGCCACCGCTGCCGTGGTGGCTGAAAACATAGACATCGTTCTAATTCAAGAACCTTGGATAAACAAAGGTAAGGGGCTTAATATTAGGGGAATGGGACTGATAATGGGAACTGATCGTACTAAAATAAGAACTTGTATTTGCTTTAGATCCGAATACAACTTGATGCCGATTATGGAACTATGTACGGGTGACATGGTGGCAGCAAAGATTATACTCGAAAAAGATGGGGTAGTACTAGAGACAATAATGGTGTCTCTGTATCTTCCCATCGATTCAGAAGAACCAATACCGGGGACTAACATGGAGAACCTGATGGAATACTCAAGGAGACATAATCTGGATGTCATTGTAGGGGCTGATACCAACGCACACCATAGCAGTTGGGGCAGCAAAGACAACAACACCAGAGGTAAGAAACTATTTGACTATCTATGTACTACTGAACTTGATATTGCGAATGTGGGTAATACGCCTACATTTAGAACATCAAGGGGGGAATCATTGATAGATGTTACTCTTTCCACTTTACGTGTCAGGGAATTGATTCGCGAGTGGCATGTATCGAATGAACCATCTTTATCTGATCATGCCCAAATATACTATGAAATTAACGTAGAAAAATCGGTTATTAGAACATACAGGGATCCTAAGAGCACTGACTGGGTTATTTTATAAAGAGGACCTGCTTTCTAAAATCCGTTCACACCTAGGCAGACCAAAAACTGCTGAGGACTTAGAGGGAGCAGCCGTATGGCTGCAACAGTGTACACTGACCTCTTATCATAACAACTGTCCGATAAAGGAGAGTCGCTCTTCTAGACAAGCCATCTGGTGGAATAAAGAGCTGACATCGCTAAGGAGAGAAACAACACGCTTTTTCAACAAAGCGAAAAAAACGGGTAACTGGGAAGCGTATAAAGCTAATCTAGGTACATACAATACAAAAATAAAAGAATCCAAGGAGAAGTCCTGGAGAGAATTCTGTGAGGACATGCAAGGTGTCCCTGACAGCGTCAGAATCAACAGGATCCTCAAAAGGGATACTTCTAACAAACTTGGTTCTATTCAGTTACCGAGCGGAAAGTTTTCAAATACTGAGGCAGAGGCTCTAGAGCATCTCCTCAGTGTGCACTTTCCAGGTTCGGTACAGATAGAGTCAACCTATGACAACAGGCCGGTTGCCAAAACAAAGGCAACCAAAGAGGACTGGGAACTCACGAATAAGATATTCAGACCCCATCTTATCAGATGGGCTGTAAACTCATTTGACCCCTACAAAACTCCAGGACCAGATGGCATATTCCCCAAGCTTCTGCAAGAGGGACTAGACATCATAATGGGTCCTTTAGTTCTGATACTTCGAAGCAGCCATGCTCTAGGGTATATACCAATTGCATGGAGAGAGTCTAAGGTGGTGTTTATTCCTAAACCAGGAAAAGAAACGTACACCCAGGCTAAATCCTACCGACCAATCAGTCTGACATCATTCATGGTGAAAACGATGGAAAAAGTATTACATATGTATTTACAAGAAGGAGCGCTTAAGAGCATCCCTCTACATAGACTACAATGGGCTTATCAAGCAGGGAAATCAGGTGAAGCTGCCCTGCATAATTTGGTCTCAGGTCTCGAAAGGAGCCTGAATCATAAGGAAGTAGCCCTTGCAGCATTTCTAGACATCGAAGGTGCTTTTGACAACACATCGATGTCATCAATTAACAGATCCCTTAAAAACAGAGAGATTAACAGTACCACATGCAAATGGATAGGATCCATGTCTGAGCATAGGAGAATAACAGCACATATGCATGATAAAACATACACCGTTAGGACAACTAAAGGATGTCCTCAAGGTTGAGTACTTTCACCACTTTTGTGGAACCTAGTTGTGGATGACTTGATCTGTAGGTTGAATGATCAAGGCATATGGACGCAGGGTTTTGCGGACGACAAAGTGATTGTCACCAATGGGAAATTCCCGGAGGTGGTTATGAATGTCCTACAGGAAGCACTGCGAATTGTGGAGGAATGGTGCCTTACAGAGGACCTTTCAGTTAATCCAAAAAAACCAAACTAGTTGCTTTCACGAATTGAAGAGTTCTCCCGCAGGGTAGAGTACTGTTGTTCGGAGAAGAACTAGAAATATCCAAAGAAGTCAAATATCTAGGAGTGACCCTTGATTCCAAACTAAATTGGAAGGCACACCTGGAAAAAATTACTACCAGGGCGACTAGGCTTTTCTGGAAATGCAGAAGAGTTATGGGCAAAACCTGGGGAATACGACCTGAGGTGGTTCACTGGCTCTACACAACTGTGATAAGGCCAACGATCACCTATGGAACAATAGTCTGGTGGAGGAGGACGGAAGTGACCTCTGCAGTTAATATGTTAACTGCAATCCAAAGACAAGCTCTTCTTGGTATTACCGGGGCAATGAACAGCACGGGGACGGCATCAATGGAAGCCCTTATTGGACTTCCTCCTCTAGAACTTTTTATAAGGGCGGAGGCAATGATGGCAATTCTTAGGCTGAAATCGGGAGACTTATGGTCCCCGAACAATGTTCGAGAAGGACACACTGATACAACTGGGACATTACTAGACGAACCCATATTTCACATGAGTTTTGATTGCATGACACCAGAGAATATATTCACTGAGCGAGTGAATATCATCATCCCATCTAGGGAACAGGTGATGCACCCAGGTAATTCTGGAGAAATCATCTGGTTCACCGATGGCTCCAAAACAAACCATGGCACTGGGGCTGGTATAAAAGGACCTAGAAAGAGAATGTTCTTTAGCCTTGGTCGATATACGACTGTGTTTCAAGCAGAGACGATTGCCGCTATAGCCTGTATTGATGAAAACATCAGTAGAGGATGTACCGGACAAAAAATTGAAATACTCACTGACAGCCAGGCTCTGCTCAAGGCTATCAGTAATCCAACAACTAAGTCTAGACTGGTGAAAAACTGCAAAGAATCCCTCAACAGGCTGGCAAGAGACAACAAAGTGTCTCTAATATGGGTGCCGGCACATGAGGGGATTGCAGGTAATGAAATGGCGGACCAGTTAGCTAAAGAAGGCTCTAAAGGAGACTTCACAAGTCCGGAACCGTTTTGTGGAATCACAAAAGATTGCATAAGAGGAGAAATCGGGAACTGGCTAGATAGGGAACACCAATTCAAATGGAGGGTGACACAAGGGCACCTTCATACCAAGAGTTTACTGAACAAGGTAGACAAGGAACTCTCAACCAGGCTACTGAAACTGGGTAAGAGACATTTGAAGACAGTTACCGACCTGGTGACTGGACACTGCACCTTGAGGAAACATCTGTACAATATGGGCAAAGTTAGTGAACCTATGTGCAGAAAATGTGAACTTGATGATGAAACACTTACCCACATACTCTGCTTCTGTGAGGACTTACAAGAACTTAGACGGAAGCACTTTGGAGAGGAATTTATACAACCATCACAACTACTGAAAATCCCTCTAGTCAAACTAGTGGCCTTTATTGAAGACACGAAGCTTCTGGAATGGAAGTAGATAAGATGGGAAATGGTACAAAGATTCAGTTCAAGTGCCTGGGCTGATGAGCACAACCCAAATATATGAATGAATGAATGAATGAATAATCCAACCTTTTTTTAAACACCGAAAAAAACCATTAACAGGCGACGTCCTGCTACAATAGTGAAGCCATTGGCATCATCTGACATAGCGAAGAAGTATGCTCTATTAATGGACAAAAGACTTGAATTGGTCGACGGGCAACTAACACATATGAAAGAGCAGAATGCACTTATCATATCTAAATTGAAAATGGAAAATAAGCTCTTGGAAATAGAATTAAGGGCAAAAAAACAGAAAATGTAGACACATTTTATTTTGTAATGTAGTCTGTTTCATGAATATACACCAATTTTTAAAGCTCAACAACCAATATTCAACTGTGCAGTTTATTAAACAAGGTCGAGTTAAACATAATTTTATATTTTTCAAAAGCGATTTTTTGTATTTCTTTATACAGTGTGGCAAACGATACCTTCCACTAGCATTTTAATCCCATGCAAAAACACGAACAATGTTTTTGCATAGCATTAAAATGCTATGGGAAGTATCACTTGGCAGGAGTGTATAAGAGGTTATAGTTAATAAGAAACAGGCGTATAGTCATGAAACAAACTTTATATACTGTTTTATTCCAAAAAATAAAGTAGTTTCAAGAAAGTCCTGAAAATATTTATTTTTCTTAATCTAAAATACCTAGGCAATAAAATGAATGTTCACAAATTTTGGAAATAATTATTAACTATATCATTCCTAAAATCGTGATTCACATTTTCTTGGGGGTGAATAACAGGAATTTGTCCCTGTTGGATCAAATAATACAATTGTTATGCGTTTATACATTCAGGTGGTGGTGGCATATATTCAAGCATATTAATAGCAGTATTGTGTAACACTGCAGTAGCAACAATTACTCTGTTAAATCAGTTTGGATGTTACATCTTAGTCCATAACATAAAACGGGAAACCGTCTTTTCCATACACCATTTGTTCGTTCTATGGTGTTCCTTGTCCGGATCTGAGCTTCGTTATATAACTGCTATGCTCTTGTATGAGGATTTTGAAACGGAGTTAATAAATATGATTTTAATGGGTATCCACTGTCACCTAAAAAATATTTAAAATTATATACGTTTTGAAACCAAATAATGCTTATACTTACCAAGAAGTATACCATTGCCATATTTACCAGCTTCAAATCTTATTCTTAAATGGCTGTTATTAAATATTGTGGCATCATGGGTTGAACCTGACCATCTTGCCACAACATTGTTTATTTCTAAGCTACTATTACCATTGTATAAAGATAGGGATAGTAGGTTAATCTTACGAGGATATCATTTGACGAGGTGGACGCCACCAATAGATGGCAGTGGGGAGTTTGCGTCCACGGCACGTCTTTTCTTACTGTACGTCGTAGCTTGAATTACGAATTTCCTTAGCTTTGGTCGCCGAATTACCCCAATAACAGATGGCGCCAAAATTATTCAGAATGTTATATACATCCATAAGAGCTGTGTTGCAAAGTTTCTTATTTTGGGTACCTATGGCAAAGTTGCAATCTGAAGTTCCTTATATTATTAATATTGTATTGTGTTCGTTGTGTCATTGTTGTGTTTCGTTGGCTGTGCATTTGGATTATTGTTTTATTTGAGAATCTCTGAACGTTGATATATATTTCATTTTTAAGGTAAGTGGACATTATTACAATTAATATACCCATGTCTTCTTTTAGTAAAACCACAAAATCTACAAACTAAGAATTGACAATTATATTTAGAATTTTGGATACTGATTGGTTGCATTATTAAAATGGACCAATCAGCTTTTAAAAATAATTCATTTAACAATGAATTCTTAATTAAGTTCAGCTTAGTTAATCACCGTAAATAATGTTACAAATTATAGTTTCTAGGATTCAAATTTTAATTCTTAATTTTTATAAGTATTCTTAGCTCAGTTGCGTTTATACATCAATACCTAATTTGGTTAATATATCTAAATTATATTAACAGGGCATTAAGTGTACCTATAAATGCTACAGCTTACAATTTCCAAAAAAAACTGTATTTAGCGACCTACTTACTAAAATGTATTAATATAACAAATAATCACTTTTATCAATCAGCTCGTTGTGTGCTCAGTCAGTAGAGAATGAATAAATTCCATAATTTTATTATAATATGAATGTCGACATTTTTACCTGATTATAATTTAAATCTTCTTTTCGATATTTCAGAAATGGCTGGAAATAAATTTGTTTATTTCAAGTGTGGACTAAGTAAGAGATCAGATCCTACAATTAAAATGTACCGATTTCCTGTGAATGACCCTACCAGATGTCAGAAATGGATCATACACTCGTGAGTTATCCTTCCGACGATTATTTTTCATAGAGGAGTAAAAAATAGTGAATGTGAATAAATAAGTGGGTATGCAAATTTTCAAAACTAAACATAAGTATTTGATTATCGTCAAATAAAAGACAATTCGTCCAATAGTTTTTTCTGATAATGAGCTTATTTGTTTTATGATTACATTGCATATTATACGAGTACAAGAATTTAACTAGTAGAAATTCCATATCCGTTAAATCTTAAATTTATCAAAAGTACTTGAATCCTGCCTAAATTTAAATTTTGCAACCACCTCTATGGTAAAGTAACAGAATAAAAAATTATTGAAAATATTTCAAACTTTATAAGTGAACACAACTAACCGAATACAAAGGGTTGGACATTAATATTCCACGAAAATTGAAATAATTGGAAATAGTATTTTTTGTTATTTATTTTATGTTTATGAACTAAGCACGTAATAATAAGGTATAGTGGATCTCTGTGTTTATAATTGGGAGCTACTCCGTCAATAAGATAAAAATTTTACCTGTTCAAATGTATACAGACTGTTTCTTTTATCATATATGGCTATAATACTATATTATAGGCCGTAATAGATTGACAAAATGTAACTATTATGGAGAACATTAAAATTTTTTGAAAAATTTACCAAGATTTCCTCCATTCTCGAGTAATACTAGGAGAACTTAACAGGCTGCTTTTGGTTTTTTCAGAATAGAATTTTTAAATAAAAAAATATCAAAGAACAGCAAAGTTTTATTTGAACACGAATTTACTATATACATGTACCAACATATCTTCGATACGACGTTTCGTGTCTTCACGAGGCTAACATATTTTTTTTAAATAGGGATATGCCTATTTATTGTAATTATTAGTCAATGTTAAATATTCAACTTAAGCGGTATATCACACTTCAGATTTTTATGACGTTTTATCTCAAATAAGTAATTGTCGTAACTGTCGAAGTTATTTTGTAAACTTGTTTTGATTGTGCCAACAAAATGTACCGAGAGCCTTACTTTGGACCTTACCTAATGTTTCAATATAAAATAAGACTTTTTTTAACAAATATAATGTCCCTCCATAATACAGTTACCGTTTTGTCCATTTAATTGTCTTAGTAACTATTACAGTTTAGAATATAGTAATGTTACCATATTATGATAATATAAACAGCCCGTATAAAACTATAGAATAAATTAATTATTTTTAAAAAATGAAACATTGAAAAAAATCCTCGAGAAGATCAATTTTTATTGTCAACTGCAGTAGTTTGTGTGTTTATAACGTTATGACTTTATTAAACGCCTATTACGCCTTTTTTAATGGTATATATTTTTTTTATTTCCATTTTATAGGTGATGACAAAGATTACAAAATAAATATAAGATATTTCACTTGAAGGCGGTCTGATTCTTCTTAGTGTTTTAAACGATCGCCGCACTCATAAATTATATTTACGGCTCGCTTTTGTTGTAAATAACTACACCGCTAGGTACCAGGGCATTAGAAAAGTATATTTTATTCCAAGCTATACAGGGGTAACTTGAGAAATATATATTCAAAGTAATAGGATGATATATTAAAGGTTTTTTTATATAATGTTTTTAAATGTTAATTATTTCGAAAAATGTTCAGGATATGAATTTGAAAAGGAAAGTTCAGGTATAAGTAAAAAATACATCAAAATTTTTAAAATGAATCAATTGACAGATTTTATTCAACATTTTAGTAATAGATGATCTAGCGGTTATTTATACAGAATATCACAAATTCAATTATATATACTCACTGGCCACCAGAATAATAGGACCACTAAAACAATTTTGATCTTTAAATTGGACACCCCGTATTTTTTGGATTCACAAGGTTAAAACATATTATGCAGCTGCAGGATATATTTATTAATAAATTGGATATGTTAATTTTCAAATTTCTATGAATACCCAGTACCTATAAGTACTAAATAACTAACTAATTTTTTATTATCAAATATCTTTGTTACAATAGTTTTGAAAAAGTTGAATTCCGTATTTGATAATAACTAATTTAATACCCACCTCTTAACGTCTTTGGGACAACGATAAAAGGATATTTCTGGTTTTCCCACCTTGCTGGAACAACCCATCACAGCACAACACACAGGCATTTTAAAACCACAATTATAATATTATTAATGTTACTTTTGGAAGACAGGAGTTAAAATAATGCGAACAAGAAATTTTACTTCCGGATCGTTTCCCGAAAAACTAAGTGAAATACTTCTACAAAGTTTCTAGAGATTGTAGGCACATTTCTGGCCCTTAATTGCTTCTCTATATTTTTATCATTGTTTACATTATAAGTACTTAAAATCAAGACTGCATTCAGAATTCGTGGGAAAGTGATAAACTACCATTTATTATGTATACAACTAAGACTATTAACAAATATCACAAAATATTTATTTTATAAGTTTTGCTATTGATGAGGAAAATATGAATATTATTTTTTCCTTATTGCAATAATTAATTAATAAATTTAAAATATCTATAAAACATAAACACGAACAACGAATTCTAAAATACCAGCGCTCGATAGGCGACAACCCGTATAATATGCAAAATTAAATGCAAGTAAGGATTTAGCGACATACTGTAGCATGGCGCCAACCGCTAAGTCACCAGACAGTAACCAGCGGTATGAATCCTTTGATCGATAGAATTCGTACGAGTGAACAATCTTATATATTTTTTGTAATCTTTGGTGATGATTTCAAAAATATATAAGACTCATGCTTGATTAATCACCAAATGTGTGAATAAAATCATTTTGTTAAATTAGTAGCAGCAGTAATATAAACATATTTAATTCAACGGGCATAGACCGAATGCGCCGATTGATGATTATTTTAATAATCTCATAGTCCTTTTGCGCCAGAGCAATCTCAGGTAACCATAATCACAGGGTCGACTTGCGCCAATTGCCTCTACAGGGGGCCGTAATGGTATGATACATATTTTACAAATTCAAATCTTTGGATATGTCCTGCTTTATATTATTCGACTTTTTCTGATAAAAATTGCAATCTTTGTTTATATTTTTGGTTAGTTATTTTTGTAGGTATACACACACTGTTTATTTTTATATAAATATAACCTAACCTAACCTAACCTAACCTAACCTAAACCTAACCTAACCTAACCATTTTCATCGGTGTAGAGCTTAGCTGTACAATTTTTATTCGCACATCTCCACCTTAACCCCTGCTTTGTTAAACCACAGGAACCAAATTTAAAATTCTCAAATATAATTATTTTCAAGAATCTACCTTCTTAATCCTTTAATTCGGATGACACCCCGCTGTGGATCATCAGACCGATAGCCGGCGCAAGTGGACGGTCGGATTAATGACCCTTTCGGGGCATCTAGTTTAGTACAGGTAAAATCGGCGCTTTCGGTATATTGTAGCATTTAAAAATTCACTTACTCATTTTTGATATGTAAATAAAGAAACAATTCAATTTAGGTCATTTCCATGCTTTATTTGGACAATATTGATGTACTAATTACAACAACATATAACTGATAATAAGATTGAACACTTTAATCTATATTTTTGTATACCTAAAAAGTATTCTAATAATTCTGGAATCTTTCTAGAAGTTACTATAGTTCAAGGACCTGAAATTAAAAATGAGTTTTAGTCAACAATAATAATAAAGAAAAGTATGCTTACCTTTTTGATTTTCCTTTGTAATATTATATGATTGATATAAATAACTAGTTTGTTATTATAATGACAAATGTCAATGGTGTGAAGACACATAGCATATTTGTAGGTTAGTACGAGAATGTTTGTTCGATTAGTGGTCGTGTAGAGTTCTGTCCTCTAGTGGAATAGTTCTATGATCCAGTAGCTGGAATGTCAAGCAGTCACAGGCCGAGTCTTAGAAATTAGTTGAGTGTCTTAGGTCTATGATTCTTTTCAGTTGATAGTCATGTCGAAATGTCATCTATCTTGTTGGTAGTAGGGTTTAGTTTTTTTGGTACTTCCTTCTTTCCTATAAAATAAAGATGAAGGAAGAGACGCGTGCTTTTCTAGGCCTAGTTGCCTTATTGTGCTTGGTGCCCCTTTTGTTTCATGAGGGTAAGTTTGTAGAAGAATTATTCTTTTTCGGTTTGACGATAACATTTTTCTAATAGGGACCACCTTGACGGCGAAAGACCAAGTTTTGTCACGGCCAACGTTCTTGTTCTTCTTGGAGAGGCCATTTTTGTTCGTCGTCGAAGTAGCCACTAGATTAGCCGATCCAATTGTGAGATCAGATCCAGATCTGGGATCAAGGGAAGAAGAAAATCATCCTGATTTTGACTACAGGATTGATGTCCCTCCGGTGCAGTCCTCACTGATAGAATCCTACGTCCAGTCGTAGACGGGGCCACGTGCGTCCTTTTGTTCTAGAGATCTTGTTGATGACTTCCTGCTATTTTCCGCCCGCTTCCTGTATAATTGTTGCTCCCGTAGAAGCCCAAGTTGACAGACAACTCCATTCCATTACTACACCACTGCCATTCGTCCTTATGTTGAGTTTGGTAGGATAGTTTCCACATCAAGGATACAGGTTTTATTTTTATATAATTTTTTTTGTATGAGAACTTTCAGTTATATTCATTTATCATGTAAACTGATTTTTCTTATCTACTGCTAAGGATGCATAGATATATTTTTATTGTTTGAATACTTTACTATCCAATTTCAATTGTTGATAATTTTAATATATTTTGGTGTAAACAAATTATAGCTATAATCTGTGGTTAACTAGTGTTAAAATGTCTTGACACTTTACTTTATTTCAAGGATCAAGTATTTAAATACTTTTTGGATAAGTATCCTATATTTTTTTGTTAAGTTACATTTTCTATATATCTAACTATAAATTGGATAGGTATAAAATTTTATTTTTTTTTATTACTTGGTGCATAATCTGTAAATCATTGATGGGGGGTGGGTTATCAACAATCACATTTCTATTTTTAAATAAACGAAGTAAAAAACAACTAAATTGTGTTATTTCTTTTGGTCTACACTTTTAACATTTTCATAAATTTTTTGGTACTTTTTGACAATACTTCATTTTTCTTTATTTTGGTGAGGTTTATAACTATACTGTTAAAATAAAGTGGCGCTCACGGGTAGACTATTTTTTTAATTCAATACATTTTCAATTTAATAACATTGCAAGATTAAGCAACAGTTCCCATGACTTAAGCTCACTGACGAAAAGCTGCCGTTCGGAAATTATGTAATGAACTTTAGTTGCAAACCAACATCATTAAATATATTAATAAAAATTGGTATAATATACCCAATTCAACAATGAGCACAGTTTTAAGTTTTCTATCATATATTTTATTATTGTTTGCTCAATCCAATAAGTATAAGGGTGATTCTGTTCTAACTGTGATTTTTCATTTCCTTCACTATTTGTTGTCTCTGGACCCCAATTCTTGATCCTTCGCAACACTCAAAGTTACTCGCTTCCTAACGAATTCATTAAAATACTATTCTTGAGCGCTCTCTCCTTTGCGCATTCGCTTGATAGTGTTCGTTATGCAGCGAGTACATTTTTGTACGTGATAACTATAGAAAATATTTATATTGATACTGCAAGTGATACCACGCGCATAGTTAATACTATTTTTTATAGAAAAATTTCAAATTGTAATTGTGTTTGAGTAGGTAATTGAGGATGGAAGAACTTGTGAATTTAATGTTACTGGAAAATTTAGAGCTGCCGGCAATAGAAGTTCAAAATTTCCGGGTTTTGCGCAATCCTTCGAATCCTTTCAGGACAATGAATGATTTTCTCCGCCGCGAGATATTTGCCAATTCAGTCTAGTCTTCCACGGAATCTTCAAAGTTATTTGTGAATTTACTACCAATTATTTGATCCTTCCCTTGGAAATACTATAATATCATTTTTTTGCTATTCCGAAGCTTTTCCTCCGCGTAATACATGATTTAGAATGGTTTGATCCATTTCAGATAACACTTTTAAACAGACATACATAAAACATAACCATAAAATTGGAAAAATTTGACAGCGTCAAGAAGAACGAAAGCTTCATTTACGGTATTGCCAAATTTCTCATTTCGCTTAAGGACGCTCTTTAACGAATGACCTCAAGAATTGCATAGTTGTAAAGTCTTCGCTAACTACTGCTCGTTATGCAGCGAATTCGCTCGATAGCGAGTGATGTCAAGAATAAGGCTCCTGGCCCTTAATCAACAATCTATTAATGGAATTTCTGTGTTAATTAGATATTCATGATCATATTTCATCACTTTTTTTGTATAGTATTACTTGCAGCTTACAGTAGATCTCTTAAATGTCAGTATACCGTGTCATGTGCATATCTAGAATTTTTCGATAAATTTCTTATTTTTTTTTGTAGCAATAAATGATTCAAACTATAATTATCTCATAAATGTGAACAAAACAATAAATTAAACGATTTTTCCGAAGAATGTCTACTAAATTTACTTTATGTCTGTACCGTGGATATGTGAGTCTCAGTACCTACCGTGGAACGGACAATTTGAAATTTGATTATCATTCTCCATGCTTTAAAGTTGTAGCAAAATCCTTACAGACTTTTATTTTTACAATAAAGTAGAGTAATAATATGCATAAACAAATTAAAAAAAAATAATTTTAAAGAACAAAAAATATTAATAAAAAAAATCACAGAACAGAATTACCTACCCATAAATATTACACAATAAATAATATTTTCAATGAATATAATTTCCGGCAGTCTATTGTGAAACATTAAATTTAAGACCGGTCCTTAGTATTGGGTTAGTTGTGTATCCTTATCAGTAAGTGATAAAGCTGTCAAAAGGACGTCAGGTAGGTATTTTGCGTAGTAGTTCATAGAAAAAATTTTTTTCTTTGATATAAAGAATTTTTTGTTTACTGGGCTTATCCAAATTTTCACGTTGACCGGTTACTTTCAACACCAGGCAAATAAATATAATATTTATATTAAATTCAGATTCAAATATCTTTTGTACGTATATATTTATTATTTTTTTTATTTCCGGTTTTGTTACGATTCTTGTGAATGGTCTTTTGTTTGATTTTAAAAACCCTTATTAAAGATAAGTATCAAAGTGTTTTTGCCGTTGTTGTGTACCTACCAAGAAATTTCAATGATGAGTAGTTGTTTTTGAGAATTATGCACAGGTATGGGATTATCTCAATACAATTCGGGAAATTCCAAACAAGGGTTTTGCTGTAGTTGTTTTTAGTAATGCTCGTTACAGAAATGAAATAAATTCAAGTTTCTTTAAACACAACAAAATACTTACTTTACCATAACCATTACAATAAATAATATGTTTGTTAACGTTCATGTTCCTAATTTCAGGTAATGCTGTTTTGGCAGAGCTAAGCCAGAAATCGCTAAGAAATAAGCTGATTTGTAGCAAACATTTCAGTGAAAATATTAGTCAATCTAAAAGATTGCCTATTACTGCTGTGCCATTCCGCTACATAAGTGATGAGGGTTCAGAAAGTGAATCGGTTAAGGAAAGTTTGAATGAACAAATAATGCAATTGAATGTTTCCTCACTTCCACAAACATATTCGAGAAGGGATGTTATTGCCCCGATTTCTTCCAGAAACATTGACATGACTTTTTCTGATGGTTCTGTCAGTAACCATGAAGATGAACAGTGGTTGCAAGAGTTACAGAACCTTCCATCTTGTTCTACGAGAAGTGGAGATAGGAAGCAATCATTGCAAGAAGAAAATGTTGAGAAAAGAACTAACCAATGTTAGGAAAAAAGTCAACAGCTTGAATACTCTATTGAGAGCTACAAAAAAAAAAAGGATTATGAAAACTCAACTCTCTGCGAACGTTTTGTATGGAGAAGCAACTTTAACGGATTTTACAAAATCTCTTGTAAATATGCAATTACGACATAAGATGAAATCCCCAGTTACCATCTGAAAAAAAACCTGCCGTATCATTACTTTATAAAGGACCTGAGACATATAGATATTTGCGACAAAAAGGATTTACCTTGCCACCAATATCAACAGTGAAATCATGGGTTGCCAATTTCCGATGCAAACCCGGATTCAATAAAAATTTTTTTATGAATCTTACTTTAAAGGCGGATACGATGCTGCCTTACGAGAAGAAGTGTTCTAATGTTCGACGAAATGTCTATTAAGAGGAATCTTGAAAAGGGGCTTCTTATATTTTATAAAAATTTAAATGATAAGTTTGAAAACTCCAACATCGCTGTTGAAAAATTTCACCATGATAGTACTTAATAGTTTCGACGAAAATATCGGAAAAATTTGAAATAATAAAATAATATTAAATTTGAAAAAGAAAATTGTTAGAAAAATAAAAAAATTACTTTCCGAGTGGTATGCAACAAATGCAATCTGTGGTAGTCATAGGTAATATATTTTCAATTTATTGTTGCGGACTCAGACTTTCGAATATTGTAAAACTTTTTCAAGTTCATTAAAAACTAGACAGACAAAGAAAAATAATAAACTATCAATCATTCAGCATAACTGAATAACCAATATATTTTGTATGTTCCTTGTGGTATATTCATTATTCTTTCTGCTTTTTACTTTTGGAAATTAAACCACAATCTTTTTTATGTTTTTCTTACAACGTTTCGGTATCAATCTGCTACCCGATAGCAGCCAGCTACCCGTTATCTAATCAAGAGTAATTAAGTTTTATAAAATTGTTGGTCCCTAGATGACATTAACGAAAAAATTCGAAAACTAGACTATCAATAATATTATAAAGTTTAAGACTGCAAAAAATTGTAAATTTTTTAAGGATGATGAAATATTTTTTGTAGAGTGTGATTTGATTTCCCATAATAAATAATCAATAACAAAAAGAATAATGAATCAACATTTTTATTTTGAGTAGGTATTTCAATAGTAAATGTGAATACTTGACCGAAGAATAGAGGTCACCGCGAGTAGATTCTACATATAGGTACTATATTTTTTGGGTTTTACGGTCTTTGTAACCGAGATACAGGTTGTTTAGAGGATTTTGCCCATTTCTTCCTAAGGTCAAAACTAATGAGCTACTCTGTATATTTTCTTGATAACACAAAGTTATCTTAGCCCAAACGAGTCGAGTACTGGTTATAAAAAAATAATTTACGAAAAACCAAAAAAAATTAGAACGTGAATAATGTGATGCGTTCCGAAGCAGCACCCTGTATATCAAAGTTTGCAAAAAAACATTTTACGAATTTGAAAAAGTTTTAAAACTACAATAGTTTACTCAATTTGTTGGCCATTCGAATTTCCCACTAACAATTTGTACTTGTTTTTATGTTTTTGTGTATTAAGTAACTAAAGAAAGAAATCTTATCATCTTCAAGTGATAAATTATGAAAATCAATTATTTTTAAGCGATTGAATTGTTACTACTTGGATTTGTGTATGTTGTCGTAGCTGTCCATTACCACTAACGACGGTACTTCTAAATTCGGAATTAACTGTGTCGTAACCCACTTTGTAAATATTTCACCGTTTGAATTTACTGTTTGGACCCTTACTTTGTGGAATCTACTCATATTAATATTATAAATGAAACTAACTGTTTCTAATTAATTCCACTATTTAATTACAAAATTTATGAAAATTATTAAAGGATATTGATAATTATTTCGATATTCACATATCATCGTCAGAATGACAGAAGTTACATTTTATGTGATACCTACTTGATGTTTATTATTTTGGCTAGACCAAATAGTAAGTGACCTATCTTGTGATTGACTTAATATATATGAATAGAAAAAAGAAGATATGATTTTACAAATATTAAAGCTTAGGTATTATTAGCCCTATGGGGATATCCCTGATATCTTTTTCCCATTTAAGATCAGTATAACTGTGCAATGATATAGGAAACCAAGGAAAACTATATCTGCTGATCTTTACAATTGTTACTTAAGAAGACAATTTATTAGTGGAGAGCTCCCTAGATTTATCTGTTCATTGACAACTTCATATTGTGGGTCTCTTAAGTGTCTTCTTATTTCTAGTTCTTCAAGGAAATCTAGTTCTTGTTTCTTATCACAAATATGCAGTACTTCTAGTTCTGTGTTAGGTGTTAATAAATGTTTTGTGTCAAGAAGGTGTTTTGCGTAATGTGATTTATCTGGCTGTTTTAATCTGTATGCTCGTGAGTGTTCATTGTATCTAATTTCAAAATTTCGAATTGTTTGACCAATATAGACAGCATTACATTCTGGACATTTAAGTTTATATATTCCAGACTTTTTTAATGGGGGTATTTTTGTTTTTACATTTAACAATTTTTTACTCACATTGTTTTCTGTTTTAAAAGAAATTGCTGTATTTGTTGAACAATGTTATGTTATCTTTGAAATATTATTGGAAATATTACCAGCATATGTGATGGTTTTGTAATTTTGTATTTCCCTAGTTTTTTCAGGAAATATTAATTGTAATGCCACTTTTTCCTCTTTTTTATTAATTAATTTATTTATTATATGTAATGGATAACCGTTGGATGTGGCTATTTGTTTAATTATATTAATTTCTCTATCAAAATTATATTTAACACTGAACACTGTTTACACTACCACTACACCAACACTAACACTTTACACTATCTTACGCGCGTTTCGATAACCAAGTTATCTTCTTCAGAGACTGAAGGTAAACTAACACTAGGGTGCTTCGTCATCCATATATACTAATCTTTTATCGCGCCAAACTAGTTAATCCGCGGGAACAAACCATTCTGGCGCGAAAAAATTTTTACAATTGTTTTTTTCCTAATAAACTATACAACGGACTATAGGGTATAGGTCCTTTGTCTTTATTCAAACTATTATTACATTTAACTATTTCTATACTTTCAAATGCATCCAACATTCTATTGTTAGATACATTTTTTAACAATTTTACACTATCTAAACTTATTGAATGATTATAATCTAAAACATGTTCAACAACACTGGATTTCTCCGTACGCCCATATTTTAAATGAGCTACATGCTCTTTATAACGAACTTTTACAGACCTCTTAGTCTACCCAACATATTTCATATCACAATCATTACAACTAATTTCATAAATACCACTCTTTTCCAATTCCATTATTTTATCCTTTGGGTTACCTAACAGCTGTTTTAAAGTATTGTTTGATTTATAAACTAAATTTAATCCTGCTTTATTAAACCTTGTGTATAACAAGGGTTAAAAGGTACTGAAATAAATTTTTCTATTTTACTATTTTCATTTTTGAAAAAAGTGGTATCATGGAGAGATTTCTTAAACCTATGGCGATTAATTAACTTATCTACTATTTTCCTATCATACCCGTTAATAACAGCTATATCCCCAATTAAATTCTTTTCATTATTATATCTTTCCTCATTAAGAGGAAAATAAGTTAATCTATGTACCAAAAAATGAAGACTAGCCATTTTAAGTTGATTACAATGAAAATAATCAGCTGGGATATACCTGTGAGTAGCAGTATCTTTTCTATAAATATCAAATTCTAACCTATTCTTATTCCTAATTACTAATGTATCTAAAAATGATAACTGTCCATTTATTTAGTATAGAAATAGTTAAATGTAATAATAGTTTGAATAAAGACAAAGGACCTATACCCTATAGTCCGTTGTATAGTTTATTGGGAAAAAAACAATTGTAAAAATTTTTTCGCGCCAGAATGGTTTGTTCCCGCGGATTTACTAGTTTGGCGCGATAAAAGATTAGTATATATGGATGACGAAGCACCCTAGTGTTAGTTTACCTTCAGTCTCTGAAGAAGATAACTTGGTTATCGAAACGCGCGTAAGATAGTGTAAAATGTTAGTGTTGGTGTAGTGGTAGTGTAAACAGTGTTCAGTGTCAAGTATCGCCAACGGTTCCAGAATTCCCAACTTAAAATTATATTTGTTCATAGGAACTGAAAATGCTCTATGTATCATTGAATTATATGCTGCTAATTTATGTGACATGGGATGATTGGAACTATATGGTATAGTCACATCAGTATGTGTTGGTTTTCTGTAAATTGAAAGATCAAGTATATTATTGACTCTTTGAATTTTAATATCAAGAAAATTGATTGAGTTATTTTCTTCAACTTCTAATGTAAATTTAATTTTTGGATGTAAATTATTAATATGATTGAACAATATATCTAATTGTCGTTCACTACCTACAAAACAAGCTAATATGTCATCTACATACCTATACCAAAATAATATATTTTTTGAAATGTTACATTCAAAGATTTTTCTTTCTAAACTGTCCATAAAAATGTTTGCTAAAATTGGTGATATGGGGCTTCTCATTGGTAAACCTTCATTTTGAATATATACCTTATTATCAAAAGTAAAATAATTCTGATTAATACATACATCAAACAAATTAAGTATATCTGATATTATTCCTGGATTAATATTTTTATCCTGTAGTAATTTTTTAACAAGTGTTATGCATTCTTTAGGAGGAATTTTGGAGAACATATTGGTAACATCAAATGAAATAAGTTTAGAGTTATCTTGTAATTTGTATGTTTTTAATTTTTTGATTAGTTCTATTGAATTTTCAATTGAGTATTTAGATATACCTCCATAGCTATTAAGTATATTGTTTAGTTTTTTAGCTAACTTATTATTAGGAGTATTAACGTAAGAAACTACAGGTCTAATTGGTTTCGATACTTTATGTAATTTAACAGTTCCATATAATTGTGGAGACTGAGGATTTTTATTAATCATGTATTTTTTCTCATAATCATTGAAAACATAATTTGAACTATTGACAATCTCTCTAACATTATTAGAAAAATCTTATTGACTTAAATGTCCAGAATGTAATGCTGTATATATTGGTCAAACAATTCGAAATTTTGAAATTAGATACAATGAACACTCACGAGCATACAGATTAAAACAGCCAGATAAATCACATTACGCAAAACACCTTCTTGACACAAAACATTCATTAACACCTAACACAGAACTAGAAGTACTGCATATTTGTGATAAGAAACAAGAACTAGATTTCCTTGAAGAACTAGAAATAAGAAGACACTTAAGAGACCCACAATATGAAGTTGTCAATGAACAGATAAATCTAGGGAGCTCTCCACTAATAAATTGTCTTCTTAAGTAACAATTGTAAAGATCAGCAGATATAGTTTTCCTTGGTTTCCTATATCATTGCACAGTTATACTGATCTTAAATGGGAAAAAGATATCCAGCATATCCCCATAGGGCTAATAATACCTAAGCTTTAATATTTGTAAAATCATATCTTCTTCTTTTTTCTATTCATATATATTAAGTCAATCACGAAATAGGTCACTTACTATTTGGTCTAGCCTAGCCAAGTAGGTATCACATAAAATGTAACTTCTGTCATTCTGACGATGATATGTCAATATCGAAATAATTATCAATATCCTTTAATAATTTTCATAAATTTTGTAATTAAATAGTGGAATTAATTAGAAACAGTTAGTTTCATTTATAATATTAATTTCACCGTTTATTTCACCGTGGTAATCTGACGACGATGATTTAGAGGAAAACACTAAGCTGGCATCTTCCACAAATCCTTTGGATGAACCAGCGTGAACAATAATAAAACGTTTACCGTCATAACCTCCTGGTTTACGTACCATTTTAACATTACTGTCCTACCAAGAACTTAATTTAGTTCCTTTTGCATATATCCATGTTTCATCTAAAAATATAATTTGTCTTGAAAAAACACTATCACTATTTGCTCAAGCAATACCAATAAAGAGGTATTTCCAACAGAAAGAATTTTCTTATTTTTTAATCATTTATGGTTTTAACAGTAACATGCTTCCCTAAAAAAATTGAAATTATCATTATCTTAAACAAAAAAAAAGATTTTTTGATATTTACTTCATACTAAAGTTGAACACAAATTTTTGATATTCAGATTTTTTAATTATTTGTACCAAAAAATGTATAGAACAACCCCGTATGTGACATCAAAAAATTCAAATTAGAAAACTGAATTGTGAAAAACACAATCTACACTCAGGAGCCCAATTCTTGAGCGTTCGCTACACTCAAGGTTATTCGCTTCCTAACGAATTCTTTAAAATACTATTCTTGAGCGCTCTTTGATTTGCGCATTCGCTTGATAGTGTTCGTTATGCAGCGAGTACATTTTTGTAGGAAATAATCTTATATTTATACTGAAAGTGACAGATAAGTGACAGTGCGCGTATAGGTTGATATTATTTTTGCTGAAAAAAATTAAAATTGTAATCGAGAATGGATGAGCTTGTGAATTTAATGTTAATCGAAAATTTAGAGCTAGCGGAAATAGAAGTTCAAAATTTCCGTGTTCCGCGCAATCCTACGAATCCGTTCACGACAATGAATGAAGCGGCTTTTATTAAAACATTTCGTCTTTCGAAGCATTTAGTGAATTATTTAATAGATACTTTAGAGCCTTATGTAGCCCCACAACGCAGACCAACTGACTTGGATATCACAATAAAGGTAAAGTTTCCAAGCGTTTTGATTTCGAAATCATGCAATTTTTATGTTTATAGGTATTAGTTGCATTACATTTCTTTGCAAGTGGGAGTCACCAAACAACAGTTAGTGAAAATAAGTATTTGGATGTTTCACAATCCACGGTTTCACGATGCATTCAAGAAATTTCCGATGCACTGAATGAACCAGCGATATTTAATGCATGGGTGCATATGCCAGAAAATTTGCAAGAACTAAATGATACGAGATTAAAGTAATTAAACTATCTAAGCTCATAATTTTATTTGTAGTTATTTATTTTTTAAACTTAATCTTTCAGGTTTTATGAAAATCATGGTTTCCCTGGAGTAATCGGCTGTATTGATTGTACACACGTTGCTATCATTACACCAAAAGCAAATGATGTTGAACATCCAGAACATTTATATGTGAATCGCAAAAATTATCACTCGATAAATGTACAATTGGTAAGGAACAGTGAAATAAATTACATTTGTATTGCAAAATATCCAATCCATTGTCCTTTGCCTAAATCAGATTAGTTTTCATAATCGACAATGTATTAAGATTTTTCAGGTATGTGATGCAAGCTTGAACATATTGAATGTATGTGCAAGATTCCCAGGTAGCACGCATGATTCATTTATATGGGGACAATCAAATGCACAACAATACATGCGAAATTTACACGAGGAGTACAGTGAATATTTCTTGTTGGGTAAGTTTTAAAAATATTCTTGTAATATGTCAATTTCTAATTAATTATGAACTTATAATTATTTGAATCTTCCAGCAAAACTGTCGGTTAAAACCAAGAGCGAAAAATTTATTGATTGTAATTTAAAAATTTTAACAAATTTCGAATTTTTTTTTAGGCGACTCTGGATACCCATTACGGAAATGGTTACTAACACCTCTTGATGGAGATTTTGAACCTGGTACACCGGAGCACAACTACAACAGAGCACATAAAAATACCCGTGTCAAAATTGAATGTTGTAACGGAGTATTGAAAAATAGATTTAGATGTCTGCTTAGATACAGAACATTGCATTCTGATCCACAAAAAGCGTGCAAAATAATAAATGCATGCGTCGTGTTGCACAACATGTGTATAAAATATGGTATGCCTGATCCAGAAGAAGCTGATGCTAATGTAGATTTCGGCATTATGCATGATGAAATTCAGAATGTTGATGCCAACGAAGATGATGTTGCAAGACGAATCAATCCCGAGTTAGTAGAAGGGCGCAGGGCAAGAAGAAGGATCATTCGACAGAACTTCAATTAAATTACATGTTATTACAAATATATTTCTTTAATAACACCTTCATTTAAATTTTTATTCACAAATCTTTCGTCCATTTCAACAACTAGAAAAATAATAAATTGAACAAAATCCAGAAAAACTTAACATAAAAAAAAATTAAAATGGTAGTTCAATGACCAGGTATATAAACTTTCCTCTCCAGTCTTTCACTAAAAAACTACGAATAAAATGTAATTGAAACATAAAAGAATCAAAAATAATAATTAATTCACCTAATAGATGCTATTCAAACACAACTGGAAAAATAGGAACATGCAAGTAACATAGGCACAGAAAAAATAAAATGGAATGATTTATATTAGTATTAGTATTGGATAATTTAACTAAGCCATCTGCAATAGTTTCATGCGCAACAGCTATTCTTTCATGCGCAATAGCTATTCTTTCAATGAGTTTTAATTTTGCTCCATAATGTCGTTCCTTGATTTCAAGCTTCCTTTTTAAGTGCTCTTCATAGGAACTAAGCCCATTCAAAGAATGATGTAAATGATCTCTTTTTTTTGGCATTCTCTTCTTTTCAGTTTTCTTTGGTGTACTTGTGGCAATATTTGATTCACGATTTACAATACATTCTGTTCTACTGTCACAAATAGAACTATTTTCTTTGTAGCTTGTATTCGCTGAAGCACCCACTTCATGTGGCAAATGGTGCACAGTTGAAGATGATAGATCTGCAGGCGGTGAAAGACTGTATGGTTCTATTGAAGAAAGACATAGCTGTGTTGTAGACTCTGCAACCTCATGACCTTGTACAGAAACCTTTTTTATTATTTCTAAAATGTCTCCTTCTAAATCAGAAATATTTGAGTCCATTGAAGGGCCTCCACCAGTGCCTCTAGCATAAGATTGATTCTTTGAATGCTTTTTCTTTGTACGGGACCGAAGATCTTGCCAGCACTAAAAATTACAAACATTAAACGACTCAAGAAGTGACAGAAGTTATTGATCTTTTACCTTTCTCCATGATTCATAATCTTTATTTGCTCCACCGGGAATACTATTTAAAATATTTGCTAACTTATTCCACTCTTCTATGGAATCTTTCAAGGTAAAGTTATTTGTGAGTTTACCACTAATCATGTGTTCCTTCCCGTGCAAATATTCCACCATCATTTTTATTTGGTCCCGGAGCTTTCCCTCCACGTTCCCGTAATTCATTATTTAAATTGTTTTGATTCATTTCATAAAACACTCTTAGACAAACGTACATAAAACATAACCATAAAATTGGAATAATTTGACAGCGTCAAGAAGAGCGAACGCTTTATTTACGGTATTGCCAAATTTCTCATTTCGCTTAAGGACGCCCTTTAACGAATCACCTCAAGAATTGCATAATAGTAAAGTCTTCGCTAACTACTGCTCGTTATGCAGCGAATTCGCTTGATAGCGAGTGATGTCAAGAATTGGGCTCCAGACCATTCAAATTGGTAAACATGTATGGACATTACCCAACTTAGAAATCAGCACATGTAGAAGCTATATTTTATCATATTCAAATTAAAAATATGCACAACTTTCTGTATTCTAAAACTTTCATTACTCATAACTTCTATAATCGAACTTACGTTAAATTACCTACTAGTTTTCTAAGATTTTCATATACCACACTATAAGCTGCTGGTGAAAAATCTCACTGTATGGATAATACTACATGCACTATGATGTGTAATCTTAATTATGATATGATTTCACTTCTCTTTTATTTAAAGTGTAAGCTGACTGTAATGTAAGGCTTAAGAACTCCCATGTTCTTGTATTATTGTTTCACATGTTTGTTTACTTACTTTGTCTAACATGTTATATAAGGTATTCCGTACTGTCATTTAGGTTCCCTCGGGTAAATCCTCTGTTTTTAGTTTTAATCGAGGTGTTTGATTGAGTGACGTTGGGAGAGTTGGAATATTTTCCTTGCTTTTTTTAAGGGAACATACCGTTTTCACAGATATTTTCAATGCAGTTGCCACTCTCTGAAATATAATATTAAATAGAAATGTCCTTAAATAGATGTTAACTTTAGAATAATACCTCCTGAACAGATGAAATAGGTTGAAAGGGTCCGCCGTTGTTTTTTTCCATCTCAAAATATTCAATCAAGTTCATAACAAACTCCAGTGCTCGTGAATTAAGCCACTTTCCAGGCATTTTCTGAAAATAACTGTTGGTTAATATACCGTTACAAGTACAATCAGACACTTGATTCATGCAAATTTGAAAATTCTGCAGAGATTTACAAATTGTAGAGAATTATAAATACTATTTACCACCAATAAGTAGTGAAATAAGCATTGTAATATTCCCGTCTCACGGCATTTTAGGTGTTATGAAATGTCAAAAGTTTACAAGTTGTTAATGTAATAAATTAGTACTTACCAATGTTAAATGGAATAAAAAGTCAAATTAGTTCTTACAAGAACTGATTTTAACAATTGATACACTTTGAATCCAAAAAATCACTGAAAACAAGTCAGTAAACTAACCTCAAATGCGGTAGTGTCAAATTCAACTTTTAGTACGATCAGTTATTCACGTTACGTCAATTATATCGTTGTCTCTTTTTACGGTTACTACGGCAAATTTAAAGAAACTATTACGTATGTCTTGTAGTTAGTCTTGTGTAGAAGACAATCGATCGAACGTTGTTATGTTTGATTTATATTGATAGAAGAAGATAGAATGTAGAAAATATGTGTTGCATAAATCGTAGATTGGATCACGTGATGGAAAAGCTTCACCGTTTCTATTGTATATGAATAGAAAAAAGAAGAAGATATGATTTTACAAATATTAAAGCTTAGGTATTATTAGCCCTATGGGGATATCCTGGATATCTTTTTCCCATTTAATATCAGTATAACTGTGCAATGATATAGGAAACCAAGGAAAACTATATCTGCTGATCTTTACAATTGTTACTTAAGAGGACAATTTAATAGATTTATCTGTTCATTGACAACTCGTGAGTGTTCATTGTATCTAATTTCAAAATTTCGAATTGTTTGACCAATATAGACAGCATTACATTCTGGACATTTAAGTTTATATATTCCAGACTTTTTTATTGGGGGTATTTTTGTTTTTACATTTAACAATTTTTTACTAAAATTGTTTTCTGTTTTAAAAGAAATTGCTGTATTTGTTGAAAGTTGAAAGTTGTTTGAAATATTATTAGAAATATTACCAGCATATGTGATGGTTTTGTAATTTTGTATTTCCCTAGATTTTTCAGGAAATATTAATTGTACTGCCACTTTTTCCTCTTTTTTATTAATTTATTTATTTATTATATGTAATGGATAACCGTTGGATGTGGCTATTTGTTTAATTATATTAATTTCTCTATAAAAATTATGTTTGTTCATAGGAACTGAAAATGCTCTATGTATCATTGAATTATATGCTGCTAATTTATGTGACATGGGATGATTAGAATTATATGGTATAGTCACATCAGTATGTGTTGGTTTTCTGTAAATTGAAAAATCAAGTATATTATTGACTCTTTGAATTTTAATATCAAGAAAATTGATTGAGTTATTTTCTTCAACTTCTAATGTAAATTTAATTTTTGGATGTAAATTATTAATATGATTGAACAATATATCTAATTGTCGTTCACTACCTACAAAACTAGCTAATATGTCATCAACATACCTATACCAAAAAAATATATTTTTTGAAATGTTACATTCAAAGATTTTTCTTTCTAAACTGTCCATAAAAATGTTTGCTAAAATTGGTAAACCTTCATTTTGAATATATACTTTATTATCAAAAGTATATAATAATATCAGATATACTTAATTTGTTTGATGTATGTATTAATCAGAATTATTTCATTTGGTCTAGCCAAAATACTAAACATCAAGTAGGTATCACATAAAATGTAACTTCTGTCATTCTGACGATGATATGTCAATATCGAAATAATTATCAATATCTTAGATTTTTAATAATTTTTTCATTAAATAGTGGAATTAATTAGAAGTACTTAGTTTCATTTAAAAAAGTAATTAAAGAAATGTTACATATAAAAAAAAATCATATCAAAAGCTTGAGTCAAATTTATCATAATTTAATAAAACAACAAATTAATTATCAATAACTACATTTTTTTTATCTATTTTTCAAATATCGTAAATTTATTTCTGAAGTAAATACTTGTATCATAACTAAATAACAATTGAATATTTTTTACTTCATTATGCTATTTCATAAAATAAACATTTTGAAAAAGCTTTCAAACGAAAGCGAAACGTCAAATAGTATATTACGGACCAAGTCCAGTAAAGTAAGAAATGTCTCAGATCACATGTATTTGTCGGCCGAAGCGAAGCTGAGGTCGACAAACATGTGATCTGAGGCTTTCTTACTTACTGGCCGAGGTGTGTATATATACTATTTTTCTGTTCGACGGAGCCGGAGAGCGGCAGCTTCGTTTATCGCGACGGCCCAAAAGTTGACACTTTCCGGCCGGAGGATAGAAAAAAAACTTTTTAACTGATTTATTTAAAATATAAAACTAACCAAGCCGAAGAAATAAAAATCAAGCGATTATTATATATACAGAGTGGCCCATTAGTGTGTGGAGGTGCAATAACTTACTTAGGATAAAAAATACAAAGAAATGTTTCAAATAAAAGTTGTTGTATTTCCGCCGATACACATTTCTGAGATATTTTGAGATATACTGGGTGTTCTGCCTAAACGAGACAACACAAAGTTTACCTTTTTTTGATAGGACACCATCGAATTCAGCGTAAAATTCTGCATCTAGCACTATCTTTTCTTTTCCCATAAATTGCGACGTTGCCAAGTTGGAGGGAAAAATATGAAGATTTTACGAAAATTGGTGCACTATAAATGCTGGCTTTGTGCAAAATCAGCTTTTTTACTCTGGTTCACATGTTACTTTCTGATTGGTATACCTTCCCTTCGGCAGAATTTGCTACTCAGGTTTTTTTCCTAGCGCGTGGGTTTCTTCCTACTCAGCGGAATTGTTATTTAGAAACTCGTTTCCTGTGTATTACTTTTTGCAATATTTTAAACTGCTTTGCTGACTTCTATTTTGCATCAGTGTCTGCTTTATTCTAAATTAAATGAAATTTTTTATACAGGGTGATGTTCCCTATGTTTCTTTATTTGGTATTTATTACATATTGTAACATTTGTATATGAATAACCTTCAATATAGGTCCTATTTATCCGTGTCATGTGACCTGTTCATTATCCACACCTATTATTCACTGGTGAATAATGTACGTCATTATACTTGAAGAAGCACACGTAAATTGTAAACATTATCAAATAGTCGTGGACAAAAATATTATTACCTTTGACTAGCAATTAAAATGGAACACCCCAACGAATTTTCTCTAGGTTAAGTATCGGGTATACGTTCGTTTTTTTCTGCTCGAGCATGATTTTTCTGAAATTTAATTTTAATTGAAAAGCAAATTTATTTCTCTACCCTCTCTTAGGATTAGGTCCTCTTCGGGGTTTGATCTGAAAGCAAGTGATTTTAAGGTCACGGTAGGGACAGCTGTGGCTCGTTACCCACTCACTCCTTATTACCAAGCTCAAATGTCGGTTAAACATTGTCTTGTGGAGTGTCCGTTAATTTATTACGAGATAACGCATTCGTCAATCAAGAAACTCGTGGTCCATCTTAGGAGGGCAGTGTAATGTTGAAAATTTGAGTACATACCTTAAGGCAATTAACTTTTATACAAAAATCTAAGCTGTAACCATTATACTGGAAAATGAATTTAGCCATCGCTAACAACCCGTTGGGTTAATGCAAATTAGTAAGAAAAAAATTGCTATTAGATTTGCTGCTATAATGTTCGATCGATATTTAAATATGGAAGCAAGTTGGTAACAAGGCTGGTTAGGCTCCATTTTAGTTTAGGATTCAAAATTATAAATTTTGGTTCGTGAGGGTTTTTTAATATTGCCTATCACATGTCCGTCATTGTTTGTTTGTCATTATTGAATAAGCATTGGATTGTTCAGGGTAGTGTGGGAAGACGTGGACCTCATGACAGACGACGAAGTTAACCGACACAAATGAAAAATGCCAAAAACCCAAGCCGTAACTTTCAGCGAATCTGTCATCTCCTAGACGGTAACGGCAGTTTGTACTAAAGAAAGATATGGACAAGCTTAAAGAAGTTGAAGAAACCATAATGACTGCCTATGGCATAATTCAGAATGGAGGGTCTGAGGTTCTCTTCTTGAAGGACATAGACCGGGTTTACTGGAACTAAACAAGTGCATATGATACAAGTGCGAGGTGGGCGAAGGAGATCATGACAAGTCTAAAGCCTTGGGATGATGAATCCCTCATGGTACTAGAGGGGAGATACCCAAACTCGTTGTTCACCTACGCCAGAAAAATTACTTAGATAAAAACACGTTTAGTTTTAAATCATGAAAATTCGAAACTATCTGCTTGCCCACCTCGATTCAAAAGGAGCGGAACGTACAGCTCATTATCTCATCATAGTTTGGGTACTCGAAATGGAAATGGAGAATATTTCCAAGAGATTGTACTTTTATAGAAAACATTTTGAGAAAAAGGGATTTTTTAAAGTAGTTGGTAAGAATATAAAAAATGGCGGACACGCCCGTGATTTCTGAAAAATGGCGACTGCGCCAGTACTTTGGGTAGGTATTTCTCAATTAGCCCATAATATCATCTCTGACATAACAAAAACATTTTTATTTATATACAGTGTGAGTTATTAAAAACTTTTAATTAATATTGAACAAAAGTAAGGCCCCAAGGGATTTATTTGCTTTTGTCAACATTTAAACCAACTGTGTGACTGTAATGTTACAGATATAGGGAAAATATTATATCGATATAAGGCATGGAAAAGTTAAAATTTACTACTTCCCAATGTTAAAAGCAACTCCCTCCTTTTTTTTAATGGGGCATTCTTGATTCTTAAACTTTTTCCACAAAAGTACATCAAACTAAAATCCGGTATGGCCAAAAATACGTAGGTACAGTCTGTAACGTTTATTTTAATTTCCGTTAAAATATCTTTTTTCATATAAGGTTTACACAGTGATGGGCAAATGTGTGGAACCAAGTGAATATCTCTTGAATTGTTAGAGATATCGAAAAGAAATTTGGTAGGTAGGTTTTACTGTGAATTGCGTAGGTATATGTTTCTGATTTGTTCAACAATGTTGAACTTGCAGTATAACCGGAAGTATCCAATGTCGTTTTTACAATTTGTAATGTATCAGTATATTATTTTAGTTTCGAATAAAGCATTTTGTTACGAACACAAAATTACAAGGTCTCACCGATGCTTCCAAATCATCAGATGGTGTAGGAGCAGCCATCCTCACCCCAAATACATCTATAAAATTTAATTTCAAGTCGATCACTTCTTCATACACTGCAGAGTTGTATGCAATACTACAAGTACTCATTCATATTAAAGAATCAAAAAAGTTCCTATCTCTAATAATAACAGACTCCTTCAGTTCACTCCAAACAATCCAACACTTATATACCAAAAATCCAATCGCCTTACTGATCAAAACAGAAATAGCGTACTTAAAAGCTGAAGATACCACTGTCGAATTGATGTTTGTACCATCACATTCCGGTATAAAAGGAAATGAAGAAGTAGACCAACTAGCCCGATCTGCACCAAACAACCAAGTCTCTATCCAAATAGACGAAGCTACTTCTTATGACATGAAATCTGAAATTAAATCTAAAGTGTTTAGTGCGTGGTAAAACGTGTGGAGTACAACACAAAATAAACTAAAAGAAATGAAACAATCAGTGAATCCTTGGCCTCAACCAACATCGAACAGACCACACTAAGTAAGAATATCACGTTTGCGACTGGGTCATTGCAATTTAACCCATAAATATGTCATCACACGAACTGAATTACCAATATGTGAAACCTGTCAAATTAGTCTTAGTGTAAAGCATATATTAATCGAGTGTAAAAAATATGTAACTACGAGAAAGAAGTACAACATTCCAGCGAATATAGCGGAGTCTCTAGGTAGAAACATGAACGTTGAAGATACAGTAGGTTATTTAAAGGACACCGATTTATATATGTTATTGTAATTTTTGTTTTTTTCCTTATGTTATGTGTCTTATGTCGCTAATAACCTCAGCGGTTGAAGCGACTGAATTGAATAAAAAAAATTACAAGGTCCGACATTTTTTATTTCAATGCCAACCAAGATATTAACAAAAAAGTATCTAAAGAAAGGAAAAATCTAATGATATCTAATAGTCCATGAAAACCATTATAGCAGTGACAGTAGTTGTCAAAATAAGTAAGTAGTATTTGAATTCGAACAAAAAATGGTCGAATCAAGTGAAAGAGAAAGGATAGAAAAATTGATTATGATTGGGTATGGAGACAGGAAAAGGCCACATCAACAGGTTTGTGATCTCTTTAACGATGTTCATCCAAATCCCAGCTATCACGTTCGGTAGTGACAAAAACTTTGCAAAGATATAACACAACTGGAACAGTCAGCAATTTACAAAAAAGTGGCCGGTTAAAAAGTGCAACAAACGAAAATGTAGCTTAAAATATTGCTATAGAAAATCCTCATTTATCCACTAATGAACTTGCTAGTACGTACGAAATTAGCTTTCGTTCGGAAGGAAGGGTATTGAGGGGAGAAAAATATCATCCTTACAAAATTCGTCTTGTTCAAGAACTCTCCGAAGACGATTTCGACAGACGTTTAGAATTTTAAGAAACGGTTATGGATATTTGCAGCCGTGATAATAATTTTGTGAGAAATATGGTGTTTTCAGACGAGGCATACATTTTTTTATGAACGGTACAGTTATAATCGACATAGCAACCGCTACTGGTCGCGCAGTAATCCTTATTGGGTACCAGTGGCTCAGCATCTCCAAAAATTGAACGTTTGGGCTGGTATTTACAACAACAAAATCGTAGGACCTTTCTTCTTACAAGGAAACTTGAACGGAGTGAGGTATTTAGAGTTTTAAGACACACAGGTGATTCCGGCGCTGGAGGTGAATAGACAGTTACCAAATAATATTTGGTTCCAGCAGGACAGGGCACCACTCCATTACGCTCGCATTGTTCGTGATCGTTTGGATAGTACATTTCATAACAGATGGATAGAAAGAAGGGGTAGGTACTTATGAATGGCCTGTGCAAAATCCCAACCTTAACCCATTGGGTTATTTTCTATGTGGTTATTTAAAGTCTAGACCAAACAATTTGAAAGAATAGCCCGAGAAATTCAGAGAATTCCACCAGAAGTAATAGTCAATGTTGCAAGATAATTTACAAACCGACTTCCTATTGTCAAGAAGTAACCGGTGACTTTCAGAAAAATGATTTAATAAAAAAATCATATCTGACATCAATCAATTCCATCAATTGCCAGGGGTTGGAATCTGTTCTTCAAGTTTTTCTATTGCCCAAGCTTCTTTCGGGAGACGGTTGCCAGGCCTCGTGCGTTTTTGATACTGGCTGGGATGTTGTGTGCCAGTGAATAATCTTCCGGGAGCGTGAACAAATCTTGTCGTTGCTCTGAAGTGACTCCAAATCTGGCTTTACCGGTACCTCCATATGCGCCCATAAACTCTTCGAAGGCATGGTCAGAATCTTCCTGGACATGGTTCACTCGTTCCTCTATGTCATGGTCTCCTTCGAATGGCGCTAGTCGGTTTTGGTGGACTACTTTCGGTTTTCCATTGGGGATCTTGCTTATGCGATAGATGAAGTCATTGATCCTCTTCTTGATCAAGTACGGACCCTCCCAAGATTTTTGTAATTTTGGAGAAAACCCTTTTCTCCTCGTCGGGTTGTGTAACCATACTTTGTCCCCTTCTTGGAAACTGCCTTCTGTGGCCAGCGTGTCGTACCATTTTTTCAGTCTGTCGCTGGCAACTTGAAGATTCGTTCGAACCAATTTGTGTACATCGTCCATCCTTCTTCTCAACTGGATTACGTAATCCTCTCCAGCTAGATCCTCTCCAGGTCGACAACCAAATTCTAGGTCACAAGGAAGCCTCATTTCGCGTCCAAATAGGATTTTCGCAGGTGTTTGACCTGTGGACTCATTGATGGCGGATCGATAAGCCAATGCAAACAGGGAAAGATATTGGTCCCAATCTCTCTGGTGGCTGGAGACTACTTTGACTACTTTTTCCAATAGTCCTGTTCATTTTCTCGACCATTCCGTCTGACTGCGGATGCAACGCCGTTGTCCTGGTCTTCTTCATTCCCAGCTTGTCACAAATTCCCGGGAATACACGGCTTTCGAAATTCCTTCCTTGATCGCTATGAACTTCCAAGGGCACTCCATATCGGCAGATGAATTCCTTCACCAATACATCCGCGACAGTTGTGGCTTCTTGATTCGGGATCGCGTAAACTTCTACCCACTTTGTGAAATAATCCATCACAACCAGGATGTATTTACTGCCATTTTCTGTCGTCGGAAATGGTCCAGCGATGTCTAAAGCAATCCTTTCGAATGGGCTTCCAACACTATACTGATTCGTGGGTGCCTTTCTCTTGCGATGTGGTCCATTACTCGTAGCACAAGTCGTACACTTCTTACTCCAGTCCTTCAAATCGTCGGAGCTGTTCATCCTGTAACGACTTATTTTGTGGGGCACCGATTTGGAGTTCATTTTTAGTTTTCACTCTAGCATATTTTATTTTTATATAACTCGTTACTTACTTTCCGATCCTTTCTGCTACCACATTGATTTTTTTTTACCGCAATATTATATTTTCTTAGTAATTCAAAACACATGAATACGAAACTAAAAATATAAAATTTATTAATTTTGATTCTCAAAAATTCAAAGACTAGAGGACGTCCGGTATATAAACTATTTTAATTAAAATAAAAGCCGTCCAGTCTAGTAGAAACTTTTTTGTAGTTGAAAGTAAATTAATTTCATGTATGATTCGAATAAGGCAAAAATTTTAGGTAGGAATTGGGATATAAATTCGAAAACCGAACGATTTTGGGCCTCTCTGCTACCGGTTGTTTTCAACAAAAATCGCGCTCGGCTACCGTTTGTTTTCGAAACTCTCTGCTGTCGTTTGTTTGAACCAAAAATCTCTCCTACCGACCAAAAATTTTGGAAGTCCAGTTACAGTGAATCCGTAGTATCCAACCGTTTCTGCGTAAGTAAGAAAAATTGATTTAGTAAAGCCAAAGAATATAATTATTTTGTTCCGCTTAAAAATATATTTCCGTTAGCAGTTTCGATATTCTGATTGTCGAAATTTAGTACAGTATTCTAGTGAGTTTTTTTTGCAATAGATAAGAAAATTTATTTTTCAGTTTTTGTTCGGTTTCCCCATAATACCTGCGGAAAAGTGCTTAGTGGCAACGCCGCATAATTAAGACATTCTCGGTGAGACCACCTGCTCGCGGGCGGGGTGTAGTAGCAAAAAGACAGTCATAGTACATACATGTAACCATATTGTAACGCATTTTATTTTATGTATTGTATATGTGTGATTATAACTTTAAAATTTAAGCTGATTATTAGTGGATGTACAAATTGGGTTTGATTCCAAATAAAAGGGATATCAATCCTAAAAATTGGTAGCAGAGCGTGGTTTTTTCCTACTAAAAATCCAAGCAGAATCGAAGTTCGGGGTTATAATCACCACGTGCAAGCATCGAAATTGTTCCCGGCAGCCGTTGGCGTTCGACGTTGTTTTGGCCAGCTGCCCAGTGGAGTATTGGTCGCTACACGAAGAGAGAAAAGCGACGAGAAACAAAGTGAGTTCCTTATTTAAACTTATATTCCTTTGCTTCGTTAATTTTGAATTGCTCTCACGTAGGTTTATACTTTAGAAACTTTAACTAACAAGATTTTGAACATTTATTTATCGTTACAATGTCGGAATTAGCGACTTCAATAAAAAAAAGAGGTACAATAAAGTCAAAACTAACACACTTTTCAAAAATTGTAAGTAATTTCTTAAAGTCAGAATCAGTTACAGAGGATGATGTAATGCAGATTTTTGAAAGAATCGAGGCTTTAAAGGAGGTTAAATTTGAGTTCGAAGATATACAAAGTAATATAGAAAAATTAGCGGAAATCGCGGACTTGGATAATCAATTAGAATTACGGCATAAATTCGAGGATGAATATTTCAAACAAATAGCGCTAGCGAAACGATTTTTACGTAAACACGAATTTAAATTGAGTCCGAGTGATTCAATAATTAGTTCGGGAGCTAGCCCGGAAAGTCAAACAAATGAGCATTCACATTCACAGTCGTTGAATAATGTTAGGTTACCAACCATAAATCTTCCAAAATACAGTGGCGTGTATCAGAACTGGTTAGAGTTCAGAGACACTTTCTATTCGTTAATTCACGAAAATAAATCAGTCAGTAGTATTCAAAAGTTCCACTACCTCAGAGCTTCACTAGAAGGAGAGGCGGCTCTCGTCATAAAGTCCCTAGAGATTTCAGCGGCAAACTATGAGGTAGCGTGGAATGCATTATTAGAACGGTATGATAATAACAAGCTGCTAATTCACAATCATGTCAAATCATTATTCAACGGTGACCCAGTAATTAAGGAATCGGCCAGCGGGCTGAGAAAACTCATTGATGATTTTTCTAAAAACTTGCGGGCACTTGGCCAATTGAATCAACCAGTATCTGAGTGGGATACATTGCTTGTTTTTTTGATTTCTACGAAATTAGATAATACCACATTGCGCGAGTGGGAAAATGTTAAATCAGATATAGAAAATCCTACTTTTAAGGATGTAAAAGATTTTTTAAAGTCGAGAGCTGATATGCTAGAAATGATAGCACAGAATCAAACGGACAAGCGTAAAAGTTCCAGCTCAAATACCAGGTCATTTTTAGTGACGGATAATCAAACTGGTTCTCCACTTTGTGTTGTATGCGAAGGGAATCATTATATTCATAACTGCCAACAGTTCCTTAAGCTGTCGGTAAACGAACGCGAAGGTAAGGCAAGGGCACTGAGGTTATGCACCAACTGTCTGAAAAAGGGTCATTATAGTAAGGCATGCCGACGTGGCACCTGTATTAAATGTCATGGGAAACACAATACATTATTGCACCGGGAACGTAGCGCTTGTTCGGGACCAGAGAAACGTAATGAAATGACGGCAAACACGCAAAATGTCGCAACAAATGAACAGCAAGAAAACTCGGTAGTATTGTCTGCGTGCTGTTCTGTTGACCACGTATTTCTTTCGACGGGATACGTCCAGGTTTCAGATACCGACGGTAACTTTCATATAGCGCGAGCGTTGTTAGACAGTGGCGCGCAGTCAAGTTTTATGACTAAAGATTTATGTAAGCGATTAAATTTAAAAACTCATGAAGCAAATATCACGGTTAAAGGTTTAAATAATATTTCGTCAAATGTTAAATTCAAATGTGAAATGGGTTTGAAAGCCCTATATAACGATTATTGTTGTACGAAGTGGTTTTTTGTTATCGATAAAATATCGGAAAATATGCCTGCAGTAAACGTTGATGTTTCAAAGCTCAATGTGCCTGATCACATAAATTTAGCAGATCCAACGTTTTTCAAATCAAGCAAAATCGAAATTTTAATAGGGGCAGACATATTCTGGGAGGTTATCAGTACAGGGCAGATACCTCTAGGGTGAAACAATCCCATACTACAAAAAACTCAATTCGGTTGGATAGTGTCGGGTCCAATCAGCATAAAGTCCAGTTCGGTCGTGTGCAACTTTATACAAAACGACAATGTTGATACGGATATTCAAAAATGTTTGATTAAGTTTTGGGAAGTGGAAGAAACGCCTTTAAAGCCACCGAGGTCGAATGATGAGAAGGCATGCGAGGAGCATTTTGCGCGATGCACTAAACGAGATAAAGACGGACGCTTTGTAGTAACGTTACCGTTTAAGGAAAACCTGGAAAAACTCGGGAGCTCGCGGGAAATAGCAATAAAACGATTCATGTCCTTAGAACGCAAATTAGAAGGTGACAACCATTTAAAAAAATTATACGGTGATTTTATTCGCGAATATGAAGATTTAAACCATATGAGTAGAATACAGGACACTGAACCTGAAAAAATTTCCTACTATATGCCCCACCATGGAGTTATAAAAAATGATAGCTTAACAACGAAGCTCAGAGTCGTTTTTGACGCTTCGTCGCCAACTTCTTCCGGATTGTCGCTTAATAATTTACAGTATGTCGGACCGACCCTTCAACAAACGCTTTTTTCAATTTTATTAAGATTTAGGCAACATGAATTTGTGAAAAGCGCGGACATTACAAAGATGTATCGCCAGATTTTAATCGAGCCCGAGCAACACCGGTTTCAGCGAATTGTATGGAGACAAAACCCGAGGGACACGTTAACCACATACGAATTAAAAACCGTAACGTACGGTACAACAGCGGCATCATATTTGGCAATCCGGTGCCTATTTGAGCTGGCAAACGAAAACGAGTGTAAATATCCGAAGGCAGCAAAAATCATAAAAACAGATTTTTATGTTGACGATCTTCCTAGCGGAGCGGATGATGTAGAGGAAACTGCACAAATGTGCTTCGATATAAGCAACGTACTAAAACAGGGTGGTTTCGAACTCCGAAAATTTTATTCGAACAATCCAGACGTGTTAAAATACGTGGGTGATACTACTGAAGATCATCATATAATTAACTTTGGAGAATATGAAAATGCAAAAACACTAGGTATTATGTGGCAGCCCACTGGCGATAAACTAGTGTATAAAATATCCGACATATCTGGAACCAAGGTCTCTAAACGAAGCATACTTTCTAACGTCTCACAGGTTTGGGACCCTTTGGGCCTCCTATCACCAAGTGTCATTCTAATAAAAATATTGCTACAAAAATTGTGGCTCGAGAAGCTATCGTGGGACGAGGCAGTACCAAAGAAAATCGAAACGTTTTGGAGTGAATTTAGAGCGGATTTGCCGGTACTAAACTCTTTGAGTATTCCGAGACGCGCTATATGCCAAGGTGCTGTTAGGATTGAATTGCACGGTTTTTCGGATGCGTCCGAAGATGCATTCGGATCTTGTATTTACCTAAGATCGATTGACGCGAGCGGTGCAGTGTTCACAAATCTTTTATGCGCAAAGTCCAAAGTCGCACCGTTAAAAACCGTTACGTTGCCGCGACTAGAATTAATGGCAGCCGTAACCTTAGTCAGATTGTCAAGCGAAGTCAAAAGGTCGTTACGTATTAAAACTGATCAGTGTGTTTACTGGTCAGATTCAACGGTAGTGTTGGGGTGGCTGAAACATTCACCCAATCAATTAAAGCCCTTCGTTGGTAATCGTGTCGCCGAAATCCAAGACTTGTCGGCAGTGGATAGTTGGTGTCACGTATCGTCTAAAAATAATCCTGCGGACCTCGTGTCGAGAGGTGTAAAACCCGGAAATTTATTGAATAATTCGATGTGGTGGGACGGACCTCCATTCCTAAGGGAAAAAGGGGCGAATTGGCCTGAATATCACAACAAAGACGAGAATTTGCCCGATATTCGTAAACAAAAGGTTAATTTACTTATCACGTGTTCAGAAAACGATTTTATTAAAAAATTCTCGGACATAAATAAACTCAAACGAATCACCGCGTATATAAGACGTTTCTATTTAAACTGTAAATACAAGGAAAATCCTGAACTAAGTAAGACTGGACCGTTGGAAGTCTCTGAATTAGACAGCGCATTAAACTGCCTAACAAAATTATCGCAAAGCGAGTTTTTTCAGCGTGACATTAATAAATTGAAAAATGATAAACCCGCCACTGACTGCAAAATTATTAGTCTTAATCCGTTTTTAGACCGCGACGGCGTTTTACGCGTTGGTGGACGGTTAACCAACGCCAAATTTGCCTTTGAGAAAACACACCCGGCAATTTTATCGTCTAAAAGTCATTTGGCCGATTTGCTAGTAAGGAACACACATTTAAGATTGATGCACGCTGGGCCGCAGCACACGTTAGTCACACTCCGCGAAAGGTTCTGGATTGTAGGCGAACGTGTATTAGTTAAAAGGGTTGTACGAAAATGCGTTCCATGTTTTAGGTATAAACCCTCTCAAATTCAACCTATAATGGCATCCTTACCGGAAATGCGTTTAAAGTCGAGACACCCGTTTGAATTCGTCGGCGTTGACTATGCCGGACCTGTGTCGGTAAAAAGTAAATCCGGACGAGGATGCACGGTATCAAAATCTTACATATGCCTCTTTGTTTGTTGTGTCACAAAGGCTATGCATACAGAATTGGTGAGCGATCTCAGTGCGGATGCCTTTCTATTGGCTTTAAAACGGTTTGTTTCCAGAAGGGGCAAGCCCGCTTGTATTTATAGTGATAACGGCACAAATTTTGTAGGGGCCAATAATGCCCTAAAGGAATTGGGAAGGTTCATTATTAACAACGAAACCAATTTAACAAATTCCTTTCAAGCCAATGACATAACGTGGAAGTTTATACCTCCACGATCTCCCCATTTTGGAGGACTCTGGGAAGCGGGAATTAAAAGTATTAAGTACCATCTTAGACGTGTAACAAAAGATTTATCATTCACTTTCGAACAGTTGTATACTATCCTGACCGAAGTGGAAGCAATTCTAAATTCTCGACCGCTATCACCCCTATCAGACTCTCCCCATGACCTTCATCCTTTAACACCATCACACTTCTTAATCGGTCGCTCGTCGAATGCCGTTCCTGAGCCCAACGTAACCCATTTGCCGAGAAACCGGCTATCTATGTATCAGCATCTAGTTCAAGTCAAACAGCATCTCTGGAAAAGATGGAACAAAGAATATGTAAGCGAATTACAAAGGCGCAGCAAATGGAAATATAATTACGACTCGCTTAAAACAGACACATTAGTGCTGCTAAAAGAGGACAACCAACCTCCAATGAAGTGGAAGCTAGGACGCGTGGAGATCATTCATCCAGGCGCAGACGGAGTAGCAAGAGTAGCCACAATCCGTACCACAGATGGCCACGTAAAAAGATCTTTTGCCAAGATCTGCCCGTTGCCGCTTGATGACAAAGAAGAGTGAAGAACTAATGACCTGTGTTTTTTTTGAGTTTCTTTTGTGATAATCACGTCAAGTTTAATCGTTTTTTTTTTCTCGAAAAGTCGACTGCGAGCGACTCAATAGCACTGCACGGTTGAAACTTCTTTCAAGGCGGGGGGCATGTTCGGTTTCCCCATAATACCTGCGGAAAAGTGCTTAGTGGCAACGCCGCATAATTAAGACATTCTCGGTGAGACCACCTGCTCGCGGGCGGGGTGTAGTAGCAAAAAGACAGTCATAGTACATACATGTAACCATATTGTAACGCATTTTATTTTATGTATTGTATATGTGCGATTATAACTTCAAAATTAAAGCTGATTATTAGTGGATGTACAAATTGGGTTTGATTCCAAATAAAAGGGATATCAATCCTAAACAGTTTTATTATTGTTACATTTTTTATATTGGGTTGGTTTTAATTCTTAATTGAATGCTCAATACATCAAGTATTTTATTTTAGATTTTGTTTTCCCGAATTAAATCCTTGTACCCATTGTCCGGTCCTAAAAATTTCTCGAATTTATTCCATGCGTTTTCCAACCTTTAGCCGGTAAAGTTACGTAAAGACATTAATTTTTCATTCATTTATTTTAATTCGTTTATGATATTCAAACAAGTCTGAGGCCGATGCCATTGGTTGATTGAATATCGAGCTTAATTCAAAGTTTTCATTATCAGAGTGGTTGATTGGTCGATCCGTTTTCCCGAACTCCCAAATTCACGACCTTTTGTAGTTGTGGTTAAATTGTTAATTTTGTACGATAATTTGTTTTTTTTGCTCACTACTGTAATATAATTTCTTCCTTTAAAACTGCTCACGCATTGCTTATATCGCTTTACCTGTTACTAATCGCTTAAATAACCTGCTTATATCTCCGTTATCGTACCATTGCTTATGCACGTTCTACCGGCAAATTTTATATAACCCGAATTTTTTTTGACGCATTTGCACACTGTATTATATTTATTTTGTTGGGAACCGCTGAAAATATTTAATTTATGATATTTCTAAAAATATAAATTACTGTAAATATTTATGTACTTTATCCCTGTGGAAATTAAATATATCTGGTAATATACAAACCGACCTAATTAGTGTTTTCTTAATAACCCGTAGCATAGTCGTATGAGGGTTTAGAGTGTTTTAGAAGTGTCGAATTCAACGAGACCTCTGGAATTTTCCGTAACCTCCATCTGAGGCTATCTGGAACTCTTGACGCGAAGGGTCAAGGGGCCGTGGAGCAAACCACGTAAAAAATCTGGCGCCCGAGCATTCGTTATAAGATTTTGCATCGAGGGTGGCCAAAGTGACGTGCCCTGTTGGTAAAATCCAAAGGGTAGGTGAAATAGACGTCACAAATTGGCGCCCGAGCAGGGACCGTTTTTCCGTTGAAATTTTTTTTTTCGTATTGTTGATTGAGCAGGGAACGTTTTTTCCGTTTAAAATTTTTTTTCTCGTATGGTTGATTGAGCAGGGACCTGATTGTTAAAACAGGAACCGTTTATTTCGTTCTGGATTTTTTTTACCGTATTGTTTATTAGAGGAGGGATTGTTGTATTCCGTTTTCAATTTGTTTTTGTATTTTTGATTAGATCAGGAACCGCTTCATTCCGTTTTCGTTTTTACCGTATAGTTGCAGAGAGCTGATTGTTGATTAGGGTAGGAACGGTTTTATGCCGTTTGCAATTTTTTATAGGGAATTGTTGCTGGGACCGTTTTATTTCGTTTTTGGTTGTTTTCCGCACTGTTGGTTAGTACAGGGCACCGTTTCATAAAAGGTAGATGTCTAGAAGAAATTCTGAGGAATTGGACATTTTTTCCCTATTTCATCAAGAAGAAGCTGAAGAAACCGAATCCGTTCCTCCAGTACCGACCGTAAGTTCCGTTGGAGAAATAGCCGACAATCGAGTAAGCTGGGTATACTTACTCAAGAACGAGGGTCTTAATACCGAGCTAGTAAATAGGAATTTATCGGTTGCTGGAACCGTTCCTAACAAACGGAAAGACTCGTCAACTTTTTGAGACGAAGAAATATTGCTCCCCGATCCGCTATAGACCAAGAGGAACCTGTTGAAAATCCGACCGCGATGGCAACTACACCGATAAACGTGCACGATTGGAAGGTGTCTTTTGGAAACCGGGGAGATCCTGCTGCAAAAATCGAAAGAATCGAAGAAATCTGTACCGCAAGGAATGTCCAGAAAGACAATCTGCTTCCTGTGTTACCGGAATTACTGTCAGGTGAACCGGTATTTTGGTACCGCAACAACCGGAGTAGGTACACGACCTGGGAGGAATTTGAGGCAGACTTCCGAATTTTCTTTTATCCCGTTAACTACGAGGTTGACTAGAAGCCGAGATAGGCCGTCGTCTACAAAGAAGAAATGAGTCCGCCGCTACTTATATCACCGAACTCCAGACGTTAATGCGTAGACATGGAAAGCTAACTCCCGAACAACAGTTAGCATGGCTGTACCGTAACCTGTTGCCCGAATACCGTCTGCAAATCCGAAAAGGGGACTTTGATGATTTTTCCACATTTTGTCAAGTGGTAAGGGAATATGAGCTCCTCAGGAAGGAACTCCAGAATATACCCAGCAACAGTGGACCAAACCGTGGACCGGCCCGTTCCCCGCCGATGAGTACACCAAGGTATGGACCATCTCCTAATTCGACTCCTGCTCCATTCAGAGAGCGCATCGCTGGTACCAGCCAACCGACATCATCCGATACCCCTCGCCGTCCGCCTCCGGGTACAACTCAGCATCCGTCTGGATCATCTTCCCGGCAACCAATCTGTTTCCGCTGTGGTGAGTCTGGCCACTTCAGAAATCACTGCCAAAACCCTCCGAAGATATTCTGTTCTCGTTGTCATAAGGAAGGAGTATTTTCCAGAGATTGTTCCTGCAGGAGGCAGGAAAACTAATCCGAAGCTGTCCCGAGGAGAGGCCGACACAGCTTCCGCAAATTTTTGCCTCTCATACCGAACCGCCAGAAGAAATAAACGACCCCCGACCTCACATAAACGTCGAAATTGAAAAGCACAAGTTTAAAGCATTGTTAGATATCGGAGCAGCAAAATCATATATTGGTGATCAAGTAGCTAAGACATTTTCCCAAAGAAAGCAAACTACCGCCCGTCAAGATACGAAGGCCCGTTTAGCTAATGGAAATTTGGTCTCCATCACCGACATTTATGAGCTGGAATGGAAAATCGATGACGTCACTATGGAGGGTTCGTTGGAACATCTACCTGGTCTGATAACCGATATTGTGTTAGGTCACGATGTCCTCCGGAAATATAATTTCCGTTTGGAGTTAGGAACGGGGAAAATATACATCAATAATGAAATAGTAGGACGTCCGTCATTAGCCAATCCTGTTGAAATATTAGGGTTGGTAAATATGTCCATGGGAAAAGTCGATGTTGCCCCGATCATCTTTAAGGAAGAAATCAACCATCGTCTAGCTAAAGACAAATGTTCTGGAAATCTGTCTGTTACTGAAGTCTCTGCGTCTTCCCTGGAGTTAGGGGTTGACAAGGAGCAATCCGTCGTTGAAGGTTCTGAGTTTTCCCCGGTGTTGTTAGGGGTGGACGAGGAACAAGTTGTTTTTGAAGTCTCTGCGTCTTCCCTGGAGTTAGGGGTTGACAAGGAGCAATCCGTTGTTGAAGGTTCTGAGTTTTCCCCGGTGTTGTTAGGGGTTGATGAGGATCAATTTGGTTTTGAAGTCTCTGCGTCTTCCCTGGAGTTAGGGGTTGACAAGGAGCAATCCGTTGTTGAAGGTTCTGAGTTTTCCCCGGTGTTGTTAGGGGTTGATAAGGAACAATCTGGTTTTGAAGTCTCTGAGTCCTCCCTGGAGTTGTTAGGGGTTGACAAGGAGCAAACCGTTTCTGTAATATCTGCGTTCTCCCTGGAAGATCTAGGGGATGACGAGGAGTTTGATTGGATAGGATGTCCGTTGGAAACCATAACTCCGCTTACAGAAAGAAATTTATCGAAAGAACAGACAGACAGGCTGAACATCTTCCTAGACCAAGAGTTACCAAAATTTGGATCCTTACGAGGTCCAACCACGCTAGTTGAGCATGAAATCCGTTTGCTGCAACCACGTCCGATAAAACAGAGATACCGACCCCAGAATCCGAAAATGCAGGAAATTTGCAATGCTGAAATAGACGCTATGCTGAAAGAAGGTGTGATAGAACCCTCTACAAGCCCGTGGAGCTCTCCGATTGTGATTGTAAAGAAAAAAGATGGAAAGAACCGTTTCTGTATCGACTTTCGAAAGGTCAATGAGGTAACAATGAAGGATGCCTACCCTCTTCCATTTATCAATGCTATACTGGACAAACTGCGAAAGGCCAAGTTTATTTCCAGTTTAGATTTGAAGAGTGGGTACTGGCAAGTTCCGTTAACAGCTGAAAGCAAACCCATTACCGCCTTCACCGCTCCGGGACGTGGATTGTTTCAATTCACGGCTCTTCCATTTGGCTTGCACTCCGCACCTGCCACGTTCCAGAGACTGGTTGATCAGTTAATTGGTCCAGATTTAGATCCTTACGCCTTTGCTTACCTGGACGACATCATCGTACTAGGAGAAACCTTCGAACAGCATTTGGAAAAACTAACCGAAGCACGGCTGAAGCTCAACCCGGAGAAATGTCACTTCTGTTTACCGTCCATGAAATACTTAGGCCATGTAGTCACTGGAGATGGAATCCGTACCGATCCAGAAAAGGTCGAAAGTATAATAAAATTTGCAGCCCCGAGAAATATCCGAGAACTAAGAAGGTTTTTGGGAGTTGCATCCTGGTATAGGAGGTTTGTGCCATCGTTTTCACAAAAGGTGGCTCCGTTAACGAAATTACTCCGCAAGTCTCAGCGATGGAAGTGGGCTGAAGAACAAGAAGCTGCTTTCGCTAAGATAAAATCATGTTTGTCAGAAGCACCCGTTTTGAGCTGTCCCGATTTCACCGTACCGTTCACTCTACAGACCGATGCCTCCGAATATGGTTTGGGAATAGCCCTCACCCAACAGAAGGATGGTCATGAGCATGTGGTGGCATATGCAAGTCGCACCCTGAGTCCTGCCGAGAAGAATTATTCCGTCACTGAAAAAGAGTGTCTTGCCATTGTTTGGGGGATTGAAAAGATGCGTCCTTATTTAGAGGGCTACCATTTCACGGTTGTTACCGATCATCAATCTCTTAGATGGCTGCATTCCATATCTAGTCCGTCCGGACGTTTAGCTAGGTGAAGTATTTTTCTGCAGCAGTATGATTTCGAAATTCAATACCGTAAAGGTGCGCTAAACCGTGTAGCCGATGCCTTGTCCAGAAATCCGCTACCAATGACCACCGAGACCAATCCACCGTCTGCTCTCTGTTTGACCGATGTAACCACCTAATGTTCATGGTACCGGAACAAGAAGGAAGAGGTTCTGAAGGACCAAGGTAAATTTCCGGACTACTGCATTCGAGAAGACCGTCTGTACCGTCACTTCTGGGACATAAACGATTTCAGGGAGCCCGAGATGAGTGATCCCTGGAAGTTATGTGTAGCTAAGCCTGACCGAAACCGGATACTTCAAGAAAACCATGATGCTCCGAGCGCTGGTCATCTGGGAATCGCGAAAACCATCACCCGTATTGCAAGACTGTACTATTGGCCAGGAATGTTTAGGGACATCACCAAATATGTGAGGAGATGTCTGCAATGTCAAAAGTACAAGCCGTCGCAACAAAAGCTCCCAGGGAAGATGCAACCATCATCGAATAAGCAACCATGGCAAACCGTTAGTTCCGATATTATTGGACCGTTACCAAGGAGTAAGAAAGGGAACTGCTATATCATAATGTTTCAAGACCGATCCACTAAATGGGTACAGTGTAAACCGTTAAGGAATGCTACTGCCAGTAGCATAAGTTCGGCCTTTTATGAAGAAATATTGACAATATTTGGATGCCCCCGTACCGTACTGACCGACAATGGAACTCAGTACGACAGTAAGCTTTTCAAGGGGATGCTGAGTGGATTGGGAATCCGACATCGTTTTACTCCGCCGTATACACCGCAAGCAAATCCAGTAGAACGAGCAAACCGCACCTTGCAAACAATGATTGCACAATATTGCGAAGAGGATCACCGAGACTGGGATATAAGGTTGCCGGACTTAAAATTTGCGATGAATAACTCCAGACGAAGAGGATCCGAAACCGCATGTCTTGCGAATGGAAAAGTTGCAGGACTGTTTTGATCTTGTCCGTTTGAATTTGTCTAAAGCATTTACCAGTCAAAGCCGCTATTATAATCTACGCCGTCGAGACTGGAAATGTACCATAGGAGACAAAGTTATGAAGAAAGAACATACTTTGACATCTGCCGCTGATCACGTAGCTGCTAAGCTAGCCCCGAAATTTTCCGGTCCGTATAGAGTCGTGCGAGTCATCTCTCCGGTAGTGTACGATTTACAAGACCACAATGGTAAACGATATAAGCACGTGCATATAAAAGACCTGAAACCCGCAAATGAGTAAATTTTTTTTTATCTTTAATCCTTAGGATGGAATCACGCCAAGCTGCACCGCCGCCATTCCGTCCCCGACCGCCACCGACCGATGATGACTGGGAGATAGTCGACCTGACGGGAGAAACTACTCCGCCAGCCTCTCCCGACGTTTTTATGGGTGCCATTCCACCCCCACCACGCCGAACTCTTCGACGAGGAGGACTGGGCCAATCTGGACTGGGAGATGACCTCCGCCCGGTTCGAGGAGGAGTTTGATGAAATGTTCGGGTTAACCCGATACGCTCCTGGCAACACTCCACCGAGGTCTCCGTCTCCGTCAGCGATGTAACCAGGGGTGTACGAGGAAAAAATATTAATGTGCACTTTGGTGGAGAAGAAGACCATCATCCACCCCGCGGCCGAGGAGAATCCGGCAGAGGTGACGGAGACGATCTCGGAGTTCTACTCCGGGGTATACACGACATTTACCCCTCGCACCACGGAGTCCTCCGAACTATTTCTCCCTCTACGGGAGCCATCAGATGCAACTCCACCGTCGGTTGAGAGGGAGGAGCCCAACAACCCCACTCCCAGTTCCCAAGAGGAACTAGATGCGAAGTCGCGGAGTTGGGAAATACTGGAATTTGCCCAACAATGGCCCCGCTTCCAAGAGTGGCCGAAAGACTGGGCCGAAAAAGCTCAGTTTTTGCGACCGAGCAGCGCCGATCCGACCAAATGGTACAGGGCGAGGGTGTTTGATACAGCTGGGAGAAGGCACAACGTGCTAATTCCCCCTCCCCCATGAAAAGACCTCATCCGACGACTCAACCATTCCCGATAGATAAAGGTGGGAACTATCAAGTATTTCTTTGTCAGTTAGACTCCGAATGAATTTTCTCCATTTTTTGTTGCATTTTCATCAGAAGTGAGAGCTCTGATTAAGTTCACGTGTTGAATATCGTTATTGGTATTCTCAAATCCGCTGAACCGAAACCGTATAAAAAGGTCGCAATGGTTAGTAATTTTTTTTACTTTTGTTTTTAGTACCCCAGCAGTTTCAACCATGGATCCCGAATTCCCCATGGACATACTCCACTTGTCCGACACTGATAGCCTTCCTGATGACCAGGAAGGGACAACTTCAACACCGCTGTCCGAGGAGCAGCAGGTCCGCTCGAATGTGAAATTCCAGGAGCTGATGAGGATGAAGATCCCAGAATTGATCCAGTGTGCAGCCAAAGTCCGAGACCGTCTCCAGCCCAAGGCCTCAGCCGATCATTTCCGCCAGGGAGAAATACGTTCCTTCATCTCCGTAACGCGGGATCTATGTTGGAGATGCGGCACAGCAGGCCACCGCCGAGAGAGTTGCAATGGACCCTCCATCTTGTTTTGTACCCGATGTGGAGAAATTGGCCAGATGTCCCGAAACTGTCCGTGTGAGGGACCCAGCCCACGCCCTGTCGGACTGGTGCCTAAAACCAGCCCTCGTACCCGATTGGTGGCCGTCCAAAGCCACTTCGCAGCTGTTTCCCACCAACCTCGTACGATGCAAGATGCCGGAATTCAGTGCAACCTAGACTCCGAACACCCAAGACCAGCCCAGAAAGCCGTGCGACTTCACTTCCGGTCGTATCGCCGCCAGTCACACCGTGGAAGAGGACCTCAACCTGCGACCCACTCGTCAACCACCTGGCGCCGAATTGCCAGATTCTGAAACGTCCAGATGATGTTTATTTTATTATTTAGTTGATAAGTATAATTTATAGATAGTAAGGTGGTTGTGGAAAAAAAAATGTAATGTCCGAAAGTTGCACTTTCGTTCATTAATTTTTTTTTACCGAAGTAAAGGGGGTGTGTAACGAGTTATTTTGTGGGGCACCGATTTGGAGTTCATTTTTAGTTTTCACTCTAGCATATTTTATTTTTATATAACTCGTTATTTACTTTCCGATCCTTTCTGCTACCACATTGATTTTTTTTTACCGCAATATTATATTTTCTTAGTAATTCAAAACACATGAATACGAAACTAAAAATATAAAATTTATTAATTTTGATTCTCAAAAATTCAAAGACTAGAGGACGTCCGGTATATAAACTATTTTAATTAAAATAAAAGCCGTCCAGTCTAGTAGAAACTTTTTTGTAGTTGAAAGTAAATTAATTTCATGTATGATTCCGATAAGGCAAAAATTTTAGGTAGGAATTGGGATATAAATTCGAAAACCGAACGATTTTGGGCCTCTCTGCTACCGGTTGTTTTCAACAAAAATCGCGCTCGGCTACCGTTTGTTTTCGAAACTCTCTGCTGTCGTTTGTTTGAACCAAAAATCTCTCCTACCGACCAAAAATTTTGGAAGTCCAGTTACAGTGAATCCGTAGTATCCAACCGTTTCTGCGTAAGTAAGAAAAATTGTTTTAGTAAAGCCAAAGAATATAATTATTTTGTTCCGCTTAAAAATATATTTCCGTTAGCAGTTTCGATATTCTGATTGTCGAAATTTAGTACAGTATTCTAGTGAGTTTTTTTTGCAATAGATAAGAAAATTTATTTTTCAGTTTTATTATTGTTACATTTTTTATATTGGGTTGGTTTTAATTCTTAATTGAATGCTCAATACATCAAGTATTTTATTTTAGATTTTGTTTTCCCGAATTAAATCCTCATACCCATTGTCCGGTCCTAAAAATTTCTCGAATTTATTCCATGCGTTGTCCAACCTTCAGCCGGTAAAGTTACGTAAAGACATTAATTTTTCATTCATTTATTTTAATTCGTTTATGATATTCAAACAAGTCTGAGGCCGATGCCATTGGTTGATTGAATATCTAGTTTAATTCAAAGTTTTCATTATCAGTGGTTGATCCGTTTTCCCTGCCTTCCAAATTAACAACCCTTTTGTTGTAATATTTGATTAAAATTTTCATTTCGATTATTTGAAACAAAAACTGATCGTGGGGCAAGTGCGAGGACTATTCCATGCGTTGCCCAACCTTCAGCCGGTAAAGTTACGTAAAGACATTAATTTTTCATTCATTTATTTTAATTCGTTAATGATATTCAAACAAGTCTGAGGCCGATGCCATTGGTTGATTGAATATCGAGCTTAATTCAAAGTTTTCATTATCAGAGTGGTTGATTGGTCGATCCGTTTTCCCGAACTCCCAAATTCACGACCTTTTGTAGTTGTGGTTAAATTGTTAATTTTGTACGATAATTTGTTTTTTTTGCTCACTACTGTAATATAATTTCTTCCTTTAAAACTGCTCACGCATTGCTTATATCGCTTTACCTGTTACTAATCGCTTAAATAACCTGCTTATATCTCCGTTATCGTACCATTGCTTATGCACGTTCTACCGGCAAATTTTACATAACCCGAATTTTTTTTGACGCATTTGCACACTGTATTATATTTATTTTGTTGGGAACCGCTGAAAATATTTAATTTATGATATTTATAAAAATATAAATTACTGTAAATATTTATGTACTTTATCCCTGTGGAAATTAAATATATCTGGTAATATACAAACCGACCTAATTAGTGTTTTCTTAATAACCCGTAGCATAGTCGTATGAGGGTTTAGAGTGTTTTAGAAGTGTCGAATTCAACGAGACCCCTGGAATTTTCCGTAACCTCCATCTGAGGCTATCTGGAACTCTTGACGCGAAGGGTCAAGGGGCCGTGGAGCAAACCACGTAAAAAATCTGGCGCCCGAGCATTCGTTTATAAGATTTTGCATCGAGTATGGCGTGCCGTTCTGGTATTTAATAACATCGTTTTAAAAGAGGAAAAAAATATATATCTTTTCTTTCAAAAATATTAATTCCGTAATTATTCTGTTGAAGAATTAAAATTATGTTTTTCATAATAATAATACACGAATTTCCATTATGAAAAACATAATGGAAATTGCCGATTTAAAATTATGAAATACATAATAGAAATTCATGAATTAAAATTATGAAAAACATAATATAAATTCAATTTCCATTATGTATTGAGGTTGCCTATACTAATCTACTGCATGTACCTGAAATCGGATAGTAAATGTTTTACCGGCAACACCGTTTAAAAGTGATGTTCTATTATTAACGAGAACTTATTTTCCCGACTCGGCACCCCCCACTATTTAGAATTCTGTCAATTTCCTCAAAATAATAACCTTATTTTTCTTGGTTGAAACCGATCATTGGTTAATTTATCGAGAAGGGCAAGGAAAATGATTGAAGAAGCCATACAACTTCAATTTACGCGGCCATTTTTTCAATAGTATACCTTCTTCAATTATTTTCCTTGCCCTTCTCGATAAATTACGAGAGCTTCTAAATAGTGGGGGATGCTGAGTCGGGAGAATAAGCTCTCGTCTATTATTATATTTGAATGATATTAAAACTAACCTATCCTTATTTGTTAATTTCTGTGGTTGTTTGTTTACCTTACTAAACTGTAAACCAAACTATTAAAAGAATCAAATTGAAGTGAGCATAAATTGTTTTATGTGTGACGGTATAAAAGTACAATAGGTATAAGTTCTAGAGAAGTCGCAACTACACTGCTTACAATTCGGCGTATTATTGGCGAGTCTTGTAGAGTTTTTCAGTCCAGCGATCATTCTATCATATTGCTTAACTAATGTCGGAGCCCTTTAAAAGCCAAGAAGACACTGGTTAGCGGTGTTGCCGGTTAAATACCCAGTTTCGCACTCTCGGATACATGCATTAGAACAGTATAGGCAACCTCAATACATAATGGTAATTGAATTTCTATTATGTTTTTCATAATATTAATTCATGAATTTCTATTATGTATTTCATAATTTTAAATCAGCAATTTCTATTATGTTTTTCATAATGGAAATTCGTTTATTATTATTATGAAAAGCATAATTGAAATTCAAGAATTAAAATTATTGAAAACATAATGGAAATTAAATAATTAAAATTATGAAAAACCTAATACAAATTTGTTTTGTATTATTTAATCAATAATTTTAATTCTTGAATTTGTATTATGCTTTTCATAATTTTAGTTATGACTAAAAAACCATTGTTTATGCAATGTTGAATAAACAATTTTGAAACGAGCTATTATCACTGCCATGTCTCCGCGTCTCATGCAATCATTCGTTCTCACTCACAGATAATATGTACGAAAGCAGGAATCTGTAAGTGAAATAGTTGGCTCGTTACAGCGTCATTAACAAATTACCTAATTATCGATCTACACAAGCCTGAGCGACGTTCAGCGATCAGCGACACGAAAATCATATTTATCGGTAGCTTACATCATTAAGTATCACAACACATAATTATTTTTAAAGAAAAAGTTATTTCGTAACAATGGCAGCGATTATTTAAAAGGGCCTTAGTTGTAAAATATGATTGAGACTCTAATCCGAATTGTTCTCCGATTTATTTACAATTTATTTTATTTACAATTTATTTACCTTAGTGGTGCTAAGTGAAGTCTACGCAAAATAGATTTACTTACCAAAATTAAAATTTGACTTATATACCGAACGGATTTTGGTTTTAATTAAAATAGGATATTCACCGAACGTCCTTTAAGTTGTTAAATTTAAACATCGGAAACGAATAATTTGCATTATGGTAGAACTCCAATTAGCGTACCTGGGACTAATAATAAAATAAATTCTAACGGTAACAACTACTAACCAAAAATCTGTTGAAGCTATTTCATTACAGTCACTTTGTTTATCACTTGATATACACTAAGGTCTACTTAGATAGGTTGATTATATATACTTTTCAGTTTTTGATTGATGTCGGATATGATTTTTTGATTAAAGCATTTTTCTAAAAGTTTTTTTCTCAGTAAAGTTAATAAATTTAAAAAAACAGTTAAATTCACGGACAGTAACTTTAACAGGTTATGGGCCCAGACAAGCGCGGCTGTTAGAAATAATTTATTCAACTATTTTTTGTTTGTTCCTGTTTTAAAGAACATTCTTAAAGGACAAAAATGGAAATGATGAAAGTTCAAATAGGTTTACTGAATGGTAAAGAAAATTGGAATACGTGGAAATATAAGTTGTGTGTTCAGCAATACCAGGCGCAACTGATGTTATAGAAGGTAAATTGAATTTACTGTTTGGACCCTTACTTTGTGGAATCTACTCATATTACTTTTTTAAATGAAACTAAGTGTTTCTAATTAAATCCACTATTTAATGGAAAAATTATGAAAATTATGAAAGGATATTGATAATTATTTCGATATTGACATATCATCGTCAGAATGACAGAAGTTACATTTTATGTGATACCTACTTGATGTTTAATATTTTGGCTAGACCAAATAGTAAGTGACCTATCTTGTGGTTGACTTAATATATATGAATAGAAAAAAGAAGAAGATATGATTTTACAAATATTAAAGCTTAGGTATTATTAGCCCTATGGGGATATCCTGGATATCTATTTCCCATTTAAGATCAGTATAACTGTGCAATGATATAGATATAAAAATATAAAATAGATATAAAAAAGAGGAAAAAGTGGCATTACAATGAATATTTCCTGAAAAAACTAGGGAAATACAAAATTACAAAACCATCACATATGCTGGTAATAATATCTTGTTCAACAAATACAGCAATTTCTTTTAAAACAGAAAACAATGTGAGTAAAAAATTGTTAAATGTAAAAACAAAAATACCCCCATTAGAAAAGTCTGGAATATATAAACTTAAATGTCCAGAATGTAATGCTGTCTATATTGGTCAAACAATTCGAAATTTTGAAATTAGATACAATGAACACTCACGAGTTGTCAATGAACAGATAAATCTATTAAATTGTCTTCTTAAGTAACAATTGTAAAGATCAGCAGATATAGTTTTCCTTGGTTTCCTATATCATTGCACAGTTATACTGATATTAAATGGGAAAAAGATATCCAGGATATCCCCATAGGGCTAATAATACCTAAGCTTTAATATTTGTAAAATCATATCTTCTTCTTTTTTCTATTCATATATATTAGGTCAATCACAAGATAGGTCACTCACTATTTGGTCTAGCCAAAATATTAAACATCAAGTAGGTATCACATAAAATGTAACTTCTGTCATTCTGACGATGATATGTCAATAGGTACCGAAATAATTATCAATATCCTTTCATAATTTTCATAATTTTTTCATTAAATAGTGGAATTAATTAGAAACGGTTAGTTTCATTTATAACATTAAGAAGGTAAATTGCCCAGACCAGTTCCTGTATCTTCTGCTGCATCTACAGAAGAACGCATGGAGTATGATAAGAATTCACCAGCAGCATTTTTCGACAAATCTTACAAAAGAATGGAATTAAGCATATATTGGTCATGCAGTACACACCAGAGCAAAATGGGTGTTCAGAAAGGGATAACCGAACTATTGTTGAAACTGCAAGATAAATTATGTATGCAAGAAACAATTTGCCGCAAATTTTATGGGCTGACATGATAAATACTGCTGCATATATTTTGAATAGAACAGGTATTACTGGCGTAAATGAAAAATCTCCCTATAAAGTTTGGACAGGGAAAAGACCTAACATTAAACTTTTGAGAGTTATAGGGTGAACCTGTTACGTACATATTCCCAAGCAATGTCGAAAGAAAATGGACAGAAAAGCTGTAGAAGGAGTTTTAATTGGTTATGATAATGATGATGGATATCGTGTATGGTATAAAGAAAAACAACAACTCATAAGATCCAGACATATCATCTTCGAGGAACAACCTTTAACTAGGTGGACTGAATTTGCAAACGTTGAAGATAAAAAAAATACTGAAACTGAAGATGAAAGAAGTTTATATATATCTAAAGACGATATTCTACCAGAAAATCAAAAAGTAAGCGAAGAAAGTTTAGAAGATAGATTTGAAGAAGAGCCAATATTGATAGAGAATAGATTCAGAAATCATAGAGAAATAAAATTAATCAAGAAGTTTGAAGATTTTGTAATGGAGGTATACACGACACTTGCAGAACTTGAAGAATCACAGACTTATCAAGAAGCTTTTAATAGTAATTACAGTGATATGTGGCTGGAAGCCATGGATAAAGAGATCATTGATAGAAAATGGTACATGGATTCAACAAGATTTACCACCCAGGAAGAAAGCAATTTCGTGTGAATGGGTTTACAAAATTAAAACTAATCCGGATGGCTCTGTAGATAAATTCAAAGCTAGATTGGTAGTAAAGGGGTTTCCTCAAATATATGCTGAACCCTATGACGAAACTTTAAGTCCTGCTGCAAAATCTGAAACGATAAGAGCTTTGTTGAGTATAGCTGCTAGTGAAAAAATGAGTTTAAGCCAATTTGATGTCTCAACTGCAGATCTTTATGGACACCTAAAGGAAGGAGTATACATGAAACAACCGGAGGGGTATCAAGATGGTACTAGTAAAGTTTGCTGTCTCACACGTAGCTTGTATGGACTTAAGTAAGCTCCAAGATGCTGGAATAAAAGATTCGTAGACTTTCTTATAAACCAAAATTTTGAGGCAAGTGATACAGATCCTTGCTTATTTACCAATAAACAAGGACATGATATGATTCTATTGGCAGTTTAAGTCGACGATAGACTTTCAGCCACGAGTAACGAGATACTGAAAAATGAATTTTTCAATCATTTGGAAAAAAAATTTAAATTACTGCGAAACCAGCTTCCTATTTTTTAGGTTTAGAAATTGACACTAGCAATGTTGGTTCTGTTACAGTTACTCAGGCAGCTTATACAAGAAGAATCTTGGAACACTTTGGAATGCAAAATTGTAAAGCTGTGACTAGAACAATTATTAAAAGTGACCAATCAGGGAAAGACATTGAAAAAGTAGAAGAAAGCTTCCCTTATAGGCAAGCAGTTGGAGCTCTAATGTATCTTATGGTAGGAGCAAGACCAGATATTGTATATGCAGTAGGAGTTGCCTCAAGAACACTAGAAAATCCATCTCATGATGATTGGATTCGAGTGAAACGTATTTTTAGATATCTCAAAAATACAATCGATGCTGGGATTACCTAAACGTCTGGTAACCAATTGCAACATGCTGACTATGGAGGAGATCCCACAACCAGAAGATAAACTACAGGTTTTATTTGTAAATATGCTGGAGGTTCAATCTCCTGGCTCAGTCAAAGACAGTCATCAGTAGCATTCTCGACAACAGAAGCTGAAACAGTTGCTGCAAGTGAAGGGGCCAGAGAACTGATCTTGTTAAAACGACTTTACCAGGAAATTACAGATTTAGAAACTATGCCTACACTATCAGTTGATAATGAAGGTATTAAGTTAGCAAAGAACCCAGAATATCACCGACGAACGAAACAGATCCAAATCAGGCATTTCTTTGTAAGAGAATTGGTAACTGAAGGATGTATTGATATAGAACTGGTTGCTTCGGCACAACAATTCGCTGATATATTGACGAAGTCAATGTTCAAGCCACGAATGGATTATATTTTAAAAAATATTGAACTAGTGAATATCAAAAGTACTAAGTAGGGAAAGTGTTGAAGCTATTTCATTTTAGTTACTTGGTTTATCATTTGATATACACTAAGGTCTAGTTAGATAGGTTTATTATTGTTGCGAGGTCACCAACTCAAGGTCGGCTCAGTCCCTCGACTGTAAATTTTGGTGGCTACGCCGGGATTCTCCCTGCGCCAGTATGTTTTCGAGAACATTCGAGTACAACGGTTTTGTTCGTGCATAGCACGAGCGCCGAAGGCACTAGAGTTTTCCAGAACCGATAAGGACTATATATACGCGGGTTTTCGAGTGCGTAAACAGTTAGTTAGCTCGGAAGAATTAGTGAAACAGACAGTAAAGAGTAGTTCTCAGTGAATTAAATAGTGCAGATAAATAGTGTAATATTCAAGCGGAAAATAAATCAGGACTAATATGCCGAGTGTAAATAAATTAGTAGACATTAAGTATAGTGTGTATATAAATTTCTATTATGTTTTTCATAATGGAGAAATGTGTATTAAAATTATGAAAAACATAATTTTAATTCTGCAACAGAATAATTACGGAATAAAAATTTTTGAAAGGAAATATATTCTTGGTTTTGTTTTTTAAACGATGTTATTAAATACCAAAACGGCACGCCATAGTTTTCTTCACCTCCTGATGGACTGTCGTGTAACTTTCTCAGTACCTCAGCTACTCTCGTTCTCGGGATGACTAACTGCCTTCTATTCTCAGAACCATCATCATTTTCAAGAATTGGTTTCAACAGGCCTTCTTCCAATGCAAGGAAGTCCCAGTGAGCCCAATATGTCTTGAGTATCGGTGAAAATTTTGACACTTCTTGCCAGGTAGGTCGCCGATTTTCTTCCTTCTATTGCCGGATCATCTTCGGGTGAGGATCATTCTCCTGATCTTCTCTGAACCTGGTGGGTGACCATTCCTCATTGACTACTGTGGCTCTTGAAACAGTAGCTTCCTTGGATTCCGCCTTGTTGTAGTGGGGACAGTCTGCTGGGCGCGGTCGTCTAGACAGGGAGTCAGCATTTCGATGACTCATGCCAGCCCGATGTTCGATGAGAGGGTCTTTGGGATGATCCTTGGTCGGTGGTACTTGGTTTGCTGGAATCCTAGGGCGCTTACACGAACTGCGTACATGCCCTAGCTCGCCACAATTCCAGCATCTAATCTTCTTCGGCTTCTTGTCTACCATCCTTTTTATCAAGTTGACGATCTGGTCAAGTCTATTTTCGTCACATTCTTCTTGGATGGTCCTAACTTTGTTTCACCCCGAAGCCTTCGTAGCTGCTTCCTTTGCATGCCAGGGTCCCGCAAGCCATCAATAAAGGCCTGGATGCCTAGACATTCCATCATGTTCTCCGGTGCTGATGGATAAGCAAATCGAACTAGTCGGGCGATATCCGCTTCATACTCTTGAAGAGTTTCGTCACGTTTATGTCTTCGGTTCTTCAGCTGGGATTGGTACAAGTGTTCTAGATGTTCGTGACCATATCGCATGCCCAACCTCTTCTTCGGCTGCTCGAAGTCATCCGTTTCTTCAAAGGGGTATCGTCTGAAGCACATCTAAGGCATCTTCCCGAAGCGCGATGGTCAAGTTCACTGCCTTCTCCTTATCGGACCAATTATTCGCTCTAGCGGCTGCTTCAAACTGTTTAACATAATTGCTCCACGACATCTTTCCGTCGAACGTTGGGGCCTTGACTCGGGCAAAACTGCCAATATCTGTCTGTTTCTCGTCCATCGTTATGATCTTATTCTCAATATCTGATTTTAGTGACGAAATTTTATTTTCGACTTCGGCGGCAATGTAATTTTTCATTGATAAGATATTGGCAGAAATATCGTTCTTAATGGTAGAAATATCGTCCTTCATAACGGAAATGTTAGTAGAAATCTTCTCGTCCATAGTAGAAATCATCTCGTCCATATTAGCAGAAATATCGTCTTTCATAGTAGAAATCTTCTCGTCCATAACGGAAATGTTAGCCGAAATCTTCTCGTCCATAGAGGAAATTGACGAGATTAAGGTAGAGGCCTCGTCGTTGAATAAAAATGTGTCCGGCTCCAAGCCGTCAATTTCCAGTGCTATTTTCAGTCTTTCGACTAATTCACTCTTCTTTCCGGACGTTTCCAGCTCGCAATTTTCCAATTCCGCTTTCAGTTTTGTCACTTTCAGGTCACTTAGTCTCTTAGCCATTTTTACGTATTTATTTATATTACCCCACACCTGACACCATTGTAATGTTTTTATTATATATTTAAATAGTTTTTACCGGTGGGAAAAAATTATACACACTTCTATAGCTAAGTACTATCTATTTATTTGAAGAAACACACACTGTATTAAACTTAATTTATATACACACTATACTTAATGTCTACTAATTTATTTACACTCGGCATATTAGTCCTGATTTATTTTCCGCTTGAATATTACACTATTTATCTGCACTATTTAATTCACTGTCCGATTACTGAGAACTACTCTTTACTGTCTGTTTCACTAATTCTTCCGAGCTAACTAACTGTTTACGCACTCGAAAACCCGCGTATATATAGTCCTTATCGGTTCTGGAAAACTCTAGTGCCTTCGGCGCTCGTGCTATGCACGAACAAAACCGTTGTACTCGAATGTTCTCGAAAACATACTGGCGCAGGGAGAATCCCGGCGTAGCCACCAAAATTTACAGTCGAGGGACTGGGCCGACCTTGAGTTGGTGACCTCGCAACAATAATAAACCTATCTAACTAGACCTTAGTGTATATCAAATGATAAACCAAGTAACTAAAATGAAATAGCTTCAACACTTTCCCTACTTAGTACTTTTGATATTCACTAGTTCAATATTTTTTAAAATATAATCCATTCGTGGCTTTAACATTGACTTCGTCAATATATCAGCGAATTGTTGTGCCGGAGCAACCAGTTCTATATCAATACATCCTTCAGTTACCAATTCTCTTACAAAGAAATGCCTGATTTGGATCTGTTTCGTTCGTCGGTGATATTCTGGGTTCTTTGCTAACTTAATACCTTCATTATCAACTGATAGTGTAGGCATAGTTTCTAAATCTGTAATTTCCTGGTAAAGTCGTTTTAACAAGATCAGTTCTCTGGCCCCTTCACTTGCAGCAACTGTTTCAGCTTCTGTTGTCGAGAATGCTACTGATGACTGTCTTTGACTGAGCCAGGAGATTGAACCTCCAGCATATTTACAAATAAAACCTGTAGTTTATCTTCTGGTTGTGGGATCTCCTCCATAGTCAGCATGTTGCAATTGGTTACCAGACGTTTAGGTAATCCCAGCATCGATTGTATTTTTGAGATATCTAAAAATACGTTTCACTCGAATCCAATCATCATGAGATGGATTTTCTAGTGTTCTTGAGGCAACTCCTACTGCATATACAATATCTGGTCTTGCTCCTACCATAAGATACATTAGAGCTCCAACTGCTTGCCTATAAGGGAAGCTTTCTTCTACTTTTTCAATGTCTTTCCCTGAGTGGTCACTTTTAATAATTGTTCTAGTCACAGCTTTACAATTTTGCATTCCAAAGTGTTCCAAGATTCTTCTTGTATAAGCTGCCTGAGTAACTGTAACAGAACCAACATTGCTAGTGTCAATTTCTAAACCTAAAAAATAGGAAGCTGGTTTCGCAGTAATTTAAATTTTTTTTCCAAATGATTGAAAAATTCATTTTTCAGTATCTCGTTACTCGTGGCTGAAAGTCTATCGTCGACTTAAACTGCCAATAGAATCATATCATGTCCTTGTTTATTGGTAAATAAGCAAGGATCTGTATCACTTGCCTCAAAATTTTGGTTTATAAGAAAGTCTACGAATCTTTTATTCCAGCATCTTGGAGCTTACTTAAGTCCATACAAGCTACGTGTGAGACAGCAAACTTTACTAGTACCATCTTGATACCCCTCCGGTTGTTTCATGTATACTCCTTCCTTTAGGTGTCCATAAAGATCTGCAGTTGAGACATCAAATTGGCTTAAACTCATTTTTTCACTAGCAGCTATACTCAACAAAGCTCTTATCGTTCCAGATTTTGCAGCAGGACTTAAAGTTTCGTCATAGGGTTCAGCATATATTTGAGGAAACCCCTTTACTACCAATCTAGCTTTGAATTTATCTACAGAGCCATCCGGATTAGTTTTAATTTTGTAAACCCATTCACACGAAATTGCTTTCTTCCTGGGTGGTAAATCTTGTTGAATCCATGTACCATTTTCTATCAATGATCTCTTTATCCATGGCTTCCAGCCACATATCACTGTAATCACTATTAAAAGCTTCTTGATAAGTCTGTGATTCTTCAAGTTCTGCAAGTGTTGTGTATACCTCCATTACAAAATCTTCAAACTTCTTGATTAATTTTATTTCTCTATGATTTCTGAATCTATTCTCTATCAATATTGGCTCTTCTTCAAATCTATCTTCTAAACTTTCTTCGCTTACTTTTTGATTTTCTGGTAGAATATCGTCTTTAGATATATATAAACTTCTTTCATCTTCAGTTTCAGTATTTTTTTTATCTTCAACGTTTGCAAATTCAGTCCACCTAGTTAAAGGTTGTTCCTCGAAGATGATATGTCTGGATCTTATGAGTTGTTGTTTTTCTTTATACCATACACGATATCCATCATCATTATCATAACCAATTAAAACTCCTTCTACAGCTTTTCTGTCCATTTTCTTTCGACATTGCTTGGGAATATGTACGTAACAGGTTCACCCTATAACTCTCAAAAGTTTAATGTTAGGTCTTTTCCCTGTCCAAACTTTATAGGGAGATTTTTCATTTACGCCAGTAATACCTGTTCTATTCAAAATATATGCAGCAGTATTTATCATGTCAGCCCATAAAATTTGCGGCAAATTGTTTCTTGCATACATAATTTATCTTGCAGTTTCAACAATAGTTCGGTTATCCCTTTCTGAACACCCATTTTGCTCTGGTGTGTACTGCATGACCAATATATGCTTAATTCCATTCTTTTGTAAGATTTGTCGAAAAATGCTGCTGGTGAATTCTTATCATACTCCATGCGTTCTTCTGTAGATGCAGCAGAAGATACAGGAACTGGTCTGGGCAATTTACCTTCTTAATGTTATAAATGAAACTAACCGTTTCTAATTAATTCCACTATTTAATGAAAAAATTATGAAAATTATGAAAGGATATTGATAATTATTTCGATACCTATTGACATATCATCGTCAGAATGACAGAAGTTACATTTTATGTGATACCTACTTGATGTTTAATATTTTGGCTAGACCAAATAGTGAGTGACCTATCTTGTGATTGACCTAATATATATGAATAGAAAAAAGAAGAAGATATGATTTTACAAATATTAAAGCTTAGGTATTATTAGCCCTATGGGGATATCCTGGATATCTTTTTCCCATTTAATATCAGTATAACTGTGCAATGATATAGGAAACCAAGGAAAACTATATCTGCTGATCTTTACAATTGTTACTTAAGAAGACAATTTAATAGATTTATCTGTTCATTGACAACTCGTGAGTGTTCATTGTATCTAATTTCAAAATTTCGAATTGTTTGACCAATATAGACAGCATTACATTCTGGACATTTAAGTTTATATATTCCAGACTTTTCTAATGGGGGTATTTTTGTTTTTACATTTAACAATTTTTTACTCACATTGTTTTCTGTTTTAAAAGAAATTGCTGTATTTGTTGAACAAGATATTATTACCAGCATATGTGATGGTTTTGTAATTTTGTATTTCCCTAGTTTTTTCAGGAAATATTCATTGTAATGCCACTTTTTCCTCTTTTTTATATCTATTTTATATTTTTATATCTATATCATTGCACAGTTATACTGATCTTAAATGGGAAATAGATATCCAGGATATCCCCATAGGGCTAATAATACCTAAGCTTTAATATTTGTAAAATCATATCTTCTTCTTTTTTCTATTCATATATATTAAGTCAACCACAAGATAGGTCACTTACTATTTGGTCTAGCCAAAATATTAAACATCAAGTAGGTATCACATAAAATGTAACTTCTGTCATTCTGACGATGATATGTCAATATCGAAATAATTATCAATATCCTTTCATAATTTTCATAATTTTTCCATTAAATAGTGGATTTAATTAGAAACACTTAGTTTCATTTAAAAAAGTAATATGAGTAGATTCCACAAAGTAAGGGTCCAAACAGTAAATTCAATTTACCTTCTATAACATCAGTTGCGCCTGGTATTGCTGAACACACAACTTATATTTCCACGTATTCCAATTTTCTTTACCATTCAGTAAACCTATTTGAACTTTCATCATTTCCATTTTTGTCCTTTAAGAATGTTCTTTAAAACAGGAACAAACAAAAAATAGTTGAATAAATTATTTCTAACAGCCGCGCTTGTCTGGGCCCATAACCTGTTAAAGTTACTGTCCGTGAATTTAACTGTTTTTTTAAATTTATTAACTTTACTGAGGAAAAAACTTTTAGAAAAATGCTTTAATCAAAAAATCATATCCGACATCAATCAAAAACTGAAAAGTATATATAATCAACCTATCTAAGTAGACCTTAGTGTATATCAAGTGATAAACAAAGTGACTGTAATGAAATAGCTTCAACAGATTTTTGGTTAGTAGTTGTTACCGTTAGAATTTATTTTATTATTAGTCCCAGGTACGCTAATTGGAGTTCTACCATAATGCAAATTATTCGTTTCCGATGTTTAAATTTAACAACTTAAAGGACGTTCGGTGAATATCCTATTTTAATTAAAACCAAAATCCGTTCGGTATATAAGTCAAATTTTAATTTTGGTAAGTAAATATATTTTGCGTAGACTTCACTTAGCACCACTAAGGTAAATAAATTGTAAATAAAATAAATTGTAAATAAATCGGAGAACAATTCGGATTAGAGTCTCAATCATATTTTACAACTAAGGCCCTTTTAAATAATCGCTGCCATTGTTACGAAATAACTTTTTCTTTAAAAATAATTATGTGTTGTGATACTTAATGATGTAAGCTACCGATAAATATGATTTTCGTGTCGCTGATCGCTGAACGTCGCTCAGGCTTGTGTAGATCGATAATTAGGTAATTTGTTAATGACGCTGTAACGAGCCAACTATTTCACTTACAGATTCCTGCTTTCGTACATATTATCTGTGAGTGAGAACGAATGATTGCATGAGACGCGGAGACATGGCATTGATAATAGCTCGTTTCAAAATTGTTTATTCAACATTGCATAAACAATGGTTTTTTAGTCATAACTTTCAGCCTAATCAAGACTTTTTTCCGTACAAAGCTTAGTTTTGTAGGTTTTTTGTAAAATCCGAGGGAGAAATATATAAACGAAAAACGTAAAATATAGTTGAAATGACAGTTTGAAGTGACTTTTAAATAATGTGAGATTTAATTTGACACTTTGGAAACATCATATCGTCTTGTACATCGTTTATACTACCTGTACACAAAAAATCAGCCGTACGAAAGCGAACAATGTTCATGGCCCTATATTTCCTGGCCTATACAAGTTGATTGCTTCAAGGTATACACACAAGTTTCCAACATTACATTGCTCTCCTAGGATCAACCACCTTGAATTGGTTTGGCCACTGCGATTTCTCGTTTTGAAATAACGGTCACTCCACAAGAAAATGTTTAACCGACATTTGGGTTCTAGACGGTTCGCACACAAGTTGGTTTAATTACGTTATAAGGTGTGAGAGGGTAACGAACGCATAGGTAACTAGAATGTACAAATATCAAACCACTCGGTTGAGCTATCACAGTGGGGCGTCCTCAGGGAACGGCTATGGACCCTCGACTTTGTGGAAGGGGATCGGTTGGCTAAAACTGAAAGCTCAGATGAAATGGTTAGTAGATTAATGAAACGTGGTAAGGAACGTAAAACTTCCGAGAATCCTGTGAAATAAACTGCCGCCGACCAGCTTGTGGTACAAACCGTAAGCTGCCTGGTATTGCAACGACCCCTCCAGTGATGGGGGATATGCAGTACTAATGGCCGTATGCACCGTGTATATTTAAGCTAGGCTCAAGACTTAAACGCGCATAACTTGAAGGTTTCATATGCACCGTAACTTGAACAGCCTGTAAGCTCGCTTAAAATTAAGCTTGTGTGTTCGAGGGCTTAAGACGTTAAGCTTAGCTTTATAGTAGACATAATCTGTGCAGTAGACTAACCTTACTTTTATTGTGCTCTTATTTGTTTTAAAATCGTTGGCATTTCTTGATTTTATTAATTGATATTAGGGATATGGTCGATATGGTGGAAGTTGAGGATGAAATTTTTATGGAGGATGATCTGGATTTTCTTGATATAATAGATTTTGGATTTCCACAAAGAGTTTATAGAAGACCCAATTACATTGAAGATATGGATGATATTGGATTTTTTCGCAGGTTTAGGCTTACTAAAGAAGCTGCCATATCGGTTCTAGAATTGAAAGAGCATAGGCTGGAATTTGAAAATGATTTGTAAGAAATAATCGGCTATAATTAATTCTTTTTCTTCACCTATAGGTATACTTTTTTTATTTTCAGGAATAATAGTGTGAGCCCCATCAACCAACTCTTAACGGGACTTTTGTTTTATTCAAGCAGTGCTCACCAAATAAATATAGGAGATATTATGCATATGAATCAAAGTACTGTGTCTAGAATTGTAAAAAAGGTTTCTGAAGCACTAGCACCTCTACGAAATAGATTCATCAAATTACCAGGAACCCCACAAGAAATTTTAACTTGTCAAAATGACTTTTATCAATTAGTGCGTTTTCCACGTGTGATTGGATGTGTGGATGGGACTCATGTTAAAATAATATCACCAGGTAAATATTTAAGAATTTTTATAAGAGAATGGCATTTGCCTATAGTTTTTCAACTGGTTTAAATTATAAAGAAATGAACATAAATTTGATCTGGTAAAAGTATAAAGATTAATTTACAGGTGGTGAAGATGGAGAAGTCTATAGAAATAGGAAATCTTATTTCTCAATTAATGTTCAGCTAGTATGTAATAGCATTGTATAAAGATAGGGATAGTAAAACAGTAGCAATGTTAAAACCGTTTGAGGCAATTTTGCACGCCATCTAGTTACTTTTACGCTCGTTATTCATTAAAATGACCCGTAACTTACTGCCCTCTGAAATAAACTGCACTATTTTCAATAACTAAATTATTTTTGAAAAGTTCCCTACTAAATGTGAAGTTTTCTTTATCGTCGAATTCCGAACAATTAATGTTGACCAAAGGCCGACGATACATTGTTGCCGATTTTACTTTTTATTACGAAAGTAACATAAATCACCAACTTGATGGGATTCTATAATAGATAGATAGCGCGTATTTTCGTATTTTGAAATATCATGTTCATAATAATGTTATAGCATTGTATACATATACAATGGTTATAGCAGGTATTCATCTTGATCCGAAAATAAACATTAATCTGTTTATCACTTTAAAAAGATGGGATAAAAAGAAGAATCCTAGTACAAAGGTAGATAAAATATAATACTTTCATTGGGTGACTGAAATAATGTAAAAATTTGCGATTTCTGAACTTCGTTCGAGAATGTAAATTAATTCAAAGAATATTTTTGTAAACATTCGTATTTTGATGATCTCTTAAGGAGACGAAAAAATAAGTCTCGGCTATTTTGTATGCTTTTTTAAGCTTTCAGTTGAAAATTTATTCATTTTGCTTTCCATTCTGGTGAAAATATTTTTGATTTTGTTCCGCTTTCTTACTGTATTGATATGTAGGGAGTCAAGAAATATATAAAATCAAAAACAATAACTTCAAAAAAGTGCTAACTACACTAATTCATTAAATATAATGAGATGAAATATACTAAATATATCATAATACAATATAATATCGTGCTAATAATAAAATTAATGACATTGTAGAATAATGAAATTGTGCAATAGGTCCTTTCATGAAGAAATGCCCTCGTCGATCTATTTGCGGCTTATTATTCTAAAGGTAGATGCTAATTTTTTGGCATTGAAGGTTTTAACAGGTCGGTGGTCGGTAGTGTGAATCACATATTTTTGCTCTGAATAGAAAAATCTTGCTAGGTTCGAATTCCGCAAAACTACCTGAAACTACCCGAAAGAGGGATTATCGTGGGACCATATAATTTAGTGATTTCCAAAAATAGAGTATTCAGGTACATAGAGGCTCTCGTAATTTATCGAGAAGGACAAGAAAAATTATTGAAGAGAGTATACAGTGTTAAAAAACGGGCATTTAGTTGTTAGCCATATTCTAATCCTCCCGCGACCTTTTGAGGAACTCGACCTAGGATTAAAGACGCAGGTAGGTTTTTGCGGAATTTGGCAAATCCCAAAAATCTGATATGGTCAACATTTTTTGTGTTTTATATTCAGTGATCAGTCTACACTACATTGGTGGCTAATAGTTTCTTTGCAATAAGTTAACCATTATTAAAATTTTGACTGTTGACGTAAGCCCAACTTATTTTTGGACAGTGGTTGCCGTCGCTAGACGCATGGAAAGTATCTTCATAGGTACTTACCTCCCAAGAGAGGTCATCGCATTCGACATATTAGATAACAAAATAAAACATCCAAAGTTTTGGTAAATGAATTTATTACCTTTAACGGTGGCCATGTCATTGTCATTGAAAATCGTTCGACAGCTAACTTCATACTCTTCATAGTTGTATTTATTTAGAGCCAAGTGAGCCATTTGTTATTAATTGTTCTTTCTTGATTACCTATGCTTTGTTGTTTTGCTTGCGTTGAAGCTGAAACATGTGCAAACCAAACGAAAAACACTGGGAAGTTATTTTTAATTACTTTGATATATACCCCGAAATACCAACAGGGCGTATAAACGCAGGCAATGGGAAGCAAAAGATGAAACAATTTTGGGAAGAATTGTCTCAACAATTGAATAGTTTGGGATATGGGACCAAGAGTCTTGACAAATGGCAAAAAGTAAGTGAAAAATTCCGAAAAACTATTTTTAAATTTCTCATTTGTGGTGGGCTGTGGGATTCGTATTTTTATGATGGATAAGGAGTTGGTATTTTTCTTTCTACTTACCTCATGCATTTTATTTATTTGCAGACTTGGATAGACTTTAAATACAATTTAAAAAAAAAGCAAGTGATATTAAAAAAGACCAAGTTAAGACAGGTGGTGGTCCAGGAGTAGGAAAAGTTCTAAATGAAATTGAGCTGCGTGCTCTTGAATTCTTGGGAAAGGGATTTATCCATGGAGTTGGTAGTACTGAAGTTGGTGTAAGTATAAAAAAAAACCATTATAAATAATAGTTTTACACATTTTTTTTTACCAAAAGTTCTTGATACAAGATTATAAGTACTTTATATTATATTTTTTTAGTTAAAAAGAAAGATGAATGAGATGTTTAGAGAGACAGAAGAAGATGCTTCTTCATCTTTGCACTCGGGTTTGCCAAATTATGATGATAATCTTTGCAATACCAATGAAAATTTAGAAGAGGAAGAGCCTGTGAATGTTAACAAAACTGAGGCTTGCACCTTTGCTACATCCACTGGTAATTCTACAAAAACCTCTACAACAAAAATGCCCAAACAAAATAAAACTAGTTTGGGAACAGTAAAATTAGATCATAGTTATATCCCTTCACAAGGCAAAAATAAACATAACGAAGATGACAATATGTATGCAGAAACAATATCTGTTTTAAAAGACATCAATAACACCGTAGACAGAAGGTTGGGACAAATTTATGAGGTTTTGGGTGAAAGAATACCCAAAAAAATTAAATTAACATCGTTTACTCAAAATGTCAGTAGAGTGCTACGTACTTCCAATAGGATTAGTTTTTATTTAGTTGTGATTATTTTTTGTTAAAAGACATTTATTTCTTTTTGTGATTATTTTTTGTTGAAAAACATTTTGTTTTTGTTATTAATTAATGAATTAATTTGAATTTTTAGTGATGTTTTTGTTTAATTTTCGTTAGTTTTCATAATTTTTGAAAATCCAAATGTTTTAATACATATTTAAAAAATGCATTTACTTATGTTGAGTCATTTCGATATGAATATTTCTCTTTCTCTGGCAGTTTTTTTAAAGTGATTTAGTCTTTCGCGGCCAGTGTTTGGACTAAAAATGTTTCTAATCGGGCTTAAGGGCCTTTGTTGATTGGAATTTATGACGTTTCGCTAGCATAAATGGCTAGCTTCTTCAGAGGTGCTTCCATCTTTCCATCTCAAAATGTCTGCGTTCAAAATTTGAGATAGATGCACCTCTGAAGAAGCTAGCCACTTGTGTTAGCGAAATGTTAGAAATAAATTCCAATTAACGACGACCATTAAGCCCAACTAAAAACATTTTTAGTTCACTGTTTTTTTTGTTTATTTATGGTGTGTAATAAAACACTTTATTTATATTTTGTTTTTATTTTTTACCAAATTTACATCATAAACGTTACTACTACCTAGATATGAACAACTTAATAAGAAATGTTAATAAGTCAATAAAGTGAACAAAGGAATAATACATGTATACATGTAAAGAAGAATATAAATTAAATTAAATAGTTGTCCACAATGTTTTGCCTTAAATTTATCGCATTTCTATTGGCATTTGGGATAAGATTGCCATTATTATTAGCCTCGCCATCATCATCTTCTCTATAATATCTATTATCTTCAAAATTGACTTCTCCATCAATACATATTATGTTGTGTAGAGCTGCACAAACTTTTACAAGTTTGCATAAAAACTCTGGATCATACCGAGCAGTATGCTCTCTTAGAAGGCACCGGAAACGCATTTTAAGCACACCAAAGCATCTTTCAATGACATTTTTGGCAGATGCATGTGCTTCATTAAACCGTATTTCAGCTTGATTTGCAGGATTTCTAAATGGGGTCATCAAATACTCTGATAAAGGGTAACCAGAGTCGCCAATTAGCCAAGATATTTCACCAGCTTGAGTCACATTATTTAAATAATCATTTATTCGAGATTGCCTCCAAATAAAACTGTCATGAGAGGCCCCTCCAAAGTTGCTTAAAACATTTCTTATTCTCAATTTATTGTCACATATCATTTGGACATTTATTGAGTGGAAACCTTTCCTATTTAAATAAAGATGGGGATTTACTTTGGGCTTTAGAATGGCAATATGAGTACCATCTATTGCACCTATAGTACCTGGAAATCCCCAGCTATTTAAAAATGCCATTTTAATTTCATTTCTTTCTTCTCGGGTATTGGGAAATTGTATTTTGTCATTGATTATATTGTCATGAATAGAATTTACCACTAATTTTACGTATTTGCCAACAGTAGTTTGGCTCATTCCAAAATTATACTCCTCACCTATGCAACGTTGGTATGATCCAGTTGCTAAAAATCGAAGTGTTACCAGTACCATATTTTGAATACTAATTCCTCTTATATTTGTTCTTTCCGGAAGATATGGGTGTAGTAGTTCTATAAGCTGTAAAGCTAAAACTTTACTTATGCGAAATAGCTCAGTGAACCTATTTTCAGGTAAAGTGAATGGATCATTATTTACTCGTAATGATTGTCTTTTTCTTATAAGACGCAGGTTGTTTCTTGCCCTAGCGAGCATATCTTGTTGCCACAATCCTTCATGAACAATAGGTAGCATTTTAATAATCACCTATAATATTTAATATATTAACAAGATGATATTATTTTAGAAAACTAGACTTACCGAATTTCTAAAAAGTTAATTTATTTTAAAACGCAGACCAGACCAATAATAAACAATAAACATAACCTCATAAATTTAATAATTCGATGAAGTCGACAGCTTAGGAGGAAAAATCGAGTTTCGTGGCTGATATTTTGATCGACTTACCAAAATTCGTCGAGTAATCGAGCTTCGTGCTCCCACTGCTGATCTCACCGAAGAAAGCAATGCGAACGTTCTTAATTCGTTGCCGGATAAATCTCGTGCAAGGTACGAAAAACAGTCGTCTTAAAAATGTTGTGTACGCCGCGGCTGAAATACTACTTTGTTGGACTCGTCTGTTGCTCGCCTCGCAATTTTCAGACTCGTCCAAAAAAGTAGCTCTTTCAGTCCTTGGCATACAAATAACTACTTTGTGACAAAATTCACTTTTCCACAAAGACTATCAGGAGATAATAATGTCAACTCCATACCAATGACGTAGAATGTCATAATTATAATGGAATGTTGTCTATATCAAAATGTCATCAAAACGTCAAAATCACAAAAAGAGTGCGTTAATGAAAAAAGAGTGCGTTAATGAAAAAGAGTACGTTAATGACGTTCATTAATGCATCCTTTTTTAAATAAAATAATTCATTAATATCGAAATTAATAAACGGTCAACGAAAAAATTCATCAACGACTAGTTTAATTTAGCAACCAAGGGAGCAAGATCGCATGAAAGAAGGAGTTAATGTAAAGAGGACGAAAAGCGGATTAAATAGGTATCATATATATATATATATATATATATATTTTTTATATATAGATAAATAACATATACCCGTAAAATTAATATGCATGGTTCTACCAAAATCCTAACCCTATAACATAAAGACCTCTCAATACCGACAACAGCTGATAGCCGCGACCTAAGTAAGCTTCAGACAACAAACTTCAACAAAATTAAATTGTCTCCTATGGAAATAAATTTGAAAAATTTGAAATTGGAAGCAATATCGTCTCAAGAATTGACACCAATAATTGAAGAAAAATTCAATCTGCATATTCCCAGCGTATGGACCATCATTTTATACACTGGTATAGCATTAGTTATTATTTGGCTACTTTTGAAGAAAAAACCGAAGACAAAGGTGCCAGAAGAAAAATCCATACAACATCAACAAAAGAAAATTCAGCTTCCAGAAGGAGCCTCGTTATAATGGGGGAGGTGTTATATAGTTATATTTCTTAGTGTATCATAAATAAATTGTTTAGTCAGTAACTATATTTAATTTCAATGAACTTTGTTTTTGCTTATGTTTATATTTTTTAATACCAGTATTGTTAAACTTTTCAATCGGTCTAGAATCTAGTTTCGATCTTGTAACATATTATTATATTATCACAATAAATAAATCTTTTTTTAAAAAACCTTTTCCTTGAGTGAAAAGACAAGTTCGACGAATTACATTTTTATACTATCTACAAATTTGAATTCAAAATTATTAATCTCGTTATAAGCACAATGCAATTTACATTCAGTCCAGACGAGTACTTTGATATGCTATTGGTTTATGGTGAATGCTGGAAAAATGCTCGACGAGCGGCCCGTTTATACCATGATCGTTTCCCTCAACGTCCTCAGGTATCACACATGGTGTTTCCTAAATTGGAAGATGCGCAGCGGTTCGTTCCCAAACAAAAACTGTGCACCGCACCGATACCCAGTGAGAACTGAACATAATGTAATTAATGTAAATGCGTATGTTGGTATCAATCCTCATACTTCTGTTAGAAACATATCTGAAGAGCTGGGAATAAGCAAAAGCACGATACAAAGGATTTTGAAGCAACACAAATATCACCCATTTAAACTACATTTAGTTCAAGGACTGAGGCCTACTGATTTCGATGTTATGATTGCCGACAATCCTTTACTATTGAATCAAATATTTGGGAATGATGAAAGCTGCTTCCGCAACAATGGTTAATACACACAATGCCCATTATTGGTCGAACGAAAATCCTCACTGGGTTCGTTTAACTCGTTTTCAAACAGTTTGGGGTGTAAATGTATGTTGTGGGTTATTCAGTGGTCATTTGATTGTGCCATACTTTTAGGAGGGCTCATGGACTGGACACAGGTATTTAGATTTTCTTGAAAACAAATAACCTGAACTTACGGAAGACATTCCATTGGCAACAAAATTTGGGGTTATCTTAAAAAATTAGTATATCAAACCCAGCCTGTAGATTGAGATGAAATCTGCGGGAAATAATTTTTAAAACTTACTGTAATTTTTCTTCATTATTTGTATTTTATTTTAATAAGAAAATTCAGAAATTACAAAATGTTAATTTTTTTGGTGCTAATAATAAAAAACGAACAAGTATGCTACATTGTATTCCAGATAGAGTGACAAGTAATTTTCAACGAAAATATACAGTGCCATTTGAAAATAGAAAGTCAGGGGTGGCTGCGAAAGGACTGTTGAGTGAAATAAAGTGTCTGATACTGTTCAGATTTCGAACATTCGTACTTAATTTTATTTTATAAGTTCGCATTTCGAATATTCGCGTTTAATTTTATTTTGTATGTTCGCATTTCGAACATTCGCGTTTAGTTTTATTTTATTTCCGTCGGCGGTGAATTGACGTTTCTCGACCGTGAGCGATGAGCCGCGATCGATGCGCTTCCTCTCAAAAATCTCGACGGGAGAACGTGGTAACTCGCGATCTGACAGTGACAAGTAAAAAAAAATGATGGCCGCGGCGTGCAAGCCGATGTAATAAAAATTGTATATTGTATTTTGGCAATTGATGCCCAGAAATTGGATGTAATAAATGGTACTTCTGTTGCTAACCCTCTTTATTTATGTAACCCCCGGAAAAGATAACAAGAAATATTGGTTGTCAAATCCCATAAACTTGAAAAAATTCGCGTCAATGGAGACGATCCTTAAAAATTAAAGGGCAATCGCTTCCCAGATACGTCATTAGGAAGGAATTTTGATGCCATTCACAACAGTTTTTACAGTATTGGATTATCTTTCAAATTAAGCAAGATATTTCATGTAAACGATAACTTGGGACACGCTGTATAAGTATTTAGTTAAAATATAAAATAAAATTGACTATTAAATAGTGTCTTTATAAACAACAACCCATAAACCATTACATGAGGTTGCCAAAGATATCGGTCGTTCCTTTTTGCTTCTGCTTTAATACTCTTGTAAATCTGGATAAGGGGAATTGTTGTAGCAGAAGTTGAAGTTGTTTTGGTATGACGGTCAGTCAATTCAGGTATACCAATATGTGAGGGTATCCATATAATGATGAATTTGGTGATTCTGTGAAAGAGATGGCGAAAAAGTGAGGAATTTCTTGGGCAATGGGATGTTCAGTAAATAATTCCTGGATAGATAGGATCGAAGTTAGAGAGTCTGCACCAATGTCAGCTTTTTTATTTGGGTAGATGATGTGCTTGAAAGTTTGTAATAGTATATTTCATTACGAGTCCAGAAAATAGGCTTGTCCATTTATGGATGTGTAATGAACGATACTTTCCACTATACCTTTCTTAATACAAAAACTATATAGTAGTTACTGTAATGTATTTCGTTATTTATTTAAATAGTTTTTACTTGTGGGATAAAATTATACACACTATGGCTAATTACTATCTATTGATTTATTTATTAAACTTAATTTATATACACACTCTACTTAATATCTTTTTTTTTCGGGTCGAGACTACTTAATATCTACTAATTTATTTACACTCGCTATAATAGTTCTAATTTATTTTTACCACTTGAATATTACACAATTTATCTTCACTATTTAATTCACTGTCCGATTACTAAGAACTTCTGTAAACTGTCTGTGAACTAACTCTTTACTGTCCGTTTCACTAATTTTCTCGAACTAACTGTTTACTCGCTCAAACACCCGCGTATATATAGTCCTTCTCGACTCTCGCAAATTCTAGTACCTGCCGCGTTCGTCCTATGCACAAACAAAACCTTATTCCAGAATGTTCTCGAACCCCGGCGCAGCCACCAAAATTTACAGTCGTCAGACAGGGCCGGCTTTGAGTTGGTGACCTCGCAACATTACTATACTATAATTCAAAACACACTGACATCTGCTGTCATAATACAATTGTGGTTTGTGTTGCTAAGGGAACTGAACAATAACGCATGTTAGCGCACAGGAAAAGGTCATTTTCGGTACTCCTAATAGGCATGTTAAGATAGGGTTTTCAGTAAGGTATAATGAAAAAGTGTAAATAGTAATATTGAGCTGGGGCTGATGATGTTGTTAATGATAACTACTCAGAATAAATCTTCACACCAAATTTCCATAGAACACAGTAAAATGTATAAAAGCTAGTTCTTATTTTTTATTCCTCGAATTATTTTATCTTATTTCTCATTTTATTTTATTTTATTTTATTTGCTTTATAAACTGACTAGTTTTTATACAGCGACAGTGACAGTATTTTTGATGTTCAGATTTAGGTATTAAGTTGGGCTTAACGGTCTAGTAGCTAACTAAGCGGAGTGCTGTCGTTCTGCTGACTCCCAACTGTTGAGCAACAGAGGCAGCGGCAATTATTTACGTTTTGCTTACTCAGGGCTGTCATATATGACAGAATATTTAGTCTTAGGCTACGTTCTGTTTTTTAGTGATAAACTATGATAATGGAGACTATAATAATGGAAATAAACTTAAAATTTTATGGATCAGTAATAAATAATGGGATGATTGTATCCAATAAAACTGGAAGAATAGACCATTCTAGAATGACGTCACTACCAGGTCGGCCATATTGTGCTGGAGGGCACACATGTTATTTAATTTTCATTATTCACATGTAAAGAACGGAGAATAGTTAGACTTTAATTAACAATTAGTTCTTAAAGGTATCTAAAATGCCATCGTTTTGTAGTGTTATTAAGAGTGGAATGCGGGGAGAAAGGTATATTTTTTCCGATTTCCGGCTTCAACGAAGCGAGGTGACATCAACATTAATTTGCTTATCTGATATCTCCAAGAATGAACCCGATTCATAGTATTTGTAGGCTTTTTATAAGCTTTTAACTGTGCACCAGTATAAAAATTATGAGTTGAAAAAGTTAAAATTAAATAGTTCATCAAATCCATTATTACTAAATTGGGTAGTTCAAAAGGTTGCGAAGAAAGTTCTTTGGTAGAAAGGGCGTAATGGTCGATATTGTCTATAATCCGAATTCTTTCATCGTACCGGCCATGGACGTTTGTTTGTTTATACGTCCGTGGTACCGGCACTTGATATCACCGCTTACAGATGAATAATTCGTACTTCGAGACATATTTGCTACAATTTTATGGAAATAACACCAGAACTTGTAGCTAAGCAGATGCGAAAACACACAAGGTTCAACGCTAACTAATAGATTTAGTTGCAATCCAGCACAATATGGCCCACATGTCAAAGTCACGTGTTCTGGAATGGTCTATATTATTATTATTATTATTAACGGTTGAGCCCGGCTGAACACGCCCAATATATTTCATAGATTACTAGCTAAAGCTACGCATTGTGTAACGCGCTTACTTCGTACACGTGGTTGCTACCACACGAACACGTCACTATGGACACCCTCGTTGCTAAATTACGGTTCGAGGCGCCAGATTTTTAACGTGGTTTGCTCCACGGCCCCTTGACCATTAGCGTCAAGACTTCCAGATAGCCTCAGATGGAGGTTACGGAAAATTCCAGGGGTCTTGTTGAATTTACTTTAACTAATTCAATACAATTCGAACGAGCCGAATATCGGTACTCCAATTATCAAGTTTCGGCGAATAACGAATAAAACAGGACTTCAAACCTTTTGTTTATTAATACTCTATGGTCTATTTGATTTATAAATCTACAGAGACACGCAAAATAGCGGATTAAAGAAAATGAGGTATTTATCACCTATACCTGGGATTTTAACGGACGTAACAGTCAAGGCTGGACAGATTATTCAAATAAAGCTCAAATCTGCCGGGTAACCGAACAAGTTGTGGCTAAGCCTCTTCCAAGTTCAAAAAACCCTTCGGATTCAATGGAGACACGGGAATTTACTATTCAGACAGTAAGAGATTATATTGATTCGTGAGACGGTGAAAGAACTTTCTAACTCTGCGGGGAACTCGAATAAATTGTGGCTAAGCCTCTTCCAAGTTCGAGAAACCCTTCGGATTCCCAAGAAATAAAAAGAATATTATTTAGACAATGAATTGGTCCCCGGGACGATGTAAGGACGGTTTAAATCTGCCGGTTAATCGAACAAGTTGTAGCTAAGCCTCTTCCAAGTTCGAGTAACCCTTTGGATTTAAAAGAAATACAAAAAAATATTATTTAGAAAATAAAAGAAATAAACTGGTTCACGGTACGACGTAAGAACAGCTTAAATTTGCCGGTTAATCGAACAAGTTGTAGCTATTAAGCCTCTTCAAAGTTCGAGAAACCCTTTGGATTTAAAAGAAATACGAAAGAAAAATATTATAAACTACTATTTCCAAAATAAATTTCACGAGTTTAAAAGGTACCTAATTATCGACACACAGAGTAAAAATATCAAGACCGGAATAAAGTTAAAATTTCACAATCCACACGAGTTTTAATTATATATAAAAACTGCAGCAACTAAAATCATAAAACCACTAGAGAACCGGATAATAATAATTCATATCGATTATGAATTAATATTTTAAGCGCTGTGATACAAAAAAAATAAAAGTCAACTATACTTCAACTACAAATCTTTATTTTAGTAAAAGAAACAACCAAAAAAAAATTTAACTCAATATATAAAAATTGGTCATGAGAATTTTCGAAGAAATATCCACAAAATTTTAATGTTAATCGGCGGAACGAAAAGTTTTCGAATATACTATTATTTTAAACTATTTTACCTTCAAAGAAACTATGTTCCGGAGTCCGAAGTCACACAAAGGTCTGGTTACTTCTTAACTGAATTCACTATACGGAAAACGGAGAGCAGAGAGCGATTCTATCAATTCTTTTCAAATTTATACCCTAATTCCCACTCTACATTTCGGCATTAGCGGTCGTTAAATTTATTTCTAGCAAAAAATGTCACATATATACTAGGTGTTTTTCGAAATTAATTAGTTTATATATTTACTGAACGTCTCCTCGGTTGGAATACTTAAACCAAACATTTTCATATAGTATAATTCGACTTTACGTACTTCCGGACGGATAATAAAAATACATTATATAGGAATATATGAAGAAAAATAAATAGATACGGTAACGGAAAAGGTTGGAAAGTATGTAACGAGTTATATTAAACCCAAAAAAAAACGTTACGAAAGAAAAAAATAAAAGTCAACCTCTAATCGGTGCCCACAAAAAAATAACTCGTTACAGTTGCTGTATCTCAGTTTTATTATATGCATTATTGAGGTAATATTTTCTTCGCGGCATAATACGTTTTACAATTTATTAAATGAATAGAAAAAATACTGCTTACACTGGAAAACTTTCATTTTACATAACTTACCTTGATCGCCATCGATCGTATTAATTCTATTCTTTGTTGAATTGACGAATCAAAACACATTTGACAATTTATTGAATAAATATGAAAGATACTGATTACACTGGAAAACTTCCATTATATATAACCTACGTTGATCGGCGTCGGTCATAATAATTATATTCTTTGTTGAATGACATGAAGATGACTATCCATTCACGAAAAAGAAAAAAAAATTGCATTTGCACTAACATTGATTAGCATAGATGATAATTATCTTTGTCCACGACCATTTGATAATGTTTACATTTTACGTGTGCTCCTTCAAGTATAATGACGTACATTATTCACCAGTGGATAATAGGTGAGGATAATGAACAGGTCACATGACACGGATAAATAGGACCTATATTTATTTAAGGTTTAAGATTATTTATATACAAATGTCACAATATAACAAATAAAAATTATCACCGCGACTAGGATTCCCAGGATTCGAACCCTATGCCTACAATTTTTCATTTCACGCAGTCAGACCTCTAAACCAATCCGCTTCGAAGACATATAAAATAATGTATCAAGCTGTTGTATATAGAGCGTATGATGATGTTAAAACTAAGAAAGTGACGTTTCAAATAATTTATAGCTGATTGCAAGAATTTTATTATACTGCATTTAAATTGAAATTACTAGAAAATATAATATGGAAAGCGAATCCAGACACTGGAATGAAAGTTTATTGCCAAATTATATATGAAAGCCTATAATCCCTTCCTAAGTTGGAGAAAAGAGAAAAAACATAAATTCATTTATAAACAGGTAATTAATAGTGCTGGACAAAATATAGTATTCTACTCGCATATAATATTCACTTAGGTGTGCCTGCGGCTTGAGACATAAATGCACCATCGTGAATAATGCTTGTTAAATAATATACTATATTTTGTTTGATATAATGTGCGATGAACTCCGAATGATATGTGCTGTTTGTCATATACTGTTCCAATTATCACATATTTAGCATGGGTTAGTCTAATCTGTAGACATATTTCGTTCTTCTGAGTCATTTAGAAATTTTTCTTCACTCATTCTATACGACAGAAACAAACAAATCCTGTATAACTCTTAAAGACCAATTGAAGCCTATTTATTTCTTTTCTCCTTTTTATGTATAGGCGACGAATCTGACAGCACATCAAGCTCGCGTTCTACGAACTCAGAAAGTCCTAAGCCACGCAGTGCTTTCAACAATATTATGGGTGCTGACCCCTCAACTAATACCTCCTTTGGACCTGATATGTCCGAGAAAGTCTTCGTATTACATCAGACTGGAGATTTGGTGTAACGAGTAATTCCAATTGAATAATTTCTTTGTTGCACGTCTATGATAAGTAGCCTGTAACCTTCTAACTTCACATAGTTTTTTATTATTCGCTCCCACAATATTAATTATACGTATTTTCATAATGTTTTTACTCATATCAAAAATTTTATTTGATGAAGATTCATTTATTAAGCTAGCTTCACCATTGTATATACAGTGGCTTCACTACGTGTATCCCCAATTATGTTAATTTTTTGATTATTAATTTTTGCAAAAATTGTAATTAAATTAGGGGCTTCGGTTATGTCTTATACCGTGTGCATTTAGTGCGGCATTGATAACTAGAATATATTTTTACCAATATTTTAGTTTTTTTCACAACGAAATCTAAATTTATGTGTAATCTTATCTGAGTGATAATAAATTCCCATTGACTTAAGAAGCAGTTTCGCTTCCAATAAGTGATTACTTTATCTGATGCCCATCAACATATTTTTCATGGCATACACTGGTATACATTCCCTGGCGAACTACAATACATTACAAGACAAGTCAAGTAACAATTTGAGCAGAAAAAAACTAAAGGATTTGGGTTGTTTCCAATTCTTCACATTTACAAACTTTTCCATATTTATCATCAATAAATTATATTTGATTTAAATATAAAAAGTCAACGACATACTATAAACGTTATAGACACAAGTGAAATATCTATTTTAACGTCTTAAAAATCAGAAACAACTTCTTATGTATATACCTCGACAAGCATTGAATTACACTATATCAGAAGACGTGACAAAAAATTTAACAAATAGTTTATTAAAATGTTTTTTGAAAGTATACAAATTTTGGGATCAGTCATTCAATTTTTGTAGGATATTGGTTAAAAGTGTGTAGGTAATCTGGTAAGATTTTCTTCAGGGACAAGTATGTCAAGTCAATATTTTTTTTTATACTGACCTCTTTGTATGAAATATTTATTCTACTAAACTGCAATTTTAGATGTGAACTATAAATAAGGCATCCATACGGTTTTTATGGAAAAATAAGCTACCTTGGCTACACAAGTACTCACAAGTACGCACAAGTACTCTAACATAGTGGAGTCAGTATATCATACCTAGTGCAACTATAACTATATATAATATTTTTACTTCGTTTTGGAAAATACTCTAATGTTTTTTTATGAAAAAATAATATACTAGTTTTTTAAATCTAAAAGTTGTACAATAATGATAGAATACGTTGTCATAACGCTAATAATATCTAAATAGGTTTGTCTGTCAATGGGAAAAAAATTTGCCGCGTATATAACTGGTAGGAAATATCTTGTTTTGATTATTAAAAATTTCAGCTCTTCTTTTTGAAACTTTGTTATGTTTTTTCTTCTCAATCCTTCGTAAGCGGAATCGATACATTTTTTGCCTGAAGATGTGACTGCGTCTGATAAAGAAATAATGATTATTCCATAGTTCTGAAACATATAAGAGATGTGTTCATAAGTAAAAATCACTGATTCATAGGTATTGAGAGAAAACGATGACGATGAAAACATAATGTGACGTTGCCACATTGTAATTTTTGCTTTATTTATGGCCGTTTGCAACGTTTACACTTAAACTCGCTTGCGCATTAAAATAGTTTATAATTACCCATCTTAATAACGACATTCAACTACTTAATTTTATATTGTATATGTCGTAGCAAAATTGTAAAAGCCACCGTTTTATAAAATGTCCAGACTGTCAAATTTTGGTGTTAGCCAAGCCCAAGATGAATCACGTACCATTAATACAGTATGATTTAGAAAGTTGAAAGTGTGGTGGTGCAGTGAGTACCAGAAAGTCTGTTTAGCTTAGATATGATTTCAAGATTTAACATGTATCTTGTGAGATGTGCGACCTTGAAGTTGATTAACTTTCAACTTGACATGTAAGATGTAAGGATTATTATATGAAACCCGTATTGCGCATGTTCCCTTACATTTATTTAAAATTGGCTACAAATTTTCGCACTATATATCTGTGAGCTGTGTTATATAGTTTGTTGGTTTTCGACGTTTTGATTTAAGAAGATGAGAAGCATTAGAAGTTTGGTGTTTGACGTGGTCAGATCTAGTTTAAATTTCGTTGCTTTTTTTGACCTTGGGCGCTGGTTACCCTTTTAGCCACGAAAATTTTTAAGCAAACTATAAAATCAAATGTAAGAGTGAAGGCACTAAGTTAATTTATGCATTTAGCCAACCATACCTCCATCAAACTACATCCAAGAGTAATAACAAAAGATAAAAAAGGCAAGAGGAATATCAGGGACACTCTTCTCACGCTAAGGTGCCCGTCATAGCGACTTATATAAACACAAACAAGACAGGCAATGGATAGGAGAAATAATAATAACAAAGGAAGAGACAATAGCATCATCATTATTTATAGTAGATTCATGCAGTAACTCATACATACCTACTACTTACATTTGGAGGTTAAAATCAAAATTTGCGCTTAGATTGCTTTAAGAATTCCTACAAGATGTTTTTTGATTGCGAGATTCCTACACGCTGAATAAAATAGTGAGGGGACCCTTAGCGGCAGGGACACGTTTTCTTTAAGGAGAACTTGTATGAGATATTGGGTTGCATGACATCCAAATAAACAATGTTCTAGGTCAACTTCCATCATCGAATTCACATAGCTCTGTATCTGAAATCTTCAAATTTCGTTGGCTTTTTTGGTGTATTATTTTGTATATCCATTTTTTATTATGGACAAATTTGATGACGAGTAACTTATTTCACTAGTAGACAAATATAAAATATTCTACGATAAAGGTTACCAAAATTTTAAAAATAAACAACATAGAAAAAAGTCCTTTACCTTTTTCCTTCTTATAGTTATTCTAGTCTTTACTTTAAAAAGGAATTCTTTTGCTACAGTTTAGAACTGCAAACCTAAATCACCAAACTATGGTCATTATTTCATTGCTAACTGTCAGTCAAATTCATCAAATTCACGTGTGTTCAAACCATTTTTTTGATTGGCGTTCTCTTACATCTTAAATCTGAGCTTCAACAGGACCAAATAAGTCGGATTGTGAAAGGCATGGGTGTTTTATAAAGAGACACCCAGCACACGGCGAGATTGTCAAAAGTTACAAACATAACGAATACTTTACTTATTTTTTTAATTAACAATGAAAATAAAACAGGATATTTAACAGATCTTAAGCAAAATTCGCAACAACATTCGCTAAACTGAAAAGAAACAATAATATTTTATTTATAGGAACATGGACCAATGAAATGACAGATTTCCACGTATAAAGAGATTTGTTTGTACAGCAAAGCTACAGAGATTTAGTAGGTAAGCGCAGCATTTTTCAAATCCTTGTCCTCCAAATTAATAAACCTTAGAAATAGACTCTCTTAACGTGATACTAATATTTTCTGCTGATACGAATTAATTCAACCTTGACGTACCAGCTGAGTTAAGTTCTCCTAAAAACCATCGATTTAGGCGCCCATGCTCAGTTGCTATATGGTATGATCCATTCCAAACATCAAGAATAATTCCTAGCACAGCTTTAGCATCCAGCGGTCCCCTTACAAATTTTGAAACATGCTCATTCACCAGTAAATGTTTAAATTTTCTTGTTGTGATTTGGACCATTTGGTTAGCTACTGTTACTGTGTTTTTAGTTTTTATTACTTTTTATTTACAGCAAAGATTAGACTTTCCTTCAGTTTTATCACTTACAAGGCACATTATACCGGATTGTACCCGCTATATCTCGGTTACTATTTATCGTACAGCTTAGAGAAAAAATCTGTACTACAAACCCGCATACGAGAAACTGCTGGAAATTATTGTCAAGTTTTCTACACCACTTCGTAGAACTCAATAATAATACAAAAACTTAATAAAAGTACCGTTATAGTACCACAAAATTTAAATATTCGTAATGAAATAACTGGTAGGGGTGAGTGGAAAAGGTGACTCAATAAAACTGTTGTAACTTTTGATCCGATTTATGAATTTTAACATCATTTGAAAGGAAATTCAATGCCCAATAAAATATCATATCATCGTTCCATTCCAGTGGTTTTAACGGTCGCTAGGTGAGGGTGATTGAACAATTGTTTTGTTTTCAACTTTTTTTGGGAATCTTCAAATGCGATTATATATTTATTAATCGTTTACTTGAAAGAGGATGTAATTTAAAAAAAAAGGTAAATACCGCATATCAATATCTGTTTTCTAAGCGAAGATACGGGAAAAAATAGGTATACATAAAAATAGGATTTTGACAAACTCAGTATCATTGTAATAACCAACAATTAATTACGTAACAAAAAAACAGAAATAATAAACTACTTTGACCTAGTAAAGTAACCTAAAGATACTGCTTGAAATGTTATCCATATTTAATCTCTGCGTGGTAGAAAAGACAGCAGCTTCTATTTCAGCACTGTGAATACTGTAAATTGCGTTTTCTATTCGTTGAATAAGATCTGCTCTATTTGCAGGTCTTGTCTGAAATACTAAATCTTTAATTCGATCCCATAGATAAAAATCTAACACAATACAGTAAGGTCGGGAGATCTTGGAGGCCACGGGAATATGCTACCTATTCCTATCCACCTATACTCATATTGGACTGGGCATCAATCTTGTTGTATCCACATATTTTGCCGGGCTGCTAAAGGAACATCTTCTGATAATATAGGCAATTATCTCTTAAGAATCTTGAGTAACGCTAGCCATTTAAATGTTCATCAAAAACAAAAAGGTCTATAATAATTTTACCTTCTAAAATCCCACACCATACGTTAACTGGTTAAAATCTTGTTGCATCCAGTTTGGTTTGGATCCACTACTGGAATATGTAGCTTCATCGGACCACATTATATTTGATAAAAAATTTGGATTTTCATTCAGCATATCCTTAAGCCAATTACAATGATCCAGTCAATTATCGTAATATGAAGCTTTTAATCCTTGATGAAGAGATACACGATACGGATGAAATCGATTTCTTTTTAAAATAGAATAAACACAATACCTAGAAATTCCTAACTCGCAAGTTAGTTTTCTTACACTAACTTGTGGATCTGTGGATGTATCTTAAAACATTTATTTCATCTATTTCTGTATTGTTACTTTGCCGTCGTGTAGAATTTCTCTCAGTCTGAACAGATCCGGTTTGATTTAAACGTTTAGCCAAATTTTTAAATGCTCCTCTGCAAAAATGTTGTCGCAAGGGATATCTTAATGCATATTCTCTTGCTGCAATCGGAGCATTCTCAAAACATTCAAAATACACATTTAACATATCATAAGCTTCGCTATTTGGGAAAGGCATTACGTACTCTCAAATTACTAACCGTTACAGCTTCATAAATTCACTCTACATCAATTTTATATTTTAGTTGTTAACTACTTATGACATCTGGACGCCTACTACATTATGTTAAATATTCAATTTATTTAAGTATAAAACTCGTTTAACTAGTATACCTATTTTTTCTCGTATCTTCGCTTTATAGATATTGAGATAAGGTTTTCACCATTTTTTCAAAATTTCATCCTCTTTCAAGTAAATGATTAAAAAATATAGCATCGCATTTGAAGATACCCAAAAAAAGTTGAAAACAAAACAATTGTTCAATCACCGCCACCTAGCGACCGTTAAAACCACTGGAATAAAACGATGATATAATATTTTACTAGGCATTGAATTCCCTTTCAAATGATACTACATTTGTCAAAATCCATAAAGCGGAACAAAATTTATAACAGTTTTATTGAGTCAGCTTTCCCACTCACCACTACCAGTAATTTTACAAGATAGAGGAAAAAGTACTGGAGCACACTTACGTAATATGATCTAGTGATTACGAATATTTGAGTAAACATCACGCCGACGACCTTCCTCTGGAACTTTTTGTGAGGGTGGAGGCTATGATAACGACTCTCCAGTCCAGGATTTTGCTCTCAGGGCTTCTGGATAAATAGCATCTACCTTGAACTGATGAGGCGCAAATACGCCGAAACCGGTCTACAAGTGATGTTCCTTCTAATTACAAACCAGAATGGTTGGTTATATGTTGCAGATATACCAACCCCGTTTAACTTGTAATTCACGTGTAATTCAATGTCTGTCGGGGCATATATCCCGAGAAGTAGTTGTTGCCTCTTAGTGAACGGTCTGTTCTTTGAAAAATATTTTTCAAAGTTTTGTAAATCGTTATAAAACTTTGACGTCTATTAATCACGCTTTACTAAAATATGACAAATTTTTACAGGTAACTGTTATTAAGTAAATAAGATAACTATTAAAATTACTCAAAATCCCGACAGTTAAACTATTGGCCTATATAGTGAACACGAATGGAATTAGAAAAAATTGGAAATTGTGCAAAGATTTAATTCAAGTACCTGGGCCTTGAATTAATGGGAATAGGCAGATAACAAAATATTGGAAGATAAACGAACATTTGAAAATTTGGTCGCTATTTATAAAAGGCATAGGCAAACAGCGGATTTTGTAATCTGAATACGACAAATATAACATTGTGTAGATAATAATGAATGTAAATAGAATTACTTACGTCTCTAAGCAGTAAACGGGGAAACGGGTCCCGTTTCTAGTGTGTCGTTTAAGACATATTACCACAAATGTACCATTAGGTACTCTGCATTTACTCTACACTGAACTCAGTTTACACTCACTACACAAACACTTTACACTAACGCAAGTTTCGATAACCAAGTTGTTGTGTAGTGAATGTAACCTGAGTTACAACAGTTCCAAAATTCTTAACTTAGTTGGCATTAACTTTCAACTGGTTAGGCATTTTAATGCGTTTTTGTATACACTACAGATTTGCCTAATTGATAAGTTATGAAAATATCTGTTTTTTTAATCTAAAAAAACAATGAATTCAGAAGCACCAGAAATACTTCTAAATGCTAGGACAATGATCGAACGTTAATTAATGTCTAAACATAATCTCAATTTTCTAAGCGATGCCATTTTCCAAATAGATCTGACAACGTCTTGAAGTTTTTGCAAACTCTTGAAATATGAATTGTTCTGTGGATTATGCATAAATAATTATTTTATTCACGTTCGTTGATTTTATAATTATTCTGTTAGCATAAAAGTAGCTAAAAATGATGTATTGGATTCTTAACGTAAAAATACCATAGTGTAAAAGTTTCATTTTGGAGACTTCTAATTCTCGCACTTCGCATTTGTATAAAGATTATCTCGTTCGACATTGAAAAGGAGTTCCGAAAATTGCTTGTAGCTTATGGAGAATATCTTAGAATACAGTAATACTATCAAAAAAAAATTACCTACCAAAACTGAAATTGTTCGAAAGAACAGAAAATTTTGAAAAATATTCACATCACCCTTCGTTAACAATGAATCTTTCAAACTAATCAAAGTAACAGTAACCATAGCGGACAACCAAAGTCCTAATTTATCTCCATACAAGTCATCGAACAATTCCACAATATTCCCCATTTCTTTATATCTTTTTCCGATATTTCTTATGTTCAATACACCCAAATAATTTTCCTGGTGTACATCGTTATATAAAACACTTTTCAATGATAAATTTATATCGTTATAAACATTTCTGAATTTATTCAACACGATGTAAACGAATAAAACTTCCACCATATTAGCAGCATATTGTGACAACAAAATAATATTTACAATATTATAGACTGGCTTCCATTGAAAAAAAGTACATAAATACAACAAGAAAACGAATATCAAAAATATATATTCGTGACTGAAAGAGCTTGCCAGTGTTACGTCTTCCTGGCACATTTTTCGAAAATTCTTAGAAAGATGAACGTATTTAGACGTCTTCTGAAACATGCGGTTTCTTAACAGCAACCAAGAATAGTATATCAACAAAATATTGTGTACGTACAGGATTCCTTCCAGAATACTGGATTGTTCATGAGAGGCAATTGAAATATCGTAAATCAAGAGATATATTAAAATACCGTAGAGAACCAACCACAAGCTGTTGTAAATTGTTAAGAATCTTTTGATGTGAGTCGATTTGTTGTCTAAAGGAAACAAACCAAACATTTTTAGAAATAGTAGACAAAAATTGAAAATGTAAGAGTTGAGTTTAGTGAGTTGACTTTGCATGATTGCTGCTATCACTATCTAACTTGTATTGGAAAGAAAAAGTATTTCATATGGAATCGATCTAAAAAAAGTGAGCTTAAATAAATTAGTAGAAAAGTTTTCGGCAGCGGCGTAACTGTAATAGAACGAAAATGCAAGGGGCCCAATCACTGTTCCCAATAAATAATGAGAAGTAAGTTAAAAAACTAAAACCGGACTACTGGAAAAAGTATGCAACAGAAAAATATTTTCATCTGAAATTGTTATGTACCGACTGGAGCAATAAACCGATTTTTAGACTATATATCGGAAACTTTTAATCTGGTAACTTTAGGAGAAAAATATTTTCAGTAAAATAGGGCAGGAGAAATCTCTGGAAATAATGTTTTTAGCAATACCGCTAGAGAGCGTAATCTATAAAAAATTTAAAAACCAGTTTTCTTCATAACATGTCTAATTATACTAGGTGAAATAGGTAAACTAAAAATGGGCCTTAATTTCGTACAAATTTGATCAAGTTCGTTTTCTCCTATTTTCCCAAATAAAGCGTAGAGGAGATTGAGAATGTTTTTATGGGTGAATATCTATAACTTGGTTTAGATTAACCGATTTAAATGAAATTGGTCTCGTTTCGAAAGAACGTAGATACACCAATAACATCTACTATAAAACAATTACCTTTAGTTTCAATTGTCATAGATTCGAATGAACTAAATTAAAAATTTGTTTGTCTTAAAAATGTTTAATGGAAACATCTACCTAAGTATTGTGAACTATAACAAAAACTAATTGAGTTCGTTATCTCTTAATTTTTTAGGTTATCTCGAGATATAGGTTAAAAATGCATAAACATACGTAATTACTATTGGCTCACCCAGTATTATAACTTAAAATATGTCAGTATTTTCAAATGTGTTATGTGATATTATGATATTTCAGCATGCGCACTTTTTCAGGCGACTAAGAGATTATTTGAATTTAATATATCCAAGTAAATGGATTGGAAGAGGAACTATATTTCCATGGCCAGCTAGATCTCATCTCCATCTGCATCTACAGAAGAACGCATGGAGTATGATAAAAAAGTTGAGTATTTCACTAAAGCAGATACTAGTGCATTACTGGTACTCACAACTGATATGACTGAAGAAACTCTTCAAACGGTAATGATATTTACTACAGCAAGAGATGTTTGGTTAGAGCTTCACAGATTGTTTGATGGGAAAACATAAGATAAAACTTATGAGTTATGTACTTAGATTTTCAGTTATAAACGACAAGCAGGAGTTGACATTGGCAACACACACTTCAAAGCTGAAAAATCTTTGGCAAGAAGTTCAACAAGAAATCACCAAAGACAAGTTAGTTCTTATGAATAATTGTTCATGGGATTTATCTGAAGTACTGTTAATCTGTAAGATACTTGATACGCTACCAGAAGAATATTTTTCATTTAACTCTAGCTGGATGCTAATGTCCAAATCCGATAGAACAGTAGACAATCTTACAAACCAGCTATGTGCCTATGAAAAAGCATTATCTAATAAAACGGAGAGTAGAAAGAAAGAAGTACGGATAGACGTAATTTTGAGAAGAAGAAATATATAGTATGTTAGTTACTATTGCAAGTAAGTGGGTCATAAAGTTCGTCAATGTGTCAAGTGGAAAGCCGATTTAAGACCCTCGAAGCATACAGTTAACAATAATGGTAATAGATATGAAGAGAGAAATGTAAATTTAACACTATTAGCCGTGAATGAAGAAATGTTGAATGTAGACTATGATCAAAACAGTTCTAAACTAATCATATCTGCAAAAGGGATTTCATTGAAATAGATAATGTGTGGTATATTCCTGGTATAAAGAAGAATATATCTTCTGTATTGGCTGCTCAAGATAAAAATCCAAATAGTGAATTTCGTTCGAGTGCAGAAGAATGTACTCTAATAATTGATGGAGGAATCAAGCAGACAGGTTTGCACAAACTAGTTCAAAACTCATGCTAGATGTGAATATGGTTTCGGATGGTAGCTTGTTGCAGTTATACCATGAAAGGCTTAGACATCAAAATAAAAGACATGTGAAATCTATCATTGAGAAAGTTTTAGATATAAAAGTTCCATTAGATAGTGAAATATGCGAAGGCAGTATTTACATAGATTAGAATTTGGAGCTAGAGAGCATGCCAAAACACCTGAAGAACTCATTCACTCGGATGTATGTGTACCTTTCATAACTTCAAACTCACGAAATCGCTATTTTGTACTTTTCAGGGACGATTTTAGTAAATTCAGATATATTTATTTAATCTTGTTGAATGAATTGGAAATATCGGGACACGTAATGAAAGAGGTACTTTCAGATAATGGAGTTGAATTCACCTGCAGCATTTTTCGACAAATCTTGGTCACACAAAATGGGTAGTGAGGATAACCGAACTATTGTTGAAATTGCAATATCAATCATATATGCAAGAAACAATTTGCCGCAAATTTATGGGCTGAGATGATAAATACTGCTGCATATATTTTGAATAGAACAGGTATTTCTGGCGTAACTTGTTGGAAATGTGATACAATGTATGCAGGAAGAAGCGAAGCAGGGAACACCCATTATAATTTTTTTAAGGTAAGGTTCTGCTACCAAACATTTATTAAAAGAATTATTGTAACCCTTTTTTCTTAATTTAAAGAATAAAGAGAGAAAATATTTAAACAAATTTTGATTATTCAGTTTAAGTTGATTACCTTTTTAATAATAAACCTGAATTTTTTATAATATATCCATGTATACTTTAATTTTTTTTTAAATATATGATCTCCTAGGGCACAACACCTAAAATTCCTCCAGAAAATAGGATCTACTATAGTCTCTGAGACTTTCCTCAGGAACTAAGTAGAAAAAAGTACTAAAGTTTCTTACTTACAAAAAAATATATAAAATACTTTTTGTTCCAGGATTTCAAACGGGTGTCGTAAACTTTCTTATAAACCAAAATTTCAAGACAAGTAAAGCAGATCCATGCTTGTTTATTAAAAAACAAGGACATGCTATGATTCTATTGGCACTTTATGTCGACGATTGACTTTCAACAACGAGTAACGAAATTCTGAAAAATGAATTTATAAATAATTTGGAAAAAGAATTTAAAATTCACTGCGAAACCAGCTTCCTATTTTTTTAGGTTTTGATATTGACACTAGTAAATGTTGGTTTTGTTACAGTGAGTCGGGCAGCTTATACAAAAAAAAATCTTGGATTAGTTTGGAATGCAGAATTCTAAAGCTGTGACAACACCAATTATTAAACGTGACCAATCAGGGAAATAATTTGAAAAAGTAGAAGTAAGCTTCCCTTATAATATGCAGTAGAAGGTAACTCGAGATCATTAGAAAATCTATCTGATGATGATTGGATTCGAGTAAAGCGTATTTTTATATATCTCAAAAATACTATCGACGTTGGGATTACCTATACGTCTGGTAACCATTGAAATATCTTCAAATATCGTTTAGCGAAACTAACTACGGAGGAGATGCTACAATTAGAAGATCGACTACAGATGATATTTGTAAATATGCTGAAGGTTCAATCTCCTGGCTTAGTCAAAGACAATCATCAGTAGCACTCTCAACAACGGAAGCTGAACTAGTTGATGCAAGTGGCGGGCGTAATTTCGACACAAAAAACCTTTCGTTACCTGATTAATCGAAATGGTCTGATATAATCCACTATACATTTTTGACACTAGAAGAATTCCTACCTGAACTATTTACAAAGTCACCTACATTTTTCCCGTTATTTACTAATGGTAGGATAGATAACAAATATATTTGCTATAATATTTAAATATTTTTATATTTGCCTTATTTCTTCATAAATCGTTGAAGCAGAAAGGTGTGATTTTAAAATGTCAATTTGGGTAGTGAAAAGCACACGCGGTAAAAAGTTGCTCATTCTACTCATCCTTCTACATATGTTTTCATCCAAAAGCTTCAAGAACTTCAAATTGATACAAACATAAATATACAAAGTGTACATATCCCACTAAAAATAAGAGGAAATTTTATTCAAAAGTTTCAGTCAGCTCGAATAACTAGATTTGCTTTTATAAAATGTGTATCCTATTATTCTTAACAAACAAAGACAATCAGATGTAAACGATGATGTAAATAATAATACCTAATCATATGTTAATAGATATTGTATTATGGTAAGTTATATTATGATAAATTGTATTATGATAAATTGTATTATGATAAATTGTATTATGATAAATTATATCGTTGTTTTATAAATTATGATACACATTTTTTCTTTGCAACACCATTGCAATTGTCGATACGTCATAGAATTTTTCTTTTGCCTTATACCTACTAGAAAATACCTTTAGGATTACCACAAACTTTAGCTATTAGTGTCGAAAGTACCTATAGGATTATAGCGTACTGACCACTTGGTGTCGAAAATACATCCCCCGATGAAAGTGAAGGGGGCCAGAGAACCGGTGAAGGTGACTGTGACTTGCGCCAATTTACCTAACTGGTCCTAGTCCGTAGGGTGATTTGCGCCAACGAAAAGTGACCACGGGGATTAACCACTATTTCCTTGAAATTACTGCTTAAATTTTATTTCTACTGCTATAATTATATGAATATGTAAAAAAACACAATTTTTCCAAAAATTTTATTTCTAACATTATATACACGTAGGTAAAAATTTATACGATACACATCTTAAAAAATACTCTATACAGTTATTTTTCCGTACTACCATCACAAATTAGTGTATATTTTTGCACCACACTTTTTTTTTGTACATCTCCACCGAACTTTTCCATTTGTCAAGACATTAGCATTTCGAAATTTAAAATTTTCAATCACGATTAATTGTTTTGCTTTAGAACTAATTTTTCAGCCATTGGAAAATAAAGAATAGAACAACCGATATCTATGAAGAATGGGAAGTAAAAATAACCTTTCCATTCACCCTTTCCCTTCGGTATAGCATCATCAATGATTTTCCTTGTCCTTCTCGATAAGGATTAGGAGGCAAACTGATCATGAAATGCGCATGCGTGCATGCGGGCTACAAAATTAAGCGGTCCGGCTAGATGCAAACCTGAAACTACAAGTGTCGTATCACTTGAGTAGAACAACCGATATCTATGACAAACGATATACTAATGAGGTCCTATCTACCTCTAAAGGATTCAAATCAAAATATTTACAAATGTTTCATAAGTATTTTGGAAAACCCCATTAAGTTATTTTGGCGCAACTCACCCTCGCTTTAATCCCTATCCCTTCAGTCCAGAGGATTAACTCAGGTAGATTGGCGCAAGTAACATGCAGTCCAGAGAACTGATCTGGTTTAAACGGTTTTATCAGGAGATTACAGATTTAGAAACTATGCCTACACTATCAGTTGATAATGAAGGTATTAAGTTATAGCAATGAACCCAGAATATCACCGAAGAACGAAACATATCCAAATCAGGCATTTCTTTGTAAGAGAATTATTGGAAACTTAAGGATGTATTGATATAGAACATGTTGCTTCGGAACACCATTTTGCTGATATATTGACGAAGTCATTATTCAAGTCATTAATGGAGTATATTTTAAAAAAATTTGAACAAGTGAATATCAAAAGAACTTGATGAGGGAAGGTGTTGATGCTAATCCATAGTTACTTTGTTAACGCTTGATTTGTCTACATATATATATTTTAGTTGTTGATGATGATTTTATATCAAAGCATTTTTCTAGAAGTCACTACAGTTTTTTCTTTAATGAAGTTGATACATTTAATAACAGTTAAGTTCGCGGACAGTAACTTTAACAATAATGATGGAAAACAATATGAACATTTCAGTGTAGGTACATTAAGTTTTAATGTGTGTGATATTTTCATATATTTTGTTATTTCAAGTTATAATACAGGATCTTGAGTTAGAAAAAAGATATCGATACACGGTTTGCTCAATTTTGTTACGAATTTAACTAATTTTAATTGTAATTCATAATGCTTATGTGTGTCCAAAATTTTAACATCTCCTATCTATGACCATTGAAACTAAATGCAATTATTTTATTGTAGATGTAATTGGCTCATCTACGCACTTTCGAATGAGACTGACTTCGCTCAAAGCGGTTGATCCAAACCAAAGTTATAGGTATTTATCTATAAAAACATTTCTATTTCCCCCCCACCCTTTATTTGAGAAAATACAAGAAAACTTTCTGAATCAAATTTAAATAAATGTAAATCGACGTTTTATAATGTACCGCCGAACATGTGCAAGTACCTAGCTGGAAGTGAGAAGTGCGAATACGGATTTGAGGGATTTACCTTTGGTGCAGTTAAGGCGCAGAAATCCACGATTGGGTTTTAGAAAATTGACAAAAGGTTTTATGGATAACGGGAAATACCTATTGCTTGCGAAACAATTCGTCAAGCCTTTATACGTTTTGACAACTGAACAAAAAACCTTGGAAAATCTTGTTTCCAGCTAGGCGAAAGTCTCTTACGGATTCTAAGCAGAGCTAGGTCTACTGTACAGAAATGAAATTCTGAAGTGGGATTTCACAACGTGGTGCCACTGAACTGTGTTTATCGATGGTATCGTGAATAGTGGAAACTACTGTGATATTTTAAATGAATATCTGGGACAATGCCTTATATCCTGAGTGTTAGCGATTACATCAGCGATCAATGCTCGATGCCATACTTCTCAGTATACAAGAACTTGGATGGAAAATAACAGGATTGCAATGATTCCGGGACCAACAGCCCCTTCTGACTTGAGTACGATTGGGAACATATTCTGTAGGTTCATAAAAATCGATGTAGAATGTAGGTAAAACATCTCGAAGCAGACCTGAATTAATCACAGCTGTTAAAGAAGAATGGCAGCTTGTTACTGAAAAATATGCATCAAATTTACTTTTGGGCATGCCACTAAGGCTGCAAGAATGTTTGAGGTTAAATTGCCAATGCATTAGCAAACTCCACATACTTTCTAGACGTACTATACTTAATACATATTCTCAGTGATGTTCAGAGGATAGCCGTGGTTATATGCCACTTAGCTCGCTTATGATCGCTTGTTAGGGTATTCACATGGACAGATTTATTGTATCAACAATATAAAGCCACTCTACTACGAAGACATAATAATATATCAACCAAGCTTTGTAGATAGAGCGTAGTATGATGTATGTCAAAACTAAAAAAGTGACGTTTTAAATGCAAGAATTTTATTATTATACTACATTTAACTTGAAATTACTAAAAAATTTAATATGGAAAGCGAATCAGACACTGAAATCAATGTTATCCCGCCAAAAATAAAAAAATAAGGGAAGCAGCATAAATAGCCCCATTAAATTTATTGCCAAAAAAATCGAAAAAATTATATGTGAAAGCCTATAATTCCTTCCTAAATTGGAAAAAAAAGAAAATAATAAATTCATTTATAAACAGGTAATTAATAGTCGTGGACAAAATATTGTATTCTACTCGCATATAATGGCTATTATTATTTCGTGGGGTGATAACTACAAGTAGGTAACTGCAAATTAGTCATTATGAGAAAAACGTAAATTCATGTTTTTCCAACATTTTATATTCTTGTAATGAATTTTTATGATTTCTATTTGAAAAATATATACTCTGTTAAATATTTGAAGGCATTAGTTTTTAATTCCGACTACAATCAACTTAGCGAATAAAACAGAATTTAAAACAAATATAGTTAAAAAAACTCAGTTACCTAGTTGTAGCACAGGTTTGGTATTCGAAAAGGGTAGAAATACATAATAATAATCAAAAGTAAAATCAATGTATTTTTCTGACGTCATTTAAAATCACCATCATCTTCATTGTGAGGTAAGCCCAAGTAAAATGGTTCATATTTTTTCCCAGTGCTGGAGGATTCATTGTAAATGAGGAAACCAAATCCCGATACTTTGAAAATGGGATCGGAATTGGGGGTGTATACATAGTTTTATCTGCGCTAGTGACTGACGAAGATTTATTTTCTTAAAATTAAGAGTTCTGTAGGACTCATCAAATGTTTGTTTAAATTGCATTTCAAAAAGTTTACTTCGTCCAAACCTTATCCAACACATTTTTTACCTGTGAACTTCTACTGAATTTTCAATCCGTCTTTCGGTTTGTGAGGTTTTGTTTCATGAAGAGCTTGTAATCTTGTATATCCTCTCTTGATAGATTCCTCACTTGGAATGGCTTATCTCCTTCTCTTCTAGCACTTCGAGCTATCTATTTAAGATCTTCTGGCCACGACGCTTTGCCTACTCGCCGCAGATCAGTGGAGACACAACACAACCCCACTTAGCATTGCAACTGGGATATGATAAATTGGGATGAAGTTACGATGCGGCCAGTCACGAGCGGCGCTGCAATCGAATAAGCTACGGCTACATTGATGCATCTCGCAGCATGTTATTGGCGCTACCAACTGTTAATTGAATTTTTGAGGCAATAACACCAATCAGATAAACTCTTCTGATGCGCGAACGCTGCATATGAAGTTGACTTTTTTGGCGCTGTTTGTAGCTGGTTTGTAGTTTGTGTTTTGGTTCGGCCATTGTTTATTGTTTGCTTGTTGTGTTCTGTTCTTGCTGTTGTGCTATTTGATTCTTTTTTTAAATCTATTATTTTTAATTGCTTCTTTGTGTATAAAGATGGAAACCACCACTCACAAAAACAAAACAAAATGCTGCATCCCAGGATGTACTGACACGGCAAGTAGTCAGTATCGTTTCCCGAATCCCAAAAACGAATTCAATATGTTACAAACGTGGTTAAATGTAATACAAAGTGAAATCACAGTTATACTGTGGTGAAAGAGTAAGTAACATGACTGCAGAAGACATTTACAAAAATATGCGTGTTTGCGAAAGACATTTCAGTGAGGAAGATAAAGTTGAAGTAGGAAAAAGAGGTGTGAAGAGAACAGCGATTCCGGCTTTATTTTTATTAGGTAAGATAATTTTAAACTACCATAAAGTTGGGGATCCAAAATATAATTTTGAATACTGATAATTTGTTTTAAACAACAAATTTTTAAGCTGCATTCAATGATCTACAAACATCTCTCATTTCAGCTGCTGATACTCCTGACCATGATGCCAGGATGCTCCTGGAAATACCTTCTAAACGAAGGTTGGTTGATGCAATAGGTAATGTTCTAACGGTAACATAATTTGATTTTTTTTACAATAGCTCAATTTCAGATATCGATCAGCCATCCTGTAGCTTTCACATGGATGAAAATTTGAAAAATCCTGATGAAGTTGTTCCTACTACAAATATTTTTGAGGATCAAATTCAGAAAAAGGAACTATTATTCACACCCAAAAGTAAGTTGTTAATCTGTAAATTTTCTATAATCCATCATTTCTTTCTACCACCAAGTTTTACTTAACTATAAGTACAAAAGTTAGTTTGCATTATTCAACCAATTATCTTTATAATTGCCATAACTTAACTAATACTAGGTACCATTGTTTGTTTTAGGTGACAGATCAAGTATTTTGAAAATGATCAATGTGACTAGGCAGAAAAGTTTGACACCTAAAAAAAAACATGTATGCCAAAGTAATCAACGCTAGCTATAGACTTGCCACATTGAGGTGTAGGATGAATACTTATTAGCAAAGACTGTCAGCAGCAAAACAATTGGCAGAAAGTACAGCTTTTGAAAAATTATCAGAAAAAGTTAACTATTTAACCCAGACTTTCATAATGTCACAGATTAGAACGCAACAACAATGCTCTAGAGGTAGACGGTTCACAGAAGAAGAGAAGATTTTAGCATTGACACTATGGAAGGGCAGTGGAAAAGGGTATCGGCTGTTGTCAAAAATTTTTGCTTTACCATCTAAAAGGACTCTCATAAATCGATATCAACTACAATTGGTCAAGGCAAGTAAGACAGTTTTCCATTGATTTGAATGTATTCGATTACTGGAATAATTTTTCATCATTCAACTTTTCTGTTTTAAAGAAAGACGTTTTAGCTAAATATTACACACATTTTCACAAAGTGGATGTCAATCTTGTGTCTAGGTATTTTCATATGTCTTTATATAGTATTTTTGATATTTCTGAAGCACCAAGTCTGTATTTACCAAAAAAGTTACCTATACAAGTCACCCGCACCCTGGCTCAACTACGTATGGCTAATGATTATAAAATTAAATTTACGTTTAATGGTATTGTCTATTTTATTGACCCGAAATTAGTTTGCTCTATATGTAACAATCAAGAAAAGGAAAAACTTCTACATGTTGGTTTTGAGTGTCCCATAAATACTGTGATGAAGGGCAATATATCTTGTTTACAGAATGTAGATGCTTTAATTAATGCTTTGCAAAATATTACAAATGAGAAAGCTATGGTGATAAGCCAATACATCTGGAATATACTCAAATTAAGATCCTTTATATTAAATGACTAAGCTTTTATTCTTTTATTATTCTCAGTCTAGCTGACTAATTGAATCAAAATATTTATGTAATTATATATGTGTTTGTAACATTGCTGTAAGCAAGTTCTTAGAAGCAATAGTGTATTTTATATCCACACAATGTTACTCAAATTTTGTATGAAAATGGTAAAACCACTTAACAAATATATAAGAATTGTATTTTTATTTAATTGATATTAATTTCGTAGTTTATTTTTCTTTTACCTATGAACAATTTAATAAAATATAGATGAGATAAATTACCTTTGTTTTAATGCCCCATTCTATAAAGTATTTATGATCCAATAACTCCGAAATGGTTTAGATTTTGAGGTTGACAACAGAAGCTGGTTTCATTTTAAATATTTTTTCTGTCATTCAAATATCAATTCCCAGTAATAATAAAGAATATTTTCGAAATCACCTCGTGTTTTTAACCTCAAATATCTCAAACCGCTATATAATTAATTGAAGACTTTTTAAATTTTACCGCCAACCTTCAAATGGTTATGCGGCCAGTCACGAGTGGCGCTAGTAACTGTATCCCCAATTCTTAACATGGGAGTTGCAATGCTAGGTGGGGTTGTGTTGTGAGTGGAGATCGCAGCGTGCATAGAGTCACACTCCATTTGAGCGTGACCTGGAACAAGAAATTTCATATCAACAATGGAAATATTTTCCAGTTCCTGCACAACTATCATAAACATAGTGGCCATAAACTGATTCAAGTTTTGACCCCCCACATATGTCACTGTAAAATGTGGTTCTGTTAGGGGGAAGAGATTTCAGAAATAAGTGAATTGAACTTGCAATCTCCCAACTTCCTCTTCCGCCTTCGTTGTTATTGAGAACAAACATTGTGAAATTGTAAGTTGCGAGGCGGCGTTTGTGAAATAGTGCATTGTTTGTGGGGTCTGATGGTACTAAAAGAACTTTTTGAAGTTCAAAATTAGAACACCCAAATTTACCCTGCGATGCTTCTGCCCCTTCCTTGACCTTTATTTTCTCTGACCGGGCTTTACATGTTCTCTATATTTATCTTTCAAATTATTTTTCTCCTATAATGAAGCATTAGTATAATGAACACAAACACGGCATTAGTCCACCTCAGGCTAGTGAAATGCTAAATTAACATTTACATTGAAAGTCTTTTCATAAAATGGTAATTTGGCTTTATGTTCACATCTTTGATCGCAAAACTGGCAATACAACTTGTACATCAGGTTAATATTTAACGATGGGTCTAGATACTGACGTTTAGTAATAGCTCGACAATAATGGAAGGGGGTACAACAGGAAAACTTCCAATATGTTCCTTAACATTCGTCACAATTACAATTATTAACAATATACTCAGAAATAATAGAACCTTCTATAATGATTGAATATAGTCTGTTTGCCACTTGCGTACGTCTCATTTGCGTACGCGGTTAATTTTCTCCAGCTTGTGAACACGGGTTAGGTCATCCCTTGATTCAGGTAAAAGTATTACGATAGTTACTCCTTCTTGCGTACATATACAGTTATATTTAATTTTATTTCACTTTATGTAAAACTTTTCTTCGCATTTATTCCAGGTTCAGGGGCTGTATTTTCGAGATCACTCGAGTACAATTCGTGTACAGAATTGAATTAATTCCGCACGAAAATCGGTTATCCGTATTTTCCAATCAGTTTCGAAGGCTTCGTGCACGATTTGATTCGCATCGAATATCAAACTTCGTATACGATTATAACCTTATTTCTGTTTAGTTATGTGTTGTGTGTTATATTGTGTATCAAATCTGAAATGAATAAACATAAATAATTTTTGAAAGATTACAACTTTCTTGTGTTTCATTTATTTATGAATTACACGTTATCAACATGTATAAACACTAGCATTAGGATGAGTGGATTTCAAGTTGGGCATTTATGATAAAAGATGTACATCAGTCTAATAAGACAGACGTCTGCGGGGAAAGCAATAAAACAATTTTTTCTATATAGTTTGGTTAAATAAACGTTATTGTAGTATATAACATAATTTCCTTATATAAAAATTGACAACCTCCTTTGTTACAACTATTTATCTGATGTATACAACAAAACAGTTCTTTATTTTTTAATAAAAGTTGTGTTACATGGTAGTGATTTTATGTCAATAAATGGTCTTGGTCTTAAAGATCTCTGCTTTTTGTAAGGGAGAAATGGAACGGTCGAATTTACGGTATTGCCAATGCAAATATTTATCGCATACGAATACATTTTCGAAGATGGTTCAAAAATACGATCTTCGAATCGTGTGCGATTTTTTTATTCGAATCAAATCGCATACGAAGAAGTTCGAGTGATCTCGAAAATACAGCACCACTACGGGCAGCGATTTGCTGGTGTCTTTGAAATTTTTTTTTGTTTTTTTATCCATTCATTGACATGGCATGGACACTTTGAGCCGAATCTCAAAACTGATTTAAACATATTTAAAACAAAAATAATCGTATCACAAAAAAAGTGACACCAAAAGCGTTTTATTAACATTTCCAAAATAAGCAAAAAGGCGCTATCCTTAATAAAACTGTTCCTGGAGCGTGCACTTCACTGGATCCTATTCCTAGTGGACTATAGTTGGAATGTCATACAAAAGATATTTTGTTTCACATTTTATCAGCTACTGTGAGTGGACCTTAAAAATTTGACAACAAATTTTTTGCAGTCTTAAGCTTCAAAATATTATTGATTGTCTAGTTCACAGCACACTCCCCCTAGCAGGTTCTCTCTTATGTACCAAGTGGAACGAAGTTTTAGTAAGGGGCCCATCCGCTTGAGGCCGCATTTGTAGTGTGACGTAGAAATTACGTCCAATCAGAGAAGGGCCGGAGGATAACGTTCAGAAATAACTAGACGACTTCCTTCGACCATTTAATTTCTTCCTACCTTGCATTGGTTTGTGTGTTATTTAAATTTGTGTTTTCCTGCTTTTTATGTCTTTCGTGTTATTATAATTTTAGTGTTTTACTTATTATCATTAGCCTATAGTTTATCGAACTTTTGATTAGTATTAAGGTGCTTTTATCAAACAATTGTGGCCATGTAAGTATTTTCCAATTTGTTTTATTAAGTTTGGATAGTGTTTTAAATAATAAAATTGATGAAACAGTTTGTTAATTGAGATATTCTAGTATCTATATGGAAATTTTTTATGTAACTTGTAACTGATCAAAGTAAACATTACAGTATTAGATCTTACGAGTTTAATTTTCAATAACTTGCATTCACAGTACTCATAGTTTAATAACGTAGAATATGCACAAGTGTGTCGTATTTTGTTAGTTCCATATTATGGAAGAAGAAATTTATCAAGATTATTATTGTTATTATTTTCATATAACTGCAAACGGTGTTAAGTATAAGATGAAACATTGTATTTATTTATGGTTGAGTTGGGTTTTGCCCGAAAAAGTTACGTTTACAGTGATATATGCAATTTTTAAGTTGAATTGGTTTGTTGTATTAAAATAACTGAATAATGTGAATACTATTTTGGCTGAACAATTTTGTTTAGCACGCTCAACCATAGTGAAATAAATGTAAATGATTTGCCAATTAGAACTGTTGTGTGAGATAAACCATTGGTTTGCTTTTTAATTTACAGTTATCATGGCAACTCGTAAAAGAGCCTGTTGTATTCCTGGCTGTTCTGACAAGTCAAGTAAAAGACATCGGTTTACACAAGACCCTGAACTGGCAAGTATTTGGTTGTCAAATATAAACAATCCTGCATTAAGGGACAAAACACTAGTCCAACTCAGTAACAATTATAGGATCTGTCATCGCCATTTTGCAGAGGAGTTTGAAAACCCAGGGTTTCGAAGAGAGTTGAAGAAAACTGCATACCCAACTCTATTCTTACCTGGTAGGTAGTTCGGTTTATTATAAAAGCCACCTTTTTTAATAAATTATTGTAGGTATTACAGATAGTCAGGCGGTACATTCTACAGTGGATGTTATGTCGATGGAAACTCCATCTACATTGGCTGATTTAGAAATTCCCTCTACATCAGTAGAATTAGAGAAAAAAATGACAAGTAGGTTGATATTTAAATACCAGTATATTCACCAAGATGGAGAAGCTTTGGTTAGGTTTTATTTACTTGTTACAAATTTCATATTCTGAATTCAATAAGACAAACAATTGAAATTTTTAGATGAAGACAAGTTGATAGATAAATAGATCATATTAAGATATAAATAAATATAACCTTATCAATAGCAAGTGGGTGAAAGTAAAAATGTACTAAAAATTCTATATTTATGTATTAGTTGTTTCAAAGAAACATTGTCCGCTGAGAGAATTTCATGTTACACGACAAAAGCATCTAACTGATAGGAAAAAAGTTGCCTACAAAAATGTGCTAAACTGGAGCAGAAAGACTGCAAAGCTGGTCAGAAAATGCAAGAGCTTCAAAGACAAAATTAAATATGCATTAGTGGGTATTTTATAAAGAAACTAAAAAAAACAGTGAAGTGCACTGCATGTATGAACATTTTCTGTGAAAATAATACTGCTGATAATGATTTTATTGACGCTCGTCAGCATGAACATAGTCTGTTACAAAGAGGTAATCGTTGTTTCAATTTTATCGTGTACCAGGCGATGTCTTATTTATACTATTGGATACCAAGAATATGTCATCTAGAACACTTATCAACTCACTTATTTAATTTGTTGTCGAAAGAAATAAATTTCAATATTTTTAATTGCTGTACTGTACATGCAAGTGGAGAAAAAGCCTGCCGTTTAATTATTAGATGCACCATATTTTTTTGGTGCAAAAAGGTAAATAAAATAGCGGCAGGCAAAGACTCCAAATTCATTAAATATATGCATATCCATAAAAATGTGACTTGCATAGACCCTATAAAGGTACAAGCGCATAATAGTTACCTGAATAGGGCCAAAAGAAAAAAATAAAGTTGGATCTATGGATAAAATAGCGGCAGGCAAAGACTGCAAATTTATACAATATATGGATGTCCATAGAAATATGACTTGCGTAGACCCTTCAAAGAGTAATTGAACAATAATAAATTTAATGAATTTAATAAGAGTGCAAATGGCATTCAGCAGTTAAAAATATTAAATTTGTATTGGATTAAATAAAGTGATTTTTAAGTTGTTGATTGGATATTTTTTGGGCACATGAGAAAAAACGAAACAACAAATATCTCTTTGTAATGTATAATTCATTACATTTTTTCTGATTATGTACCTGCTTTTACTTACCAAAATAAATATAAGCAATATATTTGTGTTTTATTTATATCCTGCCTTGTGCTCATACAAATACCTACATGTGTTATTGGATGTGGTTTTGCAGAAATGAAAAAAATCACAATTTGAATATTAAAGTTTTTTCGATAACTTGTAATGTAAATATATTTTATTTTACCTTACAAACCATCATGCTATTACTAGAGAAATCCTGATTGTATGTTACCCATAACTAGTGTATTTTAGGGTTGAGACCACAGTAAAAAAGCTGTTCTACTCTGTGGTTGAAACCAACATTAAAATATAAACAGTGCTTATGGGTGACTTACATCGGGATTTGTCTAGTATCAGCCATATTAATATTCACGGCAGTGTAAAATTCTACTTATTCAAATTTCCCTCTCTTTTAATTATTTAAATGTACCGCCATGTACAATAGCGCGTGCGGCGGACGGGCCCAGTACTAATATATTGGTCTTGTTAATCAGTATAGGAGTTAACCTGCTAGGGGGAGTGTGCTGTGGTCTAGTTGTGGATTTTTTTCGTTAGTGTCAGATAGGGACCAGCATTTAAAAACTCAATTGTTTTTATAACGGTAGCTGGAACGCTACAGAAACATTGAATTAAAAAGTACAAAAAAAGATTGTGGTTTAACTTCCCAAAATAATTAACAAGAAGAATAATGAATACACCACACGGAACATACAGAAGATATTAAGATAATCACCTACAAAGGTATTGAATATGTACATGTGTCCGTCCGTAGATAAGTATGTACTTAATGTCCACTTAGCTCGCCAATATACAGGGTGGCCGGACGAAAACGAAGCAGAGCCATTATCAGGAACTGCGTTAACGTTTTAAAGAAACACAGAGACCCGTCGATTTTTTATCAAAGGGGACACTTTTTTCCGGTATTTTTGACATCGCTACTTTCACCCCCTAGTGGGGGTAGACATCACCTCAAAATATTTAAATCATATTAGGGGTAGAGTGGGGTATCATTTATAAGCCCTTTTAAATTCTCTTTACAACAGTCTTCAAATTTTAATGTTCGGCGTAATACTTTTTAATAAATTACATTTTAAAATTTAAATTACCTCTTGTATAGATTTAATAAGAGTTTTTAAAATTGGAATTTTTTTCATTTTTGCCAAAATGACACATGAGTCGTTGAGTACGTCAATGCTTTAAATGTTGATTTTCTTGCTTTGCATTGTTTTTGTAGTCGAAGCGAAGTTTTGTTTAATTGTGTTTTTGAAAGTTAAATTATACCATGGTTTATTCCATTTCGAAGCGAAGTTTTGTTTAATTGTGTTTTTGAAAATTAAATACCATGGTTTATTCCATTGCGTATAGGGTAGATATAATTTCGGTTTATTTTATGAACAATAAGAGTGCAAATGTAACGGCTCAGTTATTTAATGAAAAATATCAAGATAAACATGTCAGTAGGAAGTATGTTCTAGAATTAGTGAAAACATTTCAAGAGACTGGAAATGTAGCTAATAAAAAACGAGAAAATAGACCGCCTGTAGTTAATGAAGCTAGTGAAGTTGCAGTTTTGGGACATGTTCATCTAGATCCTACGTTAAGTAAAGGAAATTAGCATCTGTGTCTGGGATCAATGGAACTAGCATTCAAACCATTTTGAAGAAGGACAAATTCCATCCGTATAAAATACATTTAGTGCAGGAAATTAATGAGGATGATTATGACCGCCGTTTGCAATTTTGCGAAATAATGAGTGAGCGAGCAGCGAATGATCCACAGTTTCTTTTTAATATCTGCTTCTCCGATGAATGCAGTTTTTTTATTAACGGTACTGTAAATCGTCATAATTGCGGCTACTGGTCTGATTCAAACCCAAGAATTTTCCAGGCGGTGCATACACAGCAACAGCAAAAATTAAATGTATGGGCTGGCATTTTCGGTGACCGGCTGGTGGGTCCATATTTTTTACCTGGTTATTTGACTGGCGAAATGTATATGGAATTACTGGAAGATGCTATTGACCCTACCTGGACCGATATTATTGAAAATAACCAACAGTATAGTGAATATCATTTAATGTTTCAACAGGGCGTTGCTCCTCCATTTTCCAGGGCACTGGATTGGGAGAAGAATGAATGGCCTCCAAGGTAACCAGATTTGTCGCCCCTTGATTTTTTTGTGGGGATACCTCAAAAGTAAAATCTACAAAACACAACCAGCCTCTTTAGACGATTTGCGTCAAATAATTGTCGAGGAGTGCCATCGAATTCATTGGAATGTGCGAGAACGTTTAGAACAAAATCTTTATTATTGTATGGACGTGGGTGGTCATCAATTTGAACATTTAATTTAACTATGAAGTAAGTTAACAACTAAACATAATTTAAACATTGAAATGTAATTCATTAAAAAGTGTTAGGTCGAATTTTAAAATTTAAAGACTGTTGTAAAGAGAATTAAAAGGGCTTTAAAATGATACCTGACCCCTAATATCATTTGAATATTTTGAGGTGATATCTACCCCCACTAGGGGGTGAAAGTCAAAGCGAAGTCAAAAATACAGGAAAAAAGTGTCCCCCTTTGATCAAAAATCGACGGGTCTGCGTTTTTTTAAAACGTTGACGCTGTTCCTGATACTGGCTCTGTTTCGTTTTCATCTGGCCACCCTGTATAAATACCTATTTATTTTTTACAATAAAAAATGCCAATGTTTGTCAATATATTATTTTAGGTGACACGTTTCGAGTTTTTCATTCGAAATACGTAAAATTTACAATTATTAATGGAAGGGCCCATTAATGGCACTTGCCTTTTGTTGAGAACGGTATAGTGGTCTTCCCAGTTTCCTTACAGCTTCTGGCACAACCCTTTTCTGCGCTTGGAGTTGAACAACCATATGGGGTACACTTCTCGAGGAGCTTTTGTTTGTAGTTTGCACGCCGAGTCTAGCCTTTATCTTATCATTGCAGAGCTTCAAACATTCACGAGCAGAATTACAGACCTTTTCAAACCTCCTATGTACATCGGGGATGTACGTTCTTCTGCTTCTTCACCAGAGATAGTCTTCCGAAAAGATCATGGAAGAGCTTAATTTTCTGCATGTGACCATCATAGATGGAGCAAAACAGGTTGATTCGTGTTCGGAATTTCTATATGCTAGCAGAAATGAAGGAATTTAAGTATCTCAGTCCTTTTGGTATTCAGAAACGAACATTAAAAGTATTGGCAAATAGTCGTATGATGTTTTCCTACTATTCCGCTGGACTACGTGTGGAGAACGTAGTGTGTATTTTCTTAATATCTGGAGACTAACTTCTTCAGCAGAAATCTCTTTTTTTTCAAGCACTTCACAGTAGCGGCATTGTCATTCCAAACAGAGTCGCCTAGAAAGTATATCGGCATTGCTATGGTCCTTTTCGGTGTGGTATTATAAAGTTGTATTACTGTATTCTCTCTATCCACCTAGCAACTTGTACTTCAGGAATTTTAATATTCATCAAGCACTTCAAGGCGCCATGGTCACTTCTAATAATAAAACTTCTATTCGTTCTTTCTCCTGTCTACAGACAAGCAGCAAGTTCTGAACAGTTTTACAGTTCTGAAACTACTAGTGTCGTATAAATATAAATCATACTATTTACCCATTCTAATAAGAATACAATAGTTTTGTTAATAGATGTCGAAGATAATAGTTTAATACTATTATAACGCCTTACAAAGTTTTTGATAATTATTTTACAAAGAACAGAGACACTTCTAAGTTAAACGGGGTTGGTATATATGCAAGATATAACCAACCATTCTGGTTTGTAATTAGAAGGGACAACATCACTTGCAGACCGGTTTCGGCGTATTTGCGCCTCATCAGTACAAGATAGTTGTCATCCGTCCAAAAGCTGTGAGAGCATAGTCCTGGACTGGAGACAACGCTGAAACCACATCAATACATTAACCCCAGTTAAGGAAATGCTAAGAATACGATAACAGCGACATCCCCACATCTAACCACAAACCAAAATTCTATATTGACAATATTTTTTTCGAACATGATTTTACTTTAATAATTTAATTTAATCCTTATTTGGATTTTCCAAATTTTCAAAAAAATTTTCAAAAAAACTTTTTGATCTACCCTGGTATAGGATTAAGTCCCTTTCAGGGTTTAATTGATTGAAAATAGCAAGTGAAGTTAAAAGTCGCGGTAGGGACAGATGTGGCTGTGCTCCCAAAGGATGGCCATTTGGTTAATTTCCGCAATTATCGCAGTTCCGATTTTTACGGAAATTAAAATGCAGGGAAAATACCACAGAAAACCTGCATTCATCATCCCGGTGAGGAAAGGATTGGGTAAATAAAACGAAAAATTTTTATTACTTGGTTCGATTCCATACGTAGAAGTGTCTCGTAAACTGAAAAGTTCACGAGACAGTATTATCCGGCGACACATTTGCGGCTGCGGTTGCAACCGCTATAACGTTCACACATACAAGCATACACCTTGTCATACCGAGTCCGTCAGTCCAATAATCAACATGGATTTGGTAGAAATAATTTATACTCAAATTAAGAAATCGAAGCGAAAAAGGAGGTACTGGGTCCATCCTTTACACAAACCGCGCTTGACGAATGGTCAATTTCATTGTCTTTTTCTACGGTTGAGAGAATATCCTGAAAAGTTTTTTAACTACTACAGAATGAGCATCACATCTTTCGACGAAGTAGTGACGTTGCTGCGACACCACTTGCAAAAATCAAATAGTCACTTCAGAGATTGCATCTCCGTATAAGGTAAGAAAATAAATTTTATTTTTGGTAAATAAACAATGTTAAATTCTTTAAATCTACAAATCTAAGATTTCACTTGTTACCTTATTAAAAAGGTCCTGTTAATCTCAGGGTGGGATTCGGAATAAAAAACCGATTCAGATGTAATATTGGTTTAATATAATAAAATAAAATTGGTTATTATATGAATGTACAGAAAACAAGGCCTTGCCCACTAATTGTACGCCAAAAACTCCCTGAAGGATTTCCGCTGTACGACACTATTTATGTGAAGTTAGCTTTCCACAATTATTTTAGGTTATCAGAAAGGCATGCACAAAATTATAACTATAATGAAAAGTTTTACACTATCCAATCTTACTTTAGGGGTGGTTGGATACAGGATTATATTAAAGAACTACCCTTTGTATGCATACGCTGGTGTACAAACTATAGTGATTGTGCTATTTGTTATTAACTACAAGTATGATTTGTCCTCAACAGAGGGTAAAGACACCAGGGAACCTAAAGTTCCTCAGTAGGTATGACAAAATACCCTACTTACAATACTTTTTCATAAATATATTTGTTATTTCAGTCAAATGTTGGCTTCTACTCAAACCACTGGATTCCTTGATATAAATAAGGTAGGAAGGTTACCTGTTACCGCTCGGGTGCTGTGGTGTGTCCCTCCAAAAGAACTGGTGGTGGCTTACTATATCCTGGAGGTAGAGGTGTATACAGGTGTATCCGATGTGATGACGGGGTGCAGATGATGTACGATGTCGATGCAGGAATAAAATGGAGATATCGATGAATAAAATAAAGCCAAAGAAAGAAAGAAAGAAATACGAAGCAGAAAGGAGAGAAGAAAGAAGAAAGAGACCTAAAAAGGAGCTTGGGTAAGTATTTGGTAATAATAATTAAATGTTATGAGGGTTGAGTATAGTAAACTAACAAATTTAACTCACCTTAGAAGTTGTGTGGCCTCAAAGTGGTTTCGCCTACGGATGTGGAGACAGGAATTTAAGCTGAGCCAAATTAATATCCACTTATACAAAATGGTAGAGCTCCAACAGGATCACTCTAATAAAATCTAAGCTCACTTAAATATATTTTCCAAAAATCAGCAAAATTGCTAAACCATGTGGTCTATCACGAGCCTCACATGGAAGAAAAAAGAAAACCCATCTCCTATCTACGTATGGATGGTCTTAGAAAAAAAGGTATGTTCTTTTCATTTACTTCTTTATTACCAAAGTACTTAACACCAGAGATAAGCTCTGATAACAGAAATAGAGGAGTTCAGTCTCAGGTCAGTGTGACCAACAAAAAGTGGTTTTTATGACAAGAATGACAGTTAATGTCTACCATTCAAAACATAAGATTTTTGCAGGTTTTTTATCATTACGAACATCTATATTGCTTTATTAAAAAAATGAATACACCCCCAAAGCGTAAACCTTAAAATTTAAAATGACGTTTTAGATGAATTCTCAATGCATCGGTGGCCAGTAATTCTAGGAACTTTCGGCAAATCACAAATTCTCTTCTGTCATTATGTCACTAGTTATGTCAGATGTCAGTAGAAAAAGCAATTAGAAGAGTAAAGTGATACAACTAACAAGAACTACTACAAAAGTATGGAAAATAAACATAAACGATTAAACGAATATCAACAAAAACAAATAACACTGACATCTGACATAACTAGTGACATAATAATAAAAATGAAATGGTGACTTGTCAAAAGTTCCTAGAATTATTGGTCCCCGATGCATTGAGAATTCAACTAAAACGTCATTTTAAATTTGAAGATTTACGCTTCGGGGGTGTATTCATTGTTTTAATAAAGCAATATAGATGTTCGTAATGATAAAAAACCTGCAAAAATCTCATGTTTTGAATGGTAGACATTAACTGTCATTCTTGTCATAAAAACCACTTTTTGTTGGTCACACTGACCTTAAACTGAACTCCTCTATTAAAAGAAGAAACTATTAATTGATAAGGAAGGTCAATGATCTTAAATCAGTAGATCTATGATTAGAAGGGTGACATTTTGGTCGCGTTCATCCCAACAAAGTTGATCAGGTAGCGATTTTTAGAGTGATCCATCAGTTCGTAATTCTGCTGAACGTCCTAATAAAACCATCGACATATATGTCAACAAATGTCAATTAATACAACTACAACAACTCAATTTTATTTGATATATACGACAATTATTTATTCATTTTTGATTTTAATTTAGTCTAATAGTTATTACCAGTGTTTTGTGAGCTTAGTAATCCGTGATCATCGACAACGAAAAATTAGCCTGGTGTGTTAATAAATTTCTGTTTCTTAAAAAATGGATCCTATTCAAGCAGCTATTGTAATTGCTGAAGAAGACGCTGTAGATGTAGGTCTAATAGTAGTTTTTAACAATTGTCATAAATTGACAGTTAATGCATCATCAATCGGTAGCGTGTAGCGTATTTTAATTCTTATTGAAAAAATGGCGACTGATACCACAGCGCTCAATCTGATCAGTTAACAAAATACGCGTTCAGCAGGAAATTGATGATCGCTTCGGTAGCGCTACGTTGTGATGAACGCGACCATATGATGAAAGATTGAAATCACTTTGAGAAGATTTATTTTTAAGATTGACAGATATGACAAGATTGTCATCTACTTTGTACACCATGTAAACAAAATAACCTTCAAGCCTTTTATATTTTTAAACCAGTAACTTTTATGATCTGGTGATCATCCTATGTTTAAATAGATTCCGGTGAATTTAGAATATAAATATTTGATTATTATTATTCCTACTGTTGTAAATAATAAGTGGTAAATACTTATTTATTATTTTTAGGTGCCCTTCAGGGAGACGTTTAAGAAAAGTGAAAGGATTCCCGAGACATTAACTGTATTAATCCTACTTAAAACAATTAGGGTCTGTTTTTGATAAACTAGCAGTTGGTAGGTACAGAGTTTATTTTTGGATGTTTGAAAGAGAGGCACAAATAATTCTTTGTCCCGTAACACACTTAAGTCGGACGAGTGTGAATCGTTGGGTGAAAGGACAGACTGTACTGTATGATATGAATATAGGTTTGATTGTGATGAGTGAATGGAGAATGATGTGGAAGGAAAGGTTTGGTGATAAACTGGCTGAGGAATAGGGGTATTATATGAAGCAGTTCGGAACTGATTATTACCGTTGGAGAAGTTGCATTATTTCCACCGTAAAAGAAAGTTTATGTTGCTCTGTTAACGTTTTAACTGTTGGTAACAGAGATTTAAAAAAGTTTAAGTCGTCGTCTTCGATTCCAGATGGTGGTTGCTTATTTTCTAGAAGTAACAACAGTTTGTCTTCAAATGATTTTTTTTTCTGGAAGGGATTGCTGGTCATTTGATAGATGGTGTGGACCTTTCCGGAACGTCTTCGGTTTCTTCTGTATTTTCACTTTCTGGGCTTTCCGCTGCTTCCACCACTACATTAGATTCGGTACTAACAAAAGTAAACAATGTATGCTTGTCCTTTTTTCAGCTGTAATTAAAACTTACTTTCGCTGTTGCGTTTGCGGAACTAAAAACTGCAACATGTCGAAGAAAACGTATTTTTTCTTTTTTGATGCTGCTGAGCCGCTCTTCGAATCATTTTTCAAATCTTTGGTAAAACGATCTTTGATATTCTTCCATTTTTTTTGAAGTTCAGCCCCTAAAAACACTCATTAAATTAAACCATGTTGTTCCCATACCTAAATACAATAATGATTATTTTCATATAATTTTATTCTAGGTATCTCGTGACTGGAACGCATTTTGCTGCTTTGCAATACACATTTTTAAAATGGGAAGAAGTACGATCGTTAAAGAATGTAATCTTGTAATTGTGGACTGTTTTACAACCGCTAGAAATGCCCGAACCTACTGTTGAATTATGGGAAAATATAGCAGAAAAGTTTCATCAGAGAGCCAATTTCCCTCACTGCCTTGGAGCAGTTGACGGAAAACATATTCGTGTAATGTCACCACAACATAGTGGGTCGGCATTTTTTAATTATAAAAAATACTTTTCTATCGTCCTTATGGCCATTTCTGATGCGCACTATTGCTTCACAGTCATTGATGTAGGAGTGTATGGAAGAGAATCTGACTGCAATGTGCTTAGGCATAGTACTCTTGGTAAAAAGCTGTACAATAATGAGCTTTTAATACCTAAACCATCAGTTCTTCCAAATTCGGGTGATCGTGTTTACCCCTATGTCCTGGTGGGCGACGAAGCTTTTGCTCTGCACGAAAATTTTTAAGGCCTTATCCAAGGCGTAACCTAACAGATAACAAGCGAATTTTCAATTATAGGTTAACAAGAGCTAGAAGGTTCGAGGAACGTGCCTTTGGAATTCTGGCCAATAAGTGGCGTGTGTTCCACAGTAGCATATTAGTGCAACCAGATTTTGCAGTGGTGGTAGTAAAAGCAGCTTGCATCTTGCACAATTGTGTTAGAAGAAGGGATGGTTACAAATTTGAAGACACGCTAACGTGCTGCTTAGATGATGCAGATGTACACGGGACTGGGGGTCAACAACTACGAGGACAACATGTCAGAAATCTTTTTACTGATTACTTCGTATCGCCTGAAGGCAGTTTAAGTTGGCAAACTGATATGATATAAACAAATATATAGTGGTTGTTTAATATACAACTTGTAAAAAGTAAATAAATCACTTTTTGTAGTTTATAAAGTACCTATTTAAGTTATGAATTTTTCTTACCTTTTGCTCTCCTCTTTTCCTGACTCCACGAATTGTGGTTAGGACACATTTCTTCTAAAATCTTCTGCCAAGCAGTAATTTTTTTGTCGCGATCTTTGTATACCTTGTCGGAAACATCCCACAAGCACGTCTTACTTTGCACCAGAACAATAAATTTTTCGGTATCGAAGACGTCCATGTTCAAAACTCGACTGGCTAGGTTTGTGGCCGCGCGGTTAATGTGAACATTCAAGCAAGTAACAGCATGTTGCATTTCGGACGGCCAGCCGCGTGACCGGCAAGATGCGGTTGCAAAGGCGGTTGCTGCCGCTTGGCCGCTAGTGTGGCACCATTCCATAAACAACCATGTATTTTACAGAACAGCGGTTGTGACCGCGCGGTTGCAACCGCAGCCGCAGCCGCAAATGTGTCGCCGGCAAAGTGCATTTTGATTGCGGTGGACGAAGGTGCTCCTCCTAGCTGAAAAACGGCTGCTTTCGGTACACTTTTGGTGGCCGTCGCTCGACAGCTTTCTATGTACTTTTTTTACTATATTCGTCGCTTGATATTTGTACGTATCGTTGCGTTGCGTCGACCGCTTTCGGTGTACTTTTGCAACCACAGTATCCACTGTTTTCGGTGCACCTTTTTTGTCTGTTTGGGCACTTTCCACCTTTATCGAATTGATAAAGGTGAAGTGTCCAAGAAGTCTTGGTAGTCCGGAGGAAGTTCGTTATAAGGGATGGTTCTAAGAAGACGTAAGGGTGGATATGGAAGTTTGTTTTTAGGGTATCGTGAAAGTGGACGTTGCAGTCGGGTTTTCCAAGGGAATTTTAGTGTATTTTTTGCGTTTGTGTTGTTTGTGTATACCTCGTTACAGGGTGAACGGTAGGCTTTATATTGGCAGAGTCTCAAAATGCGTCTTTCGCAGGAGAGGAGACGGTTTATCCACCTTGGGTGTAAAGTTGAGTATACGAGGTATTTGTAATCAATTACTGGACGTATAAATGTTTTGAATGTATGCAGAAGTGTTAGTGGGTGTGTTCTAGCGAACTTACCGCACAACATTTTGAGGAGATTAACTCGGTTTCGCACCATGCTAATGGTAGCGAGGACGTCAGGCTCCCAATTGAGGGTGTGAGAGAATCTCACCCCCAAGTAAGTAACCTGTTTCAGTAAATCGAGTCTTTCTCCCCAAAGTGAAGTGCGGAAATTCGTTGGTGTAGGTCTTAGGTAGAATTTGTTTGTATCTGAATGTTTGAATGCGATTAGTTGTGTTTTCTGTGGATTTAGTGTGATTCGCCATTTGCAGCACCAATCGATTGAGAACCGATTGAGCGAGGCTTGTGTTTTAGTTTGTAATGTGTAGATGTCTTTTGCGGTGTTTATGATGGCTGTGTCGTCTGCATACAAGTGTATATGTTGATGTTGATTTAGTGGTGTGGGTGTATCGTATGTGTAAATGAGGTAAAGGAGAGGAGCGAGGATAGAACCCTGAGGTACGCCTGCTAGTGGAGTGAAAGGTTCTGAAATTGAGTAGCCAACTTTTACTTTCATGGTACGTACAGTGAGATATGAATAGATTAAATTTACAGTGAACACGAAGATTTATGCTCATGAGTTCTCTCACAAGTCCAGCATGCCAGACGTCCAGAAGTACGGCTGAAGAGACTTCTCGGGCATTTATAGCACGGGTGATAGTGGTGGGAAAAGCTAATAGCGGGTCTTGTGAAGTATGTTCCGGGCGAAACCCATGTTGGTAATCGGGAATGATATTGTGGCCATTGCAGTGTTGCCAAAGTCGTTCTTTTACCAGGAATTCAAAGAGTTTTCTAAGAACACTGATAAGCGAAATGGGCCTATAATTTTCGGGATTTTTAATATCTTTACCGGGTTTCGGTATGAGAATTGTATGTGAAGTTTTCCATACGTTTGAAAAGTAAGAGAGAGAGGCAGGCGTTTGCTAGGTTCTGTATTTGAGGAAGAATGCAGGGAGGGAGGTTTTTCAGAACTCTTCTAGATATTTGATCGGGACCAGGGGCGGTATTTTTGCCTCTTAGACAGGCGGTTTTGATCTCTTCGAGAGAGAAAGGTTTTAAAAGTGGGTTATTGGGATCTAAAGGGGTGATAGTTTCTGTTTAGAATTCGGAAAATAGGTAGGTCGAGAAGTAAATCGGAAAATATTCTACCTGAGGGATTGGTGGCAGTATCACCGAATTGTAGGTGTCTGGAGTTAAAATCTCCGAGGTGATGGTAGACCTATTAAGGGTAACGTCAATAGCGAAGCAATCTAAATTTTGAGAAGAGATTTGCACAGGAAAGCTGTGAATTGTGGCTGAAATCCCATTTCTGACAAGAAAGCCGTTACCTCGAGAGTATTGGCATCGGTCATAGTGGAGAATTTGATATCCTGAAAAATGAGGAGGATTTTTGGCCACAGTGTCAGTAATAGAGAGAATTTAAATGTTTTGGGTATTTAAAAAATGCTTCAGCAAGTGTCTCTTCCTGGAGAAACCTTGGCAATTTAACGTACCTATTAAAAAGTCCATCAAAAGCCTTTATTGAAGGAGAAAGTAGGAATTTACGACTTTATCGGCGTGAAGCTGAAATATGCCTTGTTTTCCTGTCCAATGACAGAGCAATTGTGGTTATAGTATGTAGGAATTATGTGTTTCAAGGTTTCTATAACCAGTTTTCGGGAGGTAGGGACGGCATTCATTATAGTGACTGCTACCACTTCGAGAACTTTTTGAACTTCTGTGGAGGAGTCAAAGGGCATGGAGAGTTTGGGGAGGGTGATATGTGCTATTTCCTCGGGTTTTGAGGGTAGGGTTTGCCGTTTGGGGCATTTTGGGTCAAAAGTTGCGTGGTCAACCCTGCAGTTCCTGCACCAAGGTTTTGCAACCTTTTCGCAGGATTCTGCTTTATGGTTATGACCGCCGCAGTTTGGGCATGTCGGAAGTTTAGACTTGCATTCTGCTGCAAGGTGGCCAATATCTGTACAACGTGTACAGTATTTAGCGACTGGAGGAAGAGGATTTTGGTTTGATGGTTCACACCTGTGGTTAAGGCCATAAAGGAAAATTCATTTGGAAAGGGCCTGCTAGTAAGCGGATTCAGAGTCGGTGACGACTATGTCGAGGATGGTAGGTTTATTGGTAGTTTTGGAGATGATTCTCCAGCATCTTGAAAAGTTAAAGTTTAGTGACTGAAGAAGTTCAGTCATTTCGGAGTCGGAAATGGTCTTGTCGACGTGGGAGACGACAAAGGAGAAATTTGGAGATTTTGGCCGAGAAGGCTGGTTAGGTTTGGTGGCTGTGGTGGTGTGGTTGAGGGGAAGACATGCCACGCGGTTGTCACCGATGGCATTTTGGATTTTTCTTTCGAGAGTTTTAACCTCGAAAGATTTTGGGATTTTGAGAAGGGCCGTGCAGTTGGGATTGGCCTTTAGAAATTGGATTTGACCCCGTAGGATCTCATTGGTGTTGAGTAGAGTGAAAAGCTCTTTTTAGGAGCAATATTTGGAAGGAAGGTTGTGGTTGTGTGGGTGTGGTGGTTGGTCGGTGGATGGACTGACGTCCGGAGGATTGTGAGCTCACAAGAGAGCTTTGTTGGCTTGTTGGATTGATGGAGCGTTTCGGATGGAAGCACAGGGAGACTTGGCTGTCTATGCGTAGGAAGTAGTGACAGGTGGTGTCGTGAAACCATTTTCTGCATAAAGGTTTTGGATGAATTTTTAATGGTTAAGGATTTCTGTCTGGAAGTTAGGATTGGATGTTGAGTATTTAGCTTGAGTGGAAGAAGATAGGGAGGTTAGTGTAGGTGGGCTTTTGGCGGAAATTGCAGCGATGGAAGGTGTTTTGGAAGTAGAAGTGGTGTTTTTGAGAAGGTTTTTTGGAGGCAAAGCATTCTTTGGAAGGTTTTTGGGTGTTTGAAGTGGTTGGTAATCCATTTGAATCAATTCCAGAGGTTGAGAGTTTTTTAGAGGAGGTTTGCGATCTTGTAGAAGGCATGTTAGAAGAATGTTACTGCCGAGGAGCAGCCTCACTCCCCGTTTGACAGCCTAAGGTGGCTTTGGCCAGTAACTGGGTGCTATTTCTTACCTCACCGAAGTTGATATTTCACTTTTTCTAGTTTGAAAGAGTTAGGTGAGCTTCCTGAAAAGGAAACAGCACCTACGTTGTTTTAAGAAAAAAAAATTTATTTGGAATTTTTTAGAGCACCTTCGTATGTCGCTTTTTTGACACGGTGTGGACCAGTGACCGTGTTCTAAGCGACGTGGAGTTTGCCTAGTCAAATTTGCCACTGATATTAACATAAAACCATCTCGGTTTTGTAGTTATTTACTTAATTACAGTTTCCTGTAAAAATTGTCATATTTTAGTAAAGCGTGTTATCAATAGATGTCGAAGATGATAGTTTAAGCTTACAACACCTTACAAAGTTCTTGAAAAATATTTTTTAAGGAGCAGGGACCGTTCACTAAGAAGCAACAACGACTTCTCGGGCTATATGCCCCGACAGACATTGAATTACACTTCTAAGTTAAAGGGGGTTGGTATATCTGCAAGATATAACCAACCATTCTGGTTTGTAATTAGAAGGGACAACATCACTTGCCGACCGGATTATGCTCTGGACGGATGACATTTACCTTGTACTGATGAGGCGCAAATACAAGTGATGTTGTCCCTTCTAATTACAAACCAGAATGGTTAGTTATATCTTGCAGATATACCAGCTCCGTTTAACTCAGAAGTGTAATTCAATCTCTGTCAGGGCGCTTAGCCCAATAAGTAGTTGTTTCTTCTTGGTGAACGGTCTCTGTTCTTTGAAAAATATTTTTCAAAAACTTTGTAAGGCGTCATAATAGTATTAAACTATTATCTTCGACATCTATCGATAACACGCTTTACTAAAATATGACAATTTTAACAGGAAACTGTAATTAAGTAAATAGTTTTGTTAAGTTCGGTATGGTATTATTGCATTGTTGGTAATAATGTAAGTGAATATTTGGGTTCTTCGAGATGAAAATTACCTTCAACAATGGAAAAATATCATTTGGGGAGAGAATAGTACGAAGGAAGCTAGACCTTATTCTAACCATTTCATTTCAAGTGATATTATGCATGGTTGGACCAGGTGGAAAAAACTGTTTTAAAGTAGAAGTAGAATATCCAATCTGGTCAACGGCAACTAAAATTTATTTCACAAGAGATAAATACATTTTAGTTAAGTCAATATAAACCTCACACCTTATGGAATTGTTGTTGGAGACTGTATGTATTGCTATCCTTGCTTTGGAATGAAAAAAATCGATTTGAATGTTGGTTACAAACAAACTGTGTTGTAGGTATAGCGGGTTATTGATATAGTCCTGCTCGTTAAATATAAATTGTTTTTTTTACTTCACGCAGGCACGTAGCAAAATTAACGGTCACTGGTACACACCGTTACCCGCTACGGTCTGAAAATAGGCCAGGAGTAAAGTAAAATCCAAATTCGCGAATAAACCACGCCAGAGCTGGTTTCTCTTCAGAAACCACTCTACAAGTACGTACGCCGGTACTAACCTTCCAGAAAAAGTGTTTAGTGTTCCTAAATCCTAAAAACCATCCTCACCATGCCCCAAAAAAACAAAACATAAACACGACGACACCACCGAAGAGTTTCCTCAGCTTCCAGCCACTTCAAAATCATTCTTTCTAAAATCTTCAGCCCCAAAACCCTCCTAGATACCCTCCAGCAGCTCCAAAAAATCCAAACCTCGCCCTCACATGGAATCTTCGATTCCACAACCCGATCCAAATCCCTCTGATGTCATAACCGAGGCTTTCGTCAAAAATCTTCTAAAACAACTGGACAACTCTCCCTCTTCGTCCAATAACTACTCCGAAAGACCCTCCAGCCAGCCCAAAAAAACCAAACCATGCCCTCCAGCTGAGTCTGAGACGTCATCCTCCCCACAAGAAAAGCTCAATTATCCTACCGAACAGCAACTCTTCGAACAATTCGAAAAGTTCGAACGACTAACCATCCAAGTTCAAAAACTTCTAGCACAAAAGGATGAACTCGAATCAAAAATGGCAAAACTCGAATCTTCACCTAGCCCTCTAATGGAATCTCCGATTCCACGACCAACTTCAATCTCAGACTCACCTCCATCCTATGCTTGCAAAATCTCCTCCACCTTCTATTTATTCTTCCCGCTCTTCACAAGCCTCATCAATACATGAAGCAAAAAACCTCAGCCCAATCCACGAAGTAGCCTCCGTTCGCAGTTCAGTTCGGACTACTTCGTCAAAAACCACATCTCACACCTCACCAACACATACTACTCCGCTTCAAACCCTTTTTTTTCCGGGCCGAGATGGGAAACTCATGTTCGAATGGGTCCAGGACCCAAACAGTGTTGGACTCATCCCCAAGGAGATGCTTACCAACCAAACCCACCTCAAACTCGCCGTTACCCCCGCCTCGGAATCACTACCCTAGCATACTTCGAGACAGGCGGCGGTCCCTCGCACTCTCTCCGCTCACACCGTCATCTTCTCCCTCTCCTATCACTCCTGCCTCTTATGCCATATCGAGTCCTTCTCTCCCCCTTACCATGCTCTCTACTACTCCACTTCCTCGTTCCTCCAGCATCTAAACACATGCCCCACATCATCCTCCACTTCACACCTCTCGCACACACCAGTCTCTCGTTTCCCAATCTTGTGGAGGTACCCTACTCTCGACCCATGTCCAGTGAGCACTTGTGTCAAGAAGTAGTTCACCTCCCCGAATTTCCGGTCCATCCAATCTCTCCTATTCCCAATCGCTCCTTTTAGCGCGCCCTCATACTCCTCCCACCTTCTCTCCATTTCCTCCTCCATCCATTCCCGTACCTCTTCTTTGGTCGCACCCCTCCAGCGTTTGCTCCTAGCTCTAGCCAACACGTCCAATGGGTAGGACCTTGCCAGCACCGCTGCTGCCAGACCACCCACTGTCCTGTACCCCTGCACCACCCTCAGCAGTATCCCTCTCTGCACCCGCAGAAGTGGCATAACCCTCGCATTCCTTCCCGCTCTTTCACCCCACACCTCCGCACCTTACAGCATACTCTGCTCTACCGTCCTACCAATTACCCTCCTCTTCCACTCTCCCGGCCCTTTCACATTACACATCAATCTCCCCAGCCATGCTGCCCTCACTTTACCCTACTCTGCCGCCTTTACCATATGGGGTTTGAAGGATAATTGGCTATCCAACCGCACCCCTAGGTATTTCACAGACTCCTCCATGCGAATTTTCCTTCCCTTAACCATCACCCCCACTTCCCTTGCCCTGCTCCATTCCTTCACTAGCAACCCCACCGTCTTATCTTCCGCCACTTCCAATCCGCACCGCTCTATCTTCTCCACAATCTTCCTGCACATTCTCCCCGCCTTTCATTCTATCTCCGCCTCTCCCTTTGCCGTACATACCAGACACACATCATCCGCATACACCGTAATCTCACATCCCTCTTCACATACTATCCCACAAACCTCATCAAACACACACTTCCAGGTCCAGGTCCAAGAACCGAGCCCTGAGGCACTCCAGCCTCCATCTTATATCTCCTCCCTCTGGAGTCTACAATCACACGCCCCGTCAGGTAGTCCTCCACCAGGTTAACCAACCCCTGCTCCACTCCAAGCCTCAGCAACGCGCTCAACACTGCCCGTTTGCTGACACTGTTGAACGCGTTCCCGACGTCGAAGAACACGAGTAGGGCCAATTTCTTCTTCCCCCAGCTGCCCTCCCTAGCTCTTTCCACCAAACCCATCACCTTGCTCAGTGCCGAGATGCAAGATTTCCCCTTCGTGAACCCGTGCTGGTTTACCCTAAACCCCCCATTCCTACCAACTTCCTCCTCAATCCTATCCCTTATTATCCCCTCCATCAATTTACCCATACCACACAGCAGGCTGATAGGCCTATAGTCCCCGCCCGCTTCCCCTCTCTACCCGCCTTCTTCATTAGTATCACCCTGGCTACCTTCTATCCTTCCGGAAACTCCTCCTCCCTCAGCACCCTGTTGAATAGTTCCCAGAAGTACTCCCTATTGTCATCCAACAGCCTCTTCACCCCTCAGGCCATCTATCTCTGGGGATTTTCTCACTTTAATGTTTCTCACACAATCCTCTACCTCCCACTTCTCTACCGGCCTTATCTCCCTCATTTTCACTACCCCCTTTGTATCTTGAATTTCCTGAATTCTGCCACCCACTCCTCCTCCTCCCCCTTTGAACAATTTCTCTATAATCTCCTTCTCCCAATCCTCCTCTAGAACCTCGTTCCTATTTCCAACCATCCTCTTCACCGCTATCTCATACGCCTTTCCCCATGGATTGTTTTCCAATTCCCCCAGTAACTCTTCCCACTTCCCTCTTTTTTCCCTCTCCACTCTACGCTCCAGTTCCTTCTTCTTCTCTTTATATCTCCCTCTTCCCTCTATCCTTCCTCTTCCTCTCAGCATCCGTCTTCGTTCTTTCTTACACTCCCTCCACAGCTCCTCTATTTCCTCATTCCACCAGTAATTGGCCCTCCGCTCACGCCTATTGCCCCTCTTTCCCTCTCTTTTGCAGCCCTGTATCACATTGTACAATTCATCTGCATCATGTCCAAGTCCCCTTCCTATCTCTTCTCTTACTTTCTTCCTCATACTCTCTGCCTCGGCTTTCATCCACTTCCATTCCCACTCTTCCACTAAATCCTTTCTCTCTTTCCTTATATCCGTCTCCACATACCTATGTAAGCTCAAGCTTTCCTCATCCTCCAGCACCCCCCAACTAAACACTCTTTCCCACAGCCATTCATCACATGCTGTTATATCAATGAATGATGAACCCCCGTCACCCCTCCCGCTTCAAACCCTAAATCTCCGAAATCTCTCACCCAAATTCTGCTCTCAGAAGGAAATTTTCATTCTTCTGAACAGAAATGAAATTCTAAGAGATGAAATCTCTTATCTCAAGGCAAATCCCAATTGCACCGCTCTTTTTAAAATTCCCAGAAACATCTGCCCAAAAAAACTCCAGTCCCAAATTCAAAATGCCATCGGAGACAACAAAGCAGTATGCCTTCCTCTTCACCCACAAACTTCCGCCTCTAGAAAAGAAACTTCAACCACCACCCGCACTCCAAACTTCTCATTTGTCCTCACCAAAGTTGACATAACCCTCTCCGACGAAGAAATCTTTGAACTTCTCAAAGAACTTCAAATAAACTTCATCAAATGCTGGAGGATCATCTCAAAATCCACTAACACTCCAACCACCCTAATCAGAGTTATAACAAACTCTGAAATCCAACTCCACCAGGCACTCTCAAAAGAAATCTTCCTTTACGGCCTAAATCACAGATGTAAAACATCTAACTCAACTCAACTCAACTCAACCAAAATATTGCAGTCGCTTTACTCAACTGGGCCATTCCGCTACCGAATGTAAAGCTAAATTTTACACCTGCCCAAAGTGTGGAAGTCACGAACACAGATCCGACAAATGTGACAAGGCAAAAAAGCCTTGTTGCAGGAACTGTGGTGGGAACCACGCTACCTACGATCCTAAATGCCCAAAAAGGCAAACTACCACCTCAAAACCCGAGGAAACTGCCCCAATAACCCTCCCAAAACCACCCATGCCATTCGACTTCCCTACGGAAGTCCAAAAAATCCTCGAAATCACGCGTCATCCTCATGAACGCACTTCCTTCCTCCCGTAGGATGGGAATCGACACACTCTTTCACCTCATACCGTCCTACTACAACTACAATTGCTCTGTCCAAGGACAAGGCATATTTTAATTTCTCGCCAATCTAAACTCTTCAAACATCACAAAACACACATTCAAAGCTGAAAGTATCCCTGTAATGGATGTAGACCCTTAATAATCTGCAATAGTTACCTGTGCGTTTTTAACTGCCACTTGACATAACTTGTCATGCCACAATAAGTGAACTGCAAAAAAAATGATGGTATCTTTATCGAGTTACAATTATCTTTCAAAATATTTGTTTGGGGAACGTCCAAATAGGACGAGTACCCATTTCTCGCCGACAATCGAGGAGTGTTAAAAGTCAGTTTCCTAACCGGGATGAGAATGCAGGTGTTCTGTGGTTTTTTTCTGCATTTTAATTTCCGCAATGATCGAAACCGCGATACATTGCGAAAATTAACCAAATGGCCATCCTTGGGTGCACAGCCACAGCTGTCCCTACCGCGACCGTAAATTCACTTGCTTTTAAATTCAACTTTTACACCCTGAAGAGGACTAAATCTCCTATATACTTCATATAACAGCCTTTTTGGTGTGCGTCATCGTTTGTGACGTATATCCGGGTTTTGGGTATGTCGATATTTAATTTGTTATTTTGACATAGGTATAGCTAACCTTTAATTCGATAAATAAAATCATCAGTATCGTATTCAGCCAAATTCGAAAAGGCTATGAAATTAGTAATACTTGGGATATGAAAACACTGCAAAGTAAAACAAATTGTATATTTAATTTACATATTAAAATAATTTAATATTAGTAAATATAGTCCTGCATTTGAATAAATAAAATGCTAACAATAAGATCAATATTCATTTTTCATAAATAATAATTTACCGTAAACAACAAAGTACAGACCTGACGAGAACTGTCAGTTGGACATTGGAAAAATACGTAAGACACGAAAGGAACGTCTGCATAGTATTTTGAACGATGTAATTTCGCCCGATTGATAGGTCGCGTTTGCGCATAATCTAAACATCAACCAATCAAATTTTTGTAAGTCAAAGATTAGGGTTAACGTTTGTACTACGTTTAAACGGTTCATTATTGTGATATTTTGATTAGGATTAATCACAGACCTGCCTTTTTTTCCATTTCTTCCAACGTAATGTGTTAGAAAGACATTAACAATCAATGACGCACACCAAGAAGGGTATTATATGAACTTTACCAGGGTAGATCAAAAACTTTGCGAAATTTTTTTTGAAAAATTCATAAAAATTTTTCTATCCAAAAAAGGATAATTCAAAAACTTTTCAACAGTCAAATCATTTTCGAACAAAAAAAGGGTTGGTAATTATTCTGTTGGCTATAAAAGTAATTAAAGATATCCTCATCGTCTTCTTGACGTAAAAATGCCAGGTTTGTTCCCGAAACGAGTTCCAAACATGTTACTATCATTATCTAATGCGCATGCGTGACTAGAATAATGTACCAAGTAGGTTCCAAACAAATGTGTGCTGGAACAGTTCTGAAAAGTAATATTGGCTGAATATTTTGATAAGAAAGAAAAGAAGATCAATCGATCTTCAAACTGTCTTGAAATGCTATTTAGGCCCCTCGTCAATGGAGCAACTGGTTTCTGATGAAACTGTTTCAATACCGTAGTAACAAACCAGTCGGGTACTCATTTCTCTTACACGTAGCGACGTAAACGAAAAATATTAGTATACGATGGTATATTAAAAGGCGAAGTACTTTTACTTTTTGGCTGTTTGTTGTGTTAAATTATGGATGATTTGGATGAGATGACTATTTTGTACTATTACAATCGGAGTTATAGACGCAGAAGAAGGCGATTCTGGGTTCGTCCCTACTTAGTGAGAAATTTAAACTGTAGATTATTTGTAGCCGCCTCAGAATTGCAACTAGATGATGCAAAGTTTCATATGTTCTACAAAATTTTACGTTCAAACTTTGTTCATTCATATTTTTGTGTGAAATATCCAAACAAAATATCCCTCGGCGACCGACATTGCTAGTCTCTTGGCGACTAATCACTTGCAAGAACGCTACCGATCCGCGACTGGTACGTCCGTGTACGAGTTACAATTTGAATCAACACCTAGGGATGCACGAGAAACTGGCAGGTCACAAAAGTATTAAAACAGTCAGAAACCAGTTGCTCCGTGGACGAGGGGTCTTACACATTCTTAGCGAATTCTAAATGTTCAACAAATTCAGTGTCATTATATTGCCGTATCGTTTCTTCAATATAGTTCTCATTTTCTGTGCGCTGTCGATCTTGTCCTAATTCCTCTTGAAATTCTGAAAACTATCGTCTTCTGACATATCCGAAAATTCAACTTCTGATTCACTCTCAATATAAAAGCATCCATTTTGATTAGGTACAATAACATATACGTACACAAAAATCAATATCAAACAAATATAACATAACCAAAAAGCAAAGTTATTAAAAAGTCAAAGTACTAAGAGAAAAAGAGTCATTTTATATGAAACGCATGCGCGAAATTAAAAGTTCTCTTTTTATTTTGGAATCAAGAGAACGAGTAACGATGTCGTTTTGAACAAGTTACTAGTCTTGCGAGAACACCAAACAATTATAATTTTCTCTGAACTCTGCTCTGCTGGAGCGCTTATTTTATACTGCGCAGACTCAATATGTACATAACAGTAATGAACTTGCTTCGGGAACAAACCTACCATGTCTGCTCGAAAAGCTTCAATCTGTCCTATATTGAACACTTATTTCCTTGGACATTTTCATTCACATAGATCATTTTTCTTTCTGATGTGTTTAATTGATTATCGTTATAGTAATTCCTGTAGATAAATCAAGTGCATAAAAATTTGAATTTTCAACTTTCCGAGTTCCACTTATATTATATTTGGTTTTTATGTACCGTTATAGGACTTGATAAAATAATTATCTGGAACTTAATTATTTAATTCATTCATATTCCTTATAACTAAGTTTCTGTGAAACTCCATTGTATCATAGTAAGGGAGGGTAGAGACAGCGGGGACAAACTTGTAGAGGAGCCATGTTGGAAAAGTTTCCAGCGTTAAGCAGTCAATAGCAGTCCAAATGTCCACCAGAGTGGCGCTAGCGTAAGAAAGGTACGTGCGTAAACCTGAAATATCCTCTACCGATCATAGTATTTGCTTATATAAAACTTTTTAAATTAATTGAACATTAATGGGAAAAGTGTGGGTTGTGAAAAGTTTTTCAAATGAACCTCAGTCTGTCTTAATTATGTAACAATTTTTTTAATTTTATAATTTTAGTGACATTAACCTCATTTTGTGTATATTATATTTTTCTGTCCTTGTTCACCTTTCTATTCCATCTAACTTTTTTGTCAGTAATTGCAATGTTTTTCAAAAATATTCAATCTATAGGACTCAACTACAGACTGGAAGATATTTCAGTTAAAACCGATTATATCCTATACGCTCAGTACTCATTCATTTTAACACAGTTTACCTCGGTAAAAAATATTTGTTAAAAATATTGGAGTCTTTTGACCTAGTGAACCCCAAAAATAGTTTCTATTTTTAGATATCAATTACAAAAAGAATCATTATTGAATAATGAACGTTGAAACTTCAACATTCGTCGGTAGAGAGTCTCTCTCTATAAATAGTCAATTGATAGCCCGAAAGATACAGAAGAGCCTTTTACTTTGGAAATTACGAGGTGACGATGATTCCACTTTGGTCGGCGTTGAAAATTCACAATGATTAATCCAAATTAAAATGTTGCATAAGTACGTACCCAGCGAAAAGTGTTTTTAAGTAGAGTTCCAAAAGAATTTAAAGTACGTTATTTATCGATTTGTGAATCGTATTGGGACAAATGTGGTAGGAAAAATGAATGTTTTGAGTGTTTTTCTTACAATTGGTCAAACTGACATTAGATTTCTGACAGCTAAAAGTATTGCAATAATTAAACTTATTTCGATAAGTATACCACTGCGTACTGCGTATGCTGAAAAATTACCGGGAGTTACACAATGAAACATAAAATAAATGTATTATTCATCCAACCGACTTCAGTACTCGCCGCCAATTTTTTTTATGTCTTTTGTCGGCCGAAAACAGGTGCCTCGTAGTGGTAATTTGAGTTTCGTAGAGAGAAAAAAGTATACCAGAGCCATATCAGGGAAACAAGTTGGCTGCTCCACTGGCGACAATCAGTGACCCCCAGAGCCTAGCTCCAGAAGGGGTCCCTTCGACTTTTCGCCTTTCCTACTAAAATTCTCAATTGCTAAAAATAAAGAAAAAAAAATAATAATTGCTGGCAAAAAAAGAAGCATTTATAATAATCATTGTTTATTGAGTAATGGTTATTATGGATCTTAATTAGTTTACAGATCAAATTTATATATATAATTTATATATGTACAGTGTGTCTACTTAAGTTGGACTCATATGGGAAACTTTTTTATTATGGGTTTTAGGAAAAAAAGTTATTCCTCATAAAAAGTTCTGCATTATCTAAAACCTAAAATGCAATCATTAGATATTTCTTATTTTGAGCCGTATACGAGGTTTGTCAAAAAATATTAATCTTACTCAAGAGTAAAGTACCTTTATTTTTTACAATACAGAAAAATTGTAAGAAGTAAAGTTGTTTAAAATTAAAAGTTATATTCAAATATACAATTACAGCTATTTAGCATGAAAATTAAGATTTGGTGATTATTTACTATTCATTCCGTATTAATTATTCTGGCTTGGTACAATTTAATGTAATCTAGGATGCTCTGTCATGAAGTATTTGACAGTGAATGTCAGAATGGGTTAGTTTTCATAAAATTACAGTAAAAATGGCAGCTTTACTGACTTGTGAAGAAAAAATAGAAATAGTTTTAATTGTTGGAGAAAATTACAATACACATAGAGAGGCAGCAAATATTTTCAACAACAGACATCCCCATAGAAGCTACCCGATGCAACAGTTACCAAAATAATGAAGAAATTCAAGACCAGTGGAAGTGTTGATAAGTTTAATAATAAACGCATAAAACGGGTTGCCAATGAAGACACTGAGTTGGAAGTGATGCTTTCTGTCGTCGAGGAACCAAAAATCGGATTACGCTAATCACAAATACTTCGGTAAAAAAAGATACAGTGGCAAATATTTTAAAACGTTATAAATATCATGCATACAAACCTCAATTCGTACACACATTACTACCAAGGGATTACGATGTTCGATTTGAATTCTGCGCTTTGATCCAAGGAAAGTTGGAAGAAGACCCGTTTTTCGCAAGAAGTGGTGGTCCAACAGTAATCCAAATTTTGTAATAAAAAGTCGTAGCCAATATTCGTTTAAAACGAACGTATGGTGTGGGGTTTACAAAAATAAATTAATTGGACCATTTTTTTATCGACAATCGTTAAATGCCGCACGTTATTAGAAAATCAAGTAAGTGATTTTTTGCACGAACTTCCGTTAGAAGAACGTATGAAAATTTGGTTCCAACAAGACGGTGCCTCCATCCATAGTACCGTAAACGTTAGAGAACTGCTTGAAAATATGTTTAATGGAAAGGTGATTCACAGGTATTCAGCTATTTTTTGGCCTCCCAGGTCTCCTGATTTAACTCCACTTGACTTTTTTTTATGGGGTTACTTAAAACAGAAGGTTTATGAGCGAGGACCATTTGATGATGTAGACCATTTGGAAAGGATTATTTCTGAGGAATGCCAAAAAATTACTCCAAATATTATACGGAAAATAATAAAAGAGTTTCAGACAAGAACAATTACATGTTTAGAAAGAGAAGGTGGATATGTCGAAGCTTTAGTAGTATAAATTAAAATTTAATTATGTTTGTTAGTTATAAATAGATTTTTGTTTAGGTACATAATATTCTTTGTGTGGATTCTCCTATTTCTAAGATAAATAATTATAATGCAGCACGTATTTAAATGCAAGATTGTCCAAACACATTAACAAATAGAAAGGTTATCATATTTTTAACAGATGAGAGGGATAAAGTCAGTATTGAAATTTACGATTACAAATACTTTATAATGTAAAACGTAAATAATCACCAAATCTTAATTTTCATGCTAAATAGCTGTAATTGCATATTTGAATATAACTTTTAATTTTAAACAACTTTACTTCTTACAATTTTTCTGTATTGTAAAAAATAAAGGTACTTTACTCTTGAGTAAGAATAATATTTTTTGACAAACCTAGTATACGGCTCAAAATAAGAAATATCTAATGATTGCATTTGAGGTTTTAGATAATGCAGAACTTTTTATGAGGAATAACTTTTTTTCCTAAAACCAATAATAAAAAAGTTTCCCATATGAGTCCAACTTAAGTAGACACACTGTATAAAGAAAACCATAAAAAATTTATATGAATTTTGTGCAGTCTTCCGGATAAGTGTCCGTTGTTTCAACCTCTTTGACATCACCAGTTACATCTGTTAAGAGCAATTTCAAATTCAAAGCTGAAGTTAATAAAAACCTATTTACGCAGAACAATGTCCGAAGTCAGACTGCAGCCGTATTTAAAAACAAGATTTGAGGCTGAGTACAGACTTCAGCATTAGCTTTTGAGACTTTTTCTGTGTAAAACGTGTCTAAAACTGATGCTAAGGGTCGTGATTAGCCTTGAGCCTTGTTTATAAATACGGCTATTAGCTTTGGGTGTGATAAGTATTGAACATGAATGTGCCCGTAAACTAGATTTGGAGTTTTTAATTACACATGTATGAATATTCTGACAAAATTTGGCGCCCATGAATCGTTTTCGCCACTGGGCGGTTCAATAAGATTTGTTGAGTTTTTGGCCAGAAATAAACTCCTTGTGAGATGGTGCGCTATCGTGGTCCAAAATCCATGAGTTTTCTTTACACAACTGATCTTTTTCGACGATTTTGCTTTCTCAAACCACACCTAACGTTCAGATAATATTATCTTTTACTGACTCACCTTCTGACAAGAATAAGCAAGATGACAGTCAATATGTTTGTTCCAACAAGCTTTAGAATTAGTTATAGTTCGACGGGGTTTTCGTAGAACAAAAGTCCAGTAAATAAGTCCAGTTCTCGAATTTTGTTTTCATAAAAGTTGAGAATTAGTCTGAGCTAAGTCGTAAGTTTTTCCAACAAATGAACGAAGTATACCGGAACTAGTTTATGAACAGTGAATGTAATTCCGTTTTCTGCAAACGGCTAGTTGGAACACAGAGCCAGTCCTAAACTAGGGATTGGTAACGCCTGCACATAAAATATTTCGTAACCAATTCGGTCAAGCAGCCATTAAAGCACTGAGTTCTTGTGTAATCAGTTCCAAAATGGAATGGGAATGCCTAGGTAAACTCAGTGAAATAGGCGACAACACATTTCTCTGGATTTCAGGACATACTGGAATAGAGGAAATGAAATAGCAGAAGAACTAGCAAAGAGGGTGCTTAAACACCCTTTTGGGTGCCGGAACCGTTTTGCGGTATCAGCTCCAATGTAATATTGGAAGAAATAGGTAAAGCCGAAAAAAGAGAATATGTGACCATTGTAAAGATTTAGTAGGGCTTAGGCAATCGAACATACTTCTATTAGATTACAACCATTTGAGAGCTTAGCTTCGCTAGTTTAGGCAAGAGATTAGCGAACTGTCGCTTCCGCTCACATCCAGCCACTAAGCATTGTTAAACCAAATGGTAAACGCGCCCAATGGCCTTTGTCTATAATGTGTAGACTCAGAGTATTTGATCCTTCAAACCATGGAGACTAGATAAGGAGATCGAACTTATACGGAAAAATTGCCAAAATTGTCCTCAAAATCGTCTATCTAAGCAGTTTGTTTTTTCACCGCGGCGTCGCCACTGCAATCCAATACCATCTAAAAACAGTAACCTTAGTTTTTATAAATGACAGTAGTCAAATAGTAAACATTACTTATAACAAAAACTCAAAGTAAGAACTAAAAATATTAAAATTGTTAAAAATTAAAAACGGCCAGGGTGTAAGTTGTTAAAAATTTATGCAATAGTGGATGGCCTATTTAAAACGAAGACGTGAATTGAATATAATTCAAGAAAACCAGAGCTAGGAATTATTTAAATATATTTTATATTGAAAACATGTGCATGAACTAATGACACTAATGACCTATTGATTAAAAATGTATTGTATTTTCTATTGTTATTAAATAGATTGAAGATTATTCATTGATTCTTAAGGCTTTTGAGACGGTTTATATGTGTATTCATGCAAGCAAAAATTAAAACTTAGATTAAACTTAAACTAAGAACATAAAACCATGTAATGAATTGGTAGGGCTAAAACAAAGGATAGCTATTCCAATAAGCCTATCTAAGGACGTCACAACTTTCCAAGCGGAAGTGACGGCGATTCACCACTGCGAAGAAATTAAAAAGCAGGAAAGGACATACCGTTCAGTTGCCATCTTCACCGACAGCCAAGCTGCACTGAAGGCACTTAATTCCCTAGAAGTCAATTTTAAGCTAGTATGGGATTGCATAGGTGCCTTGAACGTACTTGGAGACTATTGCAAGGTCATGGTAGCCTGGGTACCAGGGAACGAGGGTCATAAGGGCAACGAATTGGCGGATGAAACGGCCAGACAAGGCTCATCAATGCCATTCATTGGACCGGAACCCTTCTGCGGCGTCGCAAAGTCGGCAATAAATATGGCCACAAGGAAGTTGGTGGCACAGAATTCTAGATTGGTGGGTAATCTCACCAGGACCTAGACAGGAGAAACAGTTCATAAGAGGACATTCGCCAACTTTTACGGCAGACCTGATAAGCAAAGATAGGAAAACTGTAAAAGCCGTAATAGGTATGTTAACAGACACGCAAATGTAATGGGGTTGACAGACTATCTGGCGAATGTGCGGTTTCTTGTACTAGGCGATGAGAGGGCACCGGCAAGAAAGTACATGTAATGTAGATTCAGAGGACCACAATATATCTGAAAATGTCGCAGTGGAATGGGCCGATTAGCCACCTCATCAAATCTAATCTAATCTAGATCTATGTAAAAATCGCAAGACTTACTTGAGATCAACTGACAAAATGACAGTTGTAAAAATGTATCGAAAAAAATAGTTCCGATAATCTGTTTGCCAGCTTTTCAAAATGATCAATTCCCGATAGCGGTAGGTACTTCTTGACAGAATGTATGTGTTGATTTTTGACAAGTTTACATTTAAGAATTAAAAGAGAAATTTGCCGGAATCTATCTAAAATTGTGGTGGGGTGATTAATCGAAATGTGAATTACGTAGTCGTAAACTGTGTCACATCAGTGGTTACTAGATTAGATTATGGTTTTATGTTGATTGTATTTTATATATTTCACGACGAAGTTTAAAATATATCATGATTATTATTGTTTTTTTGTTCTCGAAATTAAGTAATTTCCTACGTTTTAGGAAATACTTTTTATAAAAAATCGGAATATTTACAATTCGACCACGACTATCTAAACATAAAAATAGTTATTTTAATGCACTATACGCTGTTTGTTTCTATAATGATAAATACATGTTATTTATTTTTAAACTTTGTTACTTCCACTTTGGTATAGTGAGGTGAACAATCTCTTAGTAGATGTTATGTGGGCAAGGAACAGAATCAAAAAGATCACTGATAACTTTGTTCAGAAAGAGTTCTTGAGATTTTAAAAAATTTTTGAATAAGATGAAAAATGAGATGTAGGGATAACAAAAATTATTTTTGAGTTTATGAATTCAAAAAGAGACATTACGAGGGACAGTCGATGGTAAAAATTGCAAAAGTGGAATAGGAAAATTTGATCAGTGCGATTTTCATTTCTGCATCTAAGCTGAAGTCTATGAAAGGAAACTCTTTTTCGAGCTAAAAGGTTTGACCGACTAGTGACATAATATTATACATGAAAATTAATGTTTGTTCATATTTTATGCGCTGTTGTACCGTTCATCCGATTGCGATAAAACTTTGCTAGCTGTTTCGCGAAGGATAAATAATAATAATTTTTATCTTAGTGCAGTACCATAGCTCAATGGTACAATAAATAGTTTCTTAAATTTTATCTCCGTTAAGCTTATATTTTTCTGAATCGAAAAATATACCACTTGGTACCTCCAGCTTAAACCGATGTTGAATTTTAACATTCAAAATGATGATTATGGTACTTATTTGCTTTTCATAAATAGTTATTTGTGTATCAAGAGCGGAAAGTGCTACTTTGTCACTTGAGATAAACTTTCTGTTCAAGTTACAGACAAGATTTTCTACGATCACACTATAATAAAGATATATCGTTTTCTTAACATTTCATATGAACATATAACATAACACTAGAAAACGGTTAGAATTATTTATGTTAGAAATACAAAAAAAAAACAAGTAGTAGTCAATAAACTAGTCCGAATTCTTTTTATCATTAACAGTGATAAAATTAAATGTGCAGCTTTGCCAATAACTATTATTGATTTTTTTTTCTTCCTGTTTATGACCAGGGACAAAGTCCATTAGCCGAATATGTAACTATTATTGATGTTGATAAGATATTCATGGTTCAAAAGAATCAGCAGAGCTATAATTATTTGGCATAGAATTGAAGTTTTCTTGAACACGGGTCCGTCCCGGTAATTCAATTTTAGACGACATTTTTATGAATAATTTGGACAATATTTTCAAATCTCATTTGGCAAAGGATATTTTATTTTAGTACAGATTTGTTAATGATATTCTAGAATGTTTTGTACTTCCAAAACATTAAAACATTTTTTTCCAATTTACATCCAAATACCTATTAAATTTACATTGGAAGTGGACGAAAAAAAGCAATAATCATTAAGACTTAACGATCACTACAATTGAGAACAAACTTAAATATTCAATTTTTAGAAATTCAACACACACAACTCAAACCACCCTATGTGACACAAAAGCTAGCAGCATATCTTTTATATACAAAGCTTTTCTTATTCGAATGTGTTCAGAAAATTTCTGAGGAGAAGTTGATATAATTGAACCAATTGCAATATCAAATGGGTGCACATGCTCAATATGATTGATAAAATGATAAAAAGAAAAAACCATCAATTTAATTTTTCCAAAGCCAAATGAAGAAACCCATTGTAACCTTAAAAATTGAGCTCTAGCCCAAATAAGAATTTATTTATAAAATTTAAATAATAATAATAAAATGTGCAAGATAATCAATTACTGTGTCTACTTGGTCACATAAGGTTTGGTTGCTCCGGTGACAACCTTAGGCCTTCGACGTCGCTCAGAACGGAGGTAGGGGTGGATCCCTCTTATTGAAAATAGTAAACAACTTGTGTGGGCGCCAACTGAGTTTTCCACTTTGGCCTAGCACGACTAATTTCCCCCAATAACTCAGTAAAACAAGGGATAAAAATAAAAGGCAAACCTCAGCTTATGTTCCTTATAATTATGCAATGAAAAACATTTAATACCCTTAAAGGGGTGTGTTACAAATAATAACTACTGAAAACCCTAGTAAATGCCCCCCACTTAAAAAAGGAAAAAAAATAGCGAGAACATCTGTTACACACCAATAGTCAAATAATTACCAATAAAATTCTAAACTATACCAGTTAATTGACCTACGTAGTGTGAAATTAATATCGCTGTTCAAGTGAACCAGTAGTAAATACAAACGTATCAATTATATTTTATATAAACGAACCTGAAAAGTAATGTAAAGTGTATAAAAACAATTCCATACAAGGCGACACCGTAGTCAAGGCGTTGGTACCAAGGCAGAGACGCATGCGCAAGTGGATAAAATTATGAAAATTCACCGCAATATATTAATTTCCACCATTACAATAAATTACCTGAAAATATAAATGAATCAGGAACTACCAATATATACATAATGGCATAAAGCCTATTCAACCTCAAACCATTCTACGGTTAGAAAAAAAAAGTAACTTAAATTAGGACAGCCCCGATACCAGGTTACCCTCAATGTGGTCTTCTTCAAGTTGTGGAAAAGTAGCAGCAAACTGCAGAAGACATCACAATCTATCTACCAGGTAGACTCCAAACATCCCGAAGTGTGTATCCGGAGGGTGTTAAGTATCCCCTGGCCCCACAGGTGAACCCTTTAAAATTAAAACAGGTATCAGCTAAAAACTGAGCCTATACAGGAACAAATTCTACTTGTCGGACTACACATTCCCAACACCTCAACAAGTTAAGCTTGTCTCGGCCTATGCCCGAAGCTAATTTCTAAGAATTTACAAGTAATGTACAAATCAAAATCAACCCCAAATTCACTTAATCAAACCCACAAAGTAGTCATAAGGCCTAGTTACAATCAACAATGTCAGCAACAGTATACCACACTGAATTTAAATCAAATAATAAGAATATGATAAGCATCTAAAATAAACTGTTTTTGGTCATCGCCAGGGTAGGTTTGAAGAACCATCCACGAATTATAGTATTCGTTAGACTAAAGCGGCAAAGAAAAACAAAATATACACAGGGTAACAGAATAGACTGTCTTACAGCCTTCTTAATCAAAAATTTGCAATCAACAGGTAGTATTTTACCACCAACTGATCTATACTACAAATCTATGAGACATACCTTTTCCAAAAAGGGTCCAATACTCAAAATTTTGCTTACTGGATAGCAACCAACAAATAATGAACCAACAACATGTGGCACACCTTCAATTCCAAAACTTCAACGTTGGCAGTTTCCTTTAAATAGTGATAAATACATAGTGATGCGAAATCAGAAAGTAGAGAGAATACTTACAATCGTTTTAGTGCAATATATCCCCTATAAGGGTTTGTGAAAACGGCTTCCAAAACAGGACGGAATTCTCCAACAATACGAACTCCCGTAGAACAAAATACTAAACCGTATATTCCAGAACTAATTCAGAACGAGAACCTATAAAACCGAGCAAGGGATGTCTTCCCAGTCATTAACAAAATTCAGATTCTCGTTCGATGCACTTTTGGAAACTAAGTCATCTAGTAGGAGCACACACACCGAAAAGAATAGTGACTGACACTTCCTCATCTTCAATACAGAATACTACCATAGAGAAACCTACCCGAAACATACATCCGAACTACACTGCTCACTACACCGAGCGTGTTCCGCACAGATCAAGTCATAACGTGCTACACTTCCCTCTATGTAAGTCAATACGCATTCGCGAGTAAAACAGCCTACAACATTTCTGATTAGCATCGATCAAACGCTCTAATAATTCCAAAAAAACGGAGCGACAACATTTGTCTATGGACTCGTAAAGTCACAGAGCAAACGCTCTATCTCTGCCGGTAACATCGGAGCGACAAACTAAGTTGTCTGTGGACTCTTTACGTCACAGAGCATTGCTCTATCTATACCGACAACATTCGCGTGAAGTCCTTTCGTAGTGAACAAATGATGTTAGAAACATAGAGATAAAATCCGCCAGGTAATTACTATATACAAATACCTAATATATACAATAGACGTAGTGACAAATTTACCCATTACACCATTATAAAACGATAACATACTTTGGCAAAGTTAACCTCAAATTTCAGAACTTATAATACTCGATTCAAAGAATAGTATTGCAATCCGTATTCACAAAAAGATTGGGTCTTCTTTAACAAATGCTAAAGAGAAATTAACTTCTTCACAAAAATATAAATAAGATCAAATGTTCTCATTGTAATGCCGTTTATATCGGTGGAACAGAACGAAATTTTGGAATAAGATATAGTAAATATCTTTAAATCCCGGTGACCTAACGAGACATCTTTGTATTACTAAGGGTTGGCCGCAGTAGGTTTGTTAACAGGGCACAGCGTAACAGGCAGCTAATGGGGTTGACAGACGAAGCTATGTGCAGATTATATCACCTAGAGGAGGAAACTCCTATGCCAGTGCGACTGCCTGGCGAATGTGTGGTTAATTGTATTAGGCGATGAGAAGCCACCGGCAAGAAATTACATGAGAGATTCAGTCTCGAGGCTGATAGGCTACTTAAAAAGAGTCGAACTGGAGAATGTAATCTAGATTCAGAGAACCATAATAGATCTGGAAAGGTCGCAGTGGAATAGGCCGATTAGCCACCTCATCAAATCTAATCTAAGAGCTGGAGCAACCTAATCCATGATGATGTCCACTGATTTTGTGTATGCGAAACAGAATTCCGAACTCACGTTAGACGTTGTTATCAACGAGCGTGAGTAAACAAATCGAAATCGCTCTATTCACGAGAGGTGGCCTCACATCTCACCTATTATACTGATAAGACAAAAATAAACGAAGGAGTAGGAATATGGGCTACAGTGCCTATAACCAGGATATCAACAGCCCTGGGAAACACTACAACAATATTCCAAGCGGAACTATTAGCAAAATATATATTGGTGCTCAAGAGTGCCTCCAAAAACGTCTCAAATCAGCCTGAATATTTATTGCGTCTAACTGTCAGGCTGCTATTCTGGAGCTGCAAACAATCCCTCAAGCAACTGGCTAGCCAAACAACTTTGGCATGGGTGCCAGGGCATGAAGGAATCGTTGGAAGATTGCTGATGGTCTCCCAGAAGAAGGAGCCTGTACTCCTTTCATTGGACCTGAACCATTTTATGGTATCCTAAAGAGCCTCATCTTGGAAGAAGTCCGAAAATAGGAAAATAAGCTAAGAGCAGCCAACTGGAAAAATACTCCAGTCCAAAGACAGACAAAAAGGTTATAACGACTACGATACGCTAAATTGCTCTTGGAGTTTTGGAAATCTGTTCTCAGAATAATCACAGGAGTTTTCACTGGACACTCAGATACCATCTCTGTAAGATGGGCAAAGTAGAACATGCAGATAAGACAGTAGAACACATTATCTAAAATTGCAGGGTAATTGTTCGCCAAAGCCTCAAATACCTGGAACAGGTCTACCTAAGGCTTGATTAGATTACAGATCTAGTTCCAAAACAGATAAAAGGATTTCTCAGAAACCTAGATCTCTTGGACTAAAACATAGATGTAGGGTATAAACAAAAGATCTTAGGTTGCAGTGTGGTTAGGACAACCGGGACATTCGACCCATTGTAATCACATCTAGTGAATATCTTAGCTGTTTTAGAAATAAACATCCAGATAAGACAAATAATGCAAAATACTTAATTGAATCAAAGCATCACCCCACCATAAATAAATAAAAAAAGATGTTTAATATAGTCTTGTGAATTAGCGGATAAATACCCGTCATTCTCCATCATTAGATTGTATTTTAGATACATATAAATGGATATCTGCTACAGCTTACTGATATCTTTAGATCATGAAATATTTATGACATATCCTAAGTTCTTATACATATAAAAATGAGGTATCTCGGTTACCTACTTGTTTATTAATATTAATTTTTATAGTTTACTCCTGACGATGCAAATGTAGTTTATGAAATTTGTTCATTGATTTTATTTGATAGTTAGTACAACCGCATTTTTTCTCTTTTTGCTTATAAATAGTCATTTACATAAGATTTAATCATGCAACTAATAAAAAGTATTATTATTATCGTTTTCGAACAAGATAAGTTATATAAAATATAAATTTTGCAGTGGAACAATAATTTCACAATAAATTCAATAAATCGACGAGCTTTGCTTCAAAATGCCGCCAAGAAAATATAACCTCGATACGGCCAACAGAGCCACAGTAACGCGTGGCCGGGTTTTAGGTAGAATAATATAAAAATCCATGGATTGTTTTCCAGGAAATGATTACATCTTCAAAATTACCCGTTATCAGACAAAAAAACGTTAACGATTACTATAAATAGGCTATGACAAATTGTTCTCAATAATCTAACTTTTTATCAATTTTTATTATTAGGTATAACGCTTCACCTGTATGTGGATATGTGTATAAAGCGTTGCTGAAAAGTCTCGCACCAAGGGATTATCTTTGAAACAGATGAAGGAAAAACTATAAAATTCTAGGACGATGAATGAGACGTTATTCTGCATCTTTTAGAACAAATGTTTTTGACGTCAGCGTGTAGCGTACTGCCGCCATCTTGAATTTTTGAAATGGCAACTAAGGTCGGGTGACGTATCACAAAGAAGCTTATTTTTTTCTCTTTCCAAAAATAATAGCAGTGTATCTCTTTAATACAAAATTTCTTATAAAATATCAGTTTAATTTATTAAAATTAAATTGTTAAAACTGATTCTAATTTCAAATTAGCAGAAGCTTTTGTAACGGAATATTCCAAACATAATTTTCATTGACTTCAAAAATTTGCACACTTATCAAAGACCGATAACAATACAATCAGTTAATGAGTTTGTTCAAATATCCTTACCAGTATCATCAGGATTAACTATTAATTAATTTTAAGTATGTATGTAAAGTTTGTCCAAAATCAATTTGCATAATGCCGGCATTATGTTTAATCAAAGGAAAAAGTCGACAAGGGAGAGTGTGCTTTAAATTCTGCAATTGATTTTGTATAAACTATACCTATGTAACGGCATTTCTTAACATTATTTTCATCGTTTCCAAGAGGTTAAACTATCAAATTTTAATTCGCTCGAAGTAAAAAAATGCAAAAAAACAGATCGAACTGAAATAAAGTAGTTATTTGTGCAACCAGATGGGAATACACTATTTTTTGGCAACGAGAATATCTGTCAAAAAAAAGGTAACAGACCATATTTTTTCCAATTTTTATTCTGATGTGATCCTTTTTAATTCAAACTGAAAATATAAAAAACTTTCTCCTCATACCTAATTATTTCTAGATCGTTAAGTGAGATGTTTATTTCTCACCCCATCGCTATGGAAGCAATAATAATATATTATTCTTGTATAAAAGTGACGGCCCAGTTTTTAAACTTGTCAAATACTTTTTAATTTCAAGAAAATTATGAAATAGGTCGATTTTTGTTTTTAATTTACTGTTTTTTAAAAATAACATAATATTCAGGGTGAACTACTATCGAGTGATGACACCATCCCCATTATTTTCTAATAGAACACCCTATACATTTTTCTATTTTCTAAATTTTCTTGATCAGATGATTTCAAAAATACTACATACATAGAGTCTTACTAGGGTGGTTATTTACAGAGTTACAGGGTGTTGAAAATCACATTTTTCAACTTAAAGTTGTTTTTTGACTCAACTACTGAATATTTGTCAAAATAACACGTGTGTCTATCTTAACTTTTCTATTCCTGTTGAATCGTGATAAGGGAAAAATTGATACTGGGTGGGCAAAAACTTCTCATTTTTGTTTGGGAAATGGTCTCGAAAAAAAGGAACAAGCAGTTTCAAAGAAGCAGTTTTCTTAGTCCACTTTTCTGAATTAAATAAGGTATGTAAGCTAAACGAAATCAAACAATAAGAGAGGAATTAAAAGTAGAACCTCTACTGGAATTCATAAAAAAGAGGCAACTGAGTTGGTGGGGACACCTACAGAGAATGAAGGATACCAGAGTAGTCAAACAAGTATGGCAGGCAATACCACAGAACAAACGGAAAAGAGGAAGACCGAAAAACACCTGGGATGAAACAATAAAAAAAATCTTAAAAGAGAGAAATCTAGCGTGGAATGAAGCAAAAATAAAAGCTAAAAACAAGAAAGAATGGTGGAAATTCGTACAGGGATAAAAAGAGATTACCTTCCTACACCATACTATATGGTAGAAGGATTTTTGATTATATATATGTAAGCTAAACACATTATGGTCCAGATACTGTATCCTGAAAATGGCTCTAAAATTAAAGAATAATATAGCAATATATAATTATTTTAAACTAATTTCGTTTCTTAAAAAGCAAAATATTGGTTGTAGACCCAAAAAAGCAAAAGTTTTTAACAAGAAATAACTCGATTCTTAAATGAAGCATCAGATGCTAATTATGTACTTGATGATGTAAATCGTCACCATGTTTTAGATTGGTCGGTTCATGTCGACGAGAAGAACTGAAAACCATCACTAATGATGACATCAAAGATCTAGAAAATCTGTTGGTAATAAAAACTCCCGATGCAAACAACTCTTCTTCTAAAACTTCTGTTATATCTGATATCATGGAAAATTAATGTATCTGTATTGGAAATACAAAAGTCTGCGTAAACCAAACACATATTGTGTGTTATAAAAAAGGACAATGTAATACTCAGTGTGTCAGTATCAATACAATTGGAAAATTTGATCTACAAGTCGCTGCATATTTAGGACTTCTTGATCAACATTCATATACTGGATCTGCTGCATCATTACTGGCTAATTTCGGTGAAGAAATAACGACATGGTGGTTGGAAATCAACAAATATTGCCGAATCTTACCTCGAAGAATCTACTAATCACAAAAAAATTATCAAATAAAATTATGTCCATCCCATCAAATTCGTCAAGGTAAGAGAACGATACTCTGCCAAATATACCGTCCACATCTAATCAACCAAATGTGACACCAACTTTCTACAATTCACCTCCTCTGTTAGCATAGCTATAAATTTGCAAAATGCTTCTAACTGTACATTTAATAACAATATTGTCAATTTCCAGTAATTAATAATAATTAATTTGATGTTATTTATTTATTTTTCGCACGCTCGTAGAAAAAATGCTGATCCTAAGACGTGTGCGAAGTATCTTTCCGCTCTAACCGCATGTCCTATCTCCATTTCGCGTCGTTCAGACTTTCTGCACTAGTTAGGAAAATAACTATAATATTATCGTGTTCAGTTGACTTTCACTGGCTGGATAATATCTTAATAATTATACACCAAGATAGAGAAGAAATAAGAGACATGTTTTGGTACCATTACTTGGTCCCCTAAAAAGGCAACTTTACTCTGTTTTCACTTATCTCGTAACTTTTACGGTTTCCAAAATTGCAATTCTGTTAACATTTAAAATGATCAGCCTGTATTGTTGGGAGGCGTTGTTTCCAATGCTGAAATCAACATTTCTACTGCAAAGAAAAATTTACTGTAAAATTAGCTTTGTCACTCATATCATTTTCTGCAGAAAAACTTGCTCCAATCCGTTATAGGCATAATTATTTTTTAGTTTTTACGTATACATCAACTGTAAGTATTAGCATAATGCGATATTTAGTATTTTCTCTCGGCTCATTTTAATATTCCGTAACGATGTCATGTTAAAATGTCGTTTTTCTATATCTTTTTGTATCAATCACAAGCATTTTGATATTATTGAGCTTTTACGTAATCTTTATAAAACATTTAAAAAATAGTTTGCTTCACAACAAATGGTATTGTAACAGGACAGAACTAAACAGTATTATTTCAAAGATATGACCAAAAAAAAATTGTATTTAAAATATAAAATATTAAATGTCGAAGAATAAAAATATATTATTTTACGCTTCACAACTAGTTTTGAAAAATATTTTTCAAAAACAGTGACCGTTCAACGAAGAAGAAACAACTACTTCCCGGGCTACATGCCCCGACAGATATTGAATTACACTTCTAAGTCAAACGGGGTTGGTAAATCTACAAGATTTAAACCAACCATTCTGGTTTGCAACTAGAAGGGATAACACAACTTGTAGACCGGTTTCGGCGTATTGCGCCTCATCAGTACAAGGTATATGTTATCGTCCGAGAGTTAATCTCGGACTGAAATGTGACTATAATCAACAACGGTACATATTGTCCAGTTACGGAAATATTTTTGTTGCGAAAATAGCGACATCTCACCTCTAAGTCACAAACCAAAATTCGAACGAGACAACAAACCACGTGGATTTGAAACAAAAATGAATTAATACAGTTTCCTGTAAAATTGTCGTATCTAGTAAAGCGTTTAACAATAGATGTCGAAGAATAAAAATATATTATTCTACGCTTCACAACTAGTTTTGAAAAATATTTTTCAAAAACAGTGACCGTTCAACGAAGAAGAAACAACTACTTCCCGGGCTACATGCCCCGACAGATATTGAATTACACTTCTAAGTCAAACGGGGTTGGTAAATCTACAAGATTTAAACCAACCATTCTGGTTTGCAACTAGAAGGGATAACACAACTTGTAGACCGGTTTCGGCGTATTGCGCCTCATCAGTACAAGGTATATGTTATCGTCCGAGAGTTAATCTCCGACTGAAATGTGACTATAATCACCAGTAACTCTCGGACGATAACATATACCTTGTACTGATGAGGCGCAATACGCCGAAACCGGTCTACAAGTTGTGTTATCCCTTCTAGTTGCAAACCAGAATGGTTGGTTTAAATCTTGTAGATTTACCAACCCCGTTTGACTTAGAAGTGTAATTCAATATCTGTCGGGGCATGTAGCCCTGGAAGTAGTTGTTTCTTCTTCGTTGAACGGTCACTGTTTTTGAAAAATATTTTTCAAAACTAGTTGTGAAGCGTAGAATAATATATTTTTATTCTTCGACATCTATTGTTAAAACGCTTTACTAAATACGACAATTTTACAGGAAACTGTATTAATTCATTTTTGTTTCAAATCCACGTGGTTTGTTGTCTCGTTCGAATTTTGGTTTGTGACTTAGAGGTGAGATGTCGCTATTTGCGCAACAAAAATATTTCCGTAACTGGACAATATGTACCGTTGTTGATTATAGTCACATTTCAGTCCGAGATTAACTCTCGGACGATAACATATACCTTGTACTGATGAGGCGCAAAACGCCGAAACCGGTCTACAAGTTGTGTTATCCCTTCTAGTTGCAAACCAGAATGGTTGGATTAAATCTTGTAGATTTACCAACCCCGTTTGACTTAGAAGTGTAATTCAATATCTGTCGGGGCATGTAGCCCGGGAAGTAGTTGTTTCTTCTTCGTTGAACGGTCACTGTTTTTGAAAAATATTTTTCAAAACTAGTTGTGAAGCGTAGAATAATATATTTTTATTCTTCGACATCTATTGTTAAAACGCTTTACTAAATACGACAATTTTACAGGAAACTGTATTAATTCATTTTTGTTTCAAATCCACGTGGTTTGTTGTCTCGTTCGAATTTTGGTTTGTGACTTAGAGGTGAGATGTCGCTATTTTCGCAACAAAAATATTTCCGTAACTGGACAATATGTACCGTTGTTGATTATAGTCACATTTCAGTCCGAGATTAACTCTCGGACGATAACATATACCTTGTACTGATGAGGCGCAATACGCCGAAACCGGCCTACAAGTTGTGTTATCCCTTCTAGTTGCAAACCAGAATGGTTGGTTTATATCTTGTAGATTTACCAACCCCGTTTGACTTAGAAGTGTAATTCAATATCTGTCGGGGCATGTAGCCCGGGAAGTAGTTGTTTCTTCTTCGTTGAACGGTCACTGTTTTTGAAAAATATTTTTCAAAACTAGTTGTGAAGCGTAGAATAATATATTTTTATTCTTCGACATCTATTGTTAAAACGCTTTACTAAATACGACAATTTTACAGGAAACTGTATTAATTCATTTATAAAATATTACATTATGTAACAAGCTTAAAATGATGTATATCTTGAACGAGTATGAAAGTTTTGCAGCATGAGCCGAAGGCAACTGCTGTTGATCGGATATTGCGAACAATATTATTTCCTCCTGAAATATAATTTGGAGATCCAATAAGCATGCGAATTGAATTAATTGATTAAATTAAATTATCCTGAAGCATATTAAAATAAGTAACTGTCATTTTCTATGACTAGACTACCACGCGTTCATGAAAAGTGGAAGCGGAAATATTTAAATTGTTGTTTATATGATTTAAAATCTGAGTGTCTATATTGCTAGTTGGGAAGCTCAGTCGAGAAAAATGTCTTCTTCACTGTCCTTCATTCTGCATGTATTTTTTATGATATTCTTGTAAGTTGGGCTGTTCCGAATTCCGCAAAAACCTACCTGTGTCTTTAATCCTAGGTCAAGTTCCGCAAAAGGTCGCGGGAGGATTAGAATATGGCTGACAGCTAAAGGCCAGTTTTCAATACTGTATACTTTCTTCATTCACTTTCCTTGCCCTACTCCATAAATTACGAGAGCTTCTAGTCCCACTTGCTAATGATTGCAGAATTCGACCCTAGCCTGCCAGTTGTTTTCATTCTTGTCTTCTGCTAGTAAATAATAAAAAAATAAACTCTCCTACTAGGAGTGAAATTTATCTTCTTGGCTCGAACACAACTTAAATACTGATAACTTCTAATAGTAGTGGAGGAAATAAATTATTTTTCAGTCTTCAATTCGATATACTATAAAAGCAGTGTTTTTAAGCGATTGGCTTTGTTTTTACGTATCCACCAGTCTTATCAAAAGTTTATTTCACCAAACACTTTCAGCCTTATTAATATTATTATTCTAACATGACTTTATTACTAAATTAGTACTCTAAAAAGTACAAACGCCGGTACTAACCAGTAAAAAAAGTGTTTAGTGATCCTAAATCCTCAAAAACCTTCCTACCATGCCCAAAATCCAAACATAAACACGACGACACTTCTGAAGAGTTTCCTAAACTTCCACCTCCCAAATCTTCTAATCGTCAATTTTCGTCCCAAAAGGCCTCCGAGACACCCTCCAGCAGGTCCAAAAAGTCCAAACCACGCCCTCAATTTCAATCAGAAGAGACACTACATTATCTTGAAGAGCTAGAAAGGCTCAATCCACATCTCCCTCATGAGCAATTACTTTCTTATGCAATGACATACGACCAGACAAGAGCTCTCTACAAAAAAGTGGCCGAAATCCTATCAAAATTGCCCAAACTCGAACCTTCAACCCACATACCTCGCCCTCTTATGGAATCTCCGATTCCACGACCCACTCCCAATCCCTCAGATTCACTTTCTTCTTACGCTCAAGTTGCAAAATCTCCTCCGCCTTCTATACATTCTTCTCGTTCCTCCCAAGCCTCTTCAATCTATGAAGCAACCAAAACCCGCCAAAACGACGAAGTAGCCTCCGTTCGGACTACCTCGACAAAAACCTCATCTCACACTTCTCCGTCACAAACTACTCCGCTTCAAACCCTCAACCTCCGAAATCTCCCACCCAAATTCTGCTCTCAGAAGGAACTTTTCATCCTTCTGAACAGAAATGAAATTTTAAGAGGTAAAATCTCTTATCCTACGGCCAATCCAAACTGCACCACTCTTTTAAAAATTCCCAGGAAAATCTGCCCAAAAAAACTCCTGTCCAAAATCCAAAATGCCATTTTAGACAACAAAGTCGTATGCCTACCTCCATACTCGCAATCTTCCGCCCCAAGAAAAGATTCTTCAGCCACCACCCACACTCCAAACTTCTCCTTCGTCATCACCAGAGTTGACAAAAACATTTCCGATGAAGAAATCTTTAATCTTCTCAAAGATCTTCAAATAAATTTCCTGGATCGTCTCCAAATCCACCAACTCTCCAACCACCCTAATCAGAGTTACAACTAACTCTGAAATCCAACTTCACCAGGCACTTTCAAAATGAATCTACCTTTATGCCGTTAATAACAGATGTGAAACATCAAATTTAACCCAACCACCTCCCGACCCAAAATATTGTACTCGATGTACACAACTGGGCCATTCTGCCACTGAATGTAAAGCTAAGCTCTACACCTGCCCGAACTGTGGAAGTCACGAACACAGATCCAACAAATGTGACAAAGGCAAAAAAGCCTTGTTGCAGGAACTGTGGTGGGAACCACGCTACCTACGATCCTAAATGCCCAAAAAGGCAAACTACCACCTCAAAACCCGAGGAAACTGCCCCAATAACCCTCCCAAAACCACCCATGCCATTCGACTTCCCCACGGAAGTTCAGAAAATCCTTGAAATAACATGAATGCACTCCCTTCCGCCCGTAGGATGGTAATCGAGACACTCTCATCTCATACCGTCCTACAACAACCACAATAATTGCTCTGTTCAAGGACAGGGCAACAAGGCATATTTTAACTTCTCGTCAATCTCGTAAACTCGACAAAAACACCACATAAACACTTCCTTTTCCTCGCCTTTCCTACCTAACGCGCCGAAACAGCGAAATTCCAGCGAAGCAGCCGACGACAGCCGCAACGATGGGATTCCAGTCTGCAAAGCGCAGACACACAATACGCACTTTTCAGTGCAAACCACACGCACTTCGAGTACTCTTCAGTACATGAAGTGTGTTTTCCACTTTTATGAATACATACAATAAAAACACCTTTTTCCTTTCCATTTCCGGGATGAGGATGCAGGTTTTCTGTGGTTTTTTCCTGCATCTTAATTTCCGCAATGATCGGAACCGCGATACATTGCGAAAATTAACCAAATGGCCATCCTTGGGTGCACAGCCACAGCTGTCCCTACCGCGACCGTAAATTCACTTGCTTTAAAATTTCAATTTAAACCCTGAAGAGGACTAACTCTCCTATAACAGGGTAGAATAAAAAATCTTTGCCGAAATTTTTTTGAAAATTCATAAAATTTTCAAAATTTTTTCTATCCAAAAAAGGATAATTCAAAATTTTCAACAGTCAAATATTTTTCGAACAAAAAAAACTATACAAGCGGCGTTTTTAAACGATTGGCTTTGTTTTTACGTATCCGCCAGTCTTATCAAAAGTTTATTTCACAAAACTATGGAGGGTAGAAGGAAGGAGCACCATCTTATATGGGAGACAAGTTGAAAAAGTGTCCACCTGTAAACAGCAAATTATAATTCGAAGATACACCGAAATGGCGCTCGTGTAGATAATGGAAATGATGTGAATTTTGGGTTATAAACCGAGTGAAGTGTGCTGGGTTGAAAAATTTAGTATTTTTCGTGACTTGTGTAGTTGAGAAATATGCAGTATTGAAAATCTCGATTATTTACGTACTATTTCCTTTTTTAATTTTGTATCTTACTCTAATAAATCATGGCGCTGTTTTTAAAATCTTTCCACTTGCTACTATGGCGCCACCTTAATTTGCTTCCTTTCGATGGACACTTTTTAATACATTCAGATGGTGCTCCTTCCTTCTACCCTCCATACACAAAACACTTTCAGCCTTATTAATAATAATATTTAGATTATTCTAACATGACTTTAATACTAAATTAGTAAAAAGCAATTAATAAATACATTTAACTTCATTTTAACACTAGAACGATACTAAAGCCTTAATAATTAGTTTGATTATGTTTTACACCATGCTTAAGTTAACCTATCTTTTTTGGTCAAATGTTAGTAGAATTAATTGTCCCTTTGTGATTATAATAGAAAAATTTCCATACGGGTAATTTTTACTTGATTATATAAAAAATTCAGGCTAGACACTTTTACCATTCTTTACATATTTAAACAAATTAGAAAATTATTGGTAGATGTAGATTCTGAAGAAGACGATTTGCTAAAAAGTCCATGACAGAATGAGGAAAAAATCTCTTAGGGGCCGCTTTTCGACAGCAGTATATACCGACATATTTTAGAAACCTCCAAAGAAATTTTTTTTCATAAAGTTGTACTCAAGTTAAATAACAAAATTGATCAATAATTTTTTATTATTTTCATGAAAATTAGCAATATTAAAGAAAGTCTAGATTTGGGACATATTTACAATACGTTTGCATGTTCAATGGGTCAATATAAAAATTGTATTATTTTTGCATTTTTCTAAACTTAAATTTTTTGTTTTGTTTTTGTTGTTTGTCGACAAATTTTTATGAACCAAATTTTTATTGCTCATTGATAAAAATTTAAGTTTTAAAACACTAGTAGAAATGAAAGTTTTAACTTCCTGCTAAGAAAATCAATTATTCTTCCCGCTAAATGATTTTCGGGAAGTTATTGGTTTTACCCCGTTTTGCAAAAATCGAGGTTTCAACAAATCTCGATGTTTTGAAGCCCTAAGAAGCTTTTCTGACTATTTTTACGATGATGTCCGTACTTCTGTATGTACGTATGTATGTGTGTGTATGTGTGTGTGTGTGTGTGTGTGTGTGTGTGTGTGTGTATGTGTGTGTGTGTGTGTGTGTGTGTGGGAGTGTGTGTGTGTGTGGGAGTGTGTGTGTGGGAGTAAGTGTGTGTGTATGTAAACCTCTTATAACTTCTGAACGGCTTGACCGATTTGATCGCTGTTGGTGTCATTCGAAAGGGCTTCGCCAAACTTAGATTTTTGGAATTAATTCGGACCGGTAGATTTCGAGAAATTGCAAAAAAAGTGAAAAAAAAAGTTTTTTTTCATTTTTTCAAAATATCTCCGAATTGGCTGAACCGATCGACCTCAAAAACTAATCAGCTCTTGACCTTTAAAGCCTGCATCGATCGCCATCAAGTGCGTCAGAATCGGTAGATGCGTTCGTGAGATATCGTTGTCGAAAAAAAGTGTTTTTTTGTAATAACTCCGAAATGTTTCATCAGATCAATTTTTTTGTTCGAAATTTTTTATAGAGCTCAAAAAACTAGATCGATCGCCGCCAACCGCGTGAAAATCGGTTTTCATTCAAAAGTTATAGCAGTTTGAAAATTTAAAAATCGAACTTTGATAAGACTTTTGAGCTCGAAGAGCTCAAAAGCATAAAACAGCTACTTTTTTTTATACAATGACAACTTAATGAATATTATTTTATTGTAATTAATCTAACAAAAATTATATCAACTAATTATATTTATTATATTTACCGGCCGGTATAGCCGAGCAGTCTAAGGGTATGGACAGAAAGAAAGCGGGTTACCAGCTTGCTGGTTACCGGCGCCTAAATATACTTATGGTTGATAAACGTAAGCGCACAGAGTCAACGCAGGTGTTCAGCCTGCGATCGGCGGATTTAGTGTATGGACCGATCGGCGCCGGTAACCAGCTGGCAGGTAATCCGCTTTCTTTCTGTCCATACCCTAAGGCATAAGACCGGCGCCTAGATCGGGTAAGGTACTGAATTCGAGCCCTGGCATGAACAGTTATAGCAGATTGAACATTTAGCAATTACTGTTTCATGATACTTTCGTCGAATAGCTTTATCTTTGAGCTCGAAGAGTTCAAAATAACACAAAAATTAAATTTTTGATCTCGAAGAGCTCAAAAACATCGCAACTAGCGACAAAATCGCATGCGTTTGAAAATTGAATTTAGCGGGAAGTTGCAGGGATGGCCTTTAGGGTCAACCGTTTTCCAAATTTTTTATATTGACCCACTGTATATGAAAATGTTTAGCATTTTTGGCAGCGCTTTGTGAACATGAGAACAAAAATCTCCTCCGTCAATAAAATTAAGGGTTAAAATCAACAGAACTCGACAGAACACCAGTTATAGTATGCTGTTATCGTGTTTATTATTAATAAGGCTGTTTATATTTCGGAACATTTTAAAATGGTTGGGTAATGAAGAAAAAAAATGCAAGTTAAAAATATTTTATTGTTTATAGTTTTAAACAAAAGTCTAATATAAATAATTCTAAATTTTAAAGATATATACAAATAACGCTTTGGTAGTTCCAGGTATAAATATTCATCTATGGTAACTAAAGGGTTTTTTGAGGGATTGATTACGTATATGATTTTTATTATGTAACATACTAAAATTAAAATGGATTAAATTTGACAATAACTTAATCTTTAGTTTGGAAACTTAAATTTCCTATTATTATTATTAATTCAAATTAACAAAATAGTCAACACGGAGTAGAGTCGAGGAGGCGCAAAAAAGCAAGCCCTCCACTTGCGCGTCCTCGAGACTTATCCCTAGTAGCCTTAAATTTTCTATTTGGATTTGAATAAATATTGCTATTTAATTGTATTACATAATTTTTTTTTTCGTGATTGGGTAGAAAGCGACACGAAAAATATGCATATATGTTTATTTATTGGAAAATAAATAAATCCTCCTAAGCATCTTCAGTTAAAATAGATTAATTGTGTCCAGATATATATTTGAAAACATTCGTAAATTTTTTGTCTTTTTCTTCCTCTCTGCTTACTGTAAACTAGATATGCATGAGAAAAAGTGCTACATACTCTTCTATTGATTACATAAATAAAAATCGCCATCAATATACGATTTTTTGATTGCTAGTAACACTCAGTTTAAGACAACAATAAACAAAATAGTTGCCAAATTTTTGTTGCCTAAAAAACTTACTCAATAATATAATGTTACAAAAAATCGAATCCCACAAGGTGGTGATTCGAAGTTCAAAGCCTCAACTACTCACACGCAATTATCTCCGTGGCTTTATTATTTCCCGTGCCCAATTTTTTTGTACAGGGTGGCTAAATTTATAAGAAAAAATTGTCATATATGTCACAAGTTGATATGAATAACAATGGAGATTTTTTTTAAATTGAAAATTGATTTACCTACATGTTATATTTCACTGAAGGTTCGTAGTAAGGATGCGGGGTGTTAGCTGCAGGAGGTGATGGGAGCGACGTTGAAATTGAAGGAGGTGGTGGACTTAAATACGGCTTCCTATCACATTGCGTTGACTGCATTGAATTACTGGAAGGCCTCATCACTGAAAACCAAATAAAAAAATAAGAACAAGGATTCAAATACAGATTTTTTCTTTGAGATACTTATTTTGTAAGCTGCAAGGTTATGAAATTTCCATTTCATACTTTGAATTTTCAAGAATTTAATTAAAAATTTACAAAAAATATTTGATCAAATAATTGGAATAATTTTGTTAATTCTTGTTAAAATTAAATAAAAAAATAATGTTTGTTTTCGTTTAGGCACAGTTTCTTTAGATTGTTTTCGTGAGGTGCCGTGTCACTTTATTTTCAATTTAATACCAGATCATTAAAAGTTGTAGATTTGCCCACCCAGCACGTGTCACGTCAGAAAGTTTTCTGTCATCTCAATCAACTGATGCGCTCGACTACCGATAAAAGCACATACTCGAATTACCTGATAAACAAAATGCTGCCTATTAAACAGTCACTGCTTAAGATAAGTTAATGTATAATTTTTGCAACTATAATTAGAAAAAAATTATTATTTCTTTATTGATAGTAGTCGAATACACATTTTTTTATTTCACCGTAAAACACGATTGAGAATTTACTTTGGAAAAATTCTGAAATTTCTATATGCACAAAGTCTAAATTGACGATTGGGAAAAACTGGTAGAATTTAATCAATTGGCAATTTTTTTTGTGAAATCTTAAAATATTTGTGAAGAGGGTAATATCCAAGAACAAAATAGCCGAGCAGAATACCGTTGAAATTTGATAAAACAGGAAATGTAATAAAGCCTATTGAGCGAACTGTGAATAAAATTGCTTCAAAAATGCACTAGAAACAGTAAAAAAAGTTAAACAGAAGATGTTCTGAGCTAGCGGTGCTTAATAGCTTCAATTACCACCAGAGACAACTTTTTCAAAGTACAGATGATATTATCGAAAAAAATAGACGTTATCTCTGGTTGCTAATACTGAACAGTGTAAGATTGTCAAAATGTTATACGATATTGAGGTGAAACCAAAAAAAACTAGACAGGTTAATGTATAATTTTTGCAACTATAATTGTAAAAAATGGTTATCTTCTTATTGATAACACATTTTTTGTTAAGTTTTAGCACAATACATTGACCACAAAAACTTGAATTGAAAATTGGGATACACTAGAATATATTTAGATCAGAAATTTTTTTTGATTTTTTGGAAAGTTCTGAGCGAAATACCTTGGAAAACTGTAAATTAAAAAAAAGTCAAGAAGTCACCCTAAGCTAGGGGCGCTTCAATTACCTCTAGAGACAACTTTTTCAAACTACAGCAGATTATAAAGAAGAAACATATAAAAATAATTTATTTCTGGCTGTTAATATTTGACAATATATGATTGGAAAAATGTTTTATATTCAGCAAGAGCTAGACATGAATCTGCTCACCATGTCCATAAATATTAAGGAAACGAATGATCAACGACTGTGTTCCATAGCTTTATATCTTTTTGACCGCATCTCCAGGTTGTAAGTGAAATGAATTTTATCTAAAAAAAGTTCTATAATATCTTTATATGTATAGCAAATTTATTTTTAAAAATATGTAAAAGGATTAACCTATCGAGAACGTTGAATAGTAAATGTGAATTATTTTTTTTGTTTTTGATACTTACACTAATTAACTTTCATATTTCATTTAACTACACTTTGTGGAAATTCATATCATAGAATTCAGATTTAAAAAAAAGTATTATGGAAATAATAATTTTGGTTTAAATCAACAACTAGTTCCAAGAAACAAAGTACTTACTAGCTTCCGACGTAGAGGATGTAATGCTTCCATAGGTAGGATAATAGTTTTCATTCAACACAGGCGACGGAGCTTCTTGTCCTTCGTTCATAGGACTGAGAGGAGCTTTCATGTAAGAACTGGAAATAGTACTATCAGAATAAGACGGAAGAAGTCCAGTACTACCACCCCATTCCCTATCACACTGTTGTTGATACACAGAAGGATATTCGTAACTTCCATAATGCGACGCAGAAACACCAGGTACTTGCGACGTACCATTATAGGAGCAAGTACTGTAATCTTGACTAATAAGTGCTTGATGGTCGTAGGAAGCCGTTTGATTAACCATATTTGCCATATTATTAGTAAAAAAAGAACCCGGATGATATTGTGGTTTCATAGCTTGACATTTTCTTCTAAAACCTCTAGGTCTCCGTCGGAATGAACCTTCTTCAAACATAAATTCACTAGCGGGGTCGATTGTCCAATAATGTCCTTTTCCAGGACGTCCCAGTCCTTTGGGTAATTTAATGAAGCACTCGTTTAAAGATAAATTGTGCCGCACTGAATTTTTCCAACCCTGATAAGAACCTCTGAAGAAGGGAAATCTTTGTTGTAAAAAAGTATATATTTCACTAAGGGTTAATCTTTTCGTTGGCGAATGTTGAATCGCCATCACTATTAACGCTATATAAGAATATGGCGGTTTTTCTTGCCGACGTATACCCGATTTTTTATCCGTACTCGTCGGCTTCGTATCGGATTCATGTTGAGTTGTATTATCTTGTTGATTAGTCGTCGATTGGGGTTGTTCGTTGTTAGATAAAATAACGCTCGTATGATTTTGATGTAGATGCAATTGATGAAGATGCTGTTGAATGTTGTTGATATTTTGATGCACTACCGGACCGGCTGCTGCACTACTAACTTCAGTTAACTGTGATTCCTTCATGATAAATTAAACATTTACACTAACGAAAACTAAACAATTTAAATTTTCTTCTTTATATTACAAACATTTGATACTCGTAACGACTGTTATATGTATATATGTATACACAAATATTGTATATATACAGTATAAGTTTATATACAAAAAGGTCGGATTTTATATACACACAACTCGAAAAATTTTTAAATGATACTGTACTCGTAGAAGTTAAAGAGTCGTCTGTGAGTAAAGATGTGTTTAGGATGTGGTCTTAGAATATTGGGTAGAGGTCGAGATACAGGCGGGGACTACGTATGTATTTCGGCTTGTGTGGGATGTACCCGATGATGATCATTATCATCATCATCATGAGATTTTTAACTTTGGTTTTGTGACTGAGTAATGTCGAGAGTTTTTAAGATACACGGTAAGCGTTCTTACACACCATTCGGTATCAAGTGAAATTTGTTGGTTATGAATTTTGTCTTACCCAGCAAAAAAATATTAAATTAAATTAAAGAATCTTACAAATAAAAATTATTATTTCAACTTTGGAAATCAAATCAAAACTATAGAGTGAGCAAGAACAAATTTTTTTTCAAAATTATTCAGTTTAGGGAAATTTCATGAGGCAGGTGGATTTTTTATTTCAATTTACTATAATTTTATGTAATGATCAATTATACAGGGTAGATCACGTGTGAGTAGTGTTGTTATCGGACATTTTTCCAAATAATCAAGTTTTGAAATCTACTTAACAATATAATTTAGGAGATATTTGTAATATTCTGCAACGAATGCTACAAAAAATATTCTCATCTGGAACTGCTATTTACAAACTATTTAATATTAATCGTATATTAAATAAACAACCTATATGTTTTAATATATTCAATACATATTCATAGCGATGTTCAGAGGATAGCTGTGTTCAACAGTTGTAAGCGAGCATAAACTTTGAGGGAAAGTGGCTTACGAGTACGGCCATCCTCTCTCTAAACATTACTATGAATATGTACCCACATACATAAGGTACCATGTCAAAATCATAATCCTCCTTTTTGCTTCGCCGTAGGGGAAAAATCGTGTGAATACTTAATAAAAAAATTGAATACAACTAATTTTTGCCTTGTTCTTATAGTACTTTGGTCCGTATCTCCAGATGACCACTTGTGTAAATCGATTCTACAGCTTTCATGGAGTATTTTTTTACGAATCTACAATGGTCCGTCTCTTTTTTAAAAATAAAAACTGTCCACAAACGTAGGAAAAATGATCAGAGCTTTATTTACACTTTTTACTCGACATTTTAACGCAATATGTAACAAAATACTTGTTGTTTGAATGGAAAATATGATCATAAAGCTGAAGTCACAATGTACGGTAGTCGAAAAAAAATTATTTAACTGTATAAAAAATATATTACATTGTATCATACTTCTGCCCATCACTTTTAGGTATGAGAAATGTAGATTACCATATTTAAATACAGTTCTTTCATATAAAAAAAAATTAAATTTGTATAATAGTGTTATTATTTCTCATAAGATGCGGAGCAAATCGTTTTATTTTGAAAATAAACCGATTTTACTTTTTATTTAATAAAATCTCATGCTGTAGTGATGAAATATACAGAGTAGACTATATGTGAGTATTGATGGTATTAAATTTTTTTTCAAATAATCGAGGTTTGAATCTACTTGAAACTTTAATTTGGAAAACTTTGTAATATTCGGTTACAAATACGAAGCAGTTATTTTTCTCCGATTGACATTAAACGTCAGGTTTAGTGACATTTATCGATAATAGAAGTAACACTTTTACTGTCTAGGCAATACAAATGATTTTTAATGCCTAGGTATTAAAAAAATCATTTTTTCTTCTGGAATCAAACAATCACTAAGGCTAACTTTACACTGTGCACACTATTATTGTCGATATTTAACATTATACTTATTATTTTTCGGTAGATATTATTATGTATACAATTTAAGGTCTAATCAATAATAATTAAAAAATACGATTAAATTATTACCTATAACATTCGATTAGAAAAAATATTAAAAATTGTGAGTTGAATCCGTTATGAAAAAGTTTTTATTTTAATTTGTAAATCTGTTACTTCTCTGCCTAGTTAAACAATATTTATTTATTTAACTAGGCCGAGAAGTAACAGATTTACTACCGCGGCTTCGCCTCGGCAATGAAACTAGCAAAGGCAGTAAATCTGATTCTCTGCCGTGTGAAACATATTATTTTTTCTCCGATTGTTTGTACAGTGTGTTTAGAAAAATCGAATTAAAATGAAAACTTGTTAATGACGAATATAACTCACAATTTGTAATATTTTTTCTAATCGTATGTAATAGGTAATAATTAAATTGTATTTTTAAATCATTATTGTCGATTAGACCTTAAATTGTATACAAAATAATATCTACCGAAAGATAATAAATGTAATGTTAAATATCGACAATAATAGTGTGCACAGTAAAGTTACCCTATGTATGTGTGTCGTGGAAGTGATTGTTTGATTCCATGGGCCTGCTTAAATCACATTAGTGTTGCCGTTGCTAAGTAAAGTCTGGGAGATTTAAAAAAAAAATAAGAAAAAATTTAATATCTGTCAGATAGGTAGTCATAGCCATATCACGCCGTATCGCATATTCTGATCTCTTATCTGATAAGTTAGGAGGGTAGGGCAACCCCACATCACCTAGGCCTTCTTAGGCCCTTTGTACATCCTCCTGGAAGTCTCTCCCAGTACGTCAACCAGCTTATGGTTTTAACGTAGTTGATAACGTACCCAAGAGGAACTTCTCTCAACATGGCTGGGTTAGCCAAAACTCGCCGAACACGGATTTACGAATGGATGATCAAGCCTCGACATAAAAATGTGTCTGATAGCCTCATTATATGTTGTTGTTATTGTTTGTTTAGTTTACAATGTCCGGTCAGAGCCCCTGCTGCAAAACGTAGGCTTCGCCGGGTCATCGTCAAGAATATTTTTCCTGTTGCTCTGTCATTATAGAAAAGTAAATCCTTGGCTAGTTTGCAGTATTTTGTTTATATCGGATATTAACCGAATATTGGGATACTTCATCTCTATTAGTTGTGAATTTGTATCCTAATGGATATCATTAAAGTACAGTTCCTTTATTTCTAATGATAAAATTAAAGCATGAGAGTCGGAAAAAACTGTGAATCTAATTATGAGATTACCGAGTGAAAAAGATATAATACTATATCGTTCCTGTAAAATTACCAACAATTGAAAAAGGGAGGTAGTATTATCTCGAAAAGTGCGGACGGAGTAATGCAATTTATATTAACTTTTCTGTCATTCTACTAAATACGTGATTCAAGACTGATGGATAGCGATATATTTGAATAAAAATTACACATCAATTGGTAGAACTTTTACAGTTCGTTGATTTTAAACCTAAATTTGTTATAGACAACATCGCAAAAAATTGTATACTCATCCCTATAGAACTATTATGCGCATAATTAAATGATATTTCTCGAGAAAATAATAGCCGGTGTTGGAGTTATTGTTTAGAATTTAATAAAACTTTTGGTATATTGATGTACTTTAAAACGAAATTAGGAACAAGTTGAATTATTAAAGATCTATAGAGAACCAAAAGAAAAGATATAAAATGTTTGACTTAACATTGAATCTTATGAGGAATCACAAATTTTATTTAATTCCACAAGAAGCACCATTCAGATTAAAATTCAAGTGGTATCGACGGAAAAAATTCTTTGAACATTTTAGTTACTTACAAAGGGTCCCGCACTTATTCAAAATAGATATCGGTTGATTTTCCTGAATTTTGGAGAGATTGTGGTATTTGATCATCTGAACAAAAGTGTCCATGGAACATCACAATCCTATGAATATTTTTTGACACACAGGACGTTAAAGTTGGAAAGTAGCGGTATTTCGAAAGTAATATTTCGCTTAGGAAAACCGTGTTATGATAAATATTTTGCATGACTGTTGATCCTTACAGGGTCAGTCGAAGAATATTGAAAATGGAATTCTTACCAGCTCTTACTGCCCATGTAAATATGGGTCAAAAATATGTGGTCACTGCAATATGCACATACTGCACGCTTTCTTTGGTCATGTGTAGAGCAGTTTTGCGGGATTATTTTACCCACGATTTTAACTCCCAGTTCTCAAATGTTTAATGTTTTTTTTTTCACACAGAACCCATTAACTTTATTTATTTTCAGTTGATTAGCCCTACATTGAATACACTTTCAAAAAAAGACGCTTATTGAATGAAATAATTAATTTGAACCATTGAATATCACTTATTTAGTATAAAAAATACAATTGCGACTGTATGTATTTAGCATATTATTTAAAAATACCCATAAGGTACAAAAATCTCACTTATTCGCAATATTTACCATCCCTATACCGAGATTGATTTTGCCTAAAGAGAAGTGCGTGGTCCTTTAACTTGTGATAACAGTATTTAGCAAATACCTAATTTAAAAATTGGCTTAGTTAGATTAGTTTTTATAATGAAATTTCTATAGAATATATTATATTTCAATTATTTAATTTACTTTTCAATCTGTGGATAAGATGATAATGTTATATAGATAAATTATAGTCTTGATCGATTAATGTTCTTTACTTTGTTTTTTTAGTTTTGAGATTATTAAATAACTTCTCAAAATTTATTAAATTTTTGGAATCATTCAAACAATTGGAAAAAAATTGATATTCAAATTTTTATCTAGAAAAAAAAAATCATTCGATATTCCTTATATTTGCAAAATGGTATTTAATTATATCTACAAATTCCAATAAGCAAGAATTTAAAAATTTTAATTAATTTAAATATGTAAGCTGATATATTAAAGCGGTCGACTTATAATATATGAATTTTATTGGTTATCCGAGAGTTTTATTCGTGTCTGATCGTCATCTCAATAAGATTTATAAGCAGTTCGGATAGTGTATTTCACATGTTTACTAGGACCATTGTATAAAGATCTTTATACAATGCTAGGACTGCTTATAAATCCAAGACCAAGAGCGCTACGCTTAACTGGTATTGACGCGTGATCTTGCGGTTGAACGAATTAATAAGTATCCTGACGATTTGGAAGAGAATTAGTTAATGAATGTATTAATTTACAATGTCAACTCAAAAAGTCCCTAGCAAATACGGAAGATGTGCTCTCTGCACAAAGAATATGCAATGTATTGCATTCGCGGAGTCTTCGAGATGTTTACCCAAATGTGTACATTGATCTACGCATTTTTGAGTATTCCGGCCCCAAATTGTTCTGGAGAAAGTTCTTTTTCCCCTCTGAAATGGGTAAAAACCTATTTACGCGAAAGTCCGGGCCAACATAGACTTAATGATCTTGCATTACCGTCTATTGAAGCTTAACTAGTCCTAGAAATTGATTATGACGATATAATCGACGTTTTTGCGCGGACCAAAGCTAGAAATTTTCAAATTGATTAGGGCGGCAACAAGTCCGCTGCTTTCCCCGTGAATGAAGAAACAATTTTTTGTGTAAAAATATTTTTTCTAAGTTTTATTTTTTAACTAGTCGGCCGTGACTATTTGCCAGTTTTGGTATATATAAATTTATATATGTCAGACAGTACCAACGTCAAATTGTTAAGGAAGATGTACTTTCAGTACTAAATATTATGATGGCAAATATAAAAGGATAAATACTATATGAAAAATATCTACAAAATTTCTAAAAGCTTGACAAACATTAATTGATTGTAGGAAAAGTTACAAAATAAATTGAGGAAATCAGAATGAAGCTTTTATATATTTTGGAACCATTTCAAAAATTACATTTCGAAAAACATCCTTTACTTATTTGACACATCTAAAATAATGCGAGAGATCAAGTTTGATAGAATGTCAAAACAATAACTTTACAATCTCAAAAATTTTGTATTTATAAATTGATTTGTCCACAATTTTTGTAGGCCAGATACTTTGGAATTTTTAAATTGAGGTATGCACGGTTTTTTAATGGTATCCATAGTAGATCTATTTCACATTTCACTGCCATTAAACTGAAAATAATAATGAATACACCACAAGTAAAAACAAAAGATATCTTTTTTTTTATATTTTAAAAGTATTCTAATATTTTTCTGTATAGAGGAGTAGGGATGTAAAATGACGGTCATTTATTTATTCATTTTTGTCATTTATACGTCATTATGGTCATTTACCATTATTTTAATTGCTTTACCTTAAATGTAGGATATTATATTTATATAAGTATTATAAGTAAAGCCATCATGCAACTCCAAACTCCAACTCTAAACGCGTGCTCTGAATTATGCGTGTTGTATCTTGTTTGAAGCAAATGTTCCCGAATATTTTGTGACTGTAATATAGTTTAATGACGGTCAGTTATAGTTTTTATTACTGTCATATATTTAAATGACGGTCAGATATTTTTTTAATCAAAATTGATAAAAAATAAATGACAAGGGTGTCATAAAAATATCTGACGTGACTGTCATTTTCATTATGACCGTGACGTGACATTGTCAGAAAAATTTTCTCACTACCCTATAGAGGAGGTAGAGCGAACACGACGAAACTCACAGTAAGTCAGGTAATATGATCATTATAATAACAGACATGGAATTGAAATTTGTTATCTTCTAGTTGAACTCTTAACCTTTGTTTTTAAAATAACGCGGGCCAGAGAAGTCGACCATTCGTGAAAGTTCTGCAGAATTGTTTCCCACTTACCCAGCACAAAAGTATACAGACTATAGTATTTGTGACTACCACCTATTTATCAACTTTTCTTTTGCCAACTACTATTTATTGTTCTTTAAATATTTCATTTGGTTTTTAAGAATTACCAGCTTTATGCCACCTTGTCCTCGCCTTCCTTTTCATTTTATAGTATACGATAGTGTTCACGAATCAACTAGTGAGGAGATTGAAAAGCAGCAGATCTGCATTATCGGCTTTACTAGAAAGCTAATAGTCGAAAAACCAACAAACTTTTACTAAAAGTGTACTGACCAATATCTCACATTCATTAATTAATTCATATATAAATCAAAAAAAAGCAAAACAAGTCACAAGGTATAGAAAACAAGTATTTATATAAATTACGTACTTTTCTAATTGAATTTAACGACACCGTTTGGAAAATTCCTTGAAAACGTGTTTAATTTACATCATTCCATTACGAGGTGACGATTGACTAAAAAATGATATTATGGTTATTTACAGTTTTGTTACGCTACAAAACTAACGCAAATTCTCAGAACCAAGGTTAAATTTAAATATTGTTTTCAATTTCTGGCTGAATGTTCTAAGTAGATTCGTCTAATTCATCTGCAAACGCTTTTCGATTTTTGACAGGTTTCTAATTAATTCATGAACATTCCAATTGATCCAGTTGCCTGCTGATGTTTCTTGGCCATGGCGATTTTGTTCTGGCTTATCCTTTTCAATAAGCTGTAGTAGGTAATCTCTCTTTACATATTATATAATCGCTCTTGGGACTTCTCCATTGAATAAGGAAACATTTGGGGCCATGTCATGGATATATCCTACCAATTCTACGTTTGGAGAATACAACAAATGTTTTTATATCATTCTTAATTTGTTGATCGTATCAAATGACCATATTTGAAACGTCTTTAAACGATTGCTGCTATTAATCTTCATGTTACACTTCCGTATTTATAGAATTGTTTACCAGACATAGTATCCCGTAAGTCTAACGACCCCGAAAAATTTACATGCAGTTCTTTTTAATACGAATAAGTTGCCTGGAGTCCATTCCAGTCTCAAAATATTTATTATATTTTCGTATTATACATAATGTGTATTCGACTTTGCTAGGAGATAGTTTTTTAGTGTTATTAATAGTTAGTAACTATTCCGGATTTTTGTGGGGTTAACAGAAAAAACTGGGAACTTCTTAGTAAAGTAAGTCCCTTTTTCGAGAATCTAATTTAGGATACAAAATATTGGATAATGATCAGGAAGGTCAAGGGAAAACGCCAAAGTTTTTTCATAATCCCATCTCGTTCTTGAGATAATAGTTCTGGAATAAAAAAAATTGTATTTTTCCCAAAAAGCTTAAGGGACAACGACAATTTTTTCGCATACTCTCTTCTCTTTCTTGAAATACTCATTGTAGAATACAAAAAATTGGATGTTTTTCCATGAAGATAAGTAAAAATGCCAAAAAATTTCAAATATCTCCACTTTTTTTGTTAAATATCCATTGAGGAAAACAAAAAAATTGATGTTTTCCAAGGAGGTTAGGGAAAATGTCAAGATCTGCACAAATTCACCTTTTCCTTCTTGAAATATTATAGAATACAAAAAAATCGATTTTTCCAAGAAAATTTTCCATAAAATACCTGATGTTGAATACAAAATTTTTTATTTTTTCCAAGGAAGTTGAGACAAAATTCCAAAATTTTCACATATTCCCTTCTTTTTCTTGAGGTTACTTTCTCAAAAGGTCCCAGAAAAGGAAGGTGGAATCTTTTTACATCAAATTCTATAAGTAATATCAATAACAAAGAAGCTATTTTGGTATTTATAACAATTACATGGATAGTCTTAATAAAGGTGTTGTGAAAATTATTACAAATTAAGGATATTCGTGTTTCTTAATAGTTCCAAAAATATAACAACACAAACTAATAAATCTACCAGTTTCACCAATAGTAGGCGTAGAATTTTAAACGGTAAGGAGGAGTTGAATGCAAGATGGGTGTTTCTCTTTCGAAAATAAACGATACGAAACACATACAGCAAACAGGATCGGGTTAAGCTGAATGGATAGGTACACTTACAAACGGTACATATTTTATAAAATAGGAAAAAGAAAGTTTGTATCACAGGTCAACAGTGGAAAAGGGATAGGATGAAGTAGTCAAGGAGATGGAATGTAGGTTGAATATATTACATACACAATATGATCTGACAAAATTTAATGACAAAAAATTGAATGAGAAAAAATAAACATAAGGGAACAAACAACTTTGGATAATGTTATATTAGGAAGTATCCGCTGCAGTAGTTTTTCAGTGCCTGTCGGTGCATATAAGTCGAGGAAACTGTTTTTTTTTTTCAAGAAAAATGTGGTTTGATGGTTCATACCGCCCCCAGATGGTACATTGTATCGGTTTCTCTCAACTTTCTCGTAACTAGAATTGTTACATATAAGTGATATATGCTGCAATTCTGTGTAAAAATCTTAGCGATCGTAACGATCTATATTACTCGTAATATCGGAACGGATCGTAACTTTTCCGATTCATCGTAAATATTTACAGAAACAAGTTTGTATGTAAGCAGTAAATAATGTGAATAATAATAATTTTCATTTACTTATAGGAGCTCTTTTGCAAGAAGATGAAGACAGGTATGTATTTAGTTTGTTTTATATGTTGAATTTTTAAATAATTGTTCATTTTATATATATATAATTTCAGATATACATTACGTATTACCAGGCGAAACTTACGTGACAACCATAATGGATTTGAAATAACTGAAGCAGCCTTTAAACAAATTTTTCGGCTAGACAAACAAAGTATATTGAACTTAATTAACGAGATAAAACCCCATTACATTGCTTGAGGATCCATTCCATCTATTCCGAGAAGTAGTTGTTGCTTCTTAGTGAACGGTTTTTCAAAATTTTGTAAAGCGTTATAATAGTATTAAACTATTAACTTTGACGTACATTTAAAGGTATTTATTCATAGAGCTTTGTTAGTATTTATCTATGTTTGAATATTTGCAGGTATTGGCAACATTACATTTCTTAGCAGCAGGCTCGTTTCAAAATCCCGTGGGGTTATCGTAAAGTCAAACAATGATTTCTAGGATAATTTTTGAAATAACTGCTCTAGTTACCAATTTTCTATTTCCCATTTGGATAACATTTCCTATTAATATTACAGAAAAAAATGATATAAAACAAGGGCAACTATCTTGATACATTTTGAACTGTAATGTTTTAAATATACCTATTTTAAGGTTTTATGAAAAATGGAATGTTATAGGTGAAATTGATGGCACACACGTTGAAATTATTGCACCACCTATAAACGATGTTCATCATCCTCCATTCGTCTACATAAATAGAAAGGGGAGACATTCTATGAACGTGATGCTGGTAAACATAGAATAAACATATATAAAATTTAATTTAGTAGATTTCAGACTCAAATTCTAAAATTATTGGCTGCTATGCTAGATATCCTGGCTCCGTGCATGATTCAGCTTCTCATTTGGCAAATGAGCAATATTCGCAATTATCTAAGAAACGAATATACTAGTGGAGACAGATATTCACATTTATTAGGTAAAATCTTTAGAGAATTTTGAGTTGCTTTCATCAATTTTTTTTCAATTATTTTCAGGAGACATCGGTTATCCCCTGGAACCATGGCTATTTACCCCCTTTAATAATCCACAAGAGGGTAGTGTAGAGCAAAGAGTCAATGAACAATGAGCAAGAAATGTCATCGAAAGAACTAATGGCATACTTAAAGACCGATTCAGATTTTTGTCAAATCATAGAGTTTTTTTGTATCACCCTGTTAAAGCAGCCCAAATTATTTACACTTGTTGTGTAATACACAATATAGCATTAAGAGGCAATTTACATTTACCAGAAGAGGAAATTGAACACAGAGAAAATCCTATTGATTACGTATTTGGTAAGTTTTATAATATTTATACCTATTATCTGAAAAAACTTATTAACTCAACTTATTAATATTTTTCAGATGTACGAGATTTTAATGATGTCCTACAAGAAGGGCGTGCTGTTAGAAATGAGTATGTACGACACAATTCTGAGGATTGAAATAATAAAATCCATTACTTATTGAAAAATATGTTTAATATCAAAACTATGTAGTTGTATAAAAATAAACATTTATTTTTCAAACTCTATAAATGTTTCTGTATTACAAGTGTATTTCCTTAAACTAACCTTAAGAACAATACAAAAAATATTATAATACCTAAATATACATTTTTCAAAATTTATAAATGTTTTAGTATTGCTTTGAAATATTTCCCTCAAGAAAAACAAAAACAACGTTCATTATAAAATTTTTTAAAAATGTTTAAAAAAATTCCTTAAGTTAATTATTGAAATCATAAGTCAAATTTAAATTCGGCATTTTGGAATTTGAATTTACCAACTTCAAATTTAAGTTTGGATTTTTCTACTTCCATATATTTCTGACAAAAGGTATCCAATGTTATATTTAATACTAGTGAATTTTCTAGACATTGTTTGTTTGATTGTAATAACTGTTCAGTTAATAGTGATTACGGTTTCATTCTAGTTGGTGTTTTTTGTTTAAGTTTGGGTTTTAAGTTTTGTCTTGATAGAGTTTGAATATTAATATTCTCTTGAATATTCTTCATTTAAAATAGCTTTTCCAATATCACTTGGTATAAATTGTATAATTATATCCTCTTCAATTTCTGGAATACCTTCCAGAATTGTATGTTCAGATTTATTCAATTCTTCGGATGGTAATCCATCAAAAGTCTCCAGCAGAATTCAACAAACTTGTGACCTCCTTCCACTTTATGTCCAAATAATTGGCCCCAGTTGCTGGATTAACGTATTGCTTCTAAAATATGTAATATCTAATCATTTTCCATAAAACTTAAATATATATTATACTGTTCCAAACTGGTGTTTCTGGTTTCTTGACGTCTTGGCTTTTTACAATTATCATCAAACCTATTTCAGTCTCATCTGACACCTGACAGTCTGAAGTGAAGTTAGTCCCATCGTTAATTACCAATCGAAACTCGGAAAGTTACAGAACACCGGTTAGAATTTCATTTCATTTCTGTAAATGGTTCCCTTCCGAGCGATCGGAACTTACAGGTTTTAAGGTTTAACGATTTTACTATTTACGTACACAGAATTGCAGCAATAATCTAAGTCATATGTTTGCTACACCAGAATAGTATATTCTGTAACAAGGTTAGAATGAAAATTCGATGCGAGTGGAAAGTTCCGAGCGCGAGCCGAAGGCGAGCGTGAGGAACCACGAGCATCACGAATTTTCATTCTAACCGAGTAGCAGACTATACTTTCTCCACGATCGAAGATTTTAAATATATATTTTTAAATGGAAATGAACAAAAGATAATTTATATTACTGAACTCAATCACAATTACATTAGGTAAACACTCAATAATTCAAGAAAAATTCTACTTTGTATTAATTCCAGCACTCTGTAATCAAATTTGATTTCAGAATTGGCAAATTCTGTGATGATCGTGGAGAAACTAATTTATTGTCTAATATGAGCCCGTTTCCACACCACCCTTGAGGTATGCGCAGTTTTTTAACGGTGTCCCCAGATTTAGATCTTTGATAGTTGGCTAATCCAATAATGTTGCCATTTTATCTAGACTCTGGACTCTGGAGACACTAAACTAGTTGGTGTTTAAAATTTGACCTATATTATATTACTTATGTATGTAACAATTCTAGACATTATTTATTGTGCAATCACTGGGTACAATCAAAACCACATTTTACATGTTTTAAATAACAGGCTGCAAAAAACTACCTTAACTTTGACCACTGTTTGCGGGAGTTAGTGAAAACTAGCTAAAACACATATTTATTAGTTTGTATGTAAAATTTGATTATAAACATTTCCTACGCCGTAAAAACGAATTACGAGAAAATTGAGCTAAACTGGCACAATTGCCCAATTTGGGGGTGATTTTTAGCAAAATAAGGAATGTTGCGGACTGTGATCAGTACATTCGTATGAAAATTTTCTAATAGAAAGCAACAATTCAATTCTACTTCGAAATGGATATCGAATGTTTAGCCGACAACGCCGCGAATTCTAGTTGCATTCACCGAATTTGGTTGGCAGTGCAAAGATTAATATTGGCCTCAAAAAGTGTTTATCAGACATCTCTTCAATGGGATCATCTCGATAATGAAATCGAGGGTTGTGCATTTCAGCCTCTCCTAGATCTGCCAGCGTGGCTTAATCGCAAGTTCATCTCAATTTGTCTTGATCACGATTTAATAGATTCAAAACCGAAATCTAAAGTCAAATACATTCGCTCGTTACGACCCGTTCTAGTTGTTATAAACGAATAAATAATAAAAAAGAATATATCCTTCCTGACGGTCTATTCTATGTGTCTATCAAGTTTCATCAAAATCTAAGTTCTACGCATCCTCACCTTACAGATTGAATACGCATACACACACACACATGCGCGAAATCTCCATACTATTTTTTCCTCTGTCGAATTGGAAACGTTTTCCATAAGAAATTATGTGCCTTTTTTCCTAACTGACTTCTTTCTTCTAACAACAGAATTTCTTCTGCTCTCTAAGAATCGCATGACAATAATTTTGGTATGATAGTCATAGTGTCTGGAATACGTGACAGGAAATTCCGACTAAAATAAAAATAGTTAGTAGAAAAGCCGGGTGAACGATTTTATTTATGAATAATCCGAAATTGTAGTGACAGTTTCCGAAATAAAAATAATGGATATCTGTATTCTTAATAATTCCACCACAAAAACCGCTTATGAAAATTGGTTAAAAATAGAACGATTTGATAATAACCACAACGATTAAGTCATATTATTTCAATATTTACAAAAAAGATGTAAACATTTACCTTTTTGTGTTTTTCGAGTAAACAAAATGTAGTAAAACTTTCATTTTTCAATACAACCTTTTATTCAGATTAATTCACTTGAGACATACGACAGGAAAAAATAATTTCTTTAAGAATAATTTCATTTATACAGAGTCTTTTATGGTCCTTGAGTAATTGTACATGGATGTATAGTAGAATCTCTTTGAACCAGCTTGATTCAATAAAATTTTTATGATAAGAGAGATACAGGGTGTTGAAGGTGAAATCTTTAATTTTGTTTTTACAACTTTAACGTTTTTGAACCTTTATACATAAAAAATTTTATCTGGGCATCAGTGCTTTTTGGTATAAGAAATCAAAATTTTGTATCTACTTCGATATATGTTCAAGAGAGCGCCATATAAGCCACGTTTGTGGTAAAATTTGAACCAAATTTTTTAACTGCTTAAGCTAGAACTACATTTGTGAAAAAATATTACAGCCACTTGATTTTAAATAAAAGAGGTATACTTGTTAATAAACCTAAAATTCAACTGTTTTGGAGATGATGGCATTTTGAGTATCGGCTACAATATTATTCATTTCAAGAAATATGATTCTCATCATATTTTGATGGGAAGATTCAGTTAAGCACCACCCTGTATACTTTCTTAGATAGGCTCATATTTTATATCACTGCTACGTCAATAAATCTTTCACTTATTATTGCACAAAAGGTTTGTATTTTACGGGGTAAGCATACACATAGAAGTTGACATTTTTTCGAGACAATCTCCTATTGGAAGCAGTTTAGAATTTGAGCAATACAAATATCGAGTGTAATTCGGCAGGGCAATTAAAGGAATACGGAATTTAGAAAGTAACTACAGTGCAAACATAAATTGTGAAATACTAAAAACAAAAAAAAATTCATTTGAGCGTATACTTATTGAACACGCAGCTATTAAAATTCATATAAGAAATACCACTGTCGCTATGAATCCCATAGCTAATTGTTTCTGTAGTAGATGTAGAAGTGTGTTCTTTTTCCAAGGGAATCGTTTCATTGGTGATGAAATTGCTTCGTACTGTTATTTTTATTCGAGTTTGTTCTTCAATCAAGCTTTCACTTAATTCACTAACTATTGCCGCTCGATTTGACTGATTTGTGATTTTGGCACGTTTGACATCTACACCCGCAAGTTGTGTATGTATGTCTACTGGGGTGACTTTCACTGAGACCCAAAAGATCTATCGTCCCCTCTCTTCCACTTTCTACTTCCTTTAGACCTATTTCCTGAAGACATTTTAGGATATCCGCAGGCTTCAATTTAGGTAAGTGTTCCTCTTCTATCCAGTAGTCTCCTAGGTGTTGTGCACTAAGATTCTGTATTGCTATTCATTCCGCAAGTATCTGAATGCAGGTTTCTTCTTCCATTCCATTCTTCTAGACACTGAACACTGTTTCCACTACCACTACACCAACACCAACATTTTACACTATCTCACGCGCGTTTCGACTACCCAGTTATCTTCTTCAGAGACTGAACTTAAGTAAAATTCCCAACTTGCATTCTTCTTGTTCCACTAGTTTGAGCTTTTTGAGGTGTCTATCCAGCCGGCAGTGTTCTTTCAGGACATCTGGTAAAACTCTTAGTCCAGTCTTACTTTAGCTCAGGTATTCATTTGTTCTCACCTGGTTGTAGTTTCCCAGGAGTATCTTTGATTATCTTGGACCTACTAGATTTTTCCATTGATTTCGCCTAGTTCATTGAAGAACTCAGAAATTTAATGGCTGCTTGACTATCCGACATGATAATAATCCTTTGCCTCCTATAAATTTTATCAATATTATACCTGGTACACTTTCATATGGCGTGAATTACCGTTTGAGAGATACTTGGGATTTTCCCAAGTCCTTGGAGTGTTTTGTTCCTGTTTCGTACACTCCTATCCCAGTCCCTTTGCTTGATTTAGAGCCTGTAACGCGTTTTCCTGCTACACGTGGCTCCTGCCACACGAGCACGTCACTATAGACACCCAATACATTCTAAATAAATAATCAATGCGGTAACAGAAAGGGAGTCGGAAAGTAAGTAACGAGTTAAATAAAACCTAGTGGTAAAATGAAATACGTTACGAAAAATAAAAATAAACTTCTAATCGGTGCCCAAAAAAATTGACTCGTTACAAGCCGTCTGTATACCAGTCTTTCCGTATAAAATTTCAATTTCATTTAAAAGCTGAACATTCAGTCCATATGCAAATTTCATTAATTCAAATCGACACGTTCTTATACCAACCTATAGTTTTTCCTTTTCCAAAAGAAATTTGGTGTAATAAATATTCTGTCCAATTTTATAGAACTGCCCTTTACCTTCAAGTTTTCAAATAAGCTTACTCGATAGGTCCAGTTTCTTTTCCATTTTTTCTAAATTTCAGATACGAAATAAGTGGTTTCTTTCTTTCGGTTCATTTTTGTCATTTAATCTGATCATTGCAAAATACTTCATTAATTCATCACTGGATTTTCTGTTTTCGGGTTGTGCTTGTATCTAGTTCAAAGGTTTATTCATTCGCATCGTAAAAAGAAGAAAATTGTCGCAAGATTCATGATTGTCGCTATATTAAAAAAAAACTTTCATTGTTCGTAGACTCACAAAAACGACTCATTGTTAGTGCTTAATAATCAGTTGTTGACAAAAATGTCAAATTATTTGTTTTGGCAACGGACACCGCGATAATTGACTAGAAAATTAATAAGTAAAAAAAACACTAGTGCATTTGTTGCTGTAAAACTTGCAGGTAACCTTTGCCTCTGTCAAAGTGACAATTGCACTGTGGCATATGCGATTTATTATGCATCATTAAATTGTAAATTTTTAAATGAACACTCGGTTCGAAAAATCTCTCTAATAGCTGTTGCACAGCAAGGTTTATAGACCCATTTTCACACGTGAACATATTATACAAAACATGTGTACGAAGGCTATCAGAAATTTTAAGACCAACAATAAAAGTTTTATTCAGCACGAAGACTTTAGACTCCTGACGGATGGTGATACGATCACATAGACGTACATTACAAACTAAAAAAGCAATTATACGGAAATATTGAATATGAGTAAAATCGCTCATCTACGGTGGATGGCTGGAAATAAGATGTTGTTAACAACTTTGCCAGAATTGTTATAAAAATTATCCTCTTTATAGCAAATACGATTTTTCAGCCACGTTTAACATCAAATTAGAAAATTTGCCGAAAATAGGATTTGTAGATAATAGAGAGTTATTGCAAATGGGAAAAACGCCGACTTTAATAAAAGATCCGCTAATAAAGTATCCTTTAAGGCGATACCAAAAGTGCACTATTGCAGAGCGCTTTAAGTGAAATCGAAAGTAACCACAGAACTGAATAAATTATATGTCCTGTGAAAGTGACAGATCTCTAATCTAGAAACTTGAAGAATTTATTTTCATTTACAGTTTTGTATTTATGTCACAAAACATCCAGTTTATGGTAACAGATCCTTCAAAATAAAGGAGCCTAATTAAAACTACAAAACGAACGTTGCAATAACTCTATAATACCAGTTGAAAGATCCCTTTGATTGCGCAGATTCAGGCGTCGAACTATAATGCCATGGGATCCTGGACAACAATTTTAAAAACTAAGGGATCTATTGACAACAATAGATAAGGGGATGAAGCAGGGATAGAAAAAGTGGCAAAGCTCAAAACTGCTACTAAAAACTACGCATTAAATGACTTACAAAAATGCGCAGATTGAAGGTGGAAACAGACGAATTAAGATCCTACTACCGAACAAAAGAAGCAAAAGTGCAATCGTCGTGAAACATAGCGATTGAAAATGACGGGTAATATGTGCGTGTGGGTTGGTACGGAAAAAAGTTATCAAAATCTACAGTTAACAAGTCACAAAACTACAGAACGATGACTTGGTCTTGCTCAAACACTTGCAATCTTAGTCTCGGTTTTGGTTTTAGTCTTGCGTTTTCAGTCTTTGTCTTACTCATTTAGTATCTTACTTATGTCGTTGTGAAACATTTTCAATGCTTTTCAAGAATGATCAACAATTCCTTCCAATCAATAAGACTTTACACCAAACAAATTTACTATTACGAAAAAAGCCACAAATCAGGTGTTATATTTTGCTCAACCGTGTACTTTGAAGACAAATATTCTTATAAATCCTATTTACAACGAGAGTTAACATTCTCAGATTACGTTTGCACATTTGTTTATGGTCTAGATTTCGTTCTTGTTCTTATTCACTCGGCATTTATCCATGATTTTATAGATTATGTACGTATTTTGTATTGGTCTGCAAGACTAAGCCCTATTTTGCTCATTACTAGTTAAAGAAGAAAAAGATCTTGTAAAAAAATTACTAAGCAGATTCATTCATTCATTCGTTTGGGTTGTGCTCACTTGAACTGAATCTTTTTACCATTTCCCATGTTATCTACTTCCATTCCAGAAGCTTCGTGTCTTCTTTATATGCCACTAGTTTGACTGGGGGATTTTAAGTAGTTGTAATGGTTGTATTATTTCCTCTCCAAAGTGCTTCCGTCTAAGTCCTTGTAGGTTCTCACAGAGGCAGAGTATGTGATTAGGTGTTTCATCATAGAGTTCACATTTTCTGCACATTGGTAGAGTAACTTTCCCATTTTGTGCAGATGTTTCCTCAGGATGCAATGTCGTCACCAGGTCGGTAACTATCTTCAAATGTCTCTTACCCAGTTTCAATAGCCTGGTTGAGAGTTCCTTGTCTACCTTGTTCAGTAAACTTTTTTTATGGAGCTGTCCTTGTGTCAACCTCCATTTGAGTTGGTGTTCCTTATCTAGCCAGCTCCCGATTTCCAATCTTATGCAATCTTTTGTGATTCCACAAAACGGTTCCGGACCTATTATGTCTCCTTTAGAACCTTCTTTACCTAAAAGGTCCGCCATTTCATTGCCTACAATCGCCTCATGTGCCGGCAACCATATTAGAGACACTTGTTCTCTCTTGCCAGCTTGTTAAGGGATTCTTTAGAGTTTTTTACGAGACTAGACCTGGTTATTGGACTACTGATAGCTTTAAGCAGAGCCTGGCTGTCAGTAAATATTTAAATTTTTTGTCCGGTATATTCTCTTCTGTTTTTTTATCAATACGGGCTATAGCGGCAATATTCTCTGCTTCAAACATAGATGTATATCGACCAAGGCTAAAGAACATTTTCTTTCTAGGTCCATTTATACCAGCCCCAGTGCCATGCCCTAATAGCACAAAATGTCCATTGGGCATACACATTATGTCCGATTTATGTCCAGAATGTCCCTGGACACAAACTGGACATCCATACGACATCTAAAGTTATCTATCCACTGGCTATATAAAATCCGCTGTCCATCGGATGTCCACTGTTATCATTACGTTGCGAATATCCATGCGGCATCTAAAGTTCTTTATCCCTTGGACATCTAAAAGCCGCTGTCCATCGAATGTCCTTTAGAAGCATTACGCTGATTACGCAATATAGGGAGTTTTTGCTCTATGCAGTTGGACAAATGAAATGGTAGGTTGGCATGACTTCGAATTGATAGCGGCATTAAATGGCCGCCGTCCTGAAACGAGAATTGGCATCTTGTTGTTTGTTGGTGGTTTGTTGTATCTAAAAGTTTTTGGATAGCTGTATAGACTCAAGACTGTTAAGAGTATTCAACACGGCAAATTCAGTAAGTACATACTTTGTGCAATATTTTGTATGACTTTGAAATAGGTTTGTGTACTAACTTTTATTCATTACTTCTTCTTCTTAACTTTTTCATTAAAACTAATATATTTTACTCACTGTAGAAATTTTAATGTACTAATTATATATTATAGATTATGATCTGCTGCATCAAAATGTACATGAACTAATGGAGAAAATGAATGAATGATATATTGACCAATCTTGCAGTAAATGTGGAGAAACTGACGAATTATTGGCGTTTACCATTAGACGAAGATATTACAAGGAATCCAGATCCATTAAAAGCTTTTGATTTCCCAATTGGTACAGATGTTAAGTTTATCTTCACACCGCTAAAGTTTTGGAGGAAGAAAGCAATTTTAATGCAACTGTAAGTAATATTGAGACAGAAAAAATTTCAAGTAATTACTAGCATTTATTGTTCTAATAACTTCAGTATTTGTTCAGATTTTAAAATTTCACATTAGTGGGATTTTGAATATAACAGTTCATAAAATTAACTACTCTCTCGCCCCTTAGTATTTTGTAATCCCTTTTAAACAACAGGGTACATGTTACAGATATTGAACAGCATCAGATGCATATATGTGATATCATCTACAAGCATTTAATGGTATAAAGTAGACTTATTTAAAAACATTTTATTTAAATTTATTTCCAGGTTAAATGTTTAAAAAATAGGAGGAAATTCATGTTACGATTTTGTCAAAAGGACTTTCCAACATTTCATGACAAATATAATGTGTACAAAATACACTTGGCTGGGAACCAAAACTAAAAAAGCTCTTCAACACACTAAATTAGCTGCCATAATTATGAGTAAGTTCTTACATTTTCTTGATAAGTGCAATAAGTTTTTATAATTCTGGTACATTTTGAGATTTAAATGTATGAAAACAGAACACTATCAGCCGATTCGTTTTTTGTGAGCGCTATTTTTTTAAATTCTACTAATTGAATGTATATGTATAATGTACATTATATGTATGGTTTCAGTAAAACCAGTTAGGTTTTAAAGTAAAATAAAAAGAAACTTTTAAAATCTAGAATATTTTAGCTTTGCCCTTGTATATGTAGATGTTTTGCAACATATTTATGGAAAACAATTTAATTAATTATTGAGTAGTGCCATATATATTTATAGTCTGTCCGCCGAATTTACAGCAATTTTTCAATGAGTTTATGTAAAAATGGACATAAATTCACCTCACATATAAGATAAACACATTCATATCTCACAAAACAACCATGTTTGTTATAAGATCTTCTTAAAGATACCCAAAAGCATACAACCTCTCATGCACTAACAAAATTTACAAATTATTTTACCGCAAACAATACAGATCAGTGGTAATGCAAAAAAGTGATGTGTTTAAACAGTTGTAGCAATTGTAGATTTGTTTTTGTACACATGACAAAACTTAATGTATCTCAAAATACCATTTTATAGAAATTAACAAGACATAGAAGATTTTATGAACTCTCCTCTCTGTTATGCTCTATTGTCATTTTAATTTTTATTTTAGAGGGTGCAGAACAGGGAAGCATCGTCAACACAACAGAAAAAGAAATAGAGGAAGCGATTAGAAAATATTTACGAAGGGCTCAGGAACGAGAAGTACGAAAAATTTGTTTGCCTACAAATTAATAGAATACCTTTTATATTTATAGTGTAACAACGTTAATTTTAATAAAAGAACGACTTATCTAAAGCATTTCATATTTTTTATACTGAACATCCATTGGATACCTCTAGGTCACCTATTTATGGACATACATTGGAGACCTCCTTATGGACATCCAATGGACAAAGATATATGTCCATTATGGAACGTATGGATATCCAATGGACATAGCTATATGCCCATCCTGAAATGTATGGATATCCCGGGACAGCCAATGGATATCTCAAGACAGCCGTTGGATGTCTTGAAACGGCTAATGTATGGATGTCTATTTTTGCGGAAATTCATTGTCTTATGGATATCCATTGTACAAACGCAGAACATATTTCAGTTGTCCATTGGATATCATCATGGATGGGAGGCTGTAATCAGATGCACGTCCAAAGGACATATTTGTGCTATTAGGGTGGTTTGTTTTGTAACCATCGGTAAGCCAGATTATTTCTCCAGAATTACCTGGGTGCATCACCTGTTCCCTAGATGGGATGATAATGTTCACTCACTCAGTGAATGTGTTCTTCGGTGTCATGCTAAACTCATGTAAAATATGGGTTCATCTAGTATTGTCCCAGTTGTATCAGTGTGTCCATCACGAACATTGTTCGGGGACTATAAGTCTCCTGATTTCAGCCTTTGAATTGCCATCATCGCCTCCGCCCTTACAAAAAGTTCCAAAGGAGGTAGTCCGATTAGAGCTTCCATTGATGCCGTCCCCGTGCTGTGAATTGTCCCGGTAATACCAAGATGGGCTTGTCTTTGGATTGCAGTTAATATATTCACTGCGGAGGGCACTCCTGTCTTCCTCCTCCACCAGAGTATTGTTCCATAGGTGATCGTTGGCCTTATCACAGTTGTGAAAAGCCAGTGAACCACCTCAGGTCGTATTCCCCAGGTTTTGCCCATAACTCTTCTGCATTGCCAGAAAAGCCTAGTCGCCCTGGTATTAATTTTTTCCAGGTGTGTCTTCCAATTCAGTTTGGAATCAAGGGTCATTCCCAGATATTTAACTTCTTTTTGGATATTACTAGTTCTTCTCCGAACAATAGTACTCTACCCTGCGGCCTGTGGGAGAACTCTTCTGTTCGTAAAAGCAAATAATTTTTTTTTATTAACTGAAAGGTCCTCTTTAAGGCAGCATTCCTCCACAATTCGCACTGCTTCTTGTAGGACATTCATAAATATCTCTGGGAATTTCCCATTGGTAACAATCATTATGTCGTCCGCAAAGAAATGCGTCCATATGCCTTGATCATTCAATCTGCAGATCAAGTCATCCACAATTAGGTTCCATAAAAGTGGTGAAAGTATTCCACCTTGAGGACATCCTTTAGTTGTCCTAACGGTGTAAGTTATATCATGCATATGTGCTGTACTAAGCAGATATTTTTGTAAGAAATTATCAAGTTAACTAGAATCATACGGTATCTTAGTATTCTCAAGGAAAGTGATTTTCCTACGAAGCTTGTTTTATTCTTCGATACCAAAATGTAAATAATTTTGATAAAGAGATATAATATTAATGCCAATGTTCTTTAGGTCGCTTCATATCCTTGTGTATCTGCCGTTGTTTATAATTATAATTTCAAATAATTAATCAACGCTTGAAACGAACAATAATTGATTTTTAAAAAAATTCTAGCTATGGTATTCGTATGTTTCAATTTATTTATATGTATTTTTCTAATTTGTTACAAAATTTTCCAGCACGCCGATGTATAATAAAACTATAATATGTACCGAAATGGCAGAAAAAGGTTATTTAGTCAAAAATATAGAAATATAAAAGGGCCATGTGGGTCAGAACATAAAACCCTAGCGTGGCGCTACATATTCTTTCTCTACAGCCACCCATGATGACCGACACTCGAAATATTGTTGTTTCAATATTTTGACAACACCAATGCCTGTGGCGCCATAAATGACATTTACCATTTGGTCGATGATTTGTCGATTTGTTATTTTGGCAATTTTTTATTATTCCATTAACATCGCAGTCTGTTGTTTTTTTACAGAAAATTTCGAATAACTAGTGGTTCTTATAAAATTCGTACTTTTGTACTTTGAAATAGTAGTAGGACAGAATACTTGAAAATAATTTGAAATAAGGCCTGTTTCTGAGATAAAATTTTTGTTTTTGGCGTTTGGAATTTTATTAGTCTCTTTTTTCCGATTGCATTAGATAAGATACAGGGTGAGTCATGAGGAACTGTATATACTCGTACCTCCTATTGAGACTTAAAATAAAAAACGTCGTATTATTTTCCTAACGGGATTTCTCAATTTTTAATGAAAATATCAATTTTGACCGTAAATTAAAACTTGTGCGGATAAACTCATGAACAAAATTAACGCAACACTTAAAATTTTGCTTATTTTTGATCTTTTAATTTTCAACCGATTAAAATGATTTTTTCGGCACATTGTATGAAATTTATTGAAATTTTATTTTTTGTAAAAATAAATTTGACAATTTACTATACCTGGGGGAATGAAACAATATTTATGTATAGTAAACACCCTGTGGGGTAAACTGAAGGCTGCAATTTTTTTCTTTGCAAATGATTATGAAGATTTATGAATTCTGTATATTTTATTTTTTGATTAATTCCAATATCTTTCTCTTTGCAAGAGACAAATTTTTAAAGAAAACTATTTTTGCGACGAAACTTATTATCAGATTATCAATAATTCTTTGTTACTTGTTTATGCTAATTTTAATTTAATAATTGATGCTGTTGATATTGAAAATAAATAATTTTTCAGTTTTTCCTTAGAATATTAACTTACGTCACAAAAATTGTAGAGTTTTCTTTAAAAATTTTTATCTTTTGCAAAGAGAAAGATATTGAAATGAATTAACAAACAAAATATCGAGAATTAATTAGTATTTCTAATCATTTGCAAAGAAAAAATCTGTAACCTTCAGTTTACCCTACACGGTGCTTAGAATGTACGGTACATAAATATTGTTTCAGTCCACCCGGTATAATAAATGGTCAAATTTATTTTCACAAAAATTCAAAATGCTTGTGATAATTTTAATGAATTTCCTACAATGTGCCAAAAAAATCATTTTAATCGATTGAATCGATTTTCAATAACTAGTACCTTCCACCTACCAATAAAAAGAACATTGAAAATGAACAAATTTATTTACATTAAAAAAATATATATAACAACAGGAATAGAGAATTACAAAAAAGAACTTGAAGCACGAAAAAACCGAAACGAAATAACGAAGCCCAAAGGAGAAATTGCAGATTTTCGGAATTAAATCCACCTACTTCTATATAACTTCTTTGTCGGATTATCACATTTCTAATTGAATTGAAAGTGTTAGAGGACCATTTCTTATAATGTTATAAGAGAGAATAATTTTGTCAATTAGTTTCTGTCATCTTTTCTCGATAAACCAAAAAATCCGTAAACGCCACTCGAGGTGGTACTAGTTATTAAAAAATAAATACGCTGTTTTTGTTATCTATTTGTATAATTTATCCAATCCTGCTTAGAGTATTCAAAAACCTCATAAATAATGAAACTTTGTATATGAATTGAACGAAGTAATTTTCAAAAACCCAAATATAATACAAACTTACCATTCAATATTAATGAAAAAAACTAAAAAATACACATTTTGCCTTGCATATCACTGAACAATGGAAACATACGCGTTTTAATGGTCATTTGATATTCCCTATAGAAGCCTAAATACGAGAATACTATGTACTCATAACCAGCCATGTATAAATAGGTACAGAATTCTACCATTGAACAATGTTATTGAGGCATACCAAATATAAATTATCAATTTAGATATCCCTTAGAGAGAAGGTCACTTCAAAAGTCAAAATCTTACCACTTAAAGAGCTTGAAAACATTTTTTATGATGCCTCCACCTAGCAGTTTTTGATAATAAAAATGTCTGTGAGTCTGTTTGTGCGTACCTACTTGCGTAATGTTTTTATTTCCAGGAATAATAGTGCGTAAAATATGAGGAATTGATTTTTATCTTAAAAAAGATAAATTTTTTTATCATATGATGGACATTTCAAATGTCCTAGTATTGGGATTTGGGACACACTAAGAAATACAAGGCCAGTTAAATGGGATAAAGGTTGCCTATTTTAGGGAGCATTAATATCGCGTTGACAAAATATCATGGCCCGAATCCAAAATATTGACCAAAAACCAAATTTGTCGATTTCCTATAATTTTGTTTTGGGTCACCTTTAGCTTATTCTTTTTGTTCACGGAATTGCATTGTTTATTTCACATTACTAGATGCTAGTGTCCTAACAATAAAGCTCTTATTATTTATTCAAATTAACAGCGTATCGTTTAAGTTCCAGCAATTATCAGTTCGTGAAAAGCATTAGTAGGGCACTACAGCAACTGGTAATAAAAAATAAAAATGCAGGTTCCTCCCATCAAACACCACGAAGTTTGTACCATAATAAAGAAAATCAACTAATTTGGTTTCTCGTCAATATTTTGAATTCATCCCATGATATATTGAGTTTGTCAATAATCCCTAAAATAGTCAACCTTTATCCCATTGAACCGGTTACACATCTCTTATTGTATCTGAGATCCCAATACTGGGATCATTTGAAATGACCATTCTGTATAATATACAATCACTCAGTGTGCTTAGGCAAACACGTGACGATATTCCAGGCAGAAATTGAGGAAAGAGTTTAAGGAAAAGACTATTGTCAAATACCCCTACTGCAAAGCGGCTATAAATGCAATCAGCTCCATGAAGCTTAAATTCCAAACCCACAATAGTTGAGCAGTCAAAATAGACTCGAGAACGAACACGACGTGCTACCATTGGTCCAGGAAAGAAGTCTCGAGAATAGTGGAACATGATTCCTGAAATGAGACAAGCCAAAGACTTCATCAAAGAACTATCGCCAAAGTTCACGGAATACCTACTAAGTTAGAATAGGCGAACATGGTTGGGCTCATGACAGGGCAATGTATACCCAACAAACACGTGAACAGCATTGGATTGGCAGACACAATCTTATATAGGTTTTGCCAAGAGGATGAGAATATTTCAGCACATATTCTGTGCAACTGTGAAGCCCTGATTAGGTTAAGGTTTCCCAATATATGAAGGACCTGAGGTTTGGCCTTCCGAGTCTAGTAATAAGGACGACAACTAACTCTAGCATAACACGAGGGCATACATAATAGATATGTGAAGGTCGTAGTGAAAAAGCTGTTAGAAGTACATACGTCCCACTTTTTAAGATAACCTCAATTATATAGGTACTTAACTTTGTCATAAGATTGACACCTTGTACATATATGAATGTTTTTTGGGGTAGACACCAAAAGTCGCAGTATTCTGGGAATGACCTATGACATAATGCATCCAACAGTAGACCTTCCTAATTCCGAATAGAGTTGACTGGGTCATCCGTAAGGAGAAACCACTAAAAACAGATAACTCTGGTGCAGGTGTATGCGGTCACAGACCTTGTACAAAAATATTATCTTGTCTAGGATCCTGTGGAGCTATAATTTAGATAGAATTAACGTCATTAATTTATCTGTGAAGAGATTGGAGTGACTCAACCTGAAATACAAAACAATAAAAAAATTGTCGGACAGCTCCTTAAAGTTAAAATAACTTAGCTCTTACCGTGTAACGTCGAAGCTGGTATTAAACTACCAAAAAAGATTCTTCTCTTCAACAGGAAGGGTCAACAAAATATCTGTAGTCTGTATTCCAGGTCATTCTGGTATGGATGGCAATGGAAATGAAGACTCCCTTGCTGCAGGTGGTTTTACCCAGGCAACACAAAGAGGTCCTAAAGATATTCCCGCGATCTCTTTTTAAGAAATTGTGACAACTTTTGTTACCTCTCTGAGAGGTTGTTGAGAGTTCTATATCTCCTCCAAATGTCCGCCGCCGAGATATTCTCAGCGAAGTCTTAGAGATATCTCACGTGGAAATTCCCGAACAATACACCCTGGCGAGTTCTCTGTGACATCTTGTTACTACTATTTTGGGAAATTCTCATTTATTGCTCATATAGACGTCTCTGTGAGCTCGTTGTGTGATCATCGCAGGCAGTGCCTCTGGCGAGTTCTGTAGGAAATTCACATATATAGCCTTTTGTGAGATCCATGAGAGGTCACTTTGCGATATTCGCATGCATTGCTTCTGGCGTGGTCTTCAAGAGTTCGCATTGAGACTAGTGTAAGATATTCTATATTGAAAAAGGAAACTATTGAATTGAAAAAAATAATTTCAGAATTGGGAAAAACGTTACTATTTATAAAATCTAATGGAAAACAACGACTTCCCCGTTACTATGGCATATGTTGGACAGCGACATCCGATATTGTAAATCCCTAACTTTTCACCTAAAAAAACCTGCATTTTACTTCAGATATTCGATTGAAAAACTTTCTCAATCAAGACTGGATAAAAAGTTGAATGAGAATGCAAATTTACACAATCAGATTTGATCAGGTTAAAAGCAAGATTTCACAATATCCTCAATGCCCAGTGTGCCATTGTGGCGAGGAATTAGTTGTTTTCTATTAGATATTATCAAAACTAACTTTAATGTTTCGCCGCAGATTGTTTTATAATTGTAAAAAAATATGTTTCCATTTTATTAAGAATGTTTTCTTTTTCAACATGTAAAACTTACCAGGAGGTACGATGTACGATAGTGACTAAAGTTTATCTTTTAAAAGTAAAAAAATGATCATATACATCCCGCAGATTCTTTGAGAGCTCGTGGGAGAAACTGAATATCAAGATCAGAATACTATATTATTATGACCACAAGAGAGGATGAATGTTGAAACAACCAATGAACTAATTTAAGTTTATTTTATAAAAACTTAATATACATAAAAAAGAAAAGAAAGAAATAAAAATAAATGAGCTGCTAGCTATCACCTTCGGTGTGGACCTGAAAGCAAATGGTAAACCATAATATTCGGGATATTAATACAAAAAATATATATTTCATTGCACTTTCGATACCCCTCAGAGTGTTGGTTGAAAATAATAAATGTTTACACACCAACACATATTTATAATAATAACATCACAACTCTGTATAGCTATGATTTCAATATAAAAAAACAATTTGATTTGGCATACTGGATATCTCGGATATCATACTGGAACCTTTGGCACAATAATCATTGTAAGCACAGTTTTAACAAACACCAAAACAAATTTTCCATTACCGCGACACGAGTTTTGTTAACTATGTCATTACCTTTAGGAGAAGATCAATACTTAATTGTCCTATATGTATAATCCTACTTGTGTAGCCATGCTTATTCATAACGTTGTGAATATAAGGATATAGATTCAATGGTAGCTTTTGTTAGTCAAAATTAGCACTAACAGACTGTTGGTTCTAGTAATTAATCCTAACGCAACTAGTATTCAAGTAGGATAATACCATAAAAAAACATAGTTTTAATCTTTCCCAGAAACAGTGCTAGTAAAATACGGTGTCAAGGTATTAAAACATGTTTGTGTGAGGTAAAACTGTGCTCATATCAGGTATCACGCTTGAATCTATTGAATATGAGCTTTAGTAATACCTTTATTGACTTACCATTCTCCATATTGACTAATTTTAATTATTTTTTAAATCCTCCCTTTTTTTTCTTTGTGAACAGTGTCTCAACCAATCTTGGGAAAATATCTCAAATTCTTTGTCAGTGGTTTTCCATGTCTGTTTCAGTACATCTAGAAAAATACAAATGCATACACCAAAACAACACAATTATTTATGTTATGTTATTTTCTATAGAATACAAATTAAATAAATGGAAATTGTGAAGAGCAAAAAATCCGCTACAATTCTTATGGAAATGTTTTATAATCATTACCGAAAAAATATTCATTTACAACATACCAATCTATCTCCAATTTTAAATAATTAACTTTCCTCTGTGAACATCATACTTTGTAAATGAACAAATCAACACAAATGGTCATCATAATAGGTAAAATGAATGGGATAAGAGTATTAGAAATTATACTGTACCAATAAGCAAATAAACCAGTCTGAAACTTTACTTACACATACAGGTCCCAATAAAGTTCATATTTTCCAATCGTATGTTGCCTCTTTGTCCCTTCCATGAGCATTTCATTCCTAGTTCATTTGTAAAAATGTTCTTGAACATGCGTCCAGGATGATCCTTGGGTCCAGAACCCCCAATTCCATTGAAATACAACTTCTATAAAAATATCAAAATAGGATTCTAATTATCAATGAAAAACATGCAGCGTTTAATTAATTTAAGTAAAATATAAGTCTGTGGAATTTTCTCTTCCCTTTAGGACTGAATATACAATACATCTTCGCCATACGCCAATTAAATCCCCTAGGAACTATGGATAAACTATTATATAATTTGAACGAATGAATTCCTTTTTGGCGGTTGCTGGGTATCAGCACGAATCTAAAATGGCGGCCAAATTAAAAGTAGGTACAATTAGTAGGCCTACACAACAAATACACCCTTTTTAAAATGAGAATATTGTGAAAAACTGCACTTACCTTGTTACCTATCCAGTTAAATTCACACAAAACAAATATATTTATGCAAACCAATAAAAATCTCTTTATCTTTATAATAAACAGAACAGTAATCGCCAGACGCCACCTGGACGCCACTATAACTAAAACTAAATGGCGCGTGTAAATGTAAACATAACTGCATAGATAAATACCATATACTTGCAGTGAGAATTTCTTGTTCTGGTTACATTCGGGATAACTTTAGGAACTCGCAGCGAGAATTTCTTATTCCAGTTACATTCGAGATAACTTTAGGAACTCGCAGCGAGAATTTCTTATTCAAGTTACGTTCGAGATAACTTTAGGAACTCGCAATAAGATGAAACCTGGAAAATTGAATGTGAGCTCTCCGATATTTCTCCTGGAGACACCAGTGAGAATTTCGTTTAGCCACAGCACATAGCGATCACCGGGACCTCGCAATAGGACTTCGCATAAGATCCTAATTATAACCTCTCAGAGATCTCGCGGAGAGGTCTGTGTTACCTGGGTATCGGACCAATGCAATTGGCATCAGGCTTCAGGTTTTGCCAAATAAGCATTAATTAACTGAAGAGTTTTAGGCTTCTGGTACAATTTCACTAAGATTACCAAGTCACCAAACAAGTGCTAGACAATAACTGGCATGACCTAAATTGTCTAACAGGCCTCTTTTAACAGTCCACTTGTAACATTCAGACCAACCTTAAGCATTGAAAAATGAATGTTTGTCTACTTTGAAATTTATTTTATTTTAAATCAATATTCAGCTTAAACAATCACTAGATTATGTACACAAAGTATTGTTATTAATTATCACACATGATTGCACCTTCAACAGTAGTTTAATTTACAGCTACACAAGTTCCTAAAAATTAAAACTTCGATTAAATATATAAATAAAAATAAATGTAGTGTTTACTTACCAGTAGTCGATAGTGATAAGACCATTTAGATATTTCGTTCAATCCAATGTTGATATGGGAATGAGGTTACCTTTTGAAGGACAGTACTTCACACACTGAGTAAACAATGTTTTAGGATGGTTTCAGACATAAGATAAATGAACTTTATAGTTGATTTTAATCTTTGTTTGTCAATAATTTAATTTCAAACGCCTTATTGGATTTTGTTTTGATTTTTGGATGTCATCCACAATGACAGTTGTCATTTAGGTTGACGTTGACACTTCACCATACAGGTTGAGTACTACGTAAATCTGAAATTCACTAAGCCGGCTCGGTTGAGTTCGGAGTTCGTTAGCTGGATTGGAGATATTCTATTGGTCAGCCGGGAATACGAAGGTATTGTAGGGATTATCACAACTTGATTGGCCGTTGAGGTTTACAAAAAACTTGCAGTTCGACTATTTTCGCGTTAATTCAACCATTGTTGTACAAATCGACAAGATGAGGGGACTTGTGGTTTTTTTGGTTTTTTTGCTGGCATTGCTTAGCACCTGTTACCAGTCAGTGAGGACTGATAAAAGTGGTTTTCCTGTAACAAGGAGGTAAAGGACTAAATATATTTCTTGAAATAAGAGTCGTTGAATGGTAAATTATTTACAGATTCGCCGACTTCTTAAATTGTAGCAGCGGTTTTTCGAGATTGGGGCAGCCATTTTGGAGGCAACCACATGTTCTGGGATGTGCTGAAAGAGTTGAATTTCCAAGATCCCGACACCCTGATTATCTGCCTGAGACCGTCGCGGGAGGAAATTCCGGAGGAAACGAAACTATAATATTGATTTCGTTAAGTATGGGCAGAAGGTGTAAAGCCATTTTCACACGTGGGTGAGTTCGTTCAGATTTTTTAAATCGCCACCGAAGAAGCACATCAGCGTACTAAAGTACTATTTTTTTAGTAATACTACCTTTTTTTGTTGTAATGCAGTGATACATATTATTTTCTAATTATCTCAATGATAAAAATTGTGTATCTTCAAATTTTGATACTCTAATCGCTAAGTCTCTCAACGAAGCGAAAGTCTGCACGTTAATTCTTTGATAAACTGTTATTTTTTTGTAAAGTTAAGTATAGAAGGTAAATGCGGTATATAGTTTTAATCATAATAAATTGTTCACCAACTGTGAACTTAAATACAGCTGTATTTAGGGGTTATTTTCTTATGTACATTCAGTGCACCTACCAAATATAATTTTTAATTGTTTATCAGCGATAGCTGAGTACACTGCATTTTGTCGATTAAAAAAACCATATAGTGAGGTTTTGTTTTTTATTTTATTCTAAAGTATTATTCTCTTATACAAGCTAAGTTGAGACGAGTTCAAAGTAAGTTATCGTAAAAAAATGAAAATAATTTCTTGTTTTTGAAAGTATACCAAAAAACAAGTGGCGCCCTAGCCCTGTAATTCTTGTGATTAATAAGACCCTACGACCACTGCTCGCCAGACGAAAAGCTACCGGAGCCTTGTAACTTTAAAAGGGGTTACACACTGTCTTTTTTTCGCACTCAGGCCTAGAATATAATTCACCAAATAAACGAATCGGTTTTGTGAAGAAGCTGAATTTGTTTGGTGAGATTTGAATAGGTGTGCTCCACAATAGATTGCGAGTCACAGTGGAGAGCTGAATAGACCCACTCCCACTCACCACAAACCTAAAATCACCTTACCCTGGCTTATGCACTATTTTGACCTCTCCTACTCGTATGTTTCCAACAGTAAATTCAATTATCTTAACGTTTTCTCAGTTTTACCTGTTTCTTCCAATATTATAGTGGTGCTGATACCGCAAAAAGGTTCTGGTCACGATGCTGCTCTTATCTAGTTCATTGGGTTTTTCTAGACATTCCCATACCATTTTAATACTGATTATACAAGAATACATAACGCTTTTATGGTTGCTGACTATACGACTACACCCTGTATAAAAACGGATCGTATTACGAACATCAAAATATTGAAATGTATTACTCTTGTAAAATTGTCTTTCATTTTAACCGAATAATCATCTCGAGCTGCTTTCATCTTGTTTGTTATTGGAAACTAGAAGGGTCAAAGTAAAAACGATTTTAGGCCGCAAATAGGAGGAATGTGGGTGGTCGGAAAAGAAAATTAAAGATTTTGTTTTAAGTTCGGGAGATTAAAGTCGGTCGAAAAACAAATGTTGATGCCGCAGAAAAGACATAATTTTATTGAGAAGTCGCGCGGTAAGGCGTCTGGTGAACAGCAGGTTAAAGTAATACAAAAAATATGTATATCTATAGTTGCAGAAAAGGATATCAAAAATAGATTTATTAAATAGGGAATTTGTATGTTAAATATAAACGTATCCTTGTATATAGAGAGTATTTTTCAGTTAAGGCGGAAATTAGACGGTGTATAGAACTTGTGTTTAATGTCAATTTGTGCCTCGTAAAAAGATCAGATCATTTCTTCAACACCTTGCTACACGAGGATGCCTGCCACTTTTCTCTGATAAAATCTACTGTAAACATCAGTTTCTACACAAAAAAAATTAAGATATACGTCCGGCTTTAAACAGTTAATCACTGTAACTAGGATTATTTTGAATATAGTATTTATTTCTAAATATACGCGATAAAATCATTTGTTATGGTCTATTTAAAAATGATTGTAAGTATGTATACTTTTCTCTACAAATTTTTATTCGCAAAATAACCAATTGTCCATATATCAACAAAAAAAGTGTGCGGAAAAGTGACATTAGTATACTCAAAGTTCTAGTAGGTATTAAAAATGTGTCAACCACTTCATTATTTGTGTACAAATTGTCAAAAGTTATATACTTATTTCACAAAAATACTAAGGTTAGTGATCGGAAACGTACTAATGACGAAGCAAGTCAAATTTTTATAACGATTTAAATCCTGAATACCCTCCTATAAGTAGATCTAAACAGTTACGAAATTAATAAATAAATTTAATGAAACTGGTAGCGTATGGGATCGTCTAATGTCTGGTTTATCTAAAGGTGCAACTAATGAACGTACTATGAAATTTTCAAGATAACACTAGAACATCTACAAGTGAGAGGTCAAAAAACCATTTGCAGAAAATATATATACAATCTATTTTGCATGAATACTCAATTTTTCTCAATTTTTGGTCGATATGCGGTAGATTTTATGTAGATTTTTTCGAGTTTTGTTCATCTTTAACAACTTTCCAAATTTTTGTCGATATATATCAATTATTGTCGTATTTTTACCAATTTTCCACTGTCATTTTTTTGTTTAATTTCCAACGATTGTTGTAGGTTTGTAGGTTTTTCGTCAGTTTGGGTAAATTTTCCAAATTTTTGTCGATATATATTGTAATGATATCTTGTCCATTCTCCTAAAACAATATCTTACAATTTTTTTTTAAACTCGGCTAGCTCAAATAATCTTTCAATATCTAATATAAAATTGAAGTTACGTTTTTCTAGCATGTATTGACTCTGCATAGGGGCAAGTTCTATATTTAAATTTAGAAAATAGTCCTCCCTACTGTAGATTTGTAATTTACCTAATTTAATCTATTTATTCTCACTTATTCAATTTTAGGAATAACAAAAATAAATTGGACACCGTGCATCACACTTTAACACTAGTATATTCCATAAATTTCGCAAATGTAACAATAAAAAACATCCAGAGTGTATTCTGAACTTATTATAATAATAAATAATTGGCCAATTTTCAGGAAAAATACGTTTCTAGATAATGTTTTCACAATATATCAAATTTCGAAATTTATTACAACCAATAAAAAAACTCTTTATATCCAAAATGATCAATGATTGCTGGGTAATAATTTAGGAGCTTCAATTCTCTTACAAATTTCTTTAGATTATTTTTTTCACTTGTCAAAATGTGACATTTTGGTGGTTTTAACCAATAGCAATACATTATTCTAGCCAATCATTCGGTATTATACTGATAATTCTGCTTTCTCATCGATAATACCTTGTTTACATTGAAACGTCAAAATTTTACTTTGAATTTGTCATTATTGACAACTAAAAGTGCTTCGAAGTTTATTGAAAAATGAACACAAACCGATTCAGTGCCATCACCCAAGAGAATATTGAACATTTAATACAAAATCCTTTTAAATTGTTGAAAAAAATAATCTTCCCAAATACAACTCGTTCTTCAAATTTTAACACATAATTTTTTATTTTCATCACTCAAACTTGCTTATTTGAGGCAAAAACATTCAAACAAACCGAATTTAGATAAAATCACTCGTCCTAACGGACTCGTGATTTTATCAATCGGTTTGTTTTCATATTTTTGCCAAATAAACAAGTTTTCGTGGAAAAGAAAAAATTATCGATAAAATTTGAAGCACTCGTGGTATTACCTTTGATAATTTTTGTTGAATTGGTTTTTTTTTCGTACCTATTATCCAAAATGATTCATGTTAATAATTTCCCAGAAATTTAAGTTTATGGAATAACCCCTGTGACTTCTGTCAACAGAACTTTTCTTCTAAATTTTACTTAATTTTTAAGTTCTTTAAAAGATAATTATATGTATAGTTAATTTACCTGCTGCCTTTTCTACCACGTAGAGATTAAATATCTGCATCGAAAAAGATGGAAAGCATTTCGAGCAATATCTTTAGGTCATGAATTATTACAGTTTCCTGTAAAATTGTCGTATTTAGTAAAGCTTGTTACCAATAGATATCGAAGAATAAAAATATATTATTCCAACGCTTACAACAATGTTTTGAAAAATATTTTCCAAAAACAGTGACCGTTCAACGAAGAAGAAACAACTACTTCCCGGGCTACATGCCCCGACAGACATTGAATTACACTTCTAAGTCAAACAGGGTTTCTTCTTCTTTGAACGGTCACTGTTTTTGAAAAATATTTATCAAAACATTGTTGTAAGCGTTGGAATAATATATTTTTATTCTTCGATATCTATCTTTAGGTCACTTTACTAGGTCAATGTTGTTTATTTTGTTTATTTTTGCTGTGTCTGTTACGTAATTAATTGTTGGTTATTGTTACATTGAAAATTTTTTGCACAGACCATGGGCTGTTATCAGTGTAATGTTGTTCTGATTGGTTGTGTTCAATCAAATGACCTCAAATTAACTGATTTCATTGGATATCTACTAGAATCCACGTTGCCATGGATACATTTTGATTCATTTCGATGTTGACGTTTCAAAATATTTAATATTTCAAAATGTCACGATTCTGTCATAATACTGACGAGAATATTAATGAAATTATAGAAGCAAATATACTCTGTTTTTTTTTCTATAATTGGCAAAAAAATTTCTATTCGAATAACCCTCGAACATTGATAAATGCTCACAAATTTTATAACAACTTTCTCAAGCTTGTTGCTTATTGGCAACAGACCTCCGCCTGCGGCGTCGGTCTGTTTCCAAGCAACAAGCTTACGAATTCTGTTATAAAATTTTTTCGAACAATTATCAATGTCCTTGGGTTATTACTACTGATACTGAGTTTGTCAAAATCCGATTTTCATGTATACCTATATTTTTTTAAATTTCATCCTCTTCCAAGTAAATGATAAGAAATATAGCATCCCATTTGAAGATTCCCAAAAAAAGTTGAAAACTAGTCATTGTTCAATCACCGCCACCTAGCGACCCTTAAAACCACTGGAATAAAATATTGATATAATTTATAATATTTTATTAGGCATTGAATTCCCTCCCTCAAATGATACTAAGTTTGTGAAAATCCATGTAGCGGAGCAAAAGTTATGACGGTTTTTTTGAGTCAGCTTTCCCACTCACCCCCACCAATTATTTCACAAGATAGAGGAAAAGTACTGTAGTAAACTTACGTAAAATGATCTAATTATTATGAATATGTGGTACTTAGTGTCCCTCATATAATGTATTAGGTCATTTGTCAAAATATCAGTTAGAAAAGTAGCAATAAGTTCAGTTGGAGAGTTTATTGATGCAACTATGGGTCCCATCGTTAGGGTAGGTTTATGAATTTTTGGGAGAGTGGCAAAGGCATACAATGCTGATAATGATTATTTCATTAAGGACTATTTTCAAGTTTTTGAACTATTTAACAAGAAGGTTCTTCCTCATGATTATGTTTTGGTCAGTCTGGATGTGGTTTCACTTTTCAGTAATGTTTATTTGCAAGCTGTCATACGGTCAATACACAAACATTGGTCCTCAATCAGTATTCAGTGCAATATTGACAAATATACTTTCATTGAGTTGATTGACTTCCTTTTCAGTTCTACGTGTTTTTCTTTCAATAATAAATTTTATAAACAAACTTTTGGTACACCTATGGGAGCTAGCATTTCTCCCATATTGGTACTTCCTTTTTAATATCCCTTTCATCAAGAAATATGTCGATGATATTATCATGGCTTGTCCTAAGGACTCTACAGATGATCTACTTTTTATTTTTAACAGTTATAATCCAGTTCACCCTTGAAGTGGAAAACCCAAATATGGCTGTGCCTTTTCTTGATACTCTTTTTATCAGGACACCCGAAAATGTGATTATAATTGATTGGTATAGAAAACCATGTAGATCTGGGAGATATCTCCACTACAATTCTTACCATAAATTTTGCATAAAGGTAAACTTGGTTAAACAAATGACTGCTAGGCTTATGAGTCTTTCCGTCCCCATTTTTAAGAATAAGAACCGTGATATTCTTTTCAATTTGTTCCTTGATAATTCCTATCCCAAATAAGAAAGATTATTTTCAATACATCATCTGTCATGACACAAATTCCTAAACTTTCAGTAGTTGAAGCAGGTGTAACTGATCAGGATGCTCTTTCAATTTCAGAAAGAGTTCCTACCACTTCAATTGTTTCTTTGCCATATATAAAGGAAGTTACTCCCAGACTTACTATGATTTTTTGTCAATATTTACACAATGTTAAGTTTGCTTGTAAGAGTGCCTTAGTAGTAAAATCTATTTACAATCCGTTAAAAGATAAAATTCCTACATTAGATAATAGTAATGTGATTTATAAAATCGGTTGCAATAGCTGTGATCTTTCTTATATTGGTCAAACTTCTCAAAAACTTTCTACAACAAGAGTGATTACATCCTGAAAGATGTTCTCTTGCGAATCATGTTTCCTCTTTAGATCAGAGAATAGATTTTGAAGGGATTAAGATTTTATCTCGCGAAAATAACTACAGTAAAAGATTATTTCTAGAAATGGCTTTCATTTTTCAGGAGGATGACCATATTAATAAGAAAACGGACATTCAAAATTCAAGTAATCTCTACTCACTTTTATTAACTTTAGATAAACATAATTTTCATAAACAAATTGATATCAATTCAAATAATATTTCTTCATAGCTCCTACCTAATTTTTGTACCTCCCTCGTAATTCAAATTTTTGGTTAATGTCATTATAGTCTTAGTATTTCTTCTTTTCTGCTTCAAAGAAAAGAAGAATTTGTCCTTAACCTATTTTCAATCATTGTTTAATTAAAAACATGTGAAAATCCACGTGTTTGTGTGGATTCTCTCATTTTTAATATTTTAACTTTTTAATGATTTTATAATGTATTTTATTATGTGACTGTTAGCTAGTGCTTATAATGCAAGCTGGACTTGTCTCATTCTTCATTGTTAACTCTTTAACACTTTTCCCAATGTTAAGATCAAGGAATCATTCTCGATTAACGCTAACCTCAATAGTATTTGTCTGTTTGTGTCCTAATTGATCAGCAACGATCACATGCGTTTATCGCTTTTCAGCTTATATATAGGTATATACACTGTGTTCATTTGAAAAGGACCCACCCTTAATATTTCAAAAATAGGACATATTAGAAAGAAATGCCGAAACACGTCAACTTTTAACTTTTTGGCGCTAATGTCATAAACGACAGATTCACTCACTCCCTACTGGAGATACCCCTTACATTTTTTCAAATGGCATTAGGTATCAAGTCACACCTCATTTGAAAGGTCTGGTAAATCTCTATTCAATCATTTTGTTTTGCCTTTGATACCAGCCTTCCATTGTTATTTAATCGTTGTTTAAAATTGGCTCTCTTTTAATTTTTATTGCCTGAATTTTAACGGTGGTCACTTTGAACACATGTTTAAATATCAGTTTTTTCTTGTTAACAGTTGTCTTTTTACTATTTGGAAATTTTTTAATCTTTAAAGAGTCTTTCTGTCATAACATAATACGGGGGCATACCAAAAGTTGAAAGAGAGCCAATTTTAAACAACGATTAAATTTAAATAACAATGGAAGGCTGGTATCAAAGGCAAAACAAGATAATTAAATAGAGATATAGCTTTAATAATGTTCCGAATAACTATACCAGGTAGGGAAGACTGGAAGAAAGGTGTACCCATACAGGCTGAGGCAACCTGCGGACGGCTCCAAGACAGAAGTAGGTGTAGAAGCCTGAATCGTAGGGCTAAAACAAAGGATAGCTTTTCCAATAATCCCATCTAAGGACGTCACAACTTTCCAAGCGGAAGTGAAGGCGATTCACCACTGCGTTGAAGAAATTAAGAGGCAGGAAAGGACATACCGTTCAGTTGCAATCTTCACCGACAGCCAAACTGCACGGAAGGCACTTGATTCCACAGAGGTCAATTCTAAGCTAGTATGGGATTGCATAGGTGCCTTAAACGGATAATATACATTCATGAATTCGGAGAAGAAACAAGATTAAATCATTTTCAGAAAATATATTGTTGGGATATTTTATTTGTAATAAGCGTGGTTGCAGAAAAGGTATTGTGTACAACATGTGCACAAAATCACGTTTCCCACTCGCTTGAATTGCGACTTGTCTAAAAGCTGTAACGTGCCTACCTTCTTACACGTGGCTCCTGCCACAAGAACACGTCACTATGGACACCCTTGATATAAAATTCGGTTTTAAATCTCGGGCGCCAGATTTTTAACGTGGTTTGCTCCACGGCCCCTTGACCCTTAGCGTCAAGAGTTCCAGATAGCCTCAGATGGATGTTACGGAAAATTCCAGGGGTCTTGTTGAACTAACTTTATTTACCTAATTACAATCAAATATGGATCCTCCAATTTATAAATGACGGGTTAATGAAGGAAACAGGCGGTTCAGCAGAGTTGTATACTACCTACGGTTTAGTGTATACCTACGATCACACAATAGGTCGGTATATAACAAAATAATCAAAAAGAAACTTCTAGTCTATTAATACTCTGTGGTCTATTTTACGAATAATTCTTTAGTGACAAGCAAATTAACAGGGAAAAGAAAATATCTTTACCATATACTTGGTACTTTTACGGACATAACGGTCAGGTTATCAAATACGGTTCAAATCTACCGGGTTTAACGGGGTCCCTAATGCACGATTTAGATCTGCCGGGTAATCAGACAAATTGTGGCTAAGCCTCTTCCAAGTCCGATTAACCCTTGAATCCAAATGAAACCGGTAACTATTATTCCGACAATAAGAAAAAAAAAACAAAATATAAATAATGATTCTACGAAACGGGAAAAGAACGATTTAGATCTGCCGGGAAATCAAACAAATTGTGGCTAAGCCTCTTCCAAGTCTGATTAACCCTTGAATCTAGAGGAAACCGGTAACTATTATTCCTAAAAAAAAAAAATTCAAGAACGAATTAGATCTGCCGGGAAATCAAACAAATTGTGGCTAAGCCTCTTCCAAGTCTGATTAACCCTTGAATCTAAATAAAGCCGGTAACTATTATTCCGAAAAAATAAAAAAAGAATTTTACCACGAGTTAAACGGTACCCAGCTATCGACACACAGAGTAAAAATATTAGTACTAGGATAAAATTAAAATATTATAATCCACTTGGATATCAATTTAATATAAAACTACTGAGAACCAAAAGCATAAAATAATTCGAGAATCCACTAATAATTCATATCAGTTAATTTATATATAATAAACGCTGTAAATAAAATTCGAAATCAAATTAAAGTTCACAAATCTTTAAAAGAAACAAATGAAAAACCCAATTTCAATTCAACAACAAAAGAAAAAAATAGCCGGTCGGAAAATGTTCATACATCAAAGAATACAACAAAAAATTCAACAATTTAATATTAAGCGGCGGTACGGAAAGTTTCAAATACACAGTTTAATTGTAAAAAATGATTTACCTCATAAAATACAGCTTCTACACTCAATCTTAATGCACTAAATTTTCACAATACTGTTTATCGGCATATCGGTTATCGGAAGAAAGTTGAGCGAAGAATCACGAAAGAATAATTTTTCTGAATAATTGAGAGCCGGAATGAATCAGAGACCTTCTATCAATTGTTCACTAATTTATATCCAAAATCCTAGCTACATGTTTCGGTGAGGGAATTAAACGTGAAATTTATTTACTTACAACAAAAAGTTGTACCTATACTGAACGGCTTCGGTTTTAATTAAAATGGTGTATATATCGGGCGTCCCTTCAGTTGAAAAATTTATGAATAAATTGTGTATGGTAGAATTTGGATTTGAGTAACTCGGACTTATACTAAAATATACAACGGTAATAACGAAAAAAAATCAATGCGGTAGTAGAAAGGGTTGTAAAGTAACGAGTTATATACACCCTAGTGGTAAAATAAAATATATTACGGAAAAAATAAAAATTAAACTTGCAAAAAAAATAACTCGTTACAAAGCTCGTGCCACAAACTTCTGCGCTCGAGAGATAATTATAGCTTTGCGCACCAGTTGTAACGAAAACTATTTTTATTTTACGTTATTATCTCTCAAGATAACAAAAATTATAGTGGTACTTTCAGTATGCCCATCCCGAACAACACCAGGCCCAACCCAAACGCATTCAATAACATCATAAAATGTTAATAAGGATTAAGTAACTACAAGTAATAAGAGGATGTTATCAATGGCGCATTTGTGCTTTTTTCATTTATCAGTTGATTTAAAAAAAATAGTCAAATTTTTAAATTATTGTTAGACATTTTCTCTTCAGCACTGAGTTTCAATATTAACAAAATGTGTGCTATCAATAATTTTCAAATAGGCTATAGCAGTAGTAAGAAGTGAATCTGCATATAAAAAAAATGTAAGTAATTATATTCACTTGAATTGAGGAAAAATGAGACATTAATTTCAAAAAACTAGAATTAATAAGAATCAAGCCTCCCGCAAACATTATATTGATAATTAAAAAAATGTTAAAAAATAAAAACAGTCAACAAAGCTCAGTATTCATCCGATTCAGACTTGAGTAAAGTAATTAGTCTGTCAATAAACCGGGGTCATTTCTTACTCAGCATATAATCACGGTTCCTAAAATGCAATAAAATTTATTGCTAGCACTGTGCGGCGAGACTTAAAAGTCGAATTTATTTTCATTTTTGTAGCTGATCATTTCAAATGAAATTGCGCGACAAGGCATCGATTCACTCTCTCATAGAACCACTTTTCAGTCTCTCGAGTGTTACCAATAAAATTTTATGCATTACCATAATTTATTATCTTAGTTTTTTTTCGATTTAAGACTGTATACGGGGTAATCCTAAGTGAATGTTTACAAAAAAACTCCAAAAAATGTCCTATGTGTCGTTTATTTCAATTTTTGTTGACCTTTCTTATGTTTAGGAAATTTTTGTAGATTTTCACAAAATTCTGGTCATTTTTATAGGTTTTTGTTAATTTTTGGTCAATATATAATAATTATCGACTATTTTGTCAGTTTCAGTCATTTTCTGCTAATTCTGATTAGCTTCTACAAATTCATGTAATTTTTTGTCAGCCCATGTCAATTTATTTACAGCCCGTGCCAATTTTTGTATATTCTGATCGATTTTTAATTTACTTTATTCAAAAACCAGGAGTAATTTGAATTAAGTTGGCTAATTTTGTAGACCTCTAATTGGTCAGATTGCTCCCAGCCCTTTTTAGTATTTGCATCTCCTGATAATTGACAGCTCTGACATATAATATATTTATTAGGCTTAAAAGACGTTTTCGTTGTTTTGGAGATGGTTTTTTTGTCAATATAGAATTTTGGTTTGTGGTTAGAAGTGGGGATGTCGCTAGTAACGCATTCTTAGCATTTCCTTTACTGAGGTTAATGTATTGATGTGGATTGCGCCTCATCAGTACAAGGTATATGTTATCGTCCGAGAGTTACTGGTGATTATAGTCACATTTCAGTCGGAGATTAACTCTCGGACGATAACATCTACCTTGTACTGATGAGGCGCAAATACGCCGAAACCGGTCTACAAGTGATGTTGTCCCTTCTAAAGAATGGTTGGTGATATCTTGCAGATATATACTTTGTTTAACCATCCTTTGCCGTTACGTCATAACCGGAGACGTATTCTGATGTTTTACGTTTGTCTTATATTAATTGAATGTTATTTTACACACAACCTCAAAATTATAATAAATGACATATGTTAAGAATTGTTTTCATCGATGCATGTTATGGTGTGTTTGTATGAATAAATTGGTAATGCCAAAAATTGTATTTTGCCTCATTAGTTGCGTACCTTTTTACATAATTTAGTTTTGTTTTAACTTGAAATCTCCGTTCTTTTTCAACTGATTTGTTTAACGTCCCTGAGCATGATTTTTGACTAAATTTAAAAAAATATCGGATTACCGAATCGTCATTAAATGGGTGTTTCATTAACAATTGTCCATATTGTAACTGGAGAAACCTTAGCATGAAATATGAAGATTTAAGCCAAAACACTTAAATAAAATATTCCTCCTAATCGAGATATAGGGTGTTTTATTTTAAACATTCTAAATGATTTTAGCCCATAGTTTTGACACCTTCGAATATTTTTTGTTCATACTTGGCAAAGAGTTTACACATATTAGGTTTCTCTAAACAGTGGTAAAAGATAGTTTTCCTCTATTACCAGAGGCGTGCGGTAGGGATGGATACTTTCTTTTATCCTCTTACAATCTACGCCACTGTCGTAATAATCGTTTCAGCATGTTTTTTTTTATTTTTCGTCACTTTCTACGTATATATCATCTTCTTGTCTCAACGCGATAGAGTAAGTAGTTTTCGAGTAATTTGCATTTAAAGGTAATGTTAAAATATCCAATTTTGTTTTATTGCTTATTTCACAAGAGTGTCGTTCATAATTTAACCACCTTGATGATAAAATTTGTTTCACACCCTCGCCTTATCCATCTATGAGGAAATTTATTGTTTAAATAATTTCGCACCGCTAGAGGAAAATATGGTGGGGCGCCGTCTTGCATAAACCACATACTTCTTCTTTGGTTTAATGGTAACTGTTCCAGCTCATCAAAAAGTGTATTTTGAAGAAAACTATGTGTAAACTCTTTGCCAAGTATAGACCAAAAATATTGGAAGGTGTCAAAACTACGGGCTAAAATCATTTAGAATATTTTAAATAAAACACCCTGAATCTCAGTTAGCAGGAATATTTTATTTAAGCGTTTTGGCTTAAATCTTCATATTTCGTGCTAAGGTTACTCCAGTTACAATATGGACAATTCTTAATGAAACACCCTGTATAATATATATATATATATATATATATATATATATATTAAAAATGTATTATTATACGATTATATTTTTGGGGTGAACCCAAAGGTTATTTGAAATTAGATAGAATATCTATATACTCATATTTTTGAAAAATGTATATTAATTATTGTCTGTGTCATTGTGAGAAACAATATCGTAAGTATTCCTAAGAAATGCAAAAAAACACTTGTGGGAGAAAACAGGCAATAAATAAATTTCTGAAAAAACTCCCAATAAAAACAGGAAAAAGGAACGATCAATCGGATAAGAAAGGTAAACTGAAATAGCATATGTAATGAAATAATATGCAAAGTCTAAGCTTCATCACTGACAATATCATCTTCATCATCATTGTGGGAGTCCGATTCATTCAGATGCAGAGATGCATCAATGTATTTTTCTTTTTCCCAGTCATTACTGATTAATTGATTTGTGTGCTTGATATAGTGCTTCCATTTCTCAAGAGTAACCTAAAATAAAATTTTATTTAAACACCATAAAATATTCTGTTAATAAAGGAATTTAAAAACAATTTCACTCGTTAATAAAATACCTCATTTTGGCCTTACTTATTTTAAAATTCTAGCTAAAACTTCACGCAATCTAACTATAGCCTGAGGTTTTTTATCATATTTGAAATACATACAGGGTAAGCTATCTTACTAAATCTCGACTGGTTCAATTTAAATCAACAAACGGTTTTTTATTTACATTAATAAAACCAAATCTTGCCTGTGCAAGGGCTTCATTCCATATATTTAATACAACAGTGGCTGTAACAGGGTGAACCGAGGTTATTTTGGAATCAAAGTATCTTTTGCGCTCTGACCATACCATCTCTATGGCATTATACTGGCAATGATAGGGTGATAGGGTGGAAGACGTAAAACCCGATGACCAGTTGTATGGCTAGTTCATCTATTCTGAATAAAATAAGGAATTATGAAAATATGCAAACATATGAAATATTTTAAAAATATGCTCCGAAAATATCCCACCGATATCTTTTTTCTGGTAAGTGCCTTTTTATTACATCCCACAGTTAATCTTTCATAGCAAATTGTGGATAGTGAATTTGCTTTTCCTCTAGCCACTCCACCAATGATTGCTTCATCCAACTTTGATTTGGTATTTTCTCGACAATACCGCAATGATACGATGCGATACGATACAATGATTATCAATGAAGGCTCAGCCAAGTTTGGTAATAATTGTTCACTAAACCATGTTTCAAAATTTATGCAATTCATTTAATCATGATAATCGCCCGATTTACTACCCGACTTGAACACAAGACTAGCATTTTCCACAAAACCATCCTTGGAACCTGCATGTAGGACAATATATCGAACACCTTCTGCAGTTTTTTTCTCACAGTTTTTAAAGACTCATCTTGCCAGCTTTTTCTAAATGCTCCCTTACTGAAAATCCAGGTTTCATCTAAGACGACTGGTTTCAATGAAAAATGATCATTTTGGCTTTTTGTATTACTCCCGCAAAAATTTTATTCTTTTTTGCGTAATTGCAGATTGCTCCATTAGATATTTTCGATTTGATATTGAGCATTTCCTCCACTTAAATCTCAGTTTGGACAAAGCACCGGCCAAGGAGCTCAAGGATATCTCAACTCCGTCAATATCTTTAAGTTTTTTATGGAGGGACCTAATTGTGACGTGTTCGCCTGTTGAAACAAAATAAATAAGTTGAGGTTTAAAAATTGCAAAAGAAAAACTGAGTATGTACCTACCTGCAGAATACATCGCACACTCGTGTTCTTATTGCATGTTGATGTATGATATAAATCGATGATCCTCGAGCAGAAACATGTCCGGCATGAACTTTGATTTTGTAGTTTTTATCTGTTTCAATTCCACTACTAACTAGTTTTTAACGGTTCTAATAGATATCTCCGGAGCATCAGCAACACGCTATAAAATGTAATCAAATAAAATCAATAAACACTTACATTTTGCATAATATAGGTAGGTACTTACGTTGTAGACTGCATTTAACGGTAAAAGCGTCATTCCAGCATCTCTTTCTCTTGAAAAGTAATCAATCAACTTCAAAATTAAACTTTGCTCTTTCTCATTATACCGGAAAGGCATTTTGACAATGAAAAATTAATTGAACAAATCAAAATATGACAACTGAACTATCAAAAGTAACAAATAAAATTACCGTCTCATCTATTTCATGAACTGGACAATGTATGACGTAACGGCAAAGGATGGTTAAACAAAGTATACCAACCCCGTTTAACTTAGAAGTTTAATTCAATCCCTGTCAGGGCATATAGCCCGAAAAGTAGTTGTTGCTTCTAAGTGAACGGTATTTTTCTAAAAATTTGTAAGGAGTTATAATAGTATTGAACTATTACCTTTGACCTCTATTGATAACACGCTTCACTGAAATATGACAATTTTTGACAGGTAACTGTAATTAAGTGAATACGTACAAAACCGAAATGATTTTCTGTCAATATAGATTTTTGGTTTGTGGTTAGATGTGGGGATGTCGCTGTTATCGCATTCTTATTATTTCCTTTACTGAGGTTAATGTATTGGTGTGGTTTCAACGTTGTCTCCAGTCCAGGATTACTTGAATATCCTACATATATGTGGAATTAATATTTCCTGTCCTTTTTAGAGTAGGATGAGGTAAATTATATCCTAACCTGGGGATTTAAATGTTTGAAATTTGTTTATAGCCCACCTTATTCTATTTGGCCTTATTATCTCCGTAGCCAGTCTCTAGTTCGAGGCATTTGGCCTTTTTTGGCTTACTTTGCGAACTATCCACCGCTACAGAATTTTTGTGGCCGGAAAGTGATGTTGTTTTGTAGGTATCGTCGTCCTTTTTTAGGAAACCTACTTTATTTACAGTACCCTCCTTTGGCAGCACCTTGTGGGCTCTAGAACATGTGGGGGTATCTAAACCCTCCTCACAGAACTTCTTCCACGAATGCCTTTATAATCTCTTTGTTGTACTGCGTAAGCGTAGCCTTATATTCGGCCCAGTCTTGATTGATTTTTGCTTTATTAAAAAGCATACGCACTTCCCTTCTGAGGGTTTCTGAATGTTTATTTCACCAGACTGTTTTGTTATTTCTTTGCCTTGTTTTTTAAGCCTCGTACGCTGCAAGTATTGCCTTGCTTACTAGGTTTACTGACCTTGAATGGCTTTTATCATCCTCTATTTCAATCTTATCTCCTTTGAGATCATCACTGAGTGACAATAGATATCTAACCCAGTTTGTCTCTCTGGGGTTTCTATAGGGAACTTCAATTCGAGGAGGGATAACTAGATCGAATGTGATCTGTCTGTGGTCGGAGCATGAGGGCTCCTAGGACACGTGTCAATTGGTTATGTTGTCACGTGCTTTTTTGTCGAAAGTGTTATCTAAAACCTCTTTTCTAGTTGCAGTGACGAAACTTGGTTTATTAACTACTTTGGCTATCAATAACCTTTTTATCCGATTGTGTCAAAAAATAACGTTTTATGGTTTAGATATTTGGACGAAAACGTAACCTTTTCAGTAAAGTATTAAATAATTCATTGTTACCTAGGCAACACTTTTTGTCCTAGGCCAGAAAATATTTTTTGGGCGCTATTAACTGTTTATTTTTCTCTTGTCGATAGTCCATGAATTTTGTATAACCTCTTTCATATATTTCCTTAGATTTTTGCGGCAACAAATGAAACATAACTTCATTTGCAGCTTCTTGAACATCAGGTGGCGTACATATTAGATCTTCACTATCACTTTCTAATTCCATTTTGGAGTTTTTCCGATTTTAAAACTCTCCTCTTATTGACAAAACGTCAGTTAAATTTAATTATTTGTTATATCCATAGATACGCAAATGAGGTGACAGGTTTGATTAATTTTTCCACTTAGAAGTGTAATTCAATGTCTGTCGCGGCATATAGCCCGAGAAGTAGTTGTTGCTTCTTAGTGGATGGTCTGCTCTTCGGAAATTAATTTTTCTACTTTTGTAAAGCGTTTAATAGTATTGAACTATTATTTTTTGACGTCTGTATTGATTTACTTTATATCGTATGTAATATAGACGAAAAATGCTTTTTCGAACTATGTGAGTTGCCTCGCCCGGTAATCCCCCACATCGTCCGAAAAACTTCATTTTCGACCCTATAACATAATATCCTATTTTGTTAGTATGAAATTCAATAATGACTCACCTCTTACGTTAATGTCTGTGCTTCCCCATAGATTATGGTGTGCATTTGCATCACGTCCAAGAATCAGTTGGAAGTTTTACTTGGCCGCGTATGCGATTACCTCGCCTATTTACGGTGGTGGGCAAACCTCCTTGCTTGGGAAATACGCGGAGCATACTAGCCAGCTCTTGGATCCTTCCTCCTGAAAAACTGTTATAAAAGGTATACAATTTTTTTTCCAAAAATGAGTGACCTACATTGGATACAATTTTTCAAGCCTTGAATAAAGGTTTAAACATGCTACAATTGTCATCTTTATATACTTTTTGGAACAAATTAACTCCAGGCTAGTGTGTAACTTTGAAGAGTCAAATATACCTACTGTTTATTTATTAAATGATAATGTATTTTTAAATATTTGAAAGGAAATCGTGAAAGTATATTAACAGAACGTGGCAAATATCTGTCGAAGGAGGTTATATGATTTAAGATCTATAAAACAATATAGAAAAGAAATCAGTCCAATCTTTTACTTAGATGGAACTTGGCCTTGGCCTAAATGTAGTAGGGGAAAAAGAAGGTTGGACCAGAACCAGTTTACTGAAGGTTTATCCACTGGCCTGAAAAACGCTACAGGAAAGGGGAGACATTTTTTCACTTCACATGTTGTCTCTGAACAAGGTTTTGTAAAAAATGCGTGATTGGTTGAAACCAAAAAGATGGGAGATTACCATGAAGAAAAGAACCCAGACGAACTTAAGAATTGGCTTATTACTTTTCTGACAATGTTACCTGATAATCATGTGATTGTCATGAATAATGTATGTGTCATAGTGAAAAAGTTCAAAAGGTTCCTTCCTCATCACCAAGAAAAGCTGAATTGCAAGAATGGTTACAACCTAAAAATATTATAATTTTATCAAGTCAGATCGATTTTTGCAAATGTTTGTAAATTATTGTTAGTCTTTGTTAATGTTTGCCAATTGCTGTCGCTTCTGTCAATTTTGGTCCATTTTTGAGATTTGCGGCAGTTTTTGTCAATTCTGAAATTTCACGTCTCTAATTCTTATAGACTAGCACTCACAAAGCATACTAGCGCGCGAAAATTAGAAACGTTAATTTATATATGAAAAAATTAATCTTTTATTTTTCAATTTGCTCCGCCCCCGAAAATGCCGCGTAAAGTCAACGTACGGACAGACGGCATGGGTACCTATTTAAACACACGATGCAACTTACTAATCTATGTAGTAAAGATGATCGTTTTTACATTTACAATAATGAGATCTTCACGTTACGCCAAATGGTTATTGCAAAATGGGCTATCCTCCAGTTCAAGACCTAAATAATTTTCGTTTAAGCTACATGAAAAGCCGATATTTATTTTGTGATAATTTCCCATTATTCCTAATTTTTGTCAAGTTTTAGTCAGATTTTATCAATTTATGGTAACTTTGACATTGATCGATTTTTACTAATACTTGTAATTTTTTTTTGATCTCTGTAAATTTTTGCCAATTGTCGATTTCTGCTAACTTTTGTCAGTTCGGGAAAATTTTCACCATTGTTGTCTCAATTATTGCTAGTTTTTCCCAATTTTCCTGTGTTTCAATAAATTTTGGTAGATTTTTGGTTGATTCGGACACCATTTTGTCGATTTTTGCTAATTCTGTTCAATTTTTGGTCAGATTGGTTTGATTGCTTTTGTCAATACTCATCAATTTCTCTAATGTTTGTAATTTTTTTTTAGTATTTGTCAATGTTAGCTACTTATGCCAATTATAGATTTTGCCCAAATTTGCCCAGTTTTTGTCAATTTTTGGTTCATTTGGACTAATATTTGTCAATGTTTCCAATTGTTTTCGTTTGTTGTTTCAGTTTTTGTCGGTTTTTGCCGATTTTTGTTAATTTTAGTAAATTTTTTGTAAATGTTTGTCAAATCAGAAGCTTAACCTAATTTTCTAGACATGTATTTCACCAATTTTTTTTTTCAGATTTATATAATAATTATGTATTATTATGTATTACGGGATGGCAATTAATTTCGAAAATCCGAGTATTTGGCATGTTTTGTCTTATAAAATAAAGCATATTTTAATTGAATGCGACCTGTACCATGACGTAATTGGTCTTAATTCGCTTTATAGATCTTGATTTTTTTCTAGATTATCCAATAAAATAAGACATACCTATAAATCGCTACATTTGTTTGAAATTGACAATTCCTCGTACTGTTTCAATTATTTTCTATCAATAGGTGAATCCAAATTGATCCATATAAATTTTATCTATATCAATACAAAGTTGTTATTAATAAAAGATAATTATCACCGTGTAATATTTTCAATAACCATAAAATTAAATTCTAACTTGTAATACTGGTTAATAGCATTCGGTGCAATAAAATCTATCACAAATTTAAAATTAACGTAAACATATTCCAACATAAAATTTTATTTATAGAAATAGACACTTTCGCCTTAAATTCCGTTATAATAAAACTAATTCTGTAAACACTTCTCTGGGCCACCGTTGTTTAATTTAGTGCCCTACGTGCCAATAAACCAATCGTAGCTACCATATCTATCAATCGTAGTTTATTTACATTATAACATGCATTCGAACGAACAAGATACATTTTTCTGCCAAATTATTTGGCTTGTTATTCTTTTGAGTTGCTAAATCTTATTTTTAAAAAATTATCTTTTAAGTGCCTGAATAATGAGTACATATGAACCTGTACTTATAAAAGGTTATAATATTTTTAACTCGTTGGAACCAATTACTGCTTATTTTTTTGAATTCATAGTCATTGTTAAAAAGGGAATAGTGAAATTATTTTTACGTATACTTGGAAGTAAGGGAACAAAAACGTCGAAAATAGATATAGTTTTTTTTTTAAATTTTCTCCATCAAGTTCAATACACTTTTATATGCTTTACAGCACATTTAAAAAAAAACAAATGGCTAGATAGATTATTTTTTATGTGGAATATGAAAAGAGATCATATCATTACCAGACTTGGAAATAATGTCATTAAATGGCATGCAGATGTTTCAAAGCAATAAAAGGACAGGGATAAGAGTTTAAGGGTTAGGAATCATTCCCAATGTGTGCCCGTTTCAATTCTGTTAAAAGATATAGGAAGCAAAAGATTATTATCTGGTCAGATAGTCAAGTAACCAATGAAGCACAGTGTTAGTTTTTGTGGAATCAGTTTTAAAATGATATGGGAATGCCTTGAAAAACTTAAACTAAGCAAAATAATGCATAATCCACAGTAAGACATGTGCTAGCATGACACTACTGCCTGAATGGGCACCTAAAAAAGCTGGAATTAGAGTAGAAGTAAAGATGAAATGTAAGAAGAAACCATTCAGATACTTGTTGAAAGTATGATGAAATATAATAAATTATATAGGTACCTCGTGACGATTTTGTCTCCCTAATAACATTCATTCATTCATCCGTTTGGGTTGTGCTCAACAGCCCAGGCACTTGAACTGAATCTTTATACCATTTTCCATGTTATCTACTTCCATTCCAGAAGCTTCGTGTCTTCTATAAAGGCCATTAGTTTGACTGAAGGGATTTTTAGTCGTTGTGATGGTTGTATTAATTCCTCTCCAAAGTGCTTCCGTCTAAGTACTTGTAAGTTCTCGCAGAAGCAGAGTATGTGAGTAGGTGTTTCATCATTAAATTCATATTTTCTGCACATAGGTTCACTAACTGTGCCAATTTTGTGCAGATGTTTCCTCAGGGTGCAGTATCCAGTCACCAGGATGGTAACTGTCTTCAAATGTCTCTTACCCAGTTTCAATATCCTGGTTGAGAGTTCCTTGTCTACCTTGTTCAGTAAACTGTTTGTATGGAAGTGCCCTTGTGTCAACCTCCATTTGAGTTGGTGTTCCCTATCTAGCCAGTTCCCGATGTCCCCTCTTATAAAATCTTTTGTGATTCCACAAAACGGATCCGGACCTATGAAGTCTTCTTTGGAGCCTGCTTTAGCTAACTGGTCCGCCATTTCATTACCTGCAATCCATTCATGTGCCGGCAACCATATTAGAGATACTTTGTTGTCTCTTGCAAATATAAAAATCATTTTCCAAAAGAATTTCGAAAATTTCATCCTAAAACCAAATCTTTGCTTCTGCTTGTTGGAAGCATGTAAAACAATTCCATTTAGGCACCCTTGCGCAAAATTTCCCACAATTTTCATTTTAAAGTTATATTTAGGAGTTAGGATTTACTATACTTTAAAAAACATGAACAAAAACTTTAAATCTATCAATAAAAATAAACTTATTATAGGGCGAAACCGGTAGATTTATAAGATTAACTTTTGTATTATTTTCGAACAATATTAAAATTTGTACTACTTTATTCAAATCTACTATTTACTGTACCATATAAAATAGTGTTTTTCTTTGGGACTGGCTATAGTATATATGCATAAAAATGGTAACTGTTATAACTTATGACACAACCAAAAATTGCACTTTTTTACAATCGTGTTAGACTTTTCAAAATCATTAAGTGTTACATCTTTGTACGATTGTATAAAAAAAGATTTGGCATACGTTAAAGAATGTAGAATTTTGATTATTAGGGAATTCACGTAATTTAAGCCACTTGTTTAGTGAAATATTTTTTAAACAGGCGGCAATAAAAGCCTGTCAGTAATAAGGTGCCGAGTACATACCCGTATAAATGGAAATATTTTTAGTACGGTCCAGATAACTAGCCCGGGCTGGCTGCTTCAAGGACGAATTTTTTGAACCGATCGGATCCATGTATTTCGCCGAGAGTTATTCTGCTGATTGTTATTTATGCTGTGACTTTTTGATAGGTAGAAAGGGTATATTTTACGGAGTCAATTCCCGCATCTGGGCATTGATATTGAATCAGAAGTCCAGTCTTGTCTATCGATACTAGAAAAAAAGAAGTGATCAAGTTGTCTATAACCGTTTGCGTAAAGATCATACAGTTCTCAGGCACCAATATCTCCATTGCCATACCTCACCACAAAACACATTACCCTAGAATGCCCTGAATATGAAAGACATAGAGGAACTAACACTTCATGTTCTCACTGAAGATACAAGTGTTACAATTAAATACTTTAGAGATATTAATTTATACATAGTAAGTCACCGTTGACACGACGCTCCATTATGGCTAAGCGGTTAAATTTTCAACTTTTCTGTCTTTTCAACGATATGTGTGTTATTGAGGGGTATATTTTGAGTGTAACAAAAAAAATTGGCATATCAAAGTTATTTTTTTTTCTAATGAGACACCCTATATTCAGTTGCACTTTTTAATTGTACACAAAAAAAATATTTTATAAGGACTCCGAATATCTACAAATAGAGGGTTCTGGTTTATTTAATTTTATTTTTATTTAATTTTAATTTTATAATTAAAATAAATTTGATTACAAAAAACATTTTTCAATCTATAATATTAGATTATACGCCTCAGTGATCAAGAAGCATGCTGTTATCAAATTATCAGAAAATACGTTCTTATTTTAAATGAATTACCCCATATTTTACCGGGCAGATGTGAACACGGCCGCTCAAGGATTTATACTCCTCTCAATAAAAAGACGCCCCAAAATACGATATACAATCTCGGCCGATCGTAGGTAGAACCTAGTATTGGAAGGCTGTGCCGAATTCCGCAAAAACCTACCTGCGTCTTTGATCCTAGGTTACCGTACACTAACAAAGACTAGTTGTCCAACTCACGGCACGCCCCTAAACGTTCCCTCCTTGCCCCGTCTACGAATTCGGGCTGACCGGGCCCAGAGGTAACCTTCGTCTGGGTTTCGTGTATACCAGTTGTCCACAGATTCCGGTGAGTACGTATTATACCGGTTGTAGTTTCGTGTTGCGTTGTGTAATATTGTGAGAACATTGTTTATATTTTTTAATAATTAAGTGTCTATGCAACTATTTCAGTTATTAACAATGTATTGTGATTGTTTTAGATGTAACGCTTGGAAAAATGCTTTTGGGTTCATCGGTTAACATAAATATGCAACAGCAGAGCAATGTAACAACACAATAAGGATTTGTAGTTTACATTTTCCGGAAGACAGTTTTATTCAAGATCGAATGAGAATCACTTTAAAATGTAATGCCATTCCTTTGTTGAACATGTCAAATACCTAATGTAAGAGATATAATTGTATCTATTTGGGAATACTTTTATTATTTTACATTATTAAAGTTTACTTTGTTTTGATATTTATAAATAAAAAAAACTTTTCAATTATTATGTTGGACCTCAATAGTATTAATTAGTATTAATAAGCTATTTTTTTTAGATCAAGCTTCATGCGGCAGTCATCCTCCTTCATGCAGCAGTCAGCTACAAAGTGAAAAACACATATTTTGTTATGATTCAGAGTTACGAGAACCTGTAGATCAAGGTAAATGTTGAAATAATAAGTAAATGTTTATTATACTTTTTTTTGTACCATCTTAATATACACAAATTAAATACTTCTAGTTCATTGTCATTCTTATTGTGGGAAATATTGGAACCTATTCATTTTCTTTGAAATTAACCCAATATAAAATACATTTTAAATTGGGCTTCTCCGAACCAAGTACCTACTTACCTATTGGTTACAATAAGTTAGTTGGGTTTAATCGCCATTATTGTCCATTTTTAGGAGCAGGCAGATAAAATCACAAGAATCACCATATTACATGGAAAGTAGATTAATGATTGCTGGGTAATAATTTAGGAGCTTCAATTCTCATATAAATTTCTTAAAATAACTTGAATTTGTTTTTTTTTCTTCCTATTATCCAAAATGGTTTAGGTAAATAACATCCCAGTAATTTAAGTTTATGAAATAACCCCTGTGACTTCTGTCAATATAATTTTTCTTCTAAATTTTATTTAATTTGTAAGTTCTTAAAAGTGATTACGTCTTATTATAATCAATTGTTATTTATTTTAAATATATTTAAGTTAGATTTTTAATAATATCAATTTAATTTTAAAAAAACATACTTGTTTGATATAACAATCCAATTTTGTAGCTTGTAAATTTTAATTTCCTTGTTAGTTGAGACTTTAAATTTATTCCTCTCCAATATATATATACATTTTAACCACCCCTGTACAAATTTTCCCAAAAGTTATATGTTATTGCTTTATACTAGAGTACGTATTTATTTTACAATAGAATTTATAAATCGTGACCTTAAAAGCAACAAATCAAATAAGCCTGATATAAAGTTGTCAATATTAAAAAATTTGTAAAAATTGTCTGTTATGTTTATTAAATGCTTATTCCTGCTACTTCTTGTTTTATTTCAGTCAAATATTTTGTAAACAATTCAGTACTAGTTAAACTTCTAGTGCAGTAGTTAATATTCGATGGCTACTTACCAAAATAAAGCATGTATTTAAAAAAAATAGTTTCCTAACAAGGTACCTTGTTACTGGCAACAACCTACGACCCTCGTAAATAGGAGGCACGTGCTAATCTACGATAGTCTCACTGGCGACAGCGGCTTTACTTTATAACACGACATCAAAGACCCAAAGGGTGAGTTGGACTACTAGTCTTTGTTAGTATACGGTGCCTAGGTCGAGTTCCGCAAAAGGTCGCGGAAGGATTAGAATATGCTAAAGGCTAGTTTTTACGAGAGCTTATTACTTACGTGGCCATTTTTTCAACACTGTATACCTTCTTCAATCATTTTCCTTGCCCTTTTCGATAAATTACGAGAGCTTCTAGTTCCACTTGCTAATGATACGATGATCCCTCTTTCGGATAGTTTTCCGGAATTAGAAATAAGATAATCCTGACAATTTGACAATGTCGCAATTATAATTTGACTTTTAAAAGATGATTGAAGAAGGAATACAGTGTTGAAAAAATTGCCGCGTAAATTGAAAAACTGCAGTAATGCAAGTAATCTTCCTCAAATAAAGTGTTATGAAAACTTTCACTTTCCTAGAATTGAGGCGGCCGAGTTTACATACCTGAAATCAGGTACAAAATATTGACCGGCCGAGATTACATGCTCATTAGTGATCATTACCTGATAATCGGCCCAGTTTACAATCGCCGATTTTACCATTTGATCTTGCAGAAATGTTAATTATTGTTCGATATATGTTAGGTTTCCCTTATATGCTGATAAAAGAAGCTTTGAAAAACTGCTTGAAACTTTTAGAGCTACAGGTGGTGTTAAATATAGAAGGGAAACTGCAATACCATTTATTGATTATGAAGTCAGGCAATTCATAGTTCTGGGTACTGTTGCTGGAAATCCTAGCACTAGAGCTTGAATATTCGCACTAGATACTGGATTAAATGGGTAACGTGTGCCTTGAATTAAAAAAAACAACCAAATGGTTAGGTTTTCTGTTTCGAGAAAATCCAGCTCCATCGCAAAAAAAAATTTTTTTTTGTACAGTAACCAGTTTGTAAAAGCTACTCGAACAAAAAAAAATGAAATAAATCGGAGCTCTCTGTATGTAGGTATGGGGAACTCTTGTGAAAGGTTATTTTATTTTGTACCTACAATTAAGAAATTCTACTAAACATAGGGATTCCCATTAAAAAAAAACAACTTTGGTACGCCATGTATACTTGTTAAAATTTTCACAAATCGTCAAGATGGCGCCGACTGAGCATGACCTTGTTAGCTCGTGCGAGTGTAAATACTGTAAAAAGTCAGTTACAAACAGTTTAAAATGTATAATTTGTGAATTTTATTATCACCCCTCGTGCGGGCAAGTTCAAAATTCATCTGCTGTGAAAACAATAAAAGTAATAGTGAACAATCGTCAAAATTTCGGGAGAACGAAGACATTTTAAAGTATTTAAAACTCCTAGCGTTGATTGAACTTCTCAATCAACGCTCTTAGTAAGTGAACAAAAAACCACTAATACAATTTTAACTAAGCTCCAAGATAAAATTAACAATTTAGATGCAAGATTCAATGAACTTAAAAAATATTGTGAAGTTTCAAAAGAACAAACAATATCTAATAATGTTACAAAAAACCTAAACAATACTCAAGTAAAAAACCTGGTAAATAACAGATCTACTACCAATACCAGTGGAAATTTTCAACAAGTTCAAAAACAATCAAAGTCACGACAGACAAGGATAGAAAATTTCGCAGCAGCGTTAAGTACACCTATCCAAGAAGAGCAACTTGGTGCAAGTCAGTTGTCAGTAATGTCACGGTTACATCAAGTTCCAATAGTTCCATGTCAAATAATTCAGAATGAGAATGTGGAAGTGGAAGTTGAAATTGTAAACAATAAGAAAAACCCAGTTCCGCAAACTAAAGCAGAAGAACTCCAAAGAAAACAATTTGAAATTATGGAAAGGTACATCAATCCTGAGGGTACTCAAAAACACAATCAAAATTTAAACAATCAACAATATAAAGAAGAGAAGCATAGAAAAATAAGGAAAAAACCACCTTGCATTGGTGAAGTGGATAATGAATCTATGGGTTTTTAGGACGTGAACAGCAGGAAAAGAAACTGTGGCTTTTCTTAAGTAGAGTCAAAGATCATGTTGACGAAGAAATAATACAAAAATATCTAGAAGGAAAGTGCTCCAAGAAAGAACTAATATCTGTGAAAGAATTCGCTACATTTGGAAAATCAAAGGACAATAAATGTTTCAAAGTTGGTTTACAGTTTGATATGAATAATGTGGTTTATTCTTCTTCTTTTTGGCCACGTGGTGTTGCTGTTAGTAGGTTTGATTTTAGGAAAGAAGTACATGGAAACAATCAATCGGGAAATTTTCCTATAGTAACGAGAGTTGCACAGGAACCATAAAGAAAAATGAACTAAATGTTCAATGTCTATCGAATAAGTTATAACACAATCAACTTTATTTCGAAAAAAATCAGTGTGATATTTTATGTATAAGTGAACACTGGCTTAAAGAGGAGGAATTAAAATCGGTTAACCTTGCTAACTATTTTTTGCTAATTTCGTATTTTTGCAGATATATTATGAAGCATGGTGGTGCTGCTATATTTGCTCGCAATGACATAGATTGTAGATTGTTGTCTCTTAATCAGTTTTGTATAGAACAGCATGCGGAATTCTGCTCCATTATTGTTATGAATATTAAGACTATAATTATTACAGCTTATAGGTCTTCAGCATCTAGAGATATTGTACTGTTTTTTAGTAAAGTTGAAGATTTGTTGGTAAGCCTTGCTGGGAAGTATTCAAACATTATACTTGCTGGGGACTTCAATATAGATATTAAAGACAATTCAGAATATTGGATCAATTTGATGGACTCTTTTGGACTAGAACCAAAAATAACTAAACCAACTAGGATCTCTTTCATTTCAGCTACTTGTATTGATGATATTTTTTCTGATTTAAAAAATGATATATGTATTTCTGGTACTTTTGAACCAAATATTTCCGATCATAATGGTCAATTTATTTCAATTGATAATTATTATAGGATTTCACATTATATTCTAGGCAGGTCTATTACGGGAAAAGGAATTAAATCATTACAAACTTACTTAGTTGTATAGATTGGCACAAGATCTGCACAAATTCTAACAGCATTGATTCATTTGCCTATTTTATAAATAATACATACAGTTCACTTGTACAACATCATTTCCCTCTAAGAAGGTTGAATAATGAGATTAAAAGACCAGTCAATTTTTTTGATGACAACTTACGAAACATGAGAAACACATTAGAAATTCTTCGTACGATTAGTATAGCCTCTAAAGATCCCAAAGATCTTCTTGCTTTTAAACACTATAAAAAACAGTATTCTTCGGCCATTTTAAAAACCAAACGAAAATCTGATGATAAGTTCCTGCTGGAATCTGAAAACAAATCAAAAGATACTTGGAGACTAATTAATTATGAACGTAATGCTAAACGTAACTCTGCGTCCAACCAAATATGTGCTGAAGACTATAACATCTTCTCTAGTGACATTGCGGAACAAATAATAAAAACCCTTGCAACTGGTAATCTAGACCACTTAAATGTTCTTTCCAATATTCCTAGCCCAACAGAGTATATTTTCTTGCTTCCAATTACTGAGGAGGAAGTCAGAATGGCAATATAAAAACTAAAAAATTCTTCATGTTTTGATATTTATTACTTGAATAGTAGAGTTGTGAAAGAAACAATGCACTAGTTAACTTCTTCTCTCACAGTTTTATTCAATAAATGTTTCATTGAAGGATATTTTCCCGAAGTTTTTAAAACTAATAAGGTTATCCGAGTATTTAAAAAGGGTGATCGAGATGTACTTGATAACTATAGGCCTATTTCTATAATACCTGTCTTTTGCAAAATTTTTGAAATACTGATTAAGGAACGTTTAACAACTTTTTTAAGCAAATTTTCTATATTAAATGAAATCCAGTTTGGATTTATTTCAGGTAGGTCTACTACTCTGGCGGTATTATCTATTGTCAGTTTGATTACAGATAGCATAGAAAAAGGTATGCACACCTCCCTAACCCTATGTGATCTTAGCAAGGGTTTTGATTGTGTAGATCAAAAGCTGATGATAGGTAAACTAGAGCATTATGGTATTAGGGGCTCAGCATTGAATCTCTTTAAATCATACTTACTCAATAGAAAACAAGAAGTTTTTGCTTCAGGGGAAATTAGTGATTGTAGAACTGTGTTACATGGAGTTCCACAAGGTTCAATTCTGGGACCAATTCTATTTGTTATCTATATAAATGATACTTTCAATTATTACTGCCTGTTTTATGTATCTGCTATGCAGATGACACATCTTTCATTCATGCTAATTCTATTCCTGGTGACTTACTAAATACAACTGCTAGGATGGAGGAACATTCGGAAAAATGGTTTACATCTAATCATCTCAAATTAAATCGACAGAAAACACAAAAAATTATGTTTTCATCCAATCATAATTTAACTTCTCAGAAACAGGTCCAATTGTTGGGTTACACTTTAGATGATAGACTCACCTGGGAACCACATATTAACAAGCTATGCAAGAAACTTTCCACCCAACTATTTGTGATCCGACAATTGAAATTTGCAGTTAGCTTTAATGTACTACTTCAAGCTTATTATTCTCTATTCCAAAGTCATTTGACGTATGGGTTACTCTTATGGGGAAAATCTAGTTATGCAGAAAAAGCTTTCATCATGCAAAAGAAAGCAGTTAGGATTTTGGCTGGTGCTTCTTAAAGAGAACACTGTTGTCCCATATTGAAGAAATTGGAAATATTACCGTTGCCTTGCCTATACATACTGCACACTGTTCTAGAAATTCATAAAAATAAAAATTGGTATCAAACCAACTCTACTTTTCACAATTATCCTACTAGAATCGCCTCTCAATTAAGGCCACACTTTGTGAAATTAAGTGTGACAGATCGCAATACTGTGGATGTGGGCTTATATAACAAACTACCTAATGCATGTCGATTATTACCTTACAATTTATTTAAGAAAAAGGTTAAATATTACCTTTTAAGCCAGTGTTTTTATCAAATTACGGAATACCTGCAATGTGATGTCCAATTTACTTTATAAGTGTTTTTATTTTTAATACTTGTATTTGTTATGCATATTATATATTTTAAATGTTTCCATGTCAGTTTTAAATTCTGCAATTGTATATCACCTATTTTTATTAATTTAATTATACCCATTTATTTTTAATTGTACCTATTGTATGTTGACTTCTCACAAATGTAACTATTTACCCATAGTGATCAAATAAACTACTTCTACTACTACTACTACCATTTAGTCATAATGGACCGTCGCGTCAACGGTGTCTCACCCTGATAATCAAATTTAAAATATATTTGAAGTAAATATAATACCTACTAACTATGTAAGTCCTCCTGCTAATAACTGTCAGTAATTGATGCGAGATAGTTTGTATTAAATAAATAAAAATCCCGAAGAAATTGAAAATAATATCCTGTAAAAATAAATTGTAAACCGACCCTGTACCAAACACGCGGATTCGTTTTCATTCCTAACCGTTTTGAAAATATGTTCGTTGAAGGGTTTCTATACTATAAACTGTTACTGACTTATTATAAACAGATTATATGGCGTTAATTTATTGCTTCGGCTTTATTATTTCCCGTCTCATTAGCTCTAAAAATTACGTTTTTTTGAAGTTTCTGTTAGCTGTCAGATTTTCGTTTTAAGAATAATAACACACTCGAAGTTAAAGACGATTTTTGGGTAAACACTACATTGGTAACGACCACTTTCATGTTAAAAATATTTAAATTATGTTCGGCTTTTATATATTTTTTCGAAAAGTGACGAATATTGCTAGGAATTTGAGAGATAAATAGAGCTCGGTGTAAAAAAAACTGGAACTAGCTATCAAAAATAATTTGGTATTCATTTGTCCAGGCCCACGCCGTACATAAGGGCAAAGTCTCGCCGAAAAGCCTCAAAACTCTAAAGTAAAAAAAGATAAAGCAACAAACAACTAAGAGCTCTAAATCCGCGAAAAAAATATTTTTATTATGAATGTGACGATCAACTGAATGAATGAATGTGACGAAACTTTAAAGTTCAAATTTGATTGTTTTTTTAATGCTCTTGATGTAATCATAACATCAGTGGATGAGAGATTCCAATTACTTTCTTCTTACACTAATAATTTCGCGTTTTTATGGAAAATTGATTAATTTAAAAATTATTCTGAAAACGAACAATTAGAATTATGTCAAAAAGTTGAAAATTTATTAAATGACATAACTCGCAATGAACGAGACATAACTGCCGTTGAACTTGTTAAAGAATTGCAGTATTAACAAAATTTTGTTGAAAAAGTTATTACGTCTCCAGAAGAAACTTTAAATTATATAACAATTAACAACTTAGTGAATTCTTTTCCTAATACGAACATAATACTTCGTATTTTATTAACAATGCCAGATCCGGCTGCTACCGCAGAACGATCTTTTTCAAAACTCAAAATAATAAAAAAATATTTAAGATCGACGATCGACCATGGGGAAAAACCGACTAAGTAATCTTGCTATCATTTCAATAGAATCGGACCAGCTAAAAGAATTAGACACCGAAGATTTAATTAAACAGTTTGCAAAAATTAAAACACGAAAAGCTCAATTCACTTAGCTAAAATATTAATAACAATACCTAATACCTGGATATTAACCTTTGAAAGGTGACACGTTGCACTATTAAAATAATATAATCAGAGCGATTCTTTTCTCAAATACCAATATTGTTATAAAAAATATACTGCTTTCATAGCAACATTCCAAAAAATGGTATTCTGATCATCATGCTGAGCAATATATGACCTGTTAATTTTAAAGATATCTTGTTAGCTACATTGCTACCTCACCAAACTCATTTTTGTACTTGCTAAAGCTTTTTAAAAATAAATAAATCCATTTTTTGAGAATTTGAGAATAATGAAAATAGGTGAATTGTGAACGAATCTTATTTTGTTAGGTTATTTATATAAATAATTTGTAGAGAAACCATTGAATTGCAGTTTCGTCAAATTAGGGATAACAACCTCAGATATACTGTGATCTGTTAACACATTGGCAATTGGCATTGGCAATGAGCTCGAAAAAATTTCCGGAAATAACTGGACCTCGTGTGGTATTCGGTAAGAAAATTCCACACCAAATTGTGTTTGAAAATCAAATGATTAAAATTTATTTTTCGATTCCCAACAACGTCAATTTTTGACGTCTTAGGTTTGGTCGACTTGATTATTTAGTTACCATGGCAACTAAGTGAAACCCTAACCTAAAAATTATTTCAGTTTTGAAGCTGTCAAGCGGCACGACGTAAAAAAATGTTTTGGTAGCAGTTTAGACCTTTAAATTGTTGATTTCTACTCGTTGTAGTTGCTCGAAAATACCATCTCAAGACAGAACACAGTACATTCTTTAATTTTTCATAAGTTTTGAGTAACTATAAGTGGTAGAAAATTGCTTTTTTGCAAATAAAAACCAGACTATCAAAAAAATATTCTGACATTATAAACATCAAAAAAATTTCCAGTATAATTCGCTGTTGGGTACCCACGAGGAAAAATTTCCACTAAAATTCATCCGTGCCATGGTGATCTGTCAAAAAAAACTTTAGGATAAATAAACAAAAACAATAGGGCATGTCCGCCAAATGACAAGTTGTCACTAATTACAGTCGCCCTGAGGATAAACAATTATTTGGATAGATTCCCAAGATTTTTTTACAGGCTGTAACTCAGGAATTAACGAATAGGTTTATTTGAAAATTGGGTAATCTTTTTGGGACCTACAGTAATTTAATCCGAGGTATACAGGGTATCTGTGACGTCATCATAGAAGCAGGGACGTCATCGCAATGAAAAAAATTCAATAAAGAAAACAGTTGGCGTTGAAATTCTACCTTAATCGCTCGTCATTGATATTAGTAAAATCTAATGTCTAATGTGAAAACTCCGAAGTTAAAATGCCATTCCTATTCACACCGAATGAATATGTAGATATGTTGCTAATCTATGGTGAGTATAGGAAAAATTCTCGAAATGCTCAGGCCTTATACCAGGAGCGTTTTCCCGAAAGGAACATTTTCTCACGTGACTTTTGCTATGGTTGAAGAGAAGATGCGGCAAGGTTCATTTCCAAACTCAAAGCATAGTAATCATAACAAACCAATACAGACCGAACAGAATGTGGTGAATGTTTTAGCATATGTAGCGGTTAATCCCCATGTGTCCATCCAAACCATTGCTGCAGAAATTGGTGTTTCTTCAAGTTCAGTTTATAGAATTTTAAAACCCCACCATTATCATCCATTTAAATTGCATGAGTTGCGACCCACCGTTCTGGATCGGAGATTAACCTTTATCGCCATCATGCAAGTTATGATGCAAGACACTCCCAATGTGTTGAGTAAAATTTTGTGGAGTGATGAAGCGCGTTTCCATAATAATGGCGTCGTGAATCGCCATAACTCTCATTATTGGTCAGTGGAAAATCCGAGGTGGGTATGGGAAACTCGCTTTCAAACCAGATGGGGAGTTAATGTATGGTGTGGATTATTCAAAGGTCGGTTAGTAGGCCCATTTTTTTAAGGCTATCTCAATGGTCAGAGATATTTAAATTTTCTAGAAAATGACCTACCTGCGTTACTGGAGAATATTCCTTTGAATGAAAGAAGAGATATGATATGGCAGCAAGATTGCGCACCCCCACATAATAGCGATATTATAGTAAATTATCTTAATGCTAGATTTCCAAACAAATGGATTGGAGCTCATGGACCCTTTCAATGGCATCCACGATCGCCGGTGCTGTCACCCCTAGATTTTTTTGTATGGGGATACTTAAAAGAGCTTGTTTATAATGAAAAACCTGTAAACACGAACGATTTAAAAAATAAAATTAGACAAGCTTGTAATAACCTTACGCAAGAGATGATACATCGGAGGCCATTTTGAACATCTTTAATAAAATCACTGTAAAGTCGAAATGTTCTGGTTATTGTTGCAAACAAACATTAAACTGAAAATTTGGTGTAATTATCCACTTGAGTACCCTCACTGTGATACACCGATGAATTTGAAATAAAAAGCTCTTTCATTTGAGCTAAGTTTGATCCCCCCTTCCATTGAATTTTTTTTATTGCGATGACGTCCCTGCTTCTATGATGACGTCACAGGTACCATGTATACCTCGGATGAAATTACTGTCGGTCCCAAAAATATCACCCAATTTTCAAATGAACCTATTCGTTAATTCCAGAGTTACAGCATGTAAAAAAAATCTTGGGACACCCTGTATATATATATCTTTTAAAATACCAAAGCAATTAAAACAACGTCGAAAACTAAATCAAAATCAAGTCACTATTAAGAAGCACGTGTTGTGCAGAAAACGCTTGTTTATGTCAGATGACGTAACGTGGATTTGCCCTATACAACAAATAATCCAGATTTCTTTTTACCAATTATAGGTTAAACTCGGTTAGAGTTAAAATAAATCGTCTTCTTTTCTCATTGAGTGCCGAAATACAGTGTTGCCAGTAGTTAAATTCAAGCTACTAATTCATTGCTCTTGACAAAACCATGAACCATTCTTGCTATGAACGCAAAAACAGAATACACAATTTCTTGACCAAATTGCTGTATGTTATAACCATAACAATATTGTTTATACAACAATGTTTTCAGCAATGCGCAAGCCGAATAGCATTGATTTTTGTACTTGCTAAATGCATAAAAGCTTTTTTAAAATGGCAATAGTTTGATAATATTAAAAATAGGTGGATTGTGAACGAATCTTATTTTGATAGGTTATTTATATTGTGGGCTTTTGAAAGATTCAATTGATGAAAGAAAACTTAAATATGAAAAATGTATTTCGGTGACAACCATAATAAAAAGACTGACATTTTTCATATATCTGACGTGTCTCACAATAAAACTGATGTTTTTATTGTATCACCACAATATAAATAATTTGTAGAGAAACTATTGAATAACAATTCCGTCAAATTAGGGATAACAGCATTAGATATACCTACTGCGATCTGTTACAGCATTGGCAAATGTGATTTTTTTTTCATTTTTTCTAGCTAAGTTTTCCACCATATTCAAATATTAGTAAGCCCTTTCCATTTATGATTTAGTTCCCTGACATTTAAGGGGTAATATTTCCCAGTAATCCATATTCTATTATTTTCCAAATAATTAATTAATAGCTCCATTTTGGCTCTGCTGTTTTACGACTTCGCGACATTACTTTAGGGAAAATAAACAAAATAATACAATAAAAAATGACAAATAAAGCAGATTTCTCGAACAATTTGTAGATTAAAATCAGAATAAATCGTCTTCTTTTTTTATGGAATGGCGAAATACAGGGTTGTCAGTAATGAAATTCAAGCTAATGGCAACAACATTGCTATTGACATAACCTTGAACCATTCTTGCTATGAACGTAGAAACAGAATACTCAATTTCTTGACCACATTGCTGTATGTTATAACCATAACAATATTGTTTACACATTGTTTTCAGCAATATGTAAGCAGAATAGAATAGAACTTATTGTTTTGTTTTTATTTGTCGATCAGTTTCGTCCTGTGATCTATAAACGAGTATTTTTAATGTTTTAAATATTTTTTTATTTTTTAAGCTTTTGTAGCATATATTACATTTGAAACTTAAATGCAAAAATTTTGAGTTGTAATACTGTTAGAATGTATTTCTGTTTTCTATAAGTTTACAATTTTGTTATGTACCTCAATGAGAAAATACTTGTATGGCTTGTACTTGTAAAATATAAAAATGAAAATAAATTTATAAAAATACTTTTTAAAATTATTTTTCAATACTGGATAATAATACCTAACTTAACCCGTATCTGTACTCACATATGAACGTAATAAAAATTTGGGGCGTTATTTTAAATATGCACAAGGGCGCCAAAAGTGCTAGGCGCGTGCCTGCATTTATCTATATATTATGGTATTCTTGAAATGACGCTAAAAAAATAAAAAAATGCAATTTGCAACTTCAAAATTACTACATGAGCAAATAAATTGAAAATAAAAGGAAATTAAAATATATTTAAAAAAATAAAAAAACTTATACACAGTGGAGATAATCAATCAAAATCCTAATGGGTATTTTTTTATAAATTAAACACACCTATTAATTTGAGACAACCCGTACGTTAAACTTAATTATTTATTATCTTGACGTCTTACGTAAAAAGTTAATTTTAGAGAGATTAGTTGATGCAGATGACATGAACGCAATGTGTGGCATATCATAGTCTTTACTGTTAGCTAGAGAATCATTTTCTTATTTATTTATTCAAGGCGGCAACACAGCCACTCGTATCCATAAAATTTTCAGAAATGGCGGCTGTTTAAGTCTGATCCGAACCGCGTACAACACACAACTAAATATACACAAAACAGAAAGGACTTTTCTTAAAATAATAAATATAATGAACATCTAGAATGGGTTCAATATTATCGGAATATACGAAGCATCGTGTACTGTTTTTGTGGACATATGCAGGACCGTAAAAAATTGTATTTTCATTTTTTGATACAATTTCTAACAAATTTCTTAACGACACACAAAGTTGGAATGTTCTTCAAATTGGAAAAAAAATCCCATAAAATATTTTGGAACACACGCTACGTATGAAGTCTAGGTCTAGAATATCGTCTTAATCAACCATATGCCCCTTATTCATGTGGCAAGTTAAGTCAGTCAGACTGTCAAATTATTCATCTTTAAGTACAACCCTTGAAACTAATTAGGTCCTACTAATTTGCTTGACGTTTTTATATTTCCAACCCCAAAATATTGACAGAACAAGATAAGCTTTTCTGTTTTTTCACGTAATGGAACAAGAGTGTAATATATTTTTATCTCACCTTATCTGCACCTAAATAAAAAAAAATTCGTTATACAGAGAGTGACTAGACATGGTTTTAGTAAGTATATATAAAGTCTTTACATGTTTAAAACAAAAACTTCACTAATATATTCAAAGAAAATAGGGATGATGACAGTCACTAAGAATAACTGAAACAATGATTTGAAATCATTGTATAGATTACAAAGATTCTTAATCAATCACTTATTTTTACATTACAATTGTGATTATATTTATTTTAGTAAAAATATAAATACAAAATATGACAATCCGCCATCTTAACTAAAACACCAATCACAAACGCGTGACGTCAACCTTTTGTATATCGTTCGAACTTTTATCGGATTTTCTGGTTTTTGAATCGTTTAAATGATATTTAGATACTCGTTATACAATTCATGACTATCACCCAAAATAATTCAAATTAGTAGGTACCTAATCAAATAAATTTTTAATTTGCAAACTGTGCAATATTTTTGAAGTATTTACAGATGTGCGATAGCATAGAGACGCCAATACTATTCTAACGTTTTGGTGCAAAATTTGAATTGTATTTTAAAAACGTGAATTTCTCCTCTAAAACCTTTAAAACAATTTTTTTGGATAAAGCCAATGCTTGCAAACATCGTGGAGCAGTTTTTCAAAATCAGTCATCATGCCTATTGTAAGCTCCTACATTTTTAATTTCATTGTCAGAATATTTCTTTCTTATGTTTGGCAGCATCTTCCCTTGGGTTGTGTTTGGAGATTAGAACTATTGGGGAAGCAAAATGGGCATGTTAAATCGTATGTTTTTTTTAGTGAATATTCACTGAGACCTAAAAGATATATTGTGCTCCCTTTCTTTTTCTACTCAATTCCGGAGGAAAGTCTCCGAGAATAAGTGGCTCCTCTAGTCCCATTACTTGAAGGAATTTTAGGATATCCACAAAGTACACTCCCAGTTGTTATGCTCTAAGATTCTGTACTGTCATACATTACGCAAATATGGATAGATATTTCTTCTTCCATGCCACGTAATCTACATTCCTCCATCTCCACTTTTCGAGATGCCCATTCAGCGGGGAGTCCTGCTATAACACTTGTGAAAGCTCTTAATGCGAATCTATCAAATATATGCATTATTTTGATCTCTCAGCCCTACTATATATTTTTATTTGAAACTATAAAATCCCGGGACTAGAGTGCCCCACCTCAGTGATTGGAATTCTGCACCAATTAAACGATTTTGTCCACTATTACTGGGATGGGATGTACGATTAATATTGAATTGGACTTTCTTAGAATAGACTTATTCTGCCTTTGCTTATGACTCATAGCTTCCCAGGAGTCATACTTTATTTTTATTCTGCTTACCCACATCAACCATGATAAGTTATTAGCGTTTGTATAGTTAGTAACAGTTCTGTGAAGAAAATAAGAATTGTAAAACACTGAAGAAAATATTATATTCGTTTTATTCCAAAATATGAATTATTCTGGTATTCTTTGCTTGTCTAGCGCGCTCTTTAACTAACTTAACGCTTTGTTCTGAATGGAATAATGGACACTTAACGATGTACTGACTGGTCCTTTTTTAACCAATGCTCATAAGTTAATTTGGTACGACCAATTCTTAATAGGTGAAGGAACACTTGGTTGCACCGACCTGCTGGGTTTGCATAGCTTGGTGTTAAATCAGGGCTTAGTTTTTTCAGCTTATTGTTCTGTCCATCGTTCAATTCAAAGCTTTCTGGAATGCTTATTTATGCATTTTAGAAGGACAAAGTGAGGAATTGAAGCAGTTTGTGTTGTTCGTTTGTTGTACATGCTTCTTCAGCCATCTGGTCGGTTTTCTCGTTACCCAAAATTCCGGTATGTGGTACTATCCAAACAATGTTCATCTCGTTATTTGAATTTTATACAGCAATATTATTATAATTACCTGTAAATAAGAGCAGAGTGGCATGTCCCCTTTTTCTTCAATCGCAAAAAATATGCACATAAAGTAACTACTTGCAAATTAGTACATAAACTAAAGTGCACAAGATAATAAAAAAAGAAAAGATAACAAAAAACAATGCAGTAATTCATATCAAGATAAAGATTAAATTTAAAAATTATTGAGATATATTATATAAAGCGGTCCAGTATATTTTTAAATATGTTGGTAGAAGAAGCAGAAATAGTGTAAATATAGAGATCATTCCAGACATAAAAAACTCGATTAGGAAATTCTCTCTTGATCTCTGTTCACGAAGTATTATTTTTCAAGCTTCAAAGCTGGGCCAGTTGTCTTGGTTTTGATAGAAAGATCACGAAGAGGTTTCCGAAGTAGAATTTAAATATTTAAAATGTTGTGATAAGATCTCCACGACTTCATACGAAGTTGAGTTGACCATAATAAGTCTCTCTTCATAAGAAGATCTTCTTAATTCCAAGGGAACTCGAGTGGCGTTTTTTTTTGAACATTTTCTAATAAGTCTATATCACGGATAAAGTCAGGGTACCAGGCGGGCCCCCTCGTTCAAGAATAGATCTTACATAAATGGTGTAAAGTTTAAAAACCATTGAACGGCAACTCTCGATAAACATTTTGAGATTATACATAGTTTACAGGTTGAGAGGAGGCAATCATTGGGAAAACCATACTGAGATAGAGTTTAAATCGTTCTGAAGAGATAGCTGATTCGTTACTGATTATATTTTTATATTATCATCAACACTTGAATATTTTAAGTTTAAATTTAATTTCAATCTTAAATTAATTTTAGTTTAGTTGATGTTGCATGAATCCACCTAAAGTTGATTGTATATACCGATCCGGCACTGTTCGTTGGATACTTCAGGAGGTTGATAGAAACCAGAACATGTAAATAATGTCGTGAAAAATTGGCATCTCTCATGTAAAATAGCTACCATATTGTAAACAATAAATTTTAAAAGTAGGTGATAGATTAGATTTTAAATTGCGCGTTTGATAAAAAAGTCTCCAGGGATTTTATAACTTGATATATTCCAGAAAATTATCTGAATAACTAGCCCACAGAATTATTATATGCTCAATAGAAAACTTTAAATGAAACTATACATATATACAACCACACATTCAGTGGGCAAATATTATGTAACGTTTGGCTTCCGTAATTTTTCCAGGAGACAACTATATTCTTTTGTGATATAAAAACATTTATTGTTAAATACTGTCACTTGTGATTTTCCTAAAACTTGAACTATTACCGAACATTTTGTTAAAAGATTCGGATCTAAGAAAAAATTTAAGGAGATTAATTCAAATCCGGGGATGATTCAGTTAGAAAAATTTATACCAAAGACCATTTTAAAATAGAAGTAAACTGTTGACTTTCCCCTAGTAAAAAAAATAAATCATCTTGAATAAATAGGTACTGTTACTGTTGGCCCTAACTTTGGAAACGTTTAACTCAAAAATTGATTTCCTTGAATACTAAAGCCAAAACGAAAAAATTACAAAATTCAACCGACTAGTTTTTAAAAGTAGGGCAATTTATAGAAAGTCTCAAAATATTGTCTCACATTGGAAGTGAACGTCGAGTCATACGTGTATTGAATGGATCATACTCCCAAGAAAATCCAACTTTTTTCCTTACCCTGTATGAAATTAAGAAATATTCAATTTTGACATAAGCAGATGATTACCATCTTAGCACGTTTGTTGAATTCCATCATATTCTAGAATACAGTAAAAAATAAAAGCTAGTAACATTTTCATTTTAAATATTTCAAGGGTCATCCTGTAACCATCAAAATTTAGCGACCAAAATCAGTCTAAAACTAATACCTCATGGGTAAGAATTAACAGTCTTGCAAAAAATATTTATAATAAAAAGGTTTTCCTAAAGTGACAATTACTTTTAAATGTTATAAATGAAACTAACTGTTTCTAATTAATTCCACTATTTAATTACAAAATTTATGAAAATTATTAAAGGATATTGATAATTATTTCGATATTGACATATCACCCTAAGTAGATCATTGATCCCCATTTCTAACCTCTAATCTACTGAAGTGACAGCAACAGAATTTTTTTAAGTTTAAGGGCATAGCAAGTTTTGTGGAAGGTAATTGTGTATTTGCTTAATAACTTTACCGAGGTTACCTATATCTTTTTTTTATAATTTTCAGTTTTCAAAATAGTTAGGTTGGTGCCAGAATGAACAAAAAACAAAAACAGCTATTAATCCTACTTAGAAATTAATAAATAAATGCTGAAATTTAAACATCCAATTTCAGAGCTACCTACTATTAAAAAGAAATGGGAAGAACTGGCATTGATGTTAAATAATGAGCCAGGAGCAAACAAAACTGTTAAGCAGTGGAAAGAGACAAGTCCTTGCAATCTGAAAAAATAACTAGAGCCTTGAGTAATATACTATCATGAATTATTTTTCAGGCACTTAATGAATTGAAAACCAACCTCAGAAGAAGGGGGGGGGGCAAAAAAGTTAAAGGGATTGGATGAACTGGAAGAGAGAATTCTAGCACTACTGTCCAAAAATGTATACGTTGGACATCAAGATGAAATAGATGATGCTATACCAAGTGCTGCACTTAATAATAATTATTATGCTTTAGATGCTAAAATGGATGCAGATTTCGAACAAATACTAACTGAGGTAGGTAGTTTCGTGAATTTAGTTTTCTCACTGAATATTGAGGTGAAATAACAAAAATTATCTTACTGTATGTTCCAAGTATATACATCACAACAAAGCAATGATGAACATTTCAACACCAATGAAAGTGAAACATTTACAGTACAGGCACAGATTATAGAGATAATCTATGGTACAGGTACCAATAAAAAGATATATAATAAGTAGTTTTATACATGTAATAGTATATTACGTAACAAGAGTTGTAAGTAACCCATTACGCACGAAGTGAAAAAGTTTGGGATTACAATAACTATATTTTTTCTACGCCCATCTATTTTCTTCTATGAAATAAAGGAAATCGCAACTTTATTATAAAAGTTGTTCATAACAATTGAACAATGATTGTAAGTCGTTGGTGCCTTATTACTTGACGGTGATGAACGGTTATGTATAACTGTAGTACTGCACGATACATCAGAAGATGAAGATTGATAATTGGTAATCGCTTCCAATATTCGTAAAGCGTTGTCATTTATATTTTTATGAGAGTGATTCACATAGCCTCCCGCCACTGTAGAATATTTTGTTACAAAAATCTACAGCATAAATGACATGACGTTTATTTCCATATCATACTAAAAAAACGCTACTTATTTTTTGAGAAATTGTATAATGTGCTGCCGACATTTAGGGGCATTACTCTTTTAATCTAAAATGTATTTCACTAATGCTAAAAGCTTTTATGTTTTCCAATTGACTAAATTTATGTAAATAGACCAAATAAAGTAGTACGTAGATAAAAATTTGATTGCAATTTGATTAAACAAAGAAATTTAAGTTTTCTTATCCAAACGCACGTGTATGTTATGAGATCTCATTACGTGCATGTTATTGTTAAATGTCACTTACAAGGAATGTCGACAGTGCGATTTTTGACGTTTACGGACATGGGCGTAGAAAAAATCATTTTCAGGAGACAGACAAAATCTCTCACTTTAAACAAAAAAAAAAGGTTTGGACACTTCTTTTGTTAAGAGCACCAGAAAAAATTTAAGGAAAGCAGAACCCTTGAAAGATTTAACAAATCTTCATGTGGAGTGCTTGAAAGACTAAACACAGTCTAATAATAATATGGCTGCTGCTATTTCACAGTTAGCGAAGCAATTTTCCAAAAGAAACTGCTACAGGAGTCTTGTTAATAATTTGAGATTTTAATAGACTAGTACCATTGTATAGTCTACTTAAATAATTCTAGTAGGTATCTATCATTTTAATTTAGATTTTTTTTTTACTTCATGTTCATGTTTATTATTTCAAAACTAGTCCTAACCAATCGTGATTTTTATTTATAGGAAACTTTGGTTGTAAACTAGTCTCAACTAATAATTCTGTTTTTTATTTATAAGAAGTTTTTTTTATAATCAGTTCACTTCATATGACTTACTAGTTATATATTTTATTTCAAAACTATTCTTAACCAATTGTGATTTTTATTTATAGGAATCTTTTGTTTTAAACCTAGTTTTAACTAATAATTGTGATTCTTATTTGTTTATACTTTTTTTAAATATAATACCAATATTTTCAGTGAAACCTTTTTATTTGATTAGTGTAGTTAATTATACAAAAAATTGTTGAGTGATATTGTTACGAATTTGCATTCCAGCCTGTAGCCGTTGGTTTCCGTTAACATTTAAATTTGGTCTATTTGGTGCTACATTAACATTGGGATTTATGATTACATGATCGTCTGGTAATTTTATACGATGTTGAACTGCCAAATTGTGCAAGACGCCACAACAATAAATTATATTTGCAGAACGAATTGGGTCAAAATGGAGTGCCCTGTGACCCAATAGACATCTAAATCTTGCTTTTAGAAGTCCATTGGTGTGCTCAATCAAAATTCGAGCTGAGGAAAGACTTGTATTGAATCTTGACTCAGGTGAATTATCTGCAGGATCATCATATAGTACTAATAACCATGGTCCTAGAGGATATTCACTATCACCAATCAAATAGCTATTGCCACCATATAGTCTTGACGTAGCAAGGAACTAAGCCATATTGCAGCATCGTGGGTTGAACCAGGAAATCTGGCATTCATATTAAGAATTAATTTGTTGGCATCACAAATAATTTGCGTATTTATGCTGTAGTATCCTTTGCGACAGTAATATGGTGCAGCAGGATACACAGCATGATTAACAGGAGGAGATATAATATTTATATGAGTGCAGTCAATCACACCACATAACCCATTAAAATGAGGAAACTCCTCATTGAAAGTCTATCATGCATGTGTTCAGATATATTGAATATTGAATGTATGACTGATTGGCAAGTTTCTTTATCAAGTCTGAAAAGCTTAGTGAATGTTTTATCAGGAAATTCCGGGAAATTCGAAAGGATTTGAATTATCTCTCAAATTTCTTTGAATTCTCCTATACTGTTTCCCAAAAAAGATTTGATTTGTGAGTAACATAATATATCATAACCCCCAAAATTAACTTACTTTCTAAGTGCGTTCCTACGAATTCGAATTTCTCCATTCATTAGTAAGACATCAAATATCAAAGCCATTTCTATTATTCACTTGAATTTAAATCGATTCGGTTGTATTTGTTAAACTTTCCGCTATCAAAAATGTTTTAATTCTTATTCTAGAGTAGGGTTTAAATTTTAACAGATATCGGGAAAAATTAAGCGTCTTCCGTTAATATTTTAAAGCTCATGATGAATATATTGCATAGTAAAATGAAGTTAGCGGATCGACTAATTTTTAACCATGCTTTAAAATTTAACAGTTGCTCACAGAATTGGCCCTTATTACAGTCTACTAGAAATCGAATCTAGTGAAGTGCACGTTCTAGGAAATTTTTTCTTAAGGTTGAGGGAAATCTGTTTCTCAAATTTTTATTTGGTTGGACACAGTTGTACAAGTATTAGAAAGAAATGATATAACGTCATACTGTTTGCGTAAAAACGACTGTAGTTGTTTGTGGGTATAGTTCATATAACAGCCTTTTTGGTGTGCGTCATCGTTTGTGACGTATATCCGGGTTTTGGGTATGTCGATATTTAATTTGTTATTTTGACATATAGCTAACCTTTAATTTGATAAATAAAATCATCAGGATCGTATTCAGCCGAATTCGAAAAGGCTATGAAATTAATAATACTTGGGATATGAAAACACTGCAAAATAAAACAAATTGTATATTTAATTTACATATTAAAATAATTTAATATTAGTAAATATAGACCTGCATTTGAATAAATAAAATGCTAACAATAAGATCAATATTCACTTTTCATAAATAAATAATTTACCGTAAACAACAAAGTACAGACCTGACGAGAACTGTCAGTTGGACATTGGAAAAATACGTAAGACACATTGCCGCTACGAAAGGAACGTCTGCATCGTATTTTGAACGATGTAATTTCGCCCGATTGATAGGTCGCGTTTGCACGTAATCTAAACATCAACCAATCAAATTTTTGTAAGTCAAAGATTAGGGTTAACGTTTGTACTCTGTTTAAACGGTTCATTATTGTGATATTTTGATTAGGATTAATCACAGACCTGCCTTTTTTTCCATTTCTTCCAACGTAATGTGTTAGAAAGACATTAACAATCAATGACGCACACCAAGAAGGGTATTATATGAACTTTACTATAAGTTGTAAAAATGTAGTTCACAAGCATAGGCCCCGATTTGATAACCTAGAGCATCCGATAACCTCAAACTCCAGCCGATTTATACAAATATGTTGACGTTCACCTCCCTTTCCAATAATTGTACCTTTTTTTAATTACAATAGTACTTCTAGAAGCATGCCTGTATATCTAATAAGACACCTCGAATCATAATAGCCTTTTCAATTTGCTTTCAAAATGTCTATACAATCTTTTCTGCGCCCTGTATTTATATTAACTCTTTATTAAAAAAGATATAGTCCTAAACATTCGACTCAATTTTTTTAATTAATAAACCGAAAGATATACTATCTAGCGGTACATTTCAAAACTTTTCGTTGATACCTTTGTTGCCATTTTTACAGCAAATATTCTTTCTCTAAAAGTTGAATGATTATAATGTAGATAGCTCTCAAACCTTCTTGCTTCTAAATGAAATATTTGTTGGGTGGCTCCACCTATATAACACAATCTGTACTGTAAAGTCTCGGTAAAGAAAATAATGTTGATTTGTTCTCAACCTTCACGATAAATGAGTAGATTTCGTGAGTAACCGCAAATCGGTTAATGAAAACTTCAACTACTGTGTTAGAGATGGCGTCGCGTCCTTTACATTTATACAGTGACTATTTAGTTAAAATGCGACTTTATAGATTGTTTATGCTAGGTAGTATTTAATATTTTCCAAAGGTGAACATCAGAGCATTTTACATTTTATGAAGAGACGATGAATTCAATAACTACATGTGCTGATCAGGATTATTATAATTGGGAAAATATTTGATTTTTTGAAATTACTTATGACGAAAAATATTTGGAGTAATATCTAAACAAGTTTCAATTGGGAGGTATTAGGAAAACTTTTCAACAGGTTTTCTTTGAAATTCACTTAGATTTGGTTGAATGTATTAGAACTAATGCTAATTTACTTTCACCTGTCCCGCTGTCTGTCCGTAATCAAATCTTACAAGTTACATTTGACCCTCTACCTTTAGTTTTAATGACAAGGACGGCATGGTAAGCTAAGTGACGTCATTCTAAATTCAATATGGTGGATTGTCAAAGATGGCGGACCGGCTATTTTTTATGCACCCCCATGATATGGATATCAAATGAAAGGGTTTGCTGAGAAGAATACGAAAAATAGAATGACGTCACACTAAATTCAATATGACTGACGGTTGTACAGCTCAGTGTGAACCTGGAAGGCAAGCTTTGGGAGCTCTGTAGTAAAACCAGGCAACCCCATTGAGTTTGGACTCGTTTAATTAAAAATGACGCCCCAAGATAACCGACAACATTTTCTTTTCTAGGTACCATTATGATATGAGTATCGTCTATGTTAAAATAATCCCATATCATCATTAAATATTTCGAACCCTTGAAACTTAGTACCATAATATATACAGATTGCGAAAAAGCTCAGTTGGGCATACGATTTACACAGTATTACAAGGATAATATGAACAACACTACTTGAAAAAGAGAGAAGAATTGTTCGCTCAGTCCCCTCTACCAAAACAGGTGGGCGTGGGTATATGATGCAACGCATAAATTCATTCAATTTATCTGGAAATATCACATCACAGGTCAATTTTTTATTTTAATTTACTATTTTTTAAAAGACGAATCTATCATACTGAGTAAATATGTCAGCGACAGTTTTTTTTTAAATTGAATACCTCCCTTTTTTAATTTGCGGATATTCCTTGCAAATCTGATTTCAAATATGTTTATTCAGATTGGTACAGAGTAAAAGAAAATCCAAAAGTTGTTCATGACAGTTTATTATTCACAAAATATTTGATGAATAATAATCATACACTCTAGCAAAAACAAACCAAAGAAAATTTACAGTTGTTAATATTCAAATTGTTCTCCATTGACAACTGAACAATTTCTTAACTTGGTAATAAATTCGTCTTGTACATTTTGTAGCATAGCGGGTGTCACGTTCTGCATTTCCTGCCTAATTCGGGTTTTTATAGGTCTCGGAAATTGTCTCTTTTGTTAGTTTGTAGACTTGAGATTTCATATAACCCTCTAAAAAGAAGTCTAACGGAGTCAGATCGGATGATCCAGCGACACATTCCAAGGTTCTTTCAAAAAAATTGCGCACAAATATAGGTAGCGAAATGTGACAGTGTGCCATCTTGTTGAAACCCTATTCTGCGCTCTAAAGTGTGTAAATTTGGTATTTTGCTTGTTTGAAAATATTTTATACTGAACACTCCAATATCCTAGATAATCCCCGAACTGTAGGTATATACAGTCCCGACAAAATAACATCTTGTTAAATATTTGAATTAATTGTAGGTCTACCTTGCTTCGGTATATTCCCAAAGTATCCTAATTCTCTGTAATTCCTTCCTATTCTGCTTATCGTCGATCGAGAGATACGTTCACGATCTGGATGCATTTATTGCATTTCATAAAACAATGAGGATACTACCTGTTAGGTTCGCATCCTATCGTCAACACCAATCATCATTAAAATTGCAATTCTCTAAATTTTAGTTAAAGGGATTTTAACAAAACAGTTTAGATTAACAGTATGGAATTGTACTTGGATGTTTATAACAGTTTTAAACGTCAAATTAAAAAACAATTGACAAAAATGCCTCAGTTCAGTCGTGCGGCTAGGTTTGCTTATGAACGTGGATAGATATACACAAACAATATTTTCGTTTTTGTCCACCCTGTATCAATTTGAATTAACTAGTGGTACAGTTTGGGAATCAGCTCAGCAAGGGAAATCCGCAAATTGAAAAAAGGGGGTCTTTCATAAAAAAAACTGATGCTGATGTCAATACTAGAAGGTTATTCAGGCATGATAGGTTATTCTTTAAAAAAATAGTAAATTAAGATTAAAAATCAACCTGTGAATTTTTAATTACGGTGGTTTATTTAGCTAATTATAGGTTACTTTTGTACGCACTATGTATTAAATCTCTGTGTACCGTGTTAGATCATCTTTTCTTCCCTTTTTTTGTTAAAATGTACAATTATTTTCAACCTATTAAATTTTTTATTAACAATTGATAAAAGTTTGCTAAAAAAAATTTTTGTTGTACCTTTTGATATGAAAAAATAAATTTTAAAAATGTCTTAAAGCCAATAGTTAAAATATTTTTGAGTTTCACACTTATATTAATGGTCAAACTGGTTTTAGACTGAATTAACATTTTTTATCGGAGCTGGATAACTTTCTATGGTTTTTTATGTTCAAAAATCATTTACATCTGAGGTTGCAGTTAAAGTTCAAATTCCTAGTTTTCTTAAAGCAACTATTTCATATTCAACTTGGTTTTGAAATGAAATAGAGCCTAAATTCAAATGGAAAAATCCAATCGTTCCGAATAATTAAAAACAAACAATTATAAAAATTTAATCCGGAATCTATTGTGTCTTATACCATCAGCTTTTTTTCAAAATTCTTTTGAATGAAAAATTTCTCACGGAAACCACCCACCTACCTTTCAAACAATCAAATTCCAACAATGAATAAACCACAAGTCAGTACAGCATTGAAATCAAATCTGTCTAACCTGTCGACAGTTTACCCAAAACATAGATATTCTATATTTTAACACCTTGTGATCAACGTCTATTCTAGAGCATTGTAGTCATTGTCGACAGATTCTCTAATTCCTTAAATACCTGTTAAACGTTTCTTTTCTTTGAGCATAAAGGAAAGTTTCTGCAACTAGAGTCACTGCTAGTAATTGTAAATAGTACCTAGAGTTAAAGAAGTCAGTCAGGTGTGCGTGTCATTAAAACGTATTCTTATAACTTGATTTTTTTGCTTACATTTTGTATGAACTGGTTATGAAAGAAGTTGGGATAACTGTTATATTATTTTTAAAATAAAATTGAAAGATACTAAAATTGCTTATTACAAATAATCTTTTATAGTATATTTAAAAATGATGGTAACCCACTGCTACCTTTATGGTAGCAGTAAAAAAGGTTCTCTACATGCTGGTATGATTATTATTTTAGTTACTTATCTCAGTGATAACATCAATCATAGTGGGATTTTCAGTATGTCCACACCGGACAACACTAGACTCAATCATAATACAAAAACATCATGAAATGTAAATTAATATTAAGTAATTACAACTACGAAGAGGATGTTATCAGATGTGTTTGATTATTTTTATTAACCGAGTTCTAAAAAATGAGTAGGCTCTCAATTCGTTGTTTATTTTTTATGTATGTTCGGCATAACTTCTTTGTAAATATGCTGATAACATAGTATTTGTTGTCAGGGACAAGTTTACCGGAGTTTCAGGACGACCCTAAATATGTATAGTTGATAACTAGTGTAAACAAGGGAGGCTGACAGTCAATGCTCGAAAACACAAGTCATCAACATACAAATAAGACAGCACTGCCCGGCCCAAAACCAGTAGTGCTTAGAGGAACGGATATTCCACTGGTCAAAAAAACGAAATGTTTAGGAGTATTTTTTTCTCACAGGCTCACATGGAACGCTCAATACAAAAAGCCACACAGAAAATAGCTATTTTCTTGGGTAGATGCAGAAGAATTTGTGGTAAGAGCTGGGCCCTGAGCCCCAAATTGACACTAGGTTCATATACAAGGGTTATTAGCCCAATAATAACCTATGGGTCTGTGGTGTGGTGAACAAAGACACGCTGATAAGAAACAAAGGCCTGAGTGCCAATCCTACAGCGGCGATGGGGGTTCTATTTTCTATTGGACTTACCACTGCACATTTTAGTACAAGGCCAGATTTATTATGCGTAGATTACCAAATAGTCAGTAACATATAAGCCAAATGCATAGTGCTGATCATCGGAGGCTGGAGTGGTGGGGATGAAACAAGGAATAACTTTTCCAGTGATCTTATTAAAGGATGTCACAATTTTCTAAGTGGAAAAGACGGCAATCCACCACTATACAATAGAAATCAATAGGCAGGAAAAGGCATACCGTTCAATTTCCATATTCACAGCCAGGCAGCCCTAAAGGAACTCGAATCCATAAAGGTTAATTATAAGCTAGTATGGGATTGTATGCGTGCTTTAAATGTACATTTTATATATAGTTGACGTAAAACTTTTAGTGCAGAGATCTATAATCGTATATCCTCTTTAATTTATGTTGCGGAGCTGAACTCTGAAAGATATTAATATTATTTTTGTCTACTTACCAAACATAATTCTATATTGTATTTGATGTTAAGTAATTGTTGAGAGGGCGTTCGGTTTAAACGGGATACCAGACGTGAACTGATCCCTTTTTGTATAAATATATATAAATATGCAGGTATACTCACAATTTCCTCAGAAAAACACTACACTCTTTCTGGCTGTCAGACTACCAGCTAATGAGTCAACACGTGTGGCGATCCTAAAAATCAACCCCTTTCAAAGATAAGTAGTTATAGTTCAGTCAAAGATGTAAAAAATAATAAATTATTTGAAATTTATATTTCTACTTCTTCTTAATAAAACGAGATATAAGGTAGTGTTAATTATTTGGTATTGTGTTTAAGATGTTTTTAAATAATTAAAAATTATTAAATACATTTTAACGATTATTAGTTGAAAGTATAATATTAAATGAATTTATCGTCAACTAAGCATTTTAAATTATAATATTGACTGGACTATGACGATATCCTCGTATTAGAGTCAAACAAAAAGCCGACAACTTTAAGTTTGCATAATATCTTTTACGTCAAGTATACATATAATCATATCTAAATGTATAAAATGAATAACTTCTTTGTAAATAAACTGATTTCAATTATTCTTTTTGCGAATGATTTGGTGTATCTCCAAGGTAGTTCCATTTCAATTTCATTTCATTTCAGTGACGGCTTTAGAGGTGAGGTGCCAAGGTTTGCAGGGCGTCGCAAGCACCAGCGTAACTTCACCACTTCATTTTAAAATCTATCTCTATCGATGTAAAAAAAAATAATTCGCAATAATTCGGTGAAGTAGGTAACTTTTATGAAATTATTTCGTAGGAGTCAGTACGAGTATTTACATCCAGCATATTATTTTTTCATTATTCGCATCTCTCACTTACTAAAGTAGGACGAAAGAGACGAACTGAGCGACAGCCGAGAAATGGCAACTCGTATTTTAGGTCCTCTGTATTATACTTTACATTCTTCGGTTTCTACATACTCGTACATTAAAGAACAATCTGAAAAAAAAATCCATCCAAAAATTCTATTTATTCATACAACATCCTCACAAACTTTCACGTTTATAAGTAAGATATATAAGGGTGTCAAAGGCCGGACCTTGGACTTCGAAGAAATCTTCAGAATCAAATAAGAAATGTATAGCAATTGATGAATTGTTAGTTAGGTTTATCTCAAGATAGATACTTAACTATTATTGAGGATGTACTAGGTATATCCTTCACTTGATATTAAAAAATACAGAGGCGAAACGGTGAAAAACATTTTTTAATAAATTCAGCTAACTCCTGTGTGTTATTTTTGTGTGTTCTAGAAATTATAATAAAAAAGTCCTATCAACCAACAAATTCTCACATTTGAATATACTAAATAAATATAAATTATTTCTAAGTATAGACATAAAAAATATGTTTTATTCATAAATGACCTTTATTTATTAATGAATGATTTTCTATACACCATACACCACTATGTGGTACATGTTACACCACTATGTGGTACATGTGGATATGATTATATATATATATATATGTCGATTGGCAGTTTTGAGGACTCATTGCAACCCCTATATACAAATGTATACATTTGTATACATTTATTATACAAACACATATATCCATTTTTTGTTCAAAAATATGCAAAATTAAGTTATATACAGATATTTTAATATATATTGGTATATATAGGGACATTTGGATATATACAGGGTGCTCTGGAATACGCATTATGGTTTACACAGTTTCACAAAAATAATTTTTCAAAAACCACCGATTTACCCAAATTAACATATTTAGAACACAATTTTCGAAAATGTTCTAAAATTTTAATTTGTTGTCTTTTTCTATGTATGTAGATTAGAATGTGTAATTAATAAACCCTAAATTACAAATTATCTGTATTAATGTGGATCCCAGGTCATTGTCAAATAGCAGGAAATGGAAAAGCTGACTGCAGCAAAATTAGCATCTGAGTAAAGAGTAGATGACGGTATTCCTATCCCATTCATAGACCCAAAGTGTGAAAATCGTTCAAATGAAGTGCTATTGGCTTAACATATCGTATCTAGATAGATAACTAGGCTGCAGCTAATGATCTCAGTAATCGATGCTGCAAAAATAATAATAATAAAAACACATAGGTGATAAATCTGAGTCTGCGGGTGAGAGGGAAGTGAGAGCCACGTCACAAGCGGACAAAGGCAGGAGATGGATGATAGGTGACAGATATCGTTCTTCGGGCGTGACGACCCTGCCTCTCCGAGGAAGTGGTCCATCAAATCCCAATACCTTCCCCTACCAGACCAGGAAATTATTTTAAAAAAAGGTCTGATGTGGTTAACTGAATGGAAAGTGAGAGCCCCAGTACAGGTAATAATAATAAACCCCGTATGGATGAGCGGGATCTCTTTGTAGAATATCCCCAAAGTGTCTCGTGCGTGTTGTAAAAGGCGACTAAACTGGGATTTCACCCTCTCATCCTTACTTAGCTTCACTGGTCTCTTCAACCAGTCTTTTAGTAGGATCACACCTTTATTCTTTTTATTGGCCTCTCTTGGCCACCTTTTCAATTTCCTTGTCTTTCCTATCCCCTGGAAGTAGGGCATTGTATCACCATAACCTCTTGTCCCGTTCAGGATTTAGGTAGTGGATCCTGTTCGAAAAATGAGCTATATACTTCCTCGGATAGCGGCGTGATACCAAGTAGGGCTACTGCGATAATCACCACATTACAGCAGATCCGAGGATAAGTCCTACAAGATCTTCAAAGAACGGATCTCGCAGCGCAGGAAGCAAATGGTACACACGGTGAACCCCACTCTGGCGAAGAAGAAGAAGTGATTGCCGAGAACCACACCACTCCCGATTTTGACAAAAACACCCAACCGAATAGTGTCGATGAAGTATTACTCGAAATGCGTAAGGCATAAGCGGAATTTGAGGGCACAAACCCAATACCACGACCAAAATTACCCAAACTGAAGACCAAAAAAAATTCCAATAAAATGATCGCAGGAGTAGACTCAAAAATAGAAAATCTCCTCAAGGACTATAATACGCTTGAGCGGCTTCATTCACTTATTTATTGTAGAGCTGTGGCAGTACTCTGTCTCCACAACTATACAAATATGCATGCCAAAGATCCGTACCATTAACACCAACAAAAAACCTTGGTGGCAATGGCGCCTAGAACGTTCCATCGACTCTATTAGGAGCGAGCTTGGTCGCCTCACGAAGTATCAGAAGTGTGCACAACCGTCTAACCGATTAAGAAACCACATCAGAAAAATATTCAAGAAAATATGCACCCTCACACAACATCCAGAACATGAAAAAAATTTACGTGAGCATATAGATCTGCATAAGCAGAAGTTGAAAGCGAAATCCAGGCGTTTTTCGAGATACATTAAGTGCACAAAAAAGAGTACTAGCACTTGTTACACAAAACATATTAGGATATAATATATAATAAAATAAAATACCTATACACTAATATCTAAGTCAGGGTGAGTGCCAATACTTATACAGCTAAACCTCTAAGCGAATGAACTTTTAAATATATGTCTAAATAAAACTAAGTTTCAAAATAACGGGAATATTTCGCTGTATTCGGAAATCGATATAAAAATTTTTAACAACCGTTGAATGATTCGTGTTACTTATTGTTAAATGTTTTTTTTACTAAAAATGCATACCGTTTGTTTCAATGTGATTTTAATAAAACTCTTTACCTGTTTGTATTAGAATCCTCGAATTGGTAAAATTTATTTTTATTCCAGCCAAACGTTTCTGTTGCATCCTCAAAGGTCCCTTTTCCTATTTATATATAACTGCATGAATATATTATATTATTAAATAATGGCATCTTTGGAGCCTCTGATTTTTTACAGGTTATCAAAATATCTTCAATATCAAATATAAACTCTAGGTAATATAAGTTTTTTACTAGAAAACATAGTGATAACTAATAGAAATCCCCCAAAAAGGTCAAGTATTTCGTTTACCTATTTAATATTTTTTAATGAAGTTGTAACGTTGAATTCAATTATCTACCAATAAAGTGTAGTAACGATCTGGATATCTACACAATTGACGTCAAAAAATAATAGTCCAATACTATTATAACGCTTTGCAAATTTGAAAAATAATTTTCAAATAGACCGTTCACTAAGAAGCAACAACTACTTCTCGGGCTATATGCCCCGACAGACATTGAATTACACTTCTAAAGTAAACGGGGTTGGTATATCTGTTAAGATAGAACCAACCATTCTGGTTTGCGATTAGAAGGAATACCATCACTTGTAGACCGGTTTCGGCGAATTTGCGCCTCATCAGTACAAGGTAGATGCTATTCGTCCGGAAGCTCTGAGAGCATAATCCTGGACTGGAGACTACGTTGATACCAGACCAATACATTAACCTCAGTGAAGGAAATGCTATGTGCGATATCAGCGACATCTCCACATCTCCACATCTAATCACAAACCAAAATTCTATATCGACAAAAAACCATCTCGGTTCTGTAGTTATTTACTTAATTGCAGTTACCTGTAAATAATTGTCATATTTTAATAAAGCGTGATCTATAGACGTCAAAAAATAATAGTTCAATACTATTATAACTACAAAACCGAGATGGTTTTTTGTCGATATAGAATTTTGGTTTGTGATTAGATGTGGGGATGTTGCTGATATCGCACTCTTAGCATTTCCTTTACTGATGTTAATGTAATGGTGTGGTATCAACGTAGTCTCCAGTCCAGGATTATGCTCTAAGGGCTTCTGGATGAATAGCATCTACCTTGTACTGATGAGGCGCAAGTGATGTTATTCCTTCTAATCACAAACCAGAATGGTTGGTTCTATCTTGCAGATATACCAACCCCGTTTATCTTAGAAGTGTAATTCAATGTCTGTCGGGGAATATAGCCCGAGAAGTAGTTTTTGCTTCTTAGTGAACGGTCTCTGTTCTTTGAAAATTATTTTTCAAATTTGTAAAGCGTTATAATAGTATTGAACTATTATTTTTTGACGTCTATAGATCACGCTTTATTAAAATATGACAATTATTTACAGGTAACTGTAATTAAGTAAATATCTACACAATAAATTATATTGCTAATCTTATTTATATTGAAATCATTTTCCAAGTTATGTATAACTGGATAAATATATTATATTATTAAATAATGGCATATTTGAAGCCTCTGATTTTTTACAGGTTTTCAAATAAGTATCTATATTACGCGTCAATATTTCTAAATATAAATTGGGAGATATGGATTTCATATCTTCTCAGCACAGGATCTATGAATAGGGTATTGTTGGGGTATTTCATAAGAAATGGTCATTAATTTAATCATAGGCTCACAATCTCAAAATTTCAATATTTTGCCTTAGGCCACTGGGTCTGGGTCAACAGTTATCTACTACTGAGGCATTCTGTTTTCAAATAATATAAAGGTAATACATATATAGCACATTTTTTCTTAAACAAAAATATTTTCTAGACCAGCAATATATTTTTACATATTGAAGAGCTCTTAATATTTTATTAGTGAAATTAAATAGTGCTATGTTGACAAAATTTAAAATGAAATTTTTTATACAGATTAATTTTATACCGATAGACAAAAATACGTTTTTCGTTTGAATTTACAGGGTTTCATAATAGCTTGCAAAAGAAGGAAAAAACGGATAATATCGTTCATTAATAATGAAATTTTTACCAAATTTGAAGACAATACGGTAAATCGTTAGCAAAATATTGTAAAAAAAATTCTGCAAAATGACGATTTAGCATAAAGTCTGACAAGGCAGGTCCGTATTTGGAATTTTTTGTCAATAAATTGCATAGATACTTTAAAAAAAAATTGGATACCTAAAGGAAAAAAAAAATTTTTAGATGGTTTTAAAGGTGAGTATTTAAGCGTATATTATCTCATATTTCTAAATAATCGAGTTTTATTTACTATTTTTTAAACCACCGAAAAGTCGAATTTTGACAGTTTTTCTCTCCCCCTTAATGGACCTGTCAAAAGTTTTGAAAATCGATTTTGACAGGGAAAAATTGATTTTGAAGAAAGGAAATTGTTGTCATCGTATTTGGGCGCCTCACAAACCATCCCATACCAAATTTCGTGAAAAATTTTGATTGGGTAAAATTTTACTCTCCTCAGCCGGTACTTGTACATAACGGGCAACTTGAGCTGGGTTTATGAAGGTGAAGGAGACGTAGTATCGAAATTAAAAAAAAATGGCTGTATAGAGGGCCGAAAATGATTAAGTTTGACGTCAACGAGAAAATGAGAAAAAAATCTAATCAGTGCAGTAGTTAGGGTAATATATTTTAACAATTTTTTGTTAGAGTGCCCAATGGTGGTTCCATGTAGAATAGGTCAAACGGATTACGGGAAAAAATGACTTGTTCCTACCCATCAGCGCTGCCACTGCAATTATACACGAAAATAGAAAACGCAACTTTTTTTAAATTAAAATATGGAAAAATAGCCAAATCCGAATTTGAAGAACTCTCAAAACCTATGCATGGACCATAATGAAACATATAGGGTATATGATTAAAATTTCGAAAAAAAATCGAAAAACCAGGAAAAAATTTTTTTCATTATGCCTATAAAAATTTCCAAGTTTGACTCCATTGAAACCCATTGAAAAAAATTTAAAGTCGATATAGAGGGCGCCATAAGTGGCACCAAATTGAAGGTTATGTCACTTTTTTCACTAATGCAGCTATATGCCGTACTAGATGATGCCTAAAAACACCATATGCGGTTTCCACTATCAATTCAGGGTCATACTTGGGGGGGGGTCAGTCGTAAAAAAAATGTTTGCATTATGTGCACCCCAAATAAGGAAGATTCCCCTTATACTTTCGTTCTGAGTTGATATATTGGCGGGTCGTGTACCCTTTAAAAAAATTTAGTGACAAAAAAGGTCCGATACCCTCCCTTACCTGGGCAGATTAAAAAAAATTTTCGGGTCTCACTTATTTTTGACTATACCTACTTGTATATTTTTTCAGGTTGTCCCCCAATTTTTTGGGCTTCTATAGACTCGTGCGATTTTTACGAATCGAATGTTTTTTTTTCGATGGCTCAAATAATAAAAAAGCTTGTATCGCTGGGTCCATAGAACTCTGAACGGAGGGGCGTGGTAGGGAGGGCGTATTTTGTTTCTAAGCCGAAAAACTCGTATGAATTTCATTTCGGGTCTCAATTTTTTATGACATACTGTTTTGGAGAAAGCTAAGTGGACCGAGGGTGTACGTTGGGGGCGAAAAAATCGACGTAGTTTTTATGTTCAAAAAAATTTCTCCCACTTGCCCATATATATATTGTTTGTCCAACGGTTTATTGACTGAGTGCTGAAGTTCCCCGTTAACGGTAGTTGTCTGAATAAAGTGGAAACAATAACTGATGTAAAATTCATGAAAATACAAAAGAAAACAACTTGCATTGAACTTAAAAACTTATCGACTATTATAGGCGAGACTTTGTTGAATAATAGATGTTTAGTTTAATACTATTATAACGCCTTACAAAGTTTTTGAAAAATATTTTTCAAAGAAATAACAGACCGTTCACTAAGCAACTACTCCTCGGGCTATATGTCCCGACAGACATTGAATTACATTTCTAAGTTAAACGGGGTTGGTATATCTGCAAGATATAACCAACTATTCTGGTTTGTAATTAGAAGGAACAACATTACTTGTAGACCGGTTTCGGCGTATTTGCGCCTCATCAGTACATGTTGTTGCTTCTTAGTGAACAGTCTGTTCTTTGAAAAATATTTTTCAAAAACTTTGTATGGCGTTATAATAGTATTAAACTATTAGCTTTGACGTCTATTGATAAAACGCTTCACTGAAATATTACAATTTTTTACATGTAACAGTAATTAAGTAAATTTGGTGAATAAAACAATTAATAGTTTTAAACATAAATCTAATATTTGTGAACTTCCCTAACTTTTGTGGATTAGTTTATTTCCTTTGATATAATCTGCGAAGTACATATCTAGTTGAAACGCCAAGAGGCGAAGTAAATCAAATGAAATATTTATGATCCTCTTATGAGGACCGACCTCATAAGCATCAATTGTCCTTAAAACTGTCATTAGTTATCAGTTTTCGTCCTCAAAACTGCCTTTTGACATATATATGTTGCACTGTATATGACTGTGCGTAGCTGCTTAAAGGTGTACCTACGTATCTTTGATAACTGTTGGTAGAATTTTGTTGATTGTATTTAGTATATTTTGCAAACTTCTGTTTATTCGAGGTTTGGGGATTTGATCTTTTTGTTGGTTCGATTCGTTTCCAGTGGTTGTATTGGTAAATAACTTCATTTTTCATTTGGGTTTGTGCTGTATATTTTCTATTGGATATTGCTCTGTTCCTTTAGGTATTGGTACTTCATTATTTATTGGTTCTGTGTCTAAAATTTCTGGATTAGGTATATCCTGATGTTCTAGTTCGATGTTCATGTGATCCCTCCTTATTTATTTGATAATAACTCGTTTCTGATCTATTAATTTTGTTCTGGTACATTTGTAAGTTGTGAGAATTTGATCATGAAGTGTCTGTGTAGGTCAAATCTACATTTTGTCGTTATTGTCTCTAGTTTCGTCGCTTTGTAGTAACAGCGCATTACGTGTTCATTGAGTTCGTTAGACCAGTGCATGCGCTGTCGAGGTTTGACTGCTTTGGTGGTTGCATTTCCTGGGAGACGCAAAACAGCAGCTGCAGCAGGGGTTGATTGTCTATCGGGTTCGTCTGTGTCCCGTGTTGATGGTGTATTGGTTTGACTCCAAGGAGGTGTCTGGTAGGTTATCGATAAGTGTTTTCGTTCATGATTGTTCCCACGAGTAATGGAGATTGACAGTCAACTATGGCAGCGCTCCATACCATAGCAATCCTGTATACTCTAGAGGGGCGGACGGTGCTCTGGAGGTTCCGATAACGACACCTGCTATGCCATTTGTATGTTGTCATCATGAGGTATGGAAATATCTATTATGTATGTGGTTCTGTCTTTTTTGTTGATCTGCGTGATATCCGGTCTATTGTGTGCCACTGTTCTATCCGTGTATAACGTTCTTGATTCTTCGTTTTCTAGTATTGTTTCGGGATGGTATTTGTAATATGGTTTATAGTCGGTGATCAGTTTGAATTTTATGGCTAGTTCTTGATGAATTATTTTTGCTGTTGCGTTGTGCCTGTCTGCATCGTCGACATCGATCATCCCGTATTGTTGGGTCCTTCATTATGTGTTTCTTGTAGGTTTTTGTGGTTATGACCTGATCCTGTATTGCTAGAGTGAATCCCTCGGTCTCCGGTTGCAGTTCCCCTCTAACGAGCCATTGGTATGTGAGTCCTGTTCGTTGATATGTGTATGTTGTACTATGTTGTAGTGTTTCCCATGTAGCGACCATCTTGTGTGTTCTTCTGTTACGTGTGTGTTAGTGTTTGCGTTATATTCATCCACGGCGTTGTCTCGCTGATTTTGGCTTAAATTAAGAGGCGTTAGATGTGTATCTGATGTTATAATTGCTCTATGAAGTTTACTGTCCTGCTTACTTTAGAAATATTCTTTAAGCTTTGGTGATTAAGATTTGATTGATTTGGTTGTTGTGTAGCTCAGTAATATCGATAAGTCCTCGGCCTCCCATATATCGTGGTAGGGTCATTCGTTCAATGCATGTTTTCGGGTGTTGCATGCGGTATTTTGTGAGCATGGTACGGTTAAGCCTGTCCAGTTTTTGTGTTTCCGTAGTAGACCATTTGACGACGCCGAATGAGTATGTGAGCAGGGGTACTGCGTATGTGTTTATTGCTTTGACTATGTTTTTTGCGTTTAATTTGATGTCCTCTTATTTTTAAATAGGAAATATACCTACCATGTGCGGCACATCATTAGAAAAGCATTTAGATGGAGTATTCAGACATAATGATCGTCCACGATTTTTTTCGATATTTACACCATATTTGCAAAAAAAACACCTCTCAAAAATGAAACGCAACGACTAGGGGTTGCTAATATGTCATTTTTTCTGTCACATCAAAAGTAATTTAAAACAAATATTGCCAAAAATTAGTAATTTGATTCTAAAACAGTTTGTTTAACAAGGTTATTAGTTAGTTTTTGAATATTTCCAAAATGGTATATTCTATTGCAGAACGAGTGACAGAAAAAATGACACACTAGCAATCATAGGCGTTGCGTTTCATTTTCATGAAAAAAATCGTGGACGATCATTATATCTGAATTCTCCATCTAAATGTCTTTCTAATGATGTGCCGCACATGGTATATTCCATATTTAAAAATAAGGGGTTGCTGAAGTGTAGGGGAGGGGGTTGACAAATGACAGATGTCTGTATCGTAAAAATGTGTCCCCCTTAGAACAAAAATCGACGTGTTTCCTAATTCCCTTAAAATCTAAGGAATACTGCCAAATAACGGGGTGGACTGTTTCCTGTGGCCCACTCTGTATTATAATGTTGAACGTTCAAGGTATTCTTTTCTTGCAAGGACGGGGCATCCAGTGGTAATGTGCTTTATTGTTTCATTGTACTATTTACAGAGTCTGCACCTGCAGTCTACTTTTTCTCTTTCGTATGTGGTTGGTCGAAATGGCCTGGCCTTGTGCCGCTATTATCAACGATTCAGTTTCACCTTTCAAAATTCCTGTTTTCAGCCCAACTAAGAGTCTGTTTTTTGTCTACGTCATCCCTGTCCATTTTCTGGCATATTGTCCACGCATTTCCTCTCTCTTCCATTTTTGTTCTCTTTCCTCGTTAATTTTTTTTCGTACATCGCTGTTTCAGTTTTTTCACTTTTTCTGTTATTGTGGATCCGTTCATTTCATTTACCGATTTATTTCCATATTTTTCTGTTAGCTTATTATTATTGTTATTTTATTGTTTTTATTATTACTGTAGAAATATGGATATAAGGATTCTTAAAATTAAGTGGAAGCTCCGATTCTATTGATCTTTATTATTTTGTAATCAAACATTTTTATTTATTGTCCTCAAAAACACCAAACAGTGTAAGTCCCCAAAGCAACCTATCCATTTATAAAATTTATGAGGACAGTCCTGAAATCTGCCAAAACACATAAATGCTTATGAGGACCGACCTCATAAGCACCAATTGTCCTTGAAACTGCCATTAGTTATCAGTTTTCGTCCTCAAAACTGCCTTTTGACATATATATATATATATATATATATATATATATATATATATATATATATATATATATATATATATATACAGGGTGTTTCATAGTTAAACCACCGTAGGTTAACTGCAAGTAGAGGACACTTTGGTGGTTCCAAATAGCCTTCGTTAATTGGTCTAACATAATTATTAACAGAGATACAGGGTGTTTTATTCATTTAGTCCAATGCTTTTGAAGGCCATAACTTTAGAACCACCCTATATATTTCTTTCATTTTTGGTAAGGATATATTGCATTGATAACACAATAAGATAGTGTAATAAAAATAATTATAATCCAGGTCTGGTTTGAGAAAAATTTGCAAAATTCGATAATCTCCAAAACAACAACAACAACAACAAAATAAAAACTAAACTATATAAAAAAGAAACATGGTCCGGCCGATATCTAAATTACAATTCTAATCATCCTAATGCTCAAAAAAACAGTGTAATTATTGGATTAACCGATAGAGCTATTAAACTGACTTCTCCAGAATACCGTCCTGAAATCTTTAGACACGTGAAAGACCCCTTAAAAAATAACAACTACCCAATAAACAATATAGAAAAAAATTTCAAACAACGCACCTACAAATTCTACAATAGCACTCAAAATAACCACACAAAAACTGAATTAAATCAAAACAGATACATAGCAATGCCTTATACAAACGAACTCTCAGAAAAACTAAAATTCATATTGTCTAAACATAACATTAACGTGTGTCATAAAGCTCAAAATACTTTGTCATCATTATTTACTAAACTTAAAAGTCCAACTAAAACCAATAAAAAATCTAATGTTATATATTCTATACCATGTTTAAACTGTCCAAAAAAATATATAGGTTTGACAACTCAACATTTAGGAAATCGTCTCAACGGCCACAAATATACAAAAAATGCTTCTACAGCTCTACATAAACACGAAACAACAGAAAAACATGAATTTGATTTCAAAAAAACAAAAATACTAACACAAGACTCTAATTATCAGAAACTTACAATTAAAGAAATGATACATATAAAAAAGAAAAAAATTCTGTGAACGATAAACAAGATATCAAAAATTTGAGTCAAATTCATCATAATTTAATAAAATAACAAATTAATTATCAATAACTACACTTTTTTTCACCTATTATTCAAATATCGTAAATTTAGTTCTGAAGTAAGTACTAGTATCATAACTAAATTCTAAAATAACTAAAATAATTTGTATATTTTTTACTTCATTGTGACATATAAAATAAACATTTTGAAAAAGCTTTCAAACGAAAGCGAAACGTCAAAGATCGTTTAATTTTTCAATGTATTCACATTAACCATACCCAAGAAATAAAAATCAAGCGATTATTATATATATATATATATATATATATACTATAAATTTTTTTATGGGGCACAGCCAAAATGATTTGTTGATGGTAAAGAAGACTCTTTTTTACTAATCCAAGCTTTCGATAATGTTTATTATCATTTTCAAGGCTAAAATTATAAATTATTTGTTACAATTTAGATAAAGAATATATTTTTTATAACAAACTTACTAGCAAGTGAGTTAATTCCTTTGAGAATGTAAATTCGTTTGTAAAACATGGAAACTAATCTTAACAAACTATTATTGAAAATTTACACATATTTTAAAAAAATTAAAACTACTAAAATTGTTAAAAATGACAAAATTCAGTCATCTTGGTTCCATTATAAACTACACAAAACAAGTAACTGACCAAGTTTTTCATAGTGTAGAAATAATAAAAAAGTCATCAGCTCGAAAATATAAAATACCTGTTTTAAGAAAAATACATTGTTACCAACAAAACTAGTACCAACTGAAATCAAGGCACCAATTTTTGAATAATTTAAGATTTAATTTATATTATTTTAATTCAATATCTTTGAAAATAGAAAAAAAATTAAAATTATTAATATATCTGTTAGTGTTGGATTTGAAATCTACATAACATTTCTTACTTTTGTTTTTATTTGATTTTATAAATCCCTTTTTACAGTTGCCAATTGCAAAAGTCCTACTAGTGGAAAGAAATTGAAAAATTAGGAATTTCACTCAACCAAGTTACAGTCACTAACCTATCACATCAGAAACTATGAGTTGTCAAAGTGAAATGGAAGTTTGGTTTAAGAAACATCAGTTTGTCGAATTAAAGTCAACTCTCAAAAATTGCAAACAAGTGATTCAAACACAATAGGTAGTTGCTAATTACCTATCCTCTTTTTTATAATTATTAAAAATATTTTTGAATGTTATAACTATTTTTAAGTCAGTTACTTGTTTTGTGTAGTTTATAATGGAACCAAGATGACTGAATTTTGTCATTTTTAACAATTTTAGTAGTTTTAATTTTTTTAAAATATGTGTAAATTTTCAATAATAGTTTGTTAAGATTAGTTTCCATGTTTTACAAACGAATTTACATTCTCAAAGGAATTAACTCACTTGCTAGTAAGTTTGTTATAAAAAATATATTCTTTATCTAAATTGTAACAAATAATTTATAATTTTAGCCTTGAAAATGATAATAAACATTATCGAAAGCTTGGATTAGTAAAAAAGAGTCTTCTTTACCATCAACAAATCATTTTGGCTGTGCCCCATAAAAAAATTTATAGTTTATTTTTCAACTAGTCAGCCGTAACTACCCTACTGCTTCTTTTATATATATATATATATAAATCTCTGACATCACAAAAACATTGTGAAAACTCTTTGCAGAATAAAAACACTTCTTAATCAAATACCACACCACACGCTTAACACTCTGGGCCAATCTTGACATCTACTACTACTGCAACAATTATATTTAATCTCCTTTGAGTTTCAAATAGCCCTCTTTATAGATTGTTTTTTGAGTGATTATAGCCAGTTATAGGACATGATGAAAACTGAGCCAATCACAATTTGTATATTTCACCATCATTATCTTGAATTTGTCTTTCTTGGAACAAAAATTGGTGTTGGTTCTGACTATATAATTGGTAATATTTAAAAGATGTAGATACCTTCTTGTGGAATTAATTCTTACCTTTTTCGGGGCATTGTCTGTAACAGCATAAATAAACAATAATATATTGAAACAAATATACCCTCTCGGCTTTGGGCGTTAATAAAAAAAACGAATATTTAATATTGTAGGTTCTTGCCAAACTGATGGAGATATGGAGATGGAGAATTTGGAGATAACAAAGCCAGTTCACACGGCTTGGTTACCTGCGGAGTTAAGTTAGATATTATAAGTTAGTCCGGCGTCCAGTCAAACTCAATGTTGTTTTCAGTTAGTCGATGAAGAGGTTTAGCAATTCGACCAAAGTCCTTAACAAGTCCAAGAAAACTCCTTATTTCCTTTTTCTCCCTTGGTTTAGGCCAATATTTAATATCTACAATTTTCTCCGGATCGGCTTTAATTCCTTCTGCGGAAACGATACGTTTTAAATTATAGGCCTCCGCTTGGAACAGTGAGCACTTCTTGTGATTCAGTTTTAAATTGGCATTCCTTAGCTTGTCAAATACTTCATTAACATTTTTCAGATGCTCATCAAAAGTCTTAGACATGATCATTATATCATCAAGATATACTGGACAGGTTTTCAAGGTTAATCCTCTTAAAACCATCTCTATCAGTCGTTCAAATGTGGACGGAGCAGTACAGAGGCCGAATGGGAGGACCTGGAACTGATAAAGACCACTGCCAGTAGAAAAAACTGTTTTGTCTCGATCATCAGGGAGTACGTCTACTTGCCAGTATCCACTCTTCAAGTCTAGGGTGGAAAACTACTTCGCGCTTGATAGAGTATCTAGTGTATCTTCTATTCTTGGTAGTTGAGAGCTATATTTTTGTATAATCTGATTTAGTCTTCGATAGTCTATACAAAAGCGAATGGATCCATCTTTCTTAGTTACTAGAGCCAGGGGTGAACATCAGGGACCTGAAGCTTTTTCAATCATATTTGCATCCATCATGTCTTTTGTTTTTTATCATATTCTCTACTTCTTTCCGTTTAGCAAATAGTAATCTCCTTGGCGTTTGACGAATTGGTCTGGCATCTCCTGACTTCTCAGGGACGCATATCTACTGTGGTTAATTCTTGTTGGACGTGAGTGGCTCCGGGATGGCGATCTGGGCGACCTTCTGACTTCATTTCTCGACTCCCTATTCATTGAACAAGCTCTGCTTTTGCAAGTTCTCTGAATGTGTTCGATTCTTCCGCAGTTGAAGCATCTACTACTTTCATTTTGGGTATTTTATCGCATAGTTTGGAGTATATCCAAGATTTGTGGAAGAGTAGATTGCGGGTGGCTAGTGGAAGTTATCTCTTCGTGTTCTTGAAATCTTATTTCTCTCAATTTCGGACGGAAAGATTTTGATATGCTTTTTGCTGCTCCATATTCCTAAGCCGCAATCAGAGTTCCATTTAAAGTTTTGTGGTGTTATAGCCAAAGAGCTTGTGCTTGTACCGATTTTTCCCAGGAAATCGGCAGGTGCCTGAGGATAAGCAAGATGCAACAATATTTTAATATCGGCCTCAAATTCCTGTAGGCGTTGACCATACCTTGTCTCTAAAGCCTGTACGAGTGACGCATAATTGGGCTTGTCTTGCGGAAGAAACTGTAAAATGGTTGCCGTCTGCCCACGAAGCGACACTATTACTGAAGCAGCCATTTGTGTCTCAGTCCAACCATTGGCTCTGGCCGCAGCTTCAAATTGGAGTCGATATGTTTCCCATGCCGTTTGACCATCAAATGTGGGTGGTTTTAGGGTCTTGCTTTAGTGACTTTGAATGGGACCTGGTTCGGTTATAGAGGAGGACGAGTTCGTGCCTACAATTTCAATATTAGTTACTAAAGCTTGGGTACAGATTCTTCTTTCTAAATTAATTATTTCATTTCTAATTTGCCTTTCTAAATAAGATTTTAAATTTTCTTGCTGTTGTTCTAAATGGTCAACTCTGTTATTAAGTTGTTCTATCTCTAGCTTTAATGCTTCCTGAATTTTTGTTAGTCCATTCATAATTTCTATATTTGATTGTCTAAGCCTCTCCTCCTTAAGTATTTCCGTCTTCTCTTCTTCCTCCTTCCTGCGTCCTTCCTTCTCCTCTTCTTCTTCTTTTCTGTGTCTTTCCTTCTCTTCTTCTTTCTCCTTTCTGCGTCTTTCTTTCTCTTCTTCCATAATTAAAAACCATGCTGGGAGTCCGGAAATATCCATGTCTCTGTCGTATACGGTGGTTTTAGTATTTACCATAAACAGATACAAATATTTCTTAGATCCCACCTCTGTCACCAATATTCCTCCTTTTACAATCTCAACCTTTTTCATTTCTTCGACTTTAACTTTAACAATTCAACACTAATCTCGTATTAGGCTACATTCGTAATCAATTCGCTGGCCAAGTGGCACTTTGGCGTCGGCACGAAATTTGCCATTCACAATAACTTCAAAGTCGACTTTAACGCAAGCGCGTTCGTACCTAAATAATTGTCAGGATTCCTTCAACATATGGTCGAAGCATGATTCTATCTGTATTTACTTCAGTCTGAGGTTATAATATATAATTTGGATTTGGATTTATTTTTTATAGCAGTATTTACTGGAGTTTAGTAGTGATGGACTATCAGACAGATGTCAGATATATCAAAAAACAAATAACAAAAATTAATGCGTATGTCCCATAGCCGGCACGAAGTGCAAGTCGAAGTGAAAGTTTGCAGCTTCCAAGAAATTTCGACGACTTCAACTTCAACTCTGACGCCAAATTGCGTTGTGAACGATTACACTGAAATAGATTTGCTTAGCTTTCGTGCCAAAGTGCCACTTGGCCAGCGAATTGATTACGAATGTAGCCTCACTCTTATAACACAATACTAAACACGTCTTACACAGAACTTCAATCTCTAAACTCAAAACTGGAACTGAAAACTAATTAACCAATGTAATTGTCTCGCTTTAAATATTTTTCACATGATCCAGACATTTCTGGACAGTACAGGTGCGACGTAACAATCACAGATCACCTTCCTATAGATGGGCATCTGACCCGTGGCGCTTCATGTGGCGAATTAATTGTACGGGTGGCGCCACCTTGAGAGCCTGAGCCGTTGCTCTAGCACCTTTGACATGGTTGTGATCGTCGCTAGCAGCAGAAAAAGAAGATTCCTGTAATTTTACAGTTTTTGGCGGCATATTCAAAATTACTGTAATTTTACGTTTATTGCAAAATGGCATTTATGGTCCATTTTTTGATATTTCATTTAAATTAACACAACATTTGATTGATATTACAATAATAACAATCAAATAGTCAAGTTAAATTAAATGAAATGTCAAAAAATGGACCATATAATGCCTGAAATGGGAAAAAAAAGCAATAATCATCAAGTTTATATATTTTATTCAATATAAAAAAGTACACGATAAATAGAACGTTTTTTAAAATATTTTAATGACAAACAGGAAGAACAATAAATGTTACGAGTTTAACAACAAAGAAATAAACTGAGTAAATAATTTTGAAAAATCTCAGCATGCGATGTAAGGTAAAACGAGTTTTCAAAGTAAGAAGTCTTAATAAGTTAATAATTATTAACAGTGATCAGAGTACGATGCAAATAGAGGAACAGTGACCCTCTCACCCTTAATATTGAAATACAGAAAAATACCCATATTCTGGAATGCAAAAATAATTAAATATAATCATATGAAGTTAAAAAGACACAAACATTTGATAACAATCAATAATCATTAAAATAAATACTAAAATAAAAAGCGAGAAGGAGAAGCTAGTATTGTTTTCAAACAAATAACTTTTAGTGATACACAAATATGAGAAGATAATTACAAAATGGGCTAAAAAGGAAAATTAAACTAAAAATACCAACAAAATAATGAATATACAAGGAACATAAAAAAGAAAACCTATACTGACATATGATTTGAATGATGTCGACAAAAGACCGATCATCAAGCTGATCTTTGAGTAGTTACCCAAGATGTTCACTAACTCTTCCCTCTCGGTTACTAATTCTATAAAATGTTTGATGTCTTTTTGGTCAACATTTTTTGCTTTAAGATTTTTTATGAGGGTCACTGTCTTATGAAAATATTTCTTCGTTGCTGCACCGGCTTCTGCAAATAAAGAAAGTAATATGAGTAAACTGACAAATGTATTTCAAAAATATTCATAAACAATAATATTTTTTCATACAAATCAAAAAATAGCTTATATTAAAAAAAACTATGAAGCATCCATTTCAACAATTTGCTAATAACACAGTTAACTAAAATGTGTACACCATTTGAAAAACTTAGTTTACAAGATTATGACTATCATTACTTCTATACTATAATTTATTATGTAGCTACATTTGCAAATTTTAATTAACTCAAATACACAATACATATTATTGTAAACATTTACATATTTGTTTCTCGAAACTGCTTACCTTTGAAAAATGCTTGGACCTTTCTTCGGGAAAACCTTATTTTGTTCCTTGCAGTATCTGTAGACAATTTATTCATTTTCTAATATAATACTATAAAATATGTGATTTAGTTAGTTTTTGATGGGTGTTGGAAAATGCTAGTGTTTATATATTTTTTTGCCACTTTGTATTTTATTTTAATAGTAGTTGTCAATATTTGTCATTTTTAATTTTGAGACAGATTGTCAAAGTAGATGGAAAAATATAAGTTTTTGAAAGATATCATCAACTTTTTGTATATTTTCAACTTCGAAACTAACTCCGGACCTTGATAGTCCAGGCATTACACACCGAAAATCGCCTTTTTGCGATAATCGCTGGTATCACCTTGAAACTTTGTATAAAGGTTGCAAAAAATACGTACAATAAAATAGTACTAACCCGCAAATGCAAAACCTTGCACGACATTGTTTAAATGACCATATTGTGCTATTTTCTAGTACAATTACTCGTTCATTCGTGAATATCTTTTTTGCTCAAGCCGCTCGGCCGACTCGCTGAAAATCTTGACGCAGCCATTCAAATTGAACGGTGCTACTTAAAGTCGACTTTTCTTGGGATCCAATAAAGATATTTGGATGATTTTTTTTTAATTTCATACCTCGCGACGAGAGAAATCTATTCCCGTTGTCGAAAATCTGGAAATATTGAAACCTGAGTAGATGCGCGTGCGTCAAACAAAGTATACATTTTTTGTTGTTATTTGTAGAAAAACCCTATTTTGGCCGTGCAATTGCAATTTTTGAAAAAATAACGACGCCGCTCGATTACACCGTACGTAATCTACCTTAGAAAAAATCAGCGTCATACAGGGAAAGTGACAAAGTGGTACAGGTTTATTGTAAAAAAATGCTACGTCAATTTGTTTATAACGCTATAACTCATTAACTATTCAACTTACCGATTGCGGGTTTGGCACACGTGATCTGTTGACGGAGTACAGTAATTAAGCACAATTACAGGATATTGTCATTGTTAACAAAATAATCTAATAGTGTTTAATCAAACTAATGTTTATGTAAACTTAATCATCAATAACTTTTGATCTAATCAATATTTTTCGATGCGGTTCGTTTCATATTGTTCGTTTTTAGAAGAGAAAAAAAAAGTATTTAACATTTTTTCTTCATAATCAAGAGCAAAAAAGATATTCACGAATGAACGAGTAATTGTACTAGAAAATAGCACAATATGGTCATTTAAACAATGTCGTGCAAGGTTTTGCATTTGCGGGTTAGTACTATTTTATTGTACGTATTTTTTGCAACCTTTATACAAAGTTTCAATCTGATACCAGCGATTATCGCGCTAAACTCTAAATCGCCTGGACTATTGAGGCGCATCAATTCACCGGTTAGGTGCTTTGTACGCTACAATTAAACAAACCAAATAATATAACAAAAGGAACATACAGAAGATATTCAATTTTTTACATACCATTATTTGATAATTGCTCAACAGTCTCCAATTCATCCCCCTCTAACCCCTTACTTGAGGATGGAATAGCTATAACATAAAAATTAGGTGTTTATTTTTTCTTAGGTACACTGTACGATTGCTAAAATTATAGCTAACGAATTGCATAAAACTCACCATTAATTAATTTCCTTTTATAAGTTTTTGTTGGTGTTTGCACCGTCCCAACTGGCGAATAACTTTTTGACGTGGAGGGCATTTCCATCATATCTACAGAAACTTTATATAAATAAAATTTTTTGAAATTTTAGACAATAAATACATTTAATTTTGTCGGGAGTTGTTTCCTGTGTGGGCAACATAGTGGGGAACAAAAAATCGTAATCCCCCTTTGGATTGTAATGTAAAAAACATAATCACATTTAATAACATTCAATAAATATATGTACAGGGTGGCCCATTAAGTGAGGCAACCGTCTGTATCTCGGAAAGTATTTGTCCCAGATTGTGGGGAAAAAATATTGATAGTGAAAGTGGCCAAGAGAAATTGCTGTAAATTATTTTCAACCTCAAAATTTCACCCCTATGGGGCGTTACTGCTATGTTCAAATCTAAAATTATTATTATCTCAGAAAATCGCAGAATGAGCTATAACTTTGATATCATCATTTTAAAGCCCGTTTAATATCAGATAATTGTTTATAGCGACATTTCTTTGTATCTGTCATCATAAGCGAGAAGGAAGACCATCTATTTTTCGGTGTTTAACTGTTAATATTTCGTTAACTATTCAACCTATCTGACCGCTTCTCGACTCATATGAAAGAGAATTGTGTGGATTTTAAAGACCGTTCATATACCTTATCGATCACTTTAAAACAGATAATCTAGAGGTCGCTTTATGCAGCGATTACTTATTTTTACGATTTTGTTGAAAATATTAAATGAAACGTTAATATCTTAGAAACATATTCTGAAACAGCTTTAAATTTCTTATATTTTAGTGAAAACCGCATCTTAATATCTCTATTAGTTTTAGAGTTATCGTAAAAAATGTTAAAAGCTAACATGTAAAAGATCAAAATTAGCAAATTAGCAAACCATAAGTAGGCTTTGGCTTTGGCAATACATTTTTGGAGTTCCTTCGTAATGAGTTACCAGCACCGGGATTCTATTTTACGATACGATCATAACTGCCCACCAAAATTGACAATCAGCGATTCTATTTTTCGATTAGTCGTAGAAATTCGAGTCGATTCACTCGATGGGTATAGACGAGTCGTATTCGTTTACTGATCTTGAAACTTATATATTTGGCATTTCCTGACATATTTTAACCTGCGTATTCTAGTTTACTCCTTTGTCGACAACGTTAAAAACTTAGAAATAGCCATCCCTGTGAAATTCCTGACTTGCGATTCATAAAACTTCATAGATTATATAAGAGGTAAGGTCAGAGTAGTCATCTTAAAAATGTTGATATTATTACTATCAATAATCTATATCTTTTAAATCAACTAGATCCCTTATAGTGCAGATCAACAAAAGGATTATTATTTTTTCAAATCCCAATGAGTTTAGTTTGAGGGTTAATTCAGCCCAACATTTTTTCTGTTTATCCATTCCTGATGCCCCAATGGACCTGTCATTTGCAAAATCTCAATTTTTCTCCATAAATTCGGGAAGAATTTCCCAGTGGCAAACTCGTATTTTGAATGATATAAAAACCAAAAGCTCAAAAATGTAAAAAGAGTTTTCTCAATCTGCCAAATATCAAATGATTTCTGTCGACAATGTCAAAAAACATTTTCGACTAACTTCACTTTGAAATAATCGTATCAAAATTGCTGTCTAAATCCGAGAGCACCCGATTTCAATTCGATCGTAAAATAGAAGGGGATGATCCGATACGATCGAATTCGACATTGAACGACTCGATGAAATCGTGTCGTGAAATAGAATCCCGCTGCAGTTTTGTTAGAAGATGTGCCCCTTGAAACCACGGGAAATATGTTTGTTCAGCTTGCCTGCTGCCCAGCACATTTTCCAGTTATTATTAGTCAACTCTTGAATGAAAAATATACAGACAGATGGATAGGATGAGAAAACCTCTTTCCCCTGGTTTGAAGGGGCACATCTTCTACTAAAACTGGTAACTAATTACGAAGGAACCCCAAAAATGTATTGCCAAATCCAAAGCCTAGTTATGGTTAGCTAATTTGCTAATTTTGATCTTTTACTAACATTTATTACGATAAGTCAAAAACGAGTAGAGATATCAAGATGCGGTTTTCACTAAAATATAATAAATTTAAAGCTGCTCCAGAATATGTTTCTAAGATAGCATAAAGCGGCCTCTAGTTTATCTGTTTTAAAGTAATCGATAAGGTATATGAACGGTCTTTAAAATCCACACAATTCTCTTTCATATGAGTTCAGAAACGGTTAGATAGGTTGAATAGTTAACGAAATATCAACAGTTAAACACCGAAAAATAGATGGACTTTCTTCTCGCTTATTATGACAGATACAAAGAAATGTCACTATAGACAATTATCTGGTATTAAACGGGCTTATTACATACCAGGCAAAAACAGTGATGGCAAAAAAAACCTTTTTAATAGTTTGCCTTCGCCTTCTTCTACGTTTAAAAAGCAGGCCTGGTCAAAATTACGAGGACATATTCTCCAATGTTTTCGCCTTGTTAAATCCAAAGATTGGTTTCCACTTCTTTCCAGCCAAACTGAACGTTATTATTCGTGGCTGGGAAGTATAAAGCTGTATAAAATAATAACTACTTAAATATTTTGTCACTTTTTAGTTAATGAAACATAAAAATATAAAGCTTACCGGGTGCACTTCAAATTACAGACCTTCACTAAACATTCTATTGACATTGTCATTGTCCACACTAAACAATAAACTAAACACACCCTGTCGACCTGAAGAAAAAATATATATGTATATGTTACAGTCAATATATGAAATTGGGCATTATATATACTGTCTAGCCGGTATATATATATATATATATATATATATATATATATATATATATATATATATATATATTGCCTGAACTGCTCCGCTATATATGAAATACGGCACAAATTATAAACTGACTAGGCATTATATAAAAAGCGCGAAAAAAGTTTATATAGTTGTAGTTTTTATCGAGAAGGGCAAGGAAAATTATTGAAGAAGCTATACGCAGTGTTGTAAAAATGCTTCTTCAATGATTTTCCTTGCCCTTTTCGATAAAATAATCAATGATCTGTTTCAACCAAGACAGAAATTCTAAATAGTAGGGGATATCGAAATAATTATTTTATTTGCCAAGGATTAATAATATTTGGGTATAGTTCAAAATTCTGATACGGTCCCTGTTTGTAGATGTAAATATTGAATTGTTTCACAAACTGCCTAAAAATAAGTACGCAGTATAATACTGCCGACGCTGTCTATATGATGACTAGTCGATTTATGAAATAAATATTTTTTTATTTAAACAGTCTGATATGGGCAATCTGTATATAAACGGTCTGCGCGGTATATATATGTTACGCCGAATTTTCGTAATTGCCGATTTCGTGTATTGGGCAGATTTTTGCCGAGTTCGCGAAATAAGCAGCAGAGTTGCTTATTTCATACAATAGGCAATTATTTATAGCTTCTTCAATTATTTTCCTTGCCCTTCTCGATAAATTAATCAATGATCTGTTTTAACCAGCATGACTAGCTGAATTACATTGTTCATTGTTTTTAACAGTCAGAAGATTTTATAGTTGTCGTTTTTACTGAGAAGGGCAAGTAAAATCATTGAAGAAGCCATAGTTGCTTAATTCGCGTAATAGGCGAAATCGGCAATTACGCAAATTCGGCGTTACATATATACGGCGTCTTTTCACAAATTGACTGTAAAATATATATTAAAGAAAAACAATTTTTTAAAACTGAACTAACTCACAAATAAAACTAACCGTCGTAATACGTGGTTGTTAGTGGTTTTTAGGTTAAGTTGTCAGTGGTGAGTGGTGACATATGTGGAAGTATCTGGAATTACTACGTGATTACTACCAGAGACACTAATAACGGCGTTACAGTTCTCATTAAATCCGCAATTTTAGAAGTGCTCTGGCTCTCCAGGTGGTAGTGCCATAGCGCGTTCAGAGTGCCCATACCCTGGTAACAATAACATAATAAACATTACTATGTGATTTACATTAAACGAAACGATAAATAAGTATTAAGTTAACATTTATTTTTTGGCTTTTAGTTAACTTATTGTGATGTTTTTGTGATAAAATTATAGGTACACACTATGGCTAATTACCATCTATTGATTTATTTATTAAACTTAATTTATATAAACACTCTACTTAATGTCTACTAATTTATTTACACTCGGTATAATAGTTCTAATTTATTTTTACCACTTGAATATTACACTACTTATCTTCACTGTCCGATTACTAAGAACTTCTGTAAACTGTCTGTGAACTAACTCTTTGACTTCGTTTCACTAATTGTCAACTCACTCAAAAACCCGCGTATATATAGTCTTTATCAACTCTCGAAAATTCTACAGTTTTCTACGCTTTTCGTATGCGTAAACAAAACCTTATTCCAGAGTATTCTCGAAAGGAGTGCAGCCACCAAAATTTACAGTAGAGAGATAGGGCCGGCTTTGAGTTGGTGAACTCGCAACATTGCCTCCTCTTTGATAGGAAGTTCCTCCTGGAACTTCTGTATAGCCGGGACTGGATGTTTAAATCGACAACTGGACCCATTCCTACACTTTCCGGTCGTATGGAAATAACAGGGCACTGTCTTCATTGTACACTGATAACGGGGGGTATAGCTGCAGATTAATATGTGGACACCGGTATCTTTGAAGATCACTTCCATCATATTCCTGATGAACAATGAACAATGAACAAATCTTGTCGTTGCTCTGTAGGAACTCCAAATCTAGCTTTACTGGTACCTTCATATGCGCCCATAAATTATTCGAAGGCAGGGTCAGGATCTTTCCGGATGTGGTTCACTCCTTCCTCTTTGTCATGGTCTCCTTCGAATGACGCTAGTCGGTTTTGGTGAACTACTCGGTATTCCATTGGGGATCTCGCTTATGCGATAGATGACGTCATTGATCCTCTTCTTGACTAAGTACGGACCCTTCCAAGATTTTTGTAATTTTGGAGAAAAGCCTTTTCTCCTCGTCGGGTTGTGTAACCATACTTTGTCCCCTTTTTTGAAACTGCCTTCTGTAGCCTGCGTGTAGTACCGTTTTTTCAATCTGTCGCTGGCAACTTGAAGATTCGTTCGGACCACACATCGTCCATCCCTTTTCTCAACTGGATTACGTAATCTCCTCCAGCTAGATCTTCTCCATGTCGACAACCAAATTCCAGGACGCAAGCAAGCCTCATGCCGCGTCCAAATAGGATTTTCACAGGTGTTTGACGGCTGATGTTCTACCAGTCTCCCCTCCTTTTGGTACGAATAGGTCTCGATACTGCAAGAGAAATTCTCTCATTTTCCTTTTCTCAGCTCGATTCAAGGATTGGCCAGCTGTTGACAACATCTGTTCGAATCTGTCATTAGAATTGTCAGTTGTCGTTGTTTGACGAAAGATAGACGTCACTGGTACGCAGGATCCAATTCTGGTTTCATTATTAATCGTAATTGGGTGATCGTTCACGTTTATGACACTTACTGGGATCTTCTTCGCTGACGTAACCAATCCTTTTCCAATTAGTACTCTTCTACCAACCTCTTAGTCGTGGTTCCATTGCTCCATCATAACCGATGTACCTTCCTCCATGATTCCCTGTAGCCGCGCTACTATCATGTTTTCGCTTCGTGCAGGTAGAACGGTATCTTCCTGTACAGCTGCCAACACCGTACTGCCTTCATATGGATGGAGGAATACCTCTTCGGAACCCACTTTAATGGTTCTGTTTCTGAAGTCTAGCTGGAAACCATGTAGATTCATAACGTCCATTCCCATAATCACGTCTTCTTCGATGTCAGCTACGATTACCTGTTGCGGTCCGGAGTCGCAGCCTCGTTGGCAGAAGCTTCTTCTTCGATTTTATTATCTCCGGCCGTATAATGGTTCTAGCTGCTCCAGTGTCTACTAGCAGAGTATATTTCTTGCCATTCACTTCGCCATCCACATATACACTATCGTTACGGCATCTGAGAGTGGCTATCAGTATGAGAGGGTTTTTGGAATGGTCCTGGGTCGGTGCTGCCCCCTCGTGGCTGACCCGTTCTAGTTTTGCTGGGACTGGGGTTCTTGGTTAGCTGGAGTCCTAGGGCGCTTACATGAACTACGTACATACCCTAGCTCGCCACAATTCCAGCATCTAATCTTCTTCCGCCTTTTGTCTACCATGCTTTTTATCAAGTTGACGATCTGGACAAATCTATCTTCGGCACCTTCTTCTTAAATGGTCCTAACTTTGTTATACCCCGAAGCCTTCGTGGCTGCTTCATCTTCAAGAGCAGTAGTTAATGCATCGACCAACGTTTTGGGATGGGCTAAACGAAGCATCCTCTGCATATCAGGGTCACGCAAGCCATCAATAAAGGCCTGGATGCCCAGACATTCCATCATGTTCTCTGATGCTGATGGATAAGCAAATCGAACTAGTCGGGCGATATCCACTTCATACTCTTAAAGAGTTTCGTCACGTTTCTGTCTTCGGTTCTTCAGCTGGGATTGGTACAAGTGTTCTAGATGTTCGTGACCAAATCGCATGTCCAACCTCTTCTTCGGCTGCTCGAAGTCATCTGTTTCTTCATATCGTCTGAAGCACATCTAAGGCCTCTCCCCGAAGCGCGATGGTTAAGATCACTGCCTTTTCAGTTGATCCACGACATCTTTCCATCGAACGTTGGGGCCTTGTCTCGGGCAAAACTGCTAAATATCTTCTGTCTTGGGGTGTGCTTCTGGCTTGCATGGTTTTATTCTTTTTTCTTCTGTTGGTGTGCCTTGTGTTTTAAATCTGCCATTTGCTGCCTCTGCCCCCTGGATTTTCTCGTCCGTTGTTGTTATCGTATTCTCCATTTTCTCGTCCATGGTTGTTATCTTATTCTCTATTTTCTCAATGTCTAATTTTAAAGGCGAAATTTTATTTTAAAGATTACACAACTTATCTTTACTATTTCATTCACTGTCCGATTACTAAGAACTTCTGTAAACTGTCTGTGAACTAACTCTTTGTCTTCGTTTCACTAATTGTCAACTCTCGAAAATTCTACAGTTTTCTACGCTCGTCGTATGCGCAAACAAAACCTTATTCCAGAATGTTCTCGAAAGAGGCGCAGCCACCAGAATTCACAGTCGAGAGACTGGGCCGGCTTTGAGTTGGTGACCTCGTAACATTATGTTAGTTTTGTGTTTTTGCAGTTGATTATTTCTAGAGAATATTTAAATTTTAAAATTATTGATAGACATTTCCGCACTCTGACACTGATTTACCATTTAAATAAGCTTTTTGCACAGCAGTATAAAATTTTTGATATCAATTATTTTCAAATAGACTATGAATCGTAGTTATTTTTGAACGATAATATTTTACAAATTCCTATGTAAATTATATCAACATTGATCTTGACGTTTTGATTCTAAGTACCATCAAGAGCTATTAAATTCTCTAAAATTGAAGTAATTTTTGATAATTATCACTTTTTTTTATCCTCGAAATGGCACATCATAAAAGTATAAAAATTATCCAAATTATCTCATGTTTATTTAAAAACGCGTTTATTTAATAACGCGTATGATTCAAGTTTTTTAAATTTCTCTTATATTTAATTGAAAAATTCTACTCTACATTTGCCATCGACTTTTTTAAAATAAATTATTTAAAACCGATTCAAATTTAGTTGCTCCAAATCCCAAAGTTATTTAATTTATAAACTCTTACATTCAAAAAATAGATAAATTCTAATATTTTTTGAATAAGTTTTGAAATTTAAGTACCAACGTGAAGAAAAAGTTAAAAGTACTAATTTCGACAATACTCGATAAAACGATGTAAAGAATTAAAATCAGCTACTTATAACTATAGTCAATATGGCCAAATCTGACATAAGTTTCGATTTACCATTTTGTTTTTTAAATTTGTTAAATATATTCCACAAAATCTTAAACTGTAGGTATTACAATGATGTTAGTGATCCGTTTTCAACAATGCCTTTTGAATTTTTATTGTAAAAAAGTTTCGGTCCCGAGTCTCGACACCTACTCATTAATCCAAATGCTCTTTCAATATCTACACTCAAGTACTATCATCTGAATATATTTTCTGAATAAGCAGCACTTGAAAAAAATACTTTTAATACCTCAACACTCCATTGAAAAAAAGTTTTTAGCTTAATAATATTTTATTTATAAAACACTACATTTATTTTTCTAATTGTGGCGAACCCCAATAATCTCTGAAGGAAGAAAGAAGGAACATAACGAAAGGTGATTTTTTTCTCGTAATCTAGGAGATCTTATTACTGACGCTGTGTTTCACAACTGTGAAATCACATGAAGAAAGAGGTTGATGTAATTTTGTATTCTTTTGTTTTTTATGAAAAACCATACTCAAGATTGTTGATAAAAATCACTCACTAAATTTCTGTGTATATTGCCACATTGTACAACGTGGTTAGCTCATTGTATAATACAACTGTACAAAGGTCAGCCAATATGTGGCTGGGTACACTAAATCGATGACTGTTGCTAGGCGAACGAAAGGGAGAAGGATAAATTAAGGGCATCTATTATATTGATATTTACAATTGTCCTATTTTATTATTACACTCTAAATTTTGTTTTTACTAAATTTTATGCAATCAATCATATATTATTAATTCATAAAAAAAATCTCTTATCTCAAGGTTGGGTTCTATATTTAATTATTTCATTGAACAATCTCATTCATAAATACAAACTTTTAAATTATCAAACAAATCGGTTTAATGAAATGACCCCGTCTTATAACTTTTAACTAAATCACATCTATAAAACATCCAAAATTTTTAATTTACGGAAACTAAACTTATAATACAAGCAACAAATGTTTTAATATTACTTCCCTGGTTTATAATGTCAAATCTTCCTAAATAATTTCAATAAAAACCAAATATGCCATTTGCAGTACAATTTCTTTTTCCATTTGTATATATCATCCGAATGTTCACCGCTTTAAATCTTTTTTTCAATCCAATATTTTTAATTTTCAATCGGTTATTTTAATTTATATTATATCTCTGCCTGTCAAAAATATTCTATCTCCTCCTTTTTTTTCAAATCCAATAATAGTTACTATAATAGTATAAATTTCTTCAATTTCCTACAATCTGCTCTAAAAAATTGTGTCCAATATTTCTAATTTTCGGTTATTTTATTTTATATTATATCTCTGCTTTTCAAAAAAATTCTATTCATATTCTATTATTAATAATCATTACCATATTATATATTTTCAAATTATATCTTTGCTTTTCAAAAAATTTCAAATTTTATTTTATCCCCCGATAACTATTAAAAAAATATTTCTTTCAATGTGACATTAATTATAACCACAAATGACATATTTTTACACATCAAATTTCATAGATCTAACGTAACTTAACCTACATATAATATATCAATACACTATATGTTAGGAATGTTAAAAACTCGAGGGAGAAAAGTACTCTAAGGTTGGAATGAGGTGAACACGCGTTAGGCTTTAAATAACCCGTAATATCACATAAGAGTAAGGAAGGAAGGAAAGACTTTTACCGGTAAAATTTGAATCCAGACTGCAGTAGTACAAAGTACTGTTCGAAGTTTGAGTCTTGGAAGTGGCGCTGATCGCTCCTAGAAGTGTTGCTCACGTGACATCACGAAATTTGTGATTGGTCTGTTTACGATTCTTCCGCAACAAAAAGTAAATCCATCCTATCGGCAAAAAGTAGGAATATTGTGTACTGGGCGGAACAAATCAAGGCTGAGATGTTAAAGAAACGTGTGTTTTTGTGATGCCTAAGCTTAAACGGTGAAGAGTGAAAAGATGCATTTATGAAAAATCTGCTTGGGATTTTTATTATTTTAGGTAGATTTTGATGTATGTAAATTATATTGTCGCGTGCGATTGCCAAGCTATATTTATCAAAGAAATAAAGATGATTGATATTGTAAATATAACATGTTGTTAGTTAACTGATTAGGTAACAATTTCTGACAAAGTTGTTGGATACATGATCCCGTATATTGCAAGCGCCAACCACTACAAACATACGTGATGGCTATTACAAAATTGAAGGTAACCTAAGAAGTAAATATTTAGGGCATGATTTTGTCTCCTCTATTCCCTTATAAAATAAAGCCTGGCGGAATTAGAAAACCGAACTGTAATTGCAGTGTGTTAAGTTTTTCCTTGCTTGCCTTATAGGTTAATTATTAATAATTGCGTTCAAAATTTGAAGCTTGGGTGAACTTTGATAATCGGTGTGTGTCATACACATACATGCCCGTTTGCACCGTTTACTTTAAGACAGTGTTAAAATAAGTAATCTTAAAAAGACTAGTTTGCGTTGCACCGCTCTCTAAGTATTCCTTAAACCAGTTAAGGAGCACTTATTGTTAAGATCCTGGTTGGGTCGACTTAAGTTCGACTTAGTTTAAAGTCGCGTTTGGCAGCTGATTTAACCTGAAAAACTTTTCTTCAGAGAATGTAATTTTCGAAGTTGATTTTGATATCCTCGAAATAATAGCCTTCGACTTCCCGACGGGCTTTAGGATTGATAGAGAAAGCTCTGAAATTTCAAAATGACTTTTGAGTAAAACTAGCTGACCCGGCGAACTTCGTACCGTCACATTTTCGGAATTTCTAAAAGACTTTGTTTTATGACAAAATTTAAAAAAATGAACAATAGCTTCTTTTTTCAATGGGACCATATATTGAAATAAAGTTAAAATAAAATGATACGACTCTATATATTCATCATATTAATTTGTTTATTGACAAATATTGGAATACATTCATTTTTCAATGAATTAAATGAATTTTATGAATAATATCACACACTTATTTAAATATTAAATACTATTCTTAAAATTATTCTTATATTTTATTGTAATGCCTTGTAATGTACAATATTTCTGGTTTTTCCTTTTGGAGAAAAAACATATAGGGTTGAGCTGACCTTTTTGTTAATTTCTTGACCTGTAAAAGAAAAAAAATGCTTTTATCCAAACACACAAAACACGATTTAACCTCTAAACTATTATCAAAACAACGTCCGTCAGCTGCGTCCAATAGTGTTTTGCCTTCAAACGCTGACATCACTCTTCTTCCGTCTCATTATCTCGAAGACTGTACACCCCACTTACTTTACGCGTACACCGACCGATATTTTAACGCCTTACTGGTGGCATTTTTAACAATAAACACGACCCAACTTCTAAACTCACATCCAAACACACAAAACACGATTTAACCTCTAAACTATTATCAAAACAACGTCCGTCAGCCGCGTCCAAAAAAAACGTTTAATTAATTGATCGATTTTTACATTTTTTCTTGTATAAAACCTTGCCTTGGCAGCATCGAACACACAAAAAAAATAATTATCCTATTTGTTGCCAGCGTTCTGAAGTTATGCGCGTACATACATTACACATAATCATTTTTATATATAAGAATATTACCTAATACGTAAACCTACAAGACCAAATGATCAACAGAAACAACATGTCTTTCATCAGTTGCTAGCAGCACTTCGGTTTATGCCTGCGCTGGGAATTTGATCACAGATCACCTCATTTGATAACCATTGCTGATTTCTGAAGTATGCTGCTTTCTTTGTATTTATAGGTTAACCGTTCACATTTGACGCGGGTGTGTGCTAACTGTCTCTCCGTTAAATTCCAAAAGGTCCAAACGAGCATCGTGACCAAATTAAAGAGCTTCGACTTGCAATAGTTCGTTAACTACAAATTGAATGTGATTTGGGCACAAACCTTATTATATTCACTTAGGTCCATTTGCACCACCTTCAGTTAAAACTTAAGTGACACTTAAATCGCTAAAGGCCAACCTAACTCTTCGCACCAAACGGTAAGTGTCACTTATCTGCCAGTAAGTTTCCCTTAATTTAAGCGGTAGTTAGACCGGCTCTCAAATGTAATTAAGTGACCTTAACCTAACATTTTTGGATAATGCAAGCGAAGAGCTGAGTTAAAGAAAAAGGTAATAAAGCGAAGTCTGTGTAAATTTGCCAGTATGGAATTATAACGATTAATACGTGACTTTTACGCGGTTGATGACGATATTGAGGTCCTAGAAATAATTGCATATGGACTACCTCGAAATTCGTAGACGTCCTGACAATTTTCATGATTTTGACGATCTGTCGTTTTATAAAAGATTTCGTCTTACGAAACCTACTAATTGACAATTATTAATATTGATTGAAGACCAATAAAAAGAAAGTGTTGCTGCACTACGACCACATTATATAAAATTTCCACTAACCATTGAGGGGGTGCATAAAGTATAAAATGATTTTTACAATATCGCAAGATATCCAAGAGTTATTGGCTATTGATGACACTCACGTAAGAATTCAGTCACCTGGTATTAAGAATTTCAAGTTATATAAGTAAGTAACATATAACAGATTGCTTTTTAGGAGGTAATGATGCAGAAGTTCGAAGATTTTGACTTGGGGATATGGAATTAAAAGACGACGTGATTCTCTTCCAGCTTGCCTCCTTTGCTCTCCACGTCACCGCATCAGTTTTCTTGTATTCAATTATGTTCTTTTCTTGGAAAACTAAATTGAGCAGCAGTTGTTTTTCTTGCTCACTGTAGTTAACACCTCGCTGTTCATCCTAAATATTTACAATTATTTTAAGAATAAAAGAATCAATTATAGTTAAGTACTTACTATTTCTTGTCTATTCTTTTAAAAGCACGTTTTCTTTGTTTTTAGTGCCATTTATAATCATATTGTAATTGAAAATCTACACTAATAATAATAAAAAAAAGGGAAACTGTAAACTATCCTAACTTCAAACTTATATTGACAAATGCGACAAGCGACACTAATAAAAATGATCTTCAAAACATGGCCAGTGCCAATACAAGCATGAAAAATAACTATAAAATTCCAACGATGCCACATCTTCTTAGGTTTAAGTTTTACTTAAGGGCTTTTCGCAAACTATGATCGGGTTAACCCGATCAGGATCTGAATGTTCGGAAAGTAAGCCGGATCACGATCACTTACGTTCGGAAACTGAACGAAATGAACGGATCTTAGTCATATGATTGAATCATTTCAACCCTAGTATACCGGTGGGTAAATGCGATCAGCTGACGGGTTGTTTCGTTGTTTTGTTTTCTTTAACCTTAAAAGTTATGTTAGCTGCGTAGTTGACAGGTATTGAAGTTTGCGAGTTTTGTACTTTTCAGCTTTTCTATAAAAAATAGCTTGTTGGCTTAAAACTTTAGTGTTCTTTGGTTGTTATTGTTATTTAGCGTGAACGATGAGTGAAAAACAGGTTATAGCTCTTCACGATGAGCATGGAGAGGTGCACATCGTTACTCTCAGTCAGCATATCTCAAATCAGCTGTAATCAAAGAGGGGAAATTGAATTATCTGTACGAATATTTACCAAAATCAGTGTATCTAGGTATAACACTCTCAAAGTAATTGGTAATACATTTTCGCCTTTTTGAAGCATTCAATGCATACATCAATAAATTTTCCTCCTCGTCTTCCTCATCCTCCTCAAAAATAATAGTTTGGACGTATTGTATAAAAAACCTGTCCATGTTTGTAAGTCGCTGATAACTGCTAAATAAGAATTATTGAACAATTAAAATCGTTTATACAACTGAATAAACGGTCTCTGATAAAGGTCTATAAACACAGAAAAACTACAAAGATATAAACATAAAAAATCTATCCACGAAACTTTTAATAATAAGAGGTTTGTAGGGCAAGTTTGACATTTCCACAAAAAACAGAACGCGTCGTTCGGAAACTCTGATCAAAATTTCGTTCATGGTTAGGTTCCGCAATCAGCTGATGATAGGTGATCTATCTGATCCAGGATTACGGTTTCCGAAAAGCCCTTTAGTTAAACCATGTCAAAAACTGAATGGTACAAAAGAACATAATTATAAGTGACCCTTATATTTAAGTGATACTTTACTAAAGTATCAGTTTAGGGATGGATGGTGCAAATGGGCCTTAGTAACTGGAAATTAAGGCTTCCAGCTTTATCCACAACGCAGTTACAGGGGGGTCGAAAGTGCCTGAACGGCTTAGGGAGAAGGATGGTACGGCTATGTTTTTGTTTGTTTATCCAGATAGAGGACAGATGCCAAATAGAATGGCCACCAAGTTAATCTAATTTGGTGCCCGTGCACAGTTTCCCTTTGGCGCGACAAAAACAAAACATTTCCAAAATCATATAAAATACGCTTAATTATTTAAACGAGATTTTATTCGGGACACACTGTACATTGTCAGATTTATAGATCAATAGGCGGGCTGAGTTTTTTCCTACTTGTCCTGTCTTTATTAAAATTTAAAATGTACAGGAAACTTTTTTTGATTTTTGCCATAAATGTTAATTTGTGTGTAAAACTGAAAATATACAATGCCTTATAAACTACAAAACTACTGAATATTCAATTGAGTAGATACACAAAGAGCTCACTGTTTTCTTAAAATTAAACTACATACCCGAGAGACACTGTGAGTTTCACCTACAACGATGACTTGTAACAAAAATTCAATGAAAAGAATTGAACCGAAACGATAGAGGCAAAAAAGAAGAAGAAGAAACAGTATAGATGTAGATGGTACTTTCTTGTCACCAATCAAGTATGACAGCTGGTACGATGAACGTGATGATGAATGAAAGGTAAGCATTACGGACTTGTTCATTGTGGACTGTTAAAAGTGGCCACTGATTGCATTCGCTGGATGAAGAAGGATTTGGTCATTGTCAAGTTATACGGGGTGATTCATAATAAACTTTATACTTATTTTTTTATTGTTATTTAATATGAACATTGGGTTTAAGAAGTGATAAATCGATGATAAAGAAATGTCATTTTTAGGAGAATGACTCTTAGATGGCTATTGTTTTTTCTTATTCAAACGGATATGCCGAGAAAACTTTGAAGGGATTTGGATCGTTTTGGAAGACTCATATTAATTCAGGATCCAATGAGTATTTTTCATGGCATTGTTTTGCTCGGATGCTGGTTCTATTGCCAGCTACACCTCCACCTTTGCATGAAATACCGAAGTGTTCCTAGTGAAACCCTTATTTGTGAGTTTTTCCCTTTTTTCACTGTATTTTCCGACACTAGTTCCTTCCTTGCTTGTGGATCGTCTCTGTACCAATTCATCTCATCAGGTTTGTCCTTGTTTTGTTGCCTTAGAAGTCGCCTTCTTACCTTCAACATGATTGTTAGGTCAATCGGAGCTATGGCATTTGAAATGCTACTAAAGGTTTGATAGGCCAAAAAGTAGACTTCTTTTGTTAATTCTCTCATATTAATGACCATATATACCTCAATATAACATTCCTTGCACGACACCTGGTTTTGGAAGTAGTAAAAAAGCTTATGATGTAAATGCATACGTCAATAAATAATGCCAATGACACTCACGTCATTTTATATTTTCAATGTGAAACTGTATACAACTATATTTGACGTTATTTTATTGTAAGATACATACTCGATATAAAGCTTATAAACATTCCATCACGAACTATATATTATATGTTTTTGTTTTTGTGAAGTGACGAGTGGTATACGCTTTGTTTAGATAAGGGAAGTTGTGTGTGTGAGTGTATGTGTGTGTATGTGGGGCCTGTTTATAATATATAAAGACATTTATTATACAACTAGGAAATCTAACATATTGTCGAGAGTTGTCTAGAGATACAGTAAAAAAATTGACCTTTACCCTGACGTCATACCTACAAACCTCGAGAAATGAATCAATGAGTCAAAATAAATGTCTACTCTCTGTCATGTGCGTAAATATTTTCACTGTTTGTTTATCTTGTCAGTATTTTTTTGCGTTATAAATAACTAAATATTGCTGTGCTGTTGGTTGAAGTCAATTTAAATAAGTCCATATCACTGTTTTAAAATAGTCGAAAATTTAGATAAGAGTCCTATAATATTCTCTAAAAATGATTTTGTCTGCTACTAATACAATACACAAAAAAAAAATTATTCTATAACCATTAACGAAAGTAGAAATTTCTACGAATTTTTCATTTGAATAAATTTATTTAAATTTAAAACAGCACATAATTTAGTGCTAACAAAAGCAATTGGCTAGCATAATAAAAAATATCAAATCATTGGTAAGTGTACATGTACATGTATCTTTCTTACTTTTTGGGTGTTAACTTATTTCTTACTTTAATTGAATTTATAAATCTACCATAAATGATGTTCCCGTTACATGAAAGTTTAGCCACCGTCTAAGAAGTAAGGTTATGTTAAAAATATTTTTCTACTAGCGTGCGGAAAAGTCCACTTTTCCGCACTCATTTTAGTATTGAAAGAGTCACTTTTCCGCACTAGTCACTTAGTGCGGAAAAGAAAATTTGTTAAGTTTTTGGGGAGTATACTGACATTTGAATATTTAAAATATATATTTGTATGGCTGTAGTTTACAAAATGACTGAAAAATTAAGAAATTTATTAGAATTCTGCTATAATTTTTAATAAAAAGAAATTTAAGTTTCAATAATTTTTTAATGGCCCTGGTATAAGCCTAATCAAATGAATGTCAAATAATAATAAACATCTGACATTTTTTTATTTGTCACTTTGAATCACCGTAGCAACAAAGAAAAAATAAACCTGTCAGTCAAAACACTACCTTTTTCTTGAAGATAATTTTTCATGGATTTTTCAGACCAAGATTTGCCAGAGTCAGTTTTGGAAGTGGCTAGAACTGCAAACTTGGATCTACTACCATCAAAATCCCGTTATATGTATGAAAAGGAATATATTTTGTTTGAAAACTGGTGCCAGAATAAGGAAATTAAAACTTTCAAAGAAGACGTTTTTTGGCTTATTTCGCGGAAATTTCCAAAACATGCAAGCCAAACACTCTTTGGTCCAGGTACTCAATGTTAAAAAGTGAAATTAAACTCAAAAAAGACGTAATTTGTTGATATGTATTTAATAATAAATGTTTCTTTATGTTAACTTTTGGGTTTTTTTCCGTACACTAGTAGAAAAAATAGTGTACCTAACACGTGCGGAAAAGTATCACTTTCCGCACTAGTTAGGTAAACTACTATATTAAATGCAAAACAGAAAACTGGGAATTTCGTACTTACCGTAAAATAAAAATAACAAATAGAGGTTTTGAAAAAAACGATTTCATAGAATTTATCTGAATTCAAATGATAAAACGCTTTGAACAACACTCGATGTATGAAAATAATGACAGTTGTCATAAGAGTTCAAAATAAATTCTCATGAATACAACCGATTAATCGTTTTTGGCGATATGTCTTTTCAACATTTGGAGGTCATAATTAGAGATACAAAAGAACGTATGTATATTATGCTTGAAAGACAAGTGTACATATTGTATGATGTGTTTCTACTCTCAGTGAGAACTACTACTTCTGTCAGCAAGTAAGAAAAGATATTTATGGCGGCACTTTTCTTTGACCTATCCAAAGCATTTTATTGTAATAATATTTCGATAGTAGAAGCAAAAATATAAGCATTAGGATTTAGAGGGATATTCCTAAACTGGCTCTCATCTTACTTAAACATGAGGAAAATTCTGGTGAAGATTGATAATAACAAATCTGAATTACGTAATGTTGATCATGGAGTCCCACAAGGCTCTATTTTGGGTCCGTTAATATTTCTTTTATATATAAATGACCTTCCTTTATACACTAGCAGCAGATGCTGAATCTCTTTCGGAACTTCCTGACAAACTTGGTGAGCTTTCCCATAATTTTGTTGAATGGTGTAGAAGGATCCTAATAAGACTGTGCTTACGCAATTTTCTCCGAGAACTAAAAAATCTACCAATTTTACTATCATAGTTGAGTCCTTTGATGTACACGCATCTCAGACCACAACATTTTTGGGTATAATTTTAGATAGTAACATGAACTGGTCTTCAAATATTGAGCATATCTGTAAAAAGCTGAATAGCGCATATTATGCTATATTACAATTACGCACCATTCTTACTCATGAACAATTAATACAAGTGTATTATGCTCTGGTGTACTCCACCATATCTTATAATATAGTGCTATGGGGTGGTTCATCGAGCGCCTCTAAGGTTTTCATAAAACAAAAAAAAATATTAGATTGATTAACCATTTGAATCTTGCAAGGAAACTTTCAAAAAATATAATATTTTAACGCTACCTTCAATGTATGTATTTCATATGTCAGGGGTAACATTTCGGAGTTTCCTAAGAACTGTGATATCCATAACTACTCTACCAGATTTGGTGATAAGTTCTGTGTTCCTAGGCATTCAACAAACCTTTATGAACTTAGTCCCTACTATGCTGGAACAAGATTTTATAATCATCTTCCGTCTTCCATCAAAAACATAGTCAATTTTAACCGTTTCAAAACTCATTTTAAAAAATATCTTATTGACCAGTGTATGTATGTTGCAAATGATTTTTTCACCTAATCATTTATCAACTGTATACGTGAACGGCTAAATTATGGAATATTATCGTTATTTCGAGAACCGTTGAGTTTTAAGGGAAATCCCAAAACAGGTCGATTTCTGTTGTAAAATACCCATGTTATAACGTACATGGAATAGGGATGACGTCACTGGTGTAGGTGTAGTGACGTAATCGTTAATTTTTTTAAATAGAAATCGGTGTAATGTGACACCTCATTTGAACGAGAATTTAATTATCTATTTAACGACATTACATTTTTAACTAAAATATTTTTTAAGGGTACGAAAACAATTTTTTTTAATTTAAATTCAACCAAATTACAATTAATGCTTGAATTCATGTCTCTCTGAAGTAAATACATAAAAAAGCAAAAATAATTAAAAATTATATTGGACACAAAAAGTTCTCTCATAAACACTGAAACTTTTTGTCAAATGTTAATTCAAGCAAGTGATAGTGGCATAGTTACTGTAATATTTATTGTCGTAAATGTTTTGATTTTGTGAATTGTCATCAGTTGTCAATTGTAATTTTGGCTCACCTAAATAAAACACAACGGATATTAATCCTTAGCGGATGCGGAGATAAAAAAAGAACACAGAAAGAGGTATGCAATTTATTCAACGCAAAATATCCCGACAGACCCATCAGCCAATCAACAGTGAGTGAAATAGTCCAAAAATTTGAAGAAATTGGGCACGTTAAACATATTCCAAACGCTGGGCGTCCTAAAATTGAAGACAATGTGAAACTTGATATTTTATTAAATGTACATGACAATCCTCACAGTAGTTCAACACAAATTGGTGAATATGCTGGAGTTTCCCAACGATCGGTATTCCGTATTTTAAAAAAAGAAAAATACCATCCCTACAAAATTCAACTGCATCAACTGAATTAAACGACGACGATCCCGATCACCGCTTTCAATTTTCTGAAATTATGTTTCCGCAATCCACTTTTCATCATTCAAATCCTTTTTTCCGATGAAGCCATATTTTTTATACATGGTACCGTGAATCGTCAAAATTGCAGATATTGGAGTCAAGAAAACCCACATTGGATGAGTAAATGTATGGGCAGAGATCATCAATGACAAAATCATTGGCCCTTTTTTCTTTGAAGAAAATCTAACAGGAGAACGTTATTTAACTTTTTTGAGAAATCAACTTATATCTATCCTTGCTAACATCCAAATGCCAATAATTCAAATTCACCTAGTGAAAATATCTGGTTTCAACAAGATGGAGCCCCTCCGCATTACGCACGTGAAGTACGTCAATTTTTAAATAATTGCTTTCCCGGGAGGTGGATCGGAAGACGAGGTTTTATAGAGTGGCCAGCAAGGTCGCCAGATCTAACACCTCTAGACTTTTTCCTGTGGGGTTACATAAAATCAAAAGTTTATGTCAATAGACCCCAAAACTTACAGGACTACTTGAAAGTTAGAATTAGGCATGAAATGAGTCTAATTACTCCAGAAGTCATCCGCAATGTACTTGATGAATGTAGATTCGCATATTGTCAAGAAACCGATGGATGGCATTTCGAACGTTTAATTTAAAATAATTGTTATGCATAATTTGGTTACTTTAAAGTACATTATTAATTAAATCATTAGTTGTAATTTGGTTGAATTTAAATAAAAAAAATCGTTTTGAGTTAAAAATGTAATGTCGTTAAATAGAGAATTAAGTTCTCGTTCTTATGAGGTGTCACATTATACCGATTTCTATTTAAAAAAAATTAACGATTACGTCCCTACACCTACACCGGTGACGACATCCCTACTCCATGTGCGTTATAACATGGGTATTTTACATAAAAAATCGACCTGTTTCGGGATTTCCCTTGTAACTCGACGGTTCTCGAAATAATGATAATATTCCATAATTTAACCGTTCACGGTATATTATGTTCTATGTGTTTTTTTATGACTTGTATATCATGTAAAATATGACCTGAAGGGATGAATAAATTTATTATTATTATTATTTCCAACTCAAGTGTACTCTTGCTGGTAATGTTGACCTATCCCGAGCGTGTGTAAACGCATATGGGATTAGGCACAGCAGTTACATATTTATTTAGAAATTTACGGACAGTGTGACAAGTATTCAAAATTGCAGCTTTCTGTGTTTTTGTCTGTGTTTTTGTGAAGACCTAGTTTGGTGAGGCTGTCTTGTAGAGTTTTGGGGATTAGTCCCGTAGATGAAACAATGACCGACACCACCTCTACTTTCTCTGCATGCCACATCTGTCCTACCTCAATTGCAAGATCTTGCAATTTTCTCGTTGTATTTGTCTATAATATTGTTGTTATTGGGTACAGCAACATCCACTAGGAGAACCGAGTTAGCTTTTTTATCCACAACCACAATATCAGGCCGGTTATTCGTCACCCTCCTATCGGTGATAATTGACCTATCGTAGTATAGTCTAAAATCAGCATTCTCTAGAACTGCATGCGGATGGTACTTGTAATAAGGCGTGTAGGTGTTAACTAATCCAAATTTGTTGGCCAACTTCTGATGGATGATGTTGCAAAGTTGATTGGGCCTGCGTAGGTAATCAATGTTAGCTATGGCTGAAAATCCCGACGTAATGTGTTGTATCGTCTCTGTTGTTTGTTGACACCTTCTGCACTTGTCCGATACGATATTTGGATCTCTTATAACAAATTTCTTGTAATTATTGGTATTAATTACTTGGTCTTGGATCGCCGTCATCAATCCTTCTGTTTCTGGAAACAATGTTCCATCAGAGAGCCACTTATTTGATGCTTCCTTGTCGATATATGGTTGATTGAGGTCGTGATGATGTCGACCATGGAGCGCTTTCTGGGCCCACTCTGCCTGTTTGTCAGAGTCTGTAACGATTTCAAGTTTATTATCAGGGTTTACAAGATCTAAGGGGGAATAGTTTTTATCTGCTTTCACGACCAGCTCATGCAATTTAGATGTTTGGGCCTTGCCAATGAAGAATTTTTGGAGTTGGGATATTTGTTTGTAATGTAAATTAACTATGTCCGTTAGAGCTCTCCCTCCCTCTTTTCTTGGTAGAGTGGTCCTAATAACTGATGATGTCGGGTGGTGACATTTGTGTTTGGTCATCATGGTTCGCGTTGTTCTTTGGATATCTTCCAGCTCTGTTTTTGTCCACTTCAGAATTCCAAATGAGTATGTCAGGACCGGTATGGCGTAGGTGTTAATTGCTTTGGCAAGATTTCCTGCGTTCAACTGGGATTTCAATAAAGCAGTTATCCTTTGAGTGAACTGTCCTCGAATTTTGGTTTTTGCTTGCTTCTGGTCTAGTAGCTTAGCTTGCTGAAATCCTAGATATTTGTAGGTTTCACCATTTTGCATGGCATTTATAATGTTCCCATTAGGTAGTAACACATCTCCGTTAACGATTTTACCCTTCTCGATATTCAAGGTTTTGCACTTGTCTAATCCAAATCCCATTTGTATATCACTGGAAAATGTTTCAGTGATATTGAGTAAATGTTGAATTTGACGCTGGTTTGATGCGTATATTTTGATGTCATCCATGTATAAAAGGTGGGAAACAGTGCAGCTAGTGTTCCTGTTGGCTTTGATTTTAAAGCCGTAATCCGTATCATTAAGTAGCTTGGAAAGTGGATTCATTGCCAAACAAAACCAAAGCGGACTCAGGGAGTCGCCCTGGAAGATCCCCCTACGGATAGAAATTTCATCAGTTTCGAGGTATTGACCATTTATTTGTAAATGAAGGATCGTTCGCCAGTGCTTCATCGATGATTCAAGAAAAGTAACAAGAATGGGGTGTACTTTGTAAATTTGCAAAACTTTAACAAGCCAGGAATGTGGAACGCTATCAAATGCTTTCCTATAATCTACGAAAGCCGTGTAGATGTTGCGCTGTTCCTTCTGCGCCTGTTTTAGTATTACCGAATCGATGATGAGTTGTTCTTTGCTTGCTTGGTGATCTCGTCTGCACCCTTTCTGTTCTTCCGACAAGATGTTGTTATGATCCGCATGTCTGTAAATACGGTTAGTAATGCAAGACGTTAATATTTTATATATAGTTGGAAGGCATGTTATAGGTCTATACTGCGTAGGATCGTGAGTTTGATGCGTTTTGGGAAGCAAGTGGGTCGAACCCAGTGTCAGAAATGGTGGTGTATCTTCTGGGTGTTGCAGAATATGTGTAAATGATCTTGCTATTGCTTCATGCAGACTGTCAAACTTCTTATACCAGAAGTTTTGGACATTGTCAACTCCTGGTGTCTTCCAACTACTGGTGCTCTTTATATCTTCGGTTACCTCGCTTGTTGTCAAGTTAACGAAACGCATTGGTTCAATGTTAATTTTTTCCTCCTCAGTTCTTATCCAGTGAGCGTTGGATTTATGTTCGATAGGGTTCGACCATAAAGAAGACCAGTACTCCGTTAGCTCATCTTTATTCGGAAGACTTTGGTTGTGATTGTTTACTGTACCGCTTAGTTGCCTGTAAAATAACTTCTGATTGTTATTGAATAAGTAGTTCTGTTGCTTCCTTTTCGTGCACTTGACATATCGTGACAAACGTTTGGATTTTGCCTTTAACTTTTGCCTGACTAAATCCATATATTCACATACATGTTGTTTATGTTGTGGGTGACCTGTAAAAGTTTTGATTTTTCGATAGATCTTTCTCACTCTGTTTGTTAAGCGCCTAGACGGTTTCAAGTTGTTTTTAAACTCTGTTAGCTGCCCTAATTCCCTTCTGATGTCATCAATGGACTTTTCCAGCCGGCGTTGCCACCAAGGCTTGAGCTGTTTGTAGTCTTTACCCCGATTGTTCTTTGGGGATTGGATTTGTTGATTGTGACTTCGAAGCACTGCTACCGCTCCACAATAGATGAGAGTGTGAAGTTGTTCCAGCGCTTCGCAATCTTTAGCATGGTTCTGCAGTAGTAAGTTCACAGCTGCTAGTATGCTGTTAGTGCTCTTATTGGTTCGCAGCTTGGGTAGTTTTGGCCGGTGTATTGGGTTGGTGCCATTAAATTCCGCTAGTGCTTTACAAAGTTCCGTATTATAGTCATTATCGGTGGTTTTGTCGCAATCATTGTTTATTTCCTCAACGCCATTGTGGTCTCCTTGTGCATTCTCCGATTTATGTGTATCCTGATCGGTAATTATGTGATTCTCTCCATCTTGAAGGTCAAGAAGGACTTCACCTCGAATTTGTTGCAACGTCGGACCGGGTAGTAGATTGTTTCTCACAATACTTCGACGTTGGTCAGCAATACGCTGTTCCGTGAGATGGTGAAATTCTGGAAAATGTTCAATGAATGCACGGTGGAGGGCGTATCTGTATATATTTACTTAATTACAGTTACCTGTAAATAATTGTCATATAAGTAAAGCGTGATCTATAGACGTCAAAAAAATAATAGTTCAATACTATAAGCGTTTAATAGTATTGAACTATTATTTTTTTGACGTCTATAGATCACGCTTTACTTATATGACAATTATTTACAGGTAACTGTAATTAAGTAAATACCTACAAAACCGAGATGGTTTTTTGTGGATATAGAATTTTGGTTTGTGATTAGATGTATAGATGTCGCCGATATCGCACTCTTAACATTTCCTTTATTAAGGCTAATGTATTGGTGTGGTATCAACGTAGTCTCTAGTCCAGGATTATGCTCTCAGAGCAAAAACGCCGAAACCGGTCCACAAGTGATGTTATTCCTTCTAATCGCAAACAAGAATGGTTGGTTCTATCTTAACAGATATACCAACCCCGTTTACTTTAGAAGTGTAATTCAATGTCTGTCGGGGCATATAGCCCGGGAAGTAGTTGTTGCTTCTTAGTGGACGGTCTGCTCTTTGGAAATTAATTTTTCTAATTTTGTAAAGCGTTTAATAGTATTGAACTATAATTTTTTTGGCGTATCTGTATGTCGTCATATCAGTTTCCATCTTGGTGATTTTAAAGTAGGAGCGCATAATGAATGAGTTTTGCTCGATAGTCCACTTCATGCGCTTCCTGGGCTTTCCGGCTTTTGTGGTCGTAGATGTGCCGGCTTGCGTCACTCCAGAAACATCAGAAGCCGGTGGCGGAGGATCGATGTTGTTTTCCCCCTGAGTGTGGTTCGCAGTAGCCCTACTCGGTGTCACGCTGCTCCTACCGCTAACCGAGGAAGAAGGTAAATCATTTTTCGAACAAGTCCTTCTAGCACCAACTTGAACGCGACAAGAGTTTAAGGTGTTGCAATGTCGATTCACCTGACGATTCCTGAGATTTAAGGTCCCGGAATTTACAATCGAATTATTGCTCCCCCCAGAATCCGTGGAGCAGACAGCCGATGTACTAGGTACACTAGCAGTGTGGGATTCTGAGCATTTAGCTCTACCCACCTGGGGTAATCTAGTTTTACAATTCGACATCGTGATTGTCGCATTTTAGACCTACTGCCAGGTGCTGATTCAGCCGCTCCTTACATGGAGAACAGACGCTGTCGGAGTACCGCTCCTTACATGGAGACCATCGTGTCCTGAAACTAACTGGTTTTGGTTCGCTCCGAGGTATTTAATTTCCTCGATACCTTCTATATCCAAAAGGCATTCCCCGATCCACCACCTGGGGAAGCGCCCGATAGGGGACCAGTACCCCCACGGTTATTATTATTATTATTATTTCCAACTCAAGTGTACTCTTGCTCAGCTCTTGCTGGTAATGTTCACCTATCCCGAGCGTGTGTAAACGCAAATGGGATTAGGCACAGCAGTTACATATTTAGAAATTTACGGACAGTGTGACAAGTATTCAAGATTGCAGCCTTCTGCAGATCGATATATGTGTTTTTGTGAAGACCTAGTTTGGTGAGGCTGTCTTGTAGAGTTTTGGGGATTAGTCCCGTAGATGAAACGATGACCGGCACCACCTCTACTTTCTCTGCATGCCACATCTGTCCTACCTCAATTGCAAGATCGGTGTATTTTGCAATTTTTTCGTTGTATTTGTCTAAAATATTGTTGTTATTGGGTACAGCAACATCCACCAGCAGAACCGAGTTAGCTTTTTTATCCACAACCACAATATCAGGCCGGTTATTCGTCACCCGTCTATCGGTGATAATTGACCTATCGTAGTATAGTCTAAAATCAGCATTCTCTAGAACTGTATACGGATGGTACTTGTAATAAGGCGTGTAGGTGTTAATTAATCCAAATTTGTTGGCCAACTTCTGATGGATGATGTTGCAAAGTTGATTGTGCCTGCGTAGGTAATCAATGTTAGCTATGGCTGAACATCCCGACGTAATGTGTTGTATCGTCTCTGTTGTTTGTTGACACCTTCTGCACTTGTCCGACACGATGTTTGGATCTCTTATAACAAATTTCTTGTAATTATTGGTATTAATTACTTGGTCTTGGATCGCCATCATAAATCCTTCTGTTTCTGGAAACAATGATCCATCAGAGAGCCACTTATTTGATGCTTCCTTGTCGATATATGGTTGATTGAGGTCGTGATGATGTCGACCATGGAGCGCTTTCTGGGCCCACTCTGCCTGATTGTCAGAGTCTGTAACGATTTCAAGTTTATTATCAGGGTTTACAAGATCTAAGGGGGAATAGTTTTTATCTGCTTTCGCGACCAGCTCATGCAATTTAGATGTTTGAGCCTTGCCATTAAGTAAATGTTGAATTTGACGCTGGTTTGATGCGTATATTTTGATGTCATCCATGTATAAAAGGTGGGAAACAGTGCAGCTAGTGTTCCTGTTAATTTTGATTTTAAAGCCGTAATCCGTATCGTTAAGTAGCTAGGAAAGTGGATTCATTGCCAAACAAAACCAAAGTGGACTCAGGGAGTCGCCCTGGAAGATCCCCCTACGAATATAAATTTCATCAGTTTCGAGGTATTGACCATTTATTTGTAAATGAAGGTTCGTTCGCCAGTGCTGCATCGATGATTCAAGAAAAGTAACAAGAATGGGGTGTACTTTGTAAATTTGCAAAACTTTAACAAGCCAGGAATGTGGAACGCTATCAAATGCTTTCCTATAATCTACGAAAGCCGTGTAGATGTTGCTCTGTTCCTTCTGCGCCTGTTTTAGTATTACCGAATCGATGATGAGTTGTTCTTTGCAGCCTTGGTGATCTCGTCTGCACCCTTTCTGTTCTTCCGACAAGATGTTGTTATGATCCGCATGTCTGTAAATACGGTTAGTAATGCAAGACGTTAATATTTTATATATAGTTGGAAGGCATGTTATAGGTCTATACTGCGTAGGATCGTGAGTTTGATGCGTTTTGGGAAGCAAGTGGGTCGAACCCAGTGTCAGAAATGGTGGTGTATTTTCTGGATGTTGCAGAATATGTGTAAATGATCTTGCTATTGCTTCATGCAGACTGTCAAACTTCTTATACCAGAAGTTTTGGACATTGTCAACACCTGGTGTCTTCCAACTACTGGTGCTCTTTATAGCTTCGGTTACCTCGCTTGTTGTCAAGTTAACGAAAGGCATTGGTTCAATGTTTATTTTTTCCTCCTCAGTTCTTATCCAGTGAGCGTTGGATCTATGTTCGATAGGGTTCGACCATAAAGAAGACCAGTACTCCGTTAGCTCATCTTTATTTGGAAGACTTTGGTTGTGATTGTTTACTGTACCGCTTAGTTGCCTGTAAAATAACTTCTGATTGTTATTGAATAAGTAGTTTTGTTGTTTCCTTTTCGTGCACTTGACATATCGTGACATATCGTGACAAACGTTTGGATTTTGCCTTTAACTTTTGCCTGAGTAAATCCTTATTATTATTATTATTTTTTTAAATTATAGAGCGTCGGCTGTAAAGGCCATTGGCTCTGTACGTCGAGAATCAGGGGAGAAAACTCATGTTCACTCATTAGAGTAGTGTTGGACTTCATTTACATGACCTACCAACCAAAAACCCCCTGTGTAGATTTGTTGATGTTCATTGTTAGACGGTTCTATTAAAACATAAATCGATAAGCTAGGGTTGAGATCAAATTTTAAAATACATATCTATCAATTTTAAATATTCGATAACTTTCTGAAAGTTCGTTGTTAAGGACAGATATGTTGGGTCGTTATTTTTTATACCTACTTGATGTCTAAAGTCTTTAAATTTTTCGCAATATAAAAGACTATGTTCGACTGTAAGTTGAGAACTACACTCTTCACATTCAGGGGGTATTCTTCCAAGAAGTAAGTATGAAGATGTTAAATTTGTATGACCCATTCTTATTCTAGATATGATGACCTGATTTTTTCTGTTTGCTAGGCTGTATATACTTGGGCATAAGGATACAATTGGTTTTACTGTTTGGAGGAAAGTGTTATTTAGATGCCACTCATTTTGCCAAGTATTCACAATTCTGTTGCTGAGGTTATTTTTCAAATCATGATGGGAATATCTGCTTACGTTTATAATGTCTAATAAAGTTGCTTCTTTCGCTGCTTTATCAGCCTTTTCATTTCCTGGTATGCCTTTGTGACTTGGTACCCAGATAAAAATAACATCTGTTCCATGCACTGTCAATTCATGAAGAATAGTAAGAATACTTTTGTTGAGGAGATCTTCGTTATTTGTATTTTTAGGGATGTTAAGCAGCTGAGAGACTCAGAACAGATTGCAGCATTTTTTATATGATTATTTTTTATATACAATAATGATTCCAGAACTGCATGCTGTTCTGCATAGTAGACACTTGACCAGGGAAAGTGTTTCCATTTCAGTGTTACGTCTTTAGTGGAAATCACACTCCCTACACCTTGGTCTGTTTTAGAGCCATCGGTGTATATTTGAACTGGGTTTTTGTGAGAACTTAAAATCATCTTCAATTCATTCATAAACATATCGATTGGAGTATTGTTTTATTCGTATTTTTGGCAGTCGATATGAATGTTGGGTGGTTCAATTGACCACGGGGGAATATCCATTTCTATAGCAGGAAATACAGGTGGTATATCGTATCCCAAGTTTGTCATTAATTGGAAAGCTCGGACCGCAAACGGAAGACCACTAGTGAGTCGGATATGTGAAAAAGCGTCCTGAGATTCGTTGAATATAATAGAATGTACTGGGTGGGAGGGTGAAGTAAGTATTTTACAAAAATAACTAGCTATCATATATTCTCTTCTATAACGGAGAGGCGGGATGCCCGCTTCACAACACAACGATGGATATGAGGTGGTTCTAAAAGCTCCTAGTGCTAACCGAAGTCCGTTAGCTTGAACATATTCGAGAGATTTGAGATTAGAGTCGCTAGCTGCGCCATAAATTACACTTCCATACTCCATCTTCGACAGTACCAGAGCCTTGTAAAGATTAATAAGTATATTCATATCTGCACCCCAGTTAATATTTGACATAACCCTCAATATATTCAAACGTTTTTTACACCTCACCGCCAGATCTGTAATATGTTCTTTCCATACTAGTTTCTTATCAAAAATCAAACCCAAAAATCTTGTAGATTCCTTAATTTCTATTTTTTTTCCATACAAACGAAAATTTGGTTCAGGGTGGGGTTTTCTAAGTCTGCAGAAGTGTATACAGTGGGTTTTACTGGAACAGATTTTAAAACCATTATTTTCAGCATAGGAACATATTTTGTTTATGGTTTCTTGTAGTGTTTCAACTATCTCGTCCATATTTTGTGCTGAGTAATATATAGCCAGGTCATCTACATACAAACTTCTTTTCACTTCATCAGGAATTACTTCAGCTAACCCATTTACTGCCACCAAAAAAAGAACAACACTTAAATTCGATCCCTGAGGTATGCCATTTTCTAATACGTGAGTATCAGATACGCTTTGTCCAACTCGTACCCTAAATGTTCTATCACTCAAGAACTGGCTTATGAATATTGGAAGTGGACCTCGTAAGCCCCAGTTATATAATTTTTTCAATATTCCATGTCTCCATGTTGTGTCAAAAGCTTTTTCCAGATCAAAAAATAACGCCACTGTATGTGATCTGGTGGCGAAACTGCGCTTAATAAAGTTGTCTAATGATACGAGCTGATCGATAGTCGATCTCCCTCTTCGAAACCCCATTTGGAAGTTAGAAAGAAGTTGTTTATTTTCTAGCAACCACATTAACCTAATACTGATCATTTTTTCTAGTGTTTTTCCTAGGCAACATATAAGAGAAATTGGTCTGTAACTTGCTGGGTTTTGGGCATCCTTTCCAGGTTTGGGGATAGGAATCACCATAACTTCTCTCCATTTCAGGGGGTAGTTTCCTTGTTTAAAAATATTGTTAAAAATATTAAGTAGGTACATTTTCTTGGGTTCAGTTAATTGTTTGAGGAGTTCCCAAGGAATTTGATCGTTACCTGGAGCTGTATTTTTCGTCGTTGACAACGCATGGTCCAGCTCTTGTAGGGTGAAAGGAAGATTATAGTATAAATCCTCATTTGTGTTAAAAATAAAATCAGTATTCTGTTCCAATTCTTTCATTTCATTAAATGCATCACTGTGATTTGTAGAGGAACTGATAGATTCAAAGAATATGGCCAACTGCTCAGCTATGTTTTCGTCGCCAGTGATCTCACGGCCATTCACAATTAATATAGGGGAGGACATGGAGAGACTGCATCCTTTTATTTTTCTCACCTTCTCCCATACCTCGTTTGAAGGGGTATTTATAGTAATGGAACTTACATATTTCCTCCAGGATTCCCTTTTGCTTTTAACCAACAAAAACCGTGCCTTTGCTCTTAACTTTTTAAAAATTATCATTTTCTCGGTCGTAGGAAATCTCTTGAATGTGTTGTAGGCTTTCTTTTTGTTCCTAATGGCTGTTTCCAATTCAGTGTTCCACCAAGGGACTCTTTTTGCTGGGAGTATACCTTTCGATTGGGGTATGGACAACTCAGCTGCTTCTTGAATTTCTTTTGTAAATTATTCGACTTGTTCACTCACGGTAGATCCTACAGTTTCAAGCGAACTCAAGGTATTTTTGTATAATTCCCAATTGGCCTTTCTGAGGTTCCATTTTTGTCGGTAACTTGTTTTCATCGGTTTATTTGCTAGATCAATATGAATTGGAATATGGTCTGCGTTCCATTCATGTTTGACTTTCCACTGAAAATTTATAGCAATTTGGGGGGACGAAATACTAAGATCTATTGCAGATAATGTATTTGATCTAGTATTTAAATAAGTTCCCTCTCCCGAATTGAGAATTATGAGATCACGTTCATCAATGATGTCTTCAATGATCCGACCTCCAGCACATGTTCTGGTAGATCCCCATAAAACATTATGTACATTAAAGTCGCCTAATACTAAAAAAGGTTCCGGTAACTGTTGAAAACAGTTTCTGAGTTCTTGAGAGGTCCAATTCGCATTTGGTAGATAAATGTTACATATTGTCATTTTTATGGGATAACTTACTTTTATCGCTACAGCCTGTAAAGTTCTTGTTAAAGGAATGACAGAAAACGGAATGTGTTCTTTAATAAAAGTAACTACACCACTTCTTGCTCTTTGATCAGGTATAATATCTTTTCTGATTGACTTGTACCACCTTAAATTAAAATTTTCTTGTGGTTTTAAGTGTGATTCTTGGATACACACGCAGAAAGGTGTTCTGTTGAGAAGTTGAGCCTTTAATTCGGGATAGTGGAGTTTAATTCCATTACAATTCCACTGTATTATATTTTCGTTTTTGGTCATTAGGATTGTTTAAGCAAATAACTCATAGGTAACCAATTATGAGAAGATTAAATATTTCTTACTTAAATTTGTTGGTGGAATGTAAACTCCTGGGTAAATCAATAAATATGTAGGTACTTAAATAATATAGAAATAGTAAAAACATTGATATTAATGTAACAAGGACATTAATAAGTATAAAGTTAAAATTGTATAAATTATAAAACTGTAGTAATAAATCACAAAAAATTTTAGGCAAAGAGTCAGATTACTGACTGTCTGTTATAATGTCTGGCTCTATTTCAGATTTCGTATTTCTTTCTTTGGAGGTTTTTCTGGGTTTGCCTTTCGGCCAACCTTTGCGAATTTTTTTGCGGGTTTCGCTCGCTACCGAGTTAGCCTCGGATTCGCTGGTGATAAGTTCATCTGGACTTAATGGTCGCTTTTCAGAGGATTGGTTATAAACAGGCGCAATGCGGTGCTCCATCTGAATGTTGGTTGGTGGAGGCATAAGATTGGTTAACCTTTTGGAATTAAGTTTACTCGTTATTTCGTCAACTATCTTAGGAACCAGTCCGTTAATGATTTCTTCCATTCTTGTAACTTGCGAGGTGGTCGCCTGGGAGAACGATACATTTGGTTTTGGGGTTGTGACTACGACTTTTCTTTTGGCTTCTGGGTAAGATAAGTTTTCTTTAGTTTTAACCTCCTGTATAGCTGCTTCTAGTTTAAAAACGGGACAATCTCTTGATCTAGCGGAGTGAGGTCCTTGACAATTTACACATTCTATTGGAGGGTTACAGGGAGAACCAGTGTGTATTTCTTTGCCACAGACGCAAATTTGTGGTTTGTCACATTTTAAGGAAGTGTGTCCAAAACGCTGACAGCGAAAGCATCTTAGTGGAGCTGGAATATAAAGTCTTACGTTCAGGGAATAAGAAGCAGCTTTGATTGTCTTAGGTAGATTTGGAGTATTAAACGTCAGAACATGATTAGGTGTTTCGACAAATTCTCCATTTCGTTTTGATTTGATCCTGTATACAGAAATAATTCCCTGATTTTCTAGTTCACTCAAAATTTCGTCTGTTGAACAATTCAATAGGTCAGGACAAAAGATAATACCCTTTGAATAGTTCAGTGATTTATGAGGACTAACTTCTACTTCCATGTCACCAAACCTGTTCATTTTCAGTAGTTTGCCACTTTGAGCGGCCGACAATGTTTCAATCAGCAGGCCTTCTTTATTTTTTTTCACATTTTTCACATTTCCGCAATATCCAAACAAAACTTTTTGTATTACAAAAGGATTGACTTTGGAGAAGTCATCCTCTTTTCTTTTTATGGCCAGAAACCGGGGATTTACCGCCTTTTCCTGGCTCGTTGTATTGTCACTGTTTTGAGAGGGTGACACCTCTGTGAGGTTATTTTTTTTTGTGAGTTACCATATGTGTCCCCCGAGTCGGGAAGAAAAATACGGTCCATCACAGTATTGCTCCCTTACCGTAATAAGGTCATATATTACAACCAGATCTGACCAAGTGTCTGGAGGGCATCGTTAGAGACCACATGTCGGGTGGGTCATTCACCTCATTAGCACGATAAGCTTCCACCGTAAGGTTCCGGATTTTTTATCGAGGTTTACTCCTCTAGATCCCTGGGATCTAACCGCTTAGTCGCCTTTTACGACAGGTGGGCTATCCCTTGGGGGTATTCTTCTGAGTGGTCCCGCCCCCAGATCCTTATTCAATCATTATTATTATTATTATTATTATTTCCAACTCAAGTGTACTCTTGCTCAGCTCTTGCTGGTAATGTTCACCTATCCCGAGCTTGTGTAAACGCAAATGGGATTAGGCACAGAAATTTACGGACAGTGTGACAAGTATTCAAAATTGCAGCCTTCTGCAGATCGATGTATGTGTTTTTGTGAAGACCTAGTTTGGTGAGGCTGTCTTGTAGAGTTTTGGGGATTAGTCTCGTAGATGAAACGATGACCGGCACCACCTCTACTTTCTCTGCATGCCACTTCTGTCCTACCTCAATTGCAAGATCGGTGTATTTTGCAATTTTCTCGTTGTATTTGTCTAAAATATTATTGTTATTGGGTACAGCAACATCCACTAGGAGAACCGAGTTAACGTTTTTATCCACAACCACAATATCAGGCCGGTTATTCGTCACCCGTCTATCGGTGATAATTGACCTATCGTAGTATAGTCTAAAATCAGCATTCTCTAGAACTGCATGCGGATGGTACTTGTAATAAGGCGTGTAGGTGTTAACTAATCCAAATTTGTTGGCCAACTTCTGATGGATGATGTTGCAAAGTTGATTGTGCCTGCGTAGGTAATCAATGTTAGCTATGGCTGAACATCCCGACGTAATGTGTTGTATCGTCTCTGTTGTTTGTTGACACCTTCTGCACTTGTCCGACACGATGTTTGGATCTCTTATAACATATTTCTTGTAATTATTGGTATTAATTACTTGGTCTTGGATCGCCATCATAAATCCTTCTGTTTCTGGAAACAATGTTCCATCAGAGAGCCACTTATTTGATGCTTCCTTGTCGATATATGGTTGATTGAGGTCGTGATGATGTCGACCATGGAGCACTTTCTGGGCCCACTCTGCCTGTTTGTCAGAGTCTGTAACGATTTCAAGTTTATTATCAGGGTTTACAAGATCTAAGGGGGAATAGTTTTTATCTGCTTTCGCGACCAGCTCATGCAATTTAGATGTTTGAGCCTTGCCAATGAAGAATTTTTGGAGTTGGGATATTTGTTTGTAATGTAAATTAACTATGTCCGTTAGAGCTTTCCCTCCCTCTTTTCTTGGTAGAGTGGTCCTAATAACTGATGATGTCGGGTGGTGACATTTGTGTTTGGTCATCATGGTTCGCGTTGTTCTTTGGATATCTTCCAGTTCTGTTTTTGTCCACTTCAGAATTCCAAATGAGTATGTCAGGACCGGTATCGCGTAGGTGTTAATTGCTTTGGCAAGATTTCCTGCGTTCAACTGGGATTTCAATAAAGCAGTTATCCTTTGAGTGAACTGTCCTCGAATTTTGGTTTTTGCTTGCTTCTGGTCTAGTAGCTTAGCTTGCTGAAATCCTAGATATTTGTAGGTTTCACCATTTTGCATGGCATTTATAATGTTCCCATTAGGTAGTAACACATCTCCGTTAACGATTTTACCCTTCTCGATATTCAAGGTTTTGCACTTGTCTAATCCAAATCCCATTTGTTTATCACTGGAAAATTTTTCAGTGATATTAAGTAAATGTTGAATTTGACGCTGGTTTGATGCGTATATTTTGATGTCATCCATGTATAAAAGGTGGGAAACAGTGCAGCTAGTGTTCCTGTTGGCTTTGATTTTAAAGCCGTAATCCGTATCGTTAAGTAGCTTGGAAAGTGGATTCATTGCCAAACAAAACCAAAGTGGACTCAGGGAGTCGCCCTGGAAGATCCCCCTACGGATAGAAATTTCATCAGTTTCGAGATATTGACCATTTATTTGTAAATGAAGGTTCGTTCGCCAGTGCTTCATCGATGATTCAAGAAAAGTAACAAAAATGGGGTGTACTTTGTAAATTTGCAAAACTTTAACAAGCCAGGAATGTGGAACGCTATCAAATGCTTTCCTATAATCTACGAAAGCCGTGTAGATGTTGCGCTGTTCCTTCTGCGCCTGTTTTAGTATTACCGAATCGATGATGAGTTGTTCTTTGCAGCCTTGGTGATCTCGTCTGCACCCTTTCTGTTCTTCCGACAAGATGTTGTTATGATCCGCATGTCTGTAAATACGGTTAGTAATGCAAGACGTTATTATTTTATATATAGTTGGGAGGCATGTTATAGGTCTATACTGCGTAGGATCGTGAGTTTGATGCGTTTTGGGAAGCAAGTGGGTCGAACCCAGTGTCAGAAATGGTGGTGTATCTTCTGGATGTTGCAGAATATGTGTAAATGATCTTGCTATTGCTTCATGCAGGCTGTCAAACTTCTTATAGCAGAAGTTTTGGACATTGTCAACTCCTGGTGTCTTCCAACTACTGGTGCTCTTTATAGCTTCGGTTACCTCGCTTGTTGTCAAGTTAACGGAAGGCATTGGTTCAATGTTTATTTTTTCCTCCTCAGTTCTTATCCAGTGAGCGTTGGATTTATGTTCGATAGGGTTCGACCATAAAGAAGACCAGTACTCCGTTAGCTCATCTTTATTTGGAAGACTTTGGTTGTGATTGTTTACTGTACCGCTTAGTTGCCTGTAAAATAACTTCTGATTGTTATTGAATAAGTAGTTTTGATGTTTCCTTTTCGTGCACTTGACATATCGTGACAAACGTTTGGATTTTGCCTTTAACTTTTGCCTGAGTAAATCCATATATTCACATACATGTTGTTTATGTTGTGGGTGACCTGTAAAAGTTTTGATTTTTCGATAGATCTTTCTCACTCTGTTTGTTAAGCGCCTAGACGGATTCAAGTTGTTTTTAAACTCTGTAACTCTGTTAGCTGCCCCAATTCCCTTCTGATGTCATCAATTATTATTATTATTATTATTATTATTATTTCCAACTCAAGTGTACTCTTGCTCAGCTCTTGCTGGTAATGTTCACATATCCCGAGCGTGTGTAAACGCAAATGGGATTAGGCACAGCAGTTACATATTTAGAAATTTACGGACAGTGTGACAAGTATTCAAAATTGCAGCCTTCTGCAGATCGATGTATGTGTTTTTGTGAAGACCTAGTTTGGTGAGGCTGTCTTGTAGAGTTTTGGGGATTAGTCCCGTAGATGAAACGATGACTCACACTCCCTACACCTTGGTCTGTTTTAGAGCCATCGGTGTATATTTGAACTGGGTTTTTGTGAGAACTTAAAATCATCTTCAATTCATTCATAAACATATCGATTGGAGTATTGTTTTATTCGTATTTTTGGCAGTCGATATGAATGTTGGGTGGTTCAATTGACCACGGGGGAATATCCATTTCTATAGCAGGAAATACAGGTGGTATATCGTATCCCAAGTTTGTCATTAATTGGAAAGCTCGGACCGCAAACGGAAGACCACTAGTGCGTCGGATATGTGAAAAAGCGTCCTGAGATTCGTTGAATATAATAGAATGTACTGGGTGGGAGGGTGAAGTAAGTATTTTACAAAAATAACTAGCTATCATATATTCTCTTCTATAACGGAGAGGCGGGATGCCCGCTTCACAACACAACGATGGATATGAGGTGGTTCTAAAAGCTCCTAGTGCTAACCGAAGTCCGTTAGCTTGAACATATTCGAGAGATTTGAGATTAGAGTCGCTAGCTGCGCCATAAATTACACTTCCATACTCCATCTTCGACAGTACCAGAGCCTTGTAAAGATTAATAAGTATATTCATATCTGCACCCCAGTTAATATTTGACATAACCCTCAATATATTCAAACGTTTTTTACACCTCACCGCCAGATCTGTAATATGTTCTTTCCATACTAGTTTCTTATCAAAAATCAAACCCAAAAATCTTGTAGATTCCTTAATTTCTATTTTTTTTCCATACAAACGAAAATTTGGTTCAGGGTGGGGTTTTCTGAGTCTGCAGAAGTGTATACAGTGGGTTTTACTGGAACAGATTTTAAAACCATTATTTTCAGCATAGGAACATATTTTGTTTATGGTTTCTTGTAGTGTTTCAACTATCTCGTCCATATTTTGTGCTGAGTAATATATAGCCAGGTCATCTACATACAAACTTCTTTTCACTTCATCAGGAATTACTTCAGCTAACCCATTTACTGCCACCAAAAAAAGAACAACACTTAAATTCGATCCCTGAGGTATGCCATTTTCTAATACGTGAGTATCAGATACGCTTTGTCCAACTCGTACCCTAAATGTTCTATCACTCAAGAACTGGCTTATGAATATTGGAAGTGGACCTCGTAAGCCCCAGTTATATAATTTTTTCAATATTCCATGTCTCCATGTTGTGTCAAAAGCTTTTTCCAGATCAAAAAATAACGCCACTGTATGTGATCTGGTGGCGAAACTGCGCTTAATAAAGTTGTCTAATGATACGAGCTGATCGATAGTCGATCTCCCTCTTCGAAACCCCATTTGGAAGTTAGAAAGAAGTTGTTTATTTTCTAGCAACCACATTAACCTAATACTGATCATTTTTTCTAGTGTTTTTCCTAGGCAACATATAAGAGAAATTGGTCTGTAACTTGCTGGGTTTTGGGCATCCTTTCCAGGTTTGGGGATAGGAATCACCATAACTTCTCTCCATTTCAGGGGGTAGTTTCCTTGTTTAAAAATATTGTTGAAAATATTAAGTAGGTACATTTTCTTGGGTTCAGTTAATTGTTTGAGGAGTTCCCAAGGAATTTGATCGTTACCTGGAGCTGTATTTTTCGTCGTTGACAACGCATGGTCCAGCTCTTGTAGGGTGAAAGGAAGATTATAGTATAAATCCTCATTTGTGTTAAAAATAAAATCAGTATTCTGTTCCAATTCTTTCATTTCATTAAATGCATCACTGTGATTTGTAGAGGAACTGATAGATTCAAAGAATATGGCCAACTGCTCAGCTATGTTTTCGTCGCCAGTGATCTCACGGCCATTCACAATTAATATAGGGGAGGACATGGAGAGACTGCATCCTTTTATTTTTCTCACCTTCTCCCATACCTCTTTTGAAGGGGTATTTATAGTAATGGAACTTACATATTTCCTCCAGGATTCCCTTTTGCTTTTAACCAACAAAAACCGTGCCTTTGCTCTTAACTTTTTAAAAATTATCATTTTCTCGGTCGTAGGAAATCTCTTGAATGTGTTGTAGGCTTTCTTTTTGTTCCTAATGGCTGTTTCCAATTCAGTGTTCCACCAAGGGACTCTTTTTGCTGGGAGTATACCTTTCGATTGGGGTATGGACAACTCAGCTGCTTCTTGAATTTCTTTTGTAAATTATTCGACTTGTTCACTCACGGTAGATCCTACAGTTTCAAGCGAACTCAAGGTATTTTTGTATAATTCCCAATTGGCCTTTCTGAGGTTCCATTTTTGTCGGTAACTTGTTTTCATCGGTTTATTTGCTAGATCAATATGAATTGGAATATGGTCTGCGTTCCATTCATGTTTGACTTTCCACTGAAAATTTATAGCAATTTGGGGGGACGAAATACTAAGATCTATTGCAGATAATGTATTTGATCTAGTATTTAAATAAGTTCCCTCTCCCGAATTGAGAATTATGAGATCACGTTCATCAATGATGTCTTCAATGATCCGACCTCCAGCACATGTTCTGGTAGATCCCCATAAAACATTATGTACATTAAAGTCGCCTAATACTAAAAAAGGTTCCGGTAACTGTTGAAAACAGTTTCTGAGTTCTTGAGAGGTCCAATTCGCATTTGGTAGATAAATGTTACATATTGTCATTTTTATGGGATAACTTACTTTTATCGCTACAGCCTGTAAAGTTCTTGTTAAAGGAATGACAGAAAACGGAATGTGTTCTTTAATAAAAGTAACTACACCACTTCTTGCTCTTTGATCAGGTATAATATCTTTTCTGATTGACTTGTACCACCTTAAATTAAAATTTTCTTGTGGTTTTAAGTGTGATTCTTGGATACACACGCAGAAAGGTGTTCTGTTGAGAAGTTGAGCCTTTAATTCGGGATAGTGGAGTTTAATTCCATTACAATTCCACTGTATTATATTTTCGTTTTTGGTCATTAGGATTGTTTAAGCAAATAACTCATAGGTAACCAATTATGAGAAGATTAAATATTTCTTACTTAAATTTGTTGGTGGAATGTAAACTCCTGGGTAAATCAATAAATATGTAGGTACTTAAATAATATAGAAATAGTAAAAACATTGATATTAATGTAACAAGGACATTAATAAGTATAAAGTTAAAATTGTATAAATTATAAAACTGTAGTAATAAATCACAAAAAATTTTAGGCAAAGAGTCAGATTACTGACTGTCTGTTATAATGTCTGGCTCTATTTCAGATTTCGTATTTCTTTCTTTGGAGGTTTTTCTGGGTTTGCCTTTCGGCCAACCTTTGCGAATTTTTTTGCGGGTTTCGCTCGCTACCGAGTTAGCCTCGGATTCGCTGGTGATAAGTTCATCTGGACTTAATGGTCGCTTTTCAGAGGATTGGTTATAAACAGGCGCAATGCGGTGCTCCATCTGAATGTTGGTTGGTGGAGGCATAAGATTGGTTAACCTTTTGGAATTAAGTTTACTCGTTATTTCGTCAACTATCTTAGGAACCAGTCCGTTAATGATTTCTTCCATTCTTGTAACTTGCGAGGTGGTCGCCTGGGAGAACGATACATTTGGTTTTGGGGTTGTGACTACGACTTTTCTTTTGGCTTCTGGGTAAGATAAGTTTTCTTTAGTTTTAACCTCCTGTATAGCTGCTTCTAGTTTAAAAACGGGACAATCTCTTGATCTAGCGGAGTGAGGTCCTTGACAATTTACACATTCTATTGGAGGGTTACAGGGAGAACCAGTGTGTATTTCTTTGCCACAGACGCAAATTTGTGGTTTGTCACATTTTAAGGAAGTGTGTCCAAAACGCTGACAGCGAAAGCATCTTAGTGGAGCTGGAATATAAAGTCTTACGTTCAGGGAATAAGAAGCAGCTTTGATTGTCTTAGGTAGATTTGGAGTATTAAACGTCAGAACATGATTAGGTGTTTCGACAAATTCTCCATTTCGTTTTGATTTGATCCTGTATACAGAAATAATTCCCTGATTTTCTAGTTCACTCAAAATTTCGTCTGTTGAACAATTCAATAGGTCAGGACAAAAGATAATACCCTTTGAATAGTTCAGTGATTTATGAGGACTAACTTCTACTTCCATGTCACCAAACCTGTTCATTTTCAGTAGTTTGCCACTTTGAGCGGCCGACAATGTTTCAATCAGCAGGCCTTCTTTATTTTTTTTCACATTTTTCACATTTCCGCAATATCCAAACAAAACTTTTTGTATTACAAAAGGATTGACTTTGGAGAAGTCATCCTCTTTTCTTTTTATGGCCAGAAACCGGGGATTTACCGCCTTTTCCTGGCTCGTTGTATTGTCACTGTTTTGAGAGGGTGACACCTCTGTGAGGTTATTTTTTTTTGTGAGTTACCATATGTGTCCCCCGAGTCGGGAAGAAAAATACGGTCCATCACAGTATTGCTCCCTTACCGTAATAAGGTCATATATTACAACCAGATCTGACCAAGTGTCTGGAGGGCATCGTTAGAGACCACATGTCGGGTGGGTCATTCACCTCATTAGCACGATAAGCTTCCACCGTAAGGTTCCGGATTTTTTATCGAGGTTTACTCCTCTAGATCCCTGGGATCTAACCGCTTAGTCGCCTTTTACGACAGGTGGGCTATCCCTTGGGGGTATTCTTCTGAGTGGTCCCGCCCCCAGATCCTTATTCAATCATTATTATTATTATTATTATTATTTCCAACTCAAGTGTACTCTTGCTCAGCTCTTGCTGGTAATGTTCACCTATCCCGAGCTTGTGTAAACGCAAATGGGATTAGGCACAGAAATTTACGGACAGTGTGACAAGTATTCAAAATTGCAGCCTTCTGCAGATCGATGTATGTGTTTTTGTGAAGACCTAGTTTGGTGAGGCTGTCTTGTAGAGTTTTGGGGATTAGTCTCGTAGATGAAACGATGACCGGCACCACCTCTACTTTCTCTGCATGCCACATCTGTCCTACCTCAATTGCAAGATCGGTGTATTTTGCAATTTTCTCGTTGTATTTGTCTAAAATATTATTGTTATTGGGTACAGCAACATCCACTAGGAGAACCGAGTTAACGTTTTTATCCACAACCACAATATCAGGCCGGTTATTCGTCACCCGTCTATCGGTGATAATTGACCTATCGTAGTATAGTCTAAAATCAGCATTCTCTAGAACTGCATGCGGATGGTACTTGTAATAAGGCGTGTAGGTGTTAACTAATCCAAATTTGTTGGCCAACTTCTGATGGATGATGTTGCAAAGTTGATTGTGCCTGCGTAGGTAATCAATGTTAGCTATGGCTGAACATCCCGACGTAATGTGTTGTATCGTCTCTGTTGTTTGTTGACACCTTCTGCACTTGTCCGACACGATGTTTGGATCTCTTATAACATATTTCTTGTAATTATTGGTATTAATTACTTGGTCTTGGATCGCCATCATAAATCCTTCTGTTTCTGGAAACAATGTTCCATCAGAGAGCCACTTATTTGATGCTTCCTTGTCGATATATGGTTGATTGAGGTCGTGATGATGTCGACCATGGAGCACTTTCTGGGCCCACTCTGCCTGTTTGTCAGAGTCTGTAACGATTTCAAGTTTATTATCAGGGTTTACAAGATCTAAGGGGGAATAGTTTTTATCTGCTTTCGCGACCAGCTCATGCAATTTAGATGTTTGAGCCTTACCAATGAAGAATTTTTGGAGTTGGGATATTTGTTTGTAATGTAAATTAACTATGTCCGTTAGAGCTTTCCCTCCCTCTTTTCTTGGTAGAGTGGTCCTAATAACTGATGATGTCGGGTGGTGACATTTGTGTTTGGTCATCATGGTTCGCGTTGTTCTTTGGATATCTTCCAGTTCTGTTTTTGTCCACTTCAGAATTCCAAATGAGTATGTCAGGACCGGTATCGCGTAGGTGTTAATTGCTTTGGCAAGATTTCCTGCGTTCAACTGGGATTTCAATAAAGCAGTTATCCTTTGAGTGAACTGTCCTCGAATTTTGGTTTTTGCTTGCTTCTGGTCTAGTAGCTTAGCTTGCTGAAATCCTAGATATTTGTAGGTTTCATCATTTTGCATGGCATTTATAATGTTCCCATTAGGTAGTAACACATCTCCGTTAACGATTTTACCCTTCTCGATATTCAAGGTTTTGCACTTGTCTAATCCAAATCCCATTTGTTTATCACTGGAAAATTTTTCAGTGATATTAAGTAAATGTTGAATTTGACGCTGGTTTGATGCGTATATTTTGATGTCATCCATGTATAAAAGGTGGGAAACAGTGCAGCTAGTGTTCCTGTTGGCTTTGATTTTAAAGCCGTAATCCGTATCGTTAAGTAGCTTGGAAAGTGGATTCATTGCCAAACAAAACCAAAGTGGACTCAGGGAGTCGCCCTGGAAGATCCCCCTACGGATAGAAATTTCATCAGTTTCGAGATATTGACCATTTATTTGTAAATGAAGGTTCGTTCGCCAGTGCTTCATCGATGATTCAAGAAAAGTAACAAAAATGGGGTGTACTTTGTAAATTTGCAAAACTTTAACAAGCCAGGAATGTGGAACGCTATCAAATGCTTTCCTATAATCTACGAAAGCCGTGTAGATGTTGCGCTGTTCCTTCTGCGCCTGTTTTAGTATTACCGAATCGATGATGAGTTGTTCTTTGCAGCCTTGGTGATCTCGTCTGCACCCTTTCTGTTCTTCCGACAAGATGTTGTTATGATCCGCATGTCTGTAAATACGGTTAGTAATGCAAGACGTTATTATTTTATATATAGTTGGGAGGCATGTTATAGGTCTATACTGCGTAGGATCGTGAGTTTGATGCGTTTTGGGAAGCAAGTGGGTCGAACCCAGTGTCAGAAATGGTGGTGTATCTTCTGGATGTTGCAGAATATGTGTAAATGATCTTGCTATTGCTTCATGCAGGCTGTCAAACTTCTTATACCAGAAGTTTTGGACATTGTCAACTCCTGGTGTCTTCCAACTACTGGTGCTCTTTATAGCTTCGGTTACCTCGCTTGTTGTCAAGTTAACGAAAGGCATTGGTTCAATGTTTATTTTTTCCTCCTCAGTTCTTATCCAGTGAGCGTTGGATTTATGTTCGATAGGGTTCGACCATAAAGAAGACCAGTACTCCGTTAGCTCATCTTTATTTGGAAGACTTTGGTTGTGATTGTTTACTGTACCGCTTAGTTGCCTGTAAAATAACTTCTGATTGTTATTGAATAAGTAGTTTTGATGTTTCCTTTTCGTGCACTTGACATATCGTGACAAACGTTTGGATTTTGCCTTTAACTTTTGCCTGAGTAAATCCATATATTCACATACATGTTGTTTATGTTGTGGGTGACCTGTAAAAGTTTTGATTTTTCGATAGATCTTTCTCACTCTGTTTGTTAAGCGCCTAGACGGATTCAAGTTGTTTTTAAACTCTGTAACTCTGTTAGCTGCCCCAATTCCCTTCTGATGTCATCAATTATTATTATTATTATTATTATTATTATTATTTCCAACTCAAGTGTACTCTTGCTCAGCTCTTGCTGGTAATGTTCACATATCCCGAGCGTGTGTAAACGCAAATGGGATTAGGCACAGCAGTTACATATTTAGAAATTTACGGACAGTGTGACAAGTATTCAAAATTGCAGCCTTCTGCAGATCGATGTATGTGTTTTTGTGAAGACCTAGTTTGGTGAGGCTGTCTTGTAGAGTTTTGGGGATTAGTCCCGTAGATGAAACGATGACCGGCACCACCTCTACTTTCTCTGCATGCCACATCTGTCCTACCTCAATTGCAAGATCGGTGTATTTTGCAATTTTCTCGTTGTATTTGTCTAACATATTGTTGTTATTGGGTACAGCAACATCCACTAGAAGAACCGAGTTAGCTTTTTTATCCACAACTACAATATCAGGCCGGTTATTCGTCACCCGTCTATCGGTGATAATTGACCTATCGTAGTATAGTCTAAAATCAGCATTCTCTAGAACTGCATGAGGATGGTACTTGTAATAAGGCGTGTAAGTGTTAACTAATCCAAATTTGTTGGCCAACTTCTGATGAATGATGTTGCACAGTTGGTTGTGCCTGCGTAGGTAATCAATGCTAGCTATGGCTGCACATCCCGACGTAATGTGTTGTATCGTCTCTGATGTTTGTTGACACCTTCTGCACTTGTCCGACACGATGTTTGGATCTCTTATAACAAATTTCTTGTAATTATTGGTATTAATTACTTGGTCTTGGATCGCCATCATAAATCCTTCTGTTTCTGGAAACAATGTTCCATCAGCGAGCCACTTATTTGATGCTTCCTTGTCGATATATGGTTGATTGAGGTCGTGATGATGTCGACCATGGAGCGCTTTCTGGGCCCACTCTGCCTGTTTGTCAGAGTCTGTAACGATTTCAAGTTTATTATCAGGGTTTACAAGATCTAAGGGGGAATAGTTTTTATCTGCTTTCGCGACCAGCTCATGCAATTTAGATGTTTGAGCCTTGCCAATGAAGAATTTTTGGAGCTGGGATTATTATTATTATTATTAATATTTTTTTTTTTTTGAGATAGGGCATCGACTTCTATGGTCATTAGCCCATTAACTATTTTAACGAACGGTGAAAATCTTCAGTGTAGCATTTAGTTTATAGTTGTTTTAACAATTTCGTTTGATGTAGAAAATCAAGTAGCTTCTTAATGTTACTTATATCATTGTTCAAACATGTTTTAATGTCATTACTAAGACCTATTGTTTGCCGGACTATCGAGTACTTAACGCATTCCACTAGTATGTGCTTAATAGTTAAATATACATGACATATTTCACACCTTGGTTGCCTGGTGCCTAACAGCATAAAACTGTTAGTCATTCGTGTATGTCCTAACCGTAGTCTGGAAATCGCTACTTGTTCTCGTCTCTTTAAATTGGTTGGTAGGATCCATTTATTCACATTTGATTTTATAATTTTGAGACGCATATCACTTCTAGACCAGTTTTGTTGCCACAGTATTTTTACTTGTTCTTTTATATATTTCTTCACGTCCTGGTATCGTATTTGTACATTCTCTTCCACCTCTTCACCACTCGCTTCACTAGCTTCCTGATCTGCTAGTTCATTCCCTTTTATCCCACAATGACTGGGAGTCCATATAAAATTGATATCTTTACCCTCATTTTGCAGTTCTGTCACTAGGGCTAGTATGATTTGTATGAGAGGATCAGAGGAAAAGGTATTCTGAATAGCATCCAGTGAACTTAGAGAGTCTGAGCAGATAACTATGACTTTGGAATTGATAATTGTCTCATTTACATATTTTATCGCTTGCCAAATTGCAAATAATTCTGCTGTAAATACAGTTGTTATAAGGGGAAGTGACCATGTGAAGGTTTTGCCGTACGTATAAAATGCACTACGAACACCGCGACTAGATTTGGAACCGTCTGTATATATAGCGTAGCTGTTTGGGTATTTTTCTAGGGTGGACCGAAATCTGGATAAAAGTAACATTTGATTTGTTTCCGATTTTTTTGACAAATTACATTCTATATTTACTTTTGGTAACTTTATCGTCCATGGAGAATTATTGCCACAATAGCGACTATACACATTAGGAAGTTGTACATTATAAGCGTTTAAGGCTTCAGCTATTCGTACGCTAACGGGCCTTGTTATTGTCGGGCGTTCTTCAAAGTTAGTTCTTCTGGCTTCATTGTAGATCAAGTTATAATTAGGATGATTTGGTTGAGACCAAATATTTAAAGCGTAGTTTAGAAGCAGTTGATTTCTTCTGATCTGAAGTGGAAGGACACTGGCATCACAATTTAGAGATTCTAGAGGAGTTGTACGGAAAGCACCCAAAGCTAGTTTCAAAGCTGTACCTTGAATCGAATCAATTTTTTTTAGTTTTGTTTTTCTTGCCCCGCCATAAAGTATGCTTCCATAGTCAATACGGGGTAGTATTAGTGTTTTGTAAAGCCTTATGAGAATTTCTCGATCGCATCCCCAGTTTAAACTTGAAAGAGCTCTGATGATATTTAAAACTTTCTTAGACTTTAAGATGACTTGTTCTATTTGCTTATTCCAATTTAGCCTACTATCCAGAGTCACGCCTAAAAATTTTTAAGAATTCACCAGTTCAATAGGAGTGCCCATTATTTCTAGATGAGGATCTCTGTGAGGTTTTCTTAGCCGACAAAAATGGATTGCTCTCGTTTTAGTACTGGAAAATTTGAATCCTTGTTTTGCTGCTTCTTCGACTAGGTGGTTAATTGAGATTTGGAGTGTTTTCTCTGTGGTATCAATATCTTTAGAAGAGTAAAAAATGGCTAGATCATCTACGTAAATGCATTTCTGCACAGGGTATTGAACGCAGTCGACTAAAATATTTACTGCGACTGAAAAAAGTATAACACTTAATGTTGAACCCTGTGGTATTCCGTTTTCTAGGACTCTACTGTCTGAAAGCTCATTTCCGAGTTTAACGTTGAGAGATCTATCCTGAAGAAAGGTATCTATGAAACGCGGCAGATTTCCACGCAGTCCCCAGTTGTGCAATTTTTTCAAGATTCCATATCTCCATGTCATGTCGAACGCCTTTTCTAGGTCAAAAAAGATAGCAACAAGGTGACTTCGATTCGCAAAGCTATTCTGTATACTATCTTCAATATGTACCAGATTGTCCATTGCAGAGCGAGCCTTACGGAATCCTGACTGATGATGGCTTATGAGATTATTGGACTCAAGAATCCATGTAAGACGAATCGAGACCATTTTTTCCAAAATTTTTCCCAAGCAACAGGTTAGTGAAATTGGTCTATAGCTTGATGCTAGAGTAGGATCTTTGTCTGGCTTAAGGAGTGGTATGACATGAGCTTTTCTCCATTGTTCAGGATAACAACCTTATTTCCATATTTTATTGTAGAGTTCTAAAAGATTTTGTTTAGCGAATATTGGCAGACCTTTAATGAGATCGTATGTTATTTTATCTGGGCCGGGGCTAGAAGACTTACACCTAGATAAAGCTTCATTCAACTCTTGTCTTGTGAAGGCCAGATTATAGAACAGTTGGTCTCCAGAATAGAAATCTAAAGTCGATTCGGATGCATTTTTAAAATTTACAAAGTCATTGTCATAATTTATTGATGAACTGACATGTTCAAAATTATCTGCCAGTTCGTTAGCTATTTTATATATATTAGTTACTTCTTCATTGTCTATTAAGAGTATTGTTGGCTGACTGGAAAATTTACGACCCTTTATACATCTAATTTTATCCCATATTTGTGGTACTGGAGTAGCAGATGTAATAGAGGAAACATAGTTTTGCCAAGAATTTCTCTTACTTTGCAGTATGATTTTCCTAGACCTGGCTCTTAACTGTTTGAAATGTATCATGTTTTCTTGAGTAGGATGTTTCTTAAAGAGGTTAAACGCTCGTTTTTTCTCTTCAACTGCTTCCCGCACTTCGTTATTCCACCACGGAACTATTCTTCGCCTTAGATTATTTATTGATTTAGGTATAGCAGCATTAGCTGCTGTTATAATTGCATTTGTCAAGCTGTTTACCAAATCGTCGACGTTACCTTCAGGTAAGATGTAATTAGTCATTAACCTTTGATATAATTGCCAGTCTGCCCGTTGAAAGTTCCATTTTTCAGATAATTTTTGAGAAATATTATGCTGGGCAAAATTTAGGACTATGGGTAGATGATTTGTATCGTGGTGATTTTTCATAATGTCCCATTGGATAGTTGGAGCCAAAGATGGGGAGCAGAAGGTAAGATCAATTGAAGAGAAGGTTTGTGATCTGCTATTGAGGTACGTACCTTCGCCTGTGTTAAGGATTACTAAATCTTGCTCTTCGATAAACGTTTCCAATATTCTACCACGTGTGTCAGTATTAGACGACCCCCACAGACGATTATGAGCATTAAAGTCACCAAGGAGTAAAACTGGAGAGGGGATTTGTGCAATTAAATTTCTGAAATCTTCGATTTTCCAGTTTCCATCAGGTAAGTACACGTTACAAATGTTCATTTTAACTGGAAACGATATTTTAACAGCTACAACCAGTAAATTACTTTGTATATTCAGCTTTGTAACTGGTATGTTGTCTTTAACAAAAATGGCTACGCCACTTCTTGCGCGTAGTCTTGGTACTATATCAGTACGGAAGCATTTATATTCTCTGAGTGAGAAGCTTTCTTCTGGCTTGAAATGCGTTTCTTGTAAACAAATCACAGCAGGAGATTTTTGTAGAATAATTGCCTTAAGTTCACAAAAGTGCGTTTTACATCCATTACAATTCCATTGAACTATATTTTCCATTGGATCCATTTGCAATTAAAAAAATATTTATATATAAAGCAGAAACAAACAGGCAGACGAGTAACAAACAAGTAAATAAATAAGTAATATATAAATAGAATAAATAGAACAATAACTCAATAAATAGTAAAATATCACAGAGCTTGGGAAACTTTCCTAGGTCTTCCTTTTTGCCATCCCGGTTTCCTCTTTTTTTTTCCCAGAGTCAGTAACCTGGGAGCTTTGAGACGTTTCATCACCTGATGATTGTGAGAAAGTCTCCGAAGGTTCATTCCTTTTACGTTTTTCTGAATGGTCGGACATTAATAGCGGCTTAGACGTTGAAACAGGTGGATTAAAAACATTCTTAGAAGCCAGTGCCGACACTATCTTGGGCACAAGTTCCTCGATAAGACCAGTGTAGTCTAATTTTGAAGGAGAAGCTGTAACTTTGGCGTAAGAGCTGTTGGGGATTGGTGTTGGGATATTAACTTTCCTTTTGGCTTCTGTGTAGGATATGTTTTCTTTTACTTTCAATTCTTGAATGGCAGCTTCTTGTTTATATACAGGACATTCGCGAGATCTTGCAGAATGTGTTCTCTTACAATTCACACACGTAACTGGATCATCACAGGGTCTACCTTCATGTAAGGGTTTACCACATACACACAGCTGTTCGCTATTGCAGGTGGATGACATGTGCCCAAAACGTTGACATTTGAAGCACCTCATTGGTGCTGGCACATACAACCTAACCTGCAGACTGTAGAAAGCAACTTTGATCCGCTTTGGTAAAACTGGTGTGTTAAAAGTGATCACGTGGTTAGGTGAATCTGTTAAGGTTCCGTTTTTTTTTTATTTTGATTCGACGTACTTCAAGTACGCCTTGGTCTTTTAAACCAGCTAAAATATCTTCAATGGAGCAATTTAGTAAGTCTGGACAGTATATTATATTATTTGGAGGTGTTCAAGTTTCGATGGGGTACAACTTCTACAGCGAAATCACCAAATTGTTTAACAGTCATTAAACGTCTGGATTGAGCAGCTGAGGTAGTTTCTACCAATAGACCATCTTTTATTTTACGAACTTGCTTAGCATCTCCTATTAAACCATATAAAACCTTATGAATAATAAAGGGATTCACATTTGTGAAATCTCCTTCATCTCTTTTGACGACCAGAAACCGGGGTGAAACCTCCGTCTTCTGGCTCGTACTTTGGGCGGGAGTTTTTTCTGTATGTGGACTCGCAACCACATCCCTGCTTATAGAGGCTGGGATCTCTTGGAAATTTGTAGATTCTGAAACACTCATAAATGTTCCCACGAGAAGGGATGAACTAAACTCGACTGCGGCAGTGCACCCATACCGCCGAATGGGTACATACTCCGAAGGTCCCCAGGTATTCGGAGGCAGCCGTTTGCGACTCTCTGGCGTGGAGCCATTCACCTTTCAGCACGGCGAACGCCTTAGGTTACGGATTCTTTTTCTTGGTTTACTCCAATAGATTCGCCGTGTTCTGCAAGAACAGGGTCACCTCGTGTAGGATGTGGTTCTTCACCACGCACGGACGATCTTGGGTGGCAGAGGCTATAAGCGAAGCTTTGAGTTACGCGTGACCAAACCCCTGGTGATATTTCACTTTATTATTATTATTCCCAACTCAAGTGTACTCTTGCTCAGCTCTTGCTGGTAATGTTCACCTATCCCGAGCGTTTGTAAACGCAAATGGGATTAGGCAGAGCAGTTACATATTTAAAAATTTACGGACAGTGTGACAAGTATTCAAAATTGCAGCCTTCTGCAGATCGATGTATGTGTTTTTGTGAAGACCTAGTTTGGTGAGGCTGTCTTGTAGAGTTTTGGGGATTAGTCCCGTAGATGAAACGATGACCGGCACCACCTCTACTTTCTCTGCATGCCACATCTGTCCTACCTCAATTGCAAGATCGGTGTATTTTGCAATTTTTTCGTTGTATTTGTCTAAAATATTGTTGTTATTGGGTACAGCAACATCCACCAGGAGAACCGAGTTAGCTTTTTTATCCACTACCACAATATCAGGCCGGTTAATCGTCACCCGTCTATCGGTGATAATTGACCTATCGTAGTATAGTCTAAAATCAGCATTCTCTAGAACTGCATGCGGATGGTACTTGTAATAAGGCGTGTAGGTGTTAACTAATCCAAATTTGTTGGCCAACTTCTGATGTATGATGTTGCAAAGTTGATTGTGTCTGCGTAGGTAATCAATGTTAGCTATGGCTGAACATCCCGACGTAATGTGTTGTATCGTCTCTGTTGTTTGTTGACACCTTCTGCACTTGTCCGACACGATGTTTGGATCTCTTATAACAAATTTCTTGTAATTGTTGGTATTAATAACTTGGTCTTGGATCGCCATCATAAATCCTTCTGTTTCTGGAAACAATGTTCCATCAGAGAGCCACTTATTTGATGCTTCCTTGTCGATATATGGTTGATTGAGGTCGTGATGATGTCGACCATGAAGCGCTTTCTGGGCCCACTCCGCCTGTTTGTCAGAGTCTGTAACGATTTCAAGTTTTTTATCAGGGTTTACAAGATCTAAGGGGGAATAGTTTTTATCTGCTTTCGCGACCAGCTCATGCAATTTAGATGTTTGAGCCTTGCCAATGAAGAATTTTTGGAGTTGGGATATTTGTTTATAATGTAAATTAACTATGTCCGTTAGAGCTCTCCCTCCCTCTTTTCTTGGTAGAGTGGTCCTAATAACTGATGATGTCGGGTGGTGACATTTGTGTTTGGTCATCATGGTTCGCGTTGTTCTTTGGATATCTTCCAGTTCTGTTTTTGTCCACTTCAGAATTCCAAATGAGTATGTCAGGACCGGTATCGCGTAGGTGTTAATTGCTTTGGCAAGATTTCCTGCGTTCAACTGGGATTTCAATAAAGCAGTTATCCTTTGAGTGAACTGTCCTCGAATTTTGGTTTTTGCTTGCTTCTGGTCTAGTAGCTTAGCTTGCTGAAATCCTAGATATTTGTGGGTTTCACCATTTTGCATGGCATTTATAATGTTCCCATTAGGTAGTAACACATCTCCGTTAACGATTTTACCCTTCTCGATATTCAAGGTTTTGCACTTGTCTAATCCAAATCCCATTTGTATATCACTGGAAAATTTTTCAGTGATATTAAGTAAATGTTGAATTTGACGCTGGTTTGATGCGTATATTTTGATGTCATCCATGTATAAAAGGTGGGAAACAGTACAGCTAGTGTTCCTGTTGGCTTTGATTTTAAAGCCGTAATCCGTATCGTTAAGTAGCTTGGAAAGTGGATTCATTGCCAAACAAAACCAAAGTGGACTCAGGGAGTCGCCCTGGAAGATCCCCCTACGGATATAAATTTCATCAGTTTCGAGGTATTGACCATTTATTTGTAAATGAAGGTTCGTTCGCCAGTGCTGCATCGATGATTCAAGAAAAGTAACAAGAATGGGGTGTACTTTGTAAATTTGCAAAACTTTAACAAGCCAGGAATGTGGAACGCTATCAAATGCTTTCCTATAATCTACGAAAGCCGTGTAGATGTTGCTCTGTTCCTTCTGCGCCTGTTTTAGTATTACCGAATCGATGATGAGTTGTTCTTTGCAGCCTTGGTGATCTCGTCTGCACCCTTTCTGTTCTTCCGACAAGATGTTGTTATGATCCGCATGTCTGTAAATACGGTTAGTAATGCAAGACGTTAATATTTTATATATAGTTGGAAGGCATGTTATAGGTCTATACTGCGTAGGATCGTGAGTTTGATGCGTTTTGGGAAGCAAGTGGGTCGAACCCAGTGTCAGAAATGGTGGTGTATCTTCTGGATGTTGCAGAATATGTGAAAATGATGTTGCCATTGCTTCATGCAGACTGTCAAACTTCTTATACCAGAAGTTTTGGACATTGTCATCTCCTGGTGTCTTCCAACTACTGGTGCTCTTTATAGCTTCGGTTACCTCGCTTGTTGTCAAGTTAACGAAAGGCATTGGTTCAATGTTTACTTTTTCCTCCTCAGTTCTTATCCAGTGAGCGTTGGATTTATGTTCGATAGGGTTCGACCATAAAGAAGACCAGTACTCCGTTAGCTCATCTTTATTTGGAAGACTTTGGTGGTGATTGTTTACTGTACCGCTTAGTTGCCTGTAAAACAACTTCTGATTGTTATTGAATAAGTAGTTTTGTTGTTTCCTTTTCGTGCACTTGACATATCGTGACAAACGTTTGGATTTTGCCTTTAACTTTTGCCTGAGTAAATCCATATATTCACATACATGTTGTTTATGTTGTGGGTGACCTGTAAAAGTTTTGATTTTTCGATAGATCTTTCTCACTCTGTTTGTTAAGCGCCTAGACGGTTTCAAGTTGTTTTTAAACTCTGTTAGCTGCCCCAATTCCCTTCTGATGTCATCAATGGACTTTTCCAGCCGGCGTTGCCACCAAGGCTTGAACTGTTTGTAGTCTTTACCCCGATTGTTCTTTGGGGATTGGATTTGTTGATTGTGACTTCGAAGCACTGCTACCGCTCCACAATAGATGAGAGTGTGAAGTTGTTCCAGCGCTTCGCAGTCTTTAGCATGGTTCTGCAGTAGTAAGTTCACAGCTGCTAGTATGCTGTTAGTGCTCTTATTGGTTCGCAGCTTGGGTAGTTTTGGCCGGTGTATTGGGTTGGTGCCATTAAATTCCGCTAGTGCTTTACAAAGTTCGGTATTATAGTCATTATCGGTGGTTTTGACGCAATCATTGTTTATTTCCTCAACGCCATTGTGGTCTCCTTTTGCATTCTCCGATTTATGTGTATCCTGATCGGTAATTATGTCATTCTCTCCATCTTGAAGGTCAAGAAGGACTTCACCGCGAATTTGTTGCAACGTCGGTCCGGGTAGTAGATTGTTTCTCACAATACTTCGACGTTGGTCAGCAATACGCTGTTCCGTGAGATGGTGAAATTCTGGAAAATGTTCAATGAATGCACGGTGGAGGGCGTATCTGTATGTCGTCATATCAGTTTCCATCTTGGTGATTTTAAAGTAGGAGCGCATAATGAATGAGTTTAGCTCGATAGTCCACTTCATGCGCTTCCTGGGCTTTCCGGCTTTTGTGGTCGTAGATGTGCCGACTTGCGTCACTCCAGAAACATCAGAAGCCGGTGGCGGAGGATCGATGTTGTTTTCCCCCTGAGTGTGGTTCGCAGTAGCCCTACTCGGTGTCACGCTGCGCCTACCGCTAACCGAGGAAGAAGGTAAATCATTTTTCGAACAAGCCCTTCTAGCACCAACTTGAACGCGACAAGAGTTTAAGGTGTTGCAATGTCGATTCACCTGACGATTCCTGAGATTTAAGGTCCCGGAATTCACAATCGAATTATTGCTCCCCCCAGAATCCGTGGAGCAGACAGCCGATGTACTAGGTACACTAGTAGTGTGGGATTCTGAGCATTTAGCTCTACCCACCTGGGGTAATCTAGTTTTACAAATCGACATCGTGATTGTCGCATTTTAGACATACTGCCAGGTGCTGATTCAGCCGCTCCTTACATGGAGAACAGACGCTGTCGGAGTACCGCTCCTTACATGGAGACCGTCGTGTCCTGAAACTAACTGGTTTTGGTTCGCTCCGAGGTATTTAATTTCCTCGATACCTCCTATATCTAAAAGGCATTCCCCGATCCACCACCTGGGGAAGCGCCCGATAGGGGACCAGTACCCCCACGGGTTATTATTATTATTATTATTATTATTATTATTATTATTATTATTAGTATTATTATTATTATTATTATTATTATTATTATTATTATTATTATTATTATTATTATTATTATTATTATTATTATTATTATTATTAATATTATTATTATTATTATTATTATTATTATTATTATTATTATTATTATTATTATTATTATTATTATTATTATTATTATTATTATTATTATTATTATTATTATTATTATTATTATCAACTCAAGTGTACTCTTGCTCAGCTCTTGCTGGTAATATTCACCTATCCCGAGCGTGTGTAAACGCAAATCGGATTAGGCACACTAGTTACATATTTAGAAATTTACGGACAGTGTGACAAGTATTCAAAATTGCAGCCTTCTGCAGATCGATGTATGTGTTTTTGTGGAGACCTAGTTTGGTGAGGCTGTCTTGTAGAGTTTTGGGGATTAGTCCCGTAGATGAAACGATGACCGGCACCACCTCTACTTTCTCTGCTTGCCACATCTGCCCTACCTCAATTGCAAGATCGGTGTATTTTGCAATTTTCTCGTTGTATTTGTCTAACATATTATTGTTATTGGGTACAGCAACATCCACTAGAAGAACCGAGTTAGCTTTTTTATCCACAACTACAATATCAGGCCTGTTATTTGTCACCCGTCTATCGGTGATAATTGACCTATCGTAGTATAGTCTAAAATCAGCGTTCTCTAGAACTGCATGCGGATGGTACTTGTAATAAGGCGTGTAGGTGTTAACTAATCCAAATTTGTTGGCCAACTTCTGATGAATGATGTTGCACAGTTGATTGTGTCTGCGTAGGTAATCAATGTTAGCTATGGCTGAACATCCCGACGTAATGTGTTGTATCGTCTCTGTTGTTTGTTGACACCTTCTGCACTTGTCCGACACGATGTTTGGATCTCTTATAACAAATTTCTTGTAATTGTTGGTATTAATAACTTGGTCTTGGATCGCCATCATAAATCCTTCTGTTTCTGGAAACAATGTTCCATCAGAGAGCCACTTATTTGATGCTTCCTTGTCGATATATGGTTGATTGAGGTCGTGATGATGTCGACCATGAAGCGCTTTCTGGGCCCACTCCGCCTGTTTGTCAGAGTCTGTAACGATTTCAAGTTTTTTTTTTCAGGGTTTACAAGATCTAAGGGGGAATAGTTTTTATCTGCTTTCGCGACCAGCTCATGCAATTTAGATGTTTGAGCCTTGTCAATGAAGAACTTTTGGAGTTTAGATATTTGATTATAATGTAAATTAACTATGTCCGTTAAAGCTCTCCCTCCCTCTTTTCTTGGCAATGTGGTCCTAATAACTGATGATGTCGGGTGGTGACATTTGTGTTTGGTCATCATGGTTCGCGTTGTTCTTTGAATATCTTCCAGTTCTGTTTTTGTCCACTTCAGAATTCCAAATGAGTATGTCAGGATCGGTATGGCGTAGGTGTTAATTGCTTTGGCGAGATTTCCTGCGTTCAACTGGGATTTCAATAAAGCAGTTATCCTTTGAGTGAACTGTCCTCGAATTTTGGTTTTTGCTTGCTTCTGGTCAAGTAGCTTAGCTTGCTGAAATCCTATATATTTGTAGGTTTCACCATTTTGCATGGCATTTATAATGTTCCCATTAGGTAGTAATACATCTCCGTTAACGATTTGACCCTTCTCGATATTTAAGGTTTTGCACTTGTTTAATCCAAATCCCATTTGTATATCACTGGAAAATTTTTCAGTACTATTAAGTAAATGTTGAATTTGACGCTGGTTTGATGCGTATATTTTGATGTCATCCATGTATAAAAGGTGGGAAACAGTGCAGCTAGTGTTTCTGTTGGCCTTGATTTTAAAGCCGTAATCCGTATCGTTAAGTAGATTGGAGAGTGGATTCATTGCCAAACAAAACCAAAGTGGACTGAGGGAGTCGCCTTGGAAGATCCCCCTACGGATAGAAATTTCATCAGTTTCGAGGTATTGACCATTTATTTGTAAATGAAGGTTCGTTCGCCAGTGCTTCATCGATGATTCAAGAAAAGTAACAAGAGTGGGGTGTACTTTGTAAATTTGCAAAACTTTAACAAGCCAGGAATGTGGAACGCTATCAAATGCTTTCCTATAATCTACGAAAGCCGTGTAGATGTTGCGCTGTTCCTTCTGCGCCTGTTTTAATATTACCGAATCGATGATGAGTTGCTCTTTGCAGCCTTGGTGATCTCGTCTGCACCCTTTTTGTTCTTCCGACAAGATGTTGTTTTGATCGGCATGTCTGTAAATACGGTTAGTAATGCAAGACGTTAATATTTTATATATAGTTGGAAGGCATGTTATAGGTCTATACTGCGTAGGATCGTGAGTTTGATGCGTTTTGGGAAGCAAGTGGGTCGAGCCCAGTGACAGAAATAGTGGTGTATCTTCTGGATGCTGCAGAATATGTGTAAATGATCTTGCCATTGCTTCATGCAGACTGTCAAACTTCTTATACCAGAAGTTTTGGACATGGTCAACTCCTGGTGTCTTCCAATTACTGGTGCTCCTTATAGCTTCGGTTACCTCGCTTGTTGTCAAGTTAACGAAAGGCATTGGTTCAATGTTAATTTTTTCCTCCTCAGTTCTTATCCAGTGAGCGTTGGATTTATGTTCGATAGGGTTCGACCATAAAAAAGACCAGTACTCCGTTAGCTCATCTTTATCTGGGAGACTTTGGTTGTGATTGTTTACAGTACCGCTTAGTTGCCTGTAAAATAACTTCTGATTGTTATTGAATAAGTAGTTCTGTTGTTTCCATTTCGTGCACTTGACATATCGTGACAAACGTTTTGATTTTGCCTTTAACTTTTGCCTGAGTGAATCGATATATTCACATACATGTTGTTTATGTTGTGGGTGACCTGTATAAGTGTTGATTCTTCGATAGATCTTCCTCACTCTGTTTGTTAAGCGCCTAGACGGTTTCAAGTTGTTTTTAAACTCTGTAAGCTGCCCCAATTCCCTTCTGATGTCATCATTGGTCTTTTCCAGCCGGCGTTGCCACCAAGGCTTGAGCTGTTTGTAGTCTTTACCCCGATTGTTCTTTGGGAATTGGATTTGTTGATTGTGACTTCGAAGCACTGCTACCGCTCCACAATAGATGAGAGTGTGGAGTTGTTCCAGCGCTTCGCAGTCTGTAGCATAGTTCTGCAGTAGTAAGTTCACAGCTGCTAGTATGCTGTTAGTGCTCTTATTGGTTCGCAGCTTTGGTAATTTTGGCCGGTGTATTGGGTTGGTGCCATTAAATTCCGCTAGTGCTTTACAAAGTTCGGTATTATAGTCATTATCGGTGGTTTTGTCGCAATCATTGTTTATTTCCTCAACGCCATTGTGGTCTCCTTGTGCATTCTCCGATTTATGTGTATCCTGATCGGTAATTATGTCATTCTCTCCATCTTGAAGGTCAAGAAGGACTTCACCTCGAATTTGTTGCAACGTCGGACCGGGTAGTAGATTGTTTTTCACAATACTTCGACGTTGGTCAGCAATACGCTGTTCCGTGAGATGGTGAAATTCTGGAAAATGTTCAACGAATGCACGGTGGAGGGCGTATCTGTATGTCGTCATATCAGTTTCCATATTCGTGATTTCAAAGTAGGAGCGCATAATGAATGAGTTTAGCTCGATAGTCCACTTCATGCGCTTCCTGGGCTTTCCGGCTTTTGTGGTCGTAGATGTGCCGACTTGCGTCACTCCAGAAACATCAGAAGCCGGTGGCGGAGGATCGATGTTGTTTTCCCCCTGAGTGTGGTTGGCAGTAGCCCTACTCGGTGTCACGCTGCGCCTACCGCTAACCGAGGAAGAAGGTAAATCATTTTTCGAACAAGCCCTTCTAGCACCAACTTGAACGCGACAAGAGTTTAATGTGTTGCAATGTCGATTCACCTGACGATTCCTGAGATTTAAGGTCCCGGAAATTACAATCGAATTATTGCTCCCCCCAGAATCCGTGGAGCAGACAGACGATGTACTAGGTACACTAGCAGTGTGGGATTCTGAGCATTTAGCTCTACCCACCTGGGGTAATTATTATTATTATTTCCAATTCAAGTGTACTCTTGCTCAGCTCTTGCTGGTAATGTTCACCTATCCCGAGCGTGTGTAAACGCAAATGGGATTAGGCACAGCAGTTACATATTTAGAAATTTACGGACAGTGTGACAAGTATTCAAAATTGCAGCCTTCTGCAGATCGATGTATGTGTTTTTGTGAAGACCTAGTTTGGTGAGGCTGTCTTGTAGAGTTTTGGGGATTAGTCCCGTAGATGAAACGATGAGCGGCACCACCTCTACTTTCTCTGCATGCCACATCTGTCCTACCTCAATTGCAAGATCGGTGTATTTTGCAATTTTCTCGTCGTATTTGTCTAACATATTGTTGTTATTGGGTACAGCAACATCCACTAGAAGAACCGAGTTAGCTTTTTTATCCACAACTACAATATCAGGCCGGTTATTCGTCACCCGTCTATCGGTGATAATTGACCTATCGTAGTATAGTCTAAAATCAGCATTCTCTAGAACTGCTTGCGGATGGTACTTGTAATAAGGCGTGTAGGTGTTAACTAGTCCAAATTTGTTGGCCAACTTCTGATGAATGATGTTGCACAGTTGGTTGTGCCTGCGTAGGTAATCAATGTTAGCTATGGCTGAACATCCCGACGTAATGTGTTGTATCGTCTCTGTTGTTTGTTGACACCTTCTGCACTTGTCCGACACGATGTTTGGATCTCTTATAACAAATTTCTTGTAATTGTTGGTATTAATAACTTGGTCTTGGATCGCCATCATAAATCCTTCTGTTTCTGGAAACAATGTTCCATCAGAGAGCCACTTATTTGATGCTTCCTTGTCGATATATGGTTGATTGAGGTCGTGATGATGTCGACCATGAAGCGCTTTCTGGGCCCACTCCGCCTGTTTGTCAGAGTCTGTAACGATTTCAAGTTTTTTATCAGGGTTTACAAGATCTAAGGGGGAATAGTTTTTATCTGCTTTCGCGACCAGCTCATGCAACTTAGATGTTTGAGCCTTGCCAATGAAGAACTTTTGGAGTTTAGATATTTGATTATAATGTAAATTAACTATGTCCGTTAAAGCTCTCCCTCCCTCTTTTCTTGGTAATGTGAACCTAATAACTGATGATGTCGGGTGGTGACATTTGAGTTTGGTCATCATGGTTCGCGTTGTTCTTTGAATATCTTCCAGTTCGGCTTTGTCCACTTCAGAATTCCAAATAAGTATGTCAGGATCGGTATGGCGTAGGTGTTAATTGCTTTGGCGAGTTTTCCTGCGTTCAACTGGGATTTCATTAAAGCAGTTATCCTTTGAGTGAACTGTCCTCGAATTTTGGTTTTTGCTTGCTTCTGGTCAAGTAGCTTAGCTTGCTGAAATCCTAGATATTTGTAGGTTTCACCATTTTGCATGGCATTTATAATGTCCCCATTAGGTAGTAATACATCTCCGTTAACGATTTTACCCTTCTCGATCTTTAAGGTTTTGCACTTGTCTAATCCAAATCCCATTTGTATATCACTTGAAAATTTTTCAGTAATATTAAGTAAATGTTGAATTTGACGCTGGTTTGATGCGTATATTTTGATGTCATCCATGTATAAGAGGTGGGAAACAGTGCAGCTAGTGTTTCTGTTGGCCTTGATTTTAAAGCCGTAATCCGTATCGTTAAGTAGATTGGAGAGTGGATTCATTGCCAAACAAAACCAAAGTGGACTCTGTTTCTGGAAACAATGTTCCATCAGAGAGCCACTTATTTGATGCTTCCTTGTCGATATATGGTTGATTGAGGTCGTGATGATGTCGACCATGGAGCGCTTTCTGGGCCCACTCTGCCTGTTTGTCAGAGTCTGTAACGATTTCAAGTTTATTATCAGGGTTTACAAGATCTAAAGGGGAATAGTTTTTATCTGCTTTCGCGACCAGCTCATGCAGTTTGGATGTTTGAGCCTTGCCAATGAAGTATTTTTGGAGTTGAGATATTTGTTTGTAATGTAAATTAACTATGTCCTTATTATTATTATTATTATTATTATTTCCAACTCAAGTGTACTCTTGCTCAGCTCTTGCTGGTAATGTTCACCTGTCCCGAGCGTGTGTAAACGCAAATGGGATTAGGCTCAGCAGTTACATATTTAGAAATTTACGGACAGTGTGACAAGTATTCAAAATTGCAGCCTTCTGCAGATCGATGTATGTGTTTTTGTGAAGACCTAGTTTGGTGAGGCTGTCTTGTAGAGTTTTGGGGATTAGTCCCGTAGATGAAACGATGATCGGCACCACCTCTACTTTCTCTGCATGCCGCCACATCTGTCCTACCTCAATTGCAAGATCGGTGTATTTTGCAATTTTCTCGTTGTATTTGTCTAACATATTGTTGTTATTGGGTACAGCAACATCCACTAGAAGAACCGAGTTAGCTTTTTTATCCACAACTACAATATCAGGCCGGTTATTCGTCACCCGACTATCGGTGATAATTGACCTATCGTAGTATAGTCTAAAATCAGCATTCTCTAGAACTGCATGAGGATGGTACTTGTAATAAGGCGTGTAAGTGTTAACTAATCCAAATTTGTTGGCCAGCTTCTGATGAATGATGTTGCACAGTTGGTTGTGCCTGCGTAGGTAATCAATGTTAGCTATGGCTGAACATCCCGACGTAATGTGTTGTATCGTCTCTGTTGTTTGTTGACACCTTCTGCACTTGTCCGACACGATGTTTGGATCTCTTATAACAAATTTCTTGTAATTGTTGGTATTAATAACTTGGTCTTGGATCGCCATCATAAATCCTTCTGTTTCTGGAAACAATGTTCCATCAGAGAGCCACTTATTTGATGCTTCCTTGTCGATATATGGTTGATTGAGGTCGTGATGATGTCGACCATGAAGCGCTTTCTGGGCCCACTCCGCCTGTTTGTCAGAGTCTGTAACGATTTCAAGTTTTTTATCAGGGTTTACAAGATCTAAGGGGGAATAGTTTTTATCTGCTTTCGCGACCAGCTCATGCAATTTAGATGTTTGAGCCTTGCCAATGAAGAACTTTTGGAGTTTAGATATTTGATTATAATGTATATTAACTATGTCCGTTAAAGCTCTCCCTCCCTCTTTTCTTGGTAATGTGGTCCTAATAACTGATGATGTCGGGTGGTGACATTTGTTTTTGGTCATCATGGTTCGCGTTGTTCTTTGAATATCTTCCAGTTCTGTTTTTGTCCACTTCAGAATTCCAAATGAGTATGTCAGGATCGGTATGGCGTAGGTGTTAATTGCTTTGGCGAGATTTCCTGCGTTCAACTGGGATTTCAATAAAGCAGATATCCTTTGAGTGAACTGTCCTCGAATTTTGGTTTTTGCTTGCTTCTGGTCAAGTAGCTTAGCTTGCTGAAATCCTAGATATTTGTAGGTTTCACCATTTTGCATGGCATTTATAATGTTCCCATTAGGTAGTAATACATCTCCGTTAACGATTTTACCCTTCTCGATATTTAAGGTTTTGCACTTGTCTAATCCAAATCCCATTTGTATATCACTGGAAAAATTTTCAGTAATATTAAGTAAATGTTGAATTTGACGCTGGTTTGATGCGTATATTTTGATGTCATCCATGTATAAGAGGTGGGAAACAGTGCAGCTAGTGTTTCTGTTGGCCTTGATTTTAAAGCCGTAATCCGTATCGTTAAGTAGATTGGAGAGTGGATTCATTGCCAAACAAAACCAAAGTGGACTCAGGGAGTCGCCTTGGAAGATCCCCCTACGGATAGAAATTTCATCAGTTTCGAGGTATTGACCATTTATTTGTAAATGAAGGTTCGTTCGCCAGTGCTTCATCGATGATTCAAGAAAAGTAACAAGAGTGGGGTGTACTTTGTAAATTTGCAACACTTTAACAAGCCAGGAATGTGGAACGCTATCAAATGCTTTCCTATAATCTACGAAAGCCGTGTAGATGTTGCGCTGTTCCTTCTGCGCCTGTTTTAGTATTACCGAATCGATGATGAGTTGCTCTTTGCAGCCTTGGTGATCTCGTCTGCACCCTTTTTGTTCTTCCGACAAGATGTTATTATTATTATTATTATTATTATTATTATTATTATTATTATTATTATTATTATTATTATTATTATTATTATTATTATTATTATTATTATTATTATTATTATTATTATTATTATTATTATTATTATTATTATTATTATTATTATTATTATTATTATTATTATTATTATTATTATTATTATTATTATTATTATTATTATTATTATTATTATTATTATTATTATTATTACTATTATTATTATTATTATTATTTCCAATTCAAGTGTACTCTTGCTCAGCTCTTGCTGGTAATGTTCACCTATCCCGAGCGTTTGTAAACGCAAATGGGATTTGGCACAGCAGTTACATATTTAGAAATTTACGGACAGTGTGACAAGTATTCAAAATTGCAGCCTTCTGCAGATCGATATATGTGTTTTTGTGAAGACCTAGTTTGGTGAGGCTGTCTTGTAGAGTTTTGGGGATTAGTCCAGTAGATGAAACGATCACCGGCACCACCTCTACTTTCTCTGCATGCCACATCTGTCCTACCTCAATTGCAAGATCGGTGTATTTTGCAATTTTCTCGTTGTATTTGTCTAACATATTGTTGTTATTGGGTACAGCAACATCCACTAGAAGAACCGAGTTAGCTTTTTTATCCACAACTACAATATCAGGCCGGTTATTCGTCACCCGTCTATCGGTGATAATTGACCTATCGTAGTATAGTCTAAAATCAGCATTCTCTAGAACTGCATGAGGATGGTACTTGTAATAAGGCGTGTAAGTGTTAACTAATCCAAATTTGTTGGCCAACTTCTGATGGATGATGTTGCAAAGTTGATTGTGCCTGCGTAGGTAATCAATGTTAGCTATGGCTGAACATCCCGACGTAATGTGTTGTATCGTCTCTGTTGTTTGTTGACACCTTCTGCACTTGTCCGACACGATGTTTGGATCTCTTATAACAAATTTCTTGTAATTGTTGGTATTAATAACTTGGTCTTGGATCGCCATCATAAATCCTTCTGTTTCTGGAAACAATGTTCCATCAGAGAGCCACTTATTTGATGCTTCCTTGTCGATATATGGTTGATTGAGGTCGTGATGATGTCGACCATGAAGCGCTTTCTGGGCCCACTCCGCCTGTTTGTCAGAGTCTGTAACGATTTCAAGTTTTTCATCAGGGTTTACAAGATTTAAGGGGGAATAGTTTTTATCTGCTTTCGCGACCAGCTCATGCAATTTAGATGTTTGAGCCTTGCCAATGAAGAACTTTTGGAGTTTAGATATTTGATTATAATGTAAATTAACTATGTCCGTTAAAGCTCTCCCTCCCTCTTTTCTTGGTAATGTGGTCCTAATAACTGATGATGTCGGGTGGTGACATTTGTGTTTGGTCATCATGGTTCGCGTTGTTCTTTGAATATCTTCCAGTTCTGTTTTTGTCCACTTCAGAATTCCAAATGAGTATGTCTTATTATTATTATTATTATTATTATTATTATTATTATTATTATTATTATTATTATTATTATTATTATTATTATTATTTCCAACTCAAGTGTACTCTTGCTCAGCTCTTGCTGGTAATGTTAACCTATCCCGAGCGTGTGTAAACGCAAATGGGATTAGGCACAGCAGTTACATATTTAGAAATTTACGGACAGTGTGACAAGTATTCAAAATTGCAGCCTTCTGCAGATCGATACATGTGTTTTTGTGAAGACCTAGTTTGGTGAGGCTGTCTTGTAGAGTTTTGGGGATTAGTCCCGTAGATGAAACGATGACCGGCACCACCTCTACTTTCTCTGCCTGCCACATCTGTCCTACCTCAATTGCAAGATCGGTGTATTTTGCATTTTTCTCGTTGTATTTGTCTAAAATATTATTGTTATTGGGTACAGCAACATCCACCAGGAGAACCGAGTTAGCGTTTCTATCCACAACCACAATATCAGGCCGGTTATTCGTCACCCGTCTATCGGTGATAATTGACCAATCGTAGTATAGTCTGAAATCAGCATTCTCTAGAACTGCATGCGGATGGTACTTGTAATAAGGCGTGTAGGTGTTAACTAATCCAAATTTGTTGGCCAACTTCTGATGGATGATGTTGCAAAGTTGATTGTGCCTGCGTAGGTAATCAATGTTAGCTATGGCTGAACATCCCGACGTAATGTGTTGTATTGTCTCTGTTGTTTGTTGACACCTTCTGCACTTGTCCGATACGATATTTGGATCTCTTATAATAAATTTCTTGTAATTGTTGGTATTAATTACTTGGTCTTGGATCGCCATCATAAATCCTTCTGTTTCTGGAAACAATGTTCCATCAGAGAGCCACTTATTTGATGCTTCCTTGTCGATATATGGTTGATTGAGGTCGTGATGATGTCGACCATGGAGCGCTTTCTGGGCCCACTCTGCCTAGTATTATTATTATTATTATTTCCAACTCAAGTGTACTCTTGCTCAGCTCTTGCTGGTAATGTTCACCTATCCCGAGCGTTTGTAAACGCAAATGGGATTAGGCAGAGCAGTTACATATTTAGAAATTTACGGACAGTGTGACAAGTATTCAAAATTGCAGCCTTCTGCAGATCGATGTATGTGTTTTTGTGAAGACCTAGTTTGGAGAGGCTGTCTTGTAGAGTTTTGGGGATTAGTCCCGTAGATGAAACAATGACCGGCACCACCTCTACTTTCTCTGCATGCCACATCTGTCCTACCTCAATTGCAAGATCGGTGTATTTTGCAATTTTCTCGTTGTATTTGTCTAACATATTGTTGTTATTGGGTACAGCAACATCCACTAGAAGAACCGAGTTAGCTTTTTTATCCACAACTACAATATCAGGCCGGTTATTCGTCACCCGTCTATCGGTGATAATTGACCTATCGTAGTATAGTCTAAAATCAGCATTCTCTAGAACTGCATGAGGATGGTACTTGTAATAAGGCGTGTAGGTGTTAACTAATCCAAATTTGTTGGCCAACTTCTGATGAATGATGTTGCACAGTTGGTTGTGCCTGCGTAGGTAATCAATGTTAGCTATGGCTGAACATCCCGACGTAATGTGTTGTATCGTCTCTGTTGTTTGTTGACACCTTCTGCACTTGTCCGACACGATGTTTGGATCTCTTATAACAAATTTCTTGTAATTGTTGGTATTAACAACTTGGTCTTGGATCGCCATCATAAATCCTTCTGTTTCTGGAAACAATGTTCCATCAGAGAGCCACTTATTTGATGCTTCCTTGTCGATATATGGTTGATTGAGGTCGTGATGATGTCGACCATGAAGCGCTTTCTGGGCCCACTCCGCCTGTTTGTCAGAGTCTGTAACGATTTCAAGTTTTTTATCAGGGTTTACAAGATCTAAGGTGGAATAGTTTTTATCTGCTTTCGCGACCAGCTCATGCAATTTAGATGTTTGAGCCTTGCCAATGAAGAACTTTTGGAGTTTAGATATTTGATTATAATGTAAATTAACTATGTCCGTTAAAGCTCTCCCTCCCTCTTTTCTTGGTAATCTGGTCCTAATAACTGATGATGTCGGGTGGTGACATTTGTGTTTGGTCATCATGGTTCGCGTTGTTCTTTGAATATCTTCCAGTTCTGTTTTTGTCCACTTCAGAATTCCAAATGAGTATGTCAGGATCGGTATGGCGTAGGTGTTAATTGCTTTGGCGAGATTTCCTGCGTTCAACTGGGATTTCAATGAAGCAGTTATCCTTTGAGTGAACTGTCCTCGAATTTTGGTTTTTGCTTGATTCTGGTCAAGTAGCTTAGCTTGCTGAAATCCTAGATATTTGTAGGTTTCACCATTTTGCATGGCATTTATAATGTTCCCATTAGGTAGTAATACATCTCCGTTAACGATTTTACCCTTCTCGATCTTTAAGGTTTTGCACTTGTCTAATCCAAATCCCATTTGTATATCACTGGAAAAATTTTCAGTGATATTAAGTAAATGTTGAATTTGACGCTGGTTTGATGCGTATATTTTGATGTCATCCATATATAAAAGGTGGGAAACAGTGCAGCTAGTGTTCCTGTTGGCTTTGATTTTAAAGCCGTAATCCGTATCGTTAAGTAGCTTGGAAAGTGGATTCATTGCCAAACAAAACCAAAGTGGACTCAGGGAGTCGCCTTGGAAGATCCCCCTACGGATAGAAATTTCATCAGTTTCGAGGTATTGACCATTTATTTGTAAATGAAGGTTCGTTCGCCAGTGCTTCATCGATGATTCAAGAAAAGTAACAAGAGTGGGGTGTACTTTGTAAATTTGCAAAACTTTAACAAGCCAGGAATGTGGAACGCTATCAAATGCTTTCCTATAATCTACGAAAGCCGTGTAGATGTTGCGCTGTTCCTTCTGCGCCTGTTTTAGTATTTCCGAATCGATGATGAGTTGCTCTTTGCAGCCTTGGTGATCTCGTCTGCACCCTTTTTGTTCTTCCGACAAGATGTTGTTTTGATCGGCATGTCTGTAAATACGGTTAGTAATGCAAGACGTTAATATTTTATATATAGTTGGAAGGCATGTTATAGGTCTATACTGCGTAGGATCGTGAGTTTGATGCGTTTTGGGAAGCAAGTGGGTCGAACCCAGTGTCAGAAATGGTGGTGTATCTTCTGGATTCTGCAGAATATGTGTAAATGATCTTGCCATTGCTTCATGCAGACTGTCAAACTTCTTATACCAGAAGTTTTGGACATGGTCAACTCCTGGTGTTTTCCAATTACTGGTGCTCTTTATAGCTTCGGTTACCTCGCTTGTTGTCAAGTTAACGAAAGGCATTGGTTCAATGTTAATTTTTTCCTCCTCAGTTCTTATCCAGTGAGCGTTGGATTTATGTTCGATAGGGTTCGACCATAAAGAAGACCAGTACTCCGTTAGCTCATCTTTATCTGGGAGACTTTGGTTGTGATTGTTTTTAGTACCGCTTAGTTGCCTGTAAAATAACTTCTGATTGTTATTGAATAAGTAGTTCTGTTGTTTCCTTTTCGTGCACTTGACATATCGTGTCAAACGTTTTGATTTTGCCTTTAACTTTTGCCTGAGTGAATCGATATATTCACATACATGTTGTTTATGTTGTGGGTGACCTGTATAAGTGTTGATTCTTCGATAGATCTTCCTCACTCTGTTTGTTAAGCGCCTAGACGGTTTCAAGTTGTTTTTAAACTCTGTAAGCTGCCCCAATTCCCTTCTGATGTCATCAATGGTCTTTTCCAGCCGGCGTTGCCACCAAGGCTTGAGCTGTTTGTAGTCTTTACCCCGATTATTATTATTATTATTATTATTATTATTATTATTATTATTATTATTATTATTATTATTATTATTATTATTATTATTATTATTATTTCCAACTCAAGTGTACTCTTGCTCAGCTCTTGCTGGTAATGTTCACCTATCCCGAGCGTTTGTAAACGCAAATGGGATTAGGCACAGCAGTTACATATTTAGAAATTTACGGACAGTGTGACAAGTATTCAAAATTGCAGCCTTCTGCAGATCGATGTATGTGTTTTTGTGAAGACCTAGTTTGGTGAGGCTGTCTTGTAGAGTTTTGGGGATTAGTCCCGTAGATGAAACGATGACCGGCACCACCTCTACTTTCTCGGCATTCCACATCTGTCCTACCTCAATTGCAAGATCGGTGTATTTTGCAATTTTCTCGTTGTATTTGTCTAACATATTGTTGTTATTGGGTACAGGAACATCCACTAGAAGAACCGAGTTAGCTTTTTTATCCACAACTACAATATCAGGCCGGTTATTCGTCACCCGTCTATCGGTGATAATTGACCTATCGTAGTATATTATTATTATTATTATTATTATTATTATTATTATTATTATTATTATTATTATTATTATTATTATTATTATTATTATTATTATTATTATTATTATTTTTTTTTTTTTATGCAGCATCGATTACTAAGATCATTAGCTGCAGCCTCCATTTCCTAAATACGGTTAGTTATATGAACAGCTCTAAGGTAAGTTAGTGTTTTTAATATACTTTCTCTACTGAAAAGTTTGTTTAGAATTGTAGGTTCAACTCCACATAGTGTTCGGTGGACTTGAAAATATTGGCAACTGAATATATGTTCCGGAAGAAGCCTATGGTTACAATGGGGACATCTGGGCCTAGGATTACCAACGAGAAGATGTGAATGAGTCAGGTGGGTATGTCCAATTCTCAATCTGCAAATTATTACCTGCTCGCGCCTTGTTAAATTTGTTGGGTATAACCATTTATTTATAGTTGGCTTCATAGTTTTAAGTTGGCCATTAGATTGAGACCATCTTTGTTGCCATATTTTTTGAACGATGTCTTTAATATTGATTTTTAAGTCACTATAAGGTATGGGTATACCGTTATCTACTGGACATTCCGTGGCTAATTTTGCAGCAGAGTCGGTTTTCTCATTCCCAGGAATTTGACAGTGTCCTGGAATCCATATTAATTCGCATATTTTGTTTATACTTGTTAGATACGTGTTTAATTCCAATATGCGTTGACATGTTATGTTCTTTGTAAATACATTACTTATCAAACTGATAGCACTAAGGGAGTCTGAGCACACAGTACATGATTGATAATTCGACATTGAAAAATACAAAAGAGCTTGCCAAATAGCGTATAGTTCAGCCGTGAAGACTGAACAGGAGTTATGGAGCGCCCATTGATATACACCACTATTCACGACTATAGCAGAACCAGTTCCATTATCAAATTTTGATCCGTCAGTATAAATAATGAGATTATTTTGTCGGGATTCTAATTCTGCATAAAAAAGTGCTCTATAAGTTGAAGGAGGGGTATTTTCTTTTTTCCAAGATGCTAATTTGGTGTTAATTTTTGGGACAGAGAAAGCCCATGGAGGCACCGTGGATATCTGTTCTGTCAAAATTGGGTCCTGTATTACAGAAAACTTTTTGCAGGCTTCAATGTTTCTCGCTCTTGCCGGACGCGTTGTGGATAGTCTTGTACCAAATTCATTATTAGAACTGAAAAAGGTATAATTAATGTGAGATGGTATAGAGAGAATCTTTGAGGCATATATCATTATTTGGGAATCTCTCCTGAGGTCCGGAGGAAGAACACCGGCATCACATTGAACAGCCATTGTTGGACTAGTTCTGAATGCACCTGTTGCATATCTTAAAGCTGCTGCTTGAATTCTGTCTAGACGTATAAGCCTAGATCGCCTACAGGAGTTATAGACAACAGCTGCATAGTCCATTTTACCCTGAATGACTGATTGATAAAATTTCAAAAGCACTTCCCTGTCAGCCCCCCACTTTATGCTGGACATACATTTAATTATATTTAATGCCTTTTGACACTTTGCTTCAAGTTGGATTAGCTGCTCGTTCCAAAGAAGTTTCGAGTCAAATATTAGGCCGAGACATTTTATGCTGCTTCTGACATTAATACGAACGCCCTCCATATAGAGCTTGGGATCCTCATGTGTTCGTCTTAATCTACAGAAGTGAATGGATGTAGTTTTTTCTGTTGAAAATTTAAATCCCCTTTGCTTTACCTCTTTATTCAGGTGAATTATGTCCTCATTTAAACACCGATTGATAGTATCCATGGACTGATTCCGTAAAAATATTACCAGATCGTCAACATATAAAATTTTTTTCACATTGGTTTCATTTTTCTCCAATATAAAATTAATTGCAATTGCAAATAATGTTACACTTAAAACGGACCCTTGAGGGATTCCATTTTCCAGAGTTCTAATCGAAGATTGCGCAGTACCTACTCTCACAGTAAAAATCCTTTCTTCAAGAAAGTTCTGAAGTAGTATTGGGAGTTTTCCCTTTAGTCCCCACTTGTTGAGTTGCTTAAGGATAGAAAATCTCCAGACTCGGTCATAGGCTTTTTCTAGGTCAAAACTCACCGCAACAAGATGTTCCCGATTCAAAAAAGCTTTTTGAATTTCGTTCTCTAAGTACACTAGGGTGTCAATTGTAGAATGTTTGCTGCGGCAACCAGTTTGATTTTGAGAAAGAAGGTTGTTTGATTCCAACCACCAGGAGAGTCTTGTATTAATAATTTTTTCAAAAAGTTTTCCTAAACAGCTTGTTAAGGATATAGGTCGATAGCTGTTAGTGTCAGACGGAAGTTTATCGGGTTTTAAAAACGGGACAATAGTGGCCATCTTCCAGCTTTTTGGGAATGATCCTGAATTTAAGACACAATTGAATAGATTGAGAATGTATTGTAAATCCACTTCTGATAGGTTTTTTATCATGCCGTAGAGGATATCGTCATGACCAACTGCCGCCTCTTCACTATTTTCCATCGCGTGGTACAACTCATTAATTGTTATTGGGAAGTTGTAGGGTTCCCCATTCTGGGAAGTGAAGTCAAGTTTCATAGACTCTTGTCTAGCTTTATATTCGGAGAATTCTTCTTCATATATGGATGACTTACTAGAGGATTCATAGTGATCGGCAAATTCTTCGCAAATTTGTTGTGGGTCCGTGACTACATCATTACCAGATTTTAATATTTGGGGAAACTCAAAAGTGTTTTTGCCAGTAATTATTTTTATTTTTCTCCAAATTTCCTGTAGACTTACCTGTGGGGTAATTGTTCCGACGTATTCCTGCCAGGAAGCTGTTTTAGATTGAATGATCAATCTCCTCGAATAAGCTCTAGCTCTTTTGAAGTTAATCAGATTTTCTAATGTGGGGTACCTTTTAAATTTATTATAAAATGTCTTTCTCTGTTTAATAGCTACTTTGATGTTTTCATTCCACCATGGAACACATCTGCGTGATGTAGTCGGATTTGACCTGGGGATGCTTGATTTAGCTGCTTCCACTAATGACTTTGTAACAATATCAACGGCATCATCAACATTGTCAGGGAGACTGGGGATATTAACAGATTCTTTATATTTATTCCAGTCCGCTTTCTTTGTTAACCATCTTTCTTTCATTACAAACACTTTTGCATGTGTATCAGTTTTTATGATTATTGGGAAATGATCACTAGAATGTAAGTCGTCGTCTACATCCCAGAATAATCTAGGTGCAAGCTGTGGAGAGCATAGGGATAAGTCAATAGCAGATGTGGCGCCATTTCTGGCACTAAAGTGAGTGGGTTTTCCACTGTTCAAAATTATTAAATTATTATTATCTATCACAGATTCTATGCGGAGACCTTTGGTATCCACAATTGTGGATCCCCAGGATGGCGAATGAGCGTTAAAATCCCCTACAATAAAAAGAGGTGGAGTAAGTTGGTTGATCACATCCTGGATCTGTTGTGAATGCCAGTTCCCATCCGGTAAGTAGAAATTACATATAGTAGTTTTAATTGGGTGATCAATCTGAACCGCTTTGACTTGTAAATTTGTAACTAATCTAACGTCTTTTGCAGGTATATTATTACGGATAAAAATAGCGACTCCTCCTTTGGCTCTGATGGAAGGTTGTCCATCTTTACGGAAACACCGAAACCCTCTAAGGCGAAAAGGTTCCTCTGGTTTAAGATGGGTTTCTTGAAGAAGAATAATTGATGGCGAAAACTGTTTTTCCAATAGATCGATCTCACCAATATGATTTTTGATACCATTGCAATTCCATTGGATAAAAATATTGTTTGTTTTGTCCATTGGTTATGATTATTATTATTATTATTACTTTTCTTTCAGCTATTTTTGACTGTAATCTTGGTGAAGTCGAGATGAAATTTATTAAAATCGAAATTTATTGTAGATATAAAAATATTGATATGAAATGTAAATATTAAAACGTGTAAATAACATAAATAAAATATAGATCTGAATAAAAATTTAAAATATCACAGATTATTATTTTTCTGGCGGTAACACCATCTCCTCTAAAGCATTCGAAGACGGCAGAATAAAGTCTGGGGTTGACGAGGTATTAGTCAAAGATTCTTTTGTTTTCTCACAAGTTGTGGCATCCATTTTATCGAGGCTCTTTTTTCTTGGTTTGCCCTTTGGCCACCCTCTTCTTCCTTTCTGTTTTTTTTCGATAACTTACTCCGCTAGACACTGATTCGTTATCTGACGAGCCTGGGTGATCCCGCTTATATACAGATGGAAGAGACTGACAATCGGAGGCTTGCGAGGTGATACTTGAGGCTTAAGGAAACGTGATACATCTTTGTATAGAGCTTAGTAACAATGGTGTTAGTTCTTTGACAAGCTCTTGGATATTAACTTGTGGAGGAGCAGACAAAGGGGTAGTAGTAGCTGCACGAGCATAAGATATATTAGGTTTAGGAGTAATAACAGCTACTTTTTTCTTAGCTTCAAAATAGGAAATATTTTCCTTCACTTTCACTTCCTGTATTGCTACTTCCTGCTTATATACTGGACATTCTCTGGCTCTCGATGAGTGTGGCCCATTACAGTTGACACATGTAAATAGCGGTTCACATGGTTTATCGGTGTGAAGTGGTTTACCGCATTCACATAAAGGTTCTTTATTGCATCTTGCTGCAGGATGTCCAAAAAGTTGACAGCGGAAACATCTTAGTGGCGATGGAATGTATGGTCGGACCTTAAGTATATAAAAGGCGATTTTAATTTCACGTGGCATTTTTGGGGTGTCAAAGGTTAGAATATGAATAGGAGTGTCCGATAGGGTACCTCTTTTCTTTGATTTTATTCTTCTTACTCCTATTATCCCTTGGTCTTTTAGTTCATCTAATATTTCTTGTTCTGTACAGTTTAAGAGATCTCTACAATTTACTACACCTTGAGATTGATTTAGTTTGATATGTGGAACTATTTCAACTTCGTAATTCAGTACATGAGTTAATTTTTTAATTTGACTTGATTGTGCTGCAGAAACTGTTTCGAGTAGTAAGCCGTCCTTTATTTTTCGCATATTTTTTACCTGTCCCACTTTTCCGTAAATATATTTATGTAATAAGAAGGGATTCGTTGTAGCGAAATCTCCTTCTTTTCTTTTCACGATCAAAAACCGAGGTTCATTTCTCGTCTCCTGATTCGTGTTCTTTGTTTGTTGGTGCTTTTCTGTAGTCGCAGATCCAGCACCACCCTCTGCGACCATTGGTGATTTTATTTTTTCAGAACTCATTCAGTTCCCACGAGTAGGGAAGAATTTCAAGGTCCACTGTGGCAGTGCTCCCTTACCACAGTAAGGCTGCATACAAATGAGGATCGCCTGGCACTCACAGGGCATCGTTAATAACTGCATTTTGGATGAGCCATTCATCTTGTTGGCACGATAGCTTCCACCTTAAGATTCCAGATTTTTTATTGAGGTTTACTCCTCTGAAATTCCGGAGTGATTTGTGAAGGAAAATGGATTGGGAGAGGATGGGTCAGCGGGCAGCTGGACTGGAGTCTCGTGGGTTCGTCAGACCCTTAGTATGCCAGCATCACGATGGGCATGGCCCACCGTGACACCAGCATACCCCCCTTCGGGGATTATTATTATTAGCATTATTATTATTATTATTATTATTATTATTATTATTATTATTATTATTATTATTATTATTATTATTATTATTATTATTATTATTATTATTATTATTATTATTATTATTATTATTATTATTATTATTATTATTATTATTATTATTATTATTATTATTATTATTATTATTATTATTATTATTATTATTATTATTATTATTATTATTATTATTATTATTATTATTATTATTATTATTATTATTATTATTATTATTATTATTATTATTATTATTATTATTATTATTATTATTATTATTATTATTATTATTTCCAATTCAAGTGTACTCTTGCTCAGCTTTTGCTGGTAATGTTCACCTATCCCGAGCGTTTGTAAACGCAAATGGGATTAGGCACAGCAGTTACATATTTAGAAATTTACGGACAGTGTGACAAGTATTCAAAATTGCAGCCTTCTGCAGATCGATGTATGTGTTTTTGTGAAGACCTAGTTTGGTGAGGCTGTCTTGTAGAGTTTTGGGGATTAGTCCCGTAGATGAAACGATGACCGGCACCACCTCTACCCTCTCTGCATGCCACATCTGTCCTACCTCAATTGCAAGATCGGTGTATTTTGCAATTTTCTCGTTGTATTTGTCTAACATATTGTTGTTATTGGGTACAGCAACATCCACTAGAAGAACCGAGTTAGCTTTTTTATCCACAACTACAATATCAGGCCGGTTATTCGTCACCCGTCTATCGGTGATAATTGACCTATCGTAGTATAGTCTAAAATCAGCATTCTCTAGAACTGCATGAGGATGGTACTTGTAATAAGGCGTGTAAGTGTTAACTAATCCAAATTTGTTGGCCAACTTCTGATGAATGATGTTGCGCAGTTGGTTGTGCCTGCGTAGGTAATCAATGTTAGCTATGGCTGAACATCCCGACGTAATGTGTTGTATCGTCTCTGTTGTTTGTTGACACCTTCTGCACTTGTCCGACACGATGTTTGGATCTCTGATAACAAATTTCTTGTAATTGTTGGTATTGATAACTTGGTCTTGTATCGCCATCATAAATCCTTCTGTTTCTGGAAACAATGTTCCATCAGAGAGCCACTTATTTGATGCTTCCTTGTCGATATATGGTTGATTGAGGTCGTGATGATGTCGACCATGAAGCGCTTTCTGGGCCCACTCCGCCTGTTTGTCAGAGTCTGTAACGATTTCAAGTTTATTATCAGGGTTTACAAGATCTAAGGGGGAATAGTTTTTATCTGATTTCGCGACCAGCTCATGCAATTTAGATGTTTGAGCCTTGCCAATGAAGAACTGTTGGAGTTTAGATATTTGTTTGTAATGTAAATTAACTATGTCCGTTAGAGCTCTCCCTCCCTCTTTTCTTGGTAGTGTGGTCCTAATAACTGATGATGTCGGGTGGTGACATTTGTGTTTGGTCATCATGGTTCGCGTTGTTCTTTGAATATCTTCCAGATCTGTTTTTGTCCACTTCAGAATTCCAAATGAGTATGTCAGGACCGGTATGGCGTAGGTGTTAATTGCTTTGGCAAGATTTCCTGCGTTCAACTGGGATTCCAATAAAGCAGTTATCCTTTGAGTGAACTGTCCTCGAATTTTGGTTTTTGCTTGCTTCTGGTCTAGTAGCTTAGCTTGCTGAAATCCTAGATATTTGTAGGTTTCACCATTTTGCATGGCATTTATAATGTTCCCATTAGGTAGTAACACATCTCCGTTAACGATTTTACCCTTCTCGATATTCAAGGTTTTGCACTTGTCTAATCCAAATCCCATTTGTATATCACTGGAAAAATTTTCAGTGATATTAAGTAAATGTTGAATTTGACGCTGGTTTGATGCGTATATTTTGATGTCATCCATATATAAAAGGTGGGAAACAGTGCAGCTAGTGTTCCTGTTGGCTTTGATTTTAAAGCCGTAATCCGTATCGTTAAGTAGCTTGGAAAGTGGATTCATTGCCAAACAAAACCAAAGTGGACTCAGGGAGTCGCCCTGGAAGATCCCCCTACGGATAGAAATTTCATCAGTTTCGAGGTATTGACCATTTATTTGTAAATGAAGGTTCGTTCGCCAGTGCTTCATCGATGATTCAAGAAAAGTAACAAGAGTGGGGTGTACTTTGTAAATTTGCAACACTTTAACAAGCCAGGAATGTGGAACGCTATCAAATGCTTTCCTATAATCTACGAAAGCCGTGTAGATGTTGCGCTGTTCCTTCTGCGCCTGTTTTAGTATTACCGAATCGATGATGAGTTGTTCTTTGCAGCCTTGGTGATCTCGTCTGCACCCTTTCTGTTCTTCCGACAAGATGTTGTTATGATCCGCATGTCTGTAAATACGGTTAGTAATGCAAGACGTTAATATTTTATATATAGTTGGAAGGCATGTTATAGGTCTATACTGCGTAGGATCGTGAGTTTGATGCGTTTTGGGAAGCAAGTGGGTCGAACCCAGTGTCAGAAATGGTGGTGTATCTTCTGGATGATGCAGAATATGTGTAAATGATCTTGCCATTGCTTCATGCAGACTGTCAAACTTCTTATACCAGGAGTTTTGGACATTGTCAACTCCTGGTGTCTTCCAACTACTGGTGCTCTTTATAGCTTCGGTTACCTCGCTTGTTGTCAAGTTAACGAAAGGCATTGGTTCAATGTTAATTTTTTCCTCCTCAGTTCTAATCCAGTGAGCGTTGGATTTATGTTCGATAGGGTTCGACCATAAAGAAGACCAGTACTCCGTTAGCTCATCTTTATCTGGGAGACTTTGGTTGTGATTGTTTACAGTACCGCTTAGTTGCCTGTAAAATAACTTCTGATTGTTATTGAATAAGTAGTTCTGTTGTTTCCTTTTCGTGCACTTGACATATCGTGACAAACGTTTTGATTTTGCCTTTAACTTTTGCCTGAGTGAATCGCTATATTCACATACATGTTGTTTATGTTGTGGGTGACCTGTATAAGTGTTGATTCTTCGATAGATCTTCCTCACTCTGTTTGTTAAGCGCCTAGACGGTTTCAAGTTGTTTTTAAATTCTGTAAGCTGCCCCAATTCCCTTCTGATGTCATCAATGGACTTTTCCAGCCGGCGTTGCCACCAAGGCTTGAGCTGTTTGTAGTCTTTACCTCGATTGTTCTTAGGGGATTGGATCTGTTGATTGTGACTTCGAATCACTGCTACCGCTCCACAATAGATGAGAGTGTGAAGTTGTTCCAGCGCTTCGCAGTCTTTAGCATAGTTCTGCAGTAGTAAGTTCACAGCTGCTAGTATGCTGTTAGTGCTCTTATTGGTTCGAAGCTTGGGTAGTTTTGGCCGGTGTATTGGGTTGGTGCCATTAAATTCCGCTAGTGCTTTACAAAGTTCGGTATTATAGTCATTATCGGTGGTTTTGTCGCAATCATTATTTATTTCCTCAACGCCATTGTGGTCTCCTTGTGCATTCTCCGATTTATGTGTATCCTGATCGGTAATTATGTCATTCTCGCCATCTTGAAGGTCAAGAAGGACTTCACCTCGAATTTGTTGCAACGTCGGACCGGGTAGTAGATTGTTTTTCACAATACTTCGACGTTGGTCAGCAATACGCTGTTCCGTGAGATGGTGAAATTCTGGAAAATGTTCAACGAATGCACGGTGGAGGGCGTATCTGTATGTCGTCATATCAGTTTCCATATTCGTGATTTTAAAGTAGGAGCGCATAATGAATGAGTTTAGCTCGATAGTCCACTTCATGCGCTTCCTGGGCTTTCCGGCTTTTGTGGTCGTAGATGTGCCGACTTGCGTCACTCCAGAAACATCAGAAGCCGGTGGCGGAGGATCGATGTTGTTTTCCCCCTGAGTGTGGTTCGCAGTAGCCCTACTCGGTGTCACGCTGCGCCTACCGCTAACCGAGGAAGAAGGTAAATCATTTTTCGAACAAGCAGTTCTAGCACCAACTTGAACGCGACAAGAGTTTAAGGTGTTGCAATGTCGATTCACCTGACGATTCCTGAGATTTAAGGTCCCGGAATTTACACTCGAATTATTGCTCCCCCCAGAATCCGTGGAGCAGACAGCCGATGTACTAGGTACACAAGCAGTGTGGGATTCTGAGCATTTAGCTCTACCCACCTGGGGTAATCTTGTTTTACAATTCGACATCGTGATTGTCGCATTTTAGACCTACTGCCAGGTGCTGAGTCAGCCGCTCCTTACATGGAGAACAGACGCTGTCGGAGTACCGCTCCTTACATGGAGACCGTCGTGTCCTGAAACTAACTGGTTTTGGTTTGCTCCGAGGTATTTAATTTCCTCGATACCTTCTATATCTAAAAGGCATTCCCCGATCCACCACCTGGGGAAGCGCCCGATAGGGGACCAGTACCCCCACGGGTTATTATTATTTTATTATTATTATTATTATTATTATTATTATTATTATTATTATTATTATTATTATTATTATTATTATTATTATTATTATTATTATTATTATTATTATTATTATTATTATTATTATTATTATTATTATTATTATTATTATTATTATTATTATTATTATTATTATTATTATTATTATTATTATTATTTCCAACTCAAGTGTACTCTTGCTGGTAATATTCACCTATCCCGAGAGTGTGTAAACGCAAATGGGATTAGGTACAGCAGTTACATATTTAGAAATTTACGGACAGTGTGACAAGTATTCAAAATTGCAGCCTTCTGCAGATCGATGTATGTGTTTTTGTGAAGACCTAGTTTGGTGAGGCTGTCTTGTAGAGTTTTGGGGATTAGTCCCGTAGATGAAACGATGACCGGCACCACCTCTACTTTCTCTGCATGCCACATCTGTCCTACTTCAATTGCAAGATCAGTGTATTTTGCAATTTTCTCGTTGTATTTGTCTAAAATATTGTTGTTATTGGGTACAGCAACATCCACCAGGAGAACCGAGTTAGCTTTTTTATCCACAACTACAATATCAGGCCGGTTATTCGTCACCCGTCTATCGGTGATAATTGACCTATCGTAGTATAGTCTAAAGTCAGCATTCTCTAGAACTGCATGCGGATGGTACTTGTAATAAGGCGTGTAGGTGTTAACTAATCCAAATTTGTTGGCCAACTTCTGATGGATGATGTTGCAAAGTTGATTGTGCCTGCGTAGGTAATCAATGTTAGCTATGGCTGAACATCCCGACGTAATGTGTTGTATCGTCTCTGTTGTTTGTTGACACCTTCTGCACTTGTCCGACACGATGTTTGGATCTCTTATAACAAATTTCTTGTAATTGTTGGTATTAATAACTTGGTCTTGGATCGCCATCATAAATCCTTCTGTTTCTGGAAACAGAGAGCCACTTATTTGATGCTTCCTTGTCGATATATGGTTGATTGAGGTCGTGATGATGTCGACCATGAAGCGCTTTCTGAGCCCACTCCGCCTGTTTGTCAGAGTCTGTAACGATTTCAAGTTTATTATCAGGGTTTACAAGATCTAAGGGGGAATAGTTTTTATCTGCTTTCGCGACCAGCTCATGCAATTTAGATGTTTGAGCCTTGCCAATGAAGAACTTTTGGAGTTTAGATATTTATTATTATTATTATGATGATGATGATGATTATTATTATTATTATTATTATTATTATTATTATTATTATTATTATTATTTCCAATTCAAGTGTACTCTTGCTCAGATTTTGCTGGTAATGTTCACCTATCCCGAGCGTTTGTAAACGCAAATGGGATTAGGCACAGCAGTTACATATTTAGAAATTTACGGACAGTGTGACAAGTATTCAAAATTGCAGCCTTCTGCAGATCGATGTATGTGTTTTTGTGAAGACCTAGTTTGGTGAGGCTGTCTTGTAGAGTTTTGGGGATTAGTCCCGTAGATGAAACGATGACCGGCACCACCTCTACCCTCTCTGCATGCCACATCTGTCCTACCTCAATTGCAAGATCGGTGTATTTTGCAATTTTCTCGTTGTATTTGTCTAACATATTGTTGTTATTGGGTACAGCAACATCCACTAGAAGAACCGAGTTAGCTTTTTTATCCACAACTACAATATCAGGCCGGTTATTCGTCACCCGTCTATCGGTGATAATTGACCTATCGTAGTATAGTCTAAAATCAGCATTCTCTAGAACTGCATGAGGATGGTACTTGTAATAAGGCGTGTAAGTGTTAACTAATCCAAATTTGTTGGCCAACTTCTGATGAATGATGTTGCACAGTTGGTTGTGCCTGCGTAGGTAATCAATGCTAGCTATGGCTGAACATCCCGACGTAATGTGTTGTATCGTCTCTGTTGTTTGTTGACACCTTCTGCACTTGTCCGACACGATGTTTGGATCTCTGATAACAAATTTCTTGTAATTGTTGGTATTAATAACTTGGTCTTGGATCGCCATCATAAATCCTTCTGTTTCTGGAAACAATGTTCCATCAGAGAGCCACTTATTTGATGCTTCCTTGTCGATATATGGTTGATTGAGGTCGTGATGATGTCGACCATGAAGCGCTTTCTGGGCCCACTCCGCCTGTTTGTCAGAGTCTGTAACGATTTCAAGTTTATTATCAGGGTTTACAAGATCTAAGGGGGAATAGTTTTTATCTGCTTTCGCGACCAGCTCATGCAATTTAGATGTTTGAGCCTTGCCAATGAAGAACTGTTGGAGTTTAGATATTTGTTTGTAATGTAAATTAACTATGTCCGTTAGAGCTCTCCCTCCCTCTTTTCTTGGTAGTGTGGTCCTAATAACTGATGATGTCGGGTGGTGACATTTGTGTTTGGTCATCATGGTTCGCGTTGTTCTTTGAATATCTTCCAGTTCTGTTTTTGTCCACTTCAGAATTCCAAATGAGTATGTCAGGACCGGTATGGCGTAGGTGTTGATTGCTTTGGCAAGATTTCCTGCGTTCAACTGGGATTTCAATAAAGCAGTTATCCTTTGAGTGAACTGTCCTCGAATTTTGGTTTTTGCTTGCTTCTGGTCTAGTAGCTTAGCTTGCTGAAATCCTAGATATTTGTAGGTTTCACCATTTTGCATGGCATTTATAATGTTCCCATTAGGTAGTAACACATCTCCGTTAACGATTTTACCCTTCTCGATATTCAAGGTTCTGCACTTGTCTAATCCAAATCCCATTTGTATATCACTGGAAAATTTTTCAGTGATATTAAGTAAATGTTGAATTTGACGCTGGTTTGATGCGTATATTTTGATGTCATCCATGTATAAGAGGTGGGACACAGTGCAGCTAGTGTTCCTGTTGGCTTTGATTTTAAAGCCGTAATCCGTATCGTTAAGTAGCTTGGAAAGTGGATTCATTGCCAAACAAAACCAAAGTGGACTCAGGGAGTCACCCTGGAAGATCCCCCTACGAATAGAAATTTCATCAGTTTCGAGGTATTGACCATTTATATGTAAATGAAGGATCGTTCGCCAGTGCTTCATCGATGATTCAAGAAAAGTAACAAGAGTGGGGTGTACTTTGTAAATTTGCAAAACTTTAACAAGCCAGGAATGTGGAACGCTATCAAATGCTTTCCTATAATCTACGAAAGCCGTGTAGATGTTGCGCTGTTCCTTCTGCGCCTGTTTTAGTATTACCGAATCGATGATGAGTTGTTCTTTGCAGCCTTGGTGATCTCGTCTGCACCCTTTCTGTTCTTCCGACAAGATGTTGTTATGATCCGCATGTCTGTAAATACGGTTAGTAATGCAAGACGTTAATATTTTATATATAGTTGGAAGGCATGTTATAGGTCTATACTGCGTAGGATCGTGAGTTTGATGCATTTTGGGAAGCAAGTGGGTCGAACCCAGTGTCAGAAATGGTGGTGTATCTTCTGGATGCTGCAGAATATGTGTAAATGATCTTGCCATTGCTTCATGCAGACTGTCAAACTTCTTATACCAGAAGTTTTGGACATGGTCAACTCCTGGTGTCTTCCAATTACTGGTGCTCTTTATAGCTTCGGTTACCTCGCTTGTTGTCAAGTTAACGAAAGGCATTGGTTCAATGTTAATTTTTTCCTCCTCAGTTCTTATCCAGTGAGCGTTGGATTTATGTTCGATAGGGTTCGACCATAAAGAAGACCAGTACTCCGTTAGCTCATCTTTATCTGGGAGACTTTGGTTGTGATTGTTTACAGTACCGCTTAGTTGCCTGTAAAATAACTTCTGATTGTTATTGAATAAGTAGTTCTGTTGTTTCCTTTTCGTGCACTTGACATATCGTGACAAACGTTTTGATTTTGCCTTTAACTTTTGCCTGAGTGAATCGATATATTCACATACATGTTGTTTATGTTGTGGGTGACCTGTGAAAGTTTTGATTTTTCGAAAGATCTTTCTCACTCTGTTTGTTAAGCGCCTAGACGGTTTCGAGTTGTTTTTAAACTCTGTTAGCTGCCCCAATTCCCTTCTGATGTCATCAATGGACTTTTCCAGCCGGCGTTGCCACCAAGGCTTGAGCTGTTTGTAGTCTTTACCCCGATTGTTCTTTGGGGATTGGATTTGTTGATTGTGACTTCGAAGCACTGCTACCGCTCCACAATAGATGAGAGTGTGAAGTTGTTCCAGCGCTTCGCAGTCTTTAGCATGGTTCTGCAGTAGTAAGTTCACAGCTGCTAGTATGCTGTTAGTGCTCTTATTATTATTATTATTATTATTATTATTATTATTATTATTATTATTATTATTATTATTATTATTATTATTATTATTATTATTATTATTATTATTATTATTATTATTATTATTATTATTATTATTATTATTATTATCATTATTATTATTATTATTATTATTATTATTATTATTATTATTATTATTATTATTATTATTATTATTATTATTATTTCCAACTCAAGTGTACTCTTGCTCAGCTCTTACTGATAATGTTCACCTGTCCCGACTGTGTGTAAACGCAAATGGGATTAGGCTCAGCAGTTACATATTTAGAAATTTACGGACAGTGTGACAAGTATTCAAAATTGCAGCCTTCTGCAGATCGATGTATGTGTTTTTGTGAAGACCTAGTTTGGTGAGGCTGTCTTGTAGAGTTTTGGGGATTAGTCCCGTAGATGAAACGATGATCGGCACCACCTCTACTTTCTCTGCATGCCACATCTGTCCTACCTCAATTGCAAGATCGGTGTATTTTGCAATTTTCTCGTTGTATTTGTCTAACATATTGTTGTTATTGGGTACAGCAACATCCACTAGAAGAACCGAGTTAGCTTTTTTATCCACAACTACAATATCAGGCCGGTTATTCGTCACCCGACTATCGGTGATAATTGACCTATCGTAGTATAGTCTAAAATCAGCATTCTCTAGAACTGCATGAGGATGGTACTTGTAATAAGGCGTGTAGGTGTTAACTAATCCAAATTTGTTGGCCAACTTCTGATGAATGATGTTGCACAGTTGGTTGTGCCTGCGTAGGTAATCAATGTTAGCTATGGCTGAACATCCCGACGTAATGTGTTGTATCGTCTCTGTTGTTTGTTGACACCTTCTGCACTTGTCCGACACGATGTTTGGATCTCTTATAACAAATTTCTTGTAATTGTTGGTATTAATAACTTGGTCTTGGATCGCCATCATAAATCCTTCTGTTTCTGGAAACAATGTTCCATCAGAGAGCCACTTATTTGATGCCTCCTTGTCGATATATGGTTGATTGAGGTCGTGATGATGTCGACCATGAAGCGCATTCTGGGCCCACTCCGCCTGTTTGTCAGAGTCTGTATTATTATTATTATTATTATTATTATTATTATTATTATTATTATTATTATTATTATTATTATTATTATTATTATTATTATTATTATTATTATTATTATTATTATTATTATTATTATTATTATTATTATTATTATTATTATTATTATTATTATTATTAAGTTAGTGTAATCGTCTTATAACAATATTAAACCTCGGTGTGAATATTGGCAAGTACCAATTCCTAATTTTTACATCATAATTCAATATTCAGACCTGTTTGACTTTTATTTTTGTGTGACTTTTGCATTGGTTTTTATTTCTAATTACCTATAAAGCAGAGGACCCATTCCACCAGTGGTTCGGAAATTATTTCGTATTTATTAACTTTGTTGAAATCGTGTTTAAAATGACAGATTCAAATGCTAATAGTTCAATTGGTATTAGTAATAATGATTTACCTTGTTTAAGGTGTAATAAAATTGTAACTACTGGTATTACGTGTATAAGATGTGGTAGACTTTCTCACAAATGTTGTTTAGCTTATCTAAAGATAAAACTGTTGAATAAAGACACTACTATTTGTTGCAACGATGTTTCTGCAGAGAAAGATATGCCAATTGAAAATGTAGTATCAGTTGGTGAACATGAAAACACCAATAATAATGATAGTCTTAAAGTTGGTTTTCTTGAAAAAATTATTAAAGATAAAGATTTGATCATTGAAAACCAGAAAATTGCTATTCATGCACTCACAGAGCAGATTGCTCTATTGAAACAAGTTAAGCAGTTGAATGATTCATCGAGCCACCCAGCGATATCGAACATTCCTGCAATAAACATGGATATATCCACTAAGCAACCAGCCTCGAAAAATTCCCATTTCAACATATCTGCGGCTGCAGTAGCTGGTGCTGTACAAAACGCGACAGCTCAGAATATTTGTGATACAATTATAAACGTGAAGGAGCATCCAGTTAATAAAAAGTTGATACCTAATTATTTGAGAAAACCGACTAATAAAACAAGAAATTTATTAGTGGGGTCTCTCAATAATGCTGAGGACTGTAAGTTAACCGCAGCTGTTATAAATAAGAAGTCCTATCACTACCATGCTTCTAAATTTTCCACCGACACTTCAGAAGAAGAGCTAACAAAGCATCTTTGTCAATTTTCTGCAAATGTGAAAGTGTTAAAATTGAACTCTCGCTATCCAAATGACTATACTTCATTCAAAATATCTCTACCAGCTGATGAATCACAAAATATTTTAAAATCTGAGGTGTGGCCTTCTGGTGTCGTCCTTAATCGTTTTTTTCCGTCAAGAAAATTCGATTCAACCGAAAGATAGTGGCAGTTTCAACGTTTCTTTAGACCTATTAGATAATAGAATAGTTGTTTCAGTATTACATATCAATGTACAGAGTTTGGCTAATAAGATTGATGAGATACATTTGATTCTTGAAGACTTTACTGTTGACATTTTTTGTGTTTCTGAGCATTGGCTCACCAATGATAAACTAAAAATGATTAATATAAACAATTTTAAACTAGAATCATCCTTTTGTCGCGACAAGAAACAACACGGAGGTGTTGCAATTTTTAGTAATGGAAAACTTATGGTAAGAAAAGTTGATTGCTCTAAATTTTGTATGCCCGTTCATGCTGAGTTCTGTAGTATTGAATTAACTAACCAAAATACGTTAATAGTAACAGTCTACAGGTCATCATCAAATGGTGATATTAAAATTTTTAAAGATAAGTTTCATGATTTGTTGTATACTTTCTCAAAAATTTATAAAAATATCAATATATTGGGGGATATTAATGTGGAACTGGGTATTAATACTGAACATGTGAAGGATCTTCACAATATCATGAAAATGTATGGCTTTAGACATTATATAAATGATCCAACAAGAATCACGCCAACAACTAGATCATGCTTGGATAATATCCTTTCCAATATGAGCCCGGAAGTGATTTCCACTGGAATTTATGATCCAAGTTTAGCTGATCATACTGGTATTTTCCTTAAAATCGGGAATTCAACCACAATGACTAGTAGCAAATTAGCAAACAAAAGATTAGTTAACAACAAAAGAATCAGTAATTTCTCTAACAAACTATGTGATATTGATTGGCATGATCTGAATTTGAAAAATTGTGATCCAAATGTAATAGCCCATAAGCTAATGAGTGTATTAGCATTAAATGTGGACATGTGTTTTCCCGTAACAAAATTTAAACAAAAAATGCGTAAGTGTGAATGGTTCAATGATACTCTTCGTGGAATGAAAAGAGAAGTTTTTAAACTTAACGTTACACGTAAAAACACTAATACTTTTACTGATTGGATTAAATACCGTAATGCTCGTAAAAATTATAAAAAGGCTATAAAAAAACAAAAACGTGTCTTTTATACTGGTAAGATACATGAATCTGATAATAAAAGCAAAACTATATGGAACATAGTAAATTCTGAAAAAAATACTAAAACTCATGGTAATGTTGCTACAGAATTGACTTCGGCTGACTTGAATACATTTTTTGTTACTATAGCAGATAAAATCACTATGAGTATTACTGACGAATCCATTCATCCACTTGAATATCTACGTAATGTTTCGAAACCTTCTGGTTCATTTTTTATTAGTCCTATTTTGAAATCTGATATCAGACTGGCAATGTCAAGTTTAAAAAATTCAACTTGCTTAGATTTTTATGGGCTGAATAGCCATATGATGAAAGCCTCGTTTGAAGCACTTGTTGGACCATTAGAAATACTTTTTAATAAATGTTTATTGGAGGGCTGCTGGCCTGAAGCATTAAAAATAACCAAAATTATACCCATACATAAAAAGGGAGATTTGAATAACCCTGATAACTTCAGGCCAATTGCAATTGTACCAATAGTGGGTAAAATTTTTGAAATTCTAATTAAAGATAAACTTGTTTCATTTTTAGAACATAAAAAATTATTGTCACCTTCTCAGTTTGGCTTTCGGAAAAACATGTCCACAATTAAGGCAGTAGTCAATATTGTTGAAAACGTGGTTGAAAGCTTTGATGAGAGATATGATACATTTGCAACGTTGTATGATCTCACTAAGGCTTTTGACTGTGTTAACATTGAATACCTTTTAGATAAGTTAGAATATTACGGTGTTAGGGGTAATGTACTAAGATTATTCAGTTCGTATCTAACAGGCAGGTCTCAATACGTAAGTTTCGATAATGTTGAATCAAAATTGACTCCGGTCTCAAGAGGAGTTCCCCAAGGATCTGTATTAGGACCATTATTATTTGTTATATACGTAAACGATTTACCAAGTTCCCTGGGAGAAGCTCGTTGTGTTCTATTTGCTGATGATACCACAACGTTGGTTAAAGATGAGGGGAACTTTGCAAAAGCTTGCATGTCGAGTATAAAATCTTGGTTCAACAGTAATCAACTCAAGCTGAATGAAACAAAAACCCAGAACATTCGTTTTACATCCAGCAAGTTTATTCCAGCTTCTGAACCAGTAAAACTGCTTGGAATAACTTTAGATTCACGGTTAACTTGGGCGTCTCATATAGATTGCTTATGCTCAAAGATCTCATCGCAAATATTCGCTCTAAAGCAGATTAGAAATTGTTTGAGTCATAATATTCTTCGAGTAGTTTATTTTGCACTCGTTCATAGTCATCTTAACTATGGTATTATACTGTGGGGCGGAGCAGCAAATGCTTCAAAAGTTTTTTCATTACAAAAAATGGCTGTTCGTATCATCGCAAATGTTCAATATGGCGACCCATGCCAGACACTGTTTAAGAAGCTCCAAATCCTTCCGCTTCCTTGTATATTCATTTATGAGTCTCTGATGAGTATTCATCTCAATATCGATTCGCTGGTATCCCATGCGGATATTCATAATTATAATACACGGAATGCAACCTCTCTTGTACCGTCGAGATCAAGAATCTGCTTATCGCAAAACAATCGAATAGATTTTAATTTATATAATGTATTTCAAAAATATTATAAGGAAAAAGTGGTTGGACAGTTAAATAAGTGTGCTTTCAGCAAATTAGTGAAACGTTTTCTGCTGCAACATTGTTTTTATAGTGTGAATGATTTTATTACTTTTTGCAATAACTCTTGATAAGCATGTTTCAGTTTCCTACTTTCATAGTTTTTATTTAATGAGCTGTTCTCTGTAAAATATTTTGTCCTATTTGTGTTTTAATGTTTATATTTATATTTATTTTAATTTTACTCACATGAATGTAATGTATCGTATTGATGTATCGTATTTTATATTTGATTTTTACTTTATGTATTTATGACTGTATGTACTAAACATTGTATTTGAGGTCAATAAACTATCCTATCCTATTATTATTATTATTATTATTATTATTATTATTATTATTATTATTATTATTATTATTATTATTATTATTATTATTATTATTATTATTATTATTATTATTATTATTATTATTATTATTATTATTATTATTATTATTATTATTATTATTATTATTATTATTATTATTATTATTATTATTATTATTATTATTATTATTATTATTATTATTATTATTATTATTATTATTATTATTATTATTATTATTATTATTATTATTATTATTATTATTATTATTATTATTATTATTATTATTATTATTATTATTATTATTATTATTATTATTATTATTATTATTATTATTATTATTATTATTATTATTATTATTATTATTATTATTATTATTATTATTATTATTAATATTATTATTATTATATTATTATGTTCATTGTTTGTGACGTCAGGGTAACGGTCAATTTTTTATTTTATTTATATTATTACAATTATTACAATATTTTGTAATTTTAATTTTAGAAAGAGTTATGGTGACAATTGTAACAATATTTTGAATTAAAAAAAAATTAAATCAGGGTTGCTATTAGTTCAGTTATTGATATAGTTTAATGTTTTTACTTTAAATGAAATTATTAATTTTTGTTTCGGTCTAGCTCAGATACACAATAGTAAAAAAGAATATGAGAATTATATTTCTATCAGGGTGAACAGGTGGTAATATTATAATATGATTATAATCTTAAAATTCGAGCAATTTTTCTTAAAAATCCTTTATACTATTTATGGTAATAGAATCTCCAGCATAAATAAAATACCAACAAACTTCAAATGATAATTTATTTTTTTAGTTGCTCTCTAAATGAATATAATGACGTCAGACGTGATGTAAACAAATTAAAAGTAAAATTGAACAATAAACGTAATATATAAACAGAACTAAATAATACTATATCTTAATTTAAATAAGACATACTTTATACTCGTGAAACAAATATGAAATAATTAATAAAAATATTTTAAAACATAGAATCAGTATTTTTTTTATATCTATGGTGCTTCTCAATAACACACTAATATTGGTTCTATGGTTTATGTCATATGTCAATTAAATTCTGTGGTTAGACACACAACAAATACCTTTTTTTAAAAAATTAAATACAATCACCGACGAAATGTACCCACGGAGCACTATTCAAACCTTCCAAGGGCTTAGTGAGAAAAACTTCACCAGCAACAGCACACGAAGTACAGGGAAAATTGTGAAAAGACCTTCAAGCCTCACAATAAGGAGACGAGCCTTATATCTACTTTGGCATCAAGTAGATAACGCAATGTTAATTTTTCTTAACTGGAACAACCAACTGCAGACGACGGCACTTCTTTTGAACTCGATACAAATTACCAAAAATATAATAATGAGAGGTATATTTACCAAGCACAAGTTTGTTCAAACTCGTAGAATTTTTTATCTCAGGAACTCTGCTATATTTCCTTGATAATACCAAGGAAAACTCGCTGTGGAATCTTTCCTTCCCAAGATTCCTCAACCTCACCAGTTTTTGCTTTTCGCCATTCAACAACCCTCTTTTATTTTTTTATTTCTCCATGGTAACAACACTAAAAAGTTCTAGATTGGATTACAACAAATTTCCATTGGTAAGTTTTTTTTTTACTCTTAATGTTTAACTTCTGCCCTTTCACAGATTTCAATAGAACCCTCAAATTTCATGTTTTATTATAAAATTCATTGATGAAATAAAACAATTTAATTTGTTTAAATCTTCATTATTTATTTTGAACTGACGTTCAAATTAAAATTAGTGACGCGTTTCGCTACACAGTAGCTTTTTCAAACTAGCGAAACGCGTCACTAATTTTAATTTGAACGTCAGTTCAAAATAAATAATGAAGATTTAAACAAATTAATTTGTTTTATTTCATCAGTAGTATGGATCTTCATCAAGTAAAAGCCTCATCTATTCAATTTATAAAATTCATTTTTTTTAAATTGTTACTTGTGACAGAATGCTATCTACAGGATGTTATAAACTTGGTGAATTAATTTAACTGTTGTACTAAGTATAATTATATTTTTACAATCTAATTTATATGAATTTGTATAGTTAGAGTTGTCTTAATAATCAATTTTATACAGTTATTTATTTAAAATTTAGGTTGTAGATACATTCTGTTACAATATATAACAAACATAATTATCATTACTATTAATAATGTGAATTAAACAATATGAAAGTTCGTATGAACTAACTTTTTCATTTTCCTATTAATAATATACTATAAAACTACATCTAACATCCACCATGTGATGTGTTCTTAGCTCCTACTATTTTGGAGGACAGGCGCACCTGTCAAATAGTGGGCCGTTAAGAACGACTTGTAGGCCTACTTCAATGGTGGAAGGTATGAAATTATAAACCTGTTTCTAGTGATAAATCAAACTTTGAAACAATATAAACTAATGAAAATCAATATAAGATATGAAGAAAATCCGCTTCCACATTCCCCTATAGCTGATCAGACATCATCTTACAATAATTGTTTATTATATTTTTATTAATATAAATGAACTTCATACAATAATATAGGTACAACAGAATTCCTAGAAAGTAATTTAACAAGTACCTAGTATAAGCTAAATATTCTGAAAAAGCGAAACCATCGGGACACGAACCCTCGGTTAGAAAGCCCTTACGTAACCCTCTGCGCTACGGACGGTTCCTACCCATCAATGTTCTGTTCGGTATTCGAAGCTACCACTAACCGCGACTGAGTCTTACATTCGGCCATCCTTTTCCGCTACTCGTCCTCGAGGTACATAGAGTGCTGGACCTGACATTTGCGCGTACACCTATCTCACCTACTCGTTCGTGAGCCTGTTGCCTTTCCTGCCTACGCCTATCTCGCTCTCCTGGCGAGCCTGTCGCCTGCACGCTTATCCCAGTCACCCCCTCTTCTTTCGTAGATCAAATGCCACTTCTGATATATAAGCTAAATATTCTAAGTCTTTGTACCATTTCCCAACTACTTCCATTCCAGAAGTTTCGTGTCTTCTATATAGGCCACTAGTTTGAAAGAGGGGATTTTGAGTAGCTGATATGGTTGTATTATTTCCTCTCCAAAGTGCTTCCCTCTAAGTATTTGTAAGTTCTCACAGAAGTAGAGTATGTGATTAGGTGTTTCATTATATCCTTAGTTCACATTTTCTGCACATAGGTTCACTAATTTTTCCCATTTTGTGCAGATGTTTCATCGGAATCATCGGGGTGCAGTTTCCAGTAACCAGGTCGGTAACTGTCTTCAACTGTCTCTCACCCTCTGCATTCTCTCGACGGGTAGACCTCCCTCTCAGTTTTTTTAAATACCAAAGGGAGTTTTTGTTGGAAAGTGCTTGAAAATCAGAATTTAAATATGTATTACCCACAACGTTTTATGTGGAATGATAATTTTAATTTGATTAAAAATAACAAAAACTATCATACTTAAATAAACTAGTATTTTAAACTTTAAGTTTGGGGTAACCCCATAGGAAGAAATCCAAAGGTGTAAGATCTGGTGATTTTGGTGGCCATTCAATAAATCCTCGACGCCAATCCATCTTATCGGATACACATTATTTAAATAATTTCGAAGTTGTCTTAGGAAATGAGATGAATCTCTATCTTCATGAAAAACAAAGTCCTGACTAAACTCGCCTGGATTTTTTCTAGCCACATCATTTATTGTAGGAATTATTTTTGTCTCCAACAGATTTCAAAATTTCCTTCTATAAAAAAGGGTCTATAATGTGATCTCCCAAAAGAATGTCCCAAACCTTTAATTTTTGGGGAAATTGAGTGACCCTCTCGAAACAATCGATGATTTTCGTCAAACCAATATCATACATACAGGTGTACAGTAGCATTTGAATAGAATGTAGCCTCATCGGAAAAACATATGTTTTAAATTGTTTGGATTTTGAACAAGAGTATTATTCATAGTTCCACAAAACTGCATACCTATATCAATCTGGATCATCCTCTGTCAATTCATACATCATTTTCATCTCGTACGGATAAAATTTGTGCTTTTTCAAAATGTTTAAAACGGTCTTGTGACTAATCTATCATTAGCCTTGATAGGAAGTCTGTAATAATGCCGATAAATTGTACGATCAGAAAAACGTTCATCAAACATTTTAACATATTCACTAAACATCAAAATTTCTTCACATTTTTCAGCTAAAGGACAAGTTTAAACGTTTAGTGTAATGTATTTTTGAATTCTGCTTTTCAAGCCTTTTTCAGCAAAGTGTCGCACGTCCCCTTTTGGTATTTAAAAAAGTTGCTGCTATCACGTGGAGGGGATGAAAGGGGTAGCATACTTTCTCATAACGTAATGTAATTAATATTATCAATGTAGAAAATATAATTTAATAGGTGTGATTAACTAACAGATAACCTCAATTATAATAGAATTCTAGACATTTTTGCCCTTTATTCTATTCTCGAATATTATAAGACTTTTTACTTTAACATACATCTAAATTCATGCCACAAAATTCAGGAGGTGATTGCTCGTATGAAATTAAGATGGGTCTTGCCTATAACAAAATTTCCTCGGCCTACCCCTTTCCGAGATATCACCCTTAAAAGGTGGTGACTAAAATTTAGTTTTTATTTTTTTTTTCTAGAAACTTGAAATTCTGTAATTTCCAGCATGTATTATGAATTATATTACATTTTACATCTTTACTGTTTTCCACTCAATTTATTAAAAAAATTATAAATTATGGTGTTTATTTTTTTTCTCTGTAGTCATTGGTTTTGGGAAAAACATTTAGGAATCAAAAAATTTTTTAAATAAAACAAGGATTTTAAGTTAAATTTTATTTCATAAAACTTCTCGAAAAAAAGTTTTGATATGAAATAAAGTAAGGGTTGCTAATTTCATTCCCGTATAATGTAACAGGAATATTGAAAAAATACCCGTGGTTAGTCCTTTGCGAATTCACGAAAATTACTGAATTTCAAGTTTCTAGCTTTACTGAAATTTTAGAAAAAAAAATAAAAACTCAATTTCAGTCACCACCTTTTAAGAGTGATATCTCGGAAAGGGGTGGGCTGAGCAAATTTTGCAATAGGCAAGAACCATCTTAATTTCATACGAGCAATCACCTCCTGAATTTTGTCGCATGGATTTAGAAACACCCTGTATATTAATCTAACCAGATATTTCGGGCTTCTTCGTAAAGATACCCATGTACCCATCTGAATGTGAATTTCACTGTAGTTTGTGGTTCTCTTTAGATGTGTTCCTGAAATATTGAAATTGCACTCCACAAAAGTGGCTAATAGCATAGGTAATTTGTTGGTATATTCAATTTCTATATTATACTAAAGAAAAATGATTTTAGATCCATACTGATCATATATCGCCATTATAATTTTTATCGCCCACAGAACATTTCCTCTACTTTGTATGCGAGCATCTCGACGCCTCATCGACGGTTAACACCTAGGCTTTGCGCTCAACTGGAACTCAACCACTTCAAAGGCGGCTTTCGCTAAAAATACAAACAACGGACGGATCATCATTCGACAGTTAACTGACTTTAGGACGGTCGCCTTTGATATTTGTTTCACTCCGGATATAGTGAGATGTGTCTAATTTCACATTTGATATAAAAGAAAAAAGTGCGGAGTTTTCAGGAAATGTTCACACGTTTCGGATATGGTGAGTTAAAAGAAACCGCGGACCGATAACTTCATTGCAAACGTTTGAAAATTTTCACCGATTCGATATTTTTTTTTCATATTACACACACACAAAGAAATATTTATTAAGAGCATTGGCGTAGACAAAAGGTTTTACCCAAGCAGCATTATTCTGACTTCCGGTTTAATGTTAGTCTATGTCAATGGCTACTCAACGACAGTAAATCGAACGTTATTTTTAGGCAGGCAGATAACGATACCTTTTTGGTGATTTTAGACTAATCTAGAACAAAACAACGGTGTAAGCTTGCTTAGAGCCACATTCTACAGTTTTGGTCATGAAAACACGCCTAAAACTTTTCTTCGGATTATTGAATCTTCGGACGGACGTTTAGAATTAGTTCAGATATCTACTCAATCTGTCATTCTGTACTTATTGCGAGGTGTTAATTATAAGCTACATATACCGAAAATTGAAAAAGCGAAACCATCGGGGAATCGAACCCGGGAACCCTCGGTTAGAAGCCCATACGCTAAGCCCCAGCGCTACGACGGTTCGTATCTATCGATGTTCGGATCGGTATTATAAGTTACCATTAACCGAGACTTCGTCTTACATAATGCCTAACCTCATTTATGATTTAATATTTAAAAATGCATTCACTTAAAAGTTAGTTGTGAACGTTGGGTTGATTCGCCCAAAATTACACAACTATGTCGCAACGTCCGAATGCTACTTAGGTAGTGCAAAATCTCAAGTAAAAATAGGACATTTTTAGCATAAAGCTAAGAAATTATTATTTTTTCGACATAAATTACCTACCAACGTTTGGTGATGGAGCACATCTTGTATTATTGGAAGGAAGTTTCAACATATTAATTATTATGTAAATCCAAGGAAACGTTCTCTGAGACGTTGCGTCTTAAGCAGGAAAGTTCCAAAGACTTGTTTAGTTTGTTGTTTACCGAAAACTACAGTTGTGAACTTATCAACTTCCCCTAGAGGTAAATTCTACTCGGGGAAATCAACTTCTTCAACTAAATTTCCATATTTTATTAAAAGACAAATTAACAGATGCCTCGAGTGAATCTACAAGATAGGGTATTTATAACTGGGAACCTTATAGGGTGATTATTTTAATTAAAACGTCAAAGGGGTACGAGAATATGGAAACGGGATAAAAAGGAAAAAATAAAAGAGGTCTTTCTGTACGCCAATGGTAACGGAGACTGAATGTCTACCAATCCCAAACGAAACATGTGAGTGCGATCTCTTTTATATAGTATGCTTTCGTTGACAAATGGCCTTATGGTGAAATCGATACTCAGAACAACAAAACAGAGAGTATCCTCGAGCCGACAAAAATTAAACGACCATAACTATTTTTAAACAGATATGGCATCAAAGACATTCTTGGAAATAGTTTAAGATACAAAAAAACTTAAAGGAGGCATTGTTCTTTTCTTATTATGATATCAATAACAATTATAATATCGTTATTGACAAACAACTTTTTGGACGACAAAGTTAATAGTTTAATACTATTATAACGCTTTACAAAATTTGAAAAATATTTTTCAAACTATGTAATGTATTCACCCTGTACATAGTAATTATTTTATCTTTTGTATGTCATGTATATCATAAGCATCCTTTAAACTTTGGATCTAATTTGATTATTAACAAATAAGAGTAAAATTCCAAAGAAGCAAATCTTCATTGACTAAGTAATCATAGATAACTTATCTTTTGTTTTTATTGTTCAAGTTCATAATTGCTTTCCCATAGTTATTGTAACAAATTCCCTGAAAACGATCTTATTTAAGTTTGATAAAGTATAAACAAAATTAGGATGTATTTTGATTAGAAGAATATATAAAAGAGTCAGTCAGTCTTTCCAGTCAGTCAAGAAGTCAGTCAAAACGAGCAAGTCCAAGAAGTTATTTTAAGTTAAAAGTGTAATATCTAGATTTATACAAAGTTAATATTAATAAAGTGTTACTAGAGTGCAGATAGTATTTCTTCAAGTTCCATCACAGAAAAATTGGTGTCAGAAGTGGGATAGTGTTGAGGATAGTGTTGAAAATTGTTCTGAAAAGCACATCAAATCTCTTCGTAATAAAATTGAAGTGAATATCCACATTTTCAGAAATTGGTAACTCCTTCACTAATATACGAAAAGGGTGCAAAGGAACAGCAACCTTATTGCCAAACAGCGTTCAAATACTTGTAGAAGTAAATCGACAGATTTTGCAAGTATATGCAGTAGGCATCCATCGATTCCTAAGTTCGAGATTGTAGTCCAGAAACCTACAAGGTGCAAGTAGTGCGTTCGAAGTCTTGGAGTCCTTGGAATTATTGATTGGAATAAAAGAAGAATGCAACTGGGAACACTTATAACAATTTTGTAAGTCAATTTCGTATAACATTTCTTTGTATTCAAATAATTTCCTTCGAATTATATTAGGTAGAAAAATCATCTCAATTCTATAAAATTGTAAATCCTCTAAGTTTAAAATTCAATAATGCCTTCTACCAATGAAACAAATCTCTCAAGTTCAACTAGTGTTATCACATCTAGGGCTAATATTTCTATCGAATTAGCAGAAAAAATGTTAATTAAATTTGATGGCTCTAAATCAAAACTATACGAATTTATTGATAATTGCGACAAATCTAACAAATTAATCAAAGAAGAACTGAAACCCATATTATTTGCTATTATTGAAACTAAATTAACAGAAAATGCAAGAGCTATCGTGAGAAATCGAAACTTTGAAAATTGGGAAGAACTTAAAACTTTTCTTTTCGACGCCTATGCGGAAAAAAGAACAATAGGTCAGTGGCAATTGGAACTTAATTCATGTAAACAAAATATTGGAGAATCAGTAATGGAATATGGAAATAAAATTGAGAATTGCTATATAAAATTAATAAATGCTTTAGATAGTAGACTTTCTATTGAAGCAAGAACAGCTTGCGTAAATCTTTTAAAGAATGAGGCTTTGAGTGTTTTTATAACAGGTCTTAATAAAGAATTAGAAATTTTAGTCAAATCTCAAAAACCAGAAACTCTAGAAAAAGCCATTGCAATCGCTTTAAATGAAGAACAGGAAATAAAATCAAAAAAGGAAATATTTAAATATCAAAATATTAATAACTCGACAGCTATATTTTGCCAATATTGTAATAAGCCAGGGCACACATCTTTTAATTGTAGAAATAAAAATCAAAACTTTCGAAACAGAGCAAATTTAAATTCTTCAATAAGACATTTTCAAAGTAATACTGTTCCTAGTTCACAAAATAAAAATAACTCCAGCAATTTTCACAAGTTTTGTCGTTATTGCAAAAAGAATGGACATTTAATAGAAAAATGTAGGAAACGCGAATATAATAATAAAAATAGGAATAGCAATCGTAACAATCAACCCCCAAATCAAAGAAATCAAAATCAGGGAAATAATCCTGGGTCACAATCTTTAAACTCTCAACCACCCCGGCAGACAACGGCCGCTACCAGGGGCGTACAAACTATCCAGGCCGAATCTCTGTAATTAATTATTGTGCAACAAGCTACATCAATCTAAACATAGATCATAGTAATCAAAATCCAATTTCCTTTCTTATAGATAGTGGAGCAGATATTTCATTAATAAAAAATTCTTATTTAAAAAATGGCATTACTAAATATTATGATGATATCATACTCTTAAAGGGTATAGATAAGGACGTCGTGAAACCGAAAAAAACATTATTTTATTCTCAATTACAGTTCCAGATAGAAAACGAAAAATTTAGTTTTACTTTTCATGCGGTAGACGATAACTGTCCAATTAATTTCGGAGGCATCATAGGCAATGACTTTCTTTTAAAATTTCAATGTCTTATAGATTACGAGGAAAACGTTTTGAAATTCAGAAATTGTGCTACTCCTTTATATCACTCTCTAACTCCGCGAACTTTTATTAATCCAGAGACAAACGAATCAACCTCAATTCAAAATCCTAATTCTTTATATTCTAATGAGAATCAAGCAAACAATGATCATATAATTTTAAATCCCAGGTGTGAAACCATTGTACAAATCAAGGTTCTAAATCCCGAAATCTCTGAAGGTCTTTGTATAGATACAGAAATTCTAGACGGCGTATATCTGTGTCCAAGTTTGGTCAAAGTAATAAATAAAAAATATTTCCTCACGTCAATTTTAAATACTACTGAAAATAAGATAAAATTAATTAATCCTGAGATATTGCTTGAAAAAATTCCTGAAAATAATAGTTCAAATATTTTCCAAATTTCGAATAAAAACGAAAATATAAATCACCCTAATCGACTGCAAACGATTTCAAATCTTTTAAGAACATCTCACCTCAATGAAGAAGAAAAAGAAAGCTTAATTAGAATCTGTCACGATTTCAACCATATTTTTTATCTAGAAGGAGATAGTCTAAGTTCAACAGATGCGGTCATGCACGAAATCCACACTAATTCCTCAGCTCCTATTAATACCAAGTCCTATCGCTTTCCTCAAATTCATAAGGAAGAAGTTAACAAACAAATTTCACAAATGTTAAAAGAAAATATCATACAACCTTCTACTTCTCCTTGGAATTCACCTGTGTGGGTCGTTCCTAAGAAACAAGACGCGTCAGGAAAAACTAAATGGCGAGTTGTAATTGATTATAGGCGACTTAATGATATAACTATCGGAGATTCTTTTCCTCTTCCAAATATCGTAGATATCCTTGACCAATTAGGACATTCTAAATATTTTTCAACTATAGATCTCACCTCCGGATTTCACCAAATAAAAATGGCTCCCAAAGACAGTGAAAAAACTGCTTTTTCAACATCCATGGGACACTATCAATTCAATCGAATGCCTTTCGGGTTAAAAAATGCTCCAGCTACTTTCCAAAGGTTGATGAATACTGTTCTCACAGGTATACAAAACGACAGATGCTTTGTCTACCTAGACGACATAGTAGTCCATGCTAGTGATCTTGAAACACACAATAAACGCCTAATCGAAGTTTTTAATAGATTATCCGATTTCAATTTAAAAATTCAACCTGACAAATGCGAATTCCTTCGACGAGAAGTCATGTATTTAGGACATTTAATTACTGATAACGGAGTAAAACCAGATCCAAACAAAGTAATCGCTGTGAAAAACTTTATGGAACCTCAAAATCAAAAAGATATTAAATCATTTTTAGGTCTTGCAGGCTATTATAGACGGTTCATCCATAACTTCAGCAAAATAACTCAGCCTCTAACCAAACTATTAAGAAATGACGCTACTTTCCAATGGACAAGTCAACAACAAGAATCTTTCGAAACTTTAAAAAATTTATTATGTTCAGAACCTATATTGCAATATCCAGATTTTTCTAAGCCATTTTTTCTTACCACTGATGCTAGTAATTACGCATTAGGTTCAGTTTTATCGCAAGGAGAGCCACCCAATGATCTGCCAATAGCATATGCAAGTAGAACTCTTAACCGAGCTGAGTCTAACTACAGTACAACGGAAAGAGAACTATTAGCCATTGTATGGAGTGTGAAACATTTCAGGCCTTACTTATACGGTAGAGAATTTTTTATTTTAAGTGATCACAGACCTCTTGTATGGTTATTCAATTGTAGGGATCCAGGTTCTCGACTAGTAAGATGGCGATTATCTTTAGAAGAATATAAATATAAAATAGATTATAAACCAGGTAAATTGAATCATAATGCTGATTGCTCAAGCCGACCTCCTCAATTACCTGATGATTCAAACGCTACCACTAAATCACCAGTCCCTAGCTCTTGTAACGGTAATAGTAGTACCTCACAGGGCACCAGCTCGAAGGGCTCCGGCTAGAGACTCCTCTCAAGGGTGATTCGACCCCAAGTTTATGTCACACAGGGATAACAGAAGGGTTGTAAAAATTGAGGGCGCCACTACCTTTTTAACGATGAAAACTACAAAAAACTAAGGCGGAAAAGGTAGAAACGCCTTGTAAAATTTAAATAAAAGTTAATAATTAAAAAAAGTCACTAAAAATTACCCCGGGCGATATCTCCCTCAACTTTTATAGTTGAGGATTTTAATGAAAAAAAGAATTAAAAACAAATTTACAATTTATTCTGCCACAGGAAATGAACAACGGAATTTAATAAAGGAATTTGTACTTTTATAGGTACTTAGCTTAGATGAAGTGGTTTCCTGGAGAAGAAGTCAGGTCTTGATCCGAACTGATGAGTTCTGTTCTAGGGCGGTAGTTTGAGCTATGTTCTTGGGGTTATATTCTCCGGTTAAATTCTTCGGCGTTATATTCTAGCCTAGGGTTATATTCTCGGCGTTAAATTCTTGGGTTATATCCTAGCCTAGGGTTGTATTCTTGAGTTATATACTCGCCTAGGGTTATATTCTTGGCTTATATTCTCGCCTAGGGTTATATTCTTGGCTTATATTCTCGCCTAGGGGCTGTGCTTACCTAGAAGTACAAGTGGATCAGGGATATGTAGGAACTTGAATGTTATGGCACATTATGTTGGTCAGCTTTTCAGGTTAAAGAAAAGGAAGGCAGTTATTTGAAAGTCAAAAAAATTGATTTAATTTACTGAAAGCTTTCCAACATTATATGTCCCATGTTAAAACAGTAAAAATAGCAATTATCGACTGAATTAAAAAAATATACTAATGATCCGAAAGAAACTAATAATAGCAATAAGTTATTTATTTGGTTATATGAAAAAATATCGTGCTTAGGAAATATATGAAACCGGCACTGGCGTTGCGAAAGAATATTTTATAGGTTACCGGTAATTCATAAAAATGTTATTTTATAATTAAGAGTTATTTCGCAACTGAAAAAGCTCGAAAATGTTTGTATAAAAGTAAAACAGTGAATTATAAAAAAATATTTGACTTAAAACTACCATATTAGTATAAAAGAATAGTTTATGACCACGTGTTGAATTTAATTTCGTCTATCTCTGTAAAAAAATAAAGAATGCATACGAAAATTATATCAGACAGTACTTTAGAAGAAGCTTATTAATTATAGATTATGATTTTGAACTTACCACAGCAAAATTCCTAAGATAGATACTTAAGATATGAAAGATAGCGAAAGACGATGTGCCTCTTTAGACAGACGATAACAAAAAGGGGTGTTTAACGTGGCGTTGTCCGTTGGCAGGCGTCAATTGTCTTACGTTCGGGGTAGAAGAGTTTGGGATCACAGAACTATAATTGAATGTGGCTAGTGACGACGAGCGCTAATTAAAAGGATTTATTCTGTAAAATCGAAACAGGTCGATAGACATGTTACACCCCCTCTCCTCCGGGAAAAAAATGATTCGAAGAACTATTTTTTTTTTGTGAAAAATGGGCTTAATAAGATAAGAGGAGGGGTGAAGTATCATTGCAAAATCTATGTATCTTAGGTAAGGTAAGGCAATTGTCAAAGGTAAAGGTAAGGCAGTTGTCAAAGGTAGCGGTAAGGCAGTTGTCAAAGGTAACGGTAAGGCAGTTTTGTCATCTTGTGATTATCATGTAGTTATGTCATCGTATAAGACAAAGCATACACTGAGAACGAAAGGTAACGATAGGGTGCGATAATTTCTCAGTGCAGGCGAAACGATAAGATAAGGTACGGTAGGGTGTGTTTTGATAAAACGCTGGGATCTCAGATACGCAGAGCGAAAAATTCCAGGAAATACCAAACCAATGTCTCCGGGAGGGACAAAAATAAACACGGTGAGTGATGTCAGCCTAAAATTGATTTAGAATGCAATTCCGTCGGAATTCTAATTAATTCGTAAATCAGCCTAATTTTCACCGAGCAAAGAGTAAAGATTTGTCATAATGACGTCACCAGGGGTGAAATACTACTTGACTTAGCAAAGATTATTGGCAGGGCGACAACACTTATAGTGTTCCACAAGGAACGGTTCTAAAATATACGATAACGGTAGGTAGTTCACGAGTGTCACAGTTCGGCAACGCAAAAGGTATGTTAAGGGAAAGAAAGGAATACATAGATACTTACTTTGAATGGTTTTCGGTAAAAGAGAATTGAAGATATATGGAGTGATTCTGAAAAGTAAATCAAGGTCGTGTGAAGATAGGAATGGTTTGTGGCGACATTATAAGAAGAAAGACGATAGATTCTTATCACGTGATCGGACAAAGAGGTATTCTGGTTTATACGCCGAGAGCACAGGAAGAGGGCAGAAACAGCAGCGCGATCGACATTCGGTGAGGTTGCCAGTTAGCGTCCACAGTAGCCATTGGTCATCGATCCGAAAGTCAATCCAGCTACATGCATTCAGTCCGTTGATATGCTCTCTTTGTTAAATCGAACAAAGGTATTGTTACTAAAATTACACCCATGACCTTGTCAGGGAATACGGTACATCGGTCCAGAACTCTACAAGAGTGTGGCCAACCTGGTTAAACAAGATAAAAAACGACTAAAAACTAAGGAAGAACTGCCATTGAAGGCAAGAGAAAGAGAAGAGATTGCTATAGGAGACAAGGTGAAGAGAAAGAGCTACTAAGCAGTCATTTAGAAAACGGAAAGTAAAAGAAAAAACTCCAGTGTATCGTTTTTGTAGGAGAACATAGCGAAACTCCAAGAGAATGGCACGGTTGCCTAAAGTAAGGAAGAAAACGAAAACGGAAATAATAAAAATAATGGTCAACTAAAACTCAATTGTACCGTTTTTTTAGGAGAACGATAGCGAAACTCCAAGAGAATGGCGCGGTTGCCTAAAGTAAGGAAGAAAACGAAAACGATAATGAACTAAAAACACAATTGTACCGTTTTTTTAGGAGAACGATAGCGAAACTCCAAGAGAATGTCGCGGTTGCCTAAAGTAAGGAAGAAAACGAAAACGATAATGAACTAAAAACACAATTGTACCGTTTTTTTAGGAGAACGATAGCGAAACTCCAAGAGAATGGCGCGGTTGCCTAAAGTAAGGAAGAAAACGAAAACGGAAATAATAATGATAAACTAAAAACTCGATTGTACCGTTTTTTTAGGAGAACGATAGCGAAACTCCAAGAGAATGGAACGGTTTCTGAAGTAAGTGACTCTACGTTAGTTATAAAAAGCAAAATTACCATTTGTTTGTGAAACGGTAAAAAAACTCAGGTAGCAAAAAGTTAGGTACTTGACAACAGGAGCCAAAAATTTGAATGACGTAAAATCCATTTCGAACAGAATGAATGAAATGCGGGATAGGAAAAGGAATTAGTGGGCAATAGGGTTATACTAGATTGACTGTGTCAATATTATTGTCTTGTTCATTGTCTAAGTCATCTGGAAGGTTTTCGTCAACGTCAATAAATTGGTTTTTTAGATCTGAAACATGCCAATTTCCAAGATCATTACCTGAAAGGTCTCTCAGATTATAAACTAGTCTAGAAATTACTTTATGGACAATACATGGAATAAATTTAGGGGCAAATTTTGCTGCAAAGTTATCATTTTTGGATGAAAGTACATAATTCTTTTTCCATAGGCGGTCACCGACATGATATTCTACATCTCTTTTTCGTAGATTATAATACTTTGTATTTCTGTCATGGGCTTGCTTGAGTTTTTTGCGTACATCAATAAAAAGTTTCGGGAGGGTTTGTAGGTCGTCAATGAGTTGTAATTTGTCTGCATTATTGATTAAATTGTTAGCATTTTCGGAAATTGCACCATAAAAATCTCCACTTAACGGTACGTTTCTGGCAAAATTCAAGAAAGCGGGAGAGTAACCTGTAACGTCATGTTTTGCGGTTCTTATTGCTTGCGCAACTTTATGCAAAGATGCATCCCAATTTTTGTGAGAGGAATTGTCATGAATGTAACAACGTAAGGCAGTGACTATAACTTTATTGGTCCGTTCGGTATGGTTAGCTTGTGGGTGATAGCGTGAGTTGTAGAAAATTTTTTGTACTTTATATTGATCCATCAAATTTTTAAAGAGGGAAGAGGTAAAGACTGTGCCATTGTCGACGGAAAATATTTGTGGGACTCCAAAAATAAGAAAAACTTGATTTTCGATAAATTTAACAATACCAGCAGCTGTGGCATTTTGCATGGGATGGACGAGACAAAATTTAGTAAACCAGTCTGTTATAACGAGAACAAATCTATTACCATTTTTGGATCTGGGGTATGGACCTATTAAGTCAGCTGAGATCCATTGCCAAGGGAAATTAATGTCTTTATACTGGCCCATTATACCAGCTTTAGGTAAATTTTGGGTTTTGCAGGAAGAGCAAACGGAACATTTATTGATATAACGAGATACAGTGCTTCTAAGTTTTGGCCAATAGTAGATTTCAGAAATTCGAGCGATGGTTTTGGAAATTCCGAGATGTGCGCTAGTTTGATCGTCATGAAAAGTCTTTAGGACATCAATCCTGTTTGGGGTAGGGACTACAATTTTCCAATTGGATAAATTACTAGATATAGGGTTTGGGGAGAAGACATGTTTGTAGAGGACATTATTTTCTACTTTAAAAGTGGGGAATGACTCGGGGTTATTATTGACTTTATCAATCATAGCGGTATACCAAGTATCTGGCTTGAAGGTAGTGACATCAATCACTGAAATATCTGGAAATGAACGGGAAAGTGCATCACTGACAACCATAGTGGTTCCTTTTCTATGTTTGATTTCAAAATCAAACTGCGATAGTCTGAGTGAAAGACGAGCTAAACGTCCAGAGGGGTTAGAAAGTTTTGATAGATACTGTAAGGATGAATGGTCAGTTTCGAGTGTGAAATGAGTTCCTTCCACATAACCTCTAAATTTTTCTACACCAAAAATTACACCTAAAAGTTCTTTTTCAGTGGTACTGTATTTTCTTTCGGTTTTGTTCAATGTACGGCTTGCATATGCGATAGGGTGTTCGATACCATCACATTGTTGATATAAGATTGCACCAAGTCCGGTGTCACTAGCGTCAGTCTGTATAATGAATTCTTTAGAAAAGTCAGGGCTTGCAAGAATGGGGCTAGAAGTAAGTCGTTTTTTGACTTCGATAAAAGCATTTTCAGCCTCAGGGGTCCAAGAAATTGGTTGTCCTTTTTTTCTGCCATGAAGAAGGTCAGTTATTGGGGAGCAAACGGTAGAGAAATCTTTGATGAATCGGCGGTACCAGCCAATTAAGCCAATAAGTCTTTTGACTTCGGTAGTGTTTTTGGGAGCAGGGTAGTTAAGGATAGCGGAAACTTTGTCTTCATCTGTTCGAAGACCAGCTTTGTCGACTACAAAACCAAGAAATTTAAGGGAATCTCGGCAGAATTCACATTTTTGAAAATTTACGGTAAGGTTTGCCTCTTTAAGACGAAGATATAACTTATTAAGTATTTCTAAATGAAGTTCGAAGGTAGGAGTAGCAATAATGATGTCATCCAAATAACAAAAACAGTAGGGCCTTAAAGAAGGGTCTATAACAATGTCCATTAGACGTGCCATAGTTTTGGGGGCGTTAATTAGACCATAAGGAGTGGTCGTGAATTCAAATAAACCTAAGCCATAGACAGCGAAAGCAGTTTTGGGACGAGAAGATTCAGTAAGGGGTATTTGCAGAAAGGCTTTTTTCAAATCAATTGCGGTAAGAAATTTAGCGTCTCGGAGTTTGCTAAGAATGACGTCTACTTGAGCCATGGGATAGGAATCAGGAGTGGTTACTTTATTTAGCTTTCGGCCATCGAAGCAGACGCGGCATTCTCCGGACTTTTTTGGGACTACCCAAAGGGGTGAACACCAAGGGGAGTTCGAAGGTTGTATGACATTTAATCGTAGCATCTCGTCGACTTCTTTTACTAAAAGTCCTTGCATGACTGGGATAGAGGATATTGGCGTTGTGCAATCGGTTTTGCATCACCAGTGTCGATATCGTGTTCGACAAAATTCGTTCGACCAATTCGGTCAGGAGGGGCAAGAGAAGAGAATAAGCTTACAGTTTGCTCAAGTTTGTTTTTTTCTTCAATAGAGAGAGTAGAAGCAGATCGTATTGTGTTAATAACACAAGTGGAAGATAATAGGGAGTATGACAAATCATGAAAACTCATGTCTATTTTGAATAATCTCAAAAAGTCCATTCCTAAGATAAGGTTATGAGTTATTGACGGTATTATCAAGATTTTGATTGTCTTGGTAATGTTATTCACTTTCATTGGTGCGGAAATATAGCCCATATATTGTTGAGGTACACCGTCAGCGGTGGTAATATTTAAACAAGAATCATATTGTATAGGTAAATGTAAGGAATGCAACAAAGAGAAACCCTGATTTCCAAGAACAGTAGAGTTACTGCCTGTGTCGACCATAGCTAAAACGGGTAGGTCTAAAATTTTCACGGTAAGGTAAGGTCTGTTATCATTACGTTTTTTTGCAAATAAGGGACAAGTATTACTGGAGATTGATACAGTACTTGGCTGTATTGAAGGTAAGGCAACTGGCATGTCACAGACAGGTACGGGAGTTGTATTGTCAGTGATCGAGAAGTTTTTGTCATTATCTTCAGTTTTCTGGATGTCGCTAGTGTTCGGTACGGTATTTGTAATTCGTTCGATAGGTAAAGGTAATGGTTTGTCTGTATTTTTAGAATGATTGGACTCTAGGAAACCTTTAACGAAAATAAGATAACTTTGCCATTCAGCAGCAGAAGTTGAAAAAGTTAGTTTTGGTTTGTTGGGGGGTTGTGATTGTTTGAAGATCTGTTTGGAGGTCTGTTCTGTCTTCTGGGGTTTTCTGGCTGGGATGTAGTTGATTGTGCTTGACTGGACACAGAGGCCAGATTCCGTGGGCCAGTCTGCCTCGAGTTTTTTTGAATGCATTTACGACATTTTGGTTTTGTAGTGTTTTTTGCACCACATCCGTAGCAAAAGATAGATTTGGGTGAGAAACATTGAGAGTATGAGTGACCAGTTTTGTCACAATTCCAACAAACCAAGGAAGTTAATACTGAAACGTTTGCGGGAGTTCTTTGTCTTTGATTCGACGAGGAGGAAACATAAAGGCACGATGAATCTGGTTCGAGCAGTCTAGGATTATTATAAGATGGTGATCTATATCTGTCTGACCAAACACGGGATTCCTCAATTCTTTTGCACAACTCGGTTAGTTCGTCAACTGTTTGGGGGTCATGAAGTGCTAATGACGATATAAAGGAAGGTAAAAGGTTCCTACGAATCTTTGCGACACGAGTACGTTCGTCAACAACACTAGACAAGCGATTAAATAATCCAATCATTGAAGATATGTATACAGCAACCGGTTCGTTAGCACCCATAGTGCGATTAGAAATCTCTAGCTCTAAATCAGTCTCATAACTATATGGCAAAAAATCAGCTTTTAATTTGGCAACAATGTCTTTCCAGGATTGAAATTTACTACGATTATTAAGATACCATGTGAAGGCATTGTCTTTGAAAAGTTCACATGACTGCAAAAAGAGCTCATTTTCTGTAACTCCTCTAGAAAGTCTAAGGACTTCAACTTTTTCCAAAAATAAATGAAGTGATTCATTTTTACCAGTGAAGGAAACATTCCATTTGTAAACTGGATCGTGTTTTTGATGGGGGATTTCAGAAAGAGTGGGGGAAGGAAATGTGTTTGAAGGTAAAGTGTCTTCTGTTCTATTGTTGGTGGGAGTTGTTTTTGTCGCAAGGTCAGCTTCTAAAAGTATCAGCGTATTTGTCAAGGCTTGTTGTGTAAGTAATTGTTCATTACTTTCGGCATTTAATCTATCAATTCTACTTGTCAAATGTGTCAGTCTTGAATTGATTCTGGAAAATACTGGTTCATGTTTATTTCCACTAAATTGATTGATAATGTCTGTTAAGTCATTGATTGTTTCTGTAACTTCCACTATATCGTCCTCAAAAGAATATGAATTGACTGGGGACGAAAAACTTCTATTAGCGTTTTCCCTAGCAAGAAGACCTGTTAAAACTTTACGTTTCTGTTCGACAGTATCCGGGACAGGAATATTTCTAATTTGAATTTCATATGAAAGTTCAAAAAACTTCAAATGATTGGCCTGCATCTTGAAAATATTTAAAAGGAGAGAAAAAGAATAAAAGACGGTATCTAAATCAACAGTACTAATCAAATAGCACTAGCGGAAGCAAAGGATCTAAAATCCGAATGAACATAAATGCCTGGCAACGAGGTATAGATATGGAAACTGTATGTACGTGAATGACTGTAGATATAAAAACAACAAATATTTATTGCCGATAGATGTCAATTAAAATAAACAAAACCGTACTATATTTTCAACAAGTCATACGTAGTAATGAAAATGTTGCATAATAACTCCATAAAAATTATCAGTATATAAATGTATAGCTAATCAAGATCAAAAATGTATCATAAATTGATATTAAAATTTTTGTAGCACATCACAATCTCTCTGTCGTCAAAAAAACTGAACTGCAAAATATTTATAGTTAACGGTAAATTGTTAATTTGGCAACACTGCACTTTATATTAACAAGATTAGACAAGAAAAAGTAAGAGAGTTTAAAGATAAATTGTTACTTTGGCAACACTGCACTTGATTAACAATAGGTAAGATAAGATATTTCAGTTTGTGTAACTCGACACAATTCAACTGAACAAGATACAAACGGTAAGATATTTCAGTTTGTGTAACCAGACAAAATTCAACTGAAAAAGATAATTTTACTATGCAGCTACATAAAATATAACAACTTATCAGAAAACAGACACCTTAAGAATTTACTTAAAACGTGGCAACATTGCAAACAAATCAGATGTAATTCACCTTTCCTGAAAAAATCAATAACAAAATTCCGTTTCGGGACAACAAAAGATTGTGCTATACTTCGTTATCTCTTAAAAAAATAAACCCAGAGAATATTCGTTATCGTAGACCAAAATATATATTGTAAATAAGGCAGGTAGTTAAGATAAAATTAAAAAAACGTCCAGGGTCGGTACAAGATAGTAACTTGAAAAAGTGAAATTTTTTTTAAAAAAGTTAGTTGGAAGCAAAAATTCTAAATTGAACGATAAGAAAAAAGTTTAAAGAGAATATGCAAAAATAAAAAAACTAAAATCCTTCCAACCCAACTGTTACACTGTGCAACAAAAACAATGGGCGCCAATTTGTAACGGTAATAGTAGTACCTCACAGGGCACCAGCTCGAAGGGCTCCGGCTAGAGACTCCTCTCAAGGGTGATTCGACCCCAAGTTTATGTCACACAGGGATAACAGAAGGGTTGTAAAAATTGAGGGCGCCACTACCTTTTTAACGATGAAAACTACAAAAAACTAAGGCGGAAAAGGTAGAAACGCCTTGTAAAATTTAAATAAAAGTTAATAATTAAAAAAAGTCACTAAAAATTACCCCGGGCGATATCTCCCTCAACTTTTATAGTTGAGGATTTTAATGAAAAAAAGAATTAAAAACAAATTTACAATTTATTCTGCCACAGGAAATGAACAACGGAATTTAATAAAGGAATTTGTACTTTTATAGGTACTTAGCTTAGATGAAGTGGTTTCCTGGAGAAGAAGTCAGGTCTTGATCCGAACTGATGAGTTCTGTTCTAGGGCGGTAGTTTGAGCTATGTTCTTGGGGTTATATTCTCCGGTTAAATTCTTCGGCGTTATATTCTAGCCTAGGGTTATATTCTCGGCGTTAAATTCTTGGGTTATATCCTAGCCTAGGGTTGTATTCTTGAGTTATATACTCGCCTAGGGTTATATTCTTGGCTTATATTCTCGCCTAGGGTTATATTCTTGGCTTATATTCTCGCCTAGGGGCTGTGCTTACCTAGAAGTACAAGTGGATCAGGGATATGTAGGAACTTGAATGTTATGGCACATTATGTTGGTCAGCTTTTCAGGTTAAAGAAAAGGAAGGCAGTTATTTGAAAGTCAAAAAAATTGATTTAATTTACTGAAAGCTTTCCAACATTATATGTCCCATGTTAAAACAGTAAAAATAGCAATTATCGACTGAATTAAAAAATATACTAATGATCCGAAAGAAACTAATAATAGCAATAAGTTATTTATTTGGTTATATGAAAAAATATCGTGCTTAGGAAATATATGAAACCGGCACTGGCGTTGCGAAAGAATATTTTATAGGTTACCGGTAATTCATAAAAATGTTATTTTATAATTAAGAGTTATTTCGCAACTGAAAAAGCTCGAAAATGTTTGTATAAAAGTAAAACAGTGAATTATAAAAAAATATTTGACTTAAAACTACCATATTAGTATAAAAGAATAGTTTATGACCACGTGTTGAATTTAATTTCGTCTATCTCTGTAAAAAAATAAAGAATGCATACGAAAATTATATCAGACAGTACTTTAGAAGAAGCTTATTAATTATAGATTATGATTTTGAACTTACCACAGCAAAATTCCTAAGATAGATACTTAAGATATGAAAGATAGCGAAAGACGATGTGCCTCTTTAGACAGACGATAACAAAAAGGGGTGTTTAACGTGGCGTTGTCCGTTGGCAGGCGTCAATTGTCTTACGTTCGGGGTAGAAGAGTTTGGGATCACAGAACTATAATTGAATGTGGCTAGTGACGACGAGCGCTAATTAAAAGGATTTATTCTGTAAAATCGAAACAGGTCGATAGACATGTTACACTCTAATCAAAAAAATAATGAAACTCAACCAAGCCTATTACTAATAAATACTCCCACAAACTCGTTACTAAATCATGTAGATACTTACCAGGAATTTAAGGAAAAGAGTCAAAAAATCCTGATAACAAATAATAACATTGAAGAAACAGGAATTAACATAACTGATTGTTCAGGTAATATTTGCATATTTCTTTCATGTGATTTAGAATTCAAAGAAACCTATCAAGAACAAATCAATAAAAAATTCAATCAATCCAAATATCTTAAAGACCTCAAACCAACTCCTAAAGAAATAATTAATTTGAAAACTCACGATGAGGAAAATACCATTTTTTATGCTTTTATTAGTCAATATTTTTGGAATCAGATTCCATACGAAGATATTTTCGATGTATTAGTTCAACTAAAACTCAAATTATTAGACAACAAGGTATCCTCTATTAGTATTCCTAGAATAAAATCATCTTTTAACCGATTAAGTTGGGACAAAATCCGTATGATGATAAGATATATTTTTCGAAATTCAGAAATCAAAATAAAAATTTGCCACGGTTCCCTTAAACTTCCTTCTCCAGAAGAAATTTCTATTATTTTGCAAGAAAATCATATAAATCCTTCCTCAGGTCACTCAGGTTTCCATCGAACTTTTAATAGAATTAAACGATCGTATAAATGGCCAAATATGAAAAAAGATATCAAGTATTTTATCAAACATTGCGATTCTTGTCAAAAAAATAAATTAGTTAGGAAAAAGGTAATTAAACCAATGGAAATCACCACTACAAGTTCAAATCCTCTTGATAAAATATTTTTAGATGTCGTAGGTCCCTTACCCTTGTCTGAAAATGGAAATAAATTAATTTTAACTCTTCAAGATGACCTTACTAAATATTCTCAAGCATATGCCATTCCAAATCACGAAGCAACCACAATTTCCAAGATACTTGTTCAAAATTTTATTTGTAGATTTGGTATTCCTAAGATAATAGTCACAGATCAAGGAAGAGACTTCACTTCAAAATTATTAAGCGAAGTGGCGAAAATATTTAAGATAAAACAAATTAATTGTTCAGCATACCACCCACAAAGCAATGGAGCTTTAGAGCGTAGTCATGCCACTCTAGCAGATTATTTAAAGCATTATATTAACAAAGATCAAACTGATTGGGATACATGGCTTGAATTTGCTATGTTTTCTTACAATACAACATCACACACTTCTACAAAATTCTCACCACACGAACTTATTTTTGGTACACCACCAAATTTACCTACATCCATAACAAAAACCCCTGATTTCAAATATACCTATGATGATTACATAAGCGAATTAAAATTAAAACTACAGAAATCTCACGAAATTGCAAAAAATAATTGTATAGAATCCAAACATGTAAATAAAAAATATTATGATAAAAAAATAAATAACCAAAATTTTCAAAAAGGTGACATGGTATACCTACTTAATGAAAAAGTGAAAGCAGGAAATTCCAGAAAGCTAACTCCAAATTATGATGGTCCTTACAGAGTAATAGAAATTAATACCCCAGTAAATTGTACAATTCAGTTAAATAATAATAAAAAATCCAAAGTTCATATAAACCGACTGAAACATGCATTTGTTGCAGATACCTAATATACTGGTTAATTAGGACACCTTCAGGACAATACACCAATGAAGTCATACAGAAACCCTCTGGAATTTATTATGAACAGATAAAAAACGTAAAAATTATTGATAAGCACTGGAACCTAATAACCTATTTAAATATTCATCCACTAACTGATAAGTTAAATTTTATTCAATCCGCTTTTTCAAATACTTTAAACCTTTGCCAGCAAGAACCAATCTTCAAAGATTTATATTTATGTCATACTCCTTTGACAATTCTTAAAGAAAGTATACCGGAACTTCTTAATACCGAGCAAACTCTCAAGAACTTGATGGGTCGTAAACGTACCAAACGTGGTTGGATCAATGGTATAGGCAGTATCTTTAAAACCGTTTTCGGAACATTGGATCAAACGGATGGAGATTACTACAATCAAGTTCTGAACAATGTAGAAAGTAATGAAAAACACGTTACTGAACTTCTTAAGGATCAAATACAAGTAGTTAGAAGTACTATTACAAATTTTAATAACACTATCACTAATTTAGACAAAAATAGAAAAATATTTAATGAAAATTTCGAAAAACTCAATAACTTCTCAACAAAAATAAATAACAAGGTCTTTACTCTCGAAATAAAACAAAAATTTGAGGAACATTTTTCCTTTCTTAGTCTCATTATTACTGAACTAAAAAGTGAAATTTCTAATCTAATCAATGCAGTATTATTTGCTAAATCAAACCTCATACACCCGATAAAAATTTCACCAGAGCAACTTCTCCAAGAACTCACTAAAACTCTTTCAAGCTTACCATCATCATCAACTTATCCGTTATTCCTCAAACTAGAAAATATCCACAAAATTCTTGATTTAACTCAGATCAGATATTATTTTTCCAACGAACGAATTATATTTATTATTAAGTTACCCTTAGTTAGTCAAGTTAATTTCATTTTATACAACCTAATATCATTACCAGTATACCATAATAAAATTAATAAATTTGTGTTTATACTACCTAAAGTAAAATACTTGATTTTATCAGATACAAGAAATACGTATACAACTTTTGATTCTCTGAATAATTGTAGAGATTTAAGTACTGAATTTCTCATATGTGAGAATAACGAACCCTTATATTTCACTAGTACTAAACCAATTTGCGAGACGGAACTATTAGGAACTAACACAGATATTCCAAACGATTGTGATGTAAGACAAATTCATTCAAAAACTGAAATTTGGCATAAACTCTCAAAACCAAATTCTTGGATTTACATATTATCAAAAACAACAGACGTTACTTTAAACTGCGAATTATCCCAAAAACCTGCCAATTTTATTTTAAATAATACCGGAATATTAACTATAAATCAAAATTGTAAAATCTATACAAGTTCAACAATTCTCATATCTGAAGCAAATATTAATGAAAGTAATTTTCAGTCCATTATACCAAATTTTGATTTCAATGAAGAATGTTATAAAGTTCAGAAAAACGATTCAAAATCAAATCTTCACTTAATACCTATAGTTGCAAATTTAGATTCAGATTCTCTAAGGTTAGCTAGAAGTAAGCTAGAACACCTTGAAGACGTAACCGAAGAATTATCTAATTCCAATATTTTTTCAAACATAACCTCTAATTCCTATTTTACTTACGTTCTTTGTACTATCGTAAAAATAATACTAATATATGTAGCATATAGACTTATAAAACGATTAAAAAACTATTGTCGTAATAAAAATCAGAGACATAACAATGATAATTCATGTCAAAAACTTACAAACTGTTTAACTTTGAACATTTGTCAAACAAAAACGCCAAAATCAAAGGTAGATATTGAATTCAGCTTAGAAGATGAAACTTGTTCTGATGAAAATGTTACTGTAGAACAGATTCCCTTACGACGTAGTAATAGAATTGCTCAGTTAAAGAGTTGATCAATATTTTATATTTTATTAATTGTATGTAGACTATTTTTATATTATTGTACTTTTAGTTGTAAGATTTTTTTTTAAGAGTTATTAAAAGAACTTTCCAGTTCTTTTAATTTTTCCAAGGGGGGAGGTGTAATGTATTCACCCTGTACATAGTAATTATTTTATCTTTTGTATGTCATGTATATCATAAGCATCCTTTAAACTTTGGATCTAATTTGATTATTAACAAATAAGAGTAAAATTCCAAAGAAGCAAATCTTCATTGACTAAGTAATCATAGATAACTTATCTTTTGTTTTTATTGTTCAGGTTCATAATTGCTTTCCCATAGTTATTGTAACAAATTCCCTGAAAACTATCTTATTTAAGTTTGATAAAGTATAAACAAAATTAGGATGTATTTTGATTAGAAGAATATATAAAAGAGTCAGTCAGTCTTTCCAGTCAGTCAAGAAGTCAGTCAAAACGAGCAAGTCCAAGAAGTTATTTTAAGTTAAAAGTGTAATATCTAGATTTATACAAAGTTAATGTTAATAAAGTGTTACTAGAGTGCAGATAGTATTTCTTCAAGTTCCATCACAACTACAAAACCGAGATGGTTGATGTATTGGTGTGGTATCAACGTAGTCTCCAGTCCAGGATTATGCTCACAGGACTTCTGGACGAATAGCATCTACCTTGTACTGATGAGGCGCAAATACGCCGAAACCGGTCTACAAGTGATGTTGTTCCTTCTAATCACAAACCCGAATGGTTGGTTCTATATATATATATATATATATATATATATAAGATATACCAACCCCATTTGAAACACACTGTACATTCCAATTCTCCCATTTTAACATTCTTAAAAATTAACAGGATTTTTCTGGCATTTCATCTATGCATACTCATTAAAACATTTGTTGCTTAATTTTGTTGAAAAATTTATTTCTATCAACTCTTTTGTACGATGAATCTGTCAAAAAGATGAATGGAAGTCTCCTCTTGAATGAATTTTAAACCTATTCACCACGTCATCGGTTGGCTACTCAACGTTAACTATAGTAATTTTCTTGACCGAAACAATTCCACCACAATGGTTTTCTTGCGATTTTTTTTATATCTAAAATCTAATACGATTAATTTTGTTTTTTCACTACTAGCCTCTAAACCTAACTTTATTGACTTTTGTTGAGGTAGTAAGGTTGTTCATTATTAACCAAGGTAGAAAAATACAGAGCCTACTTGATTATAACTTAATCTCAATCCATTTAATAGAATGTGAGGTTAACTTGTGCACAGCTGTCATGTCATGTGAAACGGGAGTCGACAAACTAATATTTAAAAAAATAAAATGCCAGTAGTGAAGTAGTGAAAAAAATGCTATATGAGCCAAGGTAGAAAAGTGTATTAATGTCTCGGATCCATAAAAGACCTCGACAATAATAACTCACTTTTCTACCTTGGCGCATAATTACTATCTTGCGAAAAAAAATTAGTATGTAATAATTATTGTCTAAATAATTATGGTTTAGGTAGCTGTTCCGTTTTCTAGAAAAATGTTGAATAAATATAATATTTTTACTTGCCCTCTATCTCAGTTTAAATTTTTTGAATGTCAGATTTAATGCACGGAGAAATGTTATTCACACACAGTCAACTTATAAGTATCTATGCTAAATTGTCAAATTATAATTCACAATTCTATTACTATAATTTTCCAGTAATAATTAAAAATTTACTAATATCATCTAAGTAGGTACTTTACTGAATGTTTCAATATCCAATTTACAGAAAAATCAGATTTATTTTTATAAGACTACATACAAACTGGAACTTTTTCTTTACGCACTCCATAGTGTGCCAAAAGTATGTAATTTACGCACGGTAGTAGAAAAACAATTTATAAATACTGAAAAAAAAATCGAATTATGTTGTAGACAATAAAGATTAATTGGATAGGTATTTAGGGGAATTTGTCTAACCTGTAATTGGAATGGAAAAAATAATGTAGGAAGCTAGAAACTACTATGGTGTAGAGCAGGGATCTCCAAACTATTTTACCTAAGGGCCAGGTAGTAAATATCTGAAGACCAAGAAGGCCAACAAACTGCTGAAAATACCGTCCCTTCCACGACAAAGAGGCTGGGGTTCTCCTTTGGATTTTTTTAATGTAGGTGCAAAATATTGAGTTTTAGTTAGTAAAGTTCAAACTTAAATTTTTGGAGTATTTTTTATCTTTATATTTTTTATTGTTACCAACTTTTTCTCTGTTAAAAGTTTATTAATGTGAAAATTGCTAGGAAATATGAAACAAACATGTATGCATTGATAGGGGCGCGCTTGAGAATTAAGATTCCTGCACTGCGCGCCATGATGCCTAAGGTAAAGCGAAGAAAAATAGTATACTCTACACGGTCAAAAAGTTTGAGAACCCTGAACTGCGCGTCATGATACCCGTGCAGGAATCTCAAACTTTCTGCCCTTGTAGTGTAATATACTATATCCAAATATAGTAAAATGAAATACAACACAAACATTCTTAATGAAAGGTATGAAGTTGTTTTTCATTCACAATATTTATCCACTCGGGTTCAAGTTGTGTTGTTCCAATAATAAGAAGTGACTTTACGTGTTCATCAGTCATCCTTGATCTGTATTTGGATTGAACATATCTCATTTTTAAAAATGTTTGTTTACAAATGTAGGTAGAGCTAATGTTTGAGCTAGTTTGAGCTAATGCTCACGGCTGCAAAAATTGTTTATTTCTTTATTTTTCTTGGATCAAGTTTCAATATGAAATTTTACTTGAACAAAATTAAAAAATTCTCCTTTCTTACAACATCAAGGGCGGGCCGGTCCAAAACCTTTGGCGGGACGTATACGGCCCGCGGGCCGTAGTATGGAGACCCCCTGGCTACCTATTATTTTTTGGACTCTAACGACGATAGTTCATCGGAATACTCGAAACATGATGACTAAGATTTCAAATTTGTATTGTAAATAGTAGATTTTTTTATGGTATTAATATTTATTCCAATTTTAATATTTTGATATTATTCTTACTTCAATCTAAGTTTTTATTTACCTAATATTGTTGACTCGTGCGATATGAGCAATAAAATGTAAAACTATTTAGGTACTTTATCGCATAGAGACAATAGAATTATATTCCCGTAGAGCGTATCAAAATATAGAAAAAACGTCCTGAAATGATAATTACGACAATGGCATACATTGTAGGTGGGAGGGGAGAATATTTATCCCTACATCACACCTCTGGTAACAACGGAAAACTATATTTTACCACTATTGAAAGTATCCTAGCGCAGGTAAATTGTTTTATTTCATACTGTACCCTAAAACATACCTTTACGTTCTTGATTTCAATCCGGAAAATAGACTTCTACGGGATAGTAGCACGTAATATTTCATTACGTAATGAAATTTTACAGGCTTTTACATATTAAAAACTAATAAAAACTGTTATGCTTCAAAAGTATGAATATAGGTACATTTATTGAAATTCAACAGCAAAACAATAAACAGAACTTACTTATTGCCTGTATTAATATTAACGGTTATATTTTCAAAAAATAAGCCATCATGACATCTTCATTCACAATAGTTATGTTGCTGTCCATTTTCCATCGACAAAAAAGCTTAAATTCTTTGTCATAACGGGACGGCAAAATGTCCTCAGGAATGAATTGATCTTGAGCCATTTCGTGAAAATCGAATAATGACAATCGCTGACAGTATGGTATGGTGGGTCAATTTTGACCCAACGAAATTTTGTGTGATAATTTAAGAAATGTTACAATTGGCGGACGGCACTGGCCCGCTACGAATTCTCCTAGTTTGTGGCGTACTATCAGTTGGCATCTGACCTTTGTGAGTGCAGTAAATCAAGCAACCGGGTCAAATCTGACCCAGCATACCTTTGGTGATACTATTTTTGAGTTAGAAAATGAACCGTAATAGACCCCTTACGCAGTTTGAACTTGAACAAGAGGCTTTAAACGCAGATATTAGTGACTATTCATCTAGAGAGAGTGAGTTTAGCGAACATGATAGCGAGTCAGAATTAGAGGAATCAGAACATGAGCGAGATGATAATGAAAATGTGCAAGAACAACCAGATTCTGATGAGTATTTTTTTAAAAAGAATAAATACAAGTGGTCAAAAACACCTCCAGCAGCAAGTAAAACTCGAGCAGAAAATACAATCAGAACACGCATACCTGCTGTCATAGGTGATGCATACAGGAATATGCCAACGAAACCAGTAGAATCATGGAATTTGATTTTTGACGATAATATGTTAGATATAGAACATACAAATGAAAGAATTACCGATTTGACAGTTTCTTATGGTGATAGTGCTTTAGACTGTCAATTCACAAACCACGTAGAAAAACCTGAAATGAAAGCATTTATTGGTTTGCTTTTGCTGTCTGGTGCTTTCAAATCAAATAATGAAGATGTCAATTCATTATGGGCTACAGATCTAACGGGTCGTGACATTTTTCGCGTCACTATGACACTGAAACGTTTTTGTTTCTTATGCGCATTGCGCTTTGATAATAGTGCCACAAGAAACGAACGAATTCAGAATGGAGATAAACTTGCCGCCATTTCCGAAATATTTAACCTTATGATTGTCAACTCTCAATCAAATTACGCTTGTGGTCAATTGATTACTATTGATGAAATGCTGGTAGGCTTTAGGGGAAGATTTCGATATAAAATGTATATGCCTAATAAGCCTAACAAATATGGTATAAAAATAATGTGTTTGTGTGATGCTAAGACACATTATTTATTGAATGCGTTTATATATGCTGGTAAAGATGAATCCCCTAATCCGAGAAAACTATCAGTTCCCACACTCAACGTTTTACAACTTGTTCAGCCTATTGTAAAGAGCAATCGAAACATCACTGCTGACAATTGGTTTTCATCAATTGAACTGACGAATGAATTGAAAAAATGTGGTCTAACATATACAGGAACTTTGCGAAAAAATAAAAAAGAGATTCCCCATGAATTTTTGCCCAATAAAGACCGCCCTGCTTTGTCAACAACTTTTGGATTTACAAGGGATCTAACACTCCTATCATATGTGCCGAAAAAGCGCAAAGCTGTCATAATGCTCTCTTCACTACACCATACAGCGACAATAGAAGATAATGAAAAAAAACTTCCAGAAATTATTTGTTTCTTTAACTCAACTAAGGGAGGGGTTGATAGCTTAGACCAAAAGTGCGCCTGTTATAATGTAGGTCGTCGAAGTAGACGTTGGCCATTGACAATATTTTATGCAATGGTAAATATTATGGGCGTCAATTCTCACATTATATATAACAGTACTGTAGATACTAATAAGGTAATGGACAGACGACAATATATTATTTCTGTTGGAAGAGAGCTTATCAAGGATCATCTCCAAATGAGAGCTGAAATAAGAAATATTCCAATTGAACTTCGAGGTATGATAAGGCGTTTTATTGGATCACCCCCAGAAGAACCCAGACCAGATAATCCCCATGACAACAAAAAACGGCGATGTTACATGTGTTCTAACGACAACAAACATCCAAAAAAATGTTCAATGTGTTTCAAGGGCATTTGTAAGGCCCATAGCATTGACGTCGTGAAATGTTTGCAGTGTGCGAGAGATTAAGCAATGAAATAATTTGAACATACAAATACCCCAGACTTTTTTACTAAAATTCTTTTTTTTCATTTTTTTTCTTATTAGATGTAAAACAATGAGTTTAAATAAAGATCAACCAGTTTGAACGGAGTTTTTTTTTAATTTTTATCATTATTTTCTTAATTCTTACAAAAACCTTAAAAAAACACACGATGTTTGCTTTTACACCATAATAATAGGATAATATTTTTTTAGTGATTTTTCTTATTATATATATTGTACTAAAGGTCTAAGTAATAGAGTAAACTAATAGAAGAAACATGTTTTGTTAATTTATTAAATCTTACAGACTTTTTACTCACGGGTCATTATTGACCAAACATACCTTAAGAGGTTAACAAAATCACCATACCAGTTGAGGGTTAAAAACAATATTATGTTTCTATGGGTACCAACTACAGGCCAGCTATCTTGGCATGAAAGCAAATTTCAAAAATAGCGAACGCCAATAAATATATTATTATTTTATTTTTTCACTGTTCTTTTGTGTTTTTTGGCAGTATGAAATAAAATGTTGTATGTCACACGTCCGGTAAACTTTTACAGTACTCGTTTCGAAATTCCGGTAAACATCTCACTCGTACTCTAAAAGTGTACTTACCGGACTAGTAACGTAAATATCTATGCCCAGGTATGTGCCAAAAATATGGGAAGGTGTCAAAACAAGGGACTAAAATCATTTTATAATATTTATGGTATTTCTGTAAGAAGGACGTCGACCGGCGATTTGCATCCCAAAAAGTAAAATTTTACCTGAACGAGAAAAGGTAACCGTCGAATTGCATCCGTAATCCAAAAAGGTCTGTTCATTACTTATCGCCTATCATGGTCAAAGGCTGGTCAAATTTTACAGCAATGTTGCCGATACCTAACCTACATAATTGAATAATGTTTAAATTAAATCAATATATTATTCACTATATTATTATAAAACTGTATTAGACGCAGTTTCGGAAATAAAATTTAGTATCAATTACGATATCAGAATAAACATGACAACAATGCCCGCTTTTATTTAATTATCTACCAGTTTTAGACACAATATTAAATATGTTGACGGGATGCAACTCAGCGGTTGGACGGATACAAGTCAGCGGTCAAAAGTTTGGCCTGTTCAAATGGGATGCAACTCACCGGTCCCGAGGAGGACTATATTATATTTAAGTGTTTTGGATTATATCTCCATATTTTGTGATAAGGTTTCTCCAGTTACTATATGAATAAAAGCCAGTATAATTATAATCATGTGGTATAATAATAATAATTATTATTATAGGTATTTTAATAAACTACCCGTGTACCGTCACTGTCATGTTTCATTTAATCCAACGTCTTTTTATTGTAATAAGATTAGAATGACCCTACTTTAGGACCGATTTGGGGTGTGTAGGTTGAAAATAACTGAAATACAGAATTTCTACAAACTATCATCAAAACTCTCCTTTTTTATGGGTCCTGTCATTGCAAATTAACATTTTATTACCCAGGACATTGGTATACAGACTATATGCAAGACTATAATGTACTATTTTAATGGTTCATTTTCCTAACTGACATTTCATCTACTTCTGCTGCATATATCTATGACAAACGATGAAAAAGTATACGTGTTATTTTGCTTGGTAATTATGTTTATGAGATCATCAAATTTTTTAAATGCCAGTATTTAGATTTGGAGGAATTAAGACAGTCATATTCGAGTATCACACTCTTAAAAACCAGTTAATCATTTGATTCTTCTCTTATCAAGCTCATTATTATGTACTTTGGTAGCAGATTCATTGGTCAATTTATAAGTGATTAATTAAGAGAGATCGAGTGGAGTGGTTTGTATGGATTATTTGCAAGACTATTACAATCAGTGACTTTTTTAAAAGAAAAGTCCCTGTATCTTTTTCTTATCGTTACTTATGTCCTTTTTTTAAATTAAGTAAACGTTCCCATATGTTTTATTCTCAACCAGACATGGTGGCTCTAGCATCGTTAAACTTAAAAACCATTGCCGAATGTAGAGGGTTTTGTTTAAAAAAATCCTAACCTAATATAAATAAACATTTTTTATCGACCTATGGTGTAGAATACAAATAAACAAAATATCTTTGTTTATAACAGCATGTTTACATCGTGTTATTAAAATTTTTCATATTTACTTTATTGAAATCAAATACAGGGAGATGGAAAGATGAATAAAACTTTTCCTTTCTTCCCTACCTGATATATTTATTTGTAACTTATTATCAAAGCTATATCTAGTGGCCGTTGCGTAAATTGGTTGGTCATCCGCTTTTAGCTCCTCGATAAGCTTTCGATAATCAGCACCGTGCGTTTGGCTTATGTGTTGTTGACTTTGTAGTACTGTGTGCGATACAGATCTGGCTTTGCCATGTATAAAAATGTCTACTGTAGGCAGATTCAGCAAGACTTCCATCAAAGATTACAATATATATATAAGATAGTTCACTTGAAGGCGGTCTGATTCTTCTTAGTGTTTTAAACGATCGCCGCACTCATAAATCATATTTACGGCTCCCTTTTGTTGTAAATAACGACACCGCTAGGTACCAGGGAATTAGAAGAGTATATTTTATTCCAAGCTATACAGGGGTAACTTGAGAAATATATATTCAAATAGGATGATTTATTAAAGGTTTTTTTTTATATAATTTTTTTAAATGTTAATTATTTCGAAAAAAGTTCAGGATATGAATTTGAAAAGGAAAGTTTAGGTATAAGTAAAAAATACATTAAAATTTTTAAAATGAATCAATTGACAGATTTTATTCAACATTTTAGTAATTTTGTGATGCTTATTGATGATCTAGCGGTTATTTATACAGAATATCACAAATTAAATTATACATACTTATTGGCCACCAGAATAATAGGACCACTAAAACAATTTTGATCTTTAAATTAGACACTCCGTATTTTTTAGATTCACAAGGTTAAAACAGTAAAAACATATTATGCAGCTGCAGGATATATTTATTAATAAATTAGATATGTGAATTTTCAAATTTCTATGAATACCCAGTATCTATAAGTACTAAATAACTAACTAATTTATTATTATCAAATATCTTTGTTACAATAGTTTAAAAAAGTTGAATTCCGTATTTGATAATAACTAATTTAATACCCACCTCTCAACGTCTTTGGGACAACGATAAAAGGATATTTCTGGTTTTCCCACCTTGCTGGAACAACCGATCACAGCACAACACACAGGCATTTTAAAACCACAATTATAATATTATTAATGTCACTTTTGGAAGACAGGAGTTAAAATAATGCAGAAATGCAAGAAATTTTACTTCCGGAACGTTTCCCGAAAAACTAAGTGAAATACTTCTACAAAGTTTCTAGAGATTGTAGGCACATTTCTGGCCCTTAATTGCTTTTCTATATTTTTATCATTGTTTACATTATAAGTACTTAAAATCAAGACTGCATTCAGAATTCGTGGGAAAGTGATAAACTACCATTTATTATGTATACAACTAAGACTATTAACAAATATCACAAAATATTTATTTTATAAGTTTTGCTATTGAAGAGGAAAATATGAATATTATTTTTTCCTTATTGCAATAATTAATTAATAAATTTAAAATATCTATAAAACATAAACACGAACAACGAATTCTAAAATACCAGCGCTCGATAGGCGACAACCCGTATAATATGCAAAATTAAATGCAAGTAAGGATTTAGCGACATACTGTAGCATGGCGCCAACGGATAAGTCACCAGACAGTAACCAGCGGTATGAATCCTTTGATCGATAGAATTCGTACGAGTGAACAATCTTATATATATTTTGTAATCTTTGCTTCCATCGCATCACTAATTTATGCGCCATAAAGATTATTTTAGTGAACATAGTACCGAGTTGAAAGATCTGTTAAAATAAGTTTTTCAGGAAGCACTGGAGTAGAAGGAAATGAAACAGCAGAAGAGATAGCAGAGAGAGTGACGGAAATACTCTTTTGGGGAAGAGCTAAGACAATCAAAGATACTCTTGGGAAACTACAACCAAGTGACATCAAGATAATGCATAAGACAGATAAGACTGCACTAAAAATTTGGACAAGTGTTCTAGCATGATATTGACGTCAGATTGAGCACATCAAAAAAGCTCAAAATAGTGGAGAAGGAAAAATGTAGATTATGTGGCCAGCCAAAAAAAAACATTATCTAGATGTAGGATATACGAGATATCTTATATAGTAAAATATATTGTATGAATAATAATTATACCTTCCTGTGTGAATTTAATTGTTAAAATTTTTAATCCTGTGCATTGTGTTTGCGTCTAGCACGCATTTATTACGCTGAATTCCAAACAAAACATTAAATATATTAATGCAGTATAATTAAGTTTAATGAACGAGACTAATTTATATTATTGTTATTATTATTTTGGGCTGATTATATCCTAACTGACTGGTAAACATTGATGTAATTTTGTGTACTTTTAATAAATATTCATTACCCGGCAGGTTAGTAAATTTATCTCGTAAACAGTAATTTTAATAGTTCAACAATGTATTTTGTAATTAATACCTTTCTGACGCCATCTACTGGATATTTAATTAATTAAATAGGCTGGGTGAATCGACAATGTTTGTACTGCGTTCGTAACTAGGTAATTAGTGAAATGTTTAAAGCAAAATATAGTTTTAGAGGGATTGTTTTATAAAATTCGTTGGTTTAAGTTTTTCCACATGGTTTTATATCCTTTTTTGTAGGTACATTCTTTGTAGGTATACTTTTTCGGTCTCCAAGTTAAAATTAAAATCGAAGTAGAAAATAATAATAATTTTTAGATATTCCCATAAATACATATATACAGGGTATGACACGAGTGTTTACCGCAAACCAACAAACATCAATAGTAGTAAAAAGAGATTTTATAGCCAAAAAAAACTAAACAAAAAATAAACCGCTCGTGAACATTTATTAACATTGAATAAAAGTGGTCTAAGAGAATACGAAAACTCCAATTTTCAATTAACTTCGATACTGATCTTCATTTTCATAATCTTGTTTATTTTCCGAGTCATCGCTTATAGATATAATAATAGGTTCATGACCCAATGCTCATTGCTCTGTATTTTTCGTAACCTTCAGGAATCAATGTTTTGATGTTGTTAGGCTTGATACTGGAGTACTTGGAGGACACCAACCGTTTCACTTCATTCCACACCATTTCCATTGGGTTCAGTTGACAGTGATAAGGCGGTGATAAGTCTCAAGAAGTGAATATCGTCGTAGTATTTTTCGTCACTGTGATCCCTGTATTTTTTAGCATCCACTCAAATTTGTAATTATCATAAATGTTTTTAAATGCATCAGCAGTTTTCAGAAGTTCATACTCAAAGTATTTTCAAAATAAATATCCCTTTCATACAGTTACTCCTGAATTTGACGTTCCCCCAATATTGTTCGGGAAAGCTTAGCTTTTTAGAATGATAAGATGTCAGTTGCCCATTTTTACTTTCTTCTCTTTATTGAAATATAGTTCGTTCAAAGCCTCCAGTCACAGCAGAAACTTCCCGCACTACTTCTGATACACATGATTGTTACTGTTAAAAACATTCACACCAACTGCTTGTGTTTGCAATTTAACACAGCTTTTTAATTTTACTATAATTGCGTCAATTTTGATATCGATATGACACAAATCTCTTCGATGAATTGAAAGAATTATATTTTTCTAGTTCTAAATTAATCTATAATGTATACAATTGTAAATAATAGTTATTTATTGAACAAGTGTTTTAGATAGTTTTTTATCCAAGCAAGAAAGCTTAAACACGAGAGCGAAGCTCGAGGATTTGACATTTCGCTCTGACAGCAGCTGTAACGTCGAAAATTATTGAAATTAATTATAATGTAATTGATTTAAGATTGTATTTTTCATTATTCCACCAGTGGACGAAGTGGTACTTTATATGATTCATAAGTGTGGATAAAACTCCAATTATAATGTGATTGTGGATAAATAGTTTTTTTATACATATTGTTATTTCATTTTCACGATTTCTGGGCACATAATTTTGAATAATAGCTATAAAACCAAAAACTCTCAGAAAGAAAAGGAATTGTGATTTTTGTAATAATACTATAAGAATGTTATTACACGAAATATTTCTTTATTCAAAATCATTTTTATCAGATATAATCTATTGCAAATTGACGTTGAGAAATATTTTAATTGATTGTCTACTTGTCGAATTTTTCAAAAGTGGCAGTTCCTAACGAAAAAAATTTAAAACTAGAATTGTTGATAACGGCAGCAAGAGCGCTACCGAAACGTGAAAATGAAAATATTAAAAAATATTGTAGTCCAATTCCCATTAATAACAAACCAATTAATGAATATACCACAAGATACTTACATCAAATACCTTTATTAGATACTGCATCTATCCTATGAGATGATTTTCTAAAATATTGCTATCTACGCCACTGTTTGGAACATCGAACAGTAGTAAAACAAGTGAACATCGAATCGGGGTAAGGAGATATAAAGCAGACAGCTTGGCACCACACAGACAGCAACAGGAAACGACCCTGAGGGACACCCACTATAAAAAGAATGCACCCTAATTCATCATCAACTCGTAAAAACAAAAATAACGACTTCGGCACTACTATTAAATCTTTCATGGCTATTTATTAATGACCGACTTGTCTTATTTTTTCTTCTTCTATTCGAGCAGTTTTACATATCATCTGGATTGTCAGTGTGTGTGGATGTGCAATTGAGTAATATTTTTATATAGTCTCAGTTTTGTTTTCTAGATAGTTTCTGGACGAATCTTACGAAGGTCCTCCAATATCGGTAGTTTTGCCAACCTAAATTGCCTTTTTGAGTGCCAAAGGAAGCCATACATTAAAAATAGATACCTCAAATGAAAATTGCTTTAATAGCACCCAAAAGTATTTTGATCTATGTGGAAAGTATGAAAAAAAAATGTTTATAGATAACCTAATTACGTTTACAGGAATGAAAAGTGTTTCGAACAGAAACAATATTTTGTCAAAGTGTAATTGTTAGATATGCACTAACAATTTCCACATTTTTTTAAATTCCATAGTGGGTGCCATATGTACGCTCCATGGGTGGTAAGTACCTACACATAATAAGAATTAACTTTTTCTTAAATATTCCAACGTCATCTGGTAATATAGTGAATAACTTAACAAATGATAGTTTGCTATTCTTTCGGTTGTCAATGGGACGTCCAGTTGAGTGATTTGTTCTTCCCTATCTTTGACTGTTACTTCCGGAATGAATCAGTGCCACTTTTAAAATGGTCAATATTTTACTAGGAATTCTTTTCTTTGTCTATCTTATTATTCGAGATATTTCTGTTTTAAAATTTGTGATTCTGGTTTAAATTAATATTTTCAATTTTTTTATTGTATTTATTTTATTTTTCATCTTAGCTCGTATTTATTACGTTCTGGTTAATTTAAATTCTCTGGAACCACAGCTTTCTTATGACAATTTCTCCCCTATTGTCAAAAGGATAAGAAATTGCAAAAGTTACTGTGCCTACTTTGATCTAATTTCTCTTCTGCAAAATGAGAATAGTATATTGTGCAACTAGTAGGGAAAGTTCAACTTTTCTCACGAGTGTGGAAGTTTGTGGCTCGAGCCCGAGGGGCGAGTGCCGCAAACACACGAGTGAGGAAAGTACTTTCCCCACATGTTGCACACTATACTTTTTCTACAACTGCACAAATTTAAAGAATACAAGTAAAGTAACTTAATATATATTTTTATGGTTAGTAAAACAAAAATAACACTAAACTATCCTATCTCTAAACTGTTAAATAATTTTATTTAAAATTATAGTTTATGGTGAAATTTGTACAATTTTGTATGGTCAAACCCGGAACGTCATTTTAGAATTTAAAAACTTCTAATATAACCTGACAGTTTTGTGACAACTAAGTAGGTATTTAAAGATGACAGTAGCCTACTAAGTTTTTGTCGATTTTATTTGTTTCTCCATATAAATGTATGCGGCGTGGGCAAAGTGCCGTGAGAAATAATATTTCTCACAGTATGAGCAATATTTGGTTTTGAAATTAAGTAAGGTATGAGAAATACGTCACTTTTCATAGCAGTTGTAGAAAAATATATTTGACATAACTGGGGAGCTGACTTTCTATTTGCATTTTGTCCATTTTTCAACATTTCTACCAAAGGTGGCGTCCCTACAGGCACAGAGCTACGTTGTCATACCACAAGATACGTTCTAAATGCATTTTGTCCCATGCAAATCAAATGATCAATAGTTATTTTTCTAACTAGTGTGGAATGTTATACTTTTCCGCACGCGACCGCAGTTGTGGAAATATTCCACGTAGTAAGTGTTGAAACAATAGACAATTTATTTTGGGAAGTCAAACCCCAAAATTTTTTATATTTTTTAATTCAAAGTTTTTCATGCTCTGCACCGGCATTCTATTTTACGATACGACCGTAAAAGCCGACCAAAATTGATAATCAGCGATTCTATTTTTCGATTAATCGTAGAAATACGAGTCGTTTCACTCGATGGGTATGGACAAGTCGGATTCGTTTACTTATTTCAAAACTTATATGATATTTGGCATTTTCTGACATATTCCAACCTGCGCATTCTAATTTCTAACAAAAAAAACGTTTTATGTGTTTTCTGCCGATTTTTGCAAATATTTACGAAAATAACTTCAAGAGAAGTCATTTTTTATGCAATAAACTATTATTCTTGGTACAATGTTGCCTATTGTGAGGGACTTAGAAATAGTGACTCCTCTGAAATACCTGACTTGCGATTCATAGAACTTTATAGATTAAATAAAAGGTAAGTTAAGAGTAGTCATATTAAAAATGTTGATATTATTACTATCAATAATCTATATCTTTTAAATCAACTAGAACCCCTATAGCGCAGATCAATAAAACGATTATTATTTCTCCAAATTCCAATCAATTTAGTTTGATGGTTAATTTTTTCTGTTTATCCCTTGCTGAGGCCCCAATGAACTTGCCATTTGCAAAATCTCTATTTTTCTCCATAAATTGAAGAAGAATTTCCCAGTGGCAACCTCGTATCTTGAATGACAATAATAGAGTATTTTAGCAAATATAAAAATCAAAAGTTCAAGATGTAAAAAGAGTTTTTTTAATCTACCAAATATCAAATAAATTCTGTCGACAATGTCAAAAACATTTTCGACTTCACTTTGAAAAACTCGTTTTAAAATTGCTGTCCAAATTCGAGAATACCCGATTTCGATTCGATCGTAAAAGAGAATTGGATGATCGAATTGAAGATCGTATTCGACATCGAACGACTCGATAAAATCGTGTCGTGAAATAGAATCCCGCTGCTGGTCCGTATCTGACACTAACGAAAAAATTCGACAACTGGACAATCAATAATATTTTGAAGTTTAAGTCTGTTAAATTTTAAAGATCTATTCACAGTAGATGATATACCTGATAAAATGTGAAACAAAATATTTTTTGTATGCCATTCTAACAATATTATAGTCTACTAGGAATGGGATCCATTGAAGTGCACAAAAATTGCACATAATTTGCACAAAATAACATCTATGGTTTCATTGAAATCGGATGATAATAGAATAAAGTTGTGCTAGCTTTAGTTTAGGGTAGCACAACTTTTATTAATAAAAACGAATACATAAGTGCACCAAAACCGTGATTTGTGTACATAAATTGCACATAATTCGCACAAAATTATCGATACCTTTTGAATTGATTGTGCTTAAATGGTTGTGCTAACTTTCTCCATCTCCGCCGAATAGTTTCTCAAACTTTTTTGGAATACAATCAATACTAGATTTTTCGCATGCAGGTATACCGTTTGCATTATTTCTCATTCATTTTTCGGTTAATTTATTACCAAACGCGTAGCAGTTTTTCTTTATTTGTCAAAATTCCAAAAACGGGCTCTATTTATAATTATATTTTTCTTTTTTCATCTAAATGTTAATTATCAGCTTCCCTAAATGTTTCAATTTGCTGAAATTCCAGTGTAAATTCTTGTGTATTAATGTTGGCTTTCCTTCGGATGAAGGTAATAAATGGCTGTTTTGTTGCCCTATGCCCTTATAAATTGCTTCTAATTCTATTTTCGTCCGTCTAATTTTATCTGGTTTTCTTGTTCGTAGGTAAATCTTTTTTAAAACTCGTAAGCTAGTTATTATTCGAAAAATAAACACCTGTTATATTCTGTAGATATAGGAATGTTCTGAAATAATTAAATGTAAATTTGCAATTATATGACCCAAGAAACAGGGTGGACAACTTCGTAAATTTGCAATGATGCAATATGATATGATATGATATTTTCTATCAGAATTGGTCTTGAAATAGGGTCCAGGTTAATGCCAAAGTAGCTTCGGTGGTGATTGCAAGGCAGTTCACTAAGGAACCTTGAGTTTAATGACCATAAAAAGTTTCAGATATGACTGGACTCTATGAACGAACGAATTTTGATATAGGAGAGGAAACTAAAAATAGGTAGCTCGTAAGCCAAATAAAAAAGAGAATTGGTTATTTACATAGCCGTTAGAATAAATAGGTATGATTAAGGAACTCGCTGTAGAATAAGACAAGTAGTGTATGTTTTTGGACAACATCCCTCCATGATATAGTACTGTAGGTACCGGGTGGCCAACTAAGAACGGCTGTCGGCCACATCTCAGGAATGGATTATAGCAAAGGTTCGGGAACAAAATTTTTATAACAAAAGTGGCCTCGAGAAACGCCTGGAAGTTATTTTCAGAATTGTAGGTCCACCGCTAGAGGGCGTATTTGACAGTTAAAATTTTAAAATGCAAAATTTTTCAAAATTTGCTCAATTAAGGGGCATATTAAATATTATAATCAGATTCCTCGACAAATTCCGAATATTTTTTATGACAAGTTTTAGTTTATCTCTTCAAATAAGGGGTAGGGGAGAGTGGAAACCTTGTTACCAAAAAACGCCTTCAATTCCGGTTCTGTTAGTTACATTTCAATAATACAATAGTACCATTCATTGAATCGGTCAAGAATAGGACGCTGATAGTGCAGTGTTTGCAGTTTTCGAAGACAACCAAATATTATAAATTCATGTGAGAACAATAGACATTCATTCTGGCATAATTCTTAGCATAGTTAAATTCATAGTTGTAACATTAATATTTTATTCATTACTTTTTATACTTATATTTAGTATTTTTATAAATAAATATTTTTTGATTTAAAAAAGCAATTATCGAAATTTAAAATATAATTTGCTTGACCGATTTCAATAAATTTGATGTTGTTTGAAAGAGCTTTTGTTAAACAATCGAAAATTTGTAAATTTAAAGCAATCTGATTAATAACATAAATGCTAGAGGGCGCTGTTTAATTTTTTTAAATATTGTGTTTTCTCGTTACAATTTTAAATGGAAGCATAAACATTTAAGTAGGTCTTTAAAAAGTAGACTATATTAGTAATAAAACAGTGAAAACCGCAAGTCCTGAGATATCGTAAGAAACAGGTAATTGGCGGGAATTGCTCTTCCAACGTCTAGAAGGTTGGTGAAGTAAGTTGTGCTACATTTTTTTAATTATATATGAATGTTTTATTTGTTTTCAAGCGATGTGTTAGTAGGAAATCAAAAGCATAAAATATCAATAAAAACCGATATTTGCCCAGCAACAACAAATACAGTTTAAAATATGAATTACGATTTACTGATGACAACAAAATTAGTAAAGATGGTCAAGCAAGATATGATTTTGATGCATGTGTCAAAAATTATTCATCGTGTTGCATTTAATAGACTTTCTTTATCTTTTCGTACTAAAATTATTCTTACAAATGAAGAAGCAATTGATATGTTGGCAGTTTATTTTGAATGTATGAGAAATGCAACCGTTGCTGCTAGAGCAGTACCCAAACAGACGGCATCACAGCAGAAGAGGTTTTCTCCGACTCGCACACCATGTGCGTACTACTGGAAATGCGAATCTTCCTGTGTACCGAAGACAACGCAGAGGTAGAACAGAGGAAAATGTTATTGATGTTTTAGCTTATGTAAATGTTAACCCTCATTCAAGCACCAGAGCCATAGCTAGAGTCTTTGGTATATCTCGAACCACCGTTCAAAATATTTTAAGGGAACACAGGTGACTGCTTATTTATTAATGTCTGTTTTATTCGGTATTATAATGATATAAATGTTTTAATTTTTTTCGTTTGTCCAGTAGAACTACTTATATTTTTCTCATACCGAAAATGTTAATATATCAAAGTTAACTTGAGAAAACATGACTAATTTATTTGCCGCCATTTTATGTCCAGTTTCAATGAAACAGCAGATAATAATAAAAATAATGAGATGCCGAGCGAACAAAATTCGTAATAACATTACGAGAGTTAATGCATTTAAAGTCCTTTTTCGTTTACTAACAACGAAGGCCTTCAATGTGTCTTATTGATATGATTATACTATTTTAGATTGCACCCATATCACATGATCCTATACCAAAGTTTGAATGCTCAAGATTTCGATACCAGGTTGGATTTTTGCAACTGGCTCTCAAATATGATACACGACGATCCTGAAATACTTTCACGAATTATGTCGACAGATGAGGCTACGTCTCATAGTGACGGTAGTGTAAATCGTCATAATATGCACTATTGGTCTGAAACGAATCCCCACTGGATGCAGGAGGTCCAACATCAGGGTCGTTGGTCTGTAAATGTGTAGTGCGGGATTCTAGGTGGAGAAATAATTGGGCCTTTTTTTAATGAGACTGTTAATGGAGAAAGATATTTAGATTTTTTAAGCGACGAATTGTCACTTCTTTTAGAAGACGTACCCTTGGTCATTCGTCGTGACATGTTCTTGCAACATGATGGGTGCACGGCACATTATTCTAGAGATGTTCGGAATTTCTTAGATCAATCATACCCTGGAAGGTGGATAGGATGTGAAAGATTATTTATTTGGCCACCAAGGTCTCCAGACCTAGCTTGTTTAGATTTTTATTTGTTGGGGCGAATTAAAGATTTCGTTTATGTTTATGATAGACCCGCAACACGAGCTGACATGGTTGAAAGAATACGACAGACAATACCAATACCTAGGGCAGAAATTGAAGCTGCTGTTTTCTCCACCCGTCAGCGGTAGGAGGGAGTTAGTTGAAGATAGGGGAATACTAATAGTTTTAGAGAAAGAAAATTATATGCATGAAATCCTCAGCAATGACCATAATAATGATGGAAATATTTTCAATTAGATGTTCACCATTGAATGAATGTTGTAAGGTGCAGTATGAAAGTTTGAATTCTAATGACATAAATTCTATATACAATTGATACTGAAATTTGTGAAACTGAGTGGCAGAAACTAAGAAAATTCCTAATAACAGGGTCTCGCTGTTATCAAATCTTCACTTATAAACTGTTTGACTGGAAAAATAAGTCATTCAGTTACTTTTGGCCAAAATCTTTCACCAATAAATTTGTTCGTCTTGGTATTGCCCAAGAGGGAAATGCAAGAAAGAAATATATTGAAATAACAGTAAATTTGGTTGAAGAAACAGGTTTTATTGTGTCATCTACCAATCATTGGATTGGGTATTCACCAGATGGTATAAATATAGAGAATGGTAAACCTTCTAAACTTTTAGAAATCAAGTGCCCATTCATAGGTAAAGGTTGTCATATATTCATAAATAGGTAATTCAAAACCAAATCAAAAACTTGTTTTTTGCTCGGGTCGAGATGGGAAACTCATGTTCGAATGGGTCCAGGACCCAAACAGTGTTGGACTCATCCCCAACCAAACCCACCTCAAACTCGCCGTTACCCCCGCCTCGGAATCACTACCCTAGCATACTTCGATACGGGTGGCGGTTCCTCGCATACTCCCCGATCACACTGTCGTCTTCTCCCTAACTATCACTCTTACCTCTCATGCCATATCGAGTCCTTCTCTCCCCCTAATCATGCTCTCCACTACGCCACTCACCTCCGTTCATTCCTCCTCCCTCCTCAACATTATCTCCACCATGTTCTCCCAACACACCGCCTCCCCTAGTTTCCTCTCCAACTTCTTCAGCACTTTCTCGTTCCTCCAGCAACTAAACACATGCCCTACATCATCCTCCCCTTCACACCTCTCGCATCCTCTCGCACTCCAGTCTCTCTTTTCCCAATCTTGTGGAGGTACCCTACTCTCGAAACATGTCCAGTGAACAAACACCTGTGTCAAGAAGTAGTTCACCATCCCGAATTTCCGGTCCATCCAATCTCTCCTATTCCCAATCGCTCCTTTTAGCGCGCCCTCATACCCCTCCCACCTTCTCTCCATCCATTCCTGTACTTCCTCTCTGGTCGCACCTCTCCAGCGTTTATTCTTGGCTCTAGCGATCACGTCCAATGGGTGGGACCTTGCCAGCACCGCTGCTGTCATTCCTCCCTCTGTCCTGTAACCCTGCACCACCCTCAGCAGTATCCCTCTCTGCACCCGCAGTAGTGGCCTAACCCTCGCATTCGCCCCCGCTCTTTTACCCCACACTCTTCCACTCTCCCGGCCCTTTCACGTTACACATCAATCTCCTCAGCCTTGCTGCCCTCACTTTCCCCTTCTCTACCGCCCTTAACATGTGAGTTTTAAAATATAATTGGCTATCCAACCACGCCCTTTACTCCTCCATACGAATTTTCCTTCCCTTCACCATCACCCCCCCACTTCCATCGTCTTGCTCTTCCCTTCACTAGCAGCCCCACCATCTTATCTTCCACCACTTCCAGTCCGCATGGCTCTACCTTCTCCACAATCTTCCTACACATTCTCTCCGCCTTTCTTTCTCTTCCCCCCCTATGCCGTACATACCAGACACACATCGTCCGCATACACCGTAATCTCACATCCCTCTTCACATACTATCCCACAAACCTTATCAAACACACTCTTCCAGAGCGTCGGTCCAAGAACCGAGCCCTAGGGCACTCCAGCCTCCGCCTCATACCTACTCCCTCTAGAATTTACATGCCCCGTCAGGTAGTCCTCTACCAGGTTGAGCAACCCCTCCCCCACTCCAAGCGTCAGCAACGCGCTCAACGCCGCCTGTTTGCTGACCCTGTTGATCGCGTTCCCGACGCCGAAGATCACGAGTAGGGCCAATTTTTTTTTCCTCCAGTTGCCCTCCGTAGCCGTTTCCACCAAGCCCATTAACCTGCCCAGCGCCGAGATGCAAACCCGTGCTGGTTTACCCTAAAACCTACCAACTTCCTCCTCAATCCTATCCTTTATTATCCCCTCCATCAATTTACCCATACCACACAGCAGGCTGATGGGCCTGTAGTCCGCCGCCCGCTTCCACTTTCTACCCGCCTTCTTCAGCAGTATACCCTGGCCTCCTTCGATCCTTCCGGAAACTCTTCCTCGCTCAGCACCCTGTTGAATAGTTCCCAGAAGTATTCCCCATTGTCATCCAACAGCCTCTTCATCATATCACCCCTCAAGCCGTCTATCCCTCTTATCTTATCCATCCTTACTTTAATGTTTCTAGCACCGATTTCCTGTTTCATATTCCTATTTCCTATTTCCACTCATCTTCTTCACCGCTATCTCATACGCCTTTCCCCATGGATTGTTTTCTTCTTCTCTTTGTATCCTCCTTTTCCCTCTATCCTTCCTCTTCCCCACAGCATCCGTCTTCGTTCTTTCTCACACACCCTCCACAGCTCCTCTATTACCTCATTCCACCAGTAATTAGCCCTCCGCTCACGCCTATTGCCCCTTTTCCCCTCTATTTTACAGCCCTGTATCACTTTGTACAAATCATCTACATCATGTCCAAATCCCCTTTCTATCTCCTCTATTTCTTGCTTCCTCATAAACTGCCTCGGCCGTCGTCCACCTCCATCCCCTCTCTTCCAATAATTCCTTTCTCCCTTTTTTATATCCGTCTGCACATACCTATGTAAGCTCAAGCTTTCCTCGTCATCCAGCACCCTCCAAGCACTCACTCTTTCCCTCAGCCATTCATCACATGCCGTTGTATCAATGAATGACGAACCCCCGTCACCCCTCACGAAGGTGGGCAGTAGTCCATCATTCAGCACCGCCAACCTGTTGGATGTCAACACTTCCTCCAGGATCTCCCCTCTCCTGTCCGTTTTCTTCCCCCACCTACAATTTTCTTAGCATTAAAGTCCCCTGTCACCATTCTCCTTATGATCCTCCTTTTACCTTTTGACACCCTCAGAAAGACCTCCAATCCTATCATGCTCCTCTCATATTCTTCCAGGCTAACATTTGTGCTTATAAATCATGCGCTATACTGCATTTTCCTAAATTTATCTGTAACACTCTCCATCCATCCCCTACATTCCTTCTTGCCACTATAACCACCTCCCTATTTCTTGAGACTCTGAGTCTACCCACCCACTCCCCTTTCATCTCCCCCCAACCCCTTCTTAATCCTCTCAATCCCCTCCTGATCGACTTCCCCGATATCCCTCAGGAGTATCGCTTCATTCCTGTCTTCCTTCTCTTTTTCCCCATCTGTATAGATTTTTACCTCCGCCACCTCTCACCCTCGCCACCATTTTCCTCAGCACCTCCACCTCTACCTGCTCAAGCCTGTGTAGTCCAATGCTGACCCCGCTCCCCACTTCCTCAAACAGTCGACTCATGGGCTCGAACACCTTCCTCTTATCGCTACGATCTCCCTCCACCACAGATCACCACCTCCGCATCACCTTTCCGTAGTGCGTACCTCCTTGACCGCCTCCATTTCATCTCCTCTTTCTTCCAGCATCGGGTACCTATCCCTAAACATCATCTGTATCCTCTTCTCCATTCCACTGTCTTCCTTGGTCACCACCTAAACCTTTTCATCTCCTATCATTGGACCTTCACCTCTATTACCTTCCCCTTTTTACCATCCCAGTCCCTATCTCTAACGTCCTTCCATCCTTCCCAGTCTCTTTGCCCTCCTCCCTCCGTGTTTGCATTATCTCTTTCCTATCGTCCTCTCTCCTCAACCTCTCCAATTCCTAGACCCGCCCCTCTACCGCTGCCCTCTGCTCCTCCAGCCACCTTGCCGTCACCTTCAATATTTCTATACTCTGCCTCTCTTCTTCCTTCCCATTCTCCACCTCCTTCCTTTCTCCTTCAGTTACCTTTTCTGTTCCTTATCTTCCAGAGGCGATACCCGCGATACCTCCTTTCTCTTTACTCCAGAATCACTCCACCCGCTCGTCTCCCCCGCCTTATCAGTTGTTCGTTTTACTTTCCTCGATCTACCAAAAATTCCATTTACTTTCCTTCCTTCATCCATTACCTCCTGTTCTATTTCTGTTTCTTCTTTATCCATATTCCATCCCACGAGTAGCTAGGGAATTGAATGTCCACCACCACAGAGCCACGATTGTAGAGGTAAGGCTGGGTACTCCGGGAGGTCACCAGTATCCCGGAGGCACCGTTTCTGATCACACAGCATAGCTGCCTCCCCTTCGCTGCTGGTTTTTTATCGAGGTTTACTCCTCTACTCCTTTTGATCCGCTTATCCAGAGGGTTAGTCGGTCAGGAGGCCCTTACAGCTCGGAGAGCACGAGACCCTTGACTGACCACGCCCCCGGAGACACCCTATGAGCAACTGGGACGCGCCGTGTCGGGTGGAAAACCCCACCTCCGAAAACTTGTATGAGAGATTAGGGGTGAATCACTTCCAGCCTCCCTCATCCAACCCTCCGAATCATGGAAATCAAAACCACTCATGGAATGTCTAGAAATTTTAAAATCTCTTGATGGGTTCCAGTCAATGGGATTGAAGAAAAAGCATTCATATTATGCAGAAATTTAAGTAGAAATGGCATTACTGAACCTGAAAGAATCTGATCATAATCAATAAATATGGCTATGAATATTGTAGAAATTTACTAAAAAAATATAAAAATAACTTTTTTGAGCATATGCTACATGAAATATGTGAAAATAAATGATATGAAATTATGAATGAACTCGTTTTATTTTACATGAACAATTTACAATGAATCAGAAAAAAAAACAGATTTCGATTAATATTAAAATAGTTGATAAGCTTATTATCAGCTAAAATTGGTGAAGATAAATTGGCAATGGCACAAGCTATTGTTAAAATATCATCTGATATGCTTACTAAGGGCCATTGCAGCTTACTATTCAGAATTGAAAAAAGTTTCATTCTTTGATTTGCTCGTTCGATATGAACTCTAGCAGCTGCAATGGCAGCATTCAGTTGAGATTCTTCTTTACTTAACTGAGATTTACTTCTCGAAAATGGTGGTCTTATCAATTTAATGTCATGAACATCACACACTGTATTAATAAGAAATCCTTCATCCACCATCACACTGTCAATGCCTTTATCGAGAAGTTTAATCAAATTACTTTGCTCAAATATCACTTTATCAGATGTTCTTCCACCATAACATTTACTAAGAAATGTTATGAGATCATCAGGAGACACACCAATCAAAATCAACCATTTCTCTTTATCTCAAGTGAATCAAGAAATTTTATACAGGGCTTCAATATGATTGCCAAACCTTTCACCATGTTGAACACAATATTTTTACAGGTTTGAGATGTTACTCCAAAAAGTTATCCTGAAACAACATATATGTTGAATTAGTTTTTAACTTAGAAAGACACAATATTATTTTTTCTTTAATTTCTAGACACTATATATCTTCTTATAACCATATCTTCTAACTAAGACCAAAAGTTTTTCCAATAGTTTCATATTTGATAAGCCAGTGAAACTATTTAGTTTTGAGTCTGATTCTATCAAGTCACAAACTGTGTTCAAACGCTGTGTATCAACTTGCACTGATATTTCATGAAAGCAATTTTTATGTGAATGACCATCTTGTAACATTTCACATAAAGCTTCTGCAGCAATTAGTTCATCTTGTTGCACACTTGTATCATTGTACAACTCTACTTCAAGGTCATTGGCATTTTCATGAAAGATATGGGACATTCTCCTGAAAGATATACATCAATTTTACTGGGTGTAACATAGTAAATATGGAAAACTTACATCCAAAGCTGACAATACATTCATAGTTGAAAGTCTATTTGCTCTGCTGCGGGAAGCTGCATGTTCAGATCCATCCACTTTTGTAGAAATGAATGGTAAATTAAGAGAAGGTACGGCAGTTTACATGTATTGTAGCGAGTTAATTTTTTTGGGCACCGATTAGAGGTTTATTTTTCTTTTTTTTCTTTTCCGTAACGTATTCCATTTTACCACTATGTTTCATTTAACTGGTTACTTACTTTCCGACTCCCTTTCTGTTACCGCATTGACATTTATTGAATTTAGTAAAGCGTTGTCTGCAGGTATTGTTTTGTTTAAGTTTGTAACATTCACTTGTATTTTCATGTTGTCAAATAAGACAGTTATATAGTTGTCATTTTTACATTAAAAGATCATTCCAGTACCAGTTTTTCATTTTCATATAATCACAATAATCCAAAAGGTTATGGGCCCAGATTACGTGAAATTGTAAAGGAAGATTAACTGCAGTAAATATCGTTATTTATTTTGTGCAAGATTTATTTGTGAACTCGAAAAAGAAAATTGGAAAGCAATTTATTTTTGAAGTTTTGAAGCCGATAATTATTAAAAGACAAAATAAATGGAAGGCGATCGCGTTAATATTGAAAAGCTGGAAAGCGGCAGCAACTGGCTAACATGGAAGTTTCAAATGCGTCAGATTTTAGATGCTAGCGAACTTTTTGACTACGTCGATGGAACAAACGTCAAACCGACAGCTGAATGTACAAATTATGCGAAGGAAATTGTGACTTGGAAGAAGGCGGATGCTATGGCCAGACGAGCAATTTCCACGACTTGTATGAAACAGGCATTACTGCAGATTTTGAATTGTGAAACAGCTCAAGAGATGTGGGAGACGCTCAAAAGTACGTATGAGCAAACATCAAAGGCAAATATTTTATTTTTACAACAAAAATATTATGGCTACACAAAACAACCGGAAGATGACATTGCGACATTTTTTTCAAAATTAATGGAAATAGTGCAGCAATTACGTGATCAAAAAGAAATTATTTCTGAGTCCATGGTAATTTCGAAGATTTTAATGTCACTACCGTCCGAGTTTAATCATTTCCATAGTGCATGGGAATCTGCAAACGCAGATAGTCAAACTTTGGCAAATTTGCGGGCTCGTTTGATGGCAGAAGAACTTCGTTTGAAGTCGCAGGGTCAAGTTCAAGAAGTAGAGGCGCTAATGGCTAAGAGAATCTTCTCGAAGAAACAAATCAATAATTACAAGAAAGGAAATTCATCGAATAATAACAAAGCGACAGATAAAAATGACAAACCGAAAGGCAAATGCTTCAAATGTGGAAAAAAGGGCCACTGGAAAAGGGAATGCTCGGAAAAGAAGACTAACAACAACGGGAGAAAAGAAGAAAATTCAAATGATGCTTTTATTTGTTACAAAACAACAAATAGAGACCAAGATACTTGGATTTTGGACTCAGGTGCAACTGATCACATGAGTCATCGCCGAGAATGGTTCGAAAACTATACGGAAATAGCTGAACCAATCACAGTTGGTAATGGTGACAAGATAATGGCTCTGGGCAAAGGCGATATCAACATTTTTGCTTTTAATGGAGATGAATGGATTCGCAAACGAGTCATGGGAGTCTTGTTCGTGCCGGAGCTGAAGAAAAATTTGTTTTCATCGGGAAAGGTGACAGATCGCGGGCATCAATTGAACATGAACAACGAAGGTTGCAAATTGCTGAAAGATGGAAACATTGTTGCAGTGGGAGTTCGCAGAAAAAGTTTGTTCCAAATGTTGTTCAGAACAATACAACCATCAAAGATTGAAACTACAGCGAGTGTAGCAATCAAAAACGCTACACTTCGTTCATGGCACGAACGTCTAGGACATCAGAATTCGACACATGTGAAGAAGTTTCTACTAAGTCGGGGTATAGATTTCATTGATGAGGAATTTGCATGTGAAGCTTGTGTCTATGGAAAGCATCATCGAAGCAGTTTCAAGAGTCGCGAAGAAAAGTCAAAGATGTGTGGCGAAATCATTCATACTGACGTGTGTGGTCCGTTTCAGACGAATTCAATTGGTGGATCCAGATATTTTTTGTTGCTCAAAGATGATTATTCTCATTTTCGTTTCGTATATTTCATGAAACAAAAATCAGAAGTAGCGAGTATTATCGAAAAATGTGTTAAACTGATTCAGAAGAAGCATGGTCACAGTGTTCGCAATATCAGATCTGACAACGGCACAGAGTTTGTCAATGAAAAGCTGAAAGTTTTCTTTGAAGCAGCTGGAATTCATCATCAACGAACTGTGCCATATACACCAGAGCAGAATGGTTGTGCAGAAAGGGAAATACGAACTATCGTTGAATCAGCAAGGACAATGCTTGAGGCAAAGAAGATTGATAGGAAATTCTGGGCGGAAGCAGTAAATACAGCAGTTCATGTGCTAAATCAAACTGGAACAAGCACAGTTGACAACAAATCACCGTATGAATTATGGCATAACAAGGAGGCGAAGCTAGACCATTTACGAATTTTTGGTTCGGAAGTATTTATTCACATTCCAAAAGAAAAACGTCAGAAGCTCGACGCGAAGGCAGAAAAATGTATGTTTGTTGGTTATGACAATAATTCAAAGGGATATCGAGTTTGGAATTCGAAAACTAGTAAAATCGAGATCTCACGAGACGTCGTTTTTTTGTTAGAAAATTCAATGGGAACACTCGATATTTGTGTTGAAGAAAATGCTAGTGTAGTCAGTAAGAATGAAAATAACGAAAACGAAGACAATTATGGTATTGACAAAGGTGCAGAAAATGAAAATGACTAAGATGAGGACACAAATGAATGTGCGTCACTAGATCAACAGAAAAATCGTGGTATGACCTGCGATCTTGATAGCAGAAATATTGTCAATAGGCGTCTACGTGATCGTAACACATTAACACATCTGGTAACTGGTGAACATTCTGCAATGTTGGCAGTCAGTGATGAGCCAAGAACTTATGAGCAGGCAATTCAGTCGATTGATTACAAGCAGAGGGAGCGAGCAATGGATGAAGAGTACGATTCACTTATGAAAAATCATACTTGGATTTTGGTCGATGGGCCAGTTGATCAAAAAGTGATTGACAATCGCTGGGTCTACAAGGTCAAAGAAAATCCGGATGGGAGTGTTAATCGGTATAAGGCACGATTGATAGTACGAGGCTTTACACAAGAGTACGGAATCGATTACCAGGAAACATTTAGTCCAGTGGTGAAGTTTACATCAATCAGAGCGATCCTAGCATTGGCTGCGGCAAAGCGTATGACACTAAAACAGTTTGATGTGAAAACGGCTTTTCTAAATGGCGATTTAAAAGAAAATGTTTATATGAGCCAGCCAATTGGATATAATGACAACAGTGGCCGAGTGTGTAAACTATACAAAAGTTTATATGGTTTGAAGCAGGCTTCGCGCTGTTGGAATAAGAAGCTTACTTATTTCCTTAACAGTTTTGGTTTCAAAGAGAGTGGATCCGATCCATGCGTTTTTGTTAGCAACGGAAAAGATGGAATGTTAATTTTGGCAATTTACGCTGACGATGGATTGATTGCAGCAGAAAAACAAGAAGCCATTAAGCCGGTCATTAGACACTTACAGAGAGAATTTGAGATCAAAATTTTTGAGCTGAAATTTTTTTTGGGTCTCGAAATTGATCAGCTTTTGGATGGATCGATTCATGTTCATCAACAAGGATATGCAAGAAAGGTTCTTGATCGTTTTGATATGACATATTGTAAGACAGTGACAACTCCATTAGCTGGTTCACAAAACTATGCTGGAGACACGCAAACACGAAGATCAACATCAGGTTATGTTTTCATGCTTGGAGGAAGTGTAATTAGCTGGGGATCAGAACGACAAAAATCCGTCGCACTATCCACAACAGAATCCGAGTATGTGGCAGCGTCACAAGCTATAAAAGAACTTGTCTGGTTGAAGAATCTCTTATGTGATCTTCGACAAGTTAAATTGGATGTACCAGTTTTATTTATGGATAATCAAAGCGCAATACGACATGTGAAGAATCCAGAGTTTCATAAGAGAACTAAGCATATTGACGTACGTTACCATTTTATCCGAGAGAAATTCAAAGATGAATTTTTTGAATTACAATATGTTCAAACAGATGACCAGGCAGCCGATATCATGACAAAGGCATTATCAAAATTGAAACATCAACATTTTTGTCAAATGTTGAATGTATTGTCAAAGTGAATGTTGACATTGACTTGTAACAAAAAGTGGGAGTATTGAATTTAGTAAAGCGTTGTCTGCAGGTATTGTTTTGTTTAAGTTTGTAACATTCACTTGTATTTTCATGTTGTCAAATAAGACAGTTATATAGTTGTCATTTTTACATTAAAAGATCATTCCAGTACCAGTTTTTCATTTTCATATAATCACAATAATCCAAAAATTTTTTATTTAGAATATATTTTATTATTAGTCCGGAGGTACGCAAATTCGAATTCTACCATATAAAATTTAGTAGTTACCGATATTTAAAATTCTCCAACCGAAGGGACATTCGGTATATTTAAATTTTAATAAATTCCGAAAGACATGCAGTATATGACCAACTTTTTGTTGAACATAAATAAATTTTAACACCGATAATGAAAGTATAAATATGAGGATTTTGATTCCTTCAGGAGCGATCGTTTTGATATTTCTTTCGCCAGGTTTCTGTTCGAGAATTTTGTTTGCCGTAACCGAAAAATTAGTGTCCGAGTGGAGATTGTGAACTCCGGGGCCAAATTGTGTTATTTTGAAAGGTAATGATATTTTAATAAATTCGAAATTGTCGTATTTCCGTTCAGATAGTGAACAGCTTGAATTATTTTGAGGAAAATTTTCCTGACCGTTTTTTTGTGTTAAATTTTTTTTCATTTTTCTGTTTTGTCAAAGTAAAATAAAGATTTATAGATAAATGAGATTTGCCGTAGAGTTGTTATTTCAACGTTGGATATTCACTTATTAGATACTTCTCCGGTTCTCTGTCGAGTTTATGATTTATTTTTTTCGCCGCAGGTCGTCAAGATACAATTAAAATGTGAATTGATACAATTTCAATTTTATTCCGGTTCTTTCATTCTTAGGGTAAAAACATAGTGGAGCAGTTCATCTCGCCAGATTCTCATTAGCGAAGTATTCCGAAAGCCGGAAATTTGGGACCAACGACATAAATCTGATCACAACAGATACGTGTTGGAAAAGTGTTGGGCCGAAGTTGCGAGTAAATGTGGGGTTACAGGTAAGTTATTGTTAATATAAATAAAATAAATTCAAAATTTATATTTTATAAAATAAAAAACTCTAGTACTTAACACAACTAAATAAATATTAATAAAATAAATAATATTCTGTAGTGCGTGACGGTTATGTAAAGCTTACTTCATTGCATAAATAGGTATTGTAATTATGGCATTATAAGGTACACATATCCTATTCAGTCCTGATCTTTATTCAGAAAATATTCCTTAAATAAATTTCTTCCAGAAGCAGGCACGATGGTTTCTTCTAGATGCTTGAATGTCTGGAAGTACAGTATGCGTTGCTGTGTCACCCTCGATGTTATTTATTATGTGTTCCCTATCAATTATGGTGTTATGAAGAGTGCAGAATACTTTAATAATAGCGTCAACTGTGTCGGTATGTGTTTCAATGGCCTTGCATAATACTTTCCACTTCATTGTCAGAATTCCAAAACTGCATTCAACAGTTTTACGTGCTCGAGACCATCGCCTATTAAATATCATTGGCTTCATTTAGATTGTTTCTAGCATATGGCTTCATCAAGTTTTTCAAAAGAGGGTACGCTTCATCCCCTATGAAAACAAAAGGAGACTTAATATTGGAGTTTGGAAGATTTTTCTCATCCGGGATATTCAGTTTCTTCATTTCCATTAATCTGTAAAGTTGCGAATTTCGAAATGTGCCTCCATCACTCTGTTTTCCATAGTCCCCTACTTCAATAGAGATTAATTTACAATTGGCATCGCTGACTGCTTGTAGTACAATTGAAAAGTAGCGCTTATAATTGAAGAAAATTGTTCCCGATCTTGTTGGACATTTTATTCGAATGTGCTTGCCATCAATTGCACCAATACAGTGCGGAAATTGCCATTTTTCATAAAAACTGTCTGCATTTAACCGAAATGCTTTCTCCGTGGGTGGCTTCATATGTAAAGGTTGCAAACAGTCCCATAATAAAGTGGTAATTTCCTTTACGATGTTTGCTACAGTAGTAGCCCCTAACCGAAACGAAAATGCTAGGCTTCTAAATGAGTTCCCAGTAGCTAAAAACCTAAAAAAAGTTTAATATTAGCCGATTATGATGATTCTACCTACTACCTATGTATTATGATAGATACAGGTTTTGTTTTTTATTTTCTAGTGGAAACAGGTAAGAAAACTTGGAAGGTATTAAGGCAGCAGTTCAAAGTACATTTTGATAAACTTCCTGATTCACCCTCTGGATCGGGAGCAAGCCATAGTATCGATGTGGAATGGCCATATTTCAATAGCTTGATGTTCTTAAAAGACATTTTTGAAAAAAGATCAGCAACCGGAAATTTACACGAACCGAAAAATACTGAAGTTGGGGTTTCTAATAACGCAGTTCAGATTTGAACAGTGGCGATTAATTAATAACACAAATTAATGATTTTGACATATCATCCCCTCCCACACAATCTTCTCCAACGTCAAGTACTGTTGAACAATCGGCAAGTCGTTTCTCTTCAGCATCGATCCGAAGGTCTCTTCAAAAGCATGACAGCCTGGGATACAGAAAGCGTCGCAATCAAGTAGAACTAAATAGGAAAGAGCTTATTGGACTTGGAAAAAGAAATAATGCAAATGAAGAATGCGAAAGAAACAACGAATATAGATAAAAATGATGAAGATGTAGCATTTTTTACATCTCTCTTGCCCCATGTAAAAAAACTACATCCTGAAGGAAAGCTGGCGTTTAGAATACAAGTTCAACAGTTGCTTATGGAAAAGGTTCATGGTAAAAAATCAGAAAGTAATAGTAGGCCAAATTCAGATCCAGCAACGTCTCCCTCGTTTGCACATCAACAAGAAGTTACTTTTGACGGAGATAATTCTTATGCAGTTATGCGCTTCAATAGTTTTGACTTTAATTATTAGATCAACATTTGTAAAATGCTTTAGTGGCAATTAAATGGTCTATTATTTCTTACCTAAGCGTTACTACTAAGCGTTCTTCGGAACTGACAGGCTGCTTGTGTAAGTTGGTGTATTGTTTCTCGATTTGCGGTTCTATAAGCTACAAGATGTAATTAAACGTTGACGCAGTCATGCGTAAATATTCGTAATATCAATCAGGGTATTTCTTAAGCTGCTGGTACAAATGGTGGAATTCACCCAGTAGAGTCCGGTCTTGATTTACTGGATGCACATTCCATCTCCGGTTTGCCTTTTTGGGCATTAATAACTACCAGTTCAAAGCAGTTGAATTGTCACTGTCACTATCTGAATCTGTGAACATTTTTACTACCACTCTCACACAATGAAATCGGACGACTGACGACTAATCAACGGCTACGTGAACTTCTCCGTTAAGTTTGTCAGCGGCAACTGTCGATGGCGTCTGGGGGCGGGGTCAGAAGAATACCCCCAGGGGATAGCCCACCTGTCGTAAAAGGCGACTAATGGGTTAGATTCCCAGGAATCTAGAGGAGTAAACCTCGATAAAAAACCAGCAACATAGGGAAGGCAGCTATGTTGTGGAGTAGTGTAGGCAACGGAAGCCACTGCGTCCGGAGGCAACCGTGAGAAAAAGCCTAGAGGAGTAAACCTCGATAAAACAATCCGTAATCTACGTTGTTAGCTACCGTGGCAATGAATGAATGGCTGCGCGAAAGTCAGTCAGAAACGGTGCCTCCGGGATACCTGGTGACCTCCCGGAGTAACCAGCCTTACCACCACAAGCGGGGCTCTGTGGTGGTGGACATTCAATTCCCTAGCTACTCGTGGGATGGAATATGGAAAAAGAAGAAAGAAAAATAGAACAGGAGGTTATGGATGAAGAAAGGCAAGGAAATGGAATTTTTGGTAAATCGACGAAGGTAAAACGAACGCCTGATAAGGCGGGGGATACGAGAGGGTGGAGTGATACTGGAGTAAAGAGAAAGGAGGTATCGCCTCTGGGGGACAAGGAACAGAAGAGGAAACTGAAGGAGAAAGGAAAGAAGGAAATGGAGAATTGGAAGGAAGAAGAGAGGGAAAGTGTAGAGAGATTGAAGGATATGGTAAGGCGACTGGAGGAGAAGGTGGAAAGGCTGGAGGAAGAGAAGGCAGCGGCAGAGGGGCGGGTCAAGGAATTGGAGAGGTTGAGGGGGGAGGACGATAGAAAGGAGATAATGCAAACACGATGGGAGGTGGGGCAAAGAGACTGGGAAGGATGGATGGAGGTTCCCTAATAACACAGTATTTACCTGGGACATACCATTAAAGTACTACTAGTGTCCCAATGTTTCCGACCTAGGTGGGATGTTCCTAGAATGTTTCTATTGGTACATAAATACGATTGATATAATGTAACATCCTTGGGATGTTCCTAGAATGTTTCTATTGGTACATAAATACGATTGATATAATGTTACATCCTTGGGATGTCCCTAGAATGTTTCTCTTGGTACATAAACATGATTTTCATTACAAAATATACAACTCGTACAAATTTGCCAATAATTGTTAATTGTCTTTAAACTTTAACAATGTTTATTAAACCATACATACCTATTAAAATATTATGACTGAAGTATTTGTGATATCTCCCTGCTTCAACATTGCAAAGAGGTAAAAGAAGATTAGAAAAAAAAGAAGAAGACCTAATTTGCAAAAAGTAAGGTTAGAAGTAGAAGTGTTGAGTTCACACTACACGCTGTTGTTGAGTTTTTGTGGTAAAAATAAGCGGTAACCTTGTGAGTGTTGTGGCTTATTTATAAAGTGAGTATTTATATTGGATAGTAAAATGGATAGTCAGAAAAAAAGAAAATTATTAAATAAATATAGTCAGCGCTTTAAACGGCTGAAAAACGAAAATCGAATTGAAAATTGGTGATTGGCTGAGAAGAGCAAAAGAAAGACGATTGAGGATGGAACTAAAACATAAGTAAATGAACTGTTATCATATTACCCTATGTAACATTTTGTACTATGGTATAGGGAAATAAAGCATTGGTAGACAAGTCATAGCAACCATGCTATGGTTGCTAATACTTGTTTACCAATGCTTTATAATACACTTCCTATACCTACTAGAAAATGTAACATGTTATTTATGGAAAATATTGTTAGAAATTTATAATAAATTGCTCTTGTTTTAAGAAATATTGAAATGTTTTATTTGCACCTAGTGATTTCACTTCCAGTGTATTTTTAGAAACGTTTCTGAGATGTTCTAAACAAAGTACCCCGAATGAACCTAGTACATCCTATGTCATCTTAGAAACATCCTACTGGGATGTTTGTAGAACGTTGAAAATGATGACATGGCTGTTGCCAGATACATCCTAGAGATGTTTCGAGGGAAATGGGGATGTTGTTGGTATGTTTCTATTGTCCCAGAAGGATGTTTCTGGAATATTTTTGGGATGTTTCCGTGTTATTAGGGTTAGAGATAGGGACTGGGATGGTAAAAAGGGGTGAAGGTGAAGGTGGGAAATCCAATATTAGGGGATGAAAAGGTAAAGGTGGTATGGGTGACCAAGGAAGACAGTGGAATGGAGAAGGGAATGCAGAGGATGTTTAGGGATAGGTACCCGATGCTAGGAGGAAAAGGAGAGGGAATGGAGTGGGTCAAGGAGGTACGCACTACGGAAAGGAATGGGGTAAGGATGAAGACGGAGGAGTTGATCTGTCGGATGGAGGGAGATTGTAGGGATGAGAAAATGGTGTTTGAGCTGATGAGTCGACTGTTTGGGGTAGTGGGGAGCGGGGACAGCATTGTACTCCACAGGCTTGAGCAGGTAGAGGTGGAGGTGCTGAAGAAGATGGTGGCGTGGGTGAGAGGTGGCGGAGGTAACAATCTATACAGATGGGGAGAAGGAAAAGAAGGGTAGAAATGGGGCGATAATCCTGAAGGATATCGGGGAAGTCGATCAGGAGGGGATCGAGAGGATTAAGAATGGGTTGAGGGAGATGACATGGGAGTGGGTGTATAGACTCAGAGTCTCAAGAAATAGGGAGGTGGTAATAGAGGCAAAGAAGGGGGTTGAGGTGAGGGGAATTCTGGGGGAGGGTCGAAGCGGGGAAGGGAACAAAAACCAATAAAATGGTAGGGATAGAACCGTGGATGGAAGATGAAAAGGAGAGGGGGAAAATAGAGAATTTGATTGGGGAAGGGACAACGGTGATTAAAGTGGTAAGGGAGAGGAACGGGATGAAAATGGCGGTGGTGAGGGCGAAATGGGAAAAGCGGTAGCCTTGTTGAAAAAAAAAGGAGATTAGATTGGGGTGGAACAGGGTAAATATTATACAGGGTAGAGAGGATGACAGATGCTTTGGATGTGGGATAAAGGGCCATAAAGTAGCAGGGTGTAAGGTGAAGGTAGTCAAGGAGAGGAGTAAGTATTGGCTTTGTAAGAGCGAGGATCACATGGCGAGAGACTGTCGGCAGGCCTTCCTTTATAGGGTATGTGGGGAAAGGGGACACAAACCAGGAGAGATAGAATGTAGTAGGGGAAGGAAAGAAGTAGAAGGAAAAAATGGGAAGGACCCTCTGGACCCCTAAGGGGGGACGAGTCTGGTCAAATAGGAGGAAGGGGACAGTATTGCGCGGGAAGGAGGAATGTAGGGGATGTATGGAGAATGTTACAGATAAATTTAGGGAAATGCAGGATAGCGCATGATATATTGGATGAAGTGATTTTTAGGAGGGAAGTGGATGTAGTGTGTGGATCCGAGGTGAATGCTAGATATGTGGGGAAGCAGGGATGGATTATGGACGATACAGGAGAAGCAGGAATGAGAGTGGTGGGGGATGGATTGAGGGCGGATGAAGTGAGGAAGTGAAATGGATGGGTGGTAGTGCGAATGGGAGACATGGTGGTGTACAGTGTGTATATAAGCCCAAATGTCAGCCTGGAAGAATATGAGAGGAGCATGACAGGATTAGAGGGTGTCAAAAGGAAAAAGGAGGATCATAAGGAGAATGGTGGCAGGGGACTTCAATGCGAAGAATACTATATGGGGGGGGGGGGGGGGGAGAAAACGGACAGGAGAGGGGAGATCCTTGAGGAAGTGTTAACATCCAACGGGTTGGTGGTGCTGAATGATGGACTACTGCCCACCTTCGTGAGGGGTGACGGGGGTTCATCATTCATTGATATAACAGCATGTGATGAATTGCTGTGGGAAAGAGTGTTTAGTTGGAGGGTGCTGGAGGATGAGGAAAGCTTGAGCTTACATAGGTATGTGGAGACGGACATAAGGAAAGAGAGAAGGGATTTAGTGGAAGAGTGGGAATGGAAGTGGACGAAAGCCGAGGCAGAGAGTATGAGGAAGAAAGTAAGAGAAGAGATAGGAAGGGGACTTGGACATTATGCAGATGAATTGGACAATGTGATACAGGGCTGCAAAAGAGAGGGAAAGAGGGGCAATAGGCGTGAGCGGAGGGCCAATTACTGGTGGAATGAGGAAATAGAGGAGCTGTGGAGGGAGTGTAAGAAAGAACGAAGACGGATGCTGAGAGGAAGAGGAAGGATAGAGGGAAGAGGGAGATATAAAGAGAAAAAGGAACTGGGGCGTAGAGTGGAGAGGGAAAAAAAGAGGGAAGTGGGAAGAGTTACTGGGGGAATTGGAAAACAATCCATGGGGAAAGGCGTATGAGATAGTGGTGAAGAGGATGGGTGGAAATAGGAACGAGGATTGGGAGAAGGAGATTATAGAGAAATTGTTCAAAGGGGGAGAAGGAGGAGTGGGTAGCAGAATTCAGGAAATCCAAGGTACAAGGGGGGTAGTGAAAATGAGGAGGATAAGGCCGGTAGAGAAGTGGGAGGTAGATGATTGGGGGAGAAACATTAAAGTGAGAAAAGCCCCAGGGATAGATGGCCTGAGGGGTGATATGGTGAAGAGGCTGTTATATGACAATAGGGAGTACTTCTGGGAACTATTCAACAGGGTGCTGAGGGAGGAGGAGTTCCCGGAAGGATGGAAGGTAGCCAGGGTGATACTAATGAAGAAGGCGGGTGGAGAGGGGAAGCGGGCGGGGAACTATAGGCCTATCAGCCTGCTGTGTGGTATGGGTAAATTGATGGAGGGGATAATAAGGGATAGGATTGAGGAGGAAGTTGTTAGGAATGGGGGTTTTAGGGTAAACCAGCACGGGTTCACGAAGGGGAAATCTTGCATCTCGGCACTGAGCAAGGTGATGGCTTTGGTGGAAAGAGCTAGGGAGGGCAGCTGGAGGAAGAAGAAACTGGCCCTACTCGTGTTCTTTGACGTCGGGAACGCGTTCAACAGTGTCAGCAAACGGGCAGTGTTGAGCACGTTGCTGAGGCTTGGAGTGGAGCAGGGGTTGGTTAACCTGGTGGAGGACTACGTGACGGGGCGTGTGATTGTAGACTCCAGAGGAAGGAGATATGAGATGGAGGCTGGAGTGCCTCAGGGCTCAGTTCTTGGACCGACGCTCTGGAAGTGTGTATTTGATGAGGTTTGTGGGATAGTATGTGAAGAGGGATGTGAGATTACGGTGTATGCGGATGATGTGTGTCTGGTATGTACGGCAAAGGGAGAGGCGATAGAAAGAAAGGCGGAGAGAATGTGCAGGAAGATTGTGGAGAAGATAGAGCGGTGCGGACTGGAAGTGGCGGAAGATAAGACGGTGGGGTTTCTAGTGAAGGGACGGAGCAGGGCAAGGGAAGTGGGGGTGATGGTTAAGGGAAGGAGAATTCGCATGGAGGAGTCTGTGGAATACCTAGGTGTGTGGCTGGATAGCCAATTATCCTTCAAAACCCATATGGTAAAGGCGGCAAAGAAGGGTAAAGTGAGGGCAGCATGGCTGGGAAGATTGATGTGTAATGTGAAAGGGCCGGGAGAGTGGAAGAGGAGGGTAATTGGTAGAGTATGCTGTACGGTGCGGAGGTGTGGGGTGAAAGAGCGAGGGTGAATGCGAGGGTGAGGCTACTTCTGCGGGTGCAGAGAGGGATACTGCTGAGGGTGGTGCAGGGGTACAGGACAGTGGGTGGACTGGCAGCAGTGGTGTTGGCAAGGTCCTACCCATTGGACGTGTTGGCTAGAGCTAGGAGCATACGCTGGAGGGGTGCGACCAAAGAAGAGGTACGGGAATGGATGGAGGAGGAAATGGAGAGAAGGTGGGAGGAGTATGTGGGCGCGCTAAAAGGAGCGATTGGGAATAGGAGAGATTGGATGGACCGGAAATTCGGGGAGGTGAACTACTTCTTGACACAAGTGCTCACTGGACATGGGTCGAGAGTAGGGTACCTCCACAAGTTTGGGAAACGAGAGACTGGTGTGTGCGAGAGGTGTGAAGTGGAGGATGATGTGGGGCATGTGTTTAGATGCTGGAGGAACGAGGAAGTGCTGAAGAAGTTGGAGAGGAAACTAGGGGAGGCGGTGAACTGGGAAAACATGGTGGAGATAATGTTGAGGGGGGAGGAGGAATGGATGGAGGTGAGTGGAGTAGTAGAGAGCATGGTAAGGGGGAGAGAAGGACTCGATATGGCATGAGAGGCAGGGGTGATAGGAGGGAGAAGATGACGGTGTGAGCGGAGAGTGTGCGAGGGACCGCCGCCTGTCTCGAAGTATGCTAGGGTAGTGATTCCGAGGCGGGGGTAACGGCGAGTTTGAGGTGGGTTTGGTTGGTAGGCATCTCCTTGGGGATGAGTCCAACACTGTTTGGGTCCTGGACCCATTCGAACATGAGTTTCCCATCTCGGCCCGAAAAAAAAACTGTCGATGCACGGCGATCGGCGTGGCGAGGTGCACGGCGATGTGCCAGGCGAGATGAACTGCTCCACTATGTTTTTATCCTGTGGGTCACAGCTCATGTACATTTCAAATGAAAATTTCGATTTTTGTTGAATAGTAGTTAGCCGGTATAATTTAGAATCAAGGGATAATCAGACTTGGAAGTGGCCTAGCTATAATTTGTTTGATTACCCGGCAGATCTTAATCGTTTTTTCCCAGTCTCGTGGAACAATTCTTTCAGTTTTGTGTCGGAATAGTAGTTGCCGGTTTAATGTAGATTCAAGGGTTGATCAGACTTGGGAGTGGCCTAGCTACAATTTGTCTGATTACTCGGCAGATCTAAATCGTTCTTTCCCAGTCTCGTGGAACAATTCTTTCAATTTTTTCTTGTCGGAATAGTAGTTGCCGGTTTAAGTTAGATTCAAGGGTTGATCAGACTTGTAAATGGCCTAGCTATAATTTGTTTGATTACCCGGCAGATCTAAATCGTGCATTGGCGACCCCTTTAAACCCGGCAGATTTGAACTGTATTTGATAATCTGACCGGCCTTGACTGACGTCCGTTAATATCCCCGGTATAGGTAATAAATACATTATTTCACTTCCCAGTTATTTTGCGTGTCCCTGTAGAATTACCAGTAAAAGCGACCACGGAGTATTAATAAACTGAAGTTTTGAATTCCTGCTGCCTTCGTTATCAACCGTAACTTATGAATCGGATGACCGATCTTTGACTCGTCCGTGTGATAATTAGTCACTTAAATTAAATTTAAGTGAGAAAAGCCCCAGGGATAGATGGCCTCAGGGGTGATATGGTGAAGAGGCTGTTGGATGACAATAGGGAGTACTTCTGGGAACTATTCAACAGGGTGCTGAGGGAGGAGGAGTTCCCGGAAGGATGGAAGGTAGCCAGGGTGATATTGATGAAGAAGGCGGGTAGAGAGGGGAAGCGGGCGGGGGACTATAGGCCTATCAGCCTGCTGTGTGGTATGGGTAAATTGATGGAGGGGATAAGGGATAGGATTGAGGAGGAAGTTGGTAGGAATGGGGGTTTTAGGGTAAACCAGCATGGGTTCACGAAGGGGAAATCTTGCATCTCGACACTGAGCAAGGTGATGGGTTTGGTGGAAAGAGCTAGGGAGGGCAGCTGGAGGAAGAAGAAATTGGCCCTACTCGTGTTCTTCGACGTCGGGAACGCGTTCAACAGTGTCAGCAAACGGGCAGTGTTGAGCGCGTTGCTGAGGCTTGGAGTGGAGCAGAGGTTGGTTAACCTGGTGGAGGACTACCTGACGGGGCGTGTGATTGTAGACTCCAGAAGGAGGAGATATGAGATGGAGGCTGGAGTGCCTCAGGGCTTGGTTCTTGGACCGACGCTCTGGAAGTGTGTGTTTGATGAGGTTTGTGGGATAGTATGTGAAGAGAGATGTGAGATTACGGTGTATGCGGATGATGTGTGTCTGGTATGTACGGCAAAGGGAGAGGCGGAGATAGAAAGAAAGGCGGAGAGAATGTGCAGGAAGATTGTGGAGAAGATAGAGCGGTGCGGACTGGAAGTGGCGGAAGAGAAGACGGTGGGGTTGCTAGTGAAGGGACGGAGCAGGGCAAGGGAAGTGGGGGTGATGGTTAAGGGAAGGATAATTCAGATGGAGGAGTCTGTGAAATACCTAGGGGTGTGGTTGGATAGCCAATTATCCTTCAAAACCCATATGGTAAAGGCGGCAGAGAAGGGTAAAGTGAGGGCAGCATGGCTGGGGAGATTGATGTGTAATGTGAAAGGGCCGGGAGAGTGGAAGAGGAGGGTAATTGGTAGGACGGTAGAGCAGAGTATGCTGTACGGTGCGGAGGTGTGGGGTGAAAGAGCGGGGGTGAATGCGAGGGTTAGGCCACTTCTGCGGGTGCAGAGAGGGATACTGCTGAGGGTGGTGCAGGGGTACAGGACAGTGGGTGGACTGGCAGCAGCGGTGCTGGCAAGGTCCTACCCATTGGACGTGTTGGCTAGAGCTAGGAGCAAACGCTGGAGGGGTGCGACCAAAGAAGAGGTACGGGAATGGATGGAGGAGGAAATGGAGAGAAGGTGGGAGGAGTATGAGGGTGCGCTAAAAGGAGCGATTGGGAATAGGAGAGATTGGATGGACCGGAAATTCGGGGAGGTGAACTACTTCTTGACACAAGTGCTCACTGGACATGGGTCGAGAGTAGGGTACCTCCACAAGATTGGGAAACGAGAGACTGGTGTGTGCGAGAGGTGTGAAGTGGAGGATGATGTGGGGCATGTGTTTAGATGCTGGAGGAACGAGGAAGTGCTGAAGAAGTTGGAGAGGAAACTAGGGGAGGCGGTGTACTGGGAAAACATGGTGGAGATCATGTTGAGGGGGGAGGAGGAATGGATGGAGGTGAGTGGAGTAGTGGAGAGCATGGTAAGGGGGAGAGGACTCGATATGGCGTGAGAGGCAGGAGTGATAGGAGGGAGAAGATGACAGTGTGAGCGGAGAGTGTGCGAGGGACCGCCGCCTGTCTCGAAGTATGCTAGGGTAGTGATTCCGAGGCGGGGGTAACGGCGAGTTTGAGGTGGGTTTGGTTGGTAGGCATCTCCTTGGGGATGAGTCCAACACTGTTTGGGTCCTGGACCCATTCGAACATGAGTTTCCCATCTCGGCCCGAAAAAAAAAAAAAAAAAAAATATTAAATTCAACAAGACCCCTGGAATTTTCGTAACCTTCATCTGAGGCTATCTGGAACTCTTGACGCTAAAGGTCAAAGGGCCGTGGAGCAAACCACGTTAAAAATCTGGCGCCCAAGATTTAAACCGAATTTTGCATCAAGGGTGTCTATAGTGACGTGTTCGTGTGACAGAAGCCACGTGTAGGGAGAAAGCACGTTACAATATTTATATCATTTTAACTTTTGCATCATTATAATAACCTTTATAATCTTGAAATATAGAGAACATATCCGCATGCTCGGGCTGATTTTTTTTTCCAATTTTGGTTTTTATTTGCCAAGCCTTCGCTACATTCACCTCTTCTTGAATTCTAAATTTGTTTTCTACTCTTACTTTTACCTTTTTCGTTATAGTAGGAAACAAATGAAACCTAACATTTAACTTTCTATCTCCTTTGGATTTACATCCAGTCCAATAAGTATTGTTTGTAGTCTTCAATTTCTGACGCTGTTAATAGTGCAGTTAAATACTGTAGGCATTGAACAAAGTTAGCTATCGTCAAAAGTATTCAGAAAGTAAAATGAAATAGTTCAAAAATAGTTCAATAATATATAATAATAAATATATCGATGCATTTTTGCCAAAGTAAACTAAGTGACATTTTTGGTAAAAATCATGTTTTTTCATTAACGTAAAGCTTTTATTGTTAAGAAGGTACTGCCAAAGTGTAGTACCAAGCCTAGATTATACTTTAAACTTTATTTTTAACTATTTTGAAAACGTATGTTCAGAATTTTTTAAATCATACCCGTAAAACAATAGTATATTCTGTAACAAGGTTAGAATGAAAATTCGATGCGAGTGGAAATTTCCGAGCGCGAGCCGAAGGCGAGCGTGAGGAACCACGAGCATTACGAATTTTCATTCTAACCGAGTAGCAGACCATACTTTCTCCAGGATCAAAGATTTTCAATGGAAATGGACAAAAGATAATTTATATTACAGAACTCAATCACAATTATATTAGGTAAACACTCAATGTGACAGCAATAATTTTGACACTTACTCAAGTTTTGACACTACGATGACAATCAACTGCGTCAAGGCTAATGACATTATTGCTAACCAGTGTGAGAATATTATTCTATCACTAGAGAGAGAATGTAAATACATTTAAATTGCATAGGGGCAGAGGTGTTGCAGAATATTTCTTCAATCTCAAGAGAGAGAATTCCAGCATTCTGTAATCAAATTTGATTTCAGAATTAGCAAATTCTGTGATGTTCGTGGAGAAACGTAACTTTTACAGTATTTCCACCATAGTAATGTAAGCCAACGTTTCTGATCGCCACAATAACGTAAGTCCCGGTCGGTTTCTGCGACTTACGTCAATTTTTCGCAGTCACTGTGTTTGACTTACGACAGTGACAGATTCGTGCTACCATTGACTCAATTATTAATTTTAAGTAAGTGTGGATTTATGCAGCAACATTTAACAATTAGCATTTAACAATTAGTAAAACTGCCATCGTCTATGCAGACACAATTATAAATTAGGAGAAAATAGTAAGCATGCGCACAAGCCCGAGATTCTAGTTATTTACAATAACCCTACATTTTCATGTCTATTTGTGCATTGGAACAATTTTGAAGATGTATAGTAGAAATGAAGAAGCTGAGACTTTTTTTCTTTTATTAATGATGCTGACGGCAAGTATGTTCTTATTGAACAAAGGCAGGAAAAGGAGATGGGCTGTCAAGCCTATTAATAGGAAAAGAAAAGAAAAGGGAATGTTTGAGAACCTCATTCAATCAACGGTTCTACAAGATCATGAGGGATTTTTCGCATATACCCGAATTACACCGAAACTTCTCGAAGTTTTGCTGAGGCAAGTGGGACCAGCACTACAAAAAAATCCTTCACCGCCGGTCCACAGATTGCTGATAACTTTACAGTAACTATCTATATACCCTCCTTGTTTAAAGCTTCTGAATTGTACTAAAAAATATATTTTCTAGCTATCTGGCTGAAGGATGCTCCATGAAAGAAATCGCTTGTGTACTACAGTTTCAGTGTTTATTAAGGAGACAACATAAGCATTGTGGGATATATTGTCTCCTAATGTATTGAAAGTTCCTTCTCAGTAGAGGAGTGGGAGGCAATCGCTAGGGGCTTTTTTGAAAGATGGAAACTTCCAAATTGTATTGGGTCAATTGATGGCAAACACATCAATATCCAAGCACCAAAGCATTCTGGAACAACTTTTTTTAATTATAAGAAGAATTTCAGCATAGTGTTGATGGCAAGCTGTGATGCCTTTTACAGGTTTATTCTCATAGATATTGGTGCTGCTGGTGGTAACCATAATTCAAATGTAGTTCGTCAGGGTATGGAAATGCCATTCTCTCAAAAAAATTGAAGATTCCACCCCCGAAAAATTTGCCAAACACAAATATGAAGTTTCCTCACTTTTTTAATGCTGATTCTGCCTTTCCCTTGCACGAAAGTATCATGCGACCATACCCAGGACAAAATTTGAGCATAGATAAGAGGATATGCAATTACCGCCTCTCCAGATCTAGGCGAACAATTGAGAATACTTTCGGAATTCTTGCCAACAGATGGAGGATTCTCAGAAGGCCCTTACTTTGTGATTTGGAAACCTGTGAAGGGATTGTGCAAGCCACTGTAGTCCTTCACAATTTTGTTCAGCGTAGTGAACGTGAAATTCCTGAGTGTGAAAGAAGGTATTGTCCTACAGGTTATGTACAAAAACTGGAAGGAGGTTCAGAGAGACAAAATAATTTACGTGTAAGTGTTGGAAGGGTTGGCTCCAATAATTCGAAAAAAAATTCCATAGAACTGAGGAATACTCTTTGCGAGTATTTTAATTCCCCAGAGGGTAGTGTATCATGGCAAATGGATAGAATTGAAAAAGGATATGTGCCACAAAGTTTCATGGACATGATCGAAAGCCGATGAAAGTTTTGTCATTACATTATGTTCTCCTATTTTTCTCCTCTTCTTTTTCAAAGGCGGGCTTTCATTTTTTGAGTCCATAATTTGGTTTGTTTTTTTCCATTTCGACATTCTCTTTGTCTAAAAAAGTAATAAAATTTTCTTGTATCTTTCCAATGAGTTGATGAAATTGGACAAAAAAGTAATGAAACAAATATTACAATGGAATCACAAAAAATATACATCGATTAATGATACTTACCAGTGCCATCTGACATTTGAGAACATTGACCCAGTCTTGAATCGCTGGACTCATCAAATTCTAGCCCCTGGCTAGTATTCTCTCTGTTACACACAATTTCCTCAGAGCCATTACTTTCAAACATAATATTCAATGAATCCCATGGGGATGCAGATCTAAAAGGCTCTGATTTTCTTTGAGGAGCGGTTATATTACCTGCTGTTCTATAAAAATGAAATTAATAAATCAGTTTCATGAGATCAGAAATAAATACAAAATCCAAACCTAGTTTTGTATTGAAAAAAATTATGAAAAGGAAAAAAACATTCTCGATTGTAAATCATAAAGTTATTTCAGTTTGTAATTTCAAAGAATAGTCTTCTTCTAGTTATATGAAACATAATTAATCAAATAGCTTGCTATATTTATGCATTAATAAAACTTACTTCCTCATGACAACATGTTTTTCTAAAAAACTCATTGCTGAAAATAGATGCCATGTTTTAGTTTGTGCGGAACCTGATGGTATAAACGTATCCTTCTTTCTTTCTACACAGTATTTTGTTCTCAGGACGGTCCATCTACTTTGAGCATTTTTCACTGAAAAACATTGAAATGTCTTTTAAATACCTTGAAACGCCAAATTGCAGTGAGAATACTCACCATCAATATTCAGAGTTGAGGCAATTATTGTCCAGGCGTTGTCTCTCATATTTTTGTCTTTAAAATGTGTACTTCCTTTGTCATAAATGACGGGAAATTGTCGAACAAGATGGATAAGAGTGGCATCATCCATTTTTAGTACAGCTTGAAAATAAACAAACATACAACAATGAAAAAAGTGAGGTTAACTTCAGGATCTGCGTACTAGTTGCGCACTAGATGAAAATTCGGTACATTTAATTTAAGATGGTTAAAAGTTGGCCAACTTCGTAATTGTTACATGATAAATGATAATTGTTAATTGTCTGCATAAATGGAGTCATAGTGAAAAGGGTAGTTTAACTTATAATTGATAAATGTTAATTGTTAAATGCTAATTGATAATTGTTAAATGTTGCTGCATAAATCCACACTAAGTAAAATAACGGAAATCGTTTTTTTGTACTTGGAATTCAAAAATATTACTTCTTTAACGTATTGTGTACCTATAAACGTCCATTTCATATTTAATTTCGAGTTTTCTAAGCCCGTAAAGTAACGTAAGTATAAAATTAACCACTAAAACGATACAAAAACTTTAAAAACTCTTTTTCTTCATTAAAATAATAGACCTCAAAGAATAGCCTAGTAAATTTTGCACAATTTCAATAAGTTCAACCAGGTTAAATTAAAAACAGATTTTTTCTACAAATCGTTTTTGGTGACTTACGTTACTTTGGCAAATACCTATCGATATGTTCATATGGAATGACCGTTTAATGCAAAGTATAATAAATTAGAACATATTTTTTTGTTTAAATATTTTAAAATTATACTTAATTTCTCTCTTTTTGAAGGTGGTAAGGGGAGCACGACGAAAATCACATGAAGTCAGGTAATTATATGTGATTATAATAATAGGGCTTTACTCAGAAAGCTTGAGAAAAATGCCAATGATTACCATCATGTCGGATAGTCAAGCAGCCATTATAGTTCTTGTGTAATCAGTTCCAAAATGGTCTTTCAATGCCTAGGCAAACTCAATGAACTAGGCGAGAGCAGCATCGTCATCTTACTGTGTATTCCAGGACTCACTGGAATAGAAGGAAATTAAATAGCAGATGATCTAATAAAGAGAGGGGCTGAAACACCCTTTTGGGGGCCGGAACCCTTTTGCGGTATCAGCTCCAATGTAATATTGGAGAAAATGGGCAAAGCCGAAAAAAAGAGATCTGACCATTGAAAAGATCTAGTAGGGCTACGACAATCAAAGATACTTCTGGGTGACTACAACCAGTTAAGAACAAATGAATGCCTAAGTCAGAGCATCTGTGCACAGGAAACTACCATTGTGCTAGGGATGGATGAGCAATCACTAAAGGTGCTGACAGATAGAGGGTTGAAGGTATACCTCGGCCTGTCACAGCTATCCTTCAGGGTATCCCACGGCAGGGGGAAGAAAGCAGAAACCGCAAATGCTGCAGGTACTTCAAGTGAACCTGCAGCATAATAAAGCGGCAACTGCTGCACTAGTGCACCACATTACCCAAGGCAAGACAGACATAGCCCTCAAACAAGAACCCTACATTTATGGAGGGCATGTAAGAGGACCTGGGGAAGCCAAGAGTAAGTTATACTATTCCTCTGCAGTAAATCCCAGATCCTGCATTTTCGTGAGGAATGAAATACAGGCATTAAAAATGCATGACTTCTGTTTTAGAGACCAAGTAGTCTGGAGATTGAAAATACAGATGGCAGGAAACTGGACGGAAATTATTATAGCCTCAATATATCTGCTATTTGACTCACCAACCCCACCTACGTCCTATGAACTGGAGCAGCTGGTGAACTACTGCAGGGCTGAAAAACTGCAGACTCTAATTGGGATGGATGCCAATTCGCACCACACTGCGTGGAGTAGCAGTGACATTTACTGAAGAGGTGAGTACCTATTAGATTTTATTATTTCTAACGACTTAGTAATAGTGAATCGGGGGGCAAAACCAACTTTTGTTGTGACAAAAACTCGTAAGGAGATAATTGACATAACCTTGGCGTCTACTGATATAGCTCTCAGCTAACTCACTGGCATGTGTCTGAGGAACCGTCACTTTCGGATCATCGGTACATCTGTATGGAAATCTCCGAAATGGAGAAACCTGCAGTGAGGTACCGTGATCCGAGGAGCACGAACTGGAAGAAATACAGGAATGACCTTGAACACCTACTAGGGAATGTCAAAAATAAAATAAAAAACAGTGATGACATAGGAGCTTGCCTCCGAACAACTTCGCGACGCCATCGAACTCTCTTATCGCAACAACTGCTCTGAGGTAACCCGTTACTCTAGGAAGAAATTAACCTGGTTGAACAAGGAGCTTACCAATCTAAAATCGAGAACTCGCAAACTGTTTTACAGCGGTGAGGTGGAAACAACCTCAGAAACGGCTCGACTCCATAAAATCCTTGCCCAAGATCCTATCAATCCCATAGGCAATATTTTAAAACCTAATGGATCATACACGGAAACTGGTAGCGAGACCCTGCAGATTCTACTGCATGCACATCTACCAGACTCTGTAGAAATAGGAACGGAGCTATCCGTCAGACCTCCAACTCCCCTGGCTCGTGCGAGGATAAAGGATTGGAGTTTGGTGGCCAAAAACAGATCAGAGGAAAGCCGAACTGGAGCTATTCAAACTTCAGAGGCTTGCCTACCTGTGCATAACGGGTGCCATGAGAAGCAGCCCGACTGCGGCATTGGAAGCCATTCTCAATCTTCCGCCTCTCGCTCTGCATGTTAAGGTGGAAGCGAGAATGGCTGCATACAGGCTGGAATGCAATGGGAATTGGCTCGAAGGAACCAACTGTGTGATAACGTGTTGGCATCAATTAACTACAACTAAGCCTACCATATCCAGCTAAAATGGGATGGGTTTGAAGCATTCAGCCAGGAAGGAGCTGACAAAGGAACAGGAGCTGGAGTCCATGGCGCCACACTCAAGTGCAATGTCCACGAATCGTTGGGGAAGTTTTCATCTTTATTCCAGGCAAAAATCTACGATATCGACACTTGTTTGCAAATGAACATCGAAAGGGGATATAGAGACCAAAAGATCCTCAGACTCTCAGATAGTCAGGCAGCACTGAAATCTTTAGCATGTCCCCAGATCAGATCTAGACTAGTCTGGGACTGCCTTCAAAAACTTTTAATCCTGGCAAACCACAATAGAGTAACTTTCAAGTGGGTCCTGGGGCACAAGGCAATGGCAGTATCTGGAATATCAAAATCTGCTTCACGTGGTTGTACATCTCGGTGGATTCAAACTAAACATCAGACGTACTGGAGACACGTGCCAAAACAGGAACAAACTCTTGGTCAAAAAACCCTCGGAGTCTCTGACTAACGAAATACTAAACCTCAGCAGGGGCCAGATAAGGACCCTAATGAAGCACATGCATACAATTGGCGTATATAGAGAGGAACCTATCTGTCGGTTGTGCATGGAAGAGGAGGAAACAGCCTCCCACATTATCTTCGAATGTGAAGCACTGTCTCATTGGAGATATAGACTCCTAGGACTGAAGTATCCAAAGGAGAATTTCTCCAAGAAGGACCTAGTGAAAAGACTGTTGGGCCTGATAAGGGATACTGGTCTCTTCACATAAACGGTATAACCAAGAGCACAAAAAGCCCAAAGTCTGAGATGCCAATGTCTCTAAGCCACTGACTGGTGGTGCCGAACCAATCAATCAATCAATCAAGTCAGAGCAAAACTGCACTAAGAGTTTTAACAGGAGTCCTAACGGGACACTGTCGCCTGAATGGGCACATAAAAAAGCTCAAAATAGTGGAGGAAGAAGAATGTAGATTTTGTTGTATGGAAGAAGAACCCCACATACTTGCGGATTGCACAGCAATTCAGATTCCTATGGCAGGAGACTACTGGATAGAAGAGGGACACCTACGTGAATTAAAGTCTACAGATATCCTAAAATTCCTCCAGGAAATAGGTCTAAAGAAGCTACTAGTATCTGAGACTTTCCTCAGGAAGTAAGTAGGAGATAGGGGGCACAATATTAAAAACAGAGGGATTAACAGTACCACATGCAAATGGATAGGATCCATGCTTGAGCATAGGAGAATAACAGCACATATGCATGATAAAACATACACCGTTAGGGCAACTAAAGGATGTCCTCAAGGTGGAGTACTTTCACCACTTTTGTGGAACCTAGTTGTGGATGACTTGATCTGTAGGTTGAATGATCAAGGCATATGGACGCAGGGCTTTGCGGACGACATAGTGATTGTCACCAATGGGAAATTCCTGGAAGTGGTTATGAATGTCCTACAGGAAGCACTGCGAATTGTGGAGGAATCGTGCCTTACAGAGGACCTTTCAGTTAATCCAAAAAAAAACTAGTTCCTTTTACGAATAAAAGAGTTCTCCCGCAGGGTAGAGTACTGTTGTTCGGAGAAGAACTAGAAATATCCAAAGAAGTCAAATATCTGGGAGTGACCCTTGATTCCAAACTGAATTGGAAGGCACACCTGGAAAAAATTGCTACCAGGGCGACTAGGCATTTCTGGCAATGCTGGAGAATTATGGGCAAAACCTGGGAAATACGATCTGAGGTGGTTCACTGGCTCTACATAACTGTGATAAGGCCAAAGACAAGCTCTTCTTGGTATTACCGGGGCAATGAACAGCACGGGGACGGCATTAATGGAAGCCCTTATTGGACTTCCTTCTCTAGATCTTTTTATAAGGATGGAGGCAATGATGGCAATTCTTAGGCTGAAATCGGGAGACTTATGGTCCCCGAACAATGTTCGAGAAGGATTCACTGATACAACTGGAACATTACTAGATGAACCCATATTTCAAATGAGTTTTGATAGCATGACACCAGAGAATATATTCACTGAGCGAGTGAATATCATCATCCCATCTAGGGAACAGGAAATGCACCCAGGTAATTCTGGAGAATTCATCTGGTTCACCGATGGCTCCAAAACAAACCATGGCACTGGGGCTGGTATAAAAGGACCTAGAAAGAGAATGTTCTCTAGCCTTGGTCGATATACGACTGTGTTTCAAGCAGAGACGATTGCCGCTATAGCCTGTATTGATGAAAACATCAGAAGAGGATATACCGGACAAAAAATTGAAATATTCACTGACAGCCAGGCTCTGCTTAAGGCTATCAGTAATCCAACAACTAAGTCTAGACTGGTGAAAAACTGCAAAGAATCCCTCAACAGGCTGGCAAGAGACAACAAAGTGTCTCTAACATGGGTGCCGGCACATGAGGGGATTGCAGGTAATGAAATGGCGGACCAGTTAGCTAAAGAAGGCTCTAAAGGAGACTTCATAGGTCCGGAACCGTTTTGTGGAATCACAAAAGATTGCATCGGCTAGATAGGAACAACAATTCAAATGGGGGGTGACACAAGGGCACCTTCATACAAAGAGTTTACTGAACAATGTAGACAATGAACTCTCAACCAGGCTGCGGGAATTGGGTAAGAGACATTTGAAGACAGTTACCGACCTGGTGACTGGACACTGCACCCTGAGGAAACATCTGCACAAAATGGGCAAAGTTAGTGAACCTATGTGCAAAAAATATGAACTTGATGATGAAACACCTACCCACATACTCTGCTTCTGCGAGGACTTACAAGAACTTAGACGGAAGCACTTTGGAGAGGAATTTATACAACGATCACAAATACTGAAAATCCCTCCAGTCAAACTAGTGGCCTTTATAGAAGACACGAAGCTTTTGGAATGGAAGTAGATAACAAGGGAAATGGTACAAAGATTCAGTTCAAGTGCCTGGGCTGATGAGCACAACCCAAATATATGAATGAATGAAAAGGGGGCACAATAGATCTTTTAGGTCTCAGTGAATATCACCCCAATTTACATACATATATACGTAGGGTTTCATATGAAATGTATATATCCAAAAATAGAAAAGAAATTAGTTATCTTCTAGTTGAACCATTGTATAGGTTGAACTACTTATCCTTGTTTACAAAATAGCGCACGTCAGAGAAGTAGAAAAACTAAGTATAGCAATTGAAGTGGATTTTAATTAATTATTAATTTATGCAAACTTTTCAGTCCACACTGTATAATAAAAAAGTAAAGCATAATCTTATATTTCCATTTGTATTTTGCTTTTTTTGTACTAGTAATTGTCCCACGATAAAAGAAAAAACGACATAAGCTACTGATTGTTCTGAAATGTGTCTATCAAGTCTTAAATCGAGCAAGAAAAGACAAATCGTCCATAAAAATTGTATAAACTTTTTGTTATTTCACGTGGCCGCCTATGGCTTTATTTCCATTGTGCACAAAATAGCATTGTGTAGTTTACCAAAAATCGATTTACAGTACAACCTGTCGCTCCCTATTTTTTAAAGACAGTTAAATGGACATCAAAAGGAATTTAAATGGATTTTCGTAAAACCAGAGTTTGAGATTCGGCTATTGAAAAAAAATTGTATCCAAAAATATATAACAACTTCTGACGTTTTAAAATAAGAAATTTAACAAAATTCTATGAAGCTAGCCATGCTTACTCTAGAACAGCTGCGGATATAAATATTAGGTATGTGGAAGCGCCCTCTATAAACAAATCTAACTCTTCCGTAACATTTCCATATATTTCCCGAAAAAATACACGAAGAAAAAACTGGTAAAAACGCGCCAGGAATGCGGAGTACATGGTACGAGAGAGCATGTGTGTGTAAAATTAAACAGAAAAAAAATGCAATAGATAAAAATAGAGACAGTGATTGGCTCGACATGTGTAGTAAGTTTGTCATAATAGCTTCGGTTCATAGACGTACAAAAGTTATTTCTAAAAACGAATCTTTTCAAAATGATGCGCTTCCACATTCTACACATAAAAATCTTTGTTTTGTAGCAGTTTTCTGTTTTTTATAATCCTTCGATCAGATTCATTTGTATGACAATATCTACAGTATTTTTATAATTTTGAAGTAATGCTTTGACCAGATGCACCAGGAAAAGGAATCACAGAATTCGCTTAGTTAAGCCACATTTTTTTATATTAGTACCAAAAACTTTTCAAAGATAAATTTCAATTGAGCCGCGTCTTCTCACATGCGCGTTTTTTATTAGATTACTTAAAAAATGTTATGTTGTGAAAAATACCACTAAGAGTAGGATTTTCAACTATTCGGCCACTTCCTCAGGTGGCGGATAGAGGAAAGGCCAAAGACTCTCGCATTTGTGGAAGGGGATCGGTTGACTGAGACTGAGAGCCTTCTACAGATGAACATCCGAGAAACCTGTGCAATAGTCTGCTGCCGACCAGCTCGTGAAAAAAACTGTGAACTGCTTGGTATTGCAACGATCCCTGGATGGAGTGTATGCGGTACTTAAGAGCTCGGAGGTCTTGGCTTTAGTGATGCCCACGATATTTTGGTTTGCGAGAGTCTCGTCTCGTCTCGTCTCTTTTTCGAGACGAGACTCGAGACGATACTTCAAATTTTCGTTGCGAGTCAAGACGAGACTTTCAAAAGTCTCTGTCCAAAGAAATCAAGAAATTGCTCTCGGAAATTCTATTCAGAGAGCTTTGGAGAACAAAATGGCGCTAGGTGCTGCTAAAGCTATCTGCTGCCCTACCTCGTTTTAGTTTGCATCAATTTGCATTTCATTGAGTTAGTGATGACGTAGGCTGCTAAAACAATGACGTCACACCAGCGCTTCATAGTGCTAGTGAATTGCTCCGCGGAAGTAGTACCAGATGGCACAAATAGCATGAACACACCAAAGTTTGATTTTGCATTCGGTTTCTATGGAATATTTTATGATTAGCAATTATTCAAATAAACCCTATAACATGAGGTGTTGGATCAAAATTAAATATGTTGGAAATAAGTCACGAGAGAATAATTGATACCACGAAGATAGACAATTAAATCTAAGGGCTTACTCACAATTATTGCTCAAAATTCCTTAGTAACTAATCCCTACACTAACTAACTTACGTATGCACAATCACTACTCTCTGTGTTTGCACTGATACATTACAGAAGATCGTAAGGTTTGATCCTCTTGAGTTTTCAAAATTTTGATCATTTAATTGTCTCAGACCTCTGGAATATTTTCAACAGACTAACGTCAATATCAAACCTGATCAGAAAACCCCAAAAATTACCAAACCTTTTCAGGCAATGGGTCTTCCTTAGGCTTTCTTCACCGTCTTAAGATAATTAGCCAATGAAAAAGATCCAAAATTGAAAATAGGTGTACCTACTTAAATTAATGAGCAATTTAGGTTTAAGTAATATTTGCCCACCGTCACCCTCGGTATTCTATATCCATTATTCCACTTTCACAATCAGATATAATCTGAATTTGAATCGTTAAGTGAAATAATACCAGGCTGATTATCTAGAAAAGTACAGATTCTTATGTATTTTGACCAGTCAGTTAGTGCTTCAGTGAGTCTACAAAAATTTTTCCACATATCTGATGTGCACATTTTGAAATAGCCTCAAACTGTAAGTTCTTAACTCGGTTCTTATCGGAGTGGAAATGGCTCATGTTCTTATTGTAATAGTTTTTACAAAACGGCCATACCAATTCAATAGGATTATACAGGATGTTTCACGACGAGCTTACACTATCTATATATTGAAGACTACTAACACGATTTCTATAAAAATTGGCATAGATGGAGAACAACTTATGGCGAATTTATGGAAAATATTTTGACAAACATGTCATTTCCGGTTATACCGAAAGTGAACGACAACTTTGTTATTTTAAATATAACACCTTGTATATTATTAACTTTTAGGATTCTACATTAAATTCTAATGTCATTTTGTGTAGAATACCCTATATCTAAAATTCATACTTATCAATATATTAATTCTTTTAATAAAAAATTGACAGACAAATAAAATACATCCTGTCGGGTTTATTAGTAGGACGATTTTGTATACAGGGTTCGTAAAAAAGTGATGAAAAGTTCAACTTCACAAATGTCGACTATCTCCATTTTTTTAATAAAACATCCATATTTGTATTCTTTTACTTAATTCTAAAGCCGAAAATAAGCGCAGTTTATGTTCACTTCCCTATACCCAATCTTAAGCGTTTTTGAGATATTAACATGTATTTAAAAATATTAATTATTTCATCCTCATTATTCCATAGGCATAGGCCGTGTTATTTATTCCTTTATTTTTGCAGGCTGTGTATTTACCTGTCATAATTGAGTAGTATTAATTGTCATTATTTGAAGTCAATCGCATCGTACAGTTATAGAAATGGCTCGTTTGGAATTAAACAATGAAGATTATCTAAATTTACTTTTAATACATGGTGAATGTGACAGAGTTGTTACTGGAACATGTGTTTTATTTGCTACAAGATATCCAGATCGACCCCGACCCAGCTGTCACACAGTGAGGAGATTATTAAACAATTTAACACAATTTGGTTGTTTTCAAGCAAAAATTAGGAAAGTAAATGTTTCATTGTAATTTTTCAATTCTATAAATCTACTTAAAAATGACGTTTTGATCGAAGCAACGCGTTTTTATTTACTCAAAATTTTCCGTCCATTAACTTTTTTGTAGATACTCCTACATTTCAAAAACCGACACAAAGATCACAAAATATTATATTGATTATTAATTAATGGATATTTTTGTAATGATCGCAAATAGGTATACATTGAATATAAAAGTTGAAGGATTGACAATGAGTCGTCTCCAAGTTTAACGAAAAATAACAACTATAGCTGAGGGGCGAAAAAAATAACATTTTTATTACAATGAAATATTCTGTATTTCATGATTTCTTCGTAAATCCCAATTTTTTTTTGAATTCAAAAATAAAGCACATGATACCTTAAGCTTAAACCGTAGTTGAGTTATTAAATAATTAAAAGGGTGGTTATGCGACTTACTTGCCTTTTGGAAAATTATTACCATCATTTGATTACGCATATGCCGGCATCTCCAGATCAAAGGAAAAAGTCGGCAAAGGAGGTGAACACGTGCTTTAACTTTTGAACCTGCTGCCATAAGCACGGTACTACCAATCATTTTCAAATAAACAATAGTAATCTACTTTGGCTCAATATTACGTATCCTTGATTAAATTTATAGTTTATTAAAATCCCCATCAAGAATTTTAATTATTTGAAATTGTTTATTTACGCCACTTTTAATATCCTGCTAACGTGCACACCGCTGAGTTAGTCGTAATAGCCCCGGCTGTACCATACCTCATTAACACCATCCATCATTAGTTTGGGACACTTACTTTTTTTATTTTTATTTTTAAATTCATTTGCATTTTGACTGTTCGTAAAACATCGAGCGCTGATTTTACGGTAGACTTGGACAGAAAATAGACTGGCTGGTGGCTGTCAGAAGACTAATTACTAATTACAAATATGAGACCAACAAAATTGTTTGGTGGATAGGAACAAAACGGCCTAACTAAAAGCCTACGTCAAAAATGTTTTAAAATACTTTTGCCGCTTCTGAGAATAGCGATCCGGCAAATTGTACCGAAAAATGTGATGCGTTCAAACGTTAGAGATCTCGTTGGAAATTTTTCGTAAATTAAACATGAATTTACGACAGTCATTTTTGAATTTTTTCTTACAAATTGAATTGTCAAATTTTTTAGTCTATTTGAAATTGATTGACAGTGTTTATGGCAACAATTAAAATGGGTTTTCTACAGGTTCTCCCAAATTACACAAAAATTATATTGAGGCTTTCAGTATATCCACCCGGTATAACTCTTGACCCAACCAAAATGTAAAAACATTATAAAATTTAAATTAGGCTTAAGTAACAACTATAACTACTGAGAGCATGTTGTCAGTAGCGCATATGATTACTTCTTATTTCAATTTTCAAAATAAAAATACTGAATGATCGATAGACATTTTCTCTCCGACACTGATTACAACACACAACTACTATCTACCAGCTTTTTCCTTTTCTGAATTTTGAGCTGATTTCCTCTGAGTTTGAAATAGCCCTCTTTATAGTTTTTTTATAAGTGATGGTAACCGGTTATTACAATTCATATTTTAATATCTCGAATCTGTCTTTTTTGTTTCCTTTAAATTTTGAAGAATAGTTAGACCAACATTTGTGCACTAAGCAACGTACATCAAAATTGAGCGAAGACGTATCTTATAAAATATTTCAAGAGGACTCATTGTCTTTTAAGAACTTCCCAAAATGGAACATTTTCTTGAAACTGGAACACTTTTCCTTGGAACAAAAATTGGTGTTGGATTTGACCATACAATTGGTAGTATTTAAGAGAAGTCCTTAAACACGTTTTTCGGGACATTGTCTGTAACAACATAAATAAATAGTAAAATATGGTATGGTATACCAACATTCACTGCAAATTATGTACTAGTATCTATGCGAATACTTGTTTTGGAATTGGCTAAAACCGAGCACAAAATGTGGCCTAATGCAAATAAACAAACCCTACATTATAACCTAATAAGTATAAATGACTACGCTGTATATCCCATTCAAATAACTTTTGGCGGTTTCATTAAACTTAGTATTGATGCTAAAGTAGCGCCACCAATTTAACACCTTTCGATGGAAGATTTTTATACAGCGTGAGTCATGGGGAACTTTACATACTTCTACCATATGTAGAGTCCCTCAGGGAGGACATCATGTGGCTACTAAAAGTCAACTCCTCTTCTTTATTAATTTACAGGGTGATTTGTGAAATTGACCATAACTTTTAATTGGCTGTAGTGCTTACACAGCTCATTTGATTATTCTACGTTTTCCGTGATACAGTACACTACTATCAAGCATTTGACTGGTATTAGCTAAACTTAGAATTTCCAGGACCGGCTTTGGAAAAATTTATTTAGGGATTCGTATTAAATGTATATAATTTTTTTCAATGCAATAAGTGATTTTCAAACTACAAAAATAGCCAATTAAAACGACATATGCGACAATGTTGTCGCACTTTTATTCAATTTTTAGCGAACGATCAAATCTTACCAAAAATAGAACAATCATAATGACGTATCACATAATAAGGTATTAATTTAAACAAATTTTATAAATTTCAAGTATTTTAACTAAAATGATAAACTGTATCGAATAACAATAAGGACAAACACTAAACAACAAAAAACATTAACTAATAACAATAACGAACAACAATTTTAAAATAATTACTAATATTATGTAGGGTATAGATAGGATATAAATAAGACTCCACTTACTTTTGATTGAGTAAAATTGAGTTCTTGACTTACTTGTCTAGTGCTTATTGTAGGGTTCATAGTAACAGCGTCGATAATGTCATCTTACTGCGCTTCATGTCGTTCTGTTCTTCCACTAGGAAAAGAGCCCTTTTCTCGCAAATAAATAAAAACGGACCCAAATGTTGGATGAATGGGAGTTCGACGATTAGGAAATCTCCTGTTATATTCTCTAGCTGCAGCTCTACCATTCCCATTACAGAACCCATAAACAAAAATAATGTCTGCATATTCTGTGGTCGAAAACTGATGTGGTATTTTGAACAAAAGCCACAAAAGCTCTACCAAAGCTAACACAATTATAACAGAAGAAATATGTATTCTTGTACACATAAATAACGATTGATAATGACAATAATTACAATGGGTATAAAATATCAAGAAACGTCAAACGGTGAACGCCAATCTTGATTTTAAAACTTTTTAGAGTTGTTCGTTATTTTTATTTGGTGCAGGTGATACAATGTATTATTATATGACATAAAATTTTAATCATTTACAATTATTATTATTATTATTATTACAATAAATTATGAGCTGAGAACCGAAGTTCTATAAAGCTAATATAACAAAAATGAGATAAAAAACAAAAACAAAAAAAATAAAAGTAAAAATGATCGCTATCGGTAGCACATGCTATGAATAGGCGATAGCTCAATATAAATTGAAAAATGGAAAGAAAACGAAAATAAATAAAAATAAAAAATAAAGATACATGTACAAAATTAAGATGAATTAATACAGTTTCCTGTAAAATTGTCGTATTTAGTAAAATACGACAATTTTACAGGAAACTGTATTAATTCATTTTTGTTTCAAATCCACGTGATTTGTTGTCTCGTTCGAATTTTGGTTTGTGACTTAGAGGTGAGATGTCGCTATTTTCGCAACAAAAATATTTCCGTAACTGGACAATATGTACCGTTGTTGATTATAGTCACATTTCAGTCCGAGATTAACTCTCGGACGATAACATATACCTTGTACTGATGAGGCGCAATACCAACCAGAATGGTTGGTTTAAATCTTGTAGATTTACCAACCCCGTTTGACTTAGAAGTGTAATTCAATATCTGTCGGGGCATGTAGCCCGGGAAGTAGTTGTTTCTTCTTCGTTGAACGGTCACTGTTTTTGAAAAATATTTTTCAAAACTAGTTGTGAAGCGTAGAATAATATATTTTTATTCTTCGACAAAATTAAGAATTAAGAATGCTGAACAAATTGGTCTAACTGGTTTTTAAAAGCATTAACAGACGGTGCACAGACCACACTGCTAGGTAAATTATTCCAGTATGGAAATATTCTGTTGGAGAGAAAATTCTGTCTATTTCTAGTTTTAAACATTTCCTTCTTCAACTTATATGGATGCCCCCTTAATCGAATATCAGGATTTAAAGTAAAAATGGGTGACATATTAGCACCAAACATGTTAAATATGGCTCTAAATAAAACTATCAAGTCGCCACGTTGTCTGCGTTCACTAAAATACGTTAGTTCGGCTGAATCAAGACGCTGCTCATAACTAGGTCGTATTCGGCCGTAAGGAAGTCTTGTGGCTAACCTTTGCACATTTTCAAGTCTATTATGATCAGATGTTAAAACAGGACACCATACAGGTCCGCAGTATTCCATAAGAGGACGAACGTAGGTCGTGTATAACTTGATAAATGTTGACGGTGATACTTTACCAAAAGATCTATATATTAAAAATATTTGAGAGTTACTCTTCTTGCACACTGAGAGAATATGCTCAGACCAGGACAAGTATTTGTTTATAATAACACCGAGGTCACATTGCGATGATACGGTCTTTAACACATGATTGTTCATGTAGTACGACAGATTCGGATTGTTTTTACCTATATGTAGGACGACACACTTATCTAAATTTAGCGGTAATAACCAGTCGGAACACCATTCATACACTGCACTTAAGTCTGATTGAAGAGACAGGTGATTTGTTGTAGGGTTTGCATATATTTTAGCATCATCTGCGTAAAAAGAACAGTTATTTGTTATATGCTCAGGGAGATCAGCTGTATGTAACAGAAATAGCAATGGTCCCAGAACTGATCCTTGCGGAACTCCACTTAAAACAGGTTTCAGCGGAGAGAATGTTGTATTGACGCGCACACAAAATTGTCTTGAGGTGAGAAAGTCAGCTATCCATCTCTTCAAATTTCCTCTGATACCATAATGTTCAATCTTATGTAGTAATCTACGCGTTGGAACCCGGTCAAAAGCCTTGGCAAAATCAAGATAAATAACGTCTTTGGGTAAACCGTTATCAAAGGCTATAGTCCAATCATTTACACACAACAAAATATTTGTTAAAGTTGAACGTCCTTGTATGAAACCATGCTGCTGAGATGGAAGAATATGTTGTTGAAGAAGAAAAGAAAACATTTTGTCACATATAATTGATTCCATGACCTTGCAAACAATAGTGACAAGAATGATTGTCCTTTAATTGTTTGGATCAAGTTTATTGCCTTTTTTGAATATGGGAGTAACTGAGGCAGTTTTCCATATCGGAGGTAGTGTGTGAGTCTTGAAAGAAGCATTCATTATACGTGATATAGGATGACATAGAGCCTCAGCACATGATTTCAAAATATGAGATGATATATTGTCCAGACCAGGTGATGAGTTGGATTTTAGTGCCTTAAGTTTACCTTCCACCTGCTGAGAATAAAAGGAGATGATGGAAAGTGAAGCATTTATTCTGTTTACAGAAATGTATGGCAATGGTGTAGTTGGATCTTCTTGTGTGAATACTTTAGAGAAAGTATTCGAAAGTAGTAGTGCTGATTCTGCATTGTTGGCACATTTATCACCAGTTTCGTTTTGTAGAAGGGGTACGGAACATACTTTTGATGTTAAATTTGATCGGATGTACTTATAAAACTTTTTACTATCTGCACTAGAAAAAATGGTTTCTTGATAATTACGTTTTGCATTATTAATTTCGGTACTAAGATGATTGGAAAACTGACGATGAGTAGAAGAGTCACTTGGATTATTGGTTCTCTTAAATTTTCTCCATAATTGTTTTTTGTGTCTTATCATAGACAAAAGTTGATTATTTATCCATGGTTTAAGTTTCGCTTTTTTAATCATTTTTTCTTTAGTGTACATTTTTATGCAATTGGTAACAGTACTTTGAAATAAGTTCCAAAGTCGGCTTGGATCAGATTCAGAAGAAAAAATATCTTCCCAATTTGTGTCATTCAAATATGAAAATACTCTATTGTAATTTGTGTATGAAAAAGTATTGTAAACTGTAGAGTTATAACAAAATGAGTTAAATTGCAATCGGCATGAAATAACAACGTGATCTGATTTTCCTATGGGAGGAAGATATTCAGGTACAGTTAACAACTGTTCATCATTTGTGAGTAGTAGGTCAAGTGTGGAAGGTTCTTGGTTCACTCTGTATCTTGTGGGTTCAGTAACAAGCTGGAAGAGATTTGAGTTGTGTATAAATTCCATAAACAAATTGGAAGAATTTTGTGAATCTGGTATAGAGATAATCGGCCATTTGATGTCAGGAAAATTGAAGTCGCCTACGATTACTAAATTTTCATATGCAGACAGCTGCTCGATTGTATCTATCAAAATATCATCTGTGGTAGGCGATGTGTCAGGTGGACGATAAATACAAGCTAGTGTGATACGAGTGTTTTGGAATTTCAACTGGAGACAAAGAGCATCAATTCGAGGAATCGAGAAATCTATAGGAGTAATTGCGTAGGAGTTGAGAATAGATTTAGATATGTATATACAACTTCCACCTCCTCGACGATCCGGTCTATCACATCTAAAAATCTGATAGTCAGAGATAGTGACTAGGCTATCAGGAATGCTCTTATTTAACCATGTTTCAGTGACTAAAATAAGATCAGGTTTTTCGGATTGAACAAGGCAGACAAATTCATTAAACTTTTTGGCTAGAGAGTTGAGGTTTGTATATAGAAGTAGCCAGTCGTTGAATGTTGGAGAGAAGCCGGTTACTGACGAAAATTTTTTTCGACAATCTTGGGAGATCCGTTGATATATTTAATGGTCCATTTTCCATTTTCATTTCGATTTTTATCATCTAATTCGAGTCTGAGTTGATTCAAGTAGGTGGTTTGAGCCAGAGTTTTATCATCAATTATGCTGAAGTTTTTTGTTGATTCATTTTCAAGAAGTCTTCGTTTTGAGCGTAAAATTGCTTTGGCATCAGATTCGTGTTCACATATAACTTTTATCATGCGCGGGTATTTATTCGAAGAATTCGGTTTTCCAAGTCTGTAGAAATCATCACACATTAACACATACATGAGGTTTGATTTTTTAATCGATTTCATTTATTATTTATCGAAAATAATGCCCCAATGCGATTTTTGTCTGAAAATTCAAAATTTAAAAATCAATTGATTCTGCCCTTAGAGATAATACAAAGTGACAGTAAACATGTAGTTAACTTTATACATATTAGATTATGTTGTAGGTACTCATTTTGGTTAAAATACTTGAAATTTATAACATTTGTTTAAATTAATACCTTATTATGTGATACGTCATTATGGTTGTTCGATTTTTGGTAAGATTTCATCGTTTGCTAAAAATTGAATAAAAGTGCGATAACATTGTCGCTTATGTCGTTTTCATTGGCTATTTATGTAGTTTGAAAATCACTTATTTCATTTAAAAAACTATATTCAGGGTGCAATATTTAAAACGAATCCCTAAATTAATTTTTCCAAAGCCGGTTCTGGAATTTCTAAGCTAAGCTAATACCAGTCAAATCACCCTGTAAATTAATTAAGAAGAGGAGTTGACAATTTTTAGTAGCCACATGATATCCTCCCTTAGTGACTCTACATATGGTAGAAGTACGTAAAGTTCCTCATGACTCACCCTGTATATACAACAACTGTGACGTCAGACTTATGCTGAAAATGGTACCAAATTAACTATTGAAATTGAAATTTTCTTTATTTTCAAAAATCATTGGTACATTTTGTACAAAGGAGATCATAAATCTTTGTTACATATTTTATTCGAAATCTCCGCCTTTTAAAGTATTTCAATCTCTAATTATTATAACATGTGAATGCGCTTTTTTTAAAAAAAATTTAGTGTCGAAACACCCTGTACATCCGTTGTAAAACGTGAATGAACGTGAGTGAAATGATGCTTATTATGTTTAACCGAATCAAAAACAAATATTACTACATACCTAACCTAAGACAACTAGTAGTAACTCGCCTAAAGAATGATTACCTATATTTGATTTTAAATGGTGGATTCAGGCTACTAAACGCCACGTAAATATTGAAACTGGCTCAAGATAATGTTTTCTATGTAAACAAGTGATACATAATTAGACCAGAGGATTGTCATAGATAAATTCACGACGTTAGCAGCACTTCAAGAATGTGCCAGACGAGCAATTAAAAAAAACAATACGATATTTCTAGGTTTATGCAATAACTACCTGGCAATATATTTTGAAAATGAAACAAAAATTATTCTGAGATATTCGCTGACGCATATTAAAAATAGATTTTTCATTAACTACTGAATTAAATATTAAAAAACAGACACAAAATTGCTATATACAGTGATGAAAAATGTATAATATTTTTTGCTTTGGCAAATTTTTTTACAGCCACGAGAACAAAAAAAGGCACTGATATGCAAATCAGGTGAATGTGGTTGTAAAATAAAAAGTAAGCTAACAAAATTTTGTTTTACGAGTTTCGTATTATAATACATATAAGGCCTCTCAATTTAAAATAATTGTAAAGGGTGTTTGTCAATTTGACAGAATTTACACCGTTATGGATAATTTTAATTTTTTTAAAGATGTTGATGTGGTTTGGAAGAAGAGGAAAAATTGAGCCACCCACTTTCTCTAAATTAAGTGTATTTTTCAAGTATGAATAACATTAAAACATTCCGATGGCAGTATTAGAGAGATACATCAATGCTTTCGATATGGGAAAAACACTAGAAATATTTCCGAAGTCCATTTTTTTTTAAATTTTTTACAAATATTTCACACAATATTACTAACTCTTCTGTAAATGTTTTTGAATGATATAATTTTTGTGTTGGCATTTAATTAAAAAAAAGTTATCACAAAAATCATAATTCCTTCTGGGAATGTTATAAATGAAACTAACTGTTTCTAATTAATTCCACTATTTAATGAAAAAATTATGAAAATTATGAAAGAATATTGATAATTATTTCGATATTGACATATCATCGTCAGAATGACAGAAGTTACATTTTATGTGATACCTACTTGATGTATATTTTGGCTAGACCAAATAGTAAGTGACCTATCTTGTGATTGACTTAATATATATGAATAGAAAAAAGAAGAAGATATGATTTTACAAATATCAAAGCTTAGGTATTATTAGTCCTATGGGGATATCCCGGATATCTTTTTCCCATTTAAGATTAGTATAACTGTGCAATGATATAGGAAACCAAGGAAAACTATATCTGCTGATCTCCCTGAGCTCCCTAGATTTATCTGTTCATTGACAACTTCATATTGCGGGTCTCTTAAGTGTCTTCTTATTTCTAGTTCTTCAAGAAAATCTAGTTCTTGTTTCTTATCACAAATATGGAGTACTTCTAGTTCTGTGTTAGGTGTTAATGAATGTTTTGTGTCAAGAAGATGTTTTGCGTAATGTGATTTATCTGGCTGTTTTAATCTGTATGCTCGTGAGTGTTCATTGTATCTAATTTCAAAATTTCGAATTGTTTGACCAATATAGACAGCATTACATTATGGACATTTAAGTATTCCAGACTTTTTTAATGGGGGTATTTTTGTTTTTACATTTAACAATTTTTTACTCACATTGTTTTCTGTTTTAAAAGAAATTGCTGTATTTGTTGAACAAGATATTATCTTTGAAATATTATTAGAAATATGACCAGCATATGTGATGGTTTTGTAATTTTGTATTTCCCTAGTTTTTTCAGGAAATATTAATTGTAATGCCACTTTCTCCTCTTTTTTATTAATTAATTTACTTATTATATTCAATGGATAACCGTTGGATGTGGCTATTTGTTTAATTATATTAATTTCTCTATCAAAATTACATCTGTTCATAGGAACTGAAAATGCTCTATGTATCATTGAATTATATGCTGCTAATTTATGTGACATGGGATGATTGGAATTATATGGTATAGTTACATCAGTATGTGTTGGTTTTCTGTAAATTGAAAAATCTAGTATATTATTGACTCTTTGAATTTGAATATCAAGAAAATTGATTGAGTTATTTTCTTCAACTTCTAATGTAAATTTAATTTTTGGATGTAAATTATTAATATGATTGAACAATACATCTAATTGTCGTTCACTACCTACAAAACAAGCTAATATGTCATCTACATAACTATACCAAAATAATATATTTTTTTAAATGTTACATTCAAAGATTTTTCTTTCTAAACTGTCCATGAAAATGTTTGCTAAAATTGGTGATATAGGGCTTCCCATTGGTAAACCTTCATTTTGAATATATACCTTATTATCAAAAGTAAAATAATTCTGATTAATACATATATCAAACAAATTAAGTATATCTGATATTATTCCTGGATTGATATTTTTATCCTCTAGTAATTTTTTAACAAGAGCTTTTAACTCGAGCTGTGCTCTCGTGATGTTTCGCCAAATACGTCGCGTGACTCGGTGAATAATCGAATATTGTCTATGCTCTTGTGATATTATAACTGATTATATAACTCATGCTCTAATGAACCAATACAATCCTTGAATTTCCCTTAGTTACGACGTATTGATAAGTGAATATACCCCTTGACGACGTGATATAATCATTTTGGTGTTTCGCCACCTGCCATATTGTGATCATTTCCATAGTAACGGGCAAGCTCAATGAAATGTCAGTTAATTCTACTACAAATTCCGAAAACAACAATACATCAAATATGTATTATAATAATTGTACCTTCAATATTAATATTAATCAATAAAAAAAATTAGAATATTATTCGTTATATAATCGTAACGAATACCAACTCGAGCATAGACAATATTTTTCGATTATTTACCTCTTCACTCGACGTATTTCGCGAAACACCACTCGAGCTGCGCTCTCGTGATGTTTCGCCAAATACGTCTCGTGACTCGGTGAATAATCGAATATTGTCTATGCTCTTGTGATATTATAACTGAATATATAATATTATCAATTGATCACAGACGTTTGTGTCAATTCGACGTCAAAATGGAAGTGTAGTAAAATTCAAAAAGGGTTAAATTGCAAATGCAAGCAGTTGCTGTTAAATGATTTAAACTATTTGTTCAACACTAATGATGATAAAATTGTATCAAAAATAGTTCGGCAAGTTTCTGATATGACTGGATTCTCTGAATGAACGATATTTCGATATAGAGAGGACAGTAAAAATAGGTAGCTCGTAAGCTCAATAAAAAAAAGAATCGGTTATTTGAATGGCCGTGAGAATAAATACGATTAAGGAACTCGCTGTATAATAAGACAAGTAGTATATGTTTTTAAGGACAATATCCCTCCTTCATATAGTACTATACTCTATTTTAAAAAGGCCGAGAGCAATAAAGCCTTGTAAAATGACCATTCTAAGGGCGTACTTGCTTGTGATTCTAAAAATCTCAATAATTCTGAATTTTATATTTAAGCAATATCCTAAAATCATGTGAAGTTCTTTTCACGAAAAATGGTTCTGACTCAAAATAGCTCAGCTGGGTTATTATTTCTGGAATTGAAAGAGATAAACTGTGGAAAATTCTGCGAGAGATGAATTTTAGATGGGAAAAAGTAAACTAAAAGTCGCTTTTAATCGAAAAAGATGAAATATTAGAGACGAAATTATTTGTGATCAATAAGGGATTGGATGAAAAAGGAAAAGGAAAATGACTGATAATTACGCATATTGGAAGTACAGATGGGTTTTTGAAAAATAGTTTGTTAGCATTTGAGTCAATTCACACCGGAGACTATCACGAAGATATGAATGCTGATGTTTTTGAGGACTATTTTTCACAAATGATAACTGTAATTCCGCCCAACTCGTAATTGTTTTGGACAACGCTCCTTATAATTCAATTCAAGGAGATGTGAGAAATTGCCTACCACCGCTTGGAAAAAAGCGGAAATCATTAAGTGGCTTTTAGATAAAGAAATAACATTTAAAGAGAATATGTTAAAAAAAGAACTGCTGGCAATTGTAAATATACATAAATATCGTTTCCTAACATATACTATTGACGAAATGACAAAAAACCGGAACATTATAATACTTCGACATCCTCCTTTCCTTACCATTGCGAGCTAAACCCTATAGAGTTAATATGAGCTGGGGTGAAAGAATTGGTGGCAAGGAAAAATACCTCATATAAAATGAAAGATGTCCGTGCACATTTTGAAGAAGCTCTAGAACAAGTTAATGAAGAGGGATGGCGAAAATTCATAGAACATGTAATCAATATGAAAAGCAGCAAATGTAGAAATTAGACAATCTAATGGAACAAACCATTGAGCTAATAGTTATAAAGTTCGGACCAGATGAAAATTTATCAGATTTTCCATTTTCCGATAACTAATATTTAGTGTTCGAATAATATTAATAACCCCGTGTTGTAAATAAGTTATATAGTTCTAGTAAATCATAATATAAAAATAATTTTATATTATAAATATTATTATAATTGTCTCTGTAATGAACGTGGTATTATTAATTGATATTGTATTATATGGGTAGTCTTTGTCGCAATCATGTTTTTCATTTAAAATCATACCTACTGACAGCCCTGCCTAAAGATACGGCTAAGTCTGCAATTACAAGCGACCCGAATATCGGATTTCTATTTTATACCGGCGTTGTACAGGGTTGGGTAGGCAAATAAAAGAATAAAGGTTTGAATTATAATGTATATCGTTTTAAAATTGTGGAGTCTCAGTTTCCCACCCGGTAAGGGTTTTGCATGTTAAATTAGGTTTTATTACTCTATGTCTATTTCAAACAGACTGTAGAGAAAATGAACGAAATGGAACATCTTCCAAATTTTTCTAAAAGTACATTGAGCCTTTTGCGTGGGCTCTGTTATACTGATCTCAAATGGGAAAAAGATATCCAGGATATCTACATAGGGCTAATAATACCTAAACTTTAATATTTGTAATATCATATATTCTTCTTTTTTCTATTCGAAGGTAATATCCCGAGACCATAACAAATAGCCGACTATTATTGTCTTAGTAATTCAATCGAGAGTAACTTTTATTTTGACTATCTGATGAGACCATATGAACATTAATAATCTGAATAATCTTTGATTATTAATGTTCATATGGTCGAATTGAATTGTCTCAAAATACAAGTTACTCGAGATGAATTAGAGAAAATAATAGTCTATTTGTCATGGTCGAGTGATATCCAGGAAGATTATTTCATGAACAGCATAAAATGATTCCTATATAATATTCGTTTCAACATTTATTTCGTTTCAACTTAAATTTTATATCCGTGAAATAATCAAAAATAACAAGAACATAAATATTTCTTCTGCTGATAAAAAGACATAAATTGTCTCCATACAGACCCTTTACTCCTCTTGGTATTCACTGGTATGGATTTGCTCACATAATCATTAATTTCCGAAGTAGAAGATAAACCAAAACGAGACATTTTCAAATTTCGCTGTTTGATTTATGTCAAACTCTGACATTTATGTGTCAAACAAAATAGTCGCTCATATTCTTCTGTTTACCTAAATAGCCGCTCATATTACATATCATGTAACTTCAATCATGCAATTTTATAGGTGCAGCCATGTGTGAATGAAATAATCAAAGGTAATACCACGAGTGCTTCAAATTTTATCGATAATTTTTTCTTTTCCACGAAAACTTGTTTATTTGGCAAAAATATGAAAGCAAACCGATTGATAAAATCACGAGTCCGTTAGGACGAGTGATTTTATCTAAATTCGGTCTGTTTGAATGTTTTTGCCTCAAATAAACAAGTTTGAGTGATGAAAATAAAAAATTATGAGATAAAATTTGAAGAACGAGTTGTATTTGGGAAGATTATTTTTTTCAAAATTTTGACGTTTCAATGTAAACAAGGTATTATCGATGAGGAAGCAGTTTTATCAGTATAATACCGAATGATTGGCTAGAATAATGTATTGCTATTGGTTAAAACCACCAAAATGTCAGATTTTGACAAGTGAAAAAAATAATCATATATATTAAGTCAATCACAAGATAGGTCACTCACTTTTTGGTCTAGGCAAAATATTAAACAACATGTAGGCATCACATAAAATGTGACTTCGGTCATTCTGACGATGATATGCAAATATCGAAATAATTATGAAATAATTTTTTAGAATTTTCATCAGCTTTTTCATTAAATAGTGGAATTAATTAGAAACAGTTAGTTTCATTTAATATAGTAATACTGTAATAAGATACATAAAAAGAACCAATTTTAAAACATAACTACAAATTCCTTTTACATTTTCTCCAGATCCGAAATAGTATGTGGCATATAGCGAAAGCTAAGGGCATCCCTCCCAACACACACTCACACACACAAACAATACTATTGCGCGAATTTGGCTTCGTATATATGGTGAGCAGGGTAGATATTTTATATTGATAGATAAACGAGAAAAAGCCGCAAGGAAGCACGGGAAATAAAAAAACTGAGGAATCAAGGGGTTAATACATATCATTTTTATGGACGAATTGTGAGTTAGTACCGGTACTACCAATGGAAAAGTATGGCAAGATACCTGAATACAAAATTCACCACAGGCTTTTGTGAGTGAACTTACGACGTGCTTGAAAACTCCGAGTGAAAAAGTCCCCAGATTTGTTAGTCCATGTAGGAAACATAGATGGATTTGTTGAGGTGCTAATGACCAAGAGAATTACTAAGAAAAGAAAACTCAACCTCAAAACTGTTATGGGAGCGTGTTGAATGGATACAAGTGGTCAAATATCTAGGTGACTCTAGACAGTAAACTCCTGTGGAACAGACACGAAACGGAGATTACATATAAAGTAACGATGACTCTAATGGTGTGCAGGAACCTGGCAGGAAAAAATTGGGGTTGTAGCCCAAAGATTCTGAGCTGGATGTACACTGCCATAGTGGGACCAATTTTCATTTATGGAGCCATTGCGTGGAGTGGTAGGACTAGACTATTGACGACGAGATTACCAGAATTCAAAGACTAGCCTGTATATGCATTACAGGAGCAATGAAAACATGCCCAACAACGGCCAAGAAAGGGATTTTCAACTTCACACCTCACACCACTACATAAAGTGGTGGGTAGTATTTCAGAAACAATAAGATACAGATTAAGTACAGAGGGAATCAATAAGAAAGCACTTCCTCGCTCTTTAGCTTTTCAGAAATCAGAATTGAGCAACAAGAAGAGATGGGATCCCAACACCATTACCCGACTTGGAAAGAATGCCATTCAATTGTATACAGACGGCTCAAAAAACATAGAAGGCACTGGGACAGGAACCAAACACTCCGAAAGCTTGGGAAAACCACAAATATCTTTCAAGCGGAGATTCATAGGAAAGTGTGACCAGTTCAATATTGATCAAAAAGATTATCATCAGCTCTTGCGTAATCAGTTCTTATGAACTAGGTGCGAACAGCATTGTCACCTTACTGTGGATTCCAGGGCACACTGGAATAGAGGAATGAAATAGCAGATAAAGGGACTGAAACACCCTTTTCATCAGTGTGACCTAAACCCAATATAAATGGTGTGGAATGGATTAAAACGGTACGTGTCTTTTGAGAACTCAAGTTACAAACCAAACGACGTTGAAACATTGATTTCTAAAGGTTACGAAAAAGAACAGAGCAATGGGTATTGGGAAAGTTTCATCAACCATGCAATAAAAATCTAGAACGGTTTTTGAAAAGTAGACAACATGTAAAATGGCATTGAACCTATTATAATGTCGTAAAACGATGATATGAACATGATTATGAAAATTAAGAGTCGATCATCCAAGCTCAGTATTGAAATTAATTGAAAATTATAGTGATGGTACTCCGTTAGACCACTTTTATTAAATATCAATAAATATTCACAAAAGGTGATTGTAATTAAAATTATGAATCATGTTAATTTAATTTAATAGTTGTGATTAACTAACAAATCACCTAAATGATTAAAGTATTGTAGACATTAAGACCCTTTATTTCATTCACGAATATTTTAAAAATTTGTACTAGAACATCTAAAAAGATAATTTGGGGTTCTTCGTAAAGACATCCTTGCTTCTTTTAAAAAGTAGCAAAAACTACAATGGCAGTAGGCTTGGCAATACTGTTATCCTATATCCCTGTACTGCTTTCTGACTTTGAATTCCACTATACTTAGTAAGAAACTAGACTTTCTGCATTTTCTGCATATTTGTTGTTTTTCGATAAATAAAAATAATGTCTCAGAAATTTAATTCAGGCCACCTAACAATAAAGCGTGGGATGCTCGATATCAATTTTTATAGATATTTCATTAGGAATATTTTATTATGTAATTTGAAAATTATTTTTTAATATTCAGTTCGATCTGTTATAGAAGCTGTTTTTAAGTTTTCTTAAACTATTATGTATTTATTTTACTTCTTTCGCTTTTTCCTATCCCTGTATTCGACAAAACTTTTAAAAGATTAAAGATTCCTGAATGGAATTTAGGAATTCGGGACGGTTAGTGTTCCCATACATACACGTTACCAAATTTTCAGTTCATAAAAGTATCTTAAATCGTTCTAAAAGACCATTTTCAAAAATAATTCATGATGTGTAAAAGTCTTAACACCAAACACCTCTTGGAGTGCCTAAAATTATAAGATTTATCGACGATTCTATGTTTCAAGACTACAATTACGGTTTTATAAGTGATTGAAGCGATCGCCCAGAGGCGTACCTGAATTCACTCTGTTAGACTTCTACATTGAGTCATATCTGGAAGTGTATTCGGGATATCAAAGAAGGTGCAGAGTGGGATGACTTTTTCAGTATAGAGTTCTTTCTTCTGATTTCCTGAAAATATTCATCACCATTTTATTAAGCAAAATAATGAAAAAATCAATTCAATAGTTTATTTCTCGTTCATCCTATTGAAAAAATCCAATTATTTTTCTTCTATGTAGAAATCAATTAAAAATGGCATTTTTCCTCTTTTTCTTTTTCTTTTCCTCTTCCTCTTCCTCTTCCTCTTCCTCTTCCTCTTCCTCTTCCTCTTCCTCTTCCTCTTCCTCTTCCTCTTCCTCTTCCTCTTCCTCTTCCTCTTCCTCTTCCTCTTCCTCTTCCTCTTCCTCTTCCTCTTCCTCTTCCTCTTCCTCTTCCTCTTCCTCTTCCTCTTCCTCTTCCTCTTCCTCTTCCTCTTCCTCTTCCTCTTCCTCTTCCTCTTCCTCTTCCTCTTCCTCTTCCTCTTCCTCTTCCTCTTCCTCTTCCTCTTCCTCTTCCTCTTCCTCTTCCTCTTCCTCTTCCTCTTCCTCTTCCTCTTCCTCTTCCTCTTCCTCTTCCTCTTCCTCTTCCTCTTCCTCTTCCTCTTCCTCTTCCTCTTCCTCTTCCTCTTCCTCTTCCTCTTCCTCTTCCTCTTCCTCTTCCTCTTCCTCTTCCTCTTCCTCTTCCTCTTCCTCTTCCTCTTCCTCTTCCTCTTCCTCTTCCTCTTCCTCTTCCTCTTCCTCTTCCTCTTCCTCTTCCTCTTCCTCTTCCTCTTCCTCTTCCTCTTCCTCTTCCTCTTCCTCTTCCTCTTCCTCTTCCTCTTCCTCTTCCTCTTCCTCTTCCTCTTCCTCTTCCTCTTCCTCTTCCTCTTCCTCTTCCTCTTCCTCTTCCTCTTCCTCTTCCTCTTCCTCTTCCTCTTCCTCTTCCTCTTCCTCTTCCTCTTCCTCTTCCTCTTCCTCTTCCTCTTCCTCTTCCTCTTCCTCTTCCTCTTCCTCTTCCTCTTCCTCTTCCTCTTCCTCTTCCTCTTCCTCTTCCTCTTCCTCTTCCTCTTCCTCTTCCTCTTCCTCTTCCTCTTCCTCTTCCTCTTCCTCTTCCTCTTCCTCTTCCTCTTCCTCTTCCTCTTCCTCTTCCTCTTCCTCTTCCTCTTCCTCTTCCTCTTCCTCTTCCTCTTCCTCTTCCTCTTCCTCTTCCTCTTCCTCTTCCTCTTCCTCTTCCTCTTCCTCTTCCTCTTCCTCTTCCTCTTCCTCTTCCTCTTCCTCTTCCTCTTCCTCTTCCTCTTCCTCTTCCTCTTCCTCTTCCTCTTCCTCTTCCTCTTCCTCTTCCTCTTCCTCTTCCTCTTCCTCTTCCTCTTCCTCTTCCTCTTCCTCTTCCTCTTCCTCTTCCTCTTCCTCTTCCTCTTCCTCTTCCTCTTCCTCTTCCTCTTCCTCTTCCTCTTCCTCTTCCTCTTCCTCTTCCTCTTCCTCTTCCTCTTCCTCTTCCTCTTCCTCTTCCTCTTCCTCTTCCTCTTCCTCTTCCTCTTCCTCTTCCTCTTCCTCTTCCTCTTCCTCTTCCTCTTCCTCTTCCTCTTCCTCTTCCTCTTCCTCTTCCTCTTCCTCTTCCTCTTCCTCTTCCTCTTCCTCTTCCTCTTCCTCTTCCTCTTCCTCTTCCTCTTCCTGTCCAATGCCAACTCACTCTATTACATACATACATATACACATCTTCCATATAAAATACTTTTTATTTCGAGTTTAATTTTTCAATTAAGGAGAAACTCATATGCTATTTTCAAAAATTTTATTCCTTTTTTATTTCCACCACTGGTAAATTAACGCATTTCAAGAGCAAAATTAAGGTTGATTGTGGCACCGCATAAAAAACTATAAAATTTAAGTGTGTGAAGAAAACGTTATCTTAGTGGAAATCATATTGTAAACGAAATGAGCAATTTGTTTACAGTATAGACTGAAAATAGAACCGACCGAGAACGAAAGAGAGAGAACTATATCTTTTAACGTACATGTTGTACTGTTTTGTATTTTGTACCCTGCACAGCTTTAATCCAGACAATTTTAATTTGTTATGTTAAAGAAAACAAACAGACAGATCTAAAATTAAAACAAACCATGGGAGTCAGTGTGTACAATATTATATTTTGGATTTTTTTATATAAGAGAATACATATTTTATTAGAAGTAATTACATATTTATAAAATCGGAGCTAAGTACTTTCCAATTTTTATGGAATTTCAATTGTTCAAAATATTAGTATTGGGTATTGGTAAATACAAAGGGTCGTTACCTGAAAATGTCTATATGGATGTGTACAATATATGCGTTGGTCGGTTTTATGGTATTTGTTAACAGCAAAAACATACTTTTTTTTATTCGGTTATTTAACGGTCTATATCTGCAATTGAGGCTAATCACCGACGCCGGGAGTACTCTACCCCTAACCGGAAATTTTGCCGAATCAACTAGTGTTCCAACCAGTGGTAGGGATCTCTATCGAGCCCAACAACCATGAACTCGAAAGACTGCATATCTACATTATACCTCGTTCTCATTGGTATAATGCCTGCGAGCTGTGATATGCTACTCACCCTAGTAGTCTAAAGTGTTTCGCAGCAGGCTGTAAGGGCTCTACGACGGCGTTTCCCCAGTGGTGGTCACCCATCCAAGTAATAACCGCGCTCGACTCTGCTTGACTATAGTTATCGCATCAGAGACGTTCCACTACAGAGCTGGGTCGACGCTCAAACATTTATACTTCTTACTATTTTAAATTATAATTACTACAATTTTTATCCTGAAAGAACTGCAATTTTTACTATTCATTATTAATGTTGATATTGACCTTTAAACTATTTGACATTTTAAAAATAATAGTTTTGCTATTTAAATTAATAAAAAGTCCTTCGACCTTGACATTAATTTTAATATCACTATTATTTATTCACCTGCTAACGACCATTTAAATACAAGTTACAATTAAATGCATTTTTCAAATAAAAGTCCTAAATACTTGGTTAAAAAAATAAAATAAAAGTATGAAAGATCATAATCTTATACATATCACATAAATAAAACACATCTCACTTAGAAAGGAGGATGAAGGAATTATTACAATAATAATTACTGTTGTAGAGTGATTATACTTTCGTTGAAACAAAGCATACTTAATAAAGTCTGTCCCAATAGAGTTGATAGCACGGATCGGGGGGTTCGGACCATAAAATAGGTATAAGCCATAGGCACGACGGAACTACCTGCCCCGTAACCTATACAGGTACAACCAAATTTCCTGTTAATATTTAAATCTAAGTACCTGTATAGAATAAAAGCCAAGTAGTTAGTATTCGGCAACTAGCAAGTAACGTCTATTCGTCTAATTAAGATGGCTTCAAGTTCAAGTTTTTCTCCAATTCCTATTCAACGAGTTAGCAAAAGTGCATATTCTTTGCGGGAAAAAACATTAATCCTGAAAGTTCATGATGCTCTTGTGCACCAAAACCCCACAAGTTCTGTTCGCGACATAATTACGAACTGTGTCAATATGATAGGGGTAGGAGAATCAACGATTTATAGATTTTTACGTGAGAGAAAATGCCGGAACCTCGGTGAACCTATTCCTCACCCGGGGAAGAAACCCTTAGAAATTGACGACGATGTTAAAAACAGTGTTCGTAGAATAGTGCATGGTATGTATTTCACAAAAGAAATGCCAACATTGGACAAGATTATGCAAGCCGCCCAGAATGACGAAAACCTGCCACATCCATGAGGAACTAGAGTATGGAGAATTCTTCATGGAATGAACTTTCGGTGGAAAAAACAGAACAGAAAATCTTTCTTTCCTTAGTGATAGGCCGGATATTGTTTGCTGGAGACGAGAATACTTGAGGTCAATCCAAAAATATCGCAACGAATGTAAGAATATTTTCTATTTGGATGAAACCTGGCTAAATGAAGGACATACCGTATCGAAAGTCTGGCAAGATAAAAATATACTGAATTCCCGACAAGCTGTCATGGAGGGTTGGTCACCAGGATTAATACTTCCCTCTGGAAAGGGACGCAGGCTTATTAAAACCCATATAGGCAGTGAAAACGGATTTTTGGATCAAGGATTATTGGAATTTCAATCTAATTCAAGCAAAGACTACCACGAAGAAATGACGGCTGACGTTTTTGAGGAATATTTCCAACAAATGATCGAATACATTCCACAGAATTCAGTTATTGTAATGGATAACGCCAGCTATCATTCTCGATTAGTAGAGAAGCTTCCCACAAGTTCATGGAAAAAAGCGGCGAAATTGAGTGGTTGCAGTGTAAAGCCTTAAATTTCGATGATACAATGGTGAAAAAAGAACTTTTGCAAATTGTTTGACAGCGTAAGGCAAAGTTTAAAAAATTTGTAATCGATGAGACGGCAGAAGGTAGAGGTATTATTGTATATCGCTTACCCCCTTACCATTGTGAGCTGAACCCAATAGAGCTTATATGGGCACAAGTCAAAGGTTATGTTGCCAGGAACGACAAAACTTTTAAACTTCAAGAAGTACAGCAACTTTTGATGGATTCATTGGCGAATGTGACTGCAGAAAACTGGCAAAGCGCCATAAAACATGCTATAGCTGAGGAGGGGAAAATGTGGGATCTTGACGACTTAATCGACGAAAGTACAGAGATCGAACCGTTAATTATTAACTTAGGACAAGACGATTCTTCAGATTTTTCTGATGAAGAATTTAGTTAATAATGCTGTCTATATTATAGTTAAAGTAATGTTCACCTGCAATAATTTGTTATAATTTTTTATTTTTCACAAGAATATGTGTGTATATAAATCATAGTGCACAATTACTTTGTATTTTCATTATAATATGAATTATAATAAACGTTAAACAAAAATCACAAATAAACCCTAACCCTGTTCTACGACTATGGACCGTTTGGTCCACTGAGTATGCTTCATTTGCATGTTATTACCTATTGTTATTTGACCGATTACCGGGTGGCCTGGTCACAATTTCTTGCTTCTTAGTCTAGATACCCGACCTCCGTTTTCCGTTTATTATAGGCGCTCTGTGCTATCAACTCCTTTGAAACGAACTTTAGCTTATTAATTGAAGCAGACAGAAATTACATGTCAGTAAATCACTACAGCAAGGACTTTTACCTTTGACACATAATAAGTATTTGATTAATGCTGTAAATAAAAACAATAGGGTTACGCTTTCCACTAAGTTAGTAGACTGACATTTTGTAGAATTCAATTTCATACTATTGGTTGAACACCGCCGGGTTGTCCAAATATGTTTGAAGGTTCCGATAGACCTGTAATGAATGTACAGTCATGTACAATTTTAAATAATCAGCAGAATAAGAATTGTGAGCTGATATCTGGATATTATTGACGCTTATGTTAAACACAAGTAAGAAACACCTAGATGATAAGAGGCCATATTCACGAAACATTTGGATACAGTCAGTAAGGTTACTTAGAAAATATTTAACATGTCATCTTAATATTAATTCAATAGCAAAGAATCCCATTGAATGAGTTCCATGTGATATTCAATAGAGTGGAAATCAAGATAGTCTTCCTCCTGAAACTTGAGCTTGTCGTTCACCTCAGAATTGGATACTACCGATTTTTAAAAAAATTTGGAATTTTAAACTTAAAGACACAGAATAGTCTTTATCCTGATAAATGCCCCTCAGTACTTTGTGTCGCTAATTTAAGAATTGTAAGTTCCATAAGTTTTCAATAGATGGCGGTGTGATAAGTGGCACCACACTTAAAAACTCTTTGTTATGTGTATATGTACGTTTATTGGGGTGACATTCTCTAAGATCTATTGTGCCCCCTTTCTTCTTCTCATTTCCCGTTGGAAGACTCCAGAGACTAGTAGTTCCTTCAATCCAATTTCCTTTAGGAATATCCGCAAGCTTCATGGGTTTTCTCTATCTAGCAATCTCCTAGGACAAGGATTCTGTATTGCTAGGCATTCCGCAAGTATGTTCCTCTGATTCTTTATGCTCCACTAGTTTGAGCTTTTTGAGGTGCCCATTAAAGCGGAAGAGTCCTGTTAGGACACCTGTCTATACTCTTAGAACAGTCTCACTTTGGCTTGAACATTCATTTCTTCTCACCTGGTTGTAGTTTCCTACAAGATCTTTTCAATGGTCAGATCTTCTCATTTTTTTCCGGTGCTGCCTATTTTTTCCATTTACATTGGTGCTAATTTCACAAAAGTGTTCCGGCCCTCAAAAGTGTGTTTTAGCCACTCTTTGTTGGTTCATCTGCTATTTCATTTCTTCTTTTCGAATGTGTCATGGACACGGATAAATTGACGATTACACAATAGCTGAGTGCTTTAATAGGTGCTTGACAATTCGACATGATGATAATCATTTGCCTGTTGTGTTTTTTATCAATGTTGAACTGGGCACACTGTTCTTTGGTGAATTTGCGCTTTCAGAGTCTTTGATTCCTGGCACGTACATTCCTATCCCAGTCCCTACTAATGATTTAGAGCCATCTGTGTACCATTGAATGCATTCTTTCCAAGTCTGTAAATGGTGATGGAATCCAATTTCTCTTTTTTACTTTATTCTGTATTGAATTTCTCTAAAAGGATATACTTTTTTATAATACCATTCTGTTTCATGACCCAGGATTTCTGAATTCTAAAACGGGAGAAGGGATTTTTGATGATTTCCTCTCTACTTATCCTGTATCTTGTTCGTTATGCATCATTTTCCACTACCTTATGTAGTGGCGTGAAGTTAAAAACCACTTCCATTTCCGTCAGAAATAAGAATAAGAATAAGAAATAAATAAGAATAACTGCAATAATGATTTAAAATAATTATATAGAATACAGAGATTCTGTTGGAAACTACGTGTTAGCTTATGTTGACTATTAGGTTTAGTAGTTGTTCGTGGAAGTTTGATTTAAAAAAAACTGTCACGTAGTTGTCAATATAATTTTTATATACATTTGTCACAATATACATATTTTCGTTTTCTAAATAAAAGTTGCCATTAACCCTTCTGAGTATTCATTATATCTGCTGAGAGGTTATGGGCCCCCAATAAGATAGCAAGTAATCAAAGAATAAGAATTTCGTGGAGAATGGCATCAAGAGGATTTTAAAAAATTGCAAGCGGAAGTAGTATCGCTTCAAAAACAGTTAAATGATAAAGAAACGGTTAAATCGTATGAATGTATAGCGACTACTTCAATAGGCGGCTTACCAGAATAGAGACATTTAAATGGTAAAAATTATTAAGACTAGAAGTTCTGGATGAAGAATTTTTTGGTTGATTTCGGCTTATGGCGATGCATAAAATATCCTGAAGGTACGACGGTTGACAAGGATTAAGATACTGAAGCATTGGCAAAAATTAATTTATCATTAAAAAAAATGACATACGCGAAGCTAAGAAATCTACTTCCGCAAGAGAGGCATGGTTAAATTTGCAGAGAATATTTGAAGATGCTGATATCGTTAGGCGTATTGGCCTTTACTCTTCGATTTTTAAGACAAAATTTGAAGATATTAGTACGTTAAGCGATTATATAGACCGAATTGTGAGTATTGCAGAACAGCTAGAAAGTATAGGAAAACCATGAGAAGATGAAGTTAATTTCGGCATTATTTTTGGAGGTTTACCTGAGAAATTTCAACCTCTAATATTGGGAATTCAAGGTTCAAATCAGTAGATAACAGTTGAATTTGTGAAGAATGTCAAGAAAATGTTTCCAAGACATATACCAAATCTTGTGAAAATGCGTTTGTTATAAAAGAAAAAATGAAGCCGGAAACATCGTTGTTTTGGATGTAATGAATATGGGTACATTAAATCATATTGTCCAAATCAAGAAAAGAAGTCAACTTTCGAGCAAAAGAAACATGGAAAAGCTAGTAACAAGACAATGTTCAGAAATTTTGAATGCAGCAATAACCAATATTTTTTTAAAATACCAGTATGGTGGAAGAGTCTATAGCCCGTTTTTTTTTATCAGCTGGTTTCTGCAATTTTTGTGGTTACCTCCTACGTATTTTATTTCGCTCATTTAATTCTTTTTATTTGTGCGTTATTAAAAACTGTAAAACTGTTCTTATTAGAGCAAATATGCGGAAAAAATTAACCAGCCGCTGCAAAGAAGTTGTGGCTTCATTAATCAATTATTTTGAACAAGAACGTGATAACAATGGTCCATTGCTACCTTTGAATGCTGTAAGAGATGTAAGTTAGCAGAGACAACATACTGAATTATTATCTTAATGTATGTATATACGTATTTTTTTATCGTGTAGCAGCACTTAAGTTGAATATATTATATCAACTGTGTAAGTCGCCTCCAAAAAAACGTATAAAAAATAAAACTGTTAATAATACTGCAATAGTTAATATCTCCGCTATTCGTGATACCATTTACAGCTTGTATGAAGCAAGTAAGTATAACTTTAATGTGTGTAATAATGTATAAGATATAAATATAATTTTTTTTCACTACTAGCCTCTAAACCTAACTTTATTGACTTTTGTTGAGGTAGTAAAGTTGTTCATTATTAACCAAGGTAGAAAAATACAGAGCCTACTTGATTATAACTAAATCTCAATCCATTTAACATAATGTGAGGTTAACTTGTGCACAGCTGTCATGTCATGTGAAACGGTAGTCGACAAACTAATATTTAAAAAATGAAATGCCAGTAGTGAAGTAGTGAAAAAAATGCTATATGAGCCACGGTAGAAAAGAGTATTAATGGACCTCGACAATAATACCTCACTTTTCTACCTTGGCGCATAATTACTATTATATTCACTTTGTTATATCTAATTAACTTTTTTAATTATATTGTGTTTTATTGTTCATATAATGTATGTATGTATATTGGGGTAAAATTCACTGAGACCTAAAAGATCTATTGTGTCCTATAGTTCTTAATGCTCAGCAATAAGTTTACCTGAAAATTTATTTACAGATCAACATGTAACTTTAGGCACATTACTACGACAATTGAAAGACAAACAATTATTCAATGGATGTAAAGTATCTCTTAGCTGTTTACTAAAAGACATTGGTTTTAAATGGAAAAAAGATGAACCACGCAGAGGACTTGGAACTTTCACATATAGCAATAAAAAGGGTTGAACTTTTAAGAAAATACATATAAGAAAAAGAAACTGCACTGTATAAATTTGTTTTTATTGATGGAACATGGATTTTCCAAAATGGTATACAGTAGGTCATTCATGGCAAGTTCTAGATAAAAGGAGTGTCAAAGCTACAAACGTGGATGGTAAAAGGTATGTTATGAAAATGTATGTAAAAAAATTGGTATGTGAAATTATTTTTATTATAGATATATTGTACTTCATGCTGGGAATAAAGATGGGTTTATTAATGGGGCAGAAAATATATTTTCATCTAGAACTCAATCAAGTGACTATCATGGGGAAATGAATCAAGAACATTTTTTGAAATGGTTTAAAAACAAATTGGTATTAAACCTAACTGAACCGTCAATTATTATTAAGGATAATGCAACTTATCATAGTATGCTGTTAGATAAATGCCCAAACATTTCATGGAAAAAATCTGATATTCAAGACTGGTTAGTGACACACAATATAGGATTCAATGAACAAAGGATTCAATGAACAATAAATAAAGCAATTTTTATGTAGGAATGCACCACAATTGGTTAAATACATTTAAAAATATTAATACTTGAAATGACTGAATTATACCTAATAGGGATGATTACCTAGTACAGTCAATGAATATTTAATTTTAATGTTACCTTTTTATAGATATAAATGAATATATTTGACAAGAAAGTCATACACTAAGAAACAAAGCTTGTTTTGTAAAAAATACTACCTATGTCAGCCAGGAGCACTCCTGATGTAAATAAAGATAAGAGGGCCAAACGTACCACTGGTACCGGTATTAAAACTGGTATTAAATACAGCGTGGCCCTCAAAGGGATCAAGGCAGCTGTGGTCCCAAAAAACTTCCCAGAGACAGTTGTCTCTGAAGATCAGGTGGGGTCTATCAAAGAGAACCTAACTGACATGATCGACGAGGTGCAGAAGGCGCCTAGGTTTGAAGCCAGTCGATACATGGACGGCTACTACGGGCTCATCTGTGACAATGAGGAGTCCTTCATTATAACGAGGGACTATTTGTCACAAAAAACCAACTGGAAGCTCATCAAGAGTGATGAACATCCAAAGCAGCAACGAGTCCTCGCCCTACTTCCCGAGACTAAAAAAGAGGATCTGAAAGTGGGGTTGAGGAGGCTCGAGAAACAGAATCCAGGGCTGAAGGTTGATCGCTGGATGATCCTCGGCTCCAAGTCATCCGACAGGGGACTGCATGTGAGTCTCCGGATTGACGAGGAGTCCATGAAAGGACTGGTGCGGGCTCAATGGAGACCGTACTATCTATTCCAGCCGGCCAGTTTTAAAACCCTGGAAAACTCGACCGAGGAGGAAACAGGGACTGATCGAGAACCTGTACCATCAACCTCTAAGGACCTTAAAGGTGCTACAAGTTAACTTGCAGCACATAAAGACAGCCACCGCTGTTCTTCAACAAAGAGTGGTGGCTGAAAACATAGACATGGTTCTAATTCAAGAACCTTGGATAAACAAAAGTAAGATACTGGGGCTTAATATTAGGGGAATGGGACTGATAATGGGAACTGATCGTACTAAAATAAGAACTTGTATTTGCTATAGATCCGAATACAACTTGATGCCGATTATGGAACTATGCACGGGTGACATGGTGGCAACAAAGATTATACTCGAAAAAGATGGGGTAGTACTAGAGACAATAATAGTGTCTCTGTATCTTCCCATCGATTCAGAAAAACCACTACCGGGGACTAACATGGAGAACCTGATGGAATACTCAAAGAGACATAATCTGGATGTCATTGTAGGGGCTGATACCAACGCACACCATAGCAGTTGGGGCAGCAAAGACAACAACACCAGAGGTAAGAAACTATTTGACTATCTATGTACTACTGAACTTGATATTGCGAATGTGGGTAATACGCCTACATTTAGAACATCGAGGGGGGAATCATTGATAGATGTAATTCTTTGGACTTTACGTGTCAGGGAGATGATTCGCAAGTAGCATGTATCGGATGAACCATCTTTATCTGATCATGCCCAAATATACTATGAAATTAACGTAGAAAAATCGGTTATTAGAACATACAGGGATCCTGAGAGCACTGGCTGGGTATCTTATAAAGAGGACCTGCTTTATAAAATCCGTTCACACTCAGGCACACCAAAAACTGCTGAGGATTTAGAGGGAGCAGCCGTATGGCTGCAGCAGTGTACACTGACCTCTTATCGTAACAACTGTCCGATAAAGGAGAGTCGCTCTTCTAGACAAGCCGTCTGGTGGAATAAAGAGCTGACATCGCTAAGGAAGGAAACAAGACGCTTTTTCAACAAAGCGAAAAAAACGGGTAACTGGGAAGCGTATAAGGCTAAACTAGGTACATACAATACAAAAATAAAATAATCCAAGGAGAAGTCCTGGAGAGAATTCTGCGAGGACATGCAAGGTGTCCCTGACAGCGTCAGAATCAACAGGATTCTCAAAAGGGACACTTCTAACAAACTTGGCTCTATTCAGTTACCGAGCGGAAAGTTTTCAAATACTGAGGCAGAGGCTCTAGAGCATCTCCTCAGTGTGCGGGACTGGGAACTCACGAATAAGATATTCAGACCCCATCTTATCAGATGGGCCGTAAACTCATTTGACCCCTACAAAACTCCAGGACCAGATGGCATATTCCCCAAGCTTCTGCAAGAGGGACTAGACATCATAATGGGTCCTTTAGTTCTGATACTTCGAAGCAGCCATGCTCTAGGGTATATACCAATTGCATGGAGAGAGTCAAAAGTGGTGTTTATTCCTAAACCAGGAAAAGAAACGTACACCCAGGCTAAATCCTACCGACCAATCAGTCTGACATCATTCATGGTGAAAACCATGGAAAAAGTCTTACAAATGTATTTACAAGCAGGAGCGCTTAAGAGCATCCCTCTACATAGATTACAATGGGCTTATCAAGCAGGGAAATCAGGTGAAGCTGCCCTGCATAATTTGGTCTCAGGTCTCGAAAGGAGCCTGAATCATAAGGAAGTAGCCCTTGCAGCATTTCTAGACATCGAAGGTGCTTTTGACAACACATCGATGTCATCAATTAACAGATCCCTTAAAAACAGAGGGATCAACAGTACCTCATGCAAATGGATGGGATCCATGCTTGAGCATAGGAGAATAACAGCACATATACATGATAAAACATACACTGTTAGGACAACTAAAGGATGTCCTCAAGGTGGAGTACTTTCACCACTTTTCTGGAACCTAGTTGTGGATGACTTGATCTGTAGGTTGAATGATCAAGGCATATGGACGCAGGGCTTTGCGGACGACATAGTGATTGTCACCAATGGGAAATTCCCGGATGTGGTTATGAATGTCCTACAGGAAGCACTGCGAATTGTGGAGGAATGGTGCCTTACAGAGGACCTTTCAGTTAATCCAAAAAAACCAAACTAGTTGCTTTTACGAATAGAAGAGTTCTCCCGCAGGGTAGAGTACTGTTGTTCGGAGAAGAACTAGAAATATCCAAAGAAGTCAAATATCTGCGAGTGGCCCTTGATTCCAAACTGAATTGGAAGGCACACCTGGAAAAAATTACTACCAGGGCGACTAGGCTTTTCTGGCAATGCAGAAGAGTTATGGGCAAAATCTGGGGAATACGACCTGAAGTGGTTCACTGGCTCTACACAACTGTGATAAGGCCAACGATCGCCTATGGAACAATATTCTGGTGGAGGAGGACAGAAGTGTCCTCTGCAGTTAATATGTTAACTGCAATCCAAAGACAAGCGCTTCTTGGTATTACCGGGGCAATGAACAGCACGGGGTCGGCATCAATGGAAGCCCTTATTGGACTTCCTCCTCTAGAACTTTTTAGAAGGGCGGAGGCAATGATGGCAATTCTTAGGCTGAAATCGGGAAACTTATACTGATACAACTGGGACATTACTAGACGAACCCATATTTCACATGAATTTCGATAGGATGACACCAGAGAATATATTCACTGAGCGAGTGAATATCATCATCCCATCTAGGGAACAGGTGATGCACCCAGGTAATTCTGGAGAAATCATCTGGTTCACCGATGGCTCCAAAACAAACCATGGCACTGGGGCTGGTATAAAAGGACCTAGAAAGAGAATGTTCTTTAGCCTTGGTCGATATACGACTGTGTTTCGAGCAGAGACGATTGCCGCTATAGCCTGTATTGATGAAAACATCAGAAGAGGATATACCGGACAAAAAATTGAAATATTCACTGACAGCCAGGCTCTGCTTAAGGCTATCAGTAATCCTACAACTAGGTCTAGACTGGTGAAAAACTGCAAAGAATCTCTCAACAGGCTGGCAAGAGACAACAAAGTCTCTCTAATATGGGTGCCAGCACATGAGGGTATTGCAGGTAATGAAATGGCGGACCAGTTAGCTAAAGAAGGCTCTAAAGGAGACTTCATAGGTCCGGAACCGTTTTGTGGAATCACAAAAGATTGCATAAGAGGGGAAATCGGGAACTGGCTAGATAGGGAACACCAATTCAAATGGAGGGTGACACAAGCGCACCTTCATACAAAGGGTTTACTGAACAAGGTAGACAAGGAACTCTCAACCAGGCTACTGAAAATGGGTAAGAGACATTTGAAGACAGTTACCGACCTGGTGACTGGACACTGCACCTTGAGGAAACATCTGTACAATCTGGGCAAAGTTAGTGAACCTATGTGCAGAAAATGTGAACTTGATGATGAAACACCTACTCACATACTCTGCTTCTGCGAGGACTTACAAGAACTTAGACGGAAGCACTTTGGAGAGGAAGTTATACAACCATCACAACTACTGAAAATCCCTCCAGTCAAACTAGTAACCTTTATAGAAGACACGAAGCTTCTGGAATGGAAGTAGATAACATGGGAAATGGTACAAATATTCAGATCAAGTGCCTGGGCTGATGAGCACAACCCAATTTATGAATGAATGAAAACTACCTATTCAATAATGTTTTTTTTTTCAGAAACAAACCCCCAACAAAATACATTGTGGATGATTTGGCAGAAGAGTATAGTCGGTCACAAAGTATTACGTTTTCCTCCCTACCATTGCTTTTTTAATCCGATTGAGTTAATATGGGGTATTGCCAAGCAATATTACAACAGACATATTGGTAGAGATGGCAAAAGTGAAACGTCCTGCTTAAAAATGTGATCAGAAGTCCTACACAGTATTAATCAAGATGTGTGGAAAAAGTCTATACAACATAGCGAAAAAGAAATTAACAGTTGGTGCAACAGAGAAACGATATTAGAAAGATTGGAAATTGCTCCAATCATTATTGATACTGGTAATGAAAGTGATGCCACTGATGATGAATCATATGTAGATTGAGATGAAGAATTGTATAATTTTAGATGCTACCATAATGATTAAAAAGGTATGAACATGATATATTCACAATAATTTCAAAATTTTTCCTAATTTTAAAATATTTTTATATTTTATAACACAATCAATCTTTTAGAACATGGTAACAAATCACCCAATTAAATTTTCTATGATAGTAAGGCAGTTCGAAAATGAAGAGATAGGAATTCATTTGAAAGTGGTTATGTAAAACAAATAATTTTTGATGGTAACATTGAACCAGCAGTTATTGAAAGCGAAGTTCATGCAAGCAAGAAACAAATATTATGTAAATGTTATAAATTTAACTAACTGTTTCTAATTAATTCCACTATTTAATGAAAAAATTATGAAAATTATAAAAGGATATTGATAATTATTTCGATATTGACATATCATCGTCAGAATCATAATTTTTTCATTAAATAGTGGAATTAATTAGAAACAATTAGTTTCATTTATAACATTAATATGAGTAGATTCCACATAGTAAGGGTCTAAACAGTAAATTCAAATATTATGTAGTTGATGAAGGTTTATGTTTTGTACAATGCATGGTGATGTACTAACAGAAATTTTTTAGATACCTAGGAAGCTAACAAGTATCGCTGACAGAAAAAACAAGTCAAGAAGACCAACTGGAGGAGATTCAAAACAATAGAGGGCCAGCTGATAGGATCTGTCCCATTCATCAATAACACCAATGAACCAAAGGAGCAGCTAAGACAACTAGATAAAGCCATCCATAGGGCTTCACACGAGACGAAGAAATTGAGTCTAGTTCAAGTCTCGGTCTCGTCTCGTTCAAGTCTCGGTCTCGTCTCGTTACCGGTTGTCTCGTCTCGTCTCGCTTAATTCTAAATATTGATAATAAATTCCATAAATGATTTTTTTAAACTATATTTATAACGCTATTATACAAAATCATTTTTACATATAGGACATAATTTTTTTAATTTTACACTCTTAATTTTTTCTCTGAAATTACACGACTGAAAGTATAATGAATATTTTCTAATTTATACAGTGCATAAATACGGAATTTTAAGAATATTGACAAAGTATTACAAAATTTTTACATGGAAATAAAGTAATTACAAAAAATTCCTAAATACGGAATTCAACGAATATTAACAAAATTATTGAACAAGTTTATCTCGAAATTCATTCATAACAATTACTCCTGGCCTATCTTCGATGCCATGATGTTTTGTATTGATAAGCTACGATATATTCGATATGTATTCTCTAAAAATTAGAGTTTTAACCTTGAGTTTTTTTTTTAATTCACAATAAAATATTTCACAGATGGTCACCAGATTTTATGTATTGTTCTCTATGTAGACCTTTTCTAATTTTTCTAATAAAAACCAAAAACGAGACTCTCGGTTTGCGCTGTATGTGAGACGAGAAAAATCTCGCTCTCGTGTGAAGCCCTAGTCTCGTCTCGTCTCGTCTCGCTTTTACGAGACGAGAACGAGACGAGAAAATCTCGCTCTCGTGTGAAGTCCTAGCCATCCAGCATACAATGAACGACATCTCAACAACAAGGAGGATGATCAGCTACAAAAGGTTCACCAACATAACTGAACATTTGAAGAAACTCATCAGAATGGAAAACAGAACAAGAAGACGAACCAACAGGACACAAACAACTAGAAGATAAGTAGAAGAAGTAAAGAAGCACCTCAGACAACACAGATCTAAGCTCCAAGACAATCAATAGAATGAACTGTATCCAAACACACCAGGGATATGGAAACTAGAAAAAGCATAAGAAAAGATGGGACACCAATACCAATAATATACAGAGACGAAGGACTGGCACAAACACACAATGGACTTCCAAAAGAAGACATGGCCTTCTCTGACCAGGTTGACGAAGATGTGAACAACCAGAAAACCACAAAAAAGACAACAGGAATATAGGATACACAACCCCTGAAGAAGTAGCCTATCATCCATGGAAGAGCAACCTAGAAGGCATCGGGAAAAGGCAGCATTACAAACAAGGCCCAGAAACATCTACCACGACGAGGAATAGCAGGGAACAGTTCTGCATTAGCACTCTACAGCATCTACACGGCAAACATCCTCAAGACGGACAACACGATAATGACCCTCTACGCAGACAACACCGACATAGCGACCAGAAGCACCCAACCTATACTAACGACGAGACAGTAACAAGCTGAGGACCAAATCGACAATTGATGTACAGCTTGGAAGATGAAGATCAACGAGGAAATTGACAAAGAAGAGTACTTCAAGAAAAAACTAATCCAGAAAACAACATTACAGGAGGGTTATTTCAAATGGTCCCAGTACTGGGAACTCGGAAACCGGCTTTGTATATCTTATTGTTTCCGAGATCCCAATACTGGGGCCGTTTGAAATGATAATTCTGTCTTAATAGAAACCTTGACCTTCATGAACCACGTCAGCCACGCAGTAGGTTAAGCAAGAGTATGACTAGTCAGATTTATCGAAAGAAGATTCAACATGGACCTGAAGATATATAATATTATCAGAGCAATCATATTACCCAATAAGGACCCACCCAAACATCCAAGCAAAGGAACTCACGAACTACACCAGATTAGGTAATAACAGTTATCCATGATCAAGGGAGCATGTCGCTGAAAAGATCGGCAGGGTTTCCATCCACTAATCCTCTTCATCCTCTTAGTCGCAGTACTTCGGTTGAGAATTTACCCTTCTAGAGGCTACGAACACACACACACAGAGTGCCTGAAATTCAAGAGGACCAGCAGTAGAAAAGTTCTCAGCACTACCCTGAAGAGTTTAAGAAGACCGCTAGTGATTTGTGTACAGTGATGAATGAGGTCCCATCGAGACGAGATGGGAGGAGGAGGAAGCTGTTTCTAATTAATTCCACTATTTAATGAAAAATTATAAAAATATATTTGTAATATAATATCTTCTTTTTTTCTATTCATATATTAAGTCAATAACAAGATTCGTGAAAACCAGCAAAGGGTGCGACACCTACCGTCAAAATTTTATAACCTTGGAATGGGGAAAACAAACCAAATCGCCATTAGAGTACGTGTATAGTGAGCAAAGTATTAATATCGTTTTCTTGATTTCTAGAAGAATTCGGTGTAATTTGTTGTATCAGAATACTTATTTAGACTCTAATAATGACCAGCAAGTGCACGACGTATATTGCTCTGTGCCGCAATGTAATCAGTATAAAGATGCAAATGTATCAATACATAGCTTCCCAACAGATGCAAAATTATGCAAAGTGTGGCAAAACATTTTAAAAATTGGGAAACCTATTTCCAAATACTTGTCAGTGTGTAGCAGGCACTGCTTAGAAACAGATTATAAAGGTAATTTCACTCATTTCAATAAAATATTTTGATATTCATTGTTATTTAATGCTTCGAATGCCTGTTCGCCTTCCACCATCGGCCGATTTCTGCCGCCAATGTATTTAAAAATGTCCACCAAACTAATTTTAACAAGTACCATCTTTCACAAAACACCTTTATCGCTCAAAATTCAAAATTGAATCATGTGTTTATTGTATCCACATTCCACTGAAAGCTTTGACATATACTGCAGCGCCCACTATCGGAGAAATTTCCGCGAATAGGTCACTATTTGATCAGGTAGGCATCACATCAAATGTAACTTCTGTCATTCTGACGATGATATGTCAATATCGAAATAATTATCAATAATTATTTTAAAATTTTCATGATTCTTCATTAAATAGTGGAATTAATTAGAAATAGTTACTTTCATTTATAAAAGTAGGTAATATTAATCTGGTAAATGAAATTTGCTAAATAGTTTGAACAAAGAACTGTAATATTTTTTTCCTTTAGGATTTACCATTGGGTTTGCAAATATTTGTGGGTTGCATCTCTGCCATTTCTTTTTTTATTGATCCGTAGGTTCGAGTGTACGGTGGTAGTATACCATAATTTTTACTATTTTAATTGTAAAAACTACATTTTTCAATATTTCAATTACCTTTTTTCTCCAGTAAAAACTGTAAAAACCAAACTGATTTTCCCATTTCACGTAGAAATTTTATGAAACAACAAAATAAAACTATTTTTCTTTTAGTCGACCTACGCCTCTGAAGAATCAAGTTTCAAAATATTCTTCTATCCCATAAAATATATACCATTTTAAATAACTAGATCCGTGTACGCCTAACGTACTTTGTTTAATGTGAAAACAAACACCAGTGGAGAGGTTAACCATATTTATTTATATATCCTAATATTATGAACATTGGGGTATTGTACCGAGTTTTATGTAAATATATATAATGGGTGTCCCGGGGCGTTTGCTGACTGCTTGTTAAGATTCGGCTTAAAAAAATAATCGTCCTCAAATATTGTTATTATCAGTGAAAAACACGGTCAACTACCTATACACACATGTATATTGTGTGATGTTGAAATATTTTGTTTCAAATTTTGAATTTTGGACAAATCTAAACTATCGTCGGTTTCTTGAGTGGAGCAAGGAGAATGAAGAAAATATCATCATTTTATTATTTTAATTTGAGCATGGGTTCATTCGGAGCACGCGGAGCACAATCAGTGCTTTCCTTCCTATGTGCCCAGTGCCAAGACTTTTTTCATTCTTTCCGAATGAGCTCTTTTTCGTCAGACCAACCAGCTCCTAGCCTTTCAAGAGTATCCTGCTGACCAGCTTTACAAATACAAATCTAATGCTTGAATTTTTCCTGCCTGAAATGTCTGCTTCTGTTATACCTGCTGCATTTGAGTCTTTTTTTATTGCTGCGATCCAATTATTTGTTTCCGTATCCGCTTCACTACGATTGTCAAGAAAGTCCATAATCTGCTTTATTAACCTGTTCAGCTTTATTATTTTAATGCGTACGTGAAGTACTTTGTAAGGCTTATTGAAATAGTTGTCCATTATTTTAGCCTTAAAATTTTGGCTCCGACACCCACCTCTGCCATGGAACCGTCCTTAACCAGGTTGTCTCAGTTTCATATGTAACTTATTATTAAAGCTATATCCCGTAGCCGTTGCGCCAATGGGTTGCCCCATCACGTCATCCGCTTTTAGCTCCTCCATAATCTATCGATACTCAGCACTGAGCGTTTGGTTTTTGTATTATTTACTTTGAAGTTGTCTGTGCGTTGCAGATCTGCCTATGCATTGTATAAAAATGTATAGTGCTGGTAGATTCAACCAACAAATATAGACGCTTATAGAAGAGCAGGCCAATGTGTAAGATCGAGAGGTTTCGAACTGACCGTGGGATGGCGCTCAGATGGAGATGGAAAACGTTTTGTAGTTGGGGGAGTGAAAAGAGAAATAGCATGGCTGAAAAGTAGGGGCGGAGCGCTTGGGATAGGCGAGAAAGATAGGAGCGGAGCACGTGGAATCGGCGAGCGATTTTGAGTTTGCTAGTCAGCGACGGTGGTGCCGAGCGGTGGCTGCCTAACAGAACTGAAGGATCTGTTAGTCAGCCCTTCAACTAACCTCCCATAAGACCTACGCTTCTATAAGCGTCTATATTTGTTGATTCAACACAACCTCCATCGCAAATGTGTGAGTGGTTTGAGCAAGACTTTGTTTGCTACTCGACAGCATTATAGCTCTCACTTGCAGTGTTGTTGTGTGTTGTTCACCACATTACTGATCCGTAGGCTATCATTGGTCTAACAGCACTTTTGTAATTTCTGGGTGGAGACCCCCCGTTTTTCCACATATTCTTCTGCATCTATCGAGGGCAATGATAGCTTACTGAGTGGTCTTCTGAAGGTGAGTGATCCATGAAAGCCTTTGATGGAAATTTGTTTCATTGGCAAATGGAATCACCGTACTTCTTAGCACTATTAGCTTTAGACCTAGTAGTTCTTTCTTTGTGAAGTTGATAATTTGTATTTACTATACTTAGGGCGGGTTTATCAATGCCTGGTTAAATCTATCAGCTAAGTAGAACTCAGGTATCTCTATCCGCCAGCCAAAGTCTCGGTTACATTAGAAAGCGTTTATTTATGCACCACTTGACCGGCAGGTAGCTAACTAAGTTTAATTGAGTATTTGGCAACCTTGTCCGTGATATCAACGTGGGTGAAAAGTTGTCAGAATGCAAATTTCTCATTCTAATTTGGTGTAAGGAGGATCACCGGTTACATGAAATATACATATTTTAAATTTTAATCACCTATTTTGTTATAACTCACTGAATCGAGAATATAGAAGTGATGGTTTTTATTTTTGTATGTTACCGCAAACTTATTCCGGCAACACCGTAGGTAATGTCACTTGTCAGTCTCAAAATTGTAGTGGTATTGTTGAAACGTTATCTTTGCCGATAACATTTCAAGTGCAAACATATTTTATATCTCTCAATTAATTTTTGGTGGAATAAACAACCAGTATATCCGATAACATTTTAAAAATAAAAATTGTAAAGAATTTCTTAAAATGTATCTTTTGGTGGAGTAGGCCATCTGAAATTTGAGTACAAAAATATAATTAAATCGAGAAAATCGAATATCAATCAACAATTATTACCAAGTTATCAAATTTAGAAATAGGTTCACTCAAAGTGTTACCAGTTCAAGTATGAGAAAACTTCTATGAAAATTTGTACCCTTCTCTAGCAATATCTTCAGTTGCTTTTCTAGATGCTGGTCACCCCTATATGGACGTTCCGTTTTCAACGCAGGAAGTAGACGATGTACTGTATAAATGTAAAAATAAGGAGCTGATGGTATTTCTTTTGAATTTTTCAAGAACCTACCACATAACTGGGTTATATATTTAACTTCTTTGTTCAACTTAATCTTCGATTCCTCAATAATTCCCAATTCGTGGTCTAACATTTTATTGTCTATGTTGCATAAAGGAGGCCCATCTGATACCCCTGATAATTATAGAGGTGTTGCTGTACTAAGATTTTCACAACTGTTATATTCTAAACAGATTAACCTTATGGGTTGATAACTGCGGAGTTATGCCAGAGTGTCAGTCTGGCTTTCGAGCAGGCCGAGGTTGTATTGACAATGTTTCCACCTTGAGCTCTGTTATTCATTTACATATTAGACATAAAAACCGAAAAGTGTTTGCAATTTTTGTCGATTTCAAAAGAGCCTTTTATTCAGTACATCATAATTTTGTAACGGTTGAATTTGTCACTACGTCTATTGTATATATTAAGTATTTGTATATAGTAATTACCTGACCGATATTGTCTCTTGTTTCTAATATCATTTGTTCACTACGAAAGTACTTCAGTAGTTATATAATTTCTGTCAGCCCAGAGTTTTAGGGACTACTCTGCCATCATCCTTCCGGTGAAGTGGTGCAGACTGTAACCACACCTGTCTTCACATCATGACAACAATTTTATATTTTGTCGCTAGGTAATGTAAATAATAAAACTAGCACGTACCTGGTAAATGTCCGTATAGATATATTCATGTTAGTTGTTTCTTTTTGTTTGTTATATTATAATTCATAATTAAGGGTAGTAAGGGGTTTTCTCTCTTGTGGATTTTACTTTAGTTTTTAGTTACCATGGGACTACTGATTTTGTTTCTGGCTTTGATTATATCACCTTTGGGGTGTAGCCACAGTAGTCCAAATACTTTGTGCGCTTCAGCTTGATAAACGCTTGATAAATTAGGGTTCAGTCATAAATTATTACTGACTCCTTGACTTGAAGTCTAAAACATTTAAAGTAGTAATTAGGTTTGATAAAACTTACTGATCTATATAGACATACTTTACTTTTGAGTTAGAGGTATATTTTCTTCATTTATCTACCATATTTTGGCTTAAGCAAATACATACTAGTTAGAAATCTTCTATGTCAGATGGCATTCGAATATTTTCTGAACATCTACTTATAATCTATATTAGCTGTTATCGCCATGTGTTTTGTATGTTAAATCAGAGTGTTTGATCTTCCTTTGTTTACTTTGACAGGAGGGTATTGTGGTACTATCTATTGCTCAAATTTATTTGAATAATTTATAATATATATATTTTATTTTTCTCTGTTATTGTTTAGAAAGTCGAATTATTTATTGGATGACATTGACAATTGGCCGTGACAGTCGTGTCTTGGATAAAAGCGTTCGTTCGTCATGCCGCTGATTGTAGTCGTACTGGATGTTAGGGTTTGCTCTGTGACTTTACGAGTCCAAAGACAAATGTTGTCGCTCCGTTTTACGGAATTGTTAGAGCGTTTGTTCGATGCTACTCAGGAGTATAGGCTGTTTTACTCGCGAATGCGTATTCACTTACATATAGGGAAGTGTAGCACTTAATGACTTGATCTGTGCGGAACACGCTCGGTGTAGTGAGCAGTGTAGTTCGGATGTATGTTTCGGGTAGCTTTCTTTATGGTAGTATTCTGTATTGACGTTGAGGAAGTGTCAGTCACCCTTCTTTCCGGTGTGTGCTCCTACTTGATAGATGGTTAGCAAAAGTGCATCGAACGAGAATCTGGATTTTGTTAATGACTGGGTAGTCATCCCCTGCTGGGATTTATAGGTTCTCGTTCTGAACTAGTTGTGGAATATACGGTTTAGTATTTTGGTTCTACGGGAGTTCGTATTGTTGAAGAATTCCGTCCTGTTCTGGAAGCCGTTTTCACAAACCCTTATAGGGGATATATTGCACTAAAACCTATTGAAACCGCCAACGTTGAAATTTTGGAATTGGAGGTGCGTCACATGGTTGGTTGCCATTCAGTAGAGGAAAATTTTGGGTATTGGACCCTTTTTGGAAAAGGGTTCACCTGTGGGGCCAGATTATACGCACTTCACCTGTGGGGCCAGATACACACTTCACCTGTGGGGCCAGGGTATACTTACCACCTTCCAGATACACACTTCGGGAGTCTACCTGGTGGATAGATAATGATGTCTTCTGCAGTTTGCTGCTACTTTTCAACAACTTCTTGAAGAAGACCACATTGAGGGTAACCCGGTATCGGGGGTTTTTCTGAGTTATTTACTTATTTTTATTTTAGGCTTTACGCCAACATGTATATACGTTAGCTAGGTAGTTCCTACTGATTTATTTTATTATGCAATTGTAATGGTGGAAATTAATATTTAGCGGTAAATTTTCACAATCTACTTTTCATAATTTTATCCACTTGCGCATGCGTCTCTGCCTTGGTACCAACGCCTTGACTACGGTGTCGCCTTGTATAGCATTTATTTTATAAACTGTACGCTACTTTTCAGGTTCGTTTATAGAACATATAATTAATACGTTCTTATTTACTGGTTCACTTGAACAGCCATATTAATTTCACACTAAGTAGGTCAAATTAACTGGTATAGTTTGGAATTTTAGTGTTAATAGTTTGACTATTGGTGTGAAACAGATGTTCACACTATTTTTCTTTTTTTAAAAGTGGGGGGGCTTTTACTAGGGTTTTCAGTAGTAGTAGTAGTATTTATTTGTAAAACACCCATTAAGGTTATTAAATGTTTTTATTTTATTTTAGTTATTATAAGGAACATAAGCTGAGGTTTGCCTTTTATTTTCATCCCTTGTTTTACTGGGTTATCGGGGGAAATTAGTCGTGCTAGGCCAAAGTGGAAAACTCAGTTGGCGCCCACACAAGTTGTCTACTATTTTGTCCGGAAGATCAATAAGAGGGATCCACCCCTACCTCCGTTCTGAGCGACGTCGAAGGCCTAAGGTTGTCACCGGAGCAACCGAAACTTATGTAACCGAGTAGACAAATTAATTTATAATTTTGCACTTTTTTATTATTATTTAAATTTTATAACTTAATTCTTAGTTGGGCTTGAGCTCAATTTTTAAGGTTACAATTTATTATGGCTGAAACTATATAATCTTGGAGTTTCATGTTGCAAGAAAACTGAAAATTTTAGAAAAATATACTGACACTAATCGTTTAACTGTCAATCTTAAAAAAAACAAAAATTGTTAGGTTTTCTAAAGGTGGTTTCCAAAAACCAAACTATAAATTTTATTTTAACAACGAGACCATAGAATAGAGTAATGCATATATATATTTAAGCGTAACGTTTACTTGCTCCGGCTTATTCAACGAAATGTCAACTGTAACTGCAAAAAAACCGCTGTTGGCGCTATCATTCCTGTGATGTGTAAGGCAAAAATTGACATGTGGTACCCTAGAATCAAATTGTTAAAACCTCTAGCGTTAAGCGTTATGTTTAACAGTGTCTCTGTTTGGGGTCCTCATTATTTAGATGCACTAGAAAGAGTGCAAACTCTTAGTTGCTGTTAATTCCCCTGACTCTATTATTCGGATAGAAACAGGAAGAGTTAAGTTGTCTTATAATGTTTTTAAAATGATAATAAATTGGTCACAAAAGATTCTTAAGATGGAAAAATTTCGCTATCCCAGACTTTGTGTTGAACAACAACTACGTTTTATGAATTCCAGATCAAACAATTTTTTTTTGACATTGAGTCATTGCAGTTATGGAATAATTTAACTTATCCCCATCTAACAACACAAAAAAAACTACTGTTTTCTAAATATTATACCTTCCTGCACCAATCCGATATTGCTAAATCGTCAGCGTATCCTTTCATGGCTCTATATAATGCTTTCACCACAACACGTGAACCAATGTTGAAGTCACCAATCCGGATCACTCGTACTTTTTTTCATCTCCGTATGGTTAATCAATTTAAAATGAAGTTTACATCAAACGGCATAACCTACAGTATAGATCCTACTCTAACATGTCCTGTTTGTAATATGGACGGGAAGGAAACTATTTTTCATATTTTGTTTGAGTGTCCGATATATACAGTCATAAAACAAAATACATCCTGTCTGCAAAATTTCGATCATTAGTAAATAATGCTCTACAAAATGTAAATCTATCTGAGGGAAAAACTATATGCTGCTACCTTTGGAATTTACTCAAATTAAGGTCATTTATACAAGGTGAATAATTTTTTTGTTACCAACTGTCTTGTAATCTTAATTTTTTTTCTGTATATTATCACACACTACCTTGCTGTAAATATTGTTTTCTATAAGCAATAAACTTATTATCATTATTATCATGTCTATTCGGTCCAAAAATCTATAGTTATAGTTTCGGATGATAACTTCACCGCGAAATTCAAATAATTGGGCTTTACATATATGTATATGAACGGAGAGGCATCCGGCGAGTTGTTGATATGTTGATCACTGCCATTAAAGCGACAGGGTATTAAGGAATTGTGCAGTAGTAGTAATATCTATGTGTGGATTTTTCTAAAAATATGTGGTTTGGATTCTGCAAAATCTACTAGGATTACTGGTATGTTATGAATTCATAATTTAGAGGACGTGATGTCGTAGATGTTCGAAAATTTAGATTTATATTATTATCTAGTTGTACAAAATGGTTACTAATTTTCGTGATATCACATAGCTTCACCTTTTTTATTATATTCTATTCACTCACATTTTCCTTATTTACTTCTCTCATTTGCTTATAAATTTTCTTTAAATAAAATAGATGTTTGTCCAGAACGAATCATTAAGCTATAAGTTGAATAGTTGTAAAATTATATAATTAGATGTATTTATCCTGGAGAGATATCCTTATATGCTACAGTTTGTTGTTGTATCTCTTTTATATATATTAATGTACTTTTAGCACAATTCCGGGGATAATAAAAAACTTTACAAATTAACTTTCCTTGACCTTTTATCTGGGAGGTGTATACAGGAACCTCACGTCTGGGAGTTCTGTCTTGGACGTCAAAACAGGAAACTGTTCTTTTTTTTCAATCAGTTTTTGTCTATACCAGACATGGCATAAGATAGGAACTTTCTCCAAGAATTCTTGCTTATCTCTCTGAATCGGACTATGTGGATTACAGAGCTCAGGAACGGTACGGGCACAGGAATGTACCTATGTGCACAGGAACGGCAATAACAACTGGTCTCCCAGGAACTGTCTATACTTGGAGTTTTTTTATCCCGGGAATTGTGCTAAAAGTACATTAATATATAAAAAAGAGATACAACAACAAACTGTAGCATAAGGTAAGTGTACCAAATAGGGCCCACTTAACGAGACCTAATTTTTGAGGGTATTAAAAACGCTGAAAATAAAATCAAAATCACAACCAATGTATTGTCACATAATAAGACTATATCAGCAATATTTTGAATTTGTGTTTAATTTGTTCATATTGTGATTTCCTATACTGTAGAAAATTACTCTTTATGGGCCAATTAAGGAACATATTGTTCTTAATAAGTCCCATAATGGTACCAAATAAGGCCCATTTTTTGAAAAATGAAGAATAATATTGAAACATATAAATATTGAAAGTATTTCATTTATTCAATCAAAAAGAATATTCAGTAACAGTCTGGGCAATGAAAATTTGACTCCTTATCAGCCGCAGTAAGCCCCACGCACTCTTCATATATCCTTCACAACGTCATAAAGGACCAAACCAAGTTTCCTTTTTCTGTTTCTCGTTTTCTGAAAAAAAAATAGTTGGTGGTAAACAGTTTTAAATATTAATTTTGATTTTACTTACTACTGGCACGTTTTTTAATTCAAATTAGTTGAATAAAAAAACCAGAAAAGCCTAATTATGTTTGTTTATAAGCAAAGTTGTGAAATTCCAAGACATGCATTAGGTTAGTCTTACAAAATGTCTATAGTTTCTGGTGTGTTTCAAATAAGGCCCATCCGGGCTTTAATAGCAACACTCTGCATGGCGACACATTCTTAGAGATCCACCAAGTTCAACTTTTCACGAAAAATGTAATTTAATAGGCTTCAAAAAGACACAGATTGAATATGCAAATGACGTAAGAAAACATCATAAAAGATACATAATATTATTCGAGTCAGAAATTATAAGGATGTACTTACCTGTATATTAGAATCTAAGTACCCTCTTACACATTTTGTAGCAAACTGACTAGAAAATTCCGTTGTTCGCACATGTGCTTTGTGAAATACGTTCATTTGTCACTAGATGGGTCTGATCTAATAGGAAATTGCAGAAAACGCGATTATTCATATAGCGTATGGATTAACGGGTGGGTGGGTCTTATTAGGGACCGGCCTTTATTTGGTACATCTACCTTATAAGGATATATGTCCAGGATAAATACATCTAATTATATAATTTTACAACTATTCAACTTATAGCTTAATGACGTATGGGTTTTAACGGTAATGTACGGTACACTTTTCTCAATCACCAGATCAATATTATTCATAGAATCACTTCCAATGCGACTCATTTTCACTACATAAGCTGACTAGCACTGTTTAAAAACAATATTACCAAATTTATTGATAATAAAATCAGAAAAATTGCTTTGCGTCATTTTCTGGTGACCTAGGAGACCATAATTACATGTTATCAAAGGTATTGTAATTTTTGGTAACATCTGCCGCGGGTAAACTCGAAAAAACTGCTGACAGGTGCTGCCATACAGCTTTTTCATCTAGAAACCACTTGTTATTCAAAATTGCGCGATTGTAATTGGTGGAAATTAAGACGAGGGAAATAGTCAAATTAAATATGTAGACCTAACGATGGGGAAAGTCTATTTCCTTGTTTTACTCCATTCTTTATTTCAAAAGGTTCTGAAAGGTCTATAAACTTTATTTTGGATTTAGTGTTTATTGGTGCGGCTTTAATTGATGCTAGTGAGAGTAGATATGCCAACCCTTGTTCTTTTAAAATGCATTTAAGATTCGTGGCCCATCGAGTCATTTTATTTTAGTATAACTATATAGTGCTACTAGAACCGTTTGTGTTTATTTTATAGATATTTCCTATAAAAAACATTCAGTGCCGCCACCGACTTCTATTCCTTTCGAACATACTTTCTTCCTAATCACCAGAGATTCATCTTGTCAGTTTTCTTAAAATAAGCTTAAAAACATGACTGTCTATATAGTGACAAATAATATTTTTCTCTTGATTAATATTGTGAAATCTACTTACATTCTTCGAAAGGGTTTAAATAAATAATCCAAAACAACTTTTTGTTTTCTACATTGTACTGTAACTTCATACCGTTTACGACAATGCCAAATTGAAGCAAATAAAAATATAATTTTCATTTTAATTTAAAAAAAAAGCATTCAACCGAAAAACTACAATATCTAATAATAATGTTATATAACTGATCTGTAACCAACCACAGATATGAAGTGAAACGTATATAATAGCATTAATAGGTATGCGGAAAGGCTCTATGTATTTGTGGGTACACATCTTATTCAGGGACCATTTGACAGGCGTCACAATAACAATGAATGTAGCTGGAGGCAACCGATAAGCCCTCTATACTACTAACACACGTTCGTTTCACTTTAGTTGGGGTTGTTGTATTTCGTTAACCCCGTATAATCTTTTACAGTTTCAAGACCACCGTAGATGAACTGAAGGGTAGACACTACTTTTTTAATTGTATCTAGATGGAATTATCTAGGTAGGTATAGACAGAGAGAAGCTTTTTTTTATCTGTTTGAACGAATCGTTTTTCGGTCTATCCGACGTCGCTCATATTTATGTATACCCATCGTGACACCGTGAAATATTTTTCAATAAAATGCAGTTTAAATTTGCTGCTGAATAATATTTTTATATAGTCTATTTGGAAATGATTGATGTCTTAATATTTATAGAGCTACTCGAAAATAGCTTGTTAAAATCGTAAATCGGTGCCGGAGACGTAATATCTATCAATAAAAGAAGCAAGTAAAACTGACAACATCAAACAATTGAGATAGGTATATTCATGTTCATAACAAGCTAGAAAGCACTGAAGTGTAGAACCTCTTATTATTTTTCTTGGCTCCATCGATGATAGTTCATTGGAATCCTTGGAAGATGATGAATAAAATCTAAACATTAAGTTGTTCAAATGTAAAAAGTAAAGAACGTTTCACAATATTTCGTTGACTCGGCATCTGCTAAGGGTTTAATAATAAAAGTTTATAAATCCCCCGTTGTACAGTAAACGTCAGTAACAGATCCTTAGTCGGTAAAATTTAGATACTAAAACATAAATTAAATATATTTTATGAAAAAAATCACTGAATGTTTCAAAACAAATTTAACTTTTATTTATTAATGGGAATTGAATAAACTAAACTGTTGAAACATACGAGGTGGCCCACCTTATACGCTTTAATTTATTTCATCTAATAGGCATATATTACCAAAAAATGGCTTAAAATAAAAAGATGTAGTTTAATAATGGCCACATTTTGAAAACATTTTGTACTCTACAGGGTATCTGTATATATATCGTTCTTCGGATTATATCCTTTTGCATTTGTTCAAAACATTTGGTTTTATTAGCGTCACTTCGTATTTTTTGTTTTTGTATTGGCTTATTGATAATGTCTTTTACTGTGGATATTGGGGTTATGGTCAACTTACATGTTTCTACTAAGACCTCGATGTTTCAATAATTCAAACACATTTTTCACAATTCGCTTCGCATCCGGCGATAAATGCACTTTTTTGCCCTAGGACGCCACATACTTAGTTTTAAACACAAGATTACTTTCGGAGTGAAATGTTTATTACAAACTGACAATATTAAAAATGTTTATCCCGAAATCCCCACTTTCTATTTTTTCTATAAATATTTTAATCCCCTTATATGTAAATATAAAAAGGGCATTGGAAATAAAGTAGGTAGGTGCAGTACAGGTCAGAAAAATGAAAACAAGCAATGAAAGCTCTTTTTATATTTACACATTCAGATTAAAATATTTATAAGTATGGTGGTCAACCATTTATCGGGAAAAATACTTTTAACTTGAAAATTAAAAATTCGAAAATATATCTTCCGAAACCCAAATAAATAATAGAATGATTGAATAAATAAAAAAATTAGTCTCAAATATTATTTTACCAGCCAAACATTTCAGTTGTCAAATAATCATACTATTAGGCATAATCTTTTCGCTTTTCGAAGCAACGAGTACGATACTGTGCTATTGTTATTGGATTAACGACTACCTGCTGTGAGTAAGGTAGGACGAAGAGAAAATTACATACAATGTTTAAAAAACTAAAGTGTGTTCATGTTCATTCTTCTACTCTTTTGATTTCAGTTACTTAATCCTAATTTAAGTAGGTACATTTTATGATGTTATTGTATTTTGCTTGGGTCTAATGTTGTTCGAGATAGACATACTGAAAGTTGCACTATAATTTCTGTATTCTGAGAAATAAGAACGTAAGACAATTATTGTACTCTTCTGCTACTAACTTATGGAAAAATGTTTTTTAACTGATGCCAAAAACATCATACAATAATTTTCAAATAGACTATAGTAAGATTTTTTTTCTACTCCTATACTATAAGTTGTTAATTAAATGCCTATTTTCAGTTTCATAATGATACTCATTATAACACTGGTTTTCATTATGAAACTGAAAAATTGACCAATAGAAATCTAGATTTTTAAATAACCAAGTAGACAGACCCAATATTTTCTGTAGAATGTTTGACAGATTCTAAGAGATTCATGTTTTATGACAGTCTCAATCTTTTGCGTAAGTCAAAATGTAATTTATAATTTATCTTGTTTAATGTTACATATGAATTCGCTTATGTTTATTGTTAATAGTTAAATTAAGTTCATAGTTATTATAGTGGTTATTTTGTTGGAATAAAAATTAAGTTGAAGAACTTATTTTTGTTTCATATTTTATTTTTTATTTTTTGTATAAAAAAGTATTAAACAATTTAAAAAAGCAATGTTGTTGAATTCAAATAAAATTTCTTGTTCGTAGAAAAAATAGTGTATGCAACTCTCATGTAATGGTTATCAATACACTCGCATTAACCATACGAAACTCGCCTTCGGCTCGTTTCGTATCCCGGTGAATGCTTGTGTATTAATAACCATCATTACATGATCGTTGCATAATAACTATTAGAGCCTAATTTTTTGTCATTCATAGCATCTATGATTGTATAACAATAAAATGGAATTTTTTTATAGACGAAGATAAATCATGTTTTTGATTTTATACAGGGCGGGCTTAGGATAATATTTTGTTTGAAAATCTATATATCGACGAAGTGGATATATATTTTGATAGTCGAACAAGTGTGATGGAAATATGCGAAAAGGAAGCTGTTTTTGTATCGATGAAGGCTGTGACGATAGCGGAAGCTTATGTTTTGTTTTCCTTTGCAATATTTCTGGGATATTGCTTTTACAGTACACTTCATTTTTTTTATTTTTTTTTCAGATTTATAGTATTCACGAGCGTCCCGAAACGGAAAAAAATGCCGTATCTATTCTTTCCTTTTTTTATTCAGTACACTTTTCTATAAAAAAAATTGGAACAAAATAAAATGTATCAAATTCAAACGTAATTTACTGTGAAATGTCCCAACAATACTTCGTTGAGTTCATGTATAATGTTATAAAAAAATCCATTGTAAGTAGAGAGAAAAAATCTGTGAATAGTTGAAATCCTCACAAGTATTTGGCAAAGTGGCCAAAGACCACCCAACGAGATGAATGCCCTTTAACAATAAGGGTTTATATATGCCCTATTAAACAGGGAGGTAAACACGAATCCCAGCATCTGGTCAAGTGATGATTAGTTCACAAATTTCTTAAAAGATATTTGCCGGATATCTCGAATATTTTCAGTATTTAAATAAATATTTGTTTTGGATTGTATTCCAATATATGAATGGAAAGAGACGTTTCATTCATAAAACTTTTCAAATGGAATGTGGGTTTCGAGACGTGTTTTATCACATTAAATTTATTTTATAAAAAAAGTGCAATGTCATTATAAAAAAAATTAATTTAATGAATTATTTTCCAATTCACGGTAAAATTTGTTAGGGAAGCTTTCAGAATCTTTTGAAATAAAAACAGGAGTTTGACAAGGGGATGGACTTTTCCCATTATTGTTTAACCGGATCTTGGAAAAGTTTTCCAGGAATGGCGAAAACAAAAAAAGAAGCATAATGCTAAACAATTATTAAAGTTGACAGTCTAGCTTTGACCTTGCATTTTTTGGTTAGAGACACAATGTAATAATAACAAATTTATCTAGTAGAAGATTTGCATAGAAAGTAAGTAGGTTAACAAATTTCATTTGAAAAAAACATTAATGACAAATCGATTCATGAAATAAATATTTTTTATATAAACGGTCCGAAATGGGCAGTCTGTATATAAACGGTCTGCGCGATATATATACGGCGTCTTTTCACAAATTGACTGTAACATATATACATAAACAATTCTCAATTATATTCAAGCGATTTTTCTTAATAATTATCTAAACCCAATATAATTATACCTACCTATGAAACAAAATTTAATGGCTAGGGCTAGGGTACAACTCTGCCTAGACTCGGCTGCCTGCTGATAAATCAAGTGCTGGGTGATTTATGACCTTCTTAGATCTCTGGTCGTACTTTACTATCTGGTGCCAACATAAATAATATCAAAGTTTATTTATTTATTTCGCTGGAATCCACAGATGTTGTCTTGTATTATTTAAAAGTAATAACCATCCAATGACCAATTTTTTTGTGGTTTCTCAATATATGTGATAAATGGATAGAAACTGATTTATTTAAACTTTGACAATGTACATAATTGAATCTTTGTAAAAAGGATGAAAATTTGAAGATTTCTGCAATTCTACATTTTTCCTTAAATGTGACAACACCGCTTATATTGAATATTTACGTTTGTTGACAGATGTTTGTATTGATTTTGACCAAATTTTATCGTATTATTTGATAAATAAATAATATTTTACCCATTCTAATAAGAATACAATAGTTTTGTTTAGTTCTGTATATGGTATTGTTGCACTGTTGATAATATTCGCTATTCTTGTTTTGGAATGGAAGAATCGATTTAGATCTTGGTTACAAACAAAGTGTGTTGTCAGTATAGCGGGATGTTCATCTAGTCTGTTGAATGATCGAAGCTATAGACCAAACCAGCATGACGTCACTGACATGGCCATCTTTACTGGTGGGCACATTCTATTCAGTTTTCATAGTTCACCAGCAAACTACGGATATTAGGTTAGATTTAGTTTAGTTTAGACTTTAATTAGTAATTAGTTCTTAAGGGTATTAAAACGCCATCGTTTTGTAGTGTTGTGAAGTATGGAGTACCGAATAAAGAAATAAGGTTTTTTTTTCGATTTCCGCATGAAGGTGAATATTTAAATCATCTATCCGCCCAACGTCGTCGTGCTTGGATTCCTGCTTCAAAAAAGGCCCCTTCAGTGACTCCCAGCATAACTTAAACTTGGCGAGTGTGTTTTAGACATTTTATCGTAGGTTAGTTAGTCTTAATCAGTTGAGTTTTCTCAATAAATAAGTTTCAAAAATAATTCTAAGGAAGGAAAACTTGCATCCTGAGTGGACTCCTACCGAAAATATGGACTACACCTCAAGTGGAAAACCAGATGAGGTTTTTTTAAATCATTGTGAATGTCGAACCTTTGAAAAACAGAAAAAACATTAAATTATAACTCTGGTGATTTTCAATAATCAATTTAAAAAATGTAGGTTCATTTAGAGAATAATAAATGAAATGTCCTGCGTTGCTTAAAACAACAAAAGTGTCAATCTGCTATGTTGATATCCCCAAGGTTAAACCAGATTCGTAATATTTGTATGCTTGTAAGCTTTCATAAGCTTTTAACTATGCACCATTGTAAAAACTATGAATTAAAATTTAATAGTCCACCAAGACCATTGTAAGTGAATTGGGTAGTTCACCAGATTGCATAGAAAGTTCTTTGGTCGATATAAGGATCAATATTGTCTATAACACGAATTTTTTTGTCGTACGAGCACTTAATAACACCTTTAAGAGATAACTAATGTGTTCTTCGAGACTATTTTGCAACAAATTTATCAAAATTCCACCAGAAAAATTACCTTTTAAACCAAACACATGCTAAAACCCTCACTAAACGCGCCCTCCAGCAAATATGACCGACCTGTCAAAGTCAAAGTCTGCATTTTCATTGCCACCATGCCAGATTGGTCAGAAATTCAGACCAAAGACACTTTGTTGAGTCTTCCTGGTGAAGACTTGAGGATAATCTTTTTTGGCAGTTTGAGATCAACTTCGATGTTACAAGGTAAGAGCTAAGTGCTTCAAACTAGCTAAAAATATTTACAATAAAAATCACTCTAAGAACACTAAGCAGTAATCAAACCAGAATTCCTTTAGATGCATAAGGGCATTTGAATAGAAAAATCGACTTGGAACAAACCTGAAAAAGGGAAAGAAAAATGGTTTGAAAAATACTAGGCCCAATTAACATTGACAATCAAACTTGCAAACTTATAGACTTCGAAGTAATAAATAAATGTATAAGAATACTCGCACATACATTCTGATATAAAAAAGTTGACAGGATAGAATCGACGAGGTTAACAAAAGTAAATTGTGGAAACAATGAAATGGATCGCAGGAATAAAAAAATACTGAAATGCATCTGGTATATTACAAGAAGTAGCTTTAGATTTGAAAACATTTAAGCTATTTTTAATTGGGAAGTTGACTAGAAGGATACACTCTTAAAATGCCAGCAGTGATTGTTCCTCGCATGGTCCAAATGGGTCAATGCACGAATAATAATAATTTACAATGCTTTTTAGGTACACACTGCGTACAAGAAACCGTTGAGAAAGTTTTTATGTCGACAAGATGTGTTAAAAACGGTCCTCCTTAACCTTTAGCTTGTCTTTTTTTGTGCAACGTCCCCTTCATTCTTGATTTTGTAATTACCAACTTTTTCACATTTTAATTAAAAACTTGTACATAAGTGTTGTACAAATGGAGATATTTATATTTATCGTACCCCGTATAATTTGAAAAAGCAATTATCTCTCAGTTTCAAAATACAAAAGTATTTTCTGCGTGTTGCGGTGGTCCGATAATATGGCCACATCTCCATAACAATGCATTTTACTCATCCCGAATTTCACAGCTCACTTTGATATGATAATGAAAGCTTTTGATCTCATTGCTATGCCGATCCGCTCGATTCCCATCCCATTCTATCTGCATTCTATTACGATCTGTTATCACAACCGTTTGATTCCTGATGTTTTATTAATTTAGAATCTGCTTTCTCTGGAATTATTCGATATAAAACAGAAAAATTCGTACATGTATACCCTCCGATCGTATTTTGAGAATTTAGAAAAAATTATTTTTAAGAATAGTACAGGATTTGATGGAAAAGTGCAAGAGAACATTAGAAACGTGAAGTATTCTTTCTACTCCGATACTTTAATTTTATTAGCAGATATGCAGGAATTGTACTTTAATGATATCCAATAACAATACAATAACAATAGGTTAGTTAGGTTTATGATGAATGGGTCTGTCCACAATGCGGATCGCAAGAATCTTTTGTGGCTCACACCAATTCATATTCTACGGAACAATTCAGCTTCTTTATAATGTAACATCCTAATCAATATCCAATATGGCTATGACTAAATATCTGATATATCTTCAATTAATTAAATTTAACTCTCCGCAGTTTACTCGTGAACGATTAAAATTTGTGCATGGGTGTCTAATGCTAAAAGTGTGAGAGTAGAAAAACAGTGTATGCAACTAGCATTTAACAGCTATCAAGACACTCGTATTCATTATGAAGTTCAAACTCAACTGTTTAAGATCTAATCAGAAATTTCGACAATTTGGCAGCATACGTCAACCTCACTGACTTTAGCTCACAAAATGGTCAATTGTGCTGAGTTATTTTGTTATTAATTGTCGACTCAAATTGAAAATTCTAGCGACTATGTCCCTCATGTACATATTTAACGTAATACCATTATTATGCGCTTTTCACTTGATTTTCGGTGTACTGCCCCTTATGATCAGCGAAAGTACAAATTAGGGAATGAAGCTACCAATTAATATTTAGCAAATATACTCAAAGATTGAGCGAACAATATGCGGAAAATATATGGCTAAAACTTTAAAGAAAGCACGGTTAAAACTGTTTATAAGTTAATAACCCCAAAAATACTTATGGAAAGAGACTACAATGAATACAGTAGGAAAATCAATCCATTTGAGGACGTAACTTACAAAGAGGCAAGGGAAGCGAGACTCTAAGCGAAAAGAACTTCAATCCATTCCTACATTGCTGTCAATGTGTTCTGTCGTCTCATTTGCATCATCGCAGAATCTGAAGCTCCAAGAGCAATTTAGCGTAGTAAGCAGAAGGTCGTATAGTTCATTCAACAGCCTTTTTGGTGTGCGTCATCGTTTGTGACGTATATCCGGGTTTTGGGTATGTCGGTATTTAATTTGTTATTTTGACATATAGCTAACCTTTAATTTGATAAATAAAATCATCAGGATCGTATTCAGCCAAATTCGAAAAGGCTATGAAATTAATAATACTTGGGATATGAAAACACTGCAAAATAAAACAAATTGTATATTTAATTTACATATTAAAATAATTTAATATTGGTAAATATAGTCCTGCATTTGAATAGATAAAATGCTAACAATAAGATCAATATTCACTTTTCATAAATAATAATTTACCGTAAACAACAAAGTATAGACCTGACGAGAACTGTCAGTTGGACATTGGAAAAATACGTAACACACGAAAGGAACGCCTGCATAGTATTTTGAACGATGTAATTTCGCTCGATTGATAGGTCGCGTTTGCGCGTAATCTAAACATCAACCAATCAAATTTTTGTAAGTCAAAGATTAGGGTTAACGTTTGTACTACGTTTAAACGGTTTATTATTGTGATATTTTGATTAGGATTAATCACAGACCTGCCTTTTTTCCATTTCTTCCAACGTATTGTGTTAGAAAGACATTAACAATCAATGACGCACACCAAGAAGGGTATTATATGAACTTTATTAACCTTTTTGCCTGTCTTTGGTATAGAGTGTATTACCTGTAGGCTGCACTATGTTCCTTTTCCCATTTTCGGACTTCTTCCACGATACGGCTTTTTGTGATACCACAAAATGGTTCGGGTCCGATGAATGGAGTACAAGCCTTTGCGAGACCATCTGCAATCTCGATTCCGACAATTTCTAATGCACTGGCACCAACAACAAAGTTACTTTGTAGTGACTAGCCAGCTGCTTAAGGGATTGTTTGCAGTTCCAGACTGTTTTATACTTATATGTTGTAGACCTCAAATGCTCTAAAGCATGCCTGGCTGCCAGATGCAATAAATATTCTGGATGAGTTGAGGCGTTTTTTGAGGTACTCTTGATCACAGATATCTATTCCGCTTGGAATATTGTTCGAGTGTTTCCCAGGGCTGTTGATATCCTAGTATCAGGACCTGTAACCCCTATTCCTACTCCTTCGTTTGTATTTGACCCATCAGTGAAGGACCCTCCAGTTATTAGAGCGATTTCGTTTTGTATTAACTCACATTCGTTGATAACAACATCTAACGAGAGTTCAAAATCCTGTTTCGCAGACATATAGTCCGCATCTTCATGGATTGGGCTGCTCCAATGCTTAGTATGTCAAGATGCCCAGTTAGATTGCCGAGTTTCGAAGACTTAGCCTGTGTCATCATGTAGGCATTTTCCAGAGCGATCCTCCGTACATGTAGTGCATTACCTCTAAGGCTGCGCTGGGGCACGATCTCACTGCACCTGTAATTCCCTTGCAGACGAGTCGTTGCACTTTATGCAGTTTTTCCCTTTTGTTGCGTTGGTTTGGTGGTGGTAAAAATTGGCCTGACAACCGTTAGATATGATCAGTAGATCATTTTCGGTTTCAGACCTCACGCTTTCCCAAAAAGACCCCATATTGCAGGTCACAATCAGACAGCATTTTGCGTACATTCTGATCAAAAAAATAGAAAATGGAATTTGTTACAGGGGTCAAAACAAAAAAAATGATTTTTCGCTATTTTTTACTTTTTTTGCAAAAAAAATTATTTTAAATAATGATAACGGTGCACACTAGTTCGCTCCGGCGGTCAGATTTTAATCCCCTACCCGAAAACATCATAGGTAAGTTCGCTCCCGCACTGAATTTTATGAGGGGTGGTTGGGATTTTGGGATAATTACTAATACCTGGAAGGTTTTAAATCTTCTTATGAAATTTTAATTTCATTGGTTGAAATGTTAAGTGAAAAGGGAAAACCTATGTTATTAGTCAACGGTTAGCTTAGGTTAGGTATGGAGCAGGTAGATGGACATATTGGTCGCTCCAACGGTCACACTTTAATCCCCGCCACGAGAACGTCACAGGTAGTCGGAGCGAACTAGTATGGTACCTTTGGAGCGAACTAGTATAGGATTAACAAGCCCAACTGACCGCGGGAGCGAACTAGTATGCACCCAATGAAAATATTCCGATTTTAGGTTCATATAGAACGCAATACTATGAAGAAAGTAACTGCCTATTTTCAAAACGATTGCAAGTTCAAAAAAAGTGGTTTTAGAAAAACACGTTTAAAAAAATAGTACCGATAAAAGCAAAGTCAAGGCAGTCACTTTAATGGCTTATAACAATTGAACGAATCGGAATTTTCATTCAAAATTTTGGGAACATATTTTTCAATAGTTTTGCTAACAATTTATGAAATAAAAAAAATCGATTTTATTAACCGTCTAACCCTATTTCCCCCCTTAATGCTAACTTCATCCTCGTGAATAATAGCCATCATTACACGCTTATAGAATAATATACTATTTTCAATTTGCAGTTACCATGGTCATTTTACTGTGTGCCGAATTAATATTAAATGTAATTAACATTGTATATTTTTTCAATTCATTTTTATTAATCAAATCAAAATATATAAAAAAATACCATCGGTATGGAAAATTCGTTGAGCTGTTATTATTCGGTTGAATTTATAAAATAATAAAACATGAAAAAAAATTGAAATGGACTAAGCTCCTGCATTTTGTGTACTATGGCTCGGAGCCGACATAATAATAAGAAGAATGAATTTTTGTTTCTACGTTTACTGCAACAGTAAACAGGGGTGAGTCAAAATGATAATTCGAATGTGATTTTTGGAAGGAAATTTGGAAGCAGTTTACGTGGCAACCGCTTATATATACAAAAAAAGAGTAAGGACAATTGTTAAGGATTAGGTTTAGTATATTAAATGAAGATTTTACAAATTACTATTAGCAGATGTTCTATCCTTTATATATTCTATTGAAACTGTGGAATTTCATTAAAAAAAAACTTTAGGTTTGTTCCCAAAGCGAATTTCAAACATGTTATTAACGTTATAACTACATAAAAATTTTTGGAGGAGGGTTTATTTATTTGTATACTCATTACTGCTTATTTTTTAGTTTTTTCATTTCGATTTTATTTAAATTGTTCTGTATATCGTTTTACATATTAATTTAGATTTTTAGTAAAATGTAGCGTAGAAAATCGAACCTCAATTATGTATGTATTATGTAATATTATATCATGTTTTGTCAAAAACCCTTCTCTTCAGCATGGAATTTCAAAAGACATTTAAAGGTCCAACACAGTTATGTATAATATAATAAGTCTTTTAAATAAAAATATGAAAAGCCACTTTATGTGCAAATAAGTAAGAACCGAGTTTACAAGTTGTTGATTATGTCAAAATTTCATGCACAAAGTTTTTCAGAATATGGTTTTCTATACAATAAAATATTATTAACTACCCAAAAACATATGATAAAACAGAGAAAAAATATAAGAAACGAGATCATTTATAATTGAAGCAGCATATTTTGCAACAAGTAGAAGAAATAGCTAGGAGTCATAAGCTCTAATAACAGGATCCATCGAACACAAATTTGGTATGTTAGTAATAAAGGAAATTGCAATTAACAATCTCTAGTTTTTTAGGATTTTTTTTATCGAATGAATGGAAAAGCAGATGCCTCCCAAACTGGCAAAGCCCCAAAAAGATCATGGAAATATGATTGAAGATTCAGAAAGTTGAGAGAGAAGTAATTTACTTCACACTGTAAACTTTTCTTACTTAACTATAAAGTGTATTATCAGTTTATTGTCTCTAAGTTTATACCGACCTATCTCATAATAGTTATTTACGTATCAAGCTCGGAAAGTGATACTTCACAGGGCGAGCATGCAAGTTTCAGGGCGACGCCGAAGGCGGAACCTTGAAGGCATGGGAGTCCTGTAAATACACTTTCTGAGTGTGGCGCCTACAATATTTTTTGTGCAGCCACCATTAATTTGACAATAATATAGGAACAGAATATTTATTGCCCAAAATGTATTACAAAACTTAACTCATTTATCATTAATATTTATGTTGAATGTGCAGTTATGCAAAGTACAATTATTAAACGTAGATGTTCCGGTCAATTTAGGAATCATAATATTTGTGTTATCAATAATATTGGATTCGATTCTTGAAATTCCAGGTTGGTTTTCTTCATTATCTACGTTAAGAATTTTATTTGGTGTTTTTAATTTGTTCTGAATTGAATCTTCGATGTAACCTTCTGCCACTGTCGAAGATTTCCATCCTTCGAAAATTATCTCTGGCTAGATTGTGATATTTTGTCTTTAATGAAAATTTTGACATAAGAGTTCGGGAAAGTAGGTACTTTGCCGAGCAGTTCTGTCACTTTCCGAGCAGATAAGACAATTTTCCGATCTACACCAGCAACGACGCACTTTCCGAGTTAAAAAATGATCGGAAAAACGCATTTTCTAAAGTGGCAGCATAATAAAGAAAGGTGAGCGGTCGTCGGACCGCCGACAGAAACTTGCTTCTTATGCACAATAGAATGACCATTTTTCGTGAATTTTTGACCATTTTTCAAAAATTTTGACAATTTTTGACAATTATTAACCATTTTTTCAAAATGTTTGACAATTTTTTCAAATTTTAACAATTATTGACCATTTTTGACAATTATTGACCAATTTTGACAGTTTTGACAATTATTGATCATTTTTGACAATTTTTCAAAAATTTTGACCATTTTAGACCATTTTTCCAAATTTTAACAATTATTGACCATTTTTGACAATTTTTGAGCATTTTTGACAGGTTCTGACAATTTTTGACCATTTTTGACAAATTTTCAAAACTTTTGACCATTTTTCCAGATTTTAACAATTATTGACCATTTTTGACAATTTTTGTGCATTTTTGACAGGTTCTGACAATTATTGACAATTTTTAACCATTATTGACCATTTTTGACAGTTTTTTATAATTATTGACAATTTTTTCAAAATTTTAACAATTTTTGACCATTTCTCAGAATTTTAACAATTATTGACCATTTTTGACAGTTTCTGACAATTATTGACCATTTTTGACAACATTCAAAAATTTTGGCAATTATTGTTAATTTTTCAGAATATTTAACAATTATTGACTATTTTTGACCATTTTTTAAAATATTTAACAATTTTTGACCATTCTTGACAATTTTTGACAGATTCTGACAAATATTGACAATTTTTGACAATTTTTCAAGAATTTTGACAATTTTTAACAATTATTGACAATTTTTGACAGTCTTTTGGAATTATTAACCATTTTTTCAAAATTTTGACAATTATTGACCATTTTTCCAAATTTTTGACAATTTTTGACAGATTCTGACAATTATTGACCATTTTTGACAATTTTTAACAATTATTGACCATTTTTGACAGTCTATTAAAGTTATTAACCATTTTTTTCAAAATGTTGACAGTTTTTGACAATTATTGACTATTTTTCCAAATTTTTGACAATTTTTGAAAATATTTGGCAAATTATTAACCATTTTCTCTAAATTTTGACGGTTTTTGACAATTTTTGACGATTTTTCCAAATTCTTGACAATTTTTCCAAATTTTGACAATTATTGACCAATTTTGACAGTTTTGACAACTATTGATCATTTTTGACAATTTTTCAAAAATGTTAACCATTTTTACAAATTTTAACAATTATTGACCATTTTTGACAATTTTTGAGCATTTTTGACAAATTTTCAAAACTTTTGACCATTTTTCCAAATTTTAACAATTATTGACCATTTTTAACAATTTTTGTGCATTTTTGACAGGTTCTGACAATTATTAACCATTTTTGACAGTTTTTTAATTATTAACAATTTTAATTATTGACAATTTTTCCAAAATTTCAACAATTTTTGACCATTTCTCAAAATTTTAACAATTATTGACCATTTTTGACAGTTTCTGACAATTATTGACCATTTTTGACAACATTCAAAAATTTTGGCAATTATTGTAAATTTTTCAAAATATTTAACAATTTTTAATCATTTTTCAAAATTTTAACAATTATTGACTATTTTTGACCATTTTTAAAAATATTTAACAATTTTTAACAATGATTTACCATTTTTGACAGTCATTAAAATTATTAACCATTTTTTCAAAATTTTGATAGTTTTTGACAATTATTGACCATTTTTTCAAATTTTTGACAATTTTTGAAAATATTTGGCAATTATTAACCATTTTTTCAAAATTTTGTCAGTTTTTGACCATTTTTAAAATTTTTTGACAATTTTTCAAAAATTTTAAGAATTATTGACCATTTTTGACGAATTTTGATTGTTTTTGACAATTATTGACCGTCTTTGACAATTATTGACCATTTTTGACAATTTTTCAAAAATTTTAACATACTTGGCAATTATTGACCATTTTTTCAAAATTTTAACAATTATTAATCATTTTTGACAATTTTTGACAATTTTTGACAATTTTTGACAATTTTTGACAATTTTTGACAATTTTTGACAATTTTTGACAATTTTTGACAATTTTTGACAATTTTTGACAATTTTTGACAATTTTTGACAATTTTTGACAATTTTTGACAATTTTTGACAATTTTTGACAATTTTTGACAATTTTTGACAATTTTTGACAATTTTTGACGAATTTTGATTGGTTTCAGCAATTATTGACCGTCTTTGACAATTATTGACCATTTTTGACAATTTTTCAAAAATTTTAACAATTTTTCAAAATTTTTGACAGTTATTGACCATTTTTGACAATTTTTGAAAATATTTGACAATTATTAACCATTTTTGACAATTTTTGAAAATATTTGGCAATTATTAACCATTTTTTCAAAATTTTGACAGTTTTTGTCAGTTTTTGACAATTTTTGACCATATTCAAAAAATGTTGACAATTTTTCAAAAGTTTTAACATATTTGGCAATTATTATCCATTTTTTCAAAATTTTGTCAATTTTTGACAATTTTTCACACCTATAGGTGTGCGAGCTCAGTGCGGCAAGAGAGGTTGCGCACAGTCGCTTGAATGAGTTATCGCGTGACGAACGCTTTTTCGTAACATCACACGTTTCACGATTTCACTAGCCTTCCCAAAAGCGCTATGTCGTGCTATAAGAAGCAAGCTTCAATTTAAATTTCATTGGATTAGTGGATTATTCAGAAATCTGGCAACGCTGTTGCGTGAAGAACCCTTATTCGCTTTTTCGTAACATTACACGTTTCACGAGTTCACTAACCTTTTCAGAAATCTGGCAACACTATTGCGTGACGGACCCTTTTCGTAACGTTACACATTTTACGAGATCACTAGCCTTCTCAAAAGTCCTATGTCGTGCAATAAGAAGCAAGCTTCAAAAACTATTAAATGTATCTAGCTTACCATCATTTATAAGTTTACTGTTAAAGTTGGAAGGAAACCAGAAAATACATACCTACATATTCATACCAGTTTGGTTTTAGGGTAAATTGATCTACTATACATCCACTATAGAACAAGACATCAACTATTACAAACCTCCAAGGAGCACATAATGCCGTATTTTTTTTAGATATTGCTAAAGCCTTCTTTGTCAGTATTTTGGGATATGTCAAATGAAGTATCCTGAATACTTGTTATCAATCATAGAGAACAATAAAAGTCAAAGTAAATAACAGTTTTGCGCAATTGTTTATACCTCAACAATGAGACCTGCGTGCCTCCCACTGCCTCATTTAAATTACAGTCTCTCATGTTACAACTATGATTTATTACCAGAACATTTAAATTTGCAGTATGCAGATGACGCCGCTTTACTTTACAACGACCATCACCAACGCTATCGGCGAAAAAAACAAATTGTTTATATAGACGACTTTGAGGGCACACTTTAGCAATTTTCCCGTATGAGTTCGCTCTCTACATGCTCTATATGTTTATAACAGTTAGGAACTCGCTTCGGGAACAACCGTTTGTGAACTTTCTTGGTAAACTTGTAACATTGAGATTGATCATATTTCTTAATTCAAGTCCTCGGTACCTTAGTCTTTATACTTTTTGTGCCCAAGGCTGTACTGTTCATGTGAAAAACTAGTTGTTTTTATCAAGCTCAATACAAGATCCTTCTTGGATAAATCATCCCCTGGGTTTTCTGTTCCCATGAGTTTATATCTCCAATTAGTCAATGTTTCGCATTCGAAGATAATGTGTCTCTCTTCCATGCACAACCGACTAGCATGTTTCTTGTTGAAATGTTTATAAAAAGAAACGGGGAGGCATTATTATAGAATACGTTTAAAAGGTTATCCGTTAAAAAAAATTGGGATTTTCTTTGAAAAGTCATGTATACATTACACAAAAAAACAATTAACCCTTCGCCGTTTAATAATAAAAGGTTGAAGTTACTCTATCCACAACATGTATATACACTCTGACATTCTAAACAAACAAATCCTTTAGCAAAATATAGAGACCCCAGTCGCTTAACGCACACCCGGAAAAATACAGGTGCTTTTTTTTAACTATTAAATATCATTTTCTTTCTAAATTCACTAGTTATTGAGTGTCAATTTGATTAAATATGGGTCGTTTAACGTTCAAATCGACATTTGTCTAATTGACCATGTTAAATTGAAACACATACCTTGCACGCCTCTGCTACACGCAATACCGCCTCGTATAGGCAAATGCCCTCCAGTTTTGGTTGTATATGGGAATCGGGAGAACGGGGGTTATACAGCAACATTGGATATTCCACAGTTGAATGTTTCATAGCCGGAAGCTTTTTATACATTTCACTACCGTTATTTTCATATCAATCATGGAAAAACCATTAATTAAGAGCCCCTCATTAGAAGTGAAACAATTCTATTTATATACACTTACGATTTAAGTCATGAAAAATTTGTAGCGATATTTTTGTAAAAAATCTGACCATTCCACTGAAAAAATGTAAATTATCCTGGAAACTATACCTAATGTTATAGTATGTATACTAATATTCTTGGTCGTGAAATGTAAATTTCCAATTAAAGGACCCATAAAACATGGTGTTTTTTTTGTTCGAACATGAGTTTACTTTTCAATTTTAATTTATCCTTCATTGGATATGCATGCAAATATTGAAATCTACCCTGTTATAGGAGAGTTAGTCCTCTTCGGGGTTTGAAAACAGGGTGGACAGTTTCAAGGTTTTATTGTAAACTTGTAATGTTTTTAAAAATTCAGTTATTTTCTACCTACACATCCCGAATCGGTCCTAAGGTAGGGTCATTCTAATCTTATCACAATAGATAGACGGGTTTGGTTGAATGGATGGAACATGACAGCGGCGTTACTTCAAGTAGTTTATTAAAATAATAAGTATAATAATAATCATAGATAAAACAGAACAGTATAAAAAGAAAATATTTTCTATGGTCATGTCCAGATGAAATGGCGTACAAAGCAAAGTATAATAAATTGCGAAATATTATTTTTTGTTTAAATATTTAAAAATATTTCTAAATTTTTTTCGCATTGGAGTATATAAAGGAGGTAGCGTAGAGTGGCAAAGCTGCCTAGACTTTAATCCATCGGTAGCAGCATATTTGAAATCATACTTAAAATATGAAACTATAAAACGCTGGAGCTCAGAATCGAAATTGAAATATAATAAATTCAACTTTTGACCTTGGCAGATGTATACAGAAAAAAGAAGAAACCAGGTAATTACCACACGACTTTTTCTTTTTTCGGGATGGGAAACTCATGTTCGGTCCAGGACCCAAACAGTGTTGGACTCATCCCCAAGGGGATGCCTACCAACCAAACCCACCTCAAACTCAGCGTTACCCCCGCCCTGGAATCACTACCCTAGCATACTTCGAGACGGGCGGCGGTCCTTCGCACACTCTCCGCTCACACCGTCGTCTTCTCTCTACTATCACTCCTACCTCTCATGCCATATCGATTCCTTCTCTCCCCCTAACCATGCTCTCTACTACTCCACTCGCCTCCATCCGTTCCTCCAGCATCTAAACACATGCCCCACATCATCCTCCACTTCACACCTCTTGCACACTCCAGTCACTCTTTTCCCAATCTTGTGGAGGTACCCTACTCTCGACTCATGTCACATTGAACACCTGTGTCAAGAAGTAGTTCACCTCCCCGAATTTCCGGTCGATCCAATCTCTCCTATTCCCAATCGCTCCTTTTGGCGCGCCCTCATACTCCTCCCACCTTCTCTCCATTTTCTTCTCCATCCATTCCTGTACTTCCTCTCTGGTCGCACCCCTCCAGCGTTTGTTCCTAGCTCTAGCCATCAGGTCCAATGGGTAGGACCTTGCCAGCACCGCTGCTGCCAGTCCACCCTCTGTCCTGTACCTCCGCACCGTACAGCATACTCTGCTCCACCGTCCTACCAATTACCTTCCTCATCCACTCTCCCGGCCCTTTTACATTACACATCAATCTCCTCAGCCATGCTGCCATCACTTTATCCTTCTCTGCCGTCTTTAACATATGAGTTTTGAAGAATAATTGACTATCCAACCACACCCCTAGGTATTTCACAGATTCCTCCATACGAATTTTCCTTCCCTTAACCATCACCCCTACTTCCCTCGTCCTGCTCCGTCCCTTCACTAGCAACCCCACCGTCTTATCTTCCGCCACTTTCAGTCCGCACCGCTCTTCTTCTCCACAATCTTCCTACACATTCTCTCCGCCTTTCTTTCTATCTCCGCCTCTCCCTTTGCCGTACATACCAGACACACATCGTCCGCATACACCGTAATCTCACATCCCTCTTCACATACTATTCCACAAACCTCATCAAACACACACTTCCAGAGCGTCGGTCTAGAAACCGAGCCCTGAGGCACTCCAGCCTCCGTCTTATACCTCCTTCCTCTGGAATCTACAATCAGATGCCCCGTCAGGTAGTCCTCTACCAGGTTAACCAACCCCTGCCCCACTCCAAGCCTCAGCAACGCGCTCAACACTGCACGTTTGCTGACACTGATGAAGGCGTTTGCGACGTCGAAGAACACGAGTAGGTACACTTTCTTCTTCCTCCAGTTGCCCTCCCTAGCTCTTTCCACCAAGCCCATCACCTTGCCCAGTGCCGAGATGCAAGATTTCCCCTTCGTGGACCCGTGCTGGTTTACCCTAAAGCCCCCATTCCTACCAACTTCCTCATACCAGCAGGCTGATAGGCCTGTAGTCCCCCGCCCGCTACCCCTCTCTACCCACCTTCTTCATCAGTATCACCCTGGTCAGCTTCCATCCTTCCGGGAACTCCTCCTGCCTCAGAACCCTGTTGTATAGTCCCCAGAAGTACCCCCCATTGTCATCCATGCATCATGTCCAAGTCCCCTTTTTATCTCTTCTCTTACTTTCTTCCTCATACTCTCTGCCTCGGCCTTCGTCCACTTCCATCCCCACTCTTCCAATAATTCCTTTCTCCCTTTGCTTATATCCGTCTCCACATATTTATGTAAGCTCAAGCTTTCCTCATCCTTCAGCACCCTCCAACTACTCACTCTTTCCTCCAGCCATTCATCACATGCTGTTATATCAATGAATGATGAACCCCCGTCACCCCTCACGAAGGTGGGCAGTAGTCCATCATTCAGCACAACCCGTTGGATATCAACACTTCCTCCAGGATCTCCCCTCTCCTGTCCGTTTTCTCCTCTCCCCCCCCCTCCCTACACGACTACGTTTAGGACACACCATATTTACTAATCAGTATTTAATTAAAAAAGACGATCCTCCTTTCTGTCATGTATGCGATGAGGTTATCAGCAAACATCACCTTCTAATCGATTGCCATCTATGTATGATCTACAACGTAGAACCAAAGAATACACCAGCTAACAAGAAGCGAAGCCCGACGCATTTTCTTTGATGTTTTGGTAACCAAAATTTATGACTTTGAGAGACCGTCGTTGACAGATAACTTAGTAAATACACTGAGAAAATGATAAAATTTTCAAATCTCGGCGATATAATTGGTCGACCAAGTGGAGTGTGACAAGTATCTTATTATAAAAATGGCGATTTTCAGACTTTGTTAATTTTTTTGTAATGTAACATATTATACTGTGTAACCGCTAATGACCTTTCAGGTCGATGCGGAAATTAAATTATAAAAAATTTAAAAAAAATGAAATTCACGCCATTAAGTCAGGTAACAAGGTCTTTATAATAACACAAAGGATTTATAGAAAATAATAATTAAATAAAATGAATATGTAACAAATTCCACAATTCCACAACATAAATAAACAAGTAATTAAAATACCTTATTTTTATATTTAGGGGAGACTGGGGCAAGTTGTAGCATTTCTTACATTTTGGTTATTTTTTAGGAAATTTTATGTAATAATAAATGTTTGCAATTTGAGCAATCCAATAGTTATAGAAACTAAGTAGAGAAACAGATATTTATGATATCAGAGAAAATGACACTGCAACGAAATTTGATACGAATAAAATAAAAGCAGCATCGGAAATAAGGCGAATTGGAACATGGAATGTTAGAAGTATTTTGGGGAAAGAAAAGGAATTAGAGGAAGAGTTTGAAAATACACTCTTGAAAATACTAGCTATAACAGAGACAAAAAAAGGGACAGGGGATAGTTAAAATTCATAATGGTCTTCTACTCATATACAGTGGTACTGAAAATGATAAAAGAGCGGCAGCGGGAGTTGCATGTTACATAGAAACTTAAAAGAACAAATTACTGGATGGAGGGGATGGTAGGAAAGATTATTAGTGATGGAAAATAAAAATAAAAATATGAACTCAAAAACTATAATATTTGTATATGGACCAAAGGAAGACGATACAACAGGAAATAAAGTACGTTTTTGGGAAGATCTAACTGTGGCTACATAAAATGCAAAAGGAAATAATTATACTTGGGGATTTGAATAGCAAAGTTGGAACAAAAGATGGCACTTTTATAGCAGTAATAGGAAAACATAGTGAAAAATTCAGGAATAATAATGGAGAAAGAATGCTCGATTTTTGTATATTACACAATTTTATAATAACTAATACGTTATTTGAACATAAAGATATGCATAAATATACACGTGTGATGGAAAGCAGAAATGAAAGGTCAATAATAGATTATGTATTAGTGGAAAAGAGCAATAGAAAGGAAGTATTGGATACCAAAGCTAGAAGAAGACCAGAAATAGGAAGTGACCACTACTTACTTGTCACAAAAATAAGAGAACGAGTAGAGATTACAAACTATAATAGACAAAAATTATAAAAAATAATAGAATATGAATCAGTCAGGTCATACAAACTTCAAAATAAAGAAATAGCAGAGATATACAAAATAGCATTATCAGATAAGTTCTTAAATAATTGTGATATAATGAAAAATGGTAATTTAGAACAAATGTGGGATTATTTTAAGAAACCCGTTTCGGAGACCGCTAAAGAAATTATGTGGTTGTAGCAAGAAAACTAATAAGAAAAAACAAACAGCTTGGTGGACGGACGAGATAAAATTAAAAGTAACATCAAAAAAAGAAGCGTGGAAAATGTATATAAATAACAAAACAACGGAAAACTATGAAATGTACAAAGAGAATAGGAAAAATGTAAAGGAGATGGTAGCAGTAACTAAAAGAAACCAGTGGAAAGAATTTGGCGAAAAAATGGAAAGCAATAGTAAATCAAATCAAAAGCTGTTTTACAAAACATTGAAGTCACTGAGAAAGAATAAAACTCAAGAAGTAGCATGGATAAAGAATAAAAAAGGAGATTGAGATATACCGAGAAATGAAAGCGAAGTAATTGATGGATGGAAAGAGTCTTTTGAGGAATTACTAGGATCAGACAAACAAGTTCAAGACAAAAACAAAAAATGATGCTATAATTGAGAATGAAGACCTTTGTAACTATAAAATAATTACAGGAAATATTAGGTGAATGAAAAAATGGAAAATCTCCAGGAATCGATAAATTAACAGCAGAGATGTTAAAGAATCTGGGGGAAACAGGAACAAAAATATTATTGGAAATATACAACACTGCGTGGAGTGAAAAACAGATTCCGGAAGATTGGAAAACTATCGAGGAATAAATCTACTTAGTACAGCTATGAAAGTCTATGAGAAAATTATAGACAATAAGTTAAGATCACTGATATAAAATACTCTTGAAGAATCACAAAGTGGATTTAGAAGAGGTCGAAGCATCCAAGACCACATATTTACGGCGAAACACATAATCAATAACTTCTCACAACAAGAAAAAGAGGTATATATAGGATTTGTAGATATGGAAAAAGCTTTTGATAAAGTTCCAAGGGAGAAAATACTAGAAGGAAGAGAAATCAACCACAAAATAATAGACATAGACATTTAATAAGAGTGGATATATCAGAAGCAGCTTTTGCAGATGATTTAATAATTATGGCAGGAAAAGAAAGGGATTTACAAAATATTATGGAAATCTGGGACACGGTATCTAAAGAAATTGGAACGGACAAAAATTGAACAATTGAGAAGATATAAATACTTGGGAGTAAACATAGAAGAAAATGGAACGCAGGAAGTTGAAATTAACAATAGAGAACAAAAAACGATGAAACTTTACCACACGATAAATTCGACATTTATAAATAAAAAAGAAATTTCCAAGAAAACAAAGATAAATGTATTTAAAACAATTTACCATCCAATATTAACATTCGGGTGTGAAACTTGGGAATTAACAAAAAGGCAAAAAAGTAAAATACAAGCAGTTGAGATGAAGTATCTTAGACGAGTTAAAGGAGTCAAAAAGAAAGATAAATTAAGAAATACGAAAATGAGAAAAGACCATGACATAGAATCAACACTTAAATTTATTGAAAAGAGACAATTGAGCTGGTGGGGACATTTACATAGAATGACACAAGACACAAGACCAGTTAAAGAAGTATGGCAATCAAAAATACAAAAAAGAACGAAAAAGGGAAGACTAAAACAAATATGGGATGGTACTATGGTAAGCATACTGCAAGAAAAAGGAAAAACATGGACAGAGGCAAAAACAATGGCAAGAGATAGAAATCAATGGGCTAAATTTGTACAAGAATAAAATTGTAGCTGGACCGACAAAGCATCGATGAAAAAATGGATATATGTCTTAAGCATAATGCAAGGTACTTGAAATAAGGGTAAAAGTACACCATATATACTATGGTAATTGGGTTTTTTTGATAATATATATATACAGAGTGGAAAGTCTAACTGGAACAAATTCTGTGACTTGATAAATAAATGTTTATCGCCAAATTCCTGAAACACGTCAATTTTTATTTTCAATGGTGCATATTACAAAGAGATTTGTTTATCTTTTTAATTATCTGGGGGGTTGCAGACACCCCAAACTTTTTTTTTAAATGGAAGGGTATGTTGATTAATTTTTTATTTGAAAGCTTTTTCAATTGCAAATACAATTCCATTTTTTTTGTTACTTTTTATAAGCAATGTGTGGGAAAAAAATGAAATAAGGAGATATTTACTGAAATTACTTTAGCCCAATAGCCCAATAAAAACCCTGCTCGATAGTTTTTCGGTCAATTTGAACTGATGTGATTGATTTGTCAGTACTTGTTTGCATTTCAACGTGTAAATTAAAAACGAAAAATAAGAAAATGCCCTGTTTAACCGAGTCGCATCGTATCGAAATTTTAATAATGATCGGATATGGGGACAGAAGTCGAACACAGGCTGAAGTCGCTCGTTTGTTTAGTGAAGTTAATCCAGCATTACCTTCAATTAATCGAAGTACGATTAGCAAAATTGAAACTCAATATCGGGAGTTGGGCCACGTAAGGGATGTTCCTCGAAAAAAGCTTTTAAAAGTCGACGAAGAAGCCCAGTTGAACATATTGTTGGAAGTTGAAGAAAATCCTGTTACTCCAGCTAGGCAAATAGCTCGCGTTCATGGTGTCAGTCACACAAGCGTTTTAAAAATTCTTAAGGAAGCCAAAAAGCACCCATATAAGATGCAAAACCTGCAGGAGCTTAACGAAGATAATCCTGATCGTAGACTCGAATTTTGCGAACGAATCTTCGATCTTCTAGCTTCTATCGATGGTGGAAAAATTGCTTTGGAATGGGTGGTGACTTCTGATGAGGTGACGTTCACATTACATGGGCACGTCAATCGACAGAACTTCCGTTATTGGGCTGACGAAAATCCCCGTTGCATGCGTGAATGCCATACCCAAAGGCCTCAAAAAACAAACGTCTGCGCTGGAATTATTGGGGTTCGCATAGTAGGTCCTTTTTTCAATAAAAACGTAACCAGAGAAATATACCTTAATATGCTACAAGAAGAACTGATTCCTATTAAATTTATTCCCCAATAATTTGGATCCCAACCTATTTGACCAACGGATGTGGTTTCAACAATATGGAGCACCACCACATTTTGCTCAAAATGTACGGACCTATCTTAACGAAGTGTTTCCAAATAGGTGGATTGGAAGAAGGGGCCCAATTGAGTGGCCAGCAATGGCAGTGGCCAATTTTATGGGGATATCTAAAGAGCAAGGTTTATGCCACTAAGCCTAAGGACATCGCGGGCTTCAACAAATAATCAGGGACGAAATTAGGCAAGTAACGCCGGAAGTATTACAAAATGTTCGGAATGCTGTTTATAATCGATTAGGATATTGTCAGCAACAAGGTGGAGAGCATTTTGAACATTTATTGCATTAAAGTAATTTCAGTAAATATCTCCTTATTTCATTTTTTTCCTACACATTGCTTATAAAAAGTAACAAAAAAAATGGAATTGTATTTGCAATTGAAAAAGCTTCCAAAAATTAATCAACCTACCCTTCCATTTAAAGTTGGGGATGTCTGCAACCCCCCAGATAATTAAAGAGGTAAACAAATCTCTTTGTAATATGCCCCATTGAAAATAAAAATTGACGTGTTTCAGGAATTTTGCGATAAACCTTTATTTATCAAGTTACAGAATTTGTTCAAGTAAGACTTTCCACTCTGTATCTATATATACTGTGACCAATATTATTTTTTATTTTGCTTGTTTCACGTATCTGCTAAGAGTTGCGTCGCATATGTCAGATTCTCTAGCCATAGATCTAATCGACTCATTGTTATTGATAACCCGGTTTACTGCCTGCTCCATCTCCCTCGTTTTTCTCTTGTAGTCTCTCATGGTAAATAAACTTTAATAAAAATAGCACTTTTTAACTTTCTTATTACGGGATATGTTGTAACATGTTACAATGTGCCCCGGGCAGAGTGTTACAACGTACCCCAATGTGAAATTATTATATTTCCTTTAGTTTTTTCGGAAAACAAAGGGAATATATAAAAATGTTATAAATGAAACTAACTGTTTCTAATTAATTCCACTATTTAATGAAAAAATTATGAAAATTATGAAAGGATATTGATAATTATTTCGATATTGACATATCATCGTCATTCTGACTGAACCATGATGTTAATGTTAATAAACACAATCACTAAAAAGCACAAGAATGTCTGTGTATACAAATTAATATAAAAATAACCGTACAATACACGAACGAAAACAATGTTTAACAATGGCGTAATCAATATAAAATGGAGGTTATATAAATGGCGGGCTTATTGAAATCTGACAGATCCTCGATTACGTAGCGCTATCAGCGACAGGTGGAATAACTAAATAAACGAAGACAAAATTTATAGTGGAGTGAACATAGCATGACTGAAGTGTCCAGTAAACTGTTTTGCTTATTTAACTAAAGTTCCGCCTGGCGACTGATTTTGTTACTAGATACAATGTTTCAAATTACCCCGTGTTCTCCCCGGTCTCCTCTAACCTAGGATATGTAATATTAAGATATTTCATGATCTAAGGTATCATACACTTATAGTAAGTATTTATTCGACCATCCAACAAAACCCTATTGAGTTTATGCATCATCTGTTTTACAGACCCATCATTTGACCTCTAAAGACTTTTCTATAGGACATGTCCACCAACTGACAAGTTGATTTTAGATTTGTTTTTTTATTAATTAATTTATTTATTATATGTAATGGATAACCGTTGGATGTGGCTATTTGTTTTCAGTTCCTATGAACAAATCTAATTTTGATAGAGAAATTAATATAATTAAACAAATAGCCACATCCAACTGTCATCCATTACATATAATAAATAAATTAATTAATAAAAAAGAGGAAAAAGTGGCATTACAATTAATATTTCCTGAAAAACTAGGGAAATACAAAATTACAAAACCATCACATATGCTGGTAATATTTCTAATAATATTTCAAAGATAATATCTTGTTCAACAAATACAGCAATTTCTTTTAAAACTGAAAATAATGTGAGTGAAAAATTGTTAAATGTAAAAACAAAAATACCCCCATTCAAAAAGTCTGGAATATATAAACTAAAATGTCCAGAATGTAATGCTGTCTATATTGGTCAAACAACTTGAAATTTTGAAATTAGATACAATGAACACTCACGAGCATACAGATTAAAACAGCCAGATAAATCACATTACGCAAAACATCTACTTGACACCAAACATTCATTAACACCTAACACAGAACTAGAAGTACTGCATATTTGTGATAAGAAACAAGAACTAGATTTCCTTGAAGAACTAGAAATAAGAAGACACTTAAGAGACCCACAATATGAAGTTGTCAATGAACAGATAAATCTAGGGAGCTCTCCACTATTAAATTGTCTTCTTAAGTAACAATTGTAAAGATCAGCAGATATAGTTTTCCTTGGTTTCCTATATCATTGCACAGTTATACTGATCTTAAATGGGAAAAAGATATCCAGGATATCCCCATAGGGCTAATAATACCTAAGCTTTAATATTTGTAAAATCATATCTTCTTCTTTTTTCCATTCATATATATTAAGTCAATCACAAGATAGGTCACTTACTATTTTTTGGTCTAGCCAAAATATTAAACATCAAGTAGGTATCACATAAAATGTAACTTCTGTCATTCTGACGATGATATGTCAATATCGAAATAATTATCAATATCCTTTCATAATTTTCATAATTTTTTCATTAAATAGTGGAATTAATTAGAAACAGTTAGTTTCATTTATAACATTTCCATAACTATTGATTCATGACTCTTCTTCTGCCTGCTAATTTTCTTCAGCAGTCTCTTCCAGTCATAAAATGCCTAAGATCTAGCTCAAAGTTTTCAAGTGCTCTGCCTCACGTACATCGGTAGCTTCCTTTAGTTCTACATTCAACTGGTCGCACGAACTGCGTATCCAAAACTGATATTGAAATGGCAGTTAAATATAGTGCGGTAGGTCTCATAACTGACCAAATTATTCGGTTACAGCTTCACGTACATGCATATTTTTTCGTTTCTCCGGATCCGCTAGCTACAACTTTTTGGTTTTATTCAAGCTATAAGGGCTCCGTCTTCCCTTGAAACTACCGATGTGGTTTTTTACGCATGACAAGATTTCATTTGACAATTTGTGATGCGGCTTTCCATGGGTTCCTCGTTTGTCTTTTGGAGCTGCTCCAGTCGCCTTCATGCTAGATTGAATGGTTTCAATCCTCCTTCTCGTTACACCATGCAATGAAATTAAGGCTTTCTTACAAACTGGAATCTCGATCATTTCACTACCCCCACAAACTCTCAGGTTGTAAAAAAGGAAACATTCTTTAGAGTAGCTTTTCGTTCAGCTTCTAGAGAGAGAGCAGATCGTCTCATCACTGGGGTAACACTCTTCAGACTGGTTAAGTGGGAACTCTGTCATTCACAACATTAAAACAGTCGAACTTGAGACAATCGCAAGGAGGACCAATTGAATGTGACTGAATCCTTAGTTTTTTAGCGACATCAAAAAACTGACCTGTAACTTTCCGTTTTCGGGATGAAGTAGTTGGAAGCGCTTGGGTATCTTCAGCCAATGATGAATCGTCTCCCGTGACGGAAGAAACAATACCAACCAATCCACAATATTACCTCTGCTTACACTCACCTTCAAGTACCTCACGCTAGAACTTACAACTTGGGAACATTAGACATAGGTGGAAAAAACAACAACGGGAAAATAACAATAACAAGAAACTGTGGAACACACCTTGAATCGGGTAGGGTGGAGAGAGCGAAGGGTCGACGTTAGCACGTTCTTTCTCTGTACCGCTGCAATAAACACGTTCTTTCGATATACAGATACATTCAAACAAAAACGGAACATAGGGATTTTAAGCATTGTATCAGACCTGCTTTTGAACTAGTCGACCAACATCCAGCTTCAACAGATTAAAAACACGATTATTACAATCGTTTATTTGGACACCTATAACATATCGTACAATTCCCACCACTTCCTATTCTCAACTGTGGGCGGTCCTTAATTAGCGTCAGACAGTCAGTCGATCGGTGTGTGTTCAAGCCCATAATTTTGTTTCAATTTAAAGAATCCTATTTTGTTTTATTTACGAATTTATTTTTATTTTGCAAGCCGTTATGGCCAAAAAATGTTTACTAACCCCATCAAATAATTATTCAATACTAAATCGCAGGTCGCACTTCGGACACACCTCGCACATAACTAACACATTTTGGTAGGTGAAGGGGCGGGCTTTTCTACAGTGATTCTGAATCCAGCTGTCCAGATCAATACTTGATATTCATTGAAGTGAACTTATAGAAATGTTTTGTTGGTGGACTATTTAGATCGGACAATACACTAAACCCCTATGTTCCGTTTTTATTTGAATGTATCTGTATACGAAACACTCACCGTGTACGTGCACTTTCCTGTACACTTCAATTATTAATTATTTTGTTTTATTGTATTATTAGCTTTAGTCTTTTTTCAGTAACTGTTTTTAAACGATTTTGAAATAATTGGTAGAAGAGAATGAGAGATTTGAAATATCAGTCAGGTTTCCCTCGTTTTGCTAACATGATCACTTTTGCTACTTTCCTGCTAGAAGATACATGTTTTAGTCTAAGTGCTGCATTAAATATTAATGAAAACATAACTATTCCTTTCCTGGGTAGGTTTCTTAGAATCTCGCCTATGATCCAATTAAAACCTGGTACTTTCTTAGGATTCAAATTTGTTTTTATTTCTCTTAGGGTCTGTTTTGGTGAAGCTGGTAAGATATTTTTCGATTTATCACACTATTTTATTGGAATATTATTTAATGATATTGTGTTGGGTGTATGTACACCAACATGTGAAAGGGGCATTCTGTTGCAGCACACATGTAGAAAAATGGAGTGCGAACAGTCCTGGGACAGAGTTTCTGTTTCTGGGATCGCACTGCGAATAAGTTAAAACTGAAAAATGGTGTTTATTAAAATTTCTAAAAGATCATTTCAAGGTTCAAAAAGTCGCAAGAACAATTTTTCTGAAAAAAGGACTGTCCTTTTCAAAATAAAAGTAATCTATTAGTCCATGCACTTCATTGCTTATGGGATTTTCATTGAAATAACTGTGATCTATACCAGAATACACCATTTTTAATCCCAGATTTATCCCGATACTTTTGAAAGGCAGATTAAGCAAATTCTAAAAAAGGCTTTAGTGTATAAAATTACTTCACTTCAATTTTAACGTTTTCAAATAAGCGTAAAACTCGTTATAAACTCTACGTATTTTTTTTTACTTTGATATATAGACGAAGATCAATAAAGAATTCAAGCAAACGAAAAAAGCCGACCACATCAAAGTGATCGTAATGAACAAATTAAACGGTATTAATGAGTTGCCGTAAACAAACACTTCGTGAAAAATAGAAGAAAATCGGATGTGGTTCAAAACGTAAAGCATAGGCACAGAAAAAATAGCTCAGTAGCGTAGACTTAGTGATTTTTATATAAAAGTAACAAAAAATTCGGAAAATATGTTTGAAAGATTATAACTTATTTAAACAATGGAATACATTCTTCCTTATAGGTCAATTGGAAGTCACCAACTTTTGAGACACCAGCAAGTTTAATTATGTCGAATTTCAACCAAAAAATTGGAACTAAGTTTCTTATTATCAACAACTTTGTAGCCTATATGGTAACAAATTCAGATAATGGACTTCTGGAAGTCTTCTACTAGTGAAGGTAATGAAGATGATTTCCATAGTCATTAAACTTATTTTAGTTGTAACTTCCCATTATGTTAGAATATATTTTTGCTGGATGGATTCACTTAAAATTAAAAATCTTCTATTCGGTTTATAAAATAAATATTTTGAGTAACGACACTGCTCATACGTAAACACACAGTCACGATAGATTTTTGTAAGTTTATAAAATCAACGGATTATCATCTGGTAGCGATCAAACTACTCTCTAGAGGTCTAGATCGGTTCGCGTAAACAAAAACACTGTGATGTGATGCCATCAAACATATTCTGAATGATATAAGTATGTCATTAAGTTCATAATAATGTGAAATTCGCGGTGGACTTCAAAGAAGAAGTACCGAAACCAAATATCAATAGATTTAGTTACGTCTCGTATTTCCTGGAAATCGTTTAATTCGGTTAAACCAAATATATTTTTCTTATAAGGACAGTTGAGGTTAACAACATAAACGATGAAATTGAAATTATTATTTTTATAAGTGACTTTCAAATAAAAAAAAATCGAAGGGACTCTTTTTTATGATATGTACTTTTTTACTTGAGGAAATTAAAAATATGTTGACAGCTAGCAATAAAAAAAACAATATAAATGTTTGACAAAAGGTTGTACAAACATCGCGTAGTCGAGACAAATTATAATGAAAATTGGGTTTCGTTGTCTCTTTAAATTGAAAGAAAGCTTCTTCCATATTTTTTGGAAGGTTCTTTATCTTGTAGACATTTTTAAGTCAAAAGGGTAGAGAAACAATTTTAAAATCTTTAGTTAATCAAGTTTTAGAATGAAATCGTGTGATATATGAATGACTAGAAACATAGCTCTTTCAAACGGAAATTCACGCTATATGAAAGAGTAAAAGATTATTGATGAGGTGGTTAATTCGTCTATTCCATGGAGACCTTTTCAGATCTGTTGTGGTCCTCTGAATCTAGATCACATTTTCCAGCCCGACTCTTTTTACGTAGCCAATGATCAGCATCGAGACTGAACCTTTCATGTAGTTTCTTGCCGGTGGCTTCTCATCGCCTAGTACAAGAAACCACACATTCACAGTAGCACTGGCAAAGGATGTGCTCTGCAGATTCCTCCTCTATGTAACAGAATTTGCACATAGCTTGGTCTGCCAATCTCATTAGCTTTGCGTCTATTAAGCTTACAGTGCCCTGTTAACATACCTACTACGGCAATGAAGGAAAGTATGGCCAATTCAATATTGATAAAAGATATAGAAGGTAAAGGATTATTGTCATGTCCAACAGTTGAGGAGCCATTAATGCGTTGGTTTCTTGTGTAATCACTTCAAATGGTATGGAAATAACTATAAAAGCAAAGAGAGAGACTGAAACTCCTTCCTGGGCTCAAACAAGTGGAGAAGGGAAAATATAAATTCTGTGAAATGGAAGAAATTTCCATTCACCTATTTGTGGAATGCGAGGCACCAGACTTGCTTAAACTGAAATCTGTGGATATCTTGAAATTCCTTCAATAAATAGGACTAAGTAAACTGTGGAGCTCTGAGACTTTCTTCAGAAACTGAGTAGATGAAGGGGGCTCAGTGAATGTCTAACCTAAAATCACACTTTTCTCCACGTGTTTTAACACCCCTGAGCTTTGCTTTTTTTATTTTCTTAAATTTATTAGATTTGCCCAAATTTCTGGACTCAATCCACTCAATTCTATTCACTTTTAAGTTCCAGTGAACTCATCTATGCTACAGATATAATAGAAACGACCACTGCAGTTAAACTGTACAATGATGATTAATTTCTATAAAATTTTCTTCATAATATATCGCTACCTTTTAACCGATTATCACTCTATTATTATTGAATAAACTCACAATAAAGCCAACCTATAAATTGAAGGGGGCGGAGAATCGGTTTTATTATGTTGACACTGGCCTTAACGAAAGTGCTTTGCAAATATGTTTTTCCTATTAAGCCAGAACCGTCATTTGCCCGACGAAGGGCTTTCAATGGATCGTGAAGACCGCGCCTCTAATTCTCCCTAAACTCTGATGATGCCTCGTTTTGGGGGGTTTCTTTTGGTATTGATTAGGCTTCTTAGATTCGTAAAGTGACTGAAATAACCTTTTAATCAAATTGTAAGTATACATGGAAATATCATGGAGGTCTGGTCCACGTTGAAAACTTAACCAAATTAAAACCAAAATTTTCACTATCGAAATGTTTTTATAACGTGGTGAAAACAGAAACACAGATGCGATTATGGCTTCAGATATCACACATTAAAACAGTCGGTTAATTTTATTGTAGTGTCTTTAGTAAATATCGGTTGCCATATTTACTTTTAGGATGTCGGATGCTCAGCGCTGTTGTCGATTCGTGAAAATTTTAACGGATTCCTAAGATATTCCTTATCAAATTATACTAAACGTTATAATTACAGCGCTTTAAAAAAATATCTATTTGCGCTTCCTCTCAACACTCCTTGATCATGAGAATATTATTTGGCTGTACAGGGTTCGGATAAAGTTTGTAAACAAGTAAATATATTTAAAACGAAAAATATTAAAACCAACCAACAAATGAAAATGAAGTCCTCTGCTACTTAAAAGACCTTAAACTTAAATCTTAAATTTAAAAAACTATTTCCATTTTACCATAGAAAATTGTATTGTCTCCCCAGAGAATAACTTAATAGAAGTTGATATACTGAATATTGAATTATCGTATACTTCGTCAATTTTCGTAACTTAGTGAATATTTGCCACTTTTAATTCCAAAGGTAGATGATTGTATAATTTTTTAGCATTGAAGGTGATGGATTTGTTTAACAGATCAGAGGTGGGCATAGTTAAATAAAGATCGAAAGTTGAATTGTGAAAGTATTTTCGAACCAAATACACAGATTCCAAAATAAATAGAGCTGGAAGAATTGAATTTGCGACCTACTATTTGAACCATATGCGTAAGGAATAAATAATTTTTGAAATTTGAAAAATGATTCAAAAAAGTGCCTACAAGAGCCCCGGAAAGGTAGCCCATAGCGAAGAATCGATTCAAAGAGAGTTATTAATTAATTTATTCATTCATTATATAATATATTAATTGTTTATTAATTAATGCAATAGAATGATCAAGCAGCTTAGAGTGTACAGACCATTTAACGGCATCGTCAACATGGAGACCAAGAACCAATCAAATTTGTAGATCTTATTAAGCCATAGTTTAATTTAAGAAACTGCAAAGTTCCTCTGTAAGCTAAAACTATAGTATTCTTAGTGTTAAAGCAAAGCCTGTTCGAGTCAGACCAATACATAAGAGCACTGAGTACTTACCATTTATTCTCCACTGATTAGTCCACATTTATCAATAATTCTTTGGGGACGTTGGTCGTCTAACGTAAACACGTGATTTCAGATAACTTCAAAGGAAAAAATCTAGCTGGTAGAGGTCTAGAGAACGAGCAAGTTTCTCCAAGAATCATGTACGTCAAATCTATCGATTTGGAAAACTCGTTTACAAAAAATTCCTCACCCTTTTATTATGGTGGGGAGGCGCCCCATCCTTGCATATTTACAAAAATTGAGACAGGATGTGAACGGTTAGAATTTTGGACGTTAGGATTGAATTTGATTGAATTATTATAGTCCATTCCACTTCTTTTTGCACCTCAGTAGACTGTAAGTTAGTTTTATCAAGTTTAATATGCTGAGCTAGAAACAAAGTTGGTATGATGATTTGTGTCTCTTAGATGTTGTCGATTCTTTTATAACTGTTTTACAAACATTATACCATAAGGAAAAAGCGATAAACTCAAGAATAGCATACTTGCAGATTATAATGAATTTAGAAAAGAAAGCAGAATGCAGATACATAGAGCTGCTCGGTGTTGTGATAAATATTGAAATGTTCTTATGGTGTCTGAAAAACTATCCCAACTTTTCAGGTGGAACTGTAAACTATACAAACTTTTATACGAGAACGTGACAATACGTATCAACGTAAGAAAAAGAGGAAAACTGACAATCCAACAACTTTCGAAAAGTACAGGAATATGAAAAACGTTGAACGACAAATGTACCATTCGAATCATGAATTTTTACCTATTGACAAACTTCTGAACAACCTTTAGAAAAATTTTAAGTATAAGGGGCGGAATACATCTTTGTATCAGCTTTTAAAATCTATCGAATATAAATACAACAAAATGAATGAAACTATAGCTGAATGTTAACTTCATTCATAAGAATTCCATATTTAGGTAGTTGTAATAACGGAGCTTGCTTGAACATCCCTAAATACTCATATATTTTCATGAGATTACAAGTACATCAAGACGAAATTAAGTGCTCCAACACCGCCTACTGACATGCAAAAAGAAGTGGAATATATTCTTCTTATTCGTCTAATAAATAAAATTATGTATTCAGTACCTAAATGCTGTGCTTAAGTTTCTCATTTTTATAGATTATTCCCACTAAACCCAGAATGTCCAAATTCTAAATAACAAGATCTATCAAAATGTTCAAAAATATACAGGGTGTCCATTTGAATTTGAAAAACTTAGAGTATTTCCTTTTAAACCGGAAGTGATTTAGTAAAGAAAATGACATCAGATATACTCTGTCTTACTGCACTTATCTTGAAAGTTTAATAAATACCGTTCTTCTTGTTTTGAACATATTACTTGATTCCATAGGTAGGTACTTTATCCCAAACCTGTATATATTTACGAATTTTAAAAAAATTTCACCGATTATTGTAGCTGGGGTTAGCGATTGTATCTCAGAAGATATTTATCCTTCAGCAAAAATCGGTCAAGAGACTCAGCTGGAAATTATTTTTAGTTCTCCAATCTTACTACAAGGAGACGAAATTAGCAAAGCTAAAATAAAATTCCCAGTTTTGTATTCAAAAGGTTAAACAGAAGTAAACTGAAAATAATAGAAATGTAATCCTGAATCAATTCTACAGCAGTTTAATCCACCACTTTTTTTCAATTTTTCAAAATAACGACTAGGGGAGAGTAGGAATACCTATTGAGTATTTTTATATATATATATAGTGAAAACGGCATCTGAGTATCTCAGAAGAGGATATACCGGACAAAAAATTAAAATATTTACTGACAGGCAGGCTCTGCTACCAGTAATCCAACAACTAGGCCTAGACTGGTAAAAAACTATAAAGAATCCCAGGCTGGCAAGAGACAACAAAGTGTCTCTAATATGGGTGCCGGCACATGAGGGGATTGCAGGTAATGATATGGCGGATCAGTTAGCTAAAGAATGTTCTAAAGGAAATTTCATAGGTCCGGAACCGTTTTGTGGAATCACAAAAGATTGCATAAGAGGGGAAATCGGGAACTAGCTAGATAAGGAACACCAACTCAAATGGTGGTTGACACAAGGACACCTCCATACAAAGAGTTTACTGAACAAGGTAGGCAAGGAGACATTTGAAGACAATTGCCGACATGGTGATTGGACTCAGAACCGTGAGGAAACATCTGCACAACATGGGCAAAGTTAGTGAGCCTATGTGCAGAAAATGTGAACTCTATGATGAAACACCTACTCACATACTCTGCTTCTGTGAGAACTTACAAGGTCTCAGACGGAAGCACTTTGGAGAGGAAATAATACAACCATTGCAACTACTGAAAATCCCCCCAGTTAAACTAGGGGCCTATATAGAAGACACTAAGCTTCTGGAATGAAAGTAGATAACATGGGAAATGGTACAAAGATTCAGTTCAAGTGCCTGGGCTGTTGAGCACTACTCAAACGAATGAATGAATGAATGAAGCAAAGGTGAGATGTCTGTCTAGGTTTGAATTAATATATTCTCTGTGATCTATTAGGCTTCCGAGTGTCAAAACATCACCAATAACATGAAACAGATAAGAATGAATATCATATTAACAAATTAACAGCAATCACTGAATAAGTGAAATGCGGAAATTCTCGAATTATTTTTCATCTACCTCCGCAGGAATTTCCTCTGTGCATAGTGTCAAAGACAGTAAATTCTATTTCACCCATAGAAATACGCCAATAGCATTGTGCTAGACAACTAACTCATTAACTCGATCCCATCAATAAAATTATAAAACTGTGAGGCCAGGAGATCTAGATGACCATGGAAATATACTAATTTATCCTATCAACTTGTGCTCAACTTGTTTAAATACTTACACGCTCTTATTGTTGCCTTGATATGTACCAAACGAAGTTTAGTTAAACCTGAAAGAACTTTGACAACGTTGAAGAATTAAGGAATTTTTTTTGTGTGAAAAACGTTTGTTGGTACTCTCGTTCTCAGTTACGGATATGACAGTTGTTATTTGAATTCCGAATTACTTGTGGTTTGGACGTATTTTATTAATAAAACGTACAAACAGTTTAAATAATTAGAATCAATACATTTCTCTTGACAGTTACTGAATCAAATCTAATCCACCTTTTATGAGACATTGACAAAAGTTGCTCAAATGTCAAAAAGAACAGTTTAAATAATTTTGGTCGTTTAAACTGGTTTAACCTCCATATAATCGACGGTGGATAACAGTTCAAAATTATAAAATTGATAACGAGTTTAACCCTTATGTGGCGGCACAAATAATGCCACGTAAATGGCGGGAGATGCTAACCGGGTACCACTGTGCATTTACGGAAGTGATGTGTATCGCATATGTGTGCGACTGCGCAAGCCTACCGTAACAACTACAGTCATTTCGTATTTAGTGTGTTTTGATTGACTAGAGAGTAGTTTTAGTGGAAGAAACCGAAATGCCTCGCGTTCAAGCCAACACATTTGATTTCGGAGAGTGCAGTGGAGCTTCTAAGAAGAATAACACCCGTCGGTCTATTGTTGTTAGTCTTCCGTACGATTCCAGAGGTCACCTTCAACTAGATAAGTTTGTTGTATTATTATTATTATTTATTTATTGACGGGCTAGAACCCAAAAAATACAATAGAGTACAATAATTGATACACAGAAAAATAGAATTTGAAAAAAAAATATATATATAAATAGAAAAAACCATAAACTTATAGATACATTAATTAACACATAAGATAAAGCACATATCACTTACAATAACAACTAAAAATATTTTTTAAAAATTACAAATTTGGAGTTGTCGGCGAAACTCAGAAGAAGATGTACAGAAATCAAGATTCAATCGATTGGCCAATCTTGTGGACCTGGGGATGAACGAATTATTGCGATAATTAGTATAGTAGTGTGGTTCTGAAAAAGTAACACTATTTCTAGTAGATCTAGTTGGTGCGGAAAAACCAATATTCAACAAAAGAGTAGGACAATCGAGAGTAGAATTGACTATGTTGAATAGAATGAAAAGATCCTTGCAATTCCTTCTGTAACGAAGAGGCTCCAACATAAACTGGGAATGCAAATCATGGTAATTTAGGTGGTAGGTGTTAACAGGATGAATTCCAGATTTATAGGCAATGAGTCTTAGAAATTTTCTTTGTATTTGTTCAATGTTGTGAATATGGTTCGTATAGAAGGGATTCCAAACAGAAGATGCATATTCAATAAGAGGTCTAACAAGGGAGAAGTAAAGTATTCTAAGACATTGCACGTTTCGAAAGTCACAAGTATTATTTGTATGTTAAAATTTCATAGTCTGAAGTGGATATTATTCAGAAACCTTGTTTGCCTCCACTCGCACAAGTTTAGAAAATAACTTCTGTGAACGGAGAATGGTCTACCGGTGGTGTTCTATGTTTTTATTTAGGGTTTCAATGATAATGAAATGTTACAGTGCTAAAATTATATATCTTGGATATGCTATTTTCGTACCGATGTCCGCTAGTATGACCTATAAGTGGGACATTATATCGGTTCACTCTTATATATTATGCATCAATTATTATACATATAAACTTTTTCCCTTTGGTAATGTACTCTGTTTTCAAAACAGAATAACAGATGAAGAGATAGTCAGGTTTAGTGAGATGTCTCATGAGGAATTTAGTGAGCCATTTGAAGATGATGATGACAGGTATTATGTGCCGCCAGCTAACGATGAAGAATCAGATATTGAAGATGTTCGCAGAGGCGAGAGGGTTCCTATCGAAAGAGAAGTAGAGTTTGACAGCGACGAAGGGGAGAGGCTGATCACAGAGGCAGAAAATACAACAGTGCCACCACAAGCTGATGTGTATCATAGTCGGGATTCAACTATCTGGAATAAGACACCATTACCATCATCTCAAACCCGATCGTATAATATCATTCGAGAGTCAGGTGTGTAATAGTATTCTGTCTGAGGCAGTATAGTAAAAAATAACTATTTCTCTCCCAATTCTGATGCTAATTTCCTATTTGTAAATTTCAGGTGGCCCAAATCTTGCAACATCTTTGTATACTCGTACCGACACATTTAATGCTTTGGTGACACCCGAAATGAAATCAATTATTATAAGGGAGTCAAATCGCAAAGCCAACCAAGTGTATTATGATTTCAATAAGAATAACTCACCATCAGAGATAGAGATTCTTCTGAACGCATATCTGTGAAAGGTATATGCAAAATGTGCTATCGCGGAGACGATAAACTGAAAAGAAAAACTCGCAAGATGTGCACCATTTGTAAGAAATCTGTATGTCTCCAGCACACGGATCAAACAGTACATTGCCTTGAATGCAAGGATAAATGATTATTTTTAATCTCCTTCGACATTTTGTGGATATCGCAATGAATACAGTAAAAGATATAGCAAGTATTGCATTTTTCACTGTTTTTTTCTATTATTTACTCAGGGTACCCCGGTAACACCGTCCGCCAGGACTGTCCTAAATTTTTTTCAAGGCAAAAAAATCGGGTTCTGTATGCCCCTAATGTCTAAAATTTTCAAATTGTATACAAAATGATCTACTTGAAGATGTCCTAGAAGCTCGACTTGATTGGACTTCTCAAAAATTCAAATATTCAATTTGTAAGTCTTAAAAGTACCCGGGTACCACCTTCAGCCACATAAGGATTAAGTGTAAGCGGTTCAACTCACCTGCATATCTTATTATATTTTTGAATGAAAAAAAAAAGAAAATTTTAGTTTCTATTGAAATAATTTGGAAGATTTGTGCCTTTTCATTTAAACTTTTGAACAAAAATGCATTAACTTGTTAACTGTAGACCATGCCAACTGGTTATACCGTTAAATAAACTGGATCGTAATGAATACATTAAGTATATTTGATTAAATACTTAACCATTTCCCAGTTACGTAATACCTAAATCAGATTGAGGAATTCCTAAATGCAATAGGGATGATGACAGTCACTAACAATAACTGAAATAATGATTTGAAATCATTGTATAGATTACAAAGATTCTATAGCAATCACTTATTTTTACATTACAATTCTGATTATATTTATTTTAGTAAAAATATAAATACAAAATATGACAATCCGCCATCTTAGCTAAAACACCGATCACAAACGTGTGACGTCAACCTTTTGTATATCGTTCGAACTTTTATCGTATTTTCTGGTTTTGCATCGTTTAAATTGCTATTTACTCGTTATATAATTCATGATTATCACACAAAATAATTCAAATTAGTAATCAAATCAATTTTTAATTTGCAAACTGTGAAATATTTTTGAAGTATTTACAGATGTGTGATGTCATCGAGACACCATTACTATTCTAACGTTTTGGCGCGAAATTTGAATTGTATTTTAAAAACGTGAATTTCTCCTTTAAAACCTTTATTTTTTCAAAAAACAAAATCTTTTTTGGATAAAGCTTATGCGTGCAAACATCGTGGAGCAATTTTTCAAAATCAGTCATCATGCCTATTCACGTTTCACTACGCGCTGAGAAATGACTAATATTATCACTTTGTTAAAGTACGTTGAACAGTATCAAAGTTATGATAATTTCATTAAATTGGCATTCCTACGCCTCCCTATCAATTATTTTAAAAGATTGAGAAAAAAGAGGTAGATTGGTAGAATTGATTCAGAATTACATTATGTTTACCCTACTTTTGCCTAGAATTTTGAATAAAAAACTGTAAATTTTATGTAACCATTGCTAATTACACCTCTTTGTGATAAAATTGGAGAAATAAAAATAATTTCCAGCTTTTTTTTTTGGACGATTTTGTTACAATTTCTTAGACCGTAAGTTGTAGAGTAAATACCTTCTAAGATACAGCCTGGGTAAATTGATGGAGGGGATAATAAAGGATAGGATTGAGGAGGAAGTTGGTAGGAACGGGGGTTTTAGGGTAAACCAGCACGGGTTCACGAAGGGGAAATCTTGCATCTCGGCACTGAGCAAGGTGATGGGCTTGGTGGAAAGAGCTAGGGAGGGCAGCTGGAGGAAGAAGAAATTGGCCCTACTCGTGTTCTTCGACGTCGGGAACGCGTTCAGCAGTGTCAGCAAATGGACAGAGTTGAGCGCGTTGCTGAGGCTTGGAGTAGGGCAGGGGTTGGTTAACCTGGTGGAGGACTACCTGACGGGGCGTGTGATTGTAGACTCCAGAGGGAGGAGATATAAGACGGAGGCTGGAGTGCCTCAGGGCTCGGTTTCTAGACCGACGCTCTGGAAGTGTGTGTTTGATGAGGTTTGTGGAATAGTATGTGAAGAGGGATGTGAGATTACGGTGTATGCGGACGATGTGTGTCTGGTATGTACGGCAAAGGTAGAGGCGGAGATAGACAGAAAGGCGGAGAGAATGTGCAGGAAGATTGTGGAGAAGATAGAGCGGTGCGGACTGGAAGTGGCGGAAGATAAGACGGTGGGGTTGCTAGTGAAGGGACGGAGCAGGACAAGGGAAGTGGGGGTGATGGTTAAGGGAAGGAGAATTCGTATAGAGGAGTCTGTGAATTACCTAGGGGTGTGGTTGGATAGTCAATTATCCTTCAAAACTCATATGTTAAAAGTGGCAGAGAAGGGTAAAGTGAGGGCAGCATGGCTGGGGAGATTGATGTGTAATGTGAAAGGGCCGGGAGAGTGGAAGAGGAGGGTAATTGGTAGGATGGTAGAGCAGAGTATGCTGTACGGTGTGGTGGTGTGGGGTGAAAGGGTGGGGGTGAATGCGAGGGTTAGGCCGCTTCTGTGGGTGCAGAGAGGGATACTGCTGAGGGTGGTGCAGGGGCACAGGACAGTGGGTGGACTGGCAGCAGCGGTGCTGGCAAGGTCCTACCCATTGGACGTGATGGCTAGAGCTAGGAACAAACGCTGGAGGGGTGCGACCAGAGAGGAAGTACAGGAATGGATGGAGGAGGAAATGGAGAGAAGGTGGGAGGAGTATGAGGGCGCGCTAAAAGGAGCGATTGGGAATAGGAGAGATTGGATGGACCGGAAATTCGGGGAAGTGAACTACTTCTTGACACAGGTGCTCACTGGACAAGGGTCGAGAGTAGGGTACCTCCACAAGATTGGGAAAAGAGAGACTGGAGTGTGCGAGAGGTGTGAAGTGGAGGATGGTGTGGGGCATGTGTTTAGATGCTGGAGGAACGAGGAAGTGCTGAAGAAGTTGGAGAAAAAACTAGGGGAGGCGGTGTACTGGGAGAACATGGTGGAGATAATGTTGAGGGGGGAGGAGGAATGGATGGAGGTGAGTGGAGTAGTAGAGAGCATGGTTAGGGGGAGAGAAGGACTCGATATGGCATAAGAGGTAGGAGTGATAGTAGAGAGAAGATGACGGTGTGAGCGGAGAGTGTGCGAGGGACCGCCGCCCGTCTCGAAGTATGCTAGGCTAGTGATTCCGAGGCGGGGGTAACGGCGAGTTTGAGGTGGGTTTGGTTGGTAGACATCCCCTTGGGGATGAGTCCAACACTGTTTGGGTCCTGGACCCATTCGAACATGAGTTTCCCATGTCGACCCGAAAAAAAGATACAGCCGCTCAATTAAAGTTTTGTTCAATTTTTTTATGATATTGATAAAAACTATTCTTTGATAACACCAAACGATATTGGGTAAATATCGACTAAGAAAACTCAAACTTCAACTGAATATATATCCTCGCAAGAATTGGCAACGGTGTAACGAAGATGCACACACGCCCGTTCTGTATTAGTTTGGTGTTAGCTATATGTCTTCGTGTGAGGTTTCACACACTTACTTTATTTTAAACAAATCATAAAATAGAGTAAACAATTCAGACTTCTACCGTCTTTTAATGCTGCGTAAATCTAAACTCAAACGTATTAAATTTGGGCTCTTGTTAAAGTTATAAATACATATGACCATCCCTGTAGATAATTAACTACTGAGTTGAGTTATTTTTACACGTGGAAAAATAGTATAGGTTAGTTTCGTACAAGGCGATGTCAAAATTAATAGCGCCGAATCGTATTCAAAATCACTTTTCATCAACTTCCACTTGTAAAAGATTCAAGATACAGTAATGGATAAATTCAAACGAATTTTTTATTTGATTAAAAATTTGTTAAACTTTTACCGTACAGATCAACAAATTAGTGTCCATACAAAGACAAATGGCACATATATTTATACTCGTATCAACTTAAAAAATCATACAATCCACAAAATAGTGTGGTTATTGAGCAAAATTTCAGCAGAGTAGGGTTCAAAAACATTCTTCAATACCACCGTACACCAACTAACGACAAGTAGATTCACTTGCGTCGGAACGTTTGAAATGTATGGTACTTATAGTCTCTCTGGCGCCGTACTCCCCGTTATCCCCGCGCAGCCCCTGTACTTCCCACTTTCTCGATTTAAACTCGCCAGAACTCAACAGACGATAGGCGGGGTAAGGAAATTTTCGGTAACCACTGAATCGACGAAGAGAATTTACTTGTCGTTAGTTACTGTACGGTGACAATACTATAACCGGGAGGGCTCCTTATCGACGCCAGTGGTAACTTGATATTGACACAAGTAATTCTAAGGAAAAATCTATGTATTTAATAATTTAAATTTCGCGACAATCTTTTATATCATACCAAGTATTGTATAATGTTACAAATTGATGGGTTTGATTTAATTAGAAGTTTATTTTCTTCTTTATTGAGAATTTAAATAGAAGCTTGTTTTTGGAAAAATGTTTTTTCTCCGATTGTCATTAAACGTCAGTTTTAGTGACATTTATCGATCATTGAAGTAACACTTTTACTGCCTAGGCAGTAAAAGTTATTTTTAATGTCTAGGCATTAAAAAAATAATTGTTTCTTCTTTTTTTTTAAATCTCCCAGACTTTTATTAGCAACGGCAATGATAATGTGATTTAAGAATCATACAATCACTTCCACGTCACACATACATAGGCTAACTTCACTGTGCGCACTATTATTGTCGATATTTAACATTATATTTATTATCTTTCGGTAGATATTATTATGTATACAATTTAAGGTCTAATCGACAATAATAATTAAAAAGTATATAACATAAGATTAGAAAAAATATTAAAAATTGTAAGTTATATCCGTCAAAAAAAAGTTTTCATTTTAATTTGATTTTTCTAAACACACTGTAGAAACAATCGGAGAAAAAATTATATGTTTCACACGGCAGATAATCAGATTTACTGCCTTGGCTAGTTTCATTGCCTCGGCTTCGCCTCGACAATGAAATGCTATTCGCGGCAGTAAATCTGTTACTTCTCTGCCAAGTTAAACAAATAACTATTTTTTGACAATTACTTTATTGAAATAGCAAATTGGTAGTCAAAAATATACAAATTGTTTGTACAATTACCGAATTAAACTTTTCTTCGTTCATATTGCAATGATTGAAAGTCATTTAACTGGCCTATTTCTCCATATTTTAAGCTTTTTCGGTTTCGAAATACCTACATGATGATATTATATCACTATTAAGTAACAGTCACATAATATTTTTAACGAATACAAGCAATAACCTGTATGTTTTTAAAATAAATAATGTAGTGTGTGTATTTTTCAAATAATCGTTCCGGTTGAAACTTCCAAATTGTATATTTGAAATTTCTATTGGTGATTACAAATCTGTAACAAAAATACTAACTATAATACAAAAATAAATAAAATTATAGGTGTGTATATTAATATACTGGCATATATGCGAGATACATTAAAATCTTGGTATTTATTTTCGATAGTTTCTCATATAATAATCAAATTGGTTGTACAAAAAACAAATTATCGAAAATGACTGTGTTGTCGTTCGCGTTTTTGATTATTTTTCTTTAACTTAAAACTACAAATGGATGCTGGTTAAATGGGAGAGTGCAAACTATGACGTTTGTTTGTTGTCTTATTACCGGAAATAAAAATAAAACAGGTTGAGGTAGCAGAATAGATGGATTAATTATTAGTTCTCTAAAAACGTGTATAGGGTGATTTATTCACTGAGATGTGGATAACAAACGTTTAGGTACATTTTGGGTTGACAAATCGATTTCTTATCTTGTAAGTATGTACCAGATGTCGCAATAAGAATGGCTCTCGACCATATGAAATGAACGGCAAAATCTTTGTTTTCGTTCGTATTTCTAATAAAATGTTGATTTTTTAGAATTATTTTATCACTAATAAGTAGTTAGGCAAGTAAAGTTTATGTTGCAATAAAAATGAATTAGGTCCGTGACTTTTTTCTATTATTTTTGAGCGTTTGAATTTAAGTGTTCCCAATTCCCCCACTTTCCCTAAAATAATTTCCACTTTGTCAAATGCAACTTCGATCCAACTGTAGTAACGATGTTCTTCCTGGCTTAAAACCTTGGAAGTATAAAGCTGATAGCAACAAACATTACATTACTTCACAATGCACTTGGATATTGTCTTTTTCGATAAAGATAAACAATATTAAATCAACTAATTCCGATACCCTCACTTACGCAAAGGAGATACGAAATGCTGAAACACAAAAGCCATAAAACGGCGTAACAGAACATGTGACAAATGAAAGTCAACGACGTTCAATTATCTCGGATTGTTACAGCTTCCATTAAATCCGAATTTTTAGAAACTGGACAGGCTCTTCAGAGGGTACCACTCTCACGTTTCGAGTTACCCTCCCCTGGTACTCCCTCCTTTTGTCGATGTACCTTTTCGTAACTTAAAGATGGGAGAGTGCTATATCGGCACAACGATACATATACATTTTAGATCCTATGGTCGGCAAAAAAGTAGTGTGTCATGGGAAGGTATACCTAGAAGAGTAAAATCTTAATACGTATAGTGCATTGAAACAACAATAAAAAATCAATTTAACTATAGTGACCATCTAAGTGTTCAAATGATCGCCCATCATTTTCAACCCAAGCTCTTATTATTAAAAAAGTCTCAGTGTCAGCTCAATGCCTGCTCATTAAATACTCTGGAGGGTGTTTCGTATTCTCAATAACAAGATCATCATTTCGTCCCTAACACAGACTATATAAGGAGAACGTACTCCTTGTATTCCAATTTCTTGACAAATTAGGAGGACGCTAGTAATCAATAGATACCAAGCGTCTGTCGGCAGAACAATAACAGCCAATCATAACCCTTGAATACACTTTGAATTCATGATGTTTGATCTGTTGACTAGCTCATTTGACAGTGCGTGAGACCACAAAACAGACAAACCTATAGAAGTGAAAGTCCTGTGTCAAGGTATGAAAGGAGAATTTCAGCGATCGCAGTGTATGGGTTTGGAACTAATTCATGGCGGTTTTTGAATTTCTTACTTCAAGCATACGCGTAATATTGTACAATATTTGCAATTGAACGATTTTGCACTTTAATAATATCAGTATTTTGTTAAATCGTCCAGCTGCAAATATTGTATACTATAAGGTTATCGTAGGAAAATGGAATAAAAAACCTTTCGCAAATGAAATTAATTATAATTTATTAATTTTAAATATTTTATAAAGTAAAATATTATCTAAAAAAACTTAATACAAAAACATTCTTACTAAAAACCAATTGAAAAAGAATAAATATTAAATAAATAAAATAACCTTTTTTCTAGTTGAATATCTGAGTACAAAAAGCACAAGATTTTATCTGAGCAGAGCTTAGTTTTTGTCTCAAGAACAAAATAAAAGAAAATTGAAAATGGAAATAATGCTCGAACACCCACAAATAAAAACTCAGGACCATATTTTTTTATTTTCACAAACGAAGGCTACTTGGGTAGACCCCTAATATGGTTTGTATGGGTATTATTGTCTTTGGGTAATCATCATTTTTAACTGCAAAACAAACAATATTTTGATTATGAATACTTAACCTCAAATACGTAAAATTAAAAAATCGATTTTCTCAACTTACCTATGATAATAAATCCTGTGACAGGTAATTCACGAATGCAGGCCAAAAAGAATAAAGTAACAAGTAATATAAGAACACAAACGATTTTAAATGGAAATAAAATGTCAACTACGAACGACATGTAACATGACAACAACTGAGATGAACAATTTTAAAATAATTAGTTCTAATCTGTGCTGCTGATGCCCGTTTGCACCGTTTAGAATTTAAGCACGCCTTTCGTAGCTTCTCCTTAACTTTAAGAAGTACTTAATTGTCTCTCTCGTTGCACCGCTGCAGCTTAAGCATTACTTAGCAAAGAAACGCTTAACGCATTGCATACATGGTAACACTGAGAAAATCTAGTAACTTATTAGTGACTTTTTCTACTTCTACTCCTATACAAGAAATTCGTGTTTTATGACAGTTTCAATTTTTTGCGTTAGTCAAAAAGGTAGTCTTCTGTGTTATTTAAATATGTTGCTTTCTTTTATGTAGGTTGCAATTATTGGATGCCTTTCAATTATTACGACGAACCAGGATTATTTAGGTTACCATTCAAACATGTAGTCATCAAAACCATCTTTATTTAGTACTGTCAACAGTCATGTCAAAATGTCAGTGTTCATCTCACATACAGTAGTTACATTTGACATATAGGATACATCTAACACTTTCCACTTTTGAAAAGAAATGTCGAGCGACGAAGAGTTTCCATACACACCACCTGAAATCGCTGAAAAGGCGAAACATGTACCCAATAATTTATTACCTGCAAAATCAAAAAAGGTATATGATAAATTTTATGGTCAATTTATGGATTGGAGGGTAGCAAGAGAAGTATAAAAAAAGCAATGTTGTTGAATTCAAATAAAATTTCTTGTTCGTAGAAAAAATAGTGTATGCAACTCTCATGTAATGGTTATTACATGATCGTTGCATAATATACTATTTCATAATTTGACGTTGAGTGACAGCTTTCGCCCACATCTATATAATAAAAGAGAAAGTCTGTATGTATGTTCCTTATAGACTTCGAAACGGCTGGACCGATTTCAATGAAACTTTCAGACAATCTTCAGATTGGCCCAGCGAGTAATCCTGCAAAGTTCAGTGGTGATCGGAGCATTAGAGAAATAATAACAAAACATTAATAATATGTCAAGTCAATTTTTCTGTCGTATGACATGCTTCACCGTCAAATTTCAACATCGCCAACAACGATTAGTTATTATTTTTATAAAAAAAGAAAGACAAATAAAAAAATTAGTAAAAAATATAAATTCATGAAAATCTAAATACTACAAATAAAATTAAACCTCTTATACCTTTTAAATTATCAACCTATTCTCATTTATTACTGAAATAGCAAAAAAGATGTTTGTCAGCTATTGACGTTGGTCCGTTTTTCCTACCTCATAACTTGACGGGTGAATCTTATCTTAATTTGCTCGAAGACCTCATCTACCCTCAAATTGTGGAGATAATGGAAAACGATGATCAGATCCCAGAAAATGATTTTTTTTTTCAACAGGTTGGCGCTCCACCACACTATGCAGCTCCTGTATCTACGTGACTTTTTAGATCAACATTTTCCCGCACATTCGATTGGTAGAAGAGATTCCATTGAATGGCCCCCAAGATCGCCTGATCTATCACCGTTGTACTTTTTCTTATGGGGTCATTTAAAAAGTATTGTTTGCAAAACGCAACCGAACTCTTTAGAAGATCTTCGCCACCGGATAACTGTGGCATGTGGTGAAATAACTCCTGTTATGCTACAAAATGTTCAGAACAGTGTTGAACAGAGGTTGTATTACTGTTTGGAAGTAAACGGATCACAATTTGAACACTTACTTTGATTAAAACTTTTCTGACAACTTTTTTTTTATTTCTTTCACTCACACTTCCAGCTGGTTTTTGTCATTAATTTCAACACTTAACACAAAAATGTTAGCATGCCTTTAAAGAGAATCGAAATACCTTCCAAATTATGTGTCACTCCACCCCCCATGCCATTAAAGATTCTAGAAGGGGTAGTCACCCCTTTTGGGGGGATGACCGTACAACCATAAGTTAACTATCAAAAGTTGTCCCCCTCGAAAACAAAATCGACGTGTCTCGGGGTTTGCCGCAAAAACCTCCCCCGCCAACAATATTTGAGGTGGACTGTTTCCAATGCGCCACCCTGTATATATAAAAGAGAAAGGTTGTAAAGTTCATATAATACCCTTCTTGGTGTGCGACATTGATTGTTAATGTCTTTCTAACACATTACGTTGGAAGAAATGGAAAAAAAGGCAGGTCTGTGATTAATCCTAATCAAAATATCACAATAATGAACCGTTTAAACGTAGTACAAACGTTAACCCTAATCTTTGACTTACAAAAATTTGATTGGTTGATGTTTAGATTACGCGCAAACGCGACCTATCAATCGGGCGAAATTACATCGTTCAAAATACTATGCAGACGTTCCTTTCGTGTCTTACGTATTTTTCCAATGTCCAACTGACAGTTCTCGTCAGGTCTGTACTTTGTTGTTTACGGTAAATTATTATTTATGAAAAATGAATATTGATCTTATTGTTAGCATTTTATTTATTCAAATGCAGGACTATATTTACTAATATTAAATTATTTTAATATGTAAATTAAATATACAATTTGTTTTACTTTGCAGTGTTTTCATATCCCAAGTATTACTAATTTCATAGCCTTTTCGAATTTGGCTGAATACGATACTGATGATTTTATTTATCGAATTAAAGGTTAGCTATATGTCAAAATAACAAATTAAATATCGACATACCCAAAACCCGGATATACGCCACAAACGATGACGCACACCAAAAAGGCTGTTATATGAACTATATGTATGTTCCTTATAGACTCCGAAACGGCTAGACCGATTTCAATGAAACTTTCAGACAATCTTCAGATTGGCCCAGCGAGTAATCCTGCAAAGTTTAGTGGTGATCGGAGCATTTTTTGTTGGAATTGACAATTTGAAAATTGACATTTTTTTAATACTGACGAGAAATAATAACAAAACATTAATAATATGTCAAGTTAATTTTTCTGCCGTATGGCATGCGTCACCGTCAAAGAGAACAACCTTTCTCTTGTATGTTCCTTATAGACTCCGAAACGGCTGGACCGATTTCAATAAAACTTTCAGACAATCTTCAGATTACAAGGAATGTGTCGTCGTTCTTGTATTCTCCAGCAGTGTAAGAAAATACGATTTTAATAGATATCCACTAACACCTAGGAATTAAAAACAAAATTAAAAAATGAGTATTGAAAAGGTTCCCAAACAACCTATTAGCAAACTGTTTGGACATTCTCCATTTTCCCATTCGTGCCATTATCCGACTATCATTAAATATGGTAGCATCATGGGCAGAACCAGGCCACCTAATTACCACATCCATTATTTCTAATGATGCATTGGTAACAGCTTGCACGTTAATCGAGAAATATCCTTTTCTGTTTCTGAATACTTCAGCATCGTTTTCCCCTGGTGACTATATTCTTATATGAGTACAGCCTATAGCTCCCACTTCTCTTGGAAATGCTGCTATCTCAAAAAATTCATTTTGAATGGTGATTCTTTCTGCTGCAGTTTGTGGCATCTTGACAAACTGCGATCTCAGAGATGCGATTGCTCTCGACACCCTTGCAATGATTCTTGAAGCAGTTGCATTATGGATTCCACAGAAATCAGCAATGGTTACCAAATGCCCAGCGGAATGCTGCTAGCAACTGTTTCATGGGGGACACGCTGTTGTTTCTGTAATAATAGAATACTAAGTTGTTCCATTTGGTCTTTAAGGTTTTCTTATTAGGTAATATTTTACTTAGGAATCATTTAGAAATTCTAGAGCTTCCTCTATCAATCGCAAAACCCGCAAACAACATTGCTTTGTCACCCTAAATCTTTGGTAGAATGCAAATTCCTCCATGTCGTGAAGATGATTAGATCGAGTGTAAAGCAGTCTCGGGAATCCAAAGTCTATTATTTCGAGAATATCTAAATTATCTTCAAAAATGTCGTTTATTGTCAGCTCCAATTTATTAAATGTATCATTTATCACACTTCCACCTAAGCGCAATACATCAACACAATGCGATGTCAAATAATAATTTGTGAGATTAAATCAGCTGTCATCCGCGATTTCAAACTAAGTCGAACTTAAGTCGACCCAATCGGGAACTTAATATTAAGGGTTCCTCAACTGGTTTAAGGAATACTTAGAATGCGGTATAACGCAAACTGGTCTTTTTAAGATTACTTAATTTTAAGACTGTCTTAAAGTGAACGGTGCAAACGGGTATGAATGTATTTATGTTTTTACTTGATAAAAAAAACGAAGTTCTACAGTTTTGTCTGGTCCAGAATAATTCATAATAAGTATTTGAAAGAAAAAAAAGAAAAAAACGCCCTAAGCGCCAGTGTAAGTGAATTCTAACATAATATATTCAACACTCAGTATAATAGTTTGTATATTAATTCCAAGGCTTAATTACTAATTGATTAGTAAACATCACCTTGAGTTATTACAACAAACGAAGTAGAAGTGCCGAGAGATAGATATTCACGAGGTTCTTTTTCAAACTTAAACTTGTGAGTCAACATCTGCCCTAGTTGCGGCCAGTCGTTATGTTTTGGGATACTACAAATTATATGTATGTAGATAATCCCAGTAAACAATAAAGTTATTTATATTATAATGGTTTTATATTGGAAGTGGAAGCAGCTTATCCTATAACGAGAACTTATTACACCAGTGAGTATAATCTAAAACTAAGTTTACAAGTTAATTGTATGTAAGATTTTTATGTTTAAAGTATTTCAGAATCTAGTTTACTACGTAGTAAATTATTATGAGCTACATAAAAACACACGAAAAAACGGAGAAAAAATGAAAGAGGATAAAAAAGCAAAAATGTATTGAAATGCATTTAGAATTGAAGCATTATATTTTGGAAGTAGAAGATATACAGTTTGACAAAATAGAAGGTACATAAGTAAAGCCTTCACAAGAGGTAATTATGGAAACATGTTCAATATCCAATTCAGAGAGTTGCGGGAGAGGTAATTTACTAAACAGATTTTTGTCGATTTTTCCGTATGAGATCATTTTACTTACGTATCTAGTCTCCATGTTTTGAACTATCAGTGACAATCCGATATTTACATGACGATTTTATTGTTGTCTCTTTTTACGATCACTGAAATTCAATTCAAACAAACTCTTTCGTATGTTTGTAGATAATCGCCATTGCATGTTGCTTAATATGTTTTCTATTGATAAAAGAAGATAGTCCATAAATAGTATGTGTTTAATAATATCAGATTGAATCACGTGACGTCAAAGATTCAGAGTTTCTACTATACAGAAGGTTAATTTTAGTTGTCCTCTGCTTTCTCTGCTACCTCAATTCATGTAATTTTTTTTAATATTTCACAATTTTATTAGCATATTTCTTACTTCGTATATTGTTTATTATTTTAAATTTGTACAGCCATCGATGTTATCCGAAATCCACTTAAATCGTCTGGGATCGTTAAAACTGATGGCGAATAATAATAAAAAAAATATCAGAAAAAAATTTACTTTGTGTTATTTTTCACCAACTTGAACTGTTTAATTTTTAATGATGCTCAAGAATTAATCTTTGATAATTGACTTGTGCTTTGGAACATTTTGTTATGAAAATAATCTAAAATTAGCGATAAAGTGCCGTTTTCACATGAATTTAATAAATATATACCTCTATCTGTAAACTGGATGCGAAAATATGTGACCTGATCTGTAAACACTGTCTGCGTCCATATACCGAACGAGATCTGGATAATTTCTTCGTGAATCTAAAAAAGAATGTTTTTTACCAACCAAATTAAACCAATCCTTTTTTCAATATACGGGATTTTGTTTTAATCCACTTCCATCGCGATATAATTGATGTTAAAATTCAAAACAGCGATTTCCTCTAATTATCTAATTAGAATTTAATGTCTAGAACATTACATAATCTGATTTGTTTTTGTTTTATATTTATAATTTGTTTCTAAATACATTTTGGGTAAATATGCAAAAGTATGGCAACAGCTCAAAACTGGTCCCAATTTTTTTGTAGCCATTTGTATCATTAACAAATGATATCCCATGTAATATTTTGGTGCCATAAACTCCCATGAAAATAATAAAAAAAACTTATAATGACAAATAATGCTGATATTCAGTATAGGCGATAAGTTAGGAAGGTTAGGTTATTAAAATGCGTCAGAAACAAAATCCATGCATTTTCAGCTGTAACAAGACAATAGGGCATGTCCACCAACTGACAAGTTGACACTAATGACAGTCGCCCTGAGGATAAACAATTATTTGGATAGATTTTAGATTTGTAATTTGGTTGTTTTGTATTGATTTAATGATCCTTATAATTATAAACAGTCAGATATAGGTTTTAAAATACCTAAGCAATTGAAACAATGTCGAAGAAAGCACCAAATCAAAATTAAATGAACTCAAACACGATCAAAATAACTATTAAGAACCACATGTTGCCAAAGAACGCTTGTTTATCATCAGATTCATCAGGACGACTGTTACATGACACATGAAAAGCTGACAATCATGAATAAGCTAACCAAACCTAACCTAACCATGGCCTTCATTCATCACCTGTATGGTGATATGAACATTATTTGTTACGATGAGTTTGTTTTATTATATTTATGGGATTTTATGGCTTCCCTACCATTTGGAACAGTTTTGAGCTGTAGTCATACTCCTGCATATACATTTCTTTTTTATGTTGTATTGAACAAATGTATTTAGAAAATGAAATGAAACAATATAAAAATAGTATAATTGCAAGAATATAGATGTAGATGTTCATATGACCCTATAAAGAAAAGTACCTATAATACATAACATCATATTATTTTCTCCCTTAGATGCCCATTTCCAAAAATAGAAATAAAATTTGTTATCTTCTAGTTGAACTCCTTACCTTTGCTTACAAAATAGCAAACCCCTCAGAAGTTTACCTTATTATAGGTCTTGACATTGAAAATTCACATTTTATCACACTAGGCTACCGACTATAACTTTTAGCATTGTTTAATAATATATTATAATATATTATTAAATATATTATAATATATTATTAAACAATGCTTTAAGTAACGATAGTACTCGGTGTTTTTGAGGTACCTACCACAGTGAACTATTAGTGTTTGCTTCTATAACATTGTCTACAAAAAAGCCAAGATATTTTGCTGTATAGTAGCATAAAGAATCAGTGCAATATTTAATTTTTTCTACGATTACTATCCAAATCTTACTGGAAAGCTGCTTTGGCGTTTGCCTATTCTCATAATTCAACTTGAAAAATATGTAAGAGTACTAACGTGGCTGAAGGTTAAAATTATTTTGATGATTTTATTTACAATAATAAATGGAACACTTAATTTTATCATTGTTAAAAATAATTTTCGCTAGCGCCTACTTTTTGGATTTTATCTTCAGTACTTCTAATATAAATCATTCTGGCCAGTTTTTAGTCTTGTGTACTTTGTTCTGAATTTTTTTTTTGAACCATGTATTTTAAATCGTAAAAAAATATTGTATGTAACTCGAGCAGAAACCTATTTGCTGCTAACGCGCTGCGCATAATCTTTTTTATCTCAAGCGACAAAGTATTCCTGTGGGGAAGAACAGGCGATACTAATTTTGCATCTGACTCACAATTTGTCAAAAAATTTGTACTATAGTCTGTTTTGAGATGGAGTAATAATTTTGCCAGAACCTCAAAGGTTTGTTAACAAGGGTAATGAGTTCAACTAGTAGATAACACATTTCAGCTCTGACTGAATGTGAATATGCATGATGACAGTCACTAAGAATAACTGAATTAATCATTTGAAATAATTGTATAGATTAATAAGAGTCTAAAGCAATAAATTAATTTTACAAAACAATTGTGATTATATTTATTTTAGTAAAAATATAAATACAAAATGTGACAATCAGCCATTTTAGCTAAAACACCGATCACAAACGTGCGACGTCAACCTTTTGTATATCGTTCGAACCTATTTCGTATTTTCTGGTTTTGCATCGTTTAAATCATATTTACCCGTTATAGAATTCATGACTATCACACCGAATAATTTAAATTAGTAGCCAAAATAAATTTTCCATTTGCAAACTGTGAAATATTTGAAGTATTTACAGATGTGTGATGTCATAGAGACGCCATTAGTATAGACCGTGACGAATTTCTGTCACCGGACAGCCTTCGCACTAAATTCTGATATAACCTTTTTTTTCGGGTCGACATGGGAAACTCATGTTCGAATGGGTCCAGGACCCAAACAGTGTTGGACTCATCCCCAAGGGGATGCCTACCAACCAAACCCATCTCAAACTCGCCGTTACTCCCGCCTCGTAATCACTACGCTAGCATACTTCGAGACAGGCGGCTGTCCCTCGCACACTCTCCGCTCACACCGTCGTCTTCTCCCTACTATCCCTCCTACCTCTCATGCCATATCGAGTCCTTCTCTTCCGCTAACCATGCTCTCTACTACGCCACTCACCTCCATCCATTCCTCCTCTCCACTCAACATTATCTCCACCATGTTCTCCCAGTACACCTCCTCTCCTAGTTTTCTCTCCAACTTCTTCTATACTGATATAACCTCAAACCAAATAATACAACAGGATAAAACTCATAACAATTGCTTTTTAGACTTTTAAATTATTATAGTATCCAACTAATACACACTAGTACACAAATTCACCAAAAACAATTAACCTTTGTTCTCGATTTACATTTAAATCAGTGAAAAATGCTATTTCCATCCATCTTTCTGAAGGTTGTCCGTGATCAGCTGACAACATGGCTCGCGATGACGTCACTTGGAAACGCTCTATTCTACCGTTTTGGTGTGAAATTTGAATTGTATGGTTTATTTACGATAAAAAGACGATGATGTAATTTTTAGTAACTTTCCTGCATATCAGAATAAATATAAATTTACCAGCCGTAAATACAATTTATACTTAATGGCCAGGGCAATTTTCAGCTTTGAGGTTGGCAAAACTTCAAGACGTTGTCAGATCAATAGAGGAGAGTTCAGTCTAAGGTCAATGTGACCAACAAAGAGTGGTTTTTATGACAAGACTGATAGTTAATGTCTACCATTCAAAACTTAAGATTTTTATAGGTTTTTTATCATTACGAACATCTATATTGCTTTATTAAAACAATGAATACACCCCCGAAGCGTAAATCTCAAAATTTAAAATGACATTTTAGCTGAATTCTTAATGCATCGGTGGACAGTAATTCTAGGAACTTTCGGCAAATCACCAATTCTCATATGTCATTATGTCACTAGTTATGTCAGATGTCAGTGGAAAAGCAATCAGAAGAATAAAGTGATATAACTAACTAGAACTACCTACTACAAAAGTATGGAAAATAAACATAAACGATTAAACGAATATCAACAAAATCAAATAACACTGACATCTGACATAACTAGTGACATAATGACAGATGAGAATTCGTGATTTGCCGAAAGATCCTAGAATTACTGGCCACCGATGCATTGAGAACTCAGCTAAAACGTCATTTTAAATTTTAAAATTTACGCTTCGGGGGTGTATTCATTGTTTTAATAAAGCAATATAGATGTTCGTAATGATAGAAGACGTGCAAAAATCTTATGTTTTGAATGGTAGACATTAACTGTCATTCTTGTCATAAAAACCACTTTTTGTTGGTCACACTGACCTTAAACTGAACTCCTCTATTGGAAAAATTCAGCAGTTTTGACACAATTGAGGTTAGGTTTATTATGTCATTTATTTTTTATTGACATCGATCATCGACGTAGTATTTACAAGTTTTCCAGGTTCTCCTGAATTCATTGTTTCTTCAATTTTGAAACAATAGTTACTTTCGATACTAATTAATTAGACAAATCTGCAGTGTGTAGTTAAGCGCATTAAAATGTCCAAGAAGTGGAACAGTAAATGCCAATAAGAGATTGTTATATATTTGATAAATTATTTTTGATGGTCTCGGGATTTTGGGTTTGCAGAGTAAGAAAATATGTAAATTATATTTATATTCCAATATCCTAAAGATGATTGATGCTTTGATTTATTTTTTCCAGTGTTTTTGAAGATGGTTCTAGAGTTTGTCATTTAATTCTACATGTAAAATAATAAGTAATCAAACGTTAATTTAGATGTACAATGATTGGTTGTTACAGTTTCTTGTATTTTATCCACACTTTTCACATAAATATATACTTATTTTAAATAAATCTGAGAATATCATACATAAGCCTTTTATTAGTAAATAAACATCTTCGAGGTACAGGATGTTTTAAAATTGTCGCACGAAACGTTGTCGAAGTCGACAATTTTCATGCGACAGAATGCAAGTGACAAATTGTCATATATGCGAGATTTTAATTTATTGTGGTTAGGTTACGTGTAGAAAACGTATATTTTTTTAAATTAAACATGGAGGTCAACGAAGAAGAGGCTATCGCTATTCAACAAGAAAGATTACAAAAGTTATATCGTGAAGAAGGGTTTGGACGTAGAAGTTATGCATTTCAAAATAAGACACGTTTTTTACATCATTGATTTACCAATGGTTGACTGACGTCAGTCTCCGCTGCACCGACATGCTAAAGTCACCAGTGGCACATAAAAACGCATCAGTTGTTGTTGTTTACATCATTCATCATTATATCTGACAACTGACAATCGATACCACTTAAAATTTCTTCAATTTCTGACGCTGTTAATAGTGCAGTTAAATACTTTATTCTCACATTCTAAATTGATTTCTATTTATTCGTTCATTTCTTGAATAATTCGCTATAACCACTTCAAATCTCTACTTTTTTGAGGTTAAGCTGTCATTTTGTAAACCACCAAATTTATCCACCACATCAAAACAGCGGTGGAAGGGGAACGCGTCATCTTTTCAATCTGAAATCCACGGATGATTATAAAAGCGCAGTTGGTGAATTGGTGGATCTACCGGTGAATAAAAAAACATGCATATAATAACAGAAGTAGCGACATGAACATTAGGGTGTGTCATTTTTAGGCCATTATTTTTTTTTAGTGCTATACCAGAAAATCTGGTAGTATATAGAAAACATTACGCCGCTGGCTAAAAGGCTTGAGTCCAATAGCGGCTTAGCTCATCAAAAAATTCGATTTCCCATTTAAATAACACAGGAATTTTTTTTGTTTTAAGTGGACTTTTCTTAATTAAATTTTTTTTCCAAAAAACCTTCTTATGGCTTTTGTAGAAAATTAAAGTCTCTACAAAAACATCTCTTTGGACGAAGACTGTAGCACCACTAGTTTCGAAGTTATAGCCCGTCAAACGGTAACATTTAAAAAAATACACATTAAATTCCATTTAATTTTCAATTTATTACCCTTACATGAATAATTTAATTTTATTGTACATTTTTGAGCATTAAAATTTTAAATTAAAGTATTGGCCCGTTTTAATATAATGATCTAACTTAAATTATTATTAATTAATCGTTTCAATTACAAAATTTATTATTTTTTTATTTTTCTAAAAATGGTAACATTAACGTCCGTTTGACGGGCTATAACTTCGAAACTAGTGGTTCTACAGTCTTCGTCCAAAGAGATAGAGAATTTAATTTTCTACAAAAACCATGATAGGTTTTTTGAAAAAAAAAATTTTTAATAACGAAAAGTCCACTTAAAACAAAAAACATATTTCCTGTGTTATTTAAATGGGAAATCGAATTTTTTGATGAGCTAAGCCGCTATTGGGGACTCAAGCCTTTTAGCCCAGCGGCATAATGTTTTATTTACTGTATACTACCAGATTTTCTGGTATAGCAGTAAAAAAATAATGAACTAAAAATTTATAAATTTACAGCATTGCCACATGTATATATGCGACAAAATGTCGAAGGTGGTTCGAGAATACGATCTCAGATTTTCGTGCGATGTTTTTGTTCGACAAATGTCGATTGCCACATTACCCCAGGCTAAAAAAAACTGTCACATTGACTTTTCCAGCTTCTTTTGAATAAAGAAAAAATCTACATGCTGGCAACATCACAAAATTTTGTTTTGCAACGTCATCGTCTTTTTATCGTAAATAAACCATATTTTCAAAACGTAGATTTCTCCTTTAAAACCTTTATTTTTTCAAGAAACAACTTTTTTTTATGAAGCCAGTTAACAGAACTTTGAATTTTGAGTACTCTCGTTTACAGTTACGGTTTTGACAGTAATTATTTGAATTTCGAATTACATGTGGTTTAAACGTATTTCATTTTTTAAGTAGACCTACTTACTTATCTCCTATATATATATGAAAGAGAAATGTTGTATGTATGTTCCTTATAGACTCCGAAACGGCTGGACCGATTTCAATGAAACTTTCAGACAATCTTCAGATTGGCCCAGCGAGTAATCCTGCAAAGTTTAGTGGTGATCGGAGCATTAGAGAAATAATAACAAAACATTAATAATATGTCAAGTCATGCGTCACCGTCAAATTTCAACATCGCCAACAACGATTAGTCCACTCGGGAACAACTGTGAATAACGAATCGCCGCAACGTGAAAATCACAAAAAACAACAGGAACAACAGAATTTATAAATCCAGCTTTAACCAACAAATACAATGGAAACAACAAACTTTGAGTAATTAGGCAATCCAGTGAGACAGAATAAAGCCATGCGAAGCGGGCTGGGTACGCCAGTACAATGATAAAACGTACAATAGTGTATAGTAAATTTTATACCCATTTAGAATAAGACCATCCTTATTTATTATTAATAAATCGGTTGAAACAAAAAATTACCAACAAAAATGAACGTCGTAACTAATTTATGAGATGTCATGTTTTTGAATTTACGTCAAATTTTGATTTCATGTTAATGTCATAACGCAAAATAAGATATAAAAATGCGATATTCTGATGAATCCAAAAAACTTATGCCTAATGTAGTAAACTATTTTCAAAACGATTTAGGATCTCGATTTAAGGCAATTCAAAAAGCGTCCGAAGCACTAAAAGTTCCAGAAAGCACATTATATAATCTCGAAAAACCAAACAGAGCTACAGATTTCGAATTTAGAAGAAATATGTCTGCAAGCGTTTCCCGGAGCAAAACCCGAATTACAAAAAATACCCTGCATTGTTTGAGGGAAGTAATTTATAAAATGTATGCGCGAAAGGATAAAATCACAGTAGAAACTATTTTACGGCAATTTATCGAAGAGTCTCCAGAAACTAAGATTTCCAAAGGTTCGTTATATTTGGGAATTAAAAAAATGGGTTTTCATTTCAAAAAACAGGATGGAAGAAAACATTTATTGGAAATGTGGCAAATGCATCGCTTATTTTTAAATGCAATAAAAAAACAGGCGATTACCATGATAACATGAACACCGAAAATTTTGAAAATTGGTTTAAACAGCAACTAATTGTAAACTTGGAAGAACCATCGTTAATTATAATGGATAACGCAACGTATCACAGTCGCCTGGATGAAGAAATCCCAAGAAAAAGTTGGAGTAAAACACGCATGTTAGAATGGCTCAAAAAAAAGAATATTCCTTTTCCAGATCACATTTTAAAGGATGCTGTTTGGAATATAATTGAAAAGCAAGTTTTGCCAGAAAAACATTATCATTTAGACAAATACGCTGCCGAGCATGGTCATTGTGTTCTCAGGCTACCACCCTATCATTGCCATTTTAATGCCATCGAAATGGTATGGTCAGAAACTAAAAGGCATTATGACCAAGCTATTACGAAAACTGCAAGGTCACCTACTGAAGTCTTAAAAGTATGGAATGACGTTGTAAAAAATGTACCGGAGCAACACTGGCAGAATTACATAAATCATACAGAGAAAATTATTTCTGAAGCATGGGAAGTAGAAAACAAACTGGACCTACTAAACATCGAACCTATGGTGATCTCTGTATCCAATGAATCCGATGATGAACTATCACTTTCCGAAAGTTATTCTGATTTAGAAACTAATTAAACTTTACCTTGAAGATCACATTTGACATGACAAAGGTCATAACCTAATTTTTTTCATGCGGGTTCAGATGGTTCAAGAAGCCGCATACGTTAAGTTACTAAAACGGCTGGTACCTCTAAATAGGTATTAATTTTACTATAAATAACTTTTTCTTGACTGCCTGCACTATAGTAAATTTTATACCCATTTAGAATAAGACCATCCTTATTTATTATTAATAAATCGGTTGAAACAAAAAATTACCAACAAAAATGAACGTCGTAACTAATTTATTAGATGTCACGTTTTTGAAGTTACGTCAAATTTTGATTTCATGTTAATGTCATAACGCAAAATAAGATATAAAAATGCGATATTCTGATGAATCCAAAAAACTTATGCTTAATGTAGTAAACTATTTTCAAAACGATTTAGGATCTCGATTTAAGGCAATTCAAAAAGCGTCCGAAGCACTAAAAGTTCCAGAAAGCACATTATATAATCTTGAAAAACCAAACAGAGCTACAGATTTCGAATTTAGAAGAAATATGTCTGCAAGCGTTTCCCGGAGCAAAACCCTGCATTGTTTGAGGGGAGTAATTTATAAAATGTATGCGCGAAAGGATAAAATCACAGTAGAAACTATTTTACGGCAATTTATCGAGTCTCCAGAAACTAAGATTTCCAAAGGTTCCTTATATTTGGGAATTAAAAAAATGGGTTTTCATTTCAAAAAACAGGATGGAAGAAAACATTTATTGGAAATGCCTGCAGTCAGATTAAAAAGAATATTATTTTTGAACAAATACCATGCTGCTAAAAGCGAAAAGCTCTTTACACCTGTTTTTCTGGATGAGACATGGGTTTTTAGTAAAAGCGGGGACAGAAGAATGTGGCAAGATGGTACTAAACACAGTGATTTAAAAAAAACTGGAAGTGGGACACGATATGTAATTGTTCATGCCGGTGATAAAAAAGGTTTTGTGGCAAATGCATCGCTTATTTTTAAATGCAATAAAAAAACAGGCGATTACCATGATAACATGAACACCGAAAATTTTGAAAATTGGTTTAAACAGCAACTAAACTTGGAAGAACCATCGTTAATTATAATGGATAACGCAACGCATCACAGTCACCTGGATGAAGAAATCCCAAGAAAAAGTTGGAGTAAAACACGCATGTTAGAATGGCTCAAAAAAAAAGAATATTCCTTTTCCAGATCACATTTTAAAGGATGCTGTTTGGAATATAATTGAAAAGCAAGTTTTGCCAGAAAAAAATTATCATTTAGACAAATACGCTGCCGAGCATGGTCATTGTGTTCTCAGGCTACCACCCTATCATTGCCATTTTAATGCCATCGAAATGGTATGGTCAGAAACTAAAAGGCATTATGACCAAGCTATTACGAAAACTGCAAGGTCACCTACTGAAGTCTTAAAAGTATGGAATGACGTTGTAAAAAATGTACCGGAGCAACACTGGCAGGCAAAATTACATAAATCATACAGAGAAAATTATTTCTGAAGCATGGGAAGTAGAAAACAAACTGGACCTACTAAACATCGAACCTATGGTGATCTCTGTATCCAATGAATCCGATGATGAACTATCACTTTCCGAAAGTTATTCTGATTTAGAAACTAATTAAACTTTGCCTTGAAGATCACGTTGTCATTTTTTTAAAATCTAGAATTTGTACTTAATCGAACTCTGAATTGCCATATTTTTTTAATTAAACTATGTATCTAGTTAATAAAACAATGTTTTTAAAATTAGTGCGCTTCTTTTATATTCTTTTATTATGTCAACATCTTTAGAATTTTATGAATTTCATAAAATTAATTTGTATTATTACAAACCGCCACTGATAATATGAAATTTCAAGTCACTACGCCAATGCAATAAGAAATATGTCAAGCATTTGACATGACAAAGGTCATAACCTAATTTTTTTCATGCGGGTTCAGATGGTTCAAGAAGCCGCATACGTTAAGTTACTAAAACGGCTGGTACCTCTAAATAGGTATTAATTTTACTACCTTTAAACGTTCAAGCACACAAATCTAAATTTCTATATAAGGATCTCCAATATTATGAAAAATCGACTATTTCTGAAGGCAAATATTTTTCGTCAGCAGACACTTTTCGTCCGCAAACTTTTTTCGTCCGCTAAAACGTTGACATATCCAAATTTCCTAAACTTATTGCATTTTTGGAAAAATCAAGGCGTTGAGTACAAAGCGAAAACATGTAGAGTATTTACTCAAGGTAAAATAAACATATTTCTTCGTGATGCCCCAGATGAAACTTATCTTTTGTACAGCGGACGAAAAGTGTATGTGGACGAAATACAACTTGTCTTCAAAAATAGTCGATTTTTCATTCGGAAATTAGTAATTTTTTGTAAAGGTCGACGAAAAAATGTAATATTCACCTCGGTAAAACACAGCCTAGTGTCTCGCCTGCTTGCTAGGCTAGAATATAAACAGTTTTTTGTCCTTGGTAAAGTACGGCCAGAAATATATGAAGGTCATAAATCACCTACCACTTGAGTTACCTATGTATGTTGGGGTGACATTCACTGAGACCTAAAAGATCTATTGAGCCCCCTTACTTCTACTTAGTTCCTGAGGAAAGTCTCAGAGACTAGCAGCTCCCTTAGTCCTATTTCCCGGAGGAATTTTAGGATATCTACTGGCTTTAACTTAGATAAATGTCCCTCTTCTATCCAGTACTCTCCTAGGTGTTGTGCCCTAGAATTCTGAATTGCTGTACATTCCGCAAGTATGCGGATGGAGGTTTCTTCTTCCATGCCACAGAATCTACATCCTTCTTCCACTATTTTGAGCTTTTTCAGGTGTCCATTCAGGCGACAATGTCCCTTAGGATCCCTGTTAAAACTTTTAGTGCAGTTTTACTCTGACTGATGCATTCATTTGATCTCAAGAGGTTGTAGTCACCCAGAAGAATCTTTGATTGTCTAAGTCCTACTATATCTTTCCAATGGTCAGATCTTCTCTTTTTTTCGGATTTGCCTATTTCTTCCAATATTACATTGGGGCTGATACCGCAAAAGGGTTCCAGCCCCCAAAAGGGTGTTTCAGTTCCCCTCTTTGCTAGTTCATCTGCTATTTCATTTTCTTCTATTCCAGTGTGTCCTGGAATCCACAGTAAGGTGATTATATTGTTCTCGCCTAGTTCATTGGGTTTGCCTAGGCATTCCCACGCCATTTTGGAACTAATTACACAAGAGCTCAGTGCTTTAATGACTGCTTGACAATCAGATATTATTATAATCCATTGTCTTCTATATCCTTTATCAATATTGAACTGGGCACACTTTCTTATGGCTTGAATTTCCGCTTGAAAGATACTTGGGGTATTTCCCAAGCTTTCAGAGTGTTTGGTTCCTGGTCCGTACACTCCTATCCCAGTTCTTTCTATGGCTTTTGAGCCGTCTGTGTACTATTGAATGGCTTTCTTTCCAAGTCTGGTAATGGTATTTGGATCCCACTCCTTCTTGTTGCTTAATTCCATAACGAATTTCTTTGAAAAGTTATACTTTTTCATCATACAATCTTGTGGCATGTTCCAGGTTTTCTGATTTCTAAGAAGTAAGGAGGTGGTTTTTTTGATGATTCCCTCTCTACTTAGTCTGTATCTTGTTCTTTCTGAAACACTTTCCATCACCATATGTAGTGGTGTGAGGTTGAGAATCACTTCCATTGCTGCCGTTGGGCATGTTCTCATTGCTCCTGTAATGCACATACAGGCTAGTCATTGAATTTTGTAGAGGTTTTCTCTCGTCGTCAATAGGCTAGTTCTACTACTCCACGCAATGGCTCTATAAGTGATCATTGGTCTCACTATGGCAGTATACATCCAGCTCAAGATTTTTGGGTTACAACCCCAATTTATCCCTGCCAGATTCCTGCACACCATTAAAGCCATTTTTGCTTTGTATATAATCTCCTTTTCGTGTTTGTTCCACAGGAGTTTACTGTCTAGAGTCAAACCTAGATACTTGACTTCTTGACTCCATTCAACCTCGCTCCCATCAAGTTTAATGGTTTTGAGTTTGAGTTTTCTTTTCTTAGTGAAGGCTATTAAGATGGTTTTGGTGGGGTTGATCTTGAGTCCCACTTGCCTACACGAGCTATTTGTATAGTTCAGACCCTTTCGTACGATGTCACAAAGGGTATTTTCGAATTTTCCCCTGGGTGTTATGACAATATCATCAGCATATCCTTGGCAGGATATTCCGAGGTCAGTCAAACCACACAGGAGTTCTTCAACGGTGAGGCTCCACATTAATGGGGATGCTGCTCCTAGCTGTGTACATCCTCTGGTTGTACAGATGGAGACAATGCCTTTGCTCGTCCTCGAGCAGTTCCGACAACCATTTGGATGTTGTGCTGACTACACCTCTTCTATTTAATGCTCTTTTGACAGCCTCATGAGGAGTATTGTCAAAAGCTCTTTCTATATCCAAAAATGCGCATACTACGGCTTCTTGGTTGTCTAAAGCCACACGGATATCATCCGTCAGTTGTACCAGTGCAGTCTCCGTAGATCTGCCTGCCCGGTAAGCATGCTGATGCGGGTGGAGAGGTAGTCTCTACAGGATTTATGTTCTTATATAATTGTCAATAGCTTTTTCCATCGTCTTGAACACAAACGATGTTAGACTAATTGGTCTGAAGGATTTGGGGTTTGATGTGTCCCTTTTTCCAGTTTTTGTATGAAGGTTACTATTGCCCTTCTCCATGCTTCTGGTATATAGCCCAGTTCTAAGCTGCCTCGACTGATTCTAACCAAATGTGGTAAAATTTCATCTTGTCCTTGCTGGAGCAATGCTGGAAAAATCCCATCGGCTCCCGGTTTCTTGAAAGGTGTTCATAGCCCATTTTAACCTTTCGTTACTACAAATGTGCTTAGCCATTGTAGAACTTTCTCTCGAAGGTCTGTTATGACCTTCGAGAGGATTATCTCCCCTATTTAGGCTACTCACAAGAAAATGAGTTTCTAGTAGTAGTCGGTATATTTACCGTCTGGCTTCCTCAAAGCCATATCTGTGTTGACCCTACATTTCGCCATGACTCTGTTGAGTGTTGCCGCAGCAGGTGTTGTGTTTATATCTTCACAGAATTTTCTGAACTTGAGATATCACCAGGCGGTCGATTCTACGCAGAGTTGTACCTGCTCTAAGTGACGGTTGTTATCTGAATTCCGATTTATATGTATTTCATTGAGTTTAAATAATTAAAATCAACATCATGACAGTCACCTCATCAAATCTAACCAACCTTTCAGGAGACATTGACATAAGTTACCCAAGTGTCAAAAAGTACACTAGTTTAAAGTTTAAACTTTTAAGTTGACTACCCTGTTTTATGGTTTTTGTAAAATTTACATTTTATTACCCAGAACATCATTATACAGACTATTCATCTAGTAACATTGTACTCCTACTTTTCAACATAACTTGTGTATTATTTTTTTTTCAAAGAATAAAATCGACTTGAGATGTTGCGGTAAAATAAAATTTGTAATTTTTTGCTAAAGATAGAGGTTATAACAAATTCAAGGCAAAGCCCGGTCTATTAGCATGTTTTACTTGATTTACTTCATCGTGCTACCCACATTTAAAATTGTAATTGATGAAGTCGGAAGTTCTTGTTTTTCTTACGGTAAAATCCCGGAAACGCCATTTCCCGGAAATTTCAGGGAAAAATAAAGATGATGGAAAATCGCCGCAAAGAGAGAGAAAGACAGACAATGGCTTTCATTGCTAAAAGACTCCTCGTTCCGTTCTTATATGAAGGATAATACAGTGCATATTATACTAAACATAATATTATTGTTTCTTAAAACCTTAAAACTCCCCGTTTCTCGTTATCTTTGGAGATCATTTTGTTTTTCGATTCAATATAAATCGTCTTATTACCATGATGATTTATTCCACGACAAAAATCTTATTTTGACTTAATATCGAAAAAGCACTCTAATTTTCAATCGAAAATTCTCCCGTCAAAATGTCAGCTTTTTTCAAAAAGTTGGTGTGCTTTCTGTTCGTTGAAATATCTACTTTGCGATGGTCCAAAAAAAATACATTGCTATGGTAAATCTTCTCAGAAAATGCATATAATCCCTCCTTTTCCAATGGGTTTCATCCTACTATTATTTTTTTCACTTTTTATTATTTTTAAAGGCTTCAACCCTCTATAAGTATGACGATGAACTCTAATTATTGTGTACATTGTTCTTTTTTACAACTTTATTGTGAATAATAAAAAATATAATAAAAGTACGTATATTTTTATATTAATATACCTTTTTCTACAATCATTAATAAAAGTGACGTTTTTTTAATCAATTTTCGTACATAAAATATATATTTGTTAAACAGTTTAAAAAAGTGACATTAGGGTGAGATAAAGTAGGTATATAGTTTTTTTAAGGCTAATTTTAAATATTTCCGCTAATGGCTCTGCAGATTGTACTCATCTGACATTTCACTTAGCGTTTTGTCATCATGACAAACATGAACATTCAAATCGATGCCATTTTTATTCCATTTAGAGCAACCTAAATAACACAATTTTTGGTTTTTGCTTGATTGTAGAAAAAATAGTGTATGCAACCTATGCATAAAGTGTCTTTTTTTCACTCATGGAATTGACGCATTCGCCTGCGGTTCATGCGGCAACTTTTCCACTCGTGAAAAAAAGCACCACTTCATGCACTTGTTGCATAAATAACTATTTTTCTTTTCTAAACCGTTTTTTAAAATCATTATCTCTAATTTAATGTAAATAAATTGTATAATTACTAGTATTTACCTTTATATTTGGATAAAAATCATTTGTTCGACATTTATTCCATAGTTTGCTACGCTTATGCCCATCACTTTTCTTTCGGAGAATCCCAAAATCTATTGTTCTCTAGCGGACAAAAACTGTTTAAGGGTGATATGAGTACTTGTAACACTACTTCAGTGGGTTTTATTTTACACGTAAACGATAGAGAAATATTTGTTTACTCTATGTGTTCTAGAGTGGATTAAAATTAGCAAAGTATAGTGGATTAAACCAGAATTGAGAAAAATAAACTCTAGTCAAATCTTAAAAATAGCCCTATTTGGGTTATAAAGTTCCATTTTCCAATAACTGGTTTCCGTGTGTAAAATAATACAAGGAGTAGTTCACCCCATTGGGGGTGTTTTTCTACTTTTCGGTCGGTAAAAAAAACGGAAGAAAATTGCAAAATGTCACCTTGTTATGTCAATTTAAGAAAGTTCAAAATTTGCAATGATCTACTTCGTTAGAAAATTCTGTGACAACGCCTGCGACAAAACGAGTATGGTATATTAAAATTTATATACATATTTATATTAGTAAGTTTAAGGCACCTTTTTTTTAGAATAATCAATTGATATTTATTTAAAATACAGTATAATGTTATTATTTATTTTAGACGGCGTAAAAAAATTATTAGTTGATACCGCATGTAAATACGACGTTCCGTTATGCGACAAAAATAATGCCAATCACGATGTGAGAATTTTCAGATTCCAATTACCCGAGGAAAATATGATTCTAGGTAAATAATCTTTCGTTTTTCCCCAGGTGATTTTCAACGTTTTTTCAAATCCTGGTAAATGATCTATTGTGCGCTTCCTTCGTTTCAGTTGCTGAGGAGAGTCTCAGAGGCTTTAATATTCATTCCTTGAATGGAATTATAGGATATCCGTAGGCTTCAGCCTAGGAAATTCTTCCTCTTCCATCCAGTAGTCTTCCAGGTGTGGTTTCCCGTGTTCTGCAGTGCGTTGCTTTCTGCAAGTATGTGAATGGAGGTTTCTCCAACCATTTCATAGAATACATATACATTCTTCTTGCTCCACTAGTTTGAGCTCTTTGAAATGCCCAATTAAGCATCAGTATTCTGTATGGATACCTGTTAAAACTCGGGCAGTTTTACTGTGACTTATGCAAGCTTTTGATCTTCGTTGGTCCTAGTTTCCCAGGAGTATTATTGATTGTCAGCCATACTAGATCTTTCCAATGGTCCGATCTTACTGATAATGGATATAACCTTCCCAAGTCTTCCATTTATACCTTATACTTATAGGTCATGGATGTGGTAACCATTGTTCGTTACATTCTAAAGTCGGAGAAGAGTATCTAACAAGATCTTTCACCCCAACATCTCTATCAACCACTAAAGGATACGTCGAGTTTATGATAAAGGTAATAAAACCATAGATCTTACGGCTCTCATAGATCTCCATCTCAGTATTTTATCTAATTATTCATTTTATTTAAATTTAATCGAAAAAATTATATAAAAAATAAACCAAAAGCTCTAAATCTCAAAGATTCGGTGAAAACTCTATACGTTTCAGATATATTTTAAAAATGTTCATCCAAAATACCCGGCAGGAGGGAAATTTACTCAATATCTAAATAGTCTCAACATAGGTGATACTGTACAAATATCCGGTCCAGAAGGAAATGTTACTTATAAAGGTGGAGGAAAATTCATCGTTAAGACGAAAGAAGGTTTACCTCTAGCATTAAACATCAAACGATTAGGTTTGATAGCGGGTAAGTTTCCCATTCTGAAATCAATCGGTTATAGTCTAACGATTGATGTATTGAATTATTATTTTATTAGGTGGCGTTGGATTCACTCCTGCTTTACAAATATTAAGGACAATAGCAGCTGATCCTGAAGATAAAACCGAGTGTTCCCTTATTTATGCATCTAAGGAACAAAAAGATATTCTACGAACTAAGGAATTGGACAAGATGACGGAAAAACTCTGCGGTCGACTGAAAATTTGGCACAGTCTAGAGAAACCTGAACCAGGTAATATATTTTACCACCATTTATAAAAAGAGATTTAAACATGTCCAAAGAAAAAATTTGTTACACGATTTTTTAAATTTTTAAGTAAATGGTATATGGTGACTTATTCCTAACTTACAATGTTGTGAGTGGTTCTCACGTTTTTTTTTATAAAAGTGCACTTGTACGAGTATACAGCGTTGCTGAAAAGTCTCGCACCAAGGGATTACCTTTGAAACGGATAAAGGGAAAGTTATGAAATTCTGGGACGATGAATGAGACTTTATTTTGCATATTTTGGAGCAAATGTCAAATGCTTTTGACGTCAGCGTTCAGCATACGGCCGCCATCTTGAATTTTTTTAAATAGCAACCTAGTCGAGTGACGTATCACAAAGAAGCTTATTTTTTTATCTTTCCAAAAATAATAGCAATTTATTCGGACATTATATAGAAATTTAACAAAAACTGTAATTTTAAACAAAACTGGATGTTACAGAAATTTATAAACTAAACATTCATTTAAGTTGCAAATACTCCATCACAATAAGTGAACAAAATGCTGGCCATTTGTTTGTTGACAGTGATACAATCTCTCTTCGAAGCTACGAATAGGATCGTTGATAATTTGTGCAGTAACTCCCTACATTTCGAGACGTATACGAACCTTTAAATATTTCAAGTTAGTTGATCTATTAACATAAACGCGGTCTTTCAAGTAACCCCAGAGAAAAAAATCAAGTGGTTTCAAGTCGGGAGATCTTGCCGACCACTCAATTGCATATCTTCGACTAAACCATCTCTGAGGGAAAATTGTATTTAAATATTGCCTAACGTCTCTTTGATAATGTGGAGGTGCTCCATCTTGTTGAAAGTATACGTGCATATTAGCAACTAATCGATTTATTTCAGATATAATTTCATTTTGGAGTTAATCAAACTACTTAGCACCGGTAAGCGTACCTTCAATAAAAAAGGACCGATCAAATGGTTTTTCACCAAACCTGCCCACACATTAACTTCTTGTAGACGCTGTGTACAAACCTCCTCAAACCAGTGCGGATTACAATTTGACCAGTACTGGCAATCGTGTCTGTTAACAGAACTGTTCAAGCAAAATGTGGCTTCATCACTGAATACCAAAAATTTTATTTTCCATCCTAATTTTCTTCGTAACTATTTACTTAATTACAGTTACCTGTAAGTAATTGTCATTTAAGTAAAGCGTGATCTATAGACATCAAAAAATAATATAGCCCGAGAAGTAGTTGTTGCTTCTTAGTGGACGGTCTGCTCTTTGGAAATTTATTTTTCTAATTTTGTAAAGCGTTTAATAGTATTGAACTATTATTCTTCGTAACTGTTTCACAAAATTGTAATGGTCTATCAAAATTATCCTCAGCCAATTCTTTACTTTCACTGGTATCTGTTTTGACAATTTGTACATAAATAATGATGTGGTTGACGTTTTTAATGCCTACTATTGTTTTTTGTTTAATTTTTAAATAACTTACAAGTTCATATCGTTAGTACAGTACAATTTAATTTAGAAAAATAGAACTGATATTTTAAATGATATTTTGAATTAAAATGATACTTTGCTATTATTTTTGGAAAGAGAAAATATAAGCTCCTTTGTGATACATCACTCGACCTAGGTTGACATTTCAAACAATTCAAGATGGCTGCCGTGCGCTAAGTGCTGGCGTCAAAAACATTTGACATTTGCTCTAAAATATGCAGAATATAACGTCTCATTCATCGTCCTAGAATGTGATCCATAACTTTCCCTTTATCCGTTTCAAAGATAATCCCTTGGTGCGAGACTTTTCAGCAATGCTGTATGTGTGAGATACTAGAGATAATAAAATGTGGTACTATAGTTATTTACCTAATAAGTGCAAGAAGTAACACCTTCCCGTACGCTGATTGCTGTCAGCAATCGAATGCGGAAAAGACACTCTCCGCACGTGTTAGGTGCAATATTTTTCCTACGATCGTGACAACACCCTTCAGGCAAAACAGTTTATTTCAATTGTCAATATACATATACATTAACAAGTAGTTAATAGTCATTTAAATTTATACATGTAATAAATTATTATTAACTAAATATAATGATGAAATAAAACAATTTAATTTGTTTAAATCTTCATTATTTAAATAAATAAATAAATAAATAAATAATTTAAATAATGAAGATTTAAACAAATTAAATTGTTTTATTTCATCATTAGTATGGATCTTCATCAAGTAAAAGCCTCATCTATTCAACTAAATATAACACAATTAAACTACAATTAGCTTACAGAATACATTGATATTAAATGTACTTCCCTTGTAATTCTATTGGCGAGGAAAAAGCTGCTTGATGGTGTTCTTCATTCTCGGAAGATAATGTTATTGTTACTGTTCTACATGGTTCAAAACAGTTTTTTTGAAGCTTTGAAAAAGAATTTGATGCTTCAAGAATATTGTGAGCTCTTTTCGTTTCGATTTCCAAACAATCCTCAATGTATGATTCAGCTAACACTGTGGACTTCCACCCACCATGTTCTTCTATGTTTGTAAGCGCAGCTTGGACATGCAGTCGAGTGCGGAGAGCGGAGACATTTTGTGCGCGTGTTGTTCCTTTCATTTTTTCTACGAGCAGTCGGAAGATAAAAAAAATCTTCAATTAGGCACTGAATTACTAGATACAAACGAATACGTTATTAGTTACTTTCTGGCTTTGATGTAGAAATTATTATTTGTGTTTAACAAAATTTGAATGGAAAAAAATAATCATAAATTCAGCTATCCGTATATACCGGGTGGTGCAAGCATCTCACATCGTTGTGGTTAGAGATTTATCTTTTTAATATTTTGTGTGAGCCATAACAGTTATTGAGTACACGTTTTAAAAACATTTCTTAATGAACCGGGTATACCTAAAATGAGTGGCGCAGTTTTTTTTAGTGGTTCACCCTTTATTCAGCTGCACCTTTTAAATGTACTTGAAAAATAAAATAAACTTTATACCTACATACGTTATATGTTAACGATTTGTATTGGTTATATATGATATTGTAATTTTTTATAATTATTCAACATAAATTCATAAAATTATCGCGTGGTCGTAGGAAAAATGGTGAACATAACTTATGCGAAATGTGACTTTGCGCACTTATAATGTAATATACTACTTCAGCACCTGTGTGCGGAAAGTATTTGCGTGTGAAGAGGTACAACTTTCTACATTGAAATGTGTACGGATAGTGGTTAGTTTCCGCACACTGATAGAAATTTTTTTTAAAATCTATTTTCAATAGTAGATCCATTTTGGAGTTATAGTTCTGAATTCCTCTCACTTTCTAGCCTATTTTTTATAGTTGTTTATATCTGTGAATACTTCGACCCTCTGGACTTGTACCCTTTTGGAATTTTTCCTAGATTTTTATTCAATTTATCATTTTTCATGTAACTTTTTGGATGTATTAGTAGGTATATTGTGTCGCAAGAGCAGAAAATGAGCTTTATTAGCCCGAGACTAGCCGAGATAGCTAAGGGCTGCTAAAGCGTTTCTTGTGCATGTGTGACATAAATAGACCGGTAGCCCATGACACCTATGACACCTGTAGGCTTCATTATTTCGAATGGAAGCCGTTTTCACCATCGAGTTTCATGTGAAAAACAAGTAGAATAAGGATAAGTATTCCCCAAGACCCAAACTGGATAATCGACGCTAAAGTGAACATTGAAATTCTTCGAATTTTCCCGTAAACTAATGGATGCCATGTACTTGGTTGCATTCCTTGGGTACTACTTAAAAAATATGGCATGCAAATACAAGTGATACTAAGGATATCAACCCGAGGGTTAAAAATTGACGAAAAGGTGTAAATGCTTGAAACTTTTTGTACAGTGAAACATTTCTATTCTAATGCTAACTGCAGATTGGCTTCCAATTCCGAATGCTACTAATTGTTATAAGCTACTGTAAATGAATAAAAATATTGAGCATTCTCGAACAAATAACAAATGCATGCCATTAAGCATAAATAATCAACTTTTTATTTCCATGTATTTTTTCATCGTGGCATACAACTTGATACGCTGATAATAATTAAAACCAATTTACAAAAAATATACGGTGTGAACGTTGCGTGGCAATAGCTGCGTAATGTAGGTGGTGCCACTTTACTTATGAGTTATGACTATACTCAGGCTGTCATGGAATTTGTTTGACGGTTATAAGTTGACAGCAAATTGGTCAGACCATAAAAGTAAAATGTTTATGACGTTACGAACTCTGAACACTTGTATAAGTGTATCTATGTATTTTTAGTAATGTGCTCTGTATAGAGAGGCAAACTGTTGTTATTATCACATTACATCGAAAATGTATGCCACTTATTTTTCAGTTTTTTCTTACTATAAAATTATTAAAAAAATTATTGGCATCCATTAGTTTATTGTTCTAAAAATTAATAAATGTCAACCTTTTAAGCGTGGCAGCCACTAATTTATACCCAAAAAAACATCTGCCATGAGTATTCGATAATGTTTACTTATATATCAAACGGCATCCATTAGTTAATTGTTCTAAATTATAACTATATCATATTTGGAAAATTATTAACAAACGAAGTATCGCCGCAAAATGTATGCCACTAATGTTTTCAACAACACTTAAGATAACAAAATTCAAACTCTCATCGTCATACATTAGTTAATTATTTTTTTCCACCTTTTTATCAATTTTTAACCCTTGCTTATCAACCCTTAGTATCACTTGGATTTGTATGCCATTTTTTTTAATGATAAAGTAGTACCCAAGGAATGCATCCAAGTACACGGCATCCATAAGTTAATTGTTCTCTAGTTTCGTGAAAATTCTAAGATTTTCAATGTCCACTGTAGCGTCGATCATCCAGTTTGGGTATTGGGAAATAGCCTCATTCTACTTGTTTTTCACATGAAACTCGATGGTGAAAACGGCTTCCATTCGAAATACCGGTATAAAAACTATTTTTCGCCTACCAAATAAACTAAGAAATAAACGTCAAATTACTCAAGTGTCAGATGGTGAAAAACTACAAAATCGTGGCGTTAAGAATTTTCTGCCCTTGAGCTGCTAAACAATACTTTCCGCCCTATTTTTGGTGTTCATTGGTTTTCGGGTGGGCGAAAAAAATGCTTACCACATATTCAAATGGTTTTAGATTGGTGCTCTGGTGCGGGTTATGTAAACAAACAGATGCTTCTAGACCATCTTCCACCTCCTAGCAAAGATAACTTGTGCTTAATATCCGGTCCTTGGCCTATGCTCACGGAAATAAAGAAGCTACTTGTCCAAATTGGTTACAAAAAAGATATGTATAGTTTATACTTCTAATACATCATTAAATGGATTTTAAAATATTAAATTATTTTCATTCAAATCACACCAAGCTTTTAGATTATTAGCAGTCTCAAAAGAAAGGCAAATATTGATAAAACGTTTTCTGAATCTTGTTATAGTCTATATATTAATAATGAAATGTAAATTTGCATTTACAGGAACCATAAAACAGGGAGGACAACTGAAAGGTTATAAAGTAAATTTTTGAAAGTTACAGCTGTTAACTTTTTTAATAGTGATGCCCACGAGAGACTCGATAAAAGAAACTGGTACCAAAGTTTTACAAATTCGAATGAAATTAAAATTGCACGGGGCAAGAAAAATTAGTATTCTTTTCAAATACAAACATGATGTTATCTTTCAACAGTTGTGATTTTCTCTTCCTAGCCTCACATTATAACAAGTTGGTAAGTATCTCCTACTGGCCTGGAATAAGATTATGCGTGATAAGACGTAGGCTTCACTATTCTCTATCTACATACCCCGAATTTGTCCTAAAGGAGGCTCATCCCAATCCGCAAACAATCGAAAGATGAGTTTGCTGAATTAAAGTAACGTGACAGTACCGTTGGTACAGGTAGTTTATTAGAATAATATACATGTAATAATAATTTTACATGATTATAATTATCGGGAATAATATGCAAGTAGCTGGTGGCATGAAACTCCGGGACAAAGGCACGCTAAGCTATTCCTTAAAAGCCCTTCGGTCAGACTGTCACGCGACCTACTATGTCAAAGTCGAGAAACGACGAGGATGATGGTGGGAATGCTGACAGGGCATTGTAGGCTAAGGAAGCATATGCACACAATTGGCCTAGCAGATGACAGCCTATGTAGGTTATGCCAGGAAGAAGACGAAACCGCGGAGCACTTACTCTGTGAGTGCGAAGGCCTAGCAAGGGTGCGGTTTCACCTATTCGGAGAAGAAAAACCGAGGGCAGAGAGCTACGCAAAGGAGGCGGTATCCAGGCTAATAGGTCTAATAAAAAGAATAAAGCTAGATATCGTGCTCTAAATATGGGGGAGGACCACAATAGATCTGCAAAGGTCGCAGTGGGATAGGACAAAGAGCCACTCCAATTCTAATCTAATCTAATCTAATATGCAAGTAGAAAATTTGGAATGAATATTATACAGGCTGTTTCACGACGAGCTTACACTATCTACTTATTGAAAAAATGGTATATATGGAGAACAAGTTATGGCGAATTTATGGAAAATATTTTGACATACATTTCACCGAAAGTGAACAACAACTTTGTTATTTTAAATGCCCTGCATATTATCAACTTTTCGGATTCTACATTAAATTTTAATGTCACTTTGTGTGGAATACCCATTATCTAAAATTTATACTCATCGAGATATTCATTTTTTTAATAAAAATTTGACAGGTGCAGACCTTCATATTGAAAATTCTGTGTGAACATCCCCAATACCAAATAAAAAACATCTTGTCGGGTTGATTTGTAGGAATATCAAGGTGATTGGTGATATGTCGAAAACTTCTTTTTTGTATACGGGGTTGTTAAAAAAATTATGAACAGTTCAAGTTCAAAAATGTTGAATATCTTCATGTTTTTTAATGAAACAACCATCTTTTTATTCTTTTACTCAATTCTAAGGGCGAAAATAAGGGCAGTTTATGTTCACTTCCCTATACCCAATCTTAGCGTTTTTGAGATATTAACTGGAGAACTGGAGAACGTACGTTGTCAGTTGAGGTAAGTTTGTTTTTGCATGTCGCTTCTCTAATGTTGCTTGCAATTTGAACGATCATTACTTATTGGCATTTATAGTTATGAAAACTTGCTTCAGTATCACCTATTATATGATAAATAAGGTTCAATATATGCATAAGAATGAAGGAATAATTTAAATATCAGAGTGGTTTTAGAGCATTTTCTTAAATTCTGTACTTGGGGCAAGACCGGGTAGTCCGAGTGGGGCGAAATCGGGTACTACCCGATCTTACCCCATTATTTCCGATTTTAATCCATTATTTTATTTTTACAGAGACAATATGCCTAGAACTTACGAGAGAAAGACAAATCGGCAATCCTGGAGCCAGGAAAGTATGAAAGGCGCTATAGAGGAAGTATTGTCTGGACGCATGGGATACCTAAAAGCCTCAAAAGCCTTCAATGTTCCGCAGTCTACTTTAGAAGATCGAGTAAAAAAGGCTAGAACAAATCAACTAACTTCTAGCCAAGCCGCTAGAAAAGGTAGCTTGGGACCTTGTACGACGATATTTTCTGAAGAGCAAGAAAAAGAATTTCTAGAGCACATATTGCTGTTAGAGAGTAGATTGTTTGGTTTAACTTTGAGTGATGTCAGAAGATTAGCGTTTGATCTTGCAACTAAAAATAATTTGAAACACAAATTCAATGAAGAAACTAAGATGGCCGGAAAAGACTGGTTATATGGTTTTTTAAAGAGGCATAAGAACAATATTTCTCTTCGATTTCCAGAAAACACTTCAATAGCAAGGGCCATGGGATTCAATAAACAAGCTGTTTATAAATTTTTCGATCTGTTGGAGGGTTTGTATAAAAAATACAATTTTTCTCCTAGTGATATTTATAACGTCGATGAGACGGGAATAACCACAGTTCCCAACAAACCATCCAAAATCCTAGCTTCACGAGGAAAAAAACAGGTTGGAGCATTGGTATCAGCCGAACGAGGCGTTTTGGTTACTGCTGAAAGTTGCATGAATGCGGCCGGAAATTTTATGCCAACAATGTTTGTTTTTCCTCGAAAGAGAGAAAATCCCGCGCTGCTTGACGATGCACCACCGGGAAGTTTCGCTCAATATCACCCTTCTGGATGGATGCAAACAGACATTTTCGTGTATTGGTTTCGAAGATTTATTGAGTTTTCTAAACCAACGTCTGAAAAACCAGTCCTTCTGATTTTGGACGGTCATACTACCCACACAAAGAGTCTCGAACTTATTAATATGGCCAGAGAAAACAATGTTGTGTTGTTGTGCTTGCCATCACATTGTTCTCATCGACTCCAGCCGCTAGACGTGACCTTCATGGCTCCATTGAGCACCTATTATCAACAGGAGGTGCGCCAGTGGCTTGCAACACATCCTGGTAGAGCTGTTACAATTCAACAAGTAGCTAAACTGTATGGTGCAGCTTTCCTTAAGGCAGCAGGAATGCGGACGGCAGTAAATGGATTCAAGCAAACAGGAATATATCCTTTAAACTGAAATATTTTTCCTGATCACCTGTTTGCTCCCTCAACAACCACAGATAGACCTGTTTCGGTAGAGACAAATGCAGTTCAAGAAGGAGACCCACCCCCACAGGCAGAAGCAGATGTTGTTCTACGAGTGGACCCAGCAACAGAAGAAAAACCTGCACAAACAACGTGTGAAACGGTAGTTGAGATTAACGAACCAATACAAACCAATATTGACGAACCATTTCCAAATGAACCCTGCTGTTCTAAAAGTTTAGAACCACAAATTTTTACGGATGCAAAGCCAGCTGCATCAACAGCTTTTGATATATCACCCAAACATCTGATGCCACCACCTTCTGCTGAAAGAAAGAAAACAGAAAGAACAGATAAACGAAGAGGGAAATGTGCAATATTAAGTTCTTCACCATACAAAACAGAACTCGAATCTCAGTTAGAGGAAAAGAAAAAAGAAAATGAAAGAAAAATAACGTCACAGAAAAGAAAATTGGTTATTGATGACTCAAATAAACCAAATAAGCAGACAACATCGAAACCAAACAATCAAAAACACAAGCGTACCAAGGCTCAGAAAAAGAAAAAAGTCTCCTCAAAAATTCTTGTAACCTCGACCTCGATCTCGACTGATGATTCTTCCGATGGGGAAGATAACAAGTCCGACGATCATTGTTTATACTGCAACGAATCTTTTTCTAACTCAAAACAAGGAGAAGGATGGATCCAATGTGGAAAGTGTTTTGACTGGGCTCACGAAGGCTGCAGTGGAGCGGGCGAAGAAGATACCTTCTTTCAATGTGATTTTTGTTCGTAAGATTAATATTTTTTGTTAAAATTAAAGTTTTCTGAATTAAAATGTAATTTTTATAGTTTTCCATAAAGTTAATATGTGCACCCGATCTTACCCCACTAGTGGGGTAAGATCGGGTGATTTGACATTTTGAGAAAAACATATTTTTCTGGAAAAAGTAATGAATATACGACTTTTCTGAAACATTATATTGTGATACGATAAACAATACGTCAGGTCGTTCTATCAAGCAAGCTCTAGTTGAAGTAATTTGGCTTCAACATGCCGAAAAGTGTTAGCTACCCGGTCTTACCCTTCTTTCTCCTATTTAAAAATATTAATTATTTTAGCCTTATTATTGCGTAGGCCTAGGTCGTGTTATTTATTTTAGCAGGCTGTGTATTTATCTCTCATAATAATTAAATAGTATTAATTGTCATTATTTGAAGTCAATCGCATCAAACAGTGATAGAAATGGCTCGTTTGGAATTAAACAATGAAGATTATCTAAATTTACTTTTAATACATCGTGAATGTGACATAGTTGTTACTAGAGCATGTGTTTTATTTGCTACAAGATATCCAGATCGACCCCGACCCAGCCGTCATAACACAGTGAAGTGGATATTATCTAAACAATTTAACACAATTTGGTTGTTTTCAAGCAAAAGTTAAGAAAGTTAAGAAAGTGAAGCAACAAAGTTGTCGTTAACTTTCGGTATAACCGGAAGAGACAATGTCACAATATTTTCCATAAATTCGCCATAACTTGTTCTCCATCTATGCCAATTTTTATAGAAATCTCCTCACATAAAATATAGATAGGTAGTGTAAGCTCGTCGTGAAACATCCTGTATAATATGTATAATTATATAAATATAGTAGATAATAAATATTTATAAATATTATATATATATATATAATATTTATAAACAAATCTCCTATTTACAACAACTTAATTTTAGAATTTCATTCAACATATAGCTCGTCGTGAAACATCCTGTATAATATGTATAATTATATAAATATAGTAGATAATAAATATTTATAAATATTATATACTGTGTTCATTTGAAAAGGACCCAGCCTTAATATTTCAAAAATGGGACATATTAAAAAGAAATGCCGAAACACGTCAACTTTCAACTTGACGGGGACACTTTTTGGCGCTAATGTCATAAACGTCAGATTCACCCCCTCCCTACTGGAGACACCCCTTACATTTTTTCAAATGGCACTAGGTATCAAGTCATACCTCATTTAAAAGGTCTGGTAAATCTCTATTCAATCATATACTTTTGCCTTTGATACCAGCCTTCCATTGTTATTTAAAATTGGCTCTCTTTCAATTTTTCGTATGCCCCCGTATTGTGTTATGATAGAAAGACTCTTTGAAGAATAAAAAATTCACAAATAGTAAAAATACAACTGTTAACAAGAAAAAACTGCTATTTAATCATGTGACCACCATTAACGTTCAGGCAATAAAAGTTGAAAAAGAGCCAATTTTAAACAATGATTAAATAACAATGGAAGGCTGGTATAAAAGGCAAAACAATATGATTGAATAGAGATTTACCAGATCTTTTAAATGAGGTATGACTTGAAACCTAGTGCCATTTGAAAAAATGTAAGGGGTGTCTCCAGTAGGGAGGGGGTGAATCTGACGTTTATGACATTAGCGCCAAAAAGTGTCCCCCTCAAGTTAAAAGTTGACGTGTTTCGACATTTCTTTCTAATATGTCCCATTTTTCAAATATCAAGGGTGGGTCCTTTTCAAATGAACACAGTGTATATATAATATTTATAAACAAATCTCCTATTTACAACAACTTAATTTTAGAATTTCAGTCAACATGTTTCCAGTAGTCCGATGAACTGTCGAGGCTGGGGTCCAGAAAAATAATAATGAGATCTACACTACAGTGTTTTCTAGCATATTATCAGGTTCCCACATTATTTCTTATACTACAATCACATGTTCGACGTTTTTCACTGATTATCTATTTAGTGTTTGATGCGCAGAGCCGGATTTAGCTAGGGGCTTGGGGGGTCTATAGCCCCGGGCCTTGTGTCTGAGGAGGACCCTCAGGGCCTTCTCCTATATCAGCATAACTTGTGACTTACGACGTTTTCCAAAATTATTCATCAAAACTGTCTAAAAATTTAACTAACCCGAGTTTTTTCCGGGATTTCGAATTCCTTAAGTGGGCCCCGCCGTTTTTTAGTCCCGGGCCTTGGGAGAGTTAAATCCTACTCTGTTGATGCCTATAGCATAGTCTGATTTGTTCTTTTTTGTCATTAAACGTATTTGGAGAATAAAATGAAACGGTATAAATTTCATATCAAATGGCCGTTTTAAGCAAAGTATGATGATAAAACATATTCTTTTTTTTAAATATTTCAGTACATAAAAGAGGTGTAGGGTGTGACGAAAATCACACCGAATCAGGTAATCAGGTCATTATAATAAAAGGATTTTATAAAAAATGTCTATTTCCAAAAATAAAAATTTTTTGTTGTCTTCTAGTTGAACTCCAGCACAAAAGTTTCGATTCATAATAGTATAAGGAAGTGATAATGGATAAAAACACAATTATTTACTTTCACAGGTACCTATATTTTTTATAATTTTTCAAATAAATAATATGCATATACCTACTTATGATCAAATATTTATAATTATAACTGAAACATCTACATATATTACAATCGTTTATGTACAATTCACTTCACCAAATGTCATCATTATTTGACTTTGAATGTGAGGAAAATCATTTTAGTTATGAATAATTATCAAGATTTATAAGCAAAAAAGCAGGAAATGACTAATTTCGTGGTGTAACTGCAGTTGTCATCGTCACGTAAAATGTATTCCGTATGTATGCTTTAAATAGGTAAAAGTGAAGTTGACATATTCAGTACCGCAATTTCCCTCAACGCTTATGTAGGATTTTAAGATTTAGCATGTATCGTGTAAGAGGTGACCTTTTAACTTTTAACTTAAGATGTAAGATGTTAGGATTCTTTCTTGAAACCCATACGTGTTCTGAATTGTTATCAAGTGTCAAGTGGATTTTTTCGAAACTTGGTTCAAAATTTTCTCACTCTACACTTTGTGTGCAACGTTAGCTTAGAGTCGTTTTAAATAAAAAAACTGACCAATGATAGAATATTTCTGCTTTACTTACGCAAGCCATAAGAGTACGTGATACAAAAATATAATAAAATATAAACATCCGGCAAGCGATGCTAACACTCTATGTATTAAAACTTTTGCATCATTGCTAACTATCAACTAAATAGATCAAAGTCACGTATGCTCAAACCTTTTTTGATTGGCGTTCTCTGACATCTTAAATCTCAGCATAAACCGGCCCAAATATCCGTACGTCATACATCTTACGTCGTTCCTGTTTTAGCATAAGCCCACCCGAAGAGATTTTGGTATTCATTATTTAATTATTAAAATGCTAGGTGATATATGTCAGAATCAACTCTACCTACAGTGTGAACATTTAAAAACAAACTTACTAGGAAGTGATACGCAAAAAGTGAAATATTTACAGTTTAGAAAGAAATTCTAAGATTATTTTTCACAAATAAGAGAAAATTCACAATGGATATAGGTAAGTAATACATACTTTTGCGAATGACATTCGGTAGAATCATTTTTCTATAAATACTAGAACAACCTTTAAATGCATTGAATTATTTCATGGAACGTTTCCAAAACAAAACAAAAATCATAAAACGACATATTGGAATATTTACAAAATTATGTATATGTACATGAAAAAACTAATAAAATCGACTAATATATTACATAGTTCATTTTTACATGTTTTTTATCACAAAAATAAAATCAGTGCATGGATTTCTTCACATATATATTTAGCAAGAACCAGCAAACTATTCTTAATTATAAGGCGAAAATCAAAAAAATGAATCTAATTAAGAAATATTAAAAAGTGAAATTGTTGTAACTGTATTTTTTACATAGTGTTTATTTAGAACCGAAAATATTCCCAAAACTACTATCATCAACTTTGTGTTCCATATTTTGGTCACCCTTTATGTAGAAGGAATTAATTTAAAAAAACTTTCTACAGCATTGAATTTTATATTTTTGACAATGTATGGCAAAGGAAATAAATTTTAAAGTACCTAATACCCGCTGAAAAAATTATTTGAAAACAAAAATTATTGTGAGGGAAGAGACAATAATAGGTAAAAAAAGATATAGAGGGAAATAAGGATAATTAAGATAAGAAAAAAGGATAATTTGAATTTTCAAGAGGTGTTTAATAAATAATTTTAACGAAAAAGCGTGTTAAAATATAAGATAATAGAATTTAGTATTTTTTACTTAAATTAATTATATAAAATTTACGATTTTTTAAGTTTAAGCGAGAAACAGTTTTAACACACGCGGGTTCAAATAATTTACTCAAGAATATTCAGAATCTTATAAATATTTAACGGAAAATGGTATCACACTTGCCAGAAGTTATTTTTAGTGTTTAGTAGAAACCTATCAAAATATTGGCAGTTTGTAATAAAGAAAACGACGGGCATTTAATAAGATTTATCTCTGCTCGCAATATATACAAATACTCCATCCAACTGTTTAAACAAAAATTCAAAAAAAAAGTTCGGAATGATTATGATTAAAGTTTCTAATATGTAGTCAATCTTGGAAAACTAGTAATTGCCAAAAAAATATTCTTAGCCTACTTTACATTTTTAACTAAAACCTTTTTAACACATTCGCGGACAAAGCGACATATGCCGCTCTAAGAACAGGGACAAAGCGGCTTACGCCGTCCAAATAAAAATCTCCCTGCTGCACCATCGCGGCATATGCCGCTCGGTTTATACGGCATTTTCATGCGTACAAGTTTGGTGTCCCAGCAGAAATTGAAATATGAAAAATGTCCCTGGTAAAGTTTTAAAAGCTTCTCTAGTTCATTAAATATTGTCATGCGTTTTTCGCAGGTATCATTTTTCGTTTGTCTCCGCTAACGTGTTAATATTACAAAGCTGGTTAAACATTTAATATTTTTGTAGATAGGTTTGCAGGTTGGCCACTATTTCAAATTTAATTACTCTAATGGCTTACGAGGAACATTGTATACGTAAATTGATAAAGGTAAAGGTTTGAAATTATTTCAAATAAGTATACAGGAAGCCCTAAAGTGAACATTGAATTCCCCAAAAAATTAATGTATTTTTTATATTTTAGTTGATTGAAGGGTCTATCCTAGAACAAAATTTGTTTATTAAAAGAAAATATCAATTTTTGATATTTCGAATAGTTCTAATTAGCTTTTATAATGGTAAAATATCACTTTATCGTGTAAAAATTAGTAATTTAACCTTCCAAAGGGTATTTTTCTTCGAAGCGGTATATTTCAAATTTGCTGCAACTATGACAGCGTGTTTTAAACACGGGGGTTTTTTGATTGGATTAAAAATGACAATTTGTCAGACCAAAACCAAGCCCCTTTTCAAGCACGTTTTAAGCTGTTTTTTCAAATTTTCAAAAAGTCTTGTTGATCGTATCGAAAATGCTCCATATTTCAATAATCATTTCGAATTCCCAAATGTCAAGCACTCAGACAGTCGCAATCACTGCAGCAGTACAGCTACACTTTTTTCACGGCAGATTGCGCATAAACAGATTAATTTTTGATATTCTTGTACAAAAAAAAATGTTTACATACAGATTTTTTGATAATAAATACATCGCAAGTTTCAAAAACAGTATATATCTTTTTTTTAAACATTCCCGAAAAAGTACCCGAATTTTGAAATGTTCCACTAGAATAGTCCCATAGGGTCTATGTGGCAGTTTTTTTCAATAACACATTCAAATGCAAACAGTATAGTAGACTAGTATACTAGATTATTTTATAAAATTAATTTTTAATAGATTCCTATCTAGCAGTAGTGAAAGCTAAAATGGTTCACAAGTAGGCTAATCTTACAAAATATTGTTTGACACTTCGGCAGCACTCAATTGTTGATCTTTCTGTGTAAAAATGTCAACCAGTCAATCAATACCTTTTGAGTTCATTTGTACACCTCCCGAGTTACGAGAATGTGCAGCAAAAGCTGAACAAAGCTTATCACCGCATTAAAGTAAAATAAGATACTTCTCCATTCGGATCGAAAGAAAGAAGTCGATAACTGTATATTTTTCACCTTTCAATCCAGTCAAAAATGACGTCTTGCATATATGGTTTTAAATAGAATGTTTCATTAGATGTAGAATTTTTAGAAATAAGTTAAAATTTTAAAAGGTATCTACCTATTATAATTTTCCAATAATTTTAATAATTATTACTTCTTTTTGAAAAGTTCAAATATGTTGGAGTTACGATAATTTCTTGGAGATTATTTTCTTCCAAGCGGATTGATTTCCTTATTTTGAGAAAAAAAATGAAGCCAATTACGATGTTCAATATAAAATTTTGTTTCTCACTCCCAAAATGTAAAAATCGGTCCACGAAGAAGATTGAAAAGATATATTTTTTCACGAGGTAGTATTTTCAGCAATCTTTTTGTAAAAAATATAGTTACAACTAAATTTGAATAACTGCGTTCTAAAAACATCTGATTTCCACGATTAAATAGATAGATTAGAAAAATTGCAGCTTTCAATTTACAGTCGTGAAATAGTGAGTAAAGTCAACTGAGAATGGTTAAAATCTTTTTTTTACATTTTTTACACCCATACCTTAATTTAATCATTAGATATACAGGAACTGTACTTTAATGATATCCACTAAGATACATATTTGTCATTAAGATACAAGTTCACATCCAATAGGAATTCTTACAGCATCCCAATATTCGGTCAATATCCAATAATTGCTATAAGTAAGTATCTGTCAGCTCTTTTACTAATTGCAGTCGACGGTCCTCTGCAGTTTATTCGTAACAAAATTTGAGCATATATAATGATAAAATGGAAGTATGGGTGTGAAAAAAATAACATATATCTACAACTCGCATTTAATGGCTATCACAACAGCCGTGTGTCATACTTGTGTCTTAATAGCATTAAATGTTCATTCCATTATTTGCAATTTTTTACTTTCAGAATATATAGTCCTTTACTCAAAATATCACGATTTCACGAAATTTTCTATTTTCGTAAAAAAATTTAGTTATACACAGGGTGTTTGTTTAAGTGAAAAGAGCGAACAATTTATCCATTTACCAATAGCTAAATGATATTTTTTTAATAATCTACCTAAAACGGATAATTTTATTTGAATTTTATTGTTCTTTTGTTATCTTAAAATTCATCTTTCAATTCCAAATGCACCATTATTAATTTTCGGTGAAATTTCTAAGAATTCACGACATCTCCGATTTTAGATCAACTCCAAAATTTGAAAAACATTTCCAGCCGGAATCCACAAATCTTTCAGTGTAAATCCTTTTTATTATACAAGATATATAAATAAATTAAGCAAGTTCCTACTTGAGCAATTTCCTTAACATCTAAAATCTTATAGAACAAATAGAGCCTTCAGACTTAATCAGAACCTGAAGAAGTCAGAGCAGGAGTACCACAAAGAAGAGTAGTGGGCCCAATACTTTATCTGATATACACTATAGTGATTAGATCACGATACGATAGCTGATAATACTGATATAATACATGCAGGAAAATATCCCAAAGATCATGAAGAAGTAGCAACTAGTCTGCAAACTTCTGTAAATCAAATTAATAATTGCACAAAGCAATGCGTATGAAATTGAATAATGCCAAATCTGTTCACGTCAATTTCACAAACAAAGAGGTCATTTATCCCTGCTAGAATAAATAATACCCAAATACCATATATGACGATACAAAAAAATATTTGGGTAAGATATTGGACGCCAAACTACGCTGGAAAGTTCATGTCAAAAAGAAAAAAGAAAAAACTAAATATTTAATTTAGAAAAATGTATTGGCTAATTTGAAGAAATTCCACTCTGTCAACCTGCAATAAAGTACTCCATACAAACAAATTCTTAAGGCCGTATGATGATACTCGGCTGTGAGGTTGCAAAACCAACTTAGATATAATCCAGCGGTACCTATTACAACAAATTACTAAGGTGCATTGTTAACGCTCCTTGGTATTGCAGAAACAGTGAAATTTTCTGAAATTTCTTCCTTGTGATCACATTTTGGAAAGAATTTAGTGGATAATTCTTAAACAATCACTCTGTGTTTAAATCCATTGAAAACTATGATTTTTTTTCAATTTTACACCCTATAATAAATCAATCTAAATTGCACACTAAAAATCATCAAATACATTTCCGTGCTTATTTCAACTATTAAGTCAGTCTTCAATATTTACATATTTACATCTAGAAACCCTTATCTTCCTCAGTACTTTTGACCCACACAATCTGCTTGGTAATATCCAGCGGCTGTGGTACGGTAATTCGGTGGACTGGGTGTTACACCGGGGTGTCGAAAACCTGCTAATTGACACGAAGGTGCGGCGCCGTTGTCAAAAATAATATCACGATAACTGGTAGCTGATTCGGGCGACGTTTCCGGGCTGTACCATGGACTGTATCGAGGTGTAGCTTCGTCGGCTATACTGTATTGGTGTTGAGGGGTCGCTGTGGGGCAGTACGAATACATTCCTGTAACAAAATAAATAAATAAATTTACATGGAAGGTTGTAGTTTTGACATAAAAGAAATTTAATTCCAATAATATTATATATTTGGAATGTTTTTGATCAGTTTTTTTTATAACAAAAAAAAGGGCGGTGTTACATAAAAATTTACATACAGCAATGCTGAAAAGTCTCGCACCAAGTGATTATCTTTGAAACGGATAAAGGGAATGTTATGAAATTCTAGGACGATGAATAAGACGTTATTCTGCATATTTTAGAGCAAATATCAAATATTTTTGAAGTTAGCGTTTAGCGTACGGCTGCCATCTTGAATTATTTGAAATGGCAACCTAGGTCGAGTCTAGCTTATTTTTTGTATCACTTCATTACAAAATGCCTTATAAAATATCAGTTTTATTTTTCTAAATTAAATTGCACTGTACTAATAATATGACCTTGTAGGTTTTTAAAATTAAAAAAAACAATAGTGGGCATTAAAAACGTCAACCACATCATTATTTATGTATAAATTGTCAAAACTGATACCAATTTCAAATTAGTAAGAAGTTTAAAAGTAAATCAAGAATAATGGCACATTTATCGAAAAAACAACAAATCGAAATCATGATGTTAGTTGGATTGAAAACGTTCCCATGACGAAGCAGCTCATCTTTTTAACGATTTAAATCCTGAATGCCCTTCTATAAGTAGATCTACAGTGACGAGATAATAAACAAACTTAATGAAACTGATAGTGTAAAGGATATTCCAAGGTCTTGTAGTGCAACTAATGAAGATAAAACTTTAGATGTTCTATTAGATGTTCAAGAAAACCCTAAAATATCTACAAGTGTATTGACAAGAAATCATGGTATTTGTGGACAGTCTATACAAACTATTCTGCATAAAAATAACTTTTATCCGTATAAACTTCAAAATCTCCAAGAAGCGGCTGAGGATGATTTTGATAGAGGATTGCAATTTTGTGAAACAGTTGAAGCCACATTTTACTTGAACGGTTCTGTTAACAGACATAATTGCCGGTACTGGTCAAATTGTATATAATTCGCACTGGTTTGAGGAGGTTTATAAACAGCGTCCACAAAAAGTTAATGTGTGGGCGGGTTTGGTGGTTTTTCACCAAACCATTTGATCGTCCCTCTTTTTATTGAAGGTATGCTTACCGGTGCTAAATATCTTGATTTACTCCAAAATGAAATTATACCTTGTAACATGTCTATCGACCTGTTTCGATTTTACAGAATAAATCCTTTTAATTAGCGCTCGTCGTCACTAGCCACATTCAATTATAGTTCTGTGATCCCAAACTCTTCTACCCGAACGTAAGACAATTGACGTCTGCCAACGAACAACGCCACGTTAAACAGCCCTTTTTGTTATCGTCTGTCTAAGGAGGCAGATCGTCTTTCGCTATCTTTCATATCTTAAGTATCTATCTTAGGAGTTTTGCTGTGGTAAGTTCAAAATCATAATCTATAATTAATAAGCTTCTTCTAAAGTACTGTCTGATATAATTTTCGTATGCATTCTTTATTTTTTTACAGAGATAGACGAAATTAAATTCAACACGTGGTCATAAACTGTTCTTTTATACTAATATGGTAGTTTTAAGCCAAATATTCTTTTATAATTCACTTTTTACTTTCATACAAACATTTTCAAGCCTTTTCAGTTGCGAAACAACTCTTAATTATAAAATAACACTTTTATAAATTACCTTTCGTAACGCCAGTGCCGGTTTCATATATTTCCTAGGCACGATATTTTTTCATATAACTAAATAAATAACATTTTGCTATCATAAGTTTCTTTCGGATCATTAGTATATTTTTTTATTTAGCCGATAATTGCTATTTTTACTGTTTTAACATGGGACATATAATGTTGGAAAGCTTTCAGTAAATTAAATCAATTTTTTGACTTTCAAATAACTGCCTTCCTTTTCTTTAACCTGAAAAGCTGACCAACATAATGTGCCATAACATTCAAGTTCCTACATATCCCTGATCCACTTGTACTTCTAGGTAAGCACAGCCCCTAGGCGAGAATATAAGCCAAGAATATAACCCTAGGCGAGAATATAAGCCAAGAATATAACCCTAGGCGAGAATATAAGCCAATAATATAACCCTAGGCGAGAATATAAGCCAAGAATATAACCCTAGGCTAGGATAGAACCCAAGAATATAAAGCGGAGAATATAACCCCAAGAATATAGCCAATGATACAGCCCTAGCTCAAACTACCGCCCTAGAACAGAACTCATCAGTTCGGATCAAGACCTGACTTCTTCTCCAGGAAACCACTTCATCTAAGCTAAGTACCTATAAAAGTACAAATTCCTTTATTAAATTCCGTTGTTCATTTCCTGTGGCAGAATAAATTGTAAATTTGTTTTTAATTCTTTTTTATTAAAATCCTCAACTATAAAAGTTGAGGGAGATATCGTCCGGGGTAATTTTTAGTGACTTTTTTTAATTATTAACTTTTATTTAAATGTTACAAGGCGTTTCTACCTTTTCCGCCTTAGTTTTTTGTAGTTTTCATCGTTAAAAAGGTAGTGGCGCCCTCAATTTTTACAACCCTTCTGTTATCCCTGTGTGACATAAACTTGGGGTCGAATCACCCTTGAGAGGAGTCTCTAGCCGGAGCCCTTCGAGCTGGTGCCCTGTGAGGTACAACTTTTACCGTTACAACCTGAAATAAATGGATTATTTCCTAATATGAACGTATACTTTCAACAAGATGGCGCACCTTCACATTATCAAAGAGACGCAGGCAATATTTAAATACAATTTTCCCTCAGAGATGGATTGGTCGAAGAGGTGCAATTGAGTGACCATCAAGATCCCCCGACTTAACAGCACTTGATTTTTTTCTCTAGGCTACCTAAAAGACCTCGCTTATGATGACAGACCAACTAACTTGAACGATTTAAATCAGCGGTTTCCAAACATAACCATAACGACATTTTATTATTGTTTCTTAATGAGATGGTTGTGTTTGTCTATTAGCACAAGGTTTATCAAATCTTGGTGTTAGTGACGACGCTCTTTTTCTACAACTAAACGAGCTCGATAAAAATGACAAATTATTATATTCTGTATATGAAGATCCAACCAAAATTGAACCAAAGATTCAGTCTGAAATGTATGCTTTAAGGTAGTATCACAAGATAATTCAATCAATTTTTCTTTAATTCATCATCTTTTTCGTCGATAAATAGATTCTGTATCAAAATAATTCGAAAATTTACTTAATTACAGTTACCTGTAAATAATTGTCATATTAGTAAAGCGTGATCTATAGACGTCAGAAAATAATAGTACAATACTATTAAACGCTTTACAAAATTAGAAAAATAAATTTCCAAAGAGCAGACCGTCCACTAAGAAGCAACAACTACTTCTCTATAGATCACGCTTTACTAATATGACAATTATTTACAGGTAACTGTAATTAAGTAAATACCTACAAAGCCGAGATGGTTTTTTGTCGATATAGAATTTTGGTTTGTGATTAGATGTGGAGATGTCGCTGATATCGCACTCTTAGCATTTCCTTTACTGAGGCTAATGTATTGGTGTGGTATCAACGTAGTCTCTAGTCCAGGATTATGCTCTCAGATCTCCTGGACGAATAGCATCCACCTTGTGCTGATGAGGCGCAAAAACGCCGAAACCGGTCTACAAGTGAAGTTATTCCTTCTAATCGCAAACCAGAATGGTTGGTTCTATCTTAACAGATATACCAACCCCGTTTACTTTAGAAGTGTAATTCAATGTCTGTCGGGGCATATAGCCCGAGAAGTAGTTGTTGCTTCTTAGTGGACGGTTTGCTCTTTGGAAATTTATTTTTCTAATTTTGTAAAGCGATTAATAGTATTGTACTATTATTTTTTGACGTCAATTCGAAAATTGAATGAACAAACCATTCAAGTGTTCAACAAATAGATTTTTGTTTGCTTTTATGTTATCTCGGGCGCATAAATTTAAAAGTGGAAACATGTCAATCTTAGTTTTTTGCAAATTTGATTTCCCCAGTACCATTTTTTTTATAAATGCGTTCACTTTGTCTTCTTGTATAAGCAAATGCATTTGTGGTCCTTGCATTTATTTAGGTATTAAAAACACTCAATTTTCCAAAAATGTCAACAAAATATGTAAGTTTAATAATAAAATTATCATCCCAAAACCCTACCTATTTTCGTCTTCATTATAATTTTCATCGAGAAAAATAGCAATTTCTGCTGTTCAAGTACCATTTGAATCACTTTTGCACGAGATAGCCAGCGCACTTCACAATAGTACAGTTAGTGAGGTGTAATTAGCTTCCACATCTTCACACAGTTTTGCGAACAACCTAACTTTTAATGGACTGTTTTTCATGTAATTTACAGCTTTCGTTACTTTTGTAAAAACGTTGTTAAGCGCTTTTATTTTTTGATACGAGAGCTGCTCTGTGGAGCATGTAGTGCGTCCAGAGAACCTCAGGAGCTTTGCTTTTAACTAGTGTTTGAAGACCAGTTTTGTGTCCAGACATTGATTGTGTACCGTCAGTACACACACAGCAATTATTCCACAGTATTTCGTTCTCATTAAAAAATTGGTTTGCAAAATAATATATCTTCAATTACCTATATTAGTCTCTAAAACTTATCGAACATATGCAATCAAATGTGCGTCTTTAGTGACATAATTTGCTTCATATGGCAAATTTCGAAGTATCTACACATTCGCAAAGATCTTCAGATATAACATCTATTCTCCTGCCAATTGTATTATCAGTTATCAGCAAGCGGTATTTGTCGCAGCTGTTTCGCATAATATGATTCGTCAAACATTGTTTTGACCATATCAATAGCTGCTGGCAAGACTAAGGTCTCTGATATTGAGGGGGTTTTTTACACTTCGCGATTCTGTAAGACACTAAATATGATGCTAGTAATGCATTTGATGGAATAGGAAACAATTTTTTTTAACTTTGCTTTTATTTAAGTAAATCATCCAATTTTCTTTGGAAACATTCTTGTGGCTTACCCGTATTTAGAATGCATAGTTTCAAGGTGTCGTTTTAATTTTCAGGGTCTCATACTATCAGCAGCCAAAACTTTCGAACAAAACAAACTCATTGGTTTTTCCACATTATCATTAATAACACTTGTAAATCCAAACGATAAATAAGATGAATCGTATTTTCTTGTCCTGAAAGTTCTTCCTTGCTGTTCCTTGTTGATTTTAATCCCACTACGTGTGCCAACATCGGAATCTTCATTATTACTGAATTTTCTCTTATAACCATTCAAAAACTTGTTCATTTGTTTGAAAATATTAGAAATACTATTATATTATTCTTAAAAAATAAAACCACTAAATTAATTACTATTATGATCAGTGAGAAATCACGTCAATAGCAATAAAACACAAAATCTAGCACTGCTGCCTCCCCTTAGATTAGTACGCACCTCCCTAGGGAGGCGCGCCCCACAGTTTGGAAAACGCAGCAAAGGATCGCATACGTCCCGAAATCCAGGGAATTACTCCACAAATGATCAACGATTCGATTCGTAGCTTCAAAGAGAGATTGTATCATTGTCGACAAACAAATGAACAGCATTTTGAGCACTTCTTGTGATGAAGTATTTGCAACGTAAATGAATGTTTAGTTCAGTTTATAAATTTCTGTAACATACCTACAGTTTTGTTTAAAATGACAATTTTAATATTTTTGTTAAATTTCTATTATAGTTTCCAAATAAAGTGATACATTGCTGTTATTTTTGGAAGGAGGAAAAAATAAGCTTCTTTGTGATACGTCACTCGACCTGGGTTGCCATTTCAAAAAATTCAAGATGGCGGTCGTAAGCTAAACGAAGAAGTCAAAAACATTTGACATTTGCTCTAAAATAGGCAGAATACAGTCTCATTCATCGTCCTATAATTTCATAACTTTCCCTTTATCCGTTTCAAAGATAATCCCTTGGTGCTAGACTTTTCAGCAACGCTGTATTCAATGTGAACTAATTGAGATTGCAGCTCCTTATTATTTTGAATAGATTATTAACAAACTTAATACTTTATATAAAACGTTAAGAAAATATCTACACTTATTAATAATAAGTCCTATGTCAATTTCGTTTCTTTGTTAAGATCACTCAAAATCCTTAGGTATGAATGTATTTTGAGATTGAGACTGAGGTAAACATTCCCCAAAACGCTTTGTGTATAAGCTAATGACCTTTTATTTACTTCAAATTTTAATGGTCAGTGGACATTAATAAGATGAGTGGTTGTCTTTAGTAAAGTTGAATCTAAGTCTAAGTAGGGTACGTTTTTAGGGGATTTAAAAAATTCAGGATTTGATAAATAGTTATTTTCTCCGATTGACATTAAACGTCAGTTTAAGTGTCATTTATCGATCATAGAAGTAACACTGTTACCTAGGCATTGAAAAAATCATTTTTTCTTCTTTTTTTTTGAAATCTTGCGATGTAAACAGGCCCATGGAATCAAACAATCACTTCCACGTCACACGTACATAGGCTAACTTCACTGTGCACACTATTATGATATTTAACATTCTATTTATTATTTTTCGGTATATATTATTATGTATACAATTTAAGGTGTAATCGACAATAAGAATTAAAAAATACTATTTAATTATTATACCTATAAACATATCTACGATTAGAAAAAATATTAAAAACTGTGAGTTGAATACGTTATAAAAAAGTTTTCATTTTAATTTGATTTTTTTAAACACACTGTACAGTACAAACAATCGGAGAAAAAATAATATGTTTCACACGGCAGAGAATCAGATTTACTGCCTTGGCTAGATTCATTGCCTCGGCTTCGCCTCTGCCGCTAGCCGCGGCAGTAAATCTGTTACTTCTCTGCCTAGTTAAATAAATAACTATTGTTTAGATTTCAAGTGAGGTACCTATATGACTTGAATATAAAACCTAGAGGTTTTCAAATGTCTCGAAAACTGAATTTTTTTAAATATACCAAAAGCCTACGCACACGTCAAATGTTATTAAGTACATCTCTCTACATTGATTCTACTGATCACAAAAATTTCAAATCGATAAATAGACAATTAACTTAATTATACCTACTAGGATATTGAAGCAAGAATAAAAATAAATTTTAGAAACAACAAATTTCAAGTTTTTCAAATGTAAATTAATAGCTCGAAGGGGTTGTTTTAAAGCACATTCACCGGACAGACTGGGCGAGATACAATCATCGAACATTTATTGAATTGGTTATGGTGGGCGATAGAAAGATGCAGTTATTCGTAATTCGTAATCCGTAATGTGTGTAATTTTTCAATCCGTTATTTTAAATATATTAACATTTTTAAATATATAGTTGAAATTATATCTGAAAATTAAAATTTTGCAACTCTTAGTAGTTGAGGCGGGACATGTTAAATAAAAAAATATATACAAATTAAAATAAATAATGTGTATAATGTTGTATTTTTGAACCCCGTAAAAAATAATAAATACTCACACCTAAAATTATGAGCTCGGGCAGTTTTAATACTCCATCTCGTTTGGGATTCTACTGTGGGCATTGTAATTAATGAAAAAATAATTTTCTGATATGAGAATCTGCTAAATTATGGACACCTGTTTAATATTTCGGAAGTCATTGGTGCACTTAATTTATCAGATGCGAACCTAAATAGTACCTACCTAAAAAAGTCTGTAATTTTCGATTTTGATGTGTTGTTATAGCCAGATTAATGAATATGTATAGATCAAACCTTTTTTCTGGTTTTGATAAAATTTCCAAAAAAAAATTTGAATACTGAGTGGATCGCAGACCAATTTTACAAATCTTGTGTCTACTAGGTAGACAACTGAATTATCAACATTTTCTTAATGATTAAGTTGGATAATAAAACTTTTCTGGATGAAATAAAAGCTTTAATGGTATATTTGCAGTGTCATCAAAATAATCGTAGGCCTTTGAAAGTGGTTTTGATAGAAAAATATATGGGACTTCAAGAATAGAAGTGGGTTTCAGGACTCACTGGAGAAACGAAATAGCCGATGAACTGGCATAGAGAGGAATTGAAACACCCTTTTGGGAATTGCGAAATCAGCACCAATATACCTAATATTGGGACAAATAGATAAAATAAAAAAAATAGGAAGATCAGGCCAATGGAAATATCTAGTGAGACTAAGACAATCCAAGGGAAACTACGACTAGAATGTATAAGCCAGATTAAGACTGCATCAAGAGTTTTGACAAGTCTCCCCAACAGGACACCTCCTGACTGGGCACCTCAAAAAGCTGAAACTAGTGGAGAAGGAAGGACATAGATTCTGTAGAATGGGAAAAAAAAAGTTCTATTCACATTCTTGCGGAATGCATTTCAGGTTACAATGAAAAAATGCATACAAATAAATTCAAAAATTATCATGAATTTATTAGAAATTTGTTTTACATGAGAAATTAAACCAGAATCCTCCATGTTTTTATTTCAATGCTTTGGTAGCGTTTCAGCTACCAGTATCAAGAATAATTATATATTTTGTAAATTTGTCCCTGACACTGTCATACATGGACAAAATTTAAAAGAATAATATATAATTATTGTTGATAACGGTAGCTGGAACTCTGCCCAATCGCTGAAATAAAAATATATTTAAAGATTATCACATAATTTCCCAAAAATAACAAAAAAAATTAATACCACAAGGAACGCAAAGAAGATTGGGCAGTATCAATGGGGGATTTGCACAAAATAAATATTGACCATTTATATACGTTAAACGAAGATTATTTGGGGCCTCAACTGGAGAAGAGTCATTTTTTCATGTTTCTTATATCCGATGCCAGTATGAGATTCCGGCATCTCATTATTGTTATTGTAAAAATGACTATCTTTACCAGTGGCGTACCAAGGCATCTAAAACTAAAAGGTTCAAGGATCAATGATTTTAATTTAAACACAGGTTAATGATAATAAATATTTACTTTTAATAAGTACTTAGTATGTCAATTTAACACTTAAAAAAATAAAACTTGACATATCAAAGACCATAGCATCACATAGAATTTGGTCATTGTATACAACAGCTAGTTCTGGATTTCACAAAAAAAAAATTGTATTCACTTATTCTGTACACCCTCAGGATCCCAAAACGCAGCTCCGTTTTTGGCGCACACTTCTTGTTACTTGCTATTGGCATTTAAAGTTGCAGTTTTTCAATTTACGCGGCCATTTTTTCAACACTGTACACCTTTTCAAACATTTTCCTTGCCCTTCTCGATGAATTAACCAATGATCTGTTCTAAAACGTCATATTATAATTGCGATGTTGTCAGATTGTCAGGATAATCTTATTTCTTATACTTTTCTCTGTGTTGTATACTTTTGTGTTTTGATTTGAGGTGAGAAATACCAGGAGCTTTTATTGTTTACGGTTTACGGTTAGGTTAGGTTAAATCAAAATACAAGAGTATTCAACAACAAAGCGTCATTTCATTTGAGATTAATTTTGTTACTCTTGTTTACCCACCCAGCACCCCTATTCAATCCCTTATCCCGTAAGTGCGCTTATCGAGACTTGTTGGAAATGCATTTTACAGTGATTTCAAGTAGTTTTCTGGAAAAATTGGCGAAAAATACGAAAAGTAGTTGTTGTATACAATTACATATCCAGAAGTTTCAATGATTAAAGAACTACAAGTAGCCAACTTATTTACACGTTTTTGCTAAAATCTCTCATTTATATACCTATCATTCAGATGATTTGATGATTTTAAATGTGCATTATTAAAAATCGTTCAAAAATAAATGTTCTACTTCATTTAAACGTCGTGACAGCAGGATCCTTAAAAATATTAATTGGCAAATAAACCAGAAGCTAGTGTTTACATTCACACATCACTTTAAAAGAACCTCTTACATTTTCAGCATTACTTATCTTTAAAAAAAATATTTTAAAACTGCATGTCCATTTAAACGAATTGTTTTGATTGCTGTCATTAAAAAACGAAACAAAATGGTTAAATATTCCAAAATATTAGGTAATGATTAGGTATTTATGATAGAAAAAAAAATAAACAAACTCACCTCCCGAAGAATGTAGCCTGGCGGAATTTGAATAACTAATGGCTTGTTCTCTACTTGTCATCAAACTGTCAACACTAAAGGCCGCAGCACTGTCCATAGCTTGCAGACTAGCAGTAACATCACTCATAATATGCTCTTGATGAACTATCACTGTTTTCGGATCTCCATACTTGGAGCTCATACAATGACTCATCTCGGTGTTGGGTTCCCTTTTAGGTTTACACTCCAATTTTCCTTTGACATCGTCCAAAGTTTTGTTATCCTCTCGTTTACTAATTGGCGAGTCCGGTTGGATTTGTTGGCGTTTCATCTGCTCTTCTTTTTCGCGCAAAGCGTCTTTCTTTTTGAACCGTCGGCGTCTTCTTAAATAAGAACCGTTGTCGAACATATTGTAAGAATCCGGATCCAAAGTCCAATAACTGCCCTTTCCCGGCTTTTTATCATCCCGAGGCACTTTCACGAAACATTCGTTCAAACTTAAGTTGTGCCTAATGGAATTCTGCCATCCCTGTTTGTTTTCCCTGTAATAAGGAAAGCGTTCCATGATGAATTGATAGATGCCATTTAAAGTTATCTTTTTATCTTGAGCGTTTTGTATGGCCATGGCGATGAGTGCGATGTAACTGTAAGGAGGTTTTACCATATCTTTGGCCGTACTAAGAGGATGTTGTTGGTGGTGCCACGGAGATGGATAACCGTACCGAGAGTACTGTTCGTAAGCGTAAGGATTCGTGGCGGTAATAGCCGCCGAAGCAGCCGTACCATAACCGCTGCCATAACGATTGTAAGCCGTCTGGTGTTCGGTGAATATAGTATGCATTATGATTTGTATAAACACGACCCGCGCGAAAAAGAAAATAAACAAAACTCAGTTTAGTTAGTTTGTCAGAGTAGAGAGAAGTTTTCTAAAATGAAAACACTCGGTTGTTATTTCAACGGTACGGCGCAACGTTTCGTGTTTTCATTCCAATCAATCTTCCGAAAACAAGTCGGAGCGCTCACTTAATATTTTGATACACAACATAGGGTGGTTTACACAGAGATTAAGTAAAAACAGAGTATGTTGCTTCTTGCCGAGACACAATGTTACTAGTGAAAACAGACCTCTCTCGCTAGGGCAGGGGAATCCAGCAATTAACGCCGATTGCCTGCGCGATTTCAATACCGCCTCTCGTATACCCCACCAATCGTCATCGAACTAAGCGAAAACTCCGCCTATTTTCTCTAGGGCACCATCACGGCAGTGCTTTGTTAGATACGAGCGTTGCCGCCTAGCGAACGCCTCTATCTATTTTTTTTAAATTAGGCAATGTACACCGCCAAAAAGATTGCTCTGCAAGTGGAAATTTATATAATATCAATAAACCCCTCGTGGAAATTATTCTAAAGGAAGTCCGTTGCTTTATTTTTGCTCAACACAAAAGTTTTATGTATCTCGTGGAACAGACACGAAAGGAAACGAAAGACTCTCTGTCTTTAATACAAGTCTTTTTGACATCTTAATTTTAATATTGTTTCATATGCAACACGGTACAGTTCGCGGTCATAATATCCATCTCCAGTTAAGTTGGAATGGAAGTGTTTCTATAACAACCAACTGTTCAATTTAACTATGACGACTTATAATAAGGATTTATACTAACCTACATAGCGTTGTTAATAAAGGTGAGCATTTTTTTGTCTGTTTATCTTTATAAAATTGTATTTGCTATGAGATTATTTATAATTGGTAGATACTGCTTTTTTGTTCTATAAAGTGCATCTAATTATGCATATTTTTCAATTTTTGTATTATTTAATCTAGCTTCGTATCTATATTTTGTAATTTTATTATGCTTCATTCTATTTTTCGATTTTTTTGAGAGGCGATTAACTACAATAAAAAGTGATAAGACATTGTTTTATCTTCAAAAATTCTTTAGGATTAGGAAAATTGCAGATACCTACCTACGTACATTTTGCAAATTATTTTTAGATAAACATTTATTAAAAAGTCATACCTAGAAAGTCTCGATATACCTAATTTGAATTTCTCGTTGATTCAGCTCAAAATTATACAAATTATTCTAATGTTAAAAGCCCTGAGAAACTTTGGGGCCGTTCATAAAATACGTTCGCATACAAGGGGGGAGGGGTCTTGTTGAGTGTGACAAGATGTGAAAAGGGGGGACGGGGGTATTCGGCAACGTGACGTTCGCCGTTCATCAACAAATTTGCTTTAGTATTTTTTTCGACTATTTTTTTATTTTTGTCATAAAAAAGTATATATTACCTTTACCTATACTCTATTTGGAAAAGGCAGAGTGCAATAAGCCCTTGTAAAATGACCATTCCAAGGGAACACCTGCTTGTTCTTCTAAAAATCTCAATACTTAATTGTGAATTTTATATCTAAGCAATACCCTAAAACCATGTGAAGTTCTATAGCTTATTTGGGTTTCACCATTATTTCTGAAATTCGAAGAGATAAATTGTGGAAAATTCTGCGAGAGATGAATTTTAGATGCGAAAAAGTAAACAGAAAGTCGCTTTTAATCGAAAAAAATGAAATTGTATGTTGGAGACGGAATTATTTGCAATCAATAAGTGATTTTCGCAATGAAAATGGAAAAGGAAAACGACTGATAATTAGGAATATTGGAAGTAGGTACAGATGGGTTTTTGAAAGATGGTTGGTTAGCATTTGAGTCAATTCACACCGAAGACTATAACGAAGATATGAATGTTTTTGAGGACTATTTTTCACAAATGATAGGTAACTCTAATTCCTAATTGTTTTGGACAATGCTCCTTATGATTCAAGGAGATGGGAGAAATTGCCTACCCCCGCTTGGAAAAAAGCTGAAATCATTCAGTGGCTTTTACAGAAATATATTGCATTTAAAGAGGAAATGTTAAAAAAAGAGCAGCTGGCAATTATAAATATACATAAACATCGTTTCCTAAGATATACTATTGACGCGAAAAGGCAAAAACCGGAATATTATAATACTTCGACTTCCTCCTTACCATTGCGAGCTGAAGCCTATAGAGTTGATATGGGCTCAGGTGAAAGGATTGGTGGCAAGGAAAAGTACCACATATAAAATGAAAGATGACCGTGCACATTTTGAAGAAGCTCTGGAACAAGTTAATGAAGAGAGATGGCGAAAATGCATAGAACATGTAATCAAAGAAGAGCAGCAAATGTGGAAACTAGACAATTTAATGGAACAAACCATAGAGCCAATACCTAGTTATAAATTTCGGACATGATGAAAATTCATCAGGTTATTTTAACTAATATTTCGTGTTCGAATAATATTAATAACCCTGTGGTGTTGTAAATAAGTTCTATAGTTCTAGTAAATCATAATATAAAAATAATTGATTATTATAAATATTATTATAATTGACTCTGTAATGAACGTATTATTATTAATTGATATTGCATTATATGTCTAGTCTTTGTCACAATCATGTTTTTTTATTTAACATTGTACCTACTGACAGCCCTACCTAAAGGTACGGCTATGGCTGCAATTACCAATTACAAACGACCCAAAGATCGGATTTCTATTGTATACCATCGTTGCACAGGGTTGTGGGTAGGCAAATAAAAGAATAAAGATTTGAATTATAATGTAAATCGTTTTAAAATTCTGGAGTTTTAGTTGCCCACCCGGTAAGGGTTTTGCATGTTAAATTAGGTTTTATTACTCTCTGTCTATTTCAAACAGACGTTTATGTTTATTTTTCGACATGAGCGCTAGCTCTGTGGAGCTGCTCTAGCGTTTTGACTTGGCTCTAGCGGCGTTGCAGTCCGTCACAATCGGTTTCTTTGATTTTCCAATACTTGAGAGAGTAACGTCTCCACATACCCTGCGCTCTCGACTCAGTAACAAATGAAAATACTATGTCTCATATTTTTATTATAAAAATAAAATAAATATTTTTAAATCTCAAAATTTGTGTACCAAATTTATCGTGTTCAGGGAGGGGTCTTAATTTTTGTGACGAAATATTTATAAGGGGGTCACAGAAAGTGTGACAATAGGGGGGGAGAGGGACAAAAAAGCTAATTTTAGCGTGACGTATTTTATGAACTTTCTATAATTCAGAACAATGGGGAATTTTGCACAAAATAAATATTGATTATTTATATAGCTTAAACGAAGATTTCTTAAACTGGGGAAGAGTTATTTTTTCAATAATTTTTTGTGTTATCGTAATATATAAATGTTTTGAAAAATTATTTAATCGTAAACAAACCCACGTGACTTAAAACGCGTCATAGTACGAAAGATTAGTCACCTTGTTTGGTGACGTTCAGCTGAGGACTCGAGTTTTTACAATAACGATTTTTATATATTGTTATTGTAAAAATGACCATCTCTACTACGTAGATTATTAAGTTTGAGCATGTGTTAAGACAGTAGGTATGTCGACTATGTCGTCTGTTCGTATGCTGACGTCATATAGCATTTTTGAGAGCGCTCGCTTATAAATTAATGAATGTTTTTAATTTTTGCGCTAATATACTTTTGTAAGGGCCGTATTCTATGAAAATTCATCATGTTAGGTAAATGTGAAAATGCCTCATCAAGTAATATAATCCATTCCACACTTTTTTTACTTAAAAATTATTTTTCACAATCATAGTAGGTATTGTTATTTATTCAGTAACATGTATCTAAAGTTTATCGACTTTGGGTACGTCCTAACTCCATACCTAGGTACAACTAGTAAAAAATGTAAAAGTATATTTTTATAAATGCATAGACTATACACGGTATGCAGTGCGACATGAAATTGTCCATTTTTCTTAAATCGTTTAATTTTTTCGAGATGTCATCAGAGAACGATTTTTCCTCAAACAATTTTGAGGAATTTAGGTGTGGCATTTAGAAGTGAAAAAAAAATATGAAAAACTATAAAATTACAAATCATTTTATCCTAATGACTATGGTCTGGAAGTGGGTAAAAATGGGTGCAGTTCAAGTTGTCAAAATAATGTAGAGAAAGAATACTTAATCGCATAGTCGTTAAAGTTACAGATTTAAAAGAAACATTTATACAAAAAGCATCAATATAGTGAAAATACTAAATGATCAAACTTGAATAAAAACCGTATATATTTAGAAATATTAAATATTTAAATCAAATAAATAAGGAATAATAATTACATTTGATTTATCGATTTTCGAACTATTAAACATTTAAAATAAAATATGTTGATATAAATACGACCTAAAAATAAATTTAAATTGGATCCACGTAAAAATATGTGGAAAAAACTGTCTGTTTGAACATAAACACAGCACTCTGTTAAAAAAGGTGACTTTTCAAATTTCGCTGCCTCCCCACCTTAGATTTTCGTTTTTTTATTGCTTTGTCAAAAAGCCAAATCCTGGAACATAAAACAACGCGTACCTAACTCCTACAATTGAACAGTTAAAACGTTACAATGATCACCAATCAATTCAGGGAAAAATTTCACTTACACAAGTGGATTTATTATGCTAACACTATTGGCCATTTTCTAAATTTAACCGACTTTCAATTCGTGTATGTGTATTTGTTACAGTCAATTTGTGAAAACACGCCGTATATATACCGCGCAGACCGTTTATATACAGACTGGCCATATCAGACCGTTTACATAAAAAATATTTATTTCATAAATCGTCTAGTCATTATATAAACACCGTCGGCCGTATTATACTGCGTTAGGCAGTTTGTGAAACAATTCAATATTTACAACTACAAACAAGGACCGTGATACAATTTTGAACTATACCCAAATATTATTAATCTACGGCAAATAAAATAATTATTCCGATGTCCCCAACTATTTAGAATTTCTGTCTTGGTTAAAACAGATCATTGATTAATTTATCGAAAAGGGCAAGGAAAATCATTTAAGAAGCCATTTTTACAACACTGTATAGCTTCTTCAATGATTTTTCTTGCCTTTCTCGATAAAAACTACAACTCCGCTCTCCTGACGGTTAAAAACAATGAACAATATAAACTGACTAACTTTTTACCGCCTTTTATATAATTCCTAGTCAGTTTATAATTTGTGCCTTATTTCATATATAGCGGAGCTGTTCAGGCAATATATACAGATACATTCAAACAAAAACGGAACATAGGGATTTTAAGCATTGTATCAGAACTGCTTTTGAACTAGTCGACCAACATCCAGCTTCAACAGATTAAAAACACGATTATTACAATCGTTTATTTGGACACCTATAACATATCGTACAATTCCCACCGCTCCGTATTCTCAACTGTGGGCAGTCCTTAATTAGCGTCAGACAGTCAGTCGATCGGTGAGTGTTCAACCCCATAATTTTGTTTCAATTTAAAGAATCCTATTTTGTTTCATGTACGAATTTATTTTGCAAGCCGTTATGGCAAAAAGAAATCAAAACATATTATCTTAACTCGAAACATTAATTGTTAAAGAGAATTTAACAATTAATTTTCGATTTTAACAACATGAAACGTAAGCATATTGTTTCCATATGTAGCGACGTTTACTACCCCCCATCAAATAATTATTCAATACTAAATCGCAGTTCGCACTTCGGACACACCTCGCACATAACTAACAAATTTTGGAAGGAGAAGGGGCGGGCTTTTTACAGTGATTCTGAATCCAGCTGTCCAGATCAATACTTGATATTCATTGAAGTGAACTTATAGAAATGTTTTGTTGGTGGACTATTTAGATCGGCGAATATACTAAATCCCTATGTTCCGTTTATATTTGAATGTATCTGTATATCGGCGGTCAGCAACAGGCGGACCGCGGGAAGACGAACTTATAGGACCGCCGAGTTTTCTCTAATATACCTACCTACATAAAAAATATCTAAATCTAACTAAGTAATTATTTTCGTGCATCCATACTCGCACTAAACAACATAACAAACGACCGCAATATGCTAGCTGTGGCTTTTTTGAAAGATATTCTGAAATATTTAAATGAGCTCATCACAGAGTTACAAGGCAATGGAAAATTAATATGTGACCTTATACAAAGCGTGTCTGCTTTTCGTCGCAATTTGCTACAAGATTCCAAGACTTTGCAGAGCTGGAGAAGCTGTCTTAATTCCTTAAATCGCCTTATGAAGATGATGCATCGGGGGAATGCCTCCAAAGCCTTCAAATGGAGATAATTGACTTGCAAGAAAATATTTTCCTACAAATGTATAAAACCGCATCCACTGAAGAATTTTGGGGTAAACATGTTCCAGAAATATATGAAAATTGCAAGAAATTGGCTATCAATCTGGCCACTATGTTTGGCTCGACTTATGTATGCGAATCAGCATTCTCAAAAATGAGTTTTTTAAAGAACAAATATCGTTCAAGATTATCGGTGGCCCACCTTGAAGACACACTTCGCATTTGCTGTTCCCCTCGCGACAACCAAACTATAAAAAACTGGCTCAAGAACGTCGGTGCAATTTTTCTCATTAATGTTAGAATTTTTTAATTTTTTTTACTTAATATTACCATTAATATACTATTATTTACCAATACTCTATTATTATTGTATTGTGTTCAATAATTTGTTAAATAAATAAATAATTTGAATACAAAATAAACTTTTTTTTGGACCTCGATAAAACTTTTCAACTGTATCTGGACTCCTCTTAAAACTACTTGCCGACCCCTGGTATATATAATGCCCAATTTCATATATTGAATGTAACATACATGTATTTTTTTTATGTATGTTCGGGAATAACTTTGTTTATGAACGGATTTCAATGATTATTTTTGCATTAGAACCAGTAAAATTCTAAGGTGGTCCCATATTAATTTCATTGGTAGCGGACCTTGAGCTTTGAAGTTACACCAAGAAAACTATCAAGTAGGTATTGTTATAGGTTTTTGACAATTCCAAAACAAGGCAGGCACCTTAGGTACTATTTCTAACCATCGCCCAAAATTGTAAAATAAATAACTGAAAAAGTTTCATACTGTTGCGAGGTCACCAACTCAAAGCCGGTCCTGTCCCTCGACTGTAAATTTTGGTGGCTGCGCTCCTTTCGAGAACATTCGCTTTGTTTGTGCAAAGGGGAGCGCGGAAGGTACTGGAATTTTCAAGAGTTGAGAAGGACTATATATACGCGGGTTTTTGAATGCGTGAATTATTATTGAAACAGTTAGTTCGGAATTGGTGAAACGGACAGTAAAGAGTTAGTTCACAGAAGTTCTTAGAAATCGGTCAGTGAATAAAATAGTGAAGATAAATAGTGTAATATTCAAGTGGTAAAAATAAATTAGAACTATTATACCGAGTTTAAATAAATTAGTAGACATTAAGTAAAGTGTGTATATAAATTAAGTTTAATACAGTGTGTGTTTCTTACAAATAAATAGTAATTAGCCATAGTAGCGTGTATAATTTTATCCCACAAGTAGAAACTATTTAAATAAATAACAAAAACATTACATTGGTGTCGGAAGTGGGATAATATAAATAAATAATAACGTAAAAATGGCTAAGAGACTAAGTGACCTATGACTGAACTAAAAGCAGAATTGGAAAATCGCGAGTTGGAAACGTTCGGAAAGAAGAGTGATTTAGTCGAAAGATTGAAAATAGCACTGGAAATTGACGACTTGGATCCGGAAACATTTTTATTCAACGACGAGGCTTCCACCTTAATCTCGTCAATTTCCGTTATGAAGGAAGATATTTCTGCTAATATGAAGGACGAGATTTCTACTATGAAGAACGATATTTCCGCTAACATGGACGAGAAGATTTCTACTATGAAAAATGATATTTCTGCCGATATCTTATCAATGAAAAACGACATTGCCGCTGAAGTCGAAAATGAAATTTCGCATTTAAAATCAGATATCAAGAAAATGGAGAATACGATAACAACAATAGACGAGAAAGTCCAGGAGTTAGAGAGATAAATGGCAGATTTAAGAACACAAGGCAAGCCAGCAGAAAAAAAGAAGATCGAACAAATGAAACCATGCAAGCCAGAAGCACACCCCAAGACAGAAGATATTGGCAGTTTTGCCCGAGTCAAGGCCCCAACGTTCGACAGAAAGATGTCGTGGACCAATTATGTTAAACAGTTTGAAGCAGCCGCTAGAGTGAATAATTGGTCCGATAAGGAGAAGGCAGTGAACTTAACCATTGTGCTTCGGGGAGATGCCTTAGATGTGCTTCAGACGATACCCCTTGAAGAAACGGATGACTTCCAGCAGCTGAAGAAGAGGTTGGACATGCGATATGGCCACGAACATCTAGAACACTTGTACCAATCCCAGATGAAGAACGGAAGGCAGAAACGGGAAGAAACTCTTCAAGAGTATGAAGTGGATATCGCCCGACTAGTTCGATTTGCTTATCCATCAGCACCGGAGAACATGATGGAATGTCTGGGCATCCAGGCCTTTATTGATTGCTTGCGTGACCCTGATATGCAGAGGACGCTTCGTTTGGCGCATCCCAAAACGTTGGTCGATGCCTTAACAGCTGCTCTTGAATATGAAGCAGCCACGAAGGCTTCGGGGTACAACAAAGTCAGGTCCATTCAAGAAGAAGGTGACGAAGATAGACTTGACCAGATCGTCAACTTGATAAAAAGCATGGTAGACAAAAGGCCGAAGAAGATTAGAGGCTGGTATTGTGGCGAACTAGGGTATGTACGCAGTTCGTGTAAGCGCCCTAGGACTCCAGCAAACCAAGAACCCCAGAACCAGGAAAACTAGAACGGGTCGGCCATGAGGGGGCAGCACCGACCCAGGATCGTTCCAAAGATCCTCTCATACTGATAGCCTCTCTCAGATGCCGTAACGACAGTCTCTATGTGGATGGCGGAGTGAATGGCAAGAAATATACTCTGCTGGTAGATACTGGAGCAACTAGAACCATTATACGGTTGGAGATATTAAAATTTTAGAAGAAGCTTCTGCCAATGAGGCTGCGACTCCGGACCGCAACAGGTGAGAGTGTCAATGTTCACGGAGATACACAAATCCAATTGGTAATTGGTGGAGAAAAGTTCACGCATACGGTAATCGTAGCTGACATCGAAGAAAACGTGATTCTGGGAATAGACGTAATGAATCTGCATAGTTTCCAGTTAGACTTTAGAAACAGAACCATTAAAGTGGGTTCCGAAGAGGTATTCCTCCATCCATATGAAGGCAGCACGGTGTTGGCAACTGTACAGGAAGGTACCGTTCTACCTGCACGAAGCGAAACCATGATAGTAGCGCGGCTACAGGGAATCATGGAGGAAGGTACATCAGTTATGATGGAGCCATGGAACCACGACAAAGAGGTTGGTAGAGGAGTACTGATTGGTTACGTCAGCAAAGGAGATCCCAGTACATTTCATAAACGTGAACGATTACCCAATTACCATCAAGAAGTCAACCAGAATTGGATCCTGCGTACCAGTGAATCCATAGTTCGTCAAACAACGACAACTGACAATTCTGATGACAGATTCGAAAATTTGTTGTCAATAGCCGGCCAATCCTTGAATCGAGCTGAAAAAAGGAAAATGAGAAAATTTCTCTTGCAGTATCGAGACCTTTTTGTACCAAAAGAAGGAAAGACTGGCAGGACATCAGCAGTCAAACACAAAATCGATACTGGTGATGCCAAACCAATTAGACAATCAGCTCGAAGACTACCACGAGCTAATAGAGTGGAAGCTGAAAGAATAATCCAGGAGATGGAGGAAGAGAAAGTAATAGAACCATCCACTAGCCCTTGGGTATCTCCAGTAGTGCTCGTCAAGAAAAAGGATGGAACTACCAGATTCTGCGTAGACTATCGCCAGCTAAACAACGTGACGAAGAAAGACAGTAATCCTATGCCTCGAATAATTGACGATACGCTAGACACTTTGGCCGACAGCAAACTGATTTCTACCTTGGACCTGAAGACGGTTATTTGCAACTGGAAATGGACCCAGAAGATAAACAGAAAACTGCTTTTACCATCGGATCTGGATTATGGCAGTTCAACGTCATGCCATTCGGGCTCTGTAATGCGCCCGCGACATTTGAAAGACTCATGGAAAATGTCTTGAGAGGGTTATCTTGGAAAACATGCCTGGTCTATTTGGCCGACATCGTAGTATTGGGGAAGACATTTAAGGAAAACCTGAAAAATTTGGAAGACGTTATTCAAACGACTTCAACCTGCCCAGCTCGTGTTAAACCCGAAGAAATGTCAGTTATTCCAAAACCGAGTCAACTATCTGGGTCATATTGTGATCAATGAAGAGGTGGCGGTGGATCCAGAGAAAATTGCATCCATCAAGCAATGGCCGCAACCTACCGACAAACATCAAGTTAGGAGCTTTCTTGGACTTTGCACGTACTATCGGAGGTGCATAAGGAAATTTGGAGATATTGCCAAGCCACTAACTCGACTCACAGAAGAAACCAGAACTTTTCATTGGGATGAAGAATGTCAAACTGCTTTTGAAACCCTGAAGAGGTGTTTAACCACGGCGCCGATATTTCCGTACTTTATCAAGAAGAGGATCAATGACGTCATCTATCGCATAAGCAAGATCCCCAATGGAAAACCAAAAGTAGTCCACCAAAACCGACTAGCGCCATTCGAAGGAGACCATGACATACAGGAAGGAGTGAACCATGTCCAGGAAGATTCTGATTCTGCCTTCAAAGAATTTATGAGCGCATATGGAGGTACCGGTAAAGCCAGATTTGGAGTCTCTACAGAGCAACGAAAATATTTGTTCACGCTCCCGGAAGATTATTCACTGGCACACAACATCCCCGCCAGTATCAAAAACGCACGAGGTTTGGCAACCGTCTTCCGAAAGAAGTTTGGGCAACTAGAAAAACTTTGAAGAACAGATTCCAACCCCTGGCAAGACACTGAGACTCAAACACATTCCACGGTACATCTTCTACCTGGTAACAAAGAAAGAATTTCAAGATCGATCCATCTACTGGAATGTGTGGGAAGCGCTACGTAGCCTTCGAGACCATGTGCTGGAATCCAACGTGAAGAAACTAGCTATGCCTAAGATAGAGAGCAACCAGTTGGAATGGCGAGTCATCAGGAATATGATGGAAGTGATCTTCGAAGATACCGGAGTCCACATATTAATCTGCAGCTATACCCCCCGTTATCAGTGTCCAATGAGGACAGTGCCCTGTTATTTCCATACGACCGGAAAGTGTAGGAATGGGTCCAGTTGCCGATTTAAACATCCAGTCCTGGCTACACAGAAGTTCCAGGAGGAACTTCCTATTAAGGAGGGGGCAATGTTGCGCGGTCACCAACTCAAAGCCGGTCCTGTCCCTCGACTGTAAATTTTGGTGGCTGCGCGCCTTTCAAGAACATTCGCTTTGTTTGTGCATAGGGCGAGCGCGGAAGGTACTGGAATTTTCCAGAGTTGAGAAGGACTATATATACGCGGGTTTTTAAGTGCGTGAATTATTATTGAAACAGTTAGTTCGGAATTAGTGAAACGGACAGTAAAGAGTTAGTTCACAGAAGTTCTTAGTAATCGGACAGTGAATAAAATAGTGAAGATAAATAGTGTAATATTCAAGTGGTAAAAATAAATTATAACTATTATACCGAGTGTAAATAAATTAGTAAACGTTAAGTAAAGTGTGTATATAAATTAAGTTTTATACAGTGTGTGTTTCTTTAAATAAATAAATAGTAATTAGCCATAGTAGCGTGTATAATTTTATCCCACAAGTAGAAACTATTTTAATAAATAACAAAAACATTACAATACCAACAACAATTTGATAATTATCTGTTTTCTCGTTTAATGTAATTGAGAAATTATTGTTTATTACGTAATTATTACTCATTTTGTAATTTTGAAGTTGGTGCCAAGTAATGTAATGTAATTAAATAATAAACAATAAATTCTTAATTACATGAAATGAAACGACAAATACGTATCTATTAAGTTGTTGAATAGAACATTCAGTTTTTGTTTTTTAGTTAACTGTATTTGTTTTTTTTTAGTTTATATTAATGTTACAATGTTACATGTCTAACAATGTAAGACATGATTTGGTGTGGGTATATCCACTTGGCGATTTTTTGCTGTCTAAAAAAATGTATCAATAATTTGTATTGAATTTTTTGTGAAAAATAAAAGTAAGTGCTTGAACGTTGACTGTGGCATTTGATGAGTCTACTAAAAACAACATTTTTACAGAAGGCCGAGTAGATGTTAAAGACGATGCTCACACTGAACGCCCCAGCATGTCAACAACCGATGAAAACGTTGAAACAGTGAAGAATCACTATTAAAGGATGCACATTTTTCCGGATGTTTTGGGAATAAAACGTTTGTCTGCGAACTTTGTTCCGAAACTGTTGAATTTCAATCCATAGGACCGTCGCATCAGCATGGCTTCGGAGCTGTTGAACTACGTCAACGACGATCCAGATTCAAAATGGCAATAGCTGGTGACAAAACATGGATATGTGGTAACGACTTAGAAACCAAAGTCTAATAATTCCAATGGAAGCGGCTAGAAGAGCCAAGATCGCACACGATAACAAGTGGCATTTAAACGTTCTTGCTACATGGTCGATCTAAGATTGTTGTAAATACTTGACAATTTTGAAAATTCAATCTCAGATGAAGTATTAAAATATGTGCAAATCTGCAAAGAAGATTTAATGTTGTTTTATAAATGTAATAAACTTATTTTCACACAGTCCAAGTGTCTTCCGCAGAGTTGATTACTGTTTTTTTCCAATTAGCATTTTTGTTAATTTGCACGTATATTTTTTACATTTTCGGATAGTTAAAATAATTGCCGCAGTAGGCAACTGCCTTTCTTACCCAATAGGATTTATCTATTGGTAAGAAGAAGCATGCATAATATAATTATACGATTTAGTTAGAATAACTAAAAATAATCGATCTAAATAGATGAGCCTAATTTTGTATTCTACGTAACAAAAATAATTTGCTTTCTTATAAATTCTTTAAAAAGTAGGTAACTAATAGTAGTTAAAACGGAATGTATAATTCGTAGTTCTATTACCTATCTAGTGTATTTGTCGTAAATTTCATAATTGCAACGATTATTGGGGCAAAATCAGTACGGGACGGGCCAAATTAATAAACAAAATAAAAGGGGTGGAAGGTATCGTTGTGGTAAGTTAAAGGAGTTATCATTTCTTAAAAAATATATGTATAACTTTAACACTATAGATTTAATATAATACTTCTTCCTGTATAAAATCTAACGTAATACAGTAACAAAAAAGAAATCGTTAAGGGCGGTTTTGTAGTCGGCTGTCTTAGAAATTGGATTAACTTCGGTTCTTCTTATAGATCCCTCTCTTTATTTCTCTCTCTATCTCTGTCTCTAAACTTACATATCCTAAAAATTCTCATCAATATTCTCCCACCACTTCATCCCCTTTGTTATTACAGTCTCTACGGAAGCCACACATCTCACATGTCTCGGTATTATATTTATCCTCTTTCCTGTCAATCAATTTGTATCTGGAAGGCATTTTGGCAATTCACGAAATCTATTTTCTTTTCTATTATAGAATCACTACACCGCGTATATAGGGTAACAGTTTCTATATAATTGCTACAACAAGGATGATTTTAAAAGGCATAAGGATGTTAATCTGGATTTCAATCGATAACTGGTTTTTGTTGTTTTAATCTAATAGTTTTCCAAAGTTAAAATTATTACTTATAGGATCTGACGATAGTCAAAAGATCTATAAAAAGAGGCTGTTATTTTTTATCGTTATATTGTGAAATTTTTCGTTGTTTGAGTATTTTGTGTGTAAAACTAATCAAACGCTTTTATTAGCTTCACCTTTCGATTATTAAACAGATGAGATTAATAACAACCCACTTTGTTTTGAAGCCAATATCGCGGAGTTTAGAGCTTGTTTACCTGCGAAACGATGTATTGTAAACACCACTTTTGCATTTTGTTTTGCTCACTTCACACACAGTGAATCACCACTTTCTAAATACAATAAATAATCAAATTTTCCTTAGCTGAATAGTTTCAAATTACTTAATAGAATTAAAATATTTTGTGACTCAAAATAAAATCAAATGGTTCAATAAAACACCAAGTCAAACCACAATATTAATATATTTGTCCTAAATATAGGACCAATCAACTCGCTACTAGATATTACCAACATCAGTCTATGATGAAAGATCTTCAGATTAAGTTCAAAATAAAATGTGGTGAAAAAAACAAAGTAAACATCGTAAACATTCAATGATGTCATATTGGATTATTTAAAAGTCATAGGTAATCATCCAATAGCTTAAATTTTTTTGTGGTCCTTCAATATTATCTACAATATAAAATAATGTATTTAATGTTTTACAGCAGGCATACAAAACTTCATTTTTACATAATGTGATAGTTAATAAACATCATCTATATACAGCGTTGCTGAAAAGTCTCGCACCAAGGGATTATCTTTGAAACGGATAAATGGAAAGTTATGAAATTCTAGGACGATGAATGAGAATTTATTCTGCATATTTTAGAGCAAATGTCAAATGTTTTTGATGTGAGCGTTTAGCGCACGGCCACCATCTTGAATTTTTTGAAATGGCAACCTAAAGTTTGGAAAGTATATCTGAAGCTACGGGGTATCGGTAAGGGGGGAGGAAACATGGCCGATATCTGTCATAAACGTACCAATAGCGTACGGTACATATTTTATAAAAGTAGTAAAAATAATAATTATTATTATATAATAATTATATATAGAAACTGATTTATGCTTTGCTTTAAAGGTAAGGTATTTTTCAAAACACGGTACCTATTTGTTAAAAATCGTACTTGAATTCAATATGGATACGAAATAATAAGATACCAAGTAAAACTGAAAATACGAAGGAAAATATTGACATTATAAACGCCAATGTCAATCAATTGTCGAAGTGAGAGGGAAGAACACACGCACGCGCTTGCCAATAGGAAGTCAGGTGGTAACCTAGCAACGGAGGTTCGATAAATATTCACCAATTGTGTTAGTAGGAGGGCGTGGTAATTATGATTTTCGCACGACGTTTTCGGCTTGAAGGAAACCCATAACATATTTGAAAAAATAATGTTAGTAGACAAAATCCAATGAAAGAACTAACGTTTAATCATTATTGACATATGGTTAATAATAAAAAGTCCATTTTCTAATTATTATCACTACATAATTAGCACTTTAGGTTTTTCATAGTTAAACGTGGCAATATCGAATGTTTTCGACCGCATTGCTTTCACAGCTTCAGTTATGTTTGCCAAACTATATATCCATCGAACAAACAGAGCGCCCCAAACAACGATAGATGCGTGATCAAACTATGATCACCATGCGCCCTTGCATCTATTGGTTAAAATAAATTTGCCTCCATGCGCTGGCCAATCGGATTTAACTGCAATCGGCCAGAAGAATTCATTGTCTTTGGTACAACCGTACAGAGTCGGAGAGATCACGTGCACTATGCATGATACTGTTTTGGAACACTCCGTTACTTGGATGGACAGAGTATAGTTCAAATGACGTATCACAAAGAAGCTTTTTTTTCTTTCCAAAAATAATAGTAATGTATCACTTTACTCGGAAATTATAATAGAAATTTAACAAAAATATTAAAATTGCAATTTTAAACAGAACTGGATGTTGCAGAAATTTATAAACTAAACATTCATTTAGGTTACAAATAATTCATCACAATAAGTGCTCAAAATGTGGCCATTTGTTTGTTGACAATGATACAATCTCTCTTCGAAGCTACGAATGGAATCGTTGATCATTTGTGGAGTACCTAATTCCCTGCATTTCGAGACGTATGCGATCCTTTGAATCGTTCAAGTTAGTTGGTCTGCTAATATAATATGAACGCGGTCTTTCAGGTAGACCTAGAGAAAAAAATCAAGTGGTGTCAAGTCGAGGGATCTTGCCGGCCATTCAATTGCACCTCTTCGACCAATTCCATGAGGGAAAATTGTATTTAAATATTGTCTAGCTTCTCTTTGCTGATGTGGAGGTGCGCCATCTTGTTGAAAGTATAAGTTCATATTAGGAAATAATCGATTTATTTCAGGTATGACTTTTGGAATAAATCAAGATATTTAGCTCCGGTAAGCGTACCTTCAATAAAAAAAGACCGATCAAATGGTTTTTCACCAAACCCGCCCACACATTAACTTTTTGTGGACGCTGTGTACAAACCTCCTCAAACCAGTGCGATTTGACCAGTACCGACAATTATATCTGTTAACAGAACCGTTCAAGCAAAATGTGGCTTCATCACTGAATACCAAAAAATCTGAAAAATTGTTTTGCATCCTAATTTTATCTGTATAAATGTTACACAAGATTGTAATCGTACATCAAAATCATTCTCAGCCAACTCTTGGAGATTTTACGGATAAAAGTTATTTTGATGCAGAATAGTTTGTATAAACTGTCTATAAATACCATGATTTCTTGCCAATACACTTGTAGAGGTCTTAGGGTTTTCTTGAACTTCTAATAGAACATCTAAAGTTTTATCTTCATTAGTTGCACTTTTCGGTCTACCAGTCCTTGGAATATCCTTTACACTATCAGTTTCATTAAGTTTGTTTATTATCTCGTCACTGTAGATTTACTTATAGGAGGGCATCCGGGATTTAAATCGTTATTATTATCGTGCAATTTGAAATTAGTATCAGTTTTGACAATTTGTACATAAATAATGATGTGGTTGACGTTTTTAATGCCTACTATTGTTTAATTTTAAAAACCTACAAGGTCATATCATTTGTAGAGTACAATTTAATTTAGAAAAATAAAACTGATATTTTATAAGACATTTTGTATTAAAGTGATACATTTTTATTATTTTCGGAAAAAGAAAAAATAGGCTTCTTTGTGATACGTCACTCCACCTAGGTTGCAATTTCAAAAAATTCAAGATGACAGCTGTACGCTAAACACTGACGTCAAAAACAATCGACATTTGCTCTTAAATATGCCGAATAATGTTTCATACATCATCCTAGAATTTCCTAACTTTCCCTTTATCTGTTTCAACGATAATCCCTTCGTGCGAGACTTTTCAGCAACGCTGTAGGTATATGTTTCGATGTTATACCAAATGTTTACGTTGGACGTCAGATGTTTGTATTATTTTTGAACATGGCTCTTGAATTGAACTATTGTTAGTATTGTGAAGCAATTTGAATGCAAATCAACAAAGGATACTTTGCTCACTTCGTTTAAGTTGAATTTAGAAAATAGTAATTCCATGTGAAGTGAGTAAATGAGCAAAATAAAATGCAAAAGTGGTGTTCACTATACATCGTTTCACAGGTCAACAAGATTGGATCTCCGAGATGTGAATATCAAATAACTGTCAAAAATAATGTCAAATGTATCATTATTGTTTGCAGAGGCGTAGCCAGAGATAAAGGACTGGAGAGCAACATCCTTCATTTGCGCATTTTTTTGCTATTGAAATCCGTGAAAACCTCTGTAAGGGAGAAGTAACGATTCTAATAAAACATTTTTTGATAGGAGACTGTCTTGAAGTTAATTTGTTAAAGTTCTTGCTCATAGTTATACATACAAACATTTGGAGAACATTCAGTAATTATTTCATAAGAAAATATCCATGAAAAAAACAGTGAAAGTGAGTTGGTGAATGCTATTGCGAAAAAATATGTTTTGCGGTGGCCACAAAATTATCAGAAATAGTTGGAGAAAATCATCATTTTAGTAAATCTAGGTCGCAACGTTGCCTTTTTATTTTTAAATTTGAATTTTTCATTTCATTTTTGGCGATTGGCTAAGGTCAAGACTAGGATATTTACCCTAAAAACGGTGCCACTTCGTAGCTATAAAATCGATCTCAAGCAAAAGTATAAAGAAATAAGAACGTTGCGACCTAGTAAAATATGTATTATAAAACTATGTTTATCATCGGAACGGTAGAGAAGCTTTCGAGATATTGTGTTCACTGACCGTGTGGTTACACCACTGTGTGTTTGCAATAATCATGAAATGCCAGTAAAATTGGGTATTGAAGATAAAACTGAAATTGCTCTCATTTTTGAAAAAAATTATAAAACAAGTAGGAAAGCAGCAGAAATATTCAATAATAGACACTAATAAAAATATACATTTCACAACAGATAGATAGTTAGTAATCACTAATCTACATACACTGTGCATAATTTTTTGTTGCTTGATAACAATTCCAATGAACATCCTGGTCTTCACTACAGTTTGAAAGTATTTGATCTCATTCCAAATAATAATTTTTTATTTTACTTTTATTCCACTTGATTTTTTCATCAATTTTTTTTGTATGAAATGTGAGGAGCTTTTTTTCATTGGGACACAGCTATGGATAAGGAATGTTCCTGCTTTATGAGAAAACTTCATTTAACTTGAAGCACAGGACATTTTTCAAAAGTAAATAAATAAAATAAAATATTTTTGCAGAAAAATTTCCACTTACAGATTTTATATTTAAAATTATTTAAAACAAATAATTCTCTATGTAGGTACTTACATGTAAATTGGGACAACGAAATTATTATTTTCGCCAATTTTCCCTGGAATAAACCAAAGTCCATGTTTATTTAAAGACCGTAATGTCCGGATATCCCGCTGGTACTTCTCGAATATCTCCAGATGTTAAAAGTCAACTGTCAGTGATGAAGCTATATACACTGATGCATTGCTTACAAAAAATCAGTCAATCTCATTTGGAAGACCGCCCGTCGTCGTCGACACGTCCAAATTTTACACTACATTTAGAATTGGGTGCAACGTGAAATTCGATATTCTTAAATATTTTGATTTTTTTTTAAATAACAACTATTAGGATTATTTCTATAAAAAATATAGTATGTATTAGTAATAGGTTGTATTTGTGCAAAAAACTTCATTCGTTATTCAATAATATAGTTAGTATATAATTCAACAAGAGTATAATGATGGCTACTACCCACGAAAATGAAATTATAATTGGGTAATAGCCATTCATTCAGATTTTCTGTAAAAATATTCTTTCCTTTCTGGTTTTAAAATGAATTAAAAAAAGAATTACAAAATAAAATATTTCACAGATATGGTAAGCAGATTTCATATATGCAGACCTTTTTTATTTTTCTGATGAAAATTTAATGGAAAAAATTCTTACCATACCAAAAACGAGGCCAATAATTTCAAAATTATCTCGTGTGAAGCCCTAACCCTGTATCATTATGGTAGATATCTCTAGAAACCTTTTTTCCGTTAGCGTCAACTTTAGGGAACAGAACAATGGAATCGGCTTTGTTATTATTATTCGCGCAAGGACCAACTCAGACCAATCGAAGTTCAATCAGTACTTTTTTTAAGAGATAGACTAACTCTGTCCCTGTACCTGTCTAGTTTTATTCTTTTCAAATTATTTCTCTTTCTTTCCTCAGACCAAGCGGTTCTTGGCCTTTAAAAGTATATTTCCGAGCATTTTCGAGCATCTCATACCCAATGGTTTTCCTGTCTAAAACGCCTGCTTCTGTTATAACTGCATTTAAGTCTTCTTTTGTTGCTACGAAAAATTTAATTGCTTCCGTTTTTTGCTTCACTACGATTTTCATAAAAATCCACAATCTGCTTTGTTAACCCCGTCCATTTCATAAAACTGAAACCTTATTTTTTCCATATCAGGATGCATGTCCGTGTATTCTTCAATTCAATTTCTCCATCATTTCCAAAAATGATGATGATGATAAGTTCGATTGTCACTGTCAATTGGTCATAGAATTTTTCTAGCAATTTTTCATTCTCTCTTTCTCCACTTGTTCCAAGTAAGTTATTTTTTTTAACTTTTCATAAAGGAATAAAGGCATTCTGGTTTCATTACTGCTTCGTAGTGTTTAGTATACTTTTAGAGAGTGATTTTTGATTAAAAAGGTTTTAAGTCAGTCCTTGAGGCCTAAAGCGGTTGTCATCTTTCAACAGCGGGTTTCATTTGACAATTTCCCAAAACTCGATTATTGTAGTATTTCACCGATGTGTCCAAATTGAAACCTCTTTTTATTAAAGTGACAACTGCTTTAGCCGCGTTGAACCATCACCTTCCACAGTTTAAATTTCGATTTATTGGAATTGTTACGCGAGCTACTGCATTAATATGCTCACTTAGAGCCCCCAGTGAAATCCCCGTATGAGACGACTATGGCTCCTCCGCCCAATTTTCGAGAACCATCCAAAATACGAAACATCCAGAATACCCAGAGCATCCTCCAGAACGACGAGAGATTTCTAGAACTACACGGCGCGCGAGTATAAATAGGCCACGAGCATCTCTGCAGGCAGTCAGTGTTGATACCGAAGGAAAGTAATCGCGCCTCGATAAAGTGTTTATTAAGTGACTCTCATATAAATTATAATTAGTGTGTTTAGTGTATTAGATAAATTATTAAATAAGGACTGTATTAAATATAAATCTGTAAATATAAATTAATTGTAAATATAAATTAGAATAAACGTTACAGAATTAAAACTTGTGGGATTTTTGGTAGGGTCAAAACTAATGGGTTGATCACCGCCTAACCGTCACCGCATACGAATTAATGTTTGAAGAGGGTTCATTTATTTTTAAAAATTTCCAGTAATCGTGGCCTTACGTTTAAATATTTGTAACGGATCAATTTATATCGAAAACTGCAATTTTAAACAGAATAGTTCAAGAAAACTGCTATTCCAAGCTATAAAGTGAATGCAAGCTACAATACTATCAAATTTATCAAACCGCTATAATAAACTAAAAAATTGAAGAAGCTTTTATTACAAAAAAAAAATCTTAAACCTGTAAAATCATAAAAACTGCTATTTTAAACAGCAAAATCCATGAAAACTTTTATTTTGAACAACATAATACATGAAAAACGCATTTTTCCCACTTTTTCATGACAATTTTCAAAACCTAAATAGAGTTAAAAATGCGCCCAAAATATAATATTTACCTGAATTGATAGTTTTTTTTATATACAAAACAATTTTATATTTTATGTCTGTGCCTTCTGAAACCTTATTTAGTTTTCGAATGTGGACAAATAATATTTTAAGCACAGGTGGTCCATCGGTGTCTTTAGCGTGACAGCAAACATCGGTCACAAGAGTTATCTTAGGCTAGTTTGTCCCGATTTGTGTATTATGTGTTAAGAGTTTAACTAATCTAACTAAAACGTCGGATACACAACATACCGCGTTTTAACCACTAACTAATTTTCATTTGGTCAGGGTCGAACTAAACTGACAATTTTTCACAATTCGAGTGGGAATTTGGAAATCGTAAAAAATAGAGAATAAAAAAATGATACAAATGTAGACGAACCAATAGCAAAGAAATCCACAGACAGTGTTAATATACTGGAAACTGTTACCAAAAGACTGAACAAAAGGAGTTCAATTTTTTTTTCGAAATAAATGGAGAGTAGAATGGAAAGTAGAAACGCCAAACATATAAAAAATAAATGGGAATTGAAAAGTATATCGTGGCTACGAAGAAGCTCTCGAAGCTCCCTTAGTGGCAACTCCATACAAGAAAATGAAATGACATCTAGTGATGTAAGAAATAATATTAAAGCAGAAGTGATCAGTGCGTCGAATAACACATCTCAGACGGATGATCTAAAAACCATAAAACCATGGCCACAGCCAAATTCAAATAGACCCCAGCAAATGAAAATTCAACGCCTACGACTAGGATATACAATTATTACACATATCCACGTTATAACAAAAATCGGCGTACCATACTAGGACACTTGTAAAAAATATATCCCAGAGACCGGCAGTTCCTTCAGTCCTATTTCTTGAAATAATCTTAGTATATCAACAAGCTTGTGTTTGGGCAAGTCTTCCTCTTTTATTCAATAGTCTTCCATGGATTGTGTAGTGCCACGCAATCAGCAAGTATATAGAGGTTTCTTTCACATTCCACACAATCTACAGTTTTCCTTCTCCACTAGTTTGAGCTTTTTGAGGTGCCCAATCAGGCGGTGATATCCTTCGATCATTAAACAAACTAGAAGGATAACAACATACTCTGTTTAAAAGTTAACATTTCGGAGTTCAGAACTGTTTCTGAGCTTGTTAAGTTAGTTGTAAAGCGACACCACTTTTGAATTTTATTTTGGCATTTTAAACGAATAATAAGAATTTCCTTAGTTGAATCGTTTCAAATTACTTCAGAAAATTGACATATTTTGACATTTTGAGACATACATAATGTAAACGTCTGGCACCCAACGGAAATATTCGATGTTGTCGAATCCCTTTATTCAAAATTAATGATCATCTGACTTCTGACAATTTTTTGTGGTTCCTTAAAATATATTTTATTACTTATTATATGATTTAAACAAATGTATAGAAAAAGCAATTTATTTAATATTTGGCAGTAGATATACAAAACTTCATTAATACATCATAATGAGTGAATATTTATAAATAGCATGTAAATCTGTGAAGGTTACGGTATTTTACTGTAAATGTGCCCACACCGCTTATGTCGAATGTTCACATCAACCGACATATTTGTCAATATGACAATAGGGATCTTCTATTGAACTATTGTGAATTAATTTAAATGTAAGCGAACTTTGTTTATTCGTTACAATTGTATTTAGAAATTGATTATTCGCTGGGGAATGTCAAAAGAAAATACAAAAGTGATGTTTACAAAACATAGTTACAAAGGTAAACAAATTCATGACAGTTCTGAACTCCATGATGTTGGTTACAAACAAAGTGTGTTGTTGTTCATCTAGGGTGTTTAATGATATGAGGTTAGAACAATTGATTTGATCTCACATGATTCTCTGTAGTATATTTGATTATGTTAGAACTATTACATCTTTCCTTTATTGGCAGAATCTTCCGTTTTTCCTGTTTATCCCATTAATAGAGAGGAGTAAGGAAATATAAAATTAAATTAATAAACGAAAAGTAACAATGTCAAGAATAGGGAAGAAATAAGAAAATATAACATACAGCTAAACTACTTTCAAAACTGAAAGAATCTTTTTTTTAAATCCTGTATATCACATTATACTTCTTAGAGTATTTTGGTGTAAATTTTTTCACTTTGGTCATTTTTGGGATGTGTTTAGTCCGAACCTGCATATACCAATACACCCTCAGCATCTCGAAATGTTTACTTAATATCGAGAGGTTAATTGTAGTGCCTCCTCTTTTCTCTTCTGTACCTTCGACGGTCGAGCCATATTCCTGCACCTTTGACTCGGCATCACCATCAGAATTTAGCGTTGTTGAAATTGTGGTTATATGAATGAGGTGAATGGCAAATTTAATTACGGCATGAAAATCGCCTGAAATAATATTTGGAGAGACGATGCTCGGGGTGGATAGCTATGCGGTACACGCGTATTATTGGAAGAGGACGCCTTTTTATTTAAAAATTTTTCAAACGGAATTGAAATTTCATAATCTGGTGTGTATGAAATTTTTGTTTAACTAGACAGAGAAGTAACAGATTCACTGCTTCGCCTCGACAATGAAACTACCCAAGCCAGTAAATCTGATTCTCTGCCGTGTGAAACATATAATTTTTTCTCCGATTGTTTGTACAGTATGTTTAGAAAAATCAAATTAAAATGAAAACTTTTTTATGACGGATATAACTCACAATTTTTAATTTTTTTCTTATTGTATGTTATAGGTAATAATTAAATCGTATTTTTTAATTATTATTGTCGATTAGACCTTAAATTGTATACATAATAATATCTACCGAAAGATAATAAATGTAATGTTAAATATCGACAATAATAGAGAGCACAGTGAAGTTAGCCTATGTATTTGTGATGTGGAAGTGATTGTTTGATTCCATGGGACTGCTCAAATCACATTATCATTGCCGTTGCTGAGTAAAGTCTGGGAGATTTCAAAAAAAAGAAGAAAAAATGATTTTCTCAATGCTTAGGCGTTAAAAATCTTTTTTACTGCCTATTAAAAGTGTTACTTCTATGATCGATAAATGTCACTAAAGCTGACGTTTAATGTCAATTCGAGAAAAATAACTATTTTATTGTTTGACAGTATTTTTTACCATTTTTATCATTTGACGTTAAAAACTGTCAGAAACATTAAAGTACAATTCTGTATTGTTAACGCTTTAGAGAAGGTACGTTTACGTGAAAACTATCCAAGCAATTTAACATTTGCAACTTTTTTTACAAAATGCCTTTAACCGAAAGTGATAGGATTGAAATAGTAGATAATGATGATTGGTTTTGGCGATAAGATGCGGACTCAACAAGAGGTATGCCGATTATTCCATGAAATGCACCCAGATCGTGGACCTGTTTGACAATCTACGGTAAGCAGAATAGAGCGAAAATACAGAGAATTAGGACATCTGAGGGATGCAGCAAAGTAAGGTAGACCAAAAATTATTTTAAATATTCAACAAGACATAATTTTGTCGGCAGTAGAAAATCCACCTGTGCAGTGCGAGGATTATCTGGGGATTTTGGTATTGGAAAGTCTTCAGTATCAAACATTTTTGAAAAGGTAAAATATCATCCTTATAAAGTACGTCTTATCCATAAATTGGCTGAAGACGATTTTAACCGAAGAACTGAATTCTGCGAGTATATGATGAACCAAAAACCAAAATAACAATTTCATTGATAACGTTTTATTTTCGGACGAGGCAACGTTTCATTTGAACGGTCATGTTAACCGGCAAAACACCCGTTATTGGTCTGATGAAAATCCACACTGGATGCAAGAGTACCATACGCAAAGACCACAAAAAACCAACGTATAGACTGGTACTGTGAGAAATACAATTATTGGTCCATACTTTCATGATGAAAATGTAACAGGAGCATTATATCTGGATTTCCTACAAAATACAATTATTCCTGATCTGATCCAGCTTTTTCCTGATGTTCAAATACCCACTAATTTAGACCTCAGAATCTGGTTTCAACAGGATGGCGCACCGCCACATTTCGCAGTAACTGTGCGCGATTTTTCAAACAGAACTTTTCCACAACGGTGGATAGGAAGAAGGGGACCAGTGGAATGACCCGCTAGATCACCTGTTCTGAGCTCATTAGACATCTTTTTATGGGGTTATTCAAAATCCAAAGTCTACGCAAACAGACCTGGAAATATCGGTCAACTACAAGACCGAATTAGACAAGAAATACAGAACATACCACCCGCTATGCTAAAGAATGTTAGAGACGAAAGTCGGTGTTTCGGAATTCGGTCCCGCTACCTGCGGAAGGGACTACCTGCTCACAGGGATTTTGTCCAAATCCGAAAGGGTGATTTCGTAATTCGGTCCGCTGTCGAATCTAACTGGGGTTGGGGTTAGGTTTTGTTAGGTTGGTCAAATTAAACAAATAGTAGGTACATGGGACCCAATTCCGAAATCGCACTTCGAATTTTTCGTAATTCGGTCCGCTGTCGAATCTAACTGGGGTTGGGGTCAGGTTTTGTTAGGTTGGTCAAATTAAACAAATAGTAGGTACATGGGTCCCAATTCCGAATTCGCACTTCGAATTTAATCCGTTACAGGTAGTCCCTTCCGCAGGTAGCGGGACCGAATTCCGGTGCGTCCACGAAAGTAATGCCCGGTTCAGTCATTGTCTAAAGATCAATGGAGAACAATTTGAACATTTATTGTAAATTTTCGTTTGTTTGTTTTTGGTAGTAATTGCATAACTACGTAATTCCATTTAATTTGTTTATTACATTCAATAACGTAGGTATAACTTTCCATACAAAATTTTCATATTGTTTTTTTGTATTCTTACCCACCCTGTACCAATTTGAAGCAACGTGTTATACATTTTTGGAATCAGCTCATCAAGGGTAATCCGGAAATTGAAAAAAAGTGGTTCACCCTGTATATTATATTATAATTTGAAAAAATAGTTAATTAAAATCAAAAATCGACCTGTTTCGGGAATTTCTAATATTATTGTTTATTTAGCTAATAATGAATTTATGCGTTACTTTATGGACGCACTGTATAAGTAAACATTATCGAATACTCTTCAAATATTCAATAGCGGATGTTTTTTTGGGTATAAATTAGTGGCCGCCACGGTTAAAAGGTTGAAATATATAAATTTTTAGAATAATAAACTAGTGGATGCCATTAATTTTTTATTAATTTTATAGTAAGAAAAAACTAAAAAATAAGTGGCAAACATTTTCAATGTAATGTAATAACAACAATTAACTACAGCTTGCCTCTCTATACAGAGCACATTACTATAAATACATAGATATACTTATACAAGTAGTTCGTAACGTCATACAATACATTTTAGCTTTATGGTCTGAACAATTTTACGCAGTTTTATTGAGTCAGCTTTCCCACTCACCCCTACCAGTTATTTTACAAGATAGAGGAAAAAGTAATGGAAAAAACTTACGTAAAATGATATAATGATTACGAATATTTAAATTTTGTGGTACTATAACATTTATTATAGAAAAATGATGTTTTTGTGTTATTATTGTGGACTACGCCTTCTAGCGGTGGAGTAGAAAATAATTTTAAGCAGTTTCTCGTATGCGGGTTTGTAACCCAGACTTTTTTCTCTGAGCTGTATGAAAAACAGTTTCTGAGATACAGCGGGTTACCTTAGCGTATTAAGGAACCATGTGTGTTTGATTATTTGTTGGGGGATCAAAGTTTAAAACGATGTTAAAAAATTAAATATTTAGGCATAACTTATGATAGTAAATTCTCATTTGCCACTCATATCAACAATATGGTCAAATCAGCTAATAGATTATTAGGCTTCATAATAAGACAATCGTACAATTTTAAAAATATAAGCACTCTCAAACTTTTGCACTACAGCTTAGTTAGAAGCAAATTAGAATTTGGCTCACTAATTTGGTTTACTGAATACCAAACTAGTTTAAATAAATTAGAGAAAAATACAAAATAAATTTTTAAGATTCCTCTATTTCAAAAAATATCGCAAATATCCTGACTGCGAGATAATTAGAAGCACGTCCCTTAGAAATGAATGTAAGATATTATCCTTAGAAAATAGACGACATTTATCAATATTGGTGTTTTTGTAAAATATTATTAATAACAGAATTAAGTCCCCAGAGATGTTATCATTAATTAAATTTAACGTTCAAGAATGCGCCCAGTACATATGTTTTAATGTGCCTCCATCGTTTAATATTTCGAGATCACCTACTGTGAACATATTTCGACTCGCAAACCAATTTAATACTCTGATGGGCAGTTTCTGCCAGAGTTTTCCGTAAAATTGTTATAGATCATTTAATTGACATATCAATGTGAACAATTTTAAAGGTGGGTGTATATCCTCATGCAGTTTTAATTATAATTACCATTACTACTATTATTTAGGTATTAAGTTAAAATGTATTCTTTTTATATATATTTATTCATGTAATTAAGTAAGGTTTTTTGAATAACAAATAAATAAATTAATTAATTAATTAAAGGTTGATCATTTTATTAAATTGTCATTCCCACTCTCCCCTAGCAGTTATTTTAATAGTTAGAGGAAACATTATAGAACTTAATATAACACTCGGTACATCACTATAGCTTTAAAATGCACGAAAAAGTTTTTTAATACATGCACAGTTGTTGATATAATTTACTACGAAAAATATGTTGATTTTGTATCAACAAACTAATATTTGTTCTATGAATGACATCGTTGATCTGTGAATCACTGTCATATGTCAGACATATATATTTTGTATTCTGTCCAAATAAAGTAGTCTTTTGCTGATATCTCAACTAAATACACGTGTTTCAATTTCACTCTGTTTAATAGGTTATGGGCCCAGTCCCAGTATATTATATGAGTAGTATTTTTTGAGTGTGTAATGGCTAGTAATAATTATATCGCGAGTGTACCTAAACTAAAAGGTCGCGAGAATTATACGGAATGGGCGTTTGCTGCCGAGAACTAGTTCTGGATGGTTTTTCCAAATGCATAGAAGGAACTGAAACAGATGCCAACAAAGTGATACAAGCAAGAGCCAAGCTCATTTTAACAGTAGATACTTCGATATTTATTCATATTAAAGATACCACAATTGCAGAAGAACTATGGAAGAAATTAAAAACGTTATATGGTGATGCCGGCTTTGCTAGAAAAATCACACTGCTACGATCATTAATCTCAGCGCGTTTAGAAAATATGGACAGCATGGCGAATTACGTGAACCACGTGATAGAAACATCGCAACGTTTAAGAAGCACGGGATTTAATATCGATGAAGAGTGGATAGGATCTCTATTACTAGCAGGGCAATCAGACAAATACTTTCCTATGATTATGGAAATCGAACATAGTGGCATAAAAATAACTTCGGATTCCATAAAAACTAAATTGCTGGAAATGGAAGATGACGATAAGGTAGGAAATGCTTTTATCAGCAAGTCATCATGGAACCAGAAAAAGGTTGGTAGTTACAACCAACCGTCAACTTCAAACGTCAATGCCAAAAGTGTGAAACGGGAAATTCGATGTTATCGTTGTAAACAAATAGGTCACTATAAAAGCAATTGTGAAGTTAAACCTAATAGAAGAGGCAAAAATGACAGTGCAAATATATTTAGTGCGATATTTTTGGGCGGACAATCGTTTAATAAGAATGACTGGTATGTAGTATATAACCTCAAATAATCATTGGTTAGTTGAAGTAAACTCACAGGAACCTCGTGAAATTTTATTTGCGAATCAATCGAAAATAGTGGTTGAGTGTACTGGAAATTTAAATGTTACAACCATTGTGGACGATAAGACTTTCCAAGTCGCCGTGACAAATGTATTATATGCTCCACAAGTAGCTACAAATCTCTTATCAGTCAGTCAACTCATCAAGAAGGGAAACAAGGTTGAATTTTACAGTAAAGGTTGTAAGATTTTTAATAAAAACAACCAGCTAATAGGTGTTGCAAATTTAGAACAAAATATGTACAAACTACAGACTATTTCTAATGAACAATGTTTTGTGTCAAACCATGTATCAGTTAAAACTTGGCATCGCAGATTAGGACATTTGAACATGAATGAACTGAAGAAGATGAACTCTGGTGCAGTGGATGGAATGGCATATATGGATACTTCAAAAATAGATAAACATAACTGTGATGTTTGTAATGAAGGTAAACAAACTAGATTATCCTTTCCTCATAAAAGTTTTAAGACAAACAATCTCTTGGAAATTATTCATGCCGATGTTTGTGGACCGATGGAAACAAAATCTGTAGGAGGTGCTAAATTCTTTCTTATTTTCTTGGATGATTTAAGCAAAATGGCTTTTGTTTATTTCCTTAAAACAAAGGATCAAACATTTGAGTGTCTTAAACAGTTTAAATATATTGAGGACTGATAATGGTGGAGAATTCTGTGGAGGTGAATTCAAGAAATTCCTACTGCAGGCAGGTATTATACATCAAACTAGTACACCTTACACCCCAGAGCAAAACGGTTCAGCAGAACGTTTAAACAGGACAATAGTGGAGAAAGCCAGATGTTTATTGCCAAACTTGACAAATCATTATGGGCAGAAGCAGTCGGTACGGCAGTATATTTACGTAACAGAAGCACTAATTCAAGTTTTGATGATAAAACCCCATTTGAATTATGGTACGGAAAAAAGCCTGATATTAGTAACTTGAGAATATTTGGTAGTCAAGTAATGACACATGTGCCTAAAGAAAAGAGGTTGAAATGGGATAGGAAATCTAAAAAACATATATTAGTGGGCTACAGTGAAACAAGTAAAGGGTATAGATTATACGATACAGATTCTGGTAAAATACATATAAGCCGAGATGTGGAGATAATGGAAGAAAACCATGATGAAGTCCGAATACCAATACAAATTAATAGTGAAACAGTTGTTTCAGTGGGGGAAAATATACCAGATATAGATTTAAATAAATCGGAGAATGAATCATGTATCCAAGAAGGAAACTTGTCACATTCAGATACATGTGAGAACTCTAACGATGATGAATATGAAAGTAACATTGAAGTAGTTCCATTGACTGAATTAAGAAGATCAGAAAGAGATCCAAAGCCAAAACAATTCACTGATTATGTAACTTATATGTGTACAGAAAGTCTAGGGACTAACAACCCTATGACAGTAGAAGAAGCCTTATCAAGACCAGATGCCAACATGTGGAAGAAAGCCATGTCTGACGAGTTGCAGAGCTTTGAAGAAAATCAAGCATGGGAAATTGCAGAATGGCCAGAAAACTCTACAGTAGTGAAGTGCAAGTGGGTCTTTAAGCGGAAAGTGAATGGTGAAGGGTTAGTGAGGTATCGTGCGCGTTTAGTGGCAGAAGGGTATTCTCAGAAACCAGGAGTAGACTATGAAGAAACATTCTCACCAGTGGTAAGACATTCTAGTCTTAGACTATTATTTGCATTATCTGCGAAATTAGGATTGCATATAAATCATTTAGATGTAAATACATCCTTTTTAAATGGTTATCTAAAAGAAACTGTGTTCATGCAGTTGCCTGGAGGTTTCCTAGATTTAGATGATAAAAATGTCTCAAAATGCTTGAAATTAAATAAAGCTATATATGGGCTTAAACAGTCATCTAAAGCTTGGAATGATCGGGTAGATAATGTGCTGTTAGAATTAAATTTTGAAAAGTCTAAATATGAATCTTGTATATATATGAAAAAGAAAAATGTTAGTATTACTATAGTTGCAATTTATGTAGATGATTTCTTTATATTTAGTAATGATGAAAAAGAAACTAAGTTACTTAAGGGAGAACTGAGCTCTAAGTTCAAAATTAAGGACTTGGGGATAATTAAAGAGTGCTTAGGCATGGGAGTTAATCTTGATGAGCAAAATGTTATTACTTTAAATCAAAGAAATTATATCATACAGTTGTTGCATAAGTTTAATATGTATGATGCAAAAATTGTTAAAACCCCAATGGAAGTTAAAATAGATCTTGATAATGATGAAACTAGTGATGAAATTAGAGCTCGTTACCCTTACCAACAGCTGATTGGTAGCCTTATGTATCTATCAGTCTTGACCATACCGGATATTTCATTTAGTGTAAGTTTCTTAAGTCAATTTAACAATACATACAATGAAAGTCATTGGAAATGTGCCAAACGTATCCTACGCTATTTAAAGGGAACTTTGAATTATGGATTAAGATTTTCAAGGGACGAATTACAGCTACAAGGGTTTGTGGATGCAGATTGGGGAACTAATAAAATTGATCGTAAATCATACACGGGTTTTGTTTACAAGCTTTCAGGCTCTCCTATTTCATGGGAAAGTTCCAAACAAAAAACAGTAGCTCTCTCGAGTACTGAAGCGGAATATATGGCAATATCTGAGGCTACCAAGGAAGCTATATATTTAAGAGGGTTGCTTATTGAATTGATTGGGGACACGATCTGTGTTAAACTATTTAATGATAATCAAAGTGCAATTAATTTAACAGCTAATCCTGTATATCACAAAAGGAGTAAGCACATCGATGTTAGGCATCATTTTATAAGAGAAAAAGTTGCAAATTCAATTATTAAAATACAGTATTTGTCTACTGATGTAATGCCAGCCGATATACTTACTAAAAATTTGGGCTTTGAAAAACATTTCAATTTGTTAAGGTTACTGGGAATAAATAATATATAAATTTGTTTATTGATAAGTGGGGGTGTTGATTTTGTATCAACAAACTAATATTTGTTCTATGAATGACATCGTTGGTCTGTGAATCACTGTCATATGTCAGTCATATATATTTTGTATTCTGTCCAAATAAAGTAGTCTTATGCTGATATCTCAACTAAATACACGTGTTTCAATTTCACTCTGTTTAATAAAATATTCAAGACCCCCAAGTTGAATGAATAAAACCTGAAACGGTTTAATTTTCATTTAAAATTAGAATATAATTAACATATTTTCAACAAAATGATTCGTAATTTTATTATTTTCTTCCTCGATTCATCCAATTTGAATTTCGACTTGGAAATTACAAAACACATTTACAAGTGTTTAGTATAGACTTCTGAAATGGTCTGACAGTCTGTATATTTTTCATTTGTTAAACCGTAACAAACTGTTTCGGTTAAGACAAGCCTAAAGTGCTTTAAATTCGAACGTCAAATTGCGTGATTGAGACCATAAGGGATTCTGTCCCCGGGCCCCCTAATATGTATATCCAAATACGAAAATATATTGTATAAATATATCGCTTTACTGCTATATTTATCTTTAAACAATTTCAAACAAGAGAGTGTTATCTAAACAAAAACAAATCGCAAAATATGTTGGTTTAAGAAAAAGTGAATGACAAACAGGTTTTTTTTTGTAACTAAGAAAATGTTACAGAGTGCATGTAGCTTGTTTAATTAACTAACAAAAACTACTCCAATATTCTCGATCCTATTTAGAATAAAATGAGATTCGGGGTTTGGTTAAGCTTTGGATTAAAATGCTGTTAAATTATCGCAACAAAAGCTTTTGTAAATCGAGCAAAGCAAATTTGAGGGAAATCATACGGGCGGTTTCAAATTCAAATATCGAAGGACAATAGCCTAATCCTATATAGCTGTAACTGGGCGATAAGAATATCATTTTGATTTACATGAAACAAATCAGTAGATATTATTTGTTTTTGTTATAGTTATAACTGTAACTATAACAAAACAAAAATTATCTACCTATCTGTAAAAAACAAATTTATTTTCAGATGCTCATTTAGATTTATTCGTAGAACAGTCAGAAAATATCAGAGGCATGCGCATTAAAAAAAGCGTTCGTAGAATCGTAGAAACAATTTGGTAGTTACCTACTAGTTAAACATACTTTGTTCGAAGAAAACATTTGCAGTTTCGGATCATTTGCGATTGATCTGCTTTACTCTATTTTTCTTTTAGTTTAACGGCTGTTAAATGCCTGGAAAAAAAATTCCAATTGATTTGCAATGAATCACGAACGCAGTATTGGACTGGGAGAAATTTACAATCAATTTGGAATTCTCTTCTATGAACAAACCTAGTAAAAACGATCAATTGAATAAAAGCAGAGTATTGAACAAAAGTGCAAAATAGTATATTCTGTAACAAGGTTAGAATGAAAATTCTAACCGAGTAGCAGACTATACTTTCTCCACGATCGAAGATTTTAAATATATATTTTTAATAGATATCGAAGAATAAAAATATATTATTCCAACGCCTCGACAAAGTTTTGAAAAATAATTTTTCCAAAAACAGTGACCGTTCAACGAAGAAGAAACAACTACTTCCCGGGCTACATGCCCCGACAGACATTGAATTACACTTCTAAGTCAAACGGGGTTGGTAAATCTACAAGATTTAAACCAACCATTCTGGTTTGCAACTAGAAGGGACAACACAACTTGTAGACCGGATTCGGCGTATTGCGCCTCATCAGTACAAGGTATATGTTATCGTCCGAGAGTTAATCCCGGACTAAATACGACAATTTTACAGGAAACTGTAATAATTCATTTATATATTTTTAAATGGAAATGAACAAAAGATAATTTATATTACTGAACTCAATCACAATTATATTAGGTAAACACTCCATAATTCAAGAAACATTCTACTTTGTATTAATTGTTATATTTGTACAGTTCTCCAAATGAAAAACTGGTGCATTATTGGGGGAATTTTCAACAATTGCGAGGTTAGGTTACGGTTAAGTGACAACAATAATTTTGACACTTACTCAAGTTTTGCCACTACGATGACAATCAACTGCGTCAAGGCTAATGCTATTATTGCTAACCAGTGTGAGAATATTATTCTATCACTAGAGAGAGAATGTAAATACATTTGAATTGCATGGGGGCAGAGATATTGCAGAATATTTCTTCAATCTCAAGAGAGAGAATTCCAGCATTCTGTAATCAAATTTGATTTCAGAATTGGCAAATTCTGTGATGATCGTGGAGAAAGAATATTTCTGCACAGTTGCGGCATGTAAAATAGTATAATTTATCTATCTAAAGTCAGTGAGACATAAAAAAATGTAAATGACCACTTGTACAGGGTGATTAAGGGTGGCGACCGGCCTTATCTCGAAAACCGTATGTCCTAAAATTCTTATGAGGAAATCGACCTTAAAAGAATGATTAAAAATGAATTGGAGTCCATAGTTTTTCTATAGGTGGCACAATCTATCACTTACAAAATATAATTGGATTTTTACAAAATATTTCCTTATTTAGGTTGGGGAAAAAATATCAACTTTAGAAACTACTGTTCTTATTCTACAACTTTTGTCATTTTTCTGTACCAACTATTCTGAAGTGGTGGGTGTAATAAATTAAAAGACCTAATGAAGGCTTTAAGGAACAGAATCTGACAGATATTGACAGTTCAAAACAATCATGACTAATCCTAATAAATACAACCTAAAACTAAGACTATAAACTATACTACATTCATCCGAGCCTTAGAAGTTGTAATTAATATTTCAAACGAGAAGGAACTTTCTTTGCCCGTGACGATCTTCTTAGGCCAGTCAACCTCTCTGGCAGGGGACTGGTGGGTGGAATTATAGTTTTTATGATTCCATTGGAATCAACGTTTCCGGTATCTGATTCAGAAACGGGTTCTGAAGGATGTTGATGCAGGATAGGTGGAGAAGAAAGGATTCTTGTTCCAATCCCTTCTGACGTAGGATGTTGACAGTCAATCTTGGGGGTGGATGGACCTAAGTGTCTAAGTGATACAGAAGTTTCACGACCGTCAGATAATCGGACTCTTGCATATTGAGAATTTGCATCAATTAGATTGACTTCTTCGACTAAAGGTTCATATTTGTTGGTACGATTGAATCGACGATAAATAATTTCGTATTTAAATGGAGTTAATTCTAGGCGCCATCTTAATATTTTGTCATTTTTTATCTTGCCATGACATTTACTGTCAAACATAAAGGAAACTGATCTCTGATCGGTGTTTAGTTGGAAATGTCTTCCTAATAGTAAATGTCTCCATTCACGAAGAGCTTCGACTATAGCGTAAGCTTCTTTTTCTACAGATGAGTGTGTCTTTTGACTGTCAGATAGCGTTCTCGAAAAAAATGCTACAGGTCTGCCACATTGGGACAGCGTGGCAGCTATCGCAAAATTCGAAGCATCTGTTTCTGCTACAAGCGTTTCATTGTCATTTATAGTCATAAGAACTGCTGATGCTAGGTCTGCCTTGAGAAGTTTAAATGTTTCCGAAGCTTCTTGTGTTAACGGAAACTCAGTGGAAAGTGCCAAGGAATGAATCTTTTCAGAAAAATTGGATATCCATTGAGAATAGTGGGCAAATAAACCTAAAGCTCTTCGTAATGAAGGAAGACTGTTAGGTTCTGGAAGATTTAGTAGAGGCCGTAATCGCTCAGGATCAGGCATTATAGATTGGTTTTTTATAGTATGTCCTAATATATTTATCTCAGTTTGAGAAAACCTTGATTTTTCATTATTAAATGTCAGATTATACTTGTTGGCAACGCAAAGAAATTTTTGCAAATTTTCGTCATGTTCTTCCTTTGTTTTACCACAAACAGTAATATCATCAAGATACGCAAAAGTGCCGTTAAGATTTTCGTTAGTAATAATTGAATTAATCACGCGTTGGAAACTCGCCACGCCATCAGTAACTCCAAAAGGAATTCTACGAAATTGATACAATCTACCACAAGCTTCAAAAGCAGTGTAAGGTTTATCAGATTGTTTGATCGGTATTTGATAGTAGGCACTCTTCGGATCGATCGTACTATAAATATTAAACTTGGAGATACATTGTATTATGTCATCCACACGAGGTAACGGGAAGGCATCAAGGATAGTAAACTTATTAATGGTTTGAGAATAGTCTACAACCATTCTCTTTTCATGGTTTTCGCTAGACGTTACTAACACTTGGGCTCTCCAAGGTGATTTACTTTCTTCAATAATGCCTTCTCTAAGCAATTTTTGAACCTCTACCTGAATGAACTTTAAATCGTTCGGTGAATACCTTCGCGACTTTACAGCAATTGGATGACAATCAAATGACAAATTATCAAAAAGACTAGCTTCGAAGCAGCGAGACTGCAAATACGGATAGGAGGTTTGTTTCCGTCAAATTGAAATTCTAATCGAGAGTGTTCTTTTAAAATGTCGTGCCCTATAATTACATCAGAGCACAAATATTCTAAAATCAATATTTTAAAGTCGTAATAGGTATATTCAAAAATTTTCAAATTAACTATACAGTACCCCAAAATTTTCGATGATAAAGACGTAGAAGCCATAGCTACGGTACCTTCGAAAGGAAATATAGTAAGATTTCGTTTTTGAACAACTTTTAAAGAAATAAAACTTTCCGAGCTACCCAGTATCTACAAGAGCATCCATGGGAGAATTATTAATCATTATCTGAATAGTAGACTTAATTAAGCCAGGATGAGAAGCAGCTATACCAGAAAAATAGATGCAGATTGCTTCATACTGGTATTTTCTTTCGATGAATTGCACACAGAAGCCCAGTGGCCTAATTTATTACATAAAGAACAATTTGAATTTCTCGCGGGGCATTTGTCTCTGTTATGTCGATTCCGTCCGCAAAAGAAGCATCTAGCTGGTTTTGATGGTCGAAAATCAGCAGCTACAGAACAGGTACGATGAGATTCAGAGTCATTAACTTGTTCTTGAGGGCACGTAATGTTATTAATAGTCGGTGGAATGTTGTTTGTATAGGACATCGCATGTACTTCGGCAGATTCTAAAGCCTTTGCTTTATCTACAGCTTCTTGCAGAGTTAGAGTACAGTTTTCTAAAAGTCGTTGCCTCGTTTGTGTCGAAATTAATCCGGTTATAAAGGAGTCTCTAATAAATTCATCTTTGTAAACGTCAGCTGTGACACTTTTAAAAATGCAATCTTTACTTAGGGATCTCAGTATTTGCAAATATTGGGAAATATTCTCACCTGATTGTTGTTTTCGACTTGAAAGGATGTGTCTAGCATACACTTCATTTACCTTTTTCACAAACAAACCCTTTAGGGTTTTGATGGCGGAATCATAAGTGGTACACTCAGATATGAACTCAAAAACAGCAGACGAAATGTGGTTGACCAGTAATTGGAGCTTAAGAGCATCTGCTATAAACTATACTACAGTGGGGGAAGTGTTCTTTCCTTGACATAAAAAAGACTAGAATTTCTATATTCCTGAACCGATTTTCAAAAATATAGTCTCCATGCATAAAGCATTAAAGGTAGATTCCACAAACAAATAACAACAATACTTTTAATTTTTCAATCGGCAACTAGACGGCGTTATGTAACACCTAGCTAAATTTATTATTTTTCCTGAGAAATTTAAAATGAAATGCTATACCTCTAACCTGCTTAAAAAAAGGAAAATAAGATAACTTATCAACCTGTCAAAATCGCGAACGATATCTCTTGTAATTCCAAAGATATTGGTATTTTTTGGTGAGTGTTGATGATTGTTGGCTCACCCAGTAAGTTGCAGGAGAAATTATGCTGCTAAAATTGCTTTGAAAATAAAATAATAAGTGAAAACGCATCAGAAAAATATTCGTTATCATTACATAATGAAACAGAACTAAGGCAGCTACTCATAACAGAAATTTACAAAACGCACCAATTTTCACTTTTTCTTCCTCGGACTGCTCCATATTACCTTCTATGATGTTTAAATGCTTAAGTCTCAAAATATCAGCCCCTGAGCCAACTAAACAACGCATATGACCCTTTGAAGCTATGGCCAGTATACTTTGCAGCATTAGCTAATCCAACAAATTATTCATTTGGAGTCAGAATTTTTGCAAGTATTTATTCCGGCCAGGGGGGCTAGTTTTGAATATCAGTGAAATTGAATTCACAAGTGAAATATTTCGATTTTTAATTCGCCATCGAAATGGTATACCTAGTTTTGAATTATAGTGAAACGAAATTATTATAAATTCACTTAAATGAATTTAATTCGAACGATACAATCTGACAACAGCGGAATAGCCCTCATATCAGTTCTTCTTCTGATTCTTGGCCTTTTGCTTTGCAGCATCCGGCCAGCCTCATATTAGTTCAAACACAAAAAGATGAATAATTGAGGTTAAAATTTATTAATTTCATAAGATAGATAAATGTTGAAAAATATAATATTAATAAATTAAAATATACCTTAATATAAATTATTGGAGATTTTTTAAGAGATAGGTAAGATTTAGACAGGCTTAGTAAATTGAATTACACATAAGTATACGTTATTATTTTATTATTAGGTACCTACCTGTTGGATTCATTTATGGCTGATGTGAAAAAACGAATATTTGTTAACAAACAACAAAAGGAAGCATTGGTGGAATATATGGAAAATAATCCTATATTGAAACATACACCAAAGCTTAACAATAAAGTTTCCAAAAAGAGCATTAACCATAAGTGGGATTATTTGGCCACCCATTTGAACAAAATTGGGGAGGTTACAGGCGGAGCCATTAAGGATTCTAGCACATGGAAAAAGGCAAGTACAGTATGAAAAATTCTTTTTAAATTTCCGTTTTGATGAGTTTAACACTATTAATAAAAATAAAATACGCAAAATACTGAAACACGCAAATATCAAATGGGAACTGGAGGAGGTCCTCCATTAACAGAAACTGGAGAAGATTACGAAAAAAAATAATAAACATTTTAGACCCAATGGAAATTGAGGGTGATAGTAATATTTCAGAATCACAAGTTGTTTTTGAAGTCGTAGAAGAACCTGACAGAAATGAACAACTTTTGCCAGAATATGAAGAACAGAATGGGCATGGCTATTCAAAAGAGCCAGAGAAACAGAAACCTTCTGTTAGGATTTCTAAATCTAAAAGATTATTAGAAACATTGCAAGTTTCGAATAAAATTTCTAAGGAAATTGAAATCAAAACAGATTTGAAAAAAGAATATTATAAAGAAAAAATTCAAATCTTAAAAGAAAATACTCTAATGAAAAGAGACAAGTTAGAACTGATAAGACAGGATGTGGCAGTTAAAAAAGATATATCAGCTTCTTTAAAATTAATCATCGAGTGCCTTACTACCTCTGATAATCAAGATTAATGACTATGATATATGTTGGAATCAGATTGTCAAGTAGATTTTAAAAACTATTACCAAGTATGTGATTTTCATTTATTTTTTTCTGTGTTCAAGTTGTGATTTTGTGTAAATTTTTGTTTATTTTTTGTTATAAAATATAATATACAGTGTGTTCCAAAATTCAAAGAGGCTTAGCTCCCTTATAAGGCATTTTTGGATATATGGGAACTTTTTGCCCGATTATAACCTGTAGAATACGCTGCTAAAATATTGACATCTAATTTTGGAACACCCTCTATACTTTATGTCTTAAGGTTGAATAAAAATGTGATTTTTAGTGTTAATTGTTATTTTATGCTTTGTTATAATATATATTTTAGGTGTTAAGGTTGAATAAAAAAAGTATTTTAATTTCAAAATATTTTTATTTTTCCATTGATAATAGATAGATTTAATTAGTTAAAAAAATTGTTCATTTCTGAGATAAAAAAAATTAAATATATAAAATGTTCAATTTGTTAGAAAATCAAAAAAACTTGTCCCTAAAGTTGCCCCCCAGGGTAATAGATCCAAATATTTATTATTTTTAAATTATTTTATTAAGAAAATTGAACTTAAGGTCTTATTATAGCCTCATATAATTGGCCACAAGCTGATTTCTCATCCTCTCTCCCCTTACTAAATCAAGGTTTCGCCTCACTCTTGGGTCAACAACAGGGTCTAAATGGAACATCCCAAAATCCTCATTATTTAATTCTTCTTCAGGTGGTGGCAAATCAACATTATTCTCTACACAAAAATTCTGTAAACCTGCACAAGCATTTATAATTTTTGATGCTTTTCTGGGATTGTAATGGAGTACCTACCCTGTGTTTTAATAAACAACGAAATCGTGCCTTTAATACACCGTTACAGCATTCAATGGAGCTTCTGGCAGTTTTAAATGCTGTATTATACACTGCTTCTGGAGAGTTGGGCACAGGATTTAAAAAAGGAATCAGCAAGTATGTCCTCAATGGGTATCCTGAATCTCCTGAAATAACAAAATCATAGGTTTTTAAAAATGTTAAATATTCTTTTAGACAATGTATAACTTTTAAATATTCTTTTAGACAATGTATAACTTGTTTCTGGTGGACTCATACAGTTCAAATTTCAGTTTGCTACAACAGCCTTTTTTATTTTAGTGTGCCACGACACTCTTTTTTTATTGGAGTATCAGAATACCAGATACATTGAATTAACCACAAATACAAACCTATAAGAAAAAAAGATGTGTCCCCATTGCCCTCATCATGTAGATGCTCATAAGGTTTTACATTACTCTGTCTCCAAATATGGGCATCGTGTGTTCGTCCTGGAAACCTTGCATTAATATTCAATATTTTAAGATTGGCATCACAAATCTATAACAAAAAATACTGGTCGTTAGCATGATTTAAGTGTTGTTTCAAAACTTTAAACCTTACCAACTGGGTATTAATCGAGTGGTAATTTTTTCTGTTTATGTATAAGTGCTCTGCATCTCTAGCACTTGGAGGAACAATGGCAATAGGAGTACAATCTACCACACCCACACATGGAATATTGAATTTGTCGAAAAACCTTAATAAAATATCAGTTCATTTAATTATAAGAAAAAAGTGAGGTCTAATAACTATAGTACTTACTCTCTAAGTTTAATAGATAATTTCATTCATTCATGACACTGTGTTGAGAAACACAAGAGTATAAATTAAGCCCGATGTCAGTTTGGTAACTACCACTTCCATAGAAGCGAAGGGCTGTTAGTACCTAAAATTATTATATTTTAATATGTATAAAAAAAATTTCAACAAGCCAAGTCTCATATTCTTGACGAACGTACAACGTCTTTCTTACCTTAGTAGATTTGTCTATAGCTGATGCTCTTGTTTGAGCTGCCAAATGCGGATCTAAAATGTTTATTAATTCGCCAGCAGCTTCTTTGGAAAGTATGTAAATTTTTAGGAACTGGCGGTCACTTAGGATGAAGGGATCTTGCCTAAAAGGATGAAGCACTGTTCTTGGCGTTAAAAAATCATCCTCCACAAGTTCCACAACATTATTTAGCACTATTTGATGAAGTTCCTCCAAATTTGCCATGTAGATTTGAGAAATATAAAACGTTCTCGCGTCACTCTCGTCTAACTAATCACTGCTTATTACTATATGCTAATTACTAAAACTAAGACTAAAAACTAAAAAGGTTCAAAAAGGTAATGAATTAAACTAAAAGAATAAGGGATGTTAAAACTACACAAAAAGTATCAGACAAAACCACAACTCACACACGATGATTCTAACCCCAAATAAATTAAAATTTCGCAAGTGAAATAAGCGTTTCGACAGCTAAACAGTATTCGAATTAAATTTGTGAAATTTTTTCGAATTCGAATTTTATTTCACACATGAAATTAGTTCAAAACTTGGGTGATCGAAATATGAGAAATTTCACTAGTGAAATATTTCAAAACTAGCCCCCCAGTTGAGTTACAAATTTGTTATTCCTATACTGAAGAAAAAATCTGCTATCTTAGGACGTAGTGACATGTACACAGCTGGATTAAATTTGTGTTCAATACTATTGAGAAATACAAATGATCTTCGTATTTTCGTTTCTTGATCAGGAATTTTAATACTTCTATAAGAATCCTTGTCCTCAATATTATGTATTGTCATTTTAGAAAGTTCGTCCCGGCGACTGGCTCCTGACAATTTCCTCCAACAATAATTAAAGCGATATTTTATAAATATACGAAAGATACCTGATTACGGTTTTACATTAATAGCAGCTTCAATAATTTAAATTGTTACTGTTAACCCTGACAACCTACCGTTTGTTTTAATTTTTTCTGGCTAGCAAAACTTCTGAGCTCCCCTACGTCTCGTCATGAAAACTTCACGCGCGTGCAAAAAAATACTTTATAAATTCTTGTTGTATAAATAACTATTTCGACACTTCACGCAAATTGAAATCTTTTTCAAATCACTGACGGTTCAATGCCAACTCCGGGCTATATACCCGTTTCGGCGTAGCTGCGCTATCATCAGTATAAGGCAGATAATTCCCATCCATCCAGTCAGACTGAGGTTAGTTGTTTCTTTGACGAAAATGGTATTTAATCTATACAATTGATAATTTTTGTTGATAGCACTTTAATATATATGACTTTAATTTGTTCATTAGTAGTTATTTGTTTGAAAATTAAACTAAAAACTGATTCTAATTGCTATTTTTATCCTCCTAAAATTTCTGCAATTACTCAAAGATGAATTAACTCAGATTTTAACATGAATATTGGACACAACCAACATCCTTTATGGAGGATAAGTACGATATTGTAACCATGCATTTGCTCATAAGATTAATTATTATAAGTATATTTATAGAATTTTAACTACAAACTGGACTACCATAATCAAAACTAATTAACCGGTAGCTCATAGAAGTTTACTAAAATTCTTTCAATACATTTTATACTCAGAAGATGGGGTAATAAAATGTGAATTTGTAATTACAGGACCCATAAAACAATCCACTTTTCGGGCGTGCTTTATTTTATAAGCAAGAGTAATGAGTTTTAGCCAGGAAAATTGTATCTACCAAAATATAATATCAAATATAAAAGTAGAGACCAGAAGTGAACCCATGCATTCAGTATGATACATACCGCCATCAAACTACATCTAATAGTATAATAACCAAAAACCATCATTTTACTATTTATTTATTATTCTCGCTTCTATTTAAGTTCTCGTCTACTAAATATTACAGTAATAATTATTATCTCTAGTATCTGTCTATCTCTAGAACTATAAGTAGTCATGTATAATTATTATTATACATAGTATTGTTACGTCGGACCTGTACTGAGGATATGTAGAGGTCCATAAAAAAAGAAGAAGACATACACCTGGAATCATATATAACTGTCATCGAAAAATCTAGAAGAGTCATCGAAAAGTGGAGAACTGTCTGGAACAGGTGAAAAGTGTGAAATTAACAATTTCATCAATGACAACTGCGACATTTTTGAAACGGAAAAATCTACAGGACGTACCAGTCTAGTACAGCATAGTATTTATGTAGGAGATGTCAGACCAATTCGAAAAAAAGAAGAAAATATGATAGAAGACATGATGGATGCAAATACTATTGAAGAAGCTTCTGGTCCCTGGAGTACACGCGTGGTCCTGGTTACTAAGAAAGATGGATATACTCGCTTTTGTGTAGACTATCGAAGACTAAATCAGGTTACACAAAAAAATAGCTATCCACTGTCATTAATAGACGATACACTAGATAGATAGATGATTGATAGATGATAGATGATAGATGATAGATGATAGATGATAGATGATAGATGATAGATGATAGATGATAGATGATAGATGATAGATGATAGATGATAGATGATAGATGATAGATGATAGATGATAGATGATAGATGATAGATGATAGATGATAGATGATAGATGATAGATGATAGATGATAGATGATAGATGATAGATGATAGATGATAGATGATAGATGATAGATGATAGATGATAGATGATAGATGATAGATGATAGATGATAGATGATAGATGATAGATGATAGATGATAGATGATAGATGATAGATGATAGATGATAGATGATAGATGATAGATGATAGATGATAGATGATAGATGATAGATGATAGATGATAGATGATAGATGATAGATGATAGATGATAGATGATAGATGATAGATGATAGATGATAGATGATAGATGATAGATGATAGATGATAGATGATAGATGATAGATGATAGATGATAGATGATAGATGATAGATGATAGATGATAGATGATAGATGATAGATGATAGATGATAGATGATAGATGATAGATGATAGATGATAGATGATAGATGATAGATGATAGATGATAGATGATAGATGATAGATGATAGATGATAGATGATAGATGATAGATGATAGATGATAGATGATAGATGATAGATGATAGATGATAGATGATAGATGATAGATGATAGATGATAGATGATAGATGATAGATGATAGATGATAGATGATAGATGATAGATGATAGATGATAGATGATAGATGATAGATGATAGATGATAGATGATAGATGATAGATGATAGATGATAGATGATAGATGATAGATGATAGATGATAGATGATAGATGATAGATGATAGATGATAGATGATAGATGATAGATGATAGATGATAGATGATAGATGAAGTTTTCTTGGACTTTGTTCATTCTACCGAAAATTTGTTAAGGACTTTGGTCGAATTGCTAAACCTCTTCATCGACTAACTGAAAACAACATTGAATTTGACTGGACGCCGGATTGTCAAAATGCTTTCGTAGAGTTGAAGAAGCGATTAACCACAGCACCGATTTTAGCCCATTGTGATTGTGATGCATCCCAACACGGCATAAGAGCCGTGCAAGAACAAGAAGGCGAAGAAAAAGTTATTGTATATTTTAATAAAACCATGGGAAAGGCTGAGAAAAATTATTGCTTCACCAGAAAATAACTTTTGGCTTTTATCAAAGCCCTTGATCACTTCCATACTTTTCTTTATAGTAGAAGTTTTGTTATAAGAAGTGACCATAGCGCTTTGCAGTGGTTAATGAATTTTAAGAAGCCTGAAGGACAAGTTGCTAGGTGAACAGAGATTACAGCAATGTAACTTTGTAGTAGTACTCCGAAAACGACGTCTACATAGCAATGCCGATATACTTTCCAGGCGTCTCTGTTTAGAACGTCAATACCGGTACTGTAAAAGGCTTGAAGAAAAGGAGAACACCGTGGAAGAAGCCAGAAAGTGATGATAATCAGAATTCTCTTGAAAAACTTAAAAAACTCAAAAGACAATGACTTGAAAGTTATAAGAGAATGGCTATTACATCGAAGATTGGAAAGCCCCGATGGAGTACGTATAATTCACCAATTGGTACTGCCAAGATCACACATCAGAAGTGTGTTAGATGAGCTTCATAGTAGTCAGGAGAACATTTTGGTACTAAAAGTACACTGGTACGAGTTCGGGAAAGATGTTATTGGGGCAACTGTCGAATGGACGTAGAAGATTGGTGAAAGAAATGTGATCTGTGCAATAGTATAGAAAAGGTCCTAAAACAAGAAGCCGAGGAAAACTGTTTTTCCTTGATAAATTGTATTGGTGGAACAAATTTCGTTTTTGTATTTTTTTGAAAAATCCTCAAATGTAACCAACTACCGGTTGTATTTGAATTTCTAGATCTTTAGAGAGTTTCGCTAAAACTTTCAATTCGTCAGTGATAAAAATAATGCTTTTATATAACTTAACTTTCGTTATTTTAACGCAATTCAATATAATATTTAAATCTTCGTAGTCTTCTCGAAAAATCGGAATAACCATAACCATATAAACGAAATCCCTTATTTTGAAAGCCGAAATCATTTTCTCCTTTATCCGTACATTTTCTTTATCATCTACAATTAATATTTTGTGTATATTCAATTGCTTGTATATTTTTAGTTAATGAAGATTGAGGTTTTTCTTTTTTTGAATGACATAACAAAGATACTGGTATAGATATGACAGATAATGAAGTTTTGTGTTAATTATTAAAAAAAATGAGAATTTTATAGGTATGACAGATGATGGTTTTTATAAATTACCTATTTAAAAAAGAAAATAAAGTCAATTCCAAATGTTAACACATGTCAAAATTTATAGGATAAACCAATTGAAAAAATTTAATTTGAAAAGAAAGGTTATCTAAAAAATTGAGAGGCGTTGCGATATAAATAAAGAGAATAAATTTTTGAAAACTAGAAAAAAAGTCAGAAAAATTTAAAATCAACGTAAAAATCAAATAAATCAACTAGAATAATAAATAATAAAATGGTAGAATCACCTTCAGACTTTTAAATTTAAATGGGATTGATGCAGAACAGAATATGATAGAATAACATTTGTACTTGAAAATCTTCGACACAATAAAAAATAATTGATAAAAACCTTCATAGTATGAAGATTTAAAATTGTAACAAGAAGAAGAAAGTATCGAGGGAAGTAGCTTTCAATTTATTCAAATTAGGAAAAATTATAGAGTTATCCGGAATACAAATTAAATTACAATAGTGTGGAATTAGACATTGATAGAAATTTGATAATATTTTGGACATTTTAAAAATTTAAATCTAAAAATAAAACAATTGGACTGGGAATAATATAATATAATATAATATAATAATAATAACAATTACAAAACAATAATAATTGTTCATACACAATTGAGTAGATAGTTTCCAATGTTTCCATACAAAGATCATGTAAAGTAATTTTCATTGTACCAATTTAATTCAGTTTAAAATAATTTTCTGGGCAATTTTATTAAAATAACAGGAACATTTTGAACCACGACCTGAGAGGAGTTTTAGGCAGTGGCATATTAAAACTAAAAATATTTACCAAATTAAAATCAATATAATATTTAACAGCTTCTAATGATTTCGGTTTAATATTTACGAGTATTTTTTATAAAATAAAGACTTCGAAAAGCATCTACATGAGAACGAGTGAGATAAGTTCCTTTTTCGATTTCGAACCAAATTTTGTTCTTGGTCGAAACAAGCATCGGAAAGATCGATTTTTTTATTAAAAACGTAATTCTACTTATAACACTTTGATCGGTGATGGATATTAATTTAAATTTTTTCGAAAACTCATCTACATTATCTTGAATATTAGAATGAAAAAGTAACACTTTACAATTTCGATTTAAATTATAATAATACTTTTTGTCTGAAAAATAAAATAAATGCGAGTTGGTCATTTTCTTACAACAAACGTGTTTTATTAAATCATCTTATTTTACTGTTAGAAGTGTGTTGTTACACAAGATGACGGATATTATATTACTGAAATTTTTATTAATTATGGAAAAAGATTTCGCGTATTTAGGAATATTAAAATCTGTATTTCTTCCACTAGGAAATAAATCATTGAAGGTAATAAGATTGATTCTTCTTATCATCGGGATCTTCTTTGTGTTTGGCTTGTAACAAAAAGGTCATTTTGTTTGTTTCTAATAGAACATCATCGAATTTTCCAGCTTTTTCGTTTTCTGTCGAAAGCCAAAATTCTTTGCCACATCGATAAGCCTCTAGTAAAAATGGGGTTAAAATATTTAATTGATAGTCAACGCCGTGAGCCCCATTACCACCTTTTGACGTTTTTTTGTATATATTTCGATGTGACATAATTCTTTCCTGAAAGGAAAGTACAAAAAATAAACTGAAGCTAAAAATGCCGCCCTCCTCTCACTCATAATTTGTTTATTATACTCGTAATAGGTACAAAAAAAAATCTTCAACCGACTAACAATACCAAACTTGAAACAACGAGCTTACATTTAAAATTACCGAGCGCATTTAAACCTTCTTACTTCATGGTATATTATTTTTTAATCCATCCTTTTTTACCTAATGGATAAATCGGTCCTGTAAAAAGGGTTACAACCAACATATCGATTTTTTTGTTGAAATCTGATAAATTTGGCAACTTGATCATTGGAACTGGTTGGAAGGGATGTTCGATACTAAGTGAAGTATCGATAAGGTTCGTAACTTTTGTATCGATACAGCAAAATATCGGTCGATAAAGTATCGATACTTCGAGTATCGATACAAAATAACGAATATCGAAAAAGTGTGGGTACATCTACATTTTCTAAAATACCGAGACTTCATCACTGTTTCAACTAATGACAAATCGTAAATACATATAAATCAAATATGCTGTCGGTGCACGGCACGTTTCAAAATAAATAAATATACAGAACCTTTTATGGAATTTATTATACTAGTAAATAGATATAGAAGATAAATATAAAAACTGTCAAAATAAATGGAAACAATCTATTTGATTTCAAGTACCTTTGTTATAAATAATGTAAATAAAACAACCTTCTTTCATAATAATTGTGATCTTATGACGTGACCAAAGATTACAAAAAAAATATTTTTTGTAATCTTTGACGTGACTCAGTCTCAGAGACATGTGCTTACTTTTCATCTGGTCTCGAATTTCTTTGGGTAGTTAAAAAAAGATTAAAGAAAGAAAAGATGCATCTCCAATCCCCATCAAATTAGGTTTTACCCATACTTGCCTAACCAATAGAATGTTTACATTTACATGTACGTGTATAGATTACACAGTATCGATACAAAATATCGAGTATCGAAAGCTAAAGTATCGATACTCAAAAGTATCAATACGTATATCGAACATCCCTACTGGTTAGTAATATGGTAATCACAAACACGTCCATTGAATTCAAGGTGAAAATAACATTTCGTTTCACTATAATAGCCAACAAAAATAGATATATGATGCTTTATTTCAACTCACCTATTGCTTATTTAGTTCAATTGTTTAAGAATCACTTCGACAAAATACATATTTCAATTTTTTAACTGCATATTAGATGCATTAGATCGGAGATGATGGATGGTCACTGCATTTTAACAATTTATAGAATGTCGTTTACAGTGTTGCCGGTGTTTATTAATCAAATTATATCTTGGAGAGCTCTAATCCCTCATCAATAACTGAGAATACTGAGATTATGAATTATAGAGGATGCTATTCGCGAGCAGAGCAGAATTTAAAAACATAGGAGGAGATGCGTAAATACCGTAAATACCGTTTACACTAACTTGTTTTTGTATAATCTGATTAATCGTAGAATACAATATACCACTGTAGATGAAAATTTGTTTAAATTGGAAAATTAATCCCATTTTGTCAATGTTTAGTAGTATTTCATAAAAATATTTAAATAGGCAAAAAATATTTAAATATTCCAAAATACCTTGAAGATGGTTCATGCATACCTTGAAACGCATTTAGATTGATAACTTTGATAAAATTCTGATTTTGTAAAAATACGTAGTAGCTAATAACCGAATTAAACAAAAAGTGTTGGTGATGGACTGCAGGTATTCGAAACGTCAGATTTGAAAACTGACTAGGACCGATTTATACCAGTAAAAAGCTGCTTTACTGCGACCAGAAATTTAAGTAGGTCATAAATCACCAACCATTTGAGTTATCAGCAGGCGATCGATTCTACGCAGAGTTGTACCTGCCCTAGCCATTAAATTTTGTTTTATAGGTAGGTATAATGATATTGGGTTTAGATAATTATTAAAAACAATCGCTTGAATATAATTGAGAATTGTTTATGTATATAGGAATGATAAATAACACAAAAACATTACGATAATGAAAGCGATTATAGTTCAGAAAGATTATAATATTTAAGTTGTTTAAAATTAAATTTAAAAATTTAATATACACACTTGTGAAGTTGCTGTTTTTGGTATATAAGTTAAAGGTATTTATGAACAAAATTACTCACGAAAATCAGTTTCACTTTCACTGTCGTCATACAAATTGATAATAAACTTTTCTATGGGAATTTTTTCTATATCCATATATTACTTTTCCACCCTTTTAATATGGGAAACACACTTGGCCCAGCTGCTATCAGGAATGTTTGCAGTTTCTGTTTGAATAAGAGCTACCACAGTTGAACTTAAGGTTGGAGAAGTATGAAGTATTATTTCTTCGAACTGCTGACTTAAGCTGATGCCAACAAAAATATTTCTTCTTTATAAAATAACTGCGTAAAACTTCTAGTAACTGTTTTTTTGTGTACTTTTCCTCATAGTACATATCATTATCCAACATAATATTCTTGTATAGTGTCATATGAACATGGTGCTTTATCTAGTCTTCGATAATACTGTTGGGTGGAATATTTGGTAGATATGAGTTTAGTTTGGAACCAGTCTTCAAATAATTCGGCTGAAGTATCATCATGATAATCGAATAAAGAGTCCTTAATATTCTTTGCCGATAAAGGCAACGCATTTGGTATAAAACCATTTTCGGTTCCTGCGTGAATTATCGTAATGCGTTTTCCTTTATTAGACGGCGCATTAGCTTAGCACAAGTCAGATTAGTCTACCCAACTTTAGTTTGGAATATCGTGTGTATCGAACCAAGTTTCATCCAAATACACTAACTACTGTTCTACCATATTCTCTAAATTCGTTTATTGCTGTTGTGTTTGCAAATAACAACTTCAAATTGTAAGCAGTTTTTATTTCTTAATTTATCTGACAATCTATCAAAATTGATTGATTCCTACATATATGATCTAGTCGTAGAGAAATGCTGAGAGCTATCAATAAAATAAAAGGACATATAGAATCTGTATACTAACAGACCTTCCCCAGTCAACCATTCAGAACGTATATAACTTTAAAAACAACAACAATAATGTAATACCAGTTATGCACCTCGCAATTGATTCACATGTCTTTTCCAAATTCTACCTTCATCAAGTTTAATTAAGTAATGGAACTTTCCTAATATCTTATGAATATAACCAAAAATCCATTTTTCCTGACCTGAATAATTTCTAACCAAGGCGCGTTGGTTAAGCAGAAAACTACGAACTTTAATATCGGTATCATTTGTTACCAGCACGGTATGTGAAGTGGGTCTAATATTATCAAGTCTGGATTTTATTTCCCTGTTAAACATTAATCTTGAAGGAGACTGATGAGTGACACAATGAGGCATTTTACGATATTGTAATAAAAATTCATTCAATTGATTTTCAGCATCACATAATTTACTGTGAGATTTAAGAGTTTTTAAATATTTTTTACGGTCTGGACGCTCCTTTCTACTAATCCATTAGTAGCAGGATGATATGGAGCTATTAATTTATGTTTAATACCATGTAATTTAAGAAAATGTTGAAAATTATAAGATACGAATTGTTGCGCATTATCACTAACTAAATATTTTGGTACTCCAAATGTAGAAAATATTTTATTACAAACTTGTATTGTTGCGAAACTAGATTTATCTTTGGTTATATATATCTCTAACCAACGTGAATATGCATCAATTAATATGAAATAGTTCCTACCCCCAAACTCCATATTGTAACGTTTATTCTAATTTATATTTACAATTAATTTATATTTACAGATTTATATGTAATTCAGTCCTTATTTAATAATTTATGTAATACACTAAACACACTAATTATAATTTATATGAGAGTCACTTAATAAACACTTTATCGATGCGCGATTACTTTCCTTCGGTATCAACACTGACTGATTGACTAATTGCCTGCAGCGAAGCTGGTGGCCTATTTATACTCGCACGCCGTAATTCTCGAAGTATCTCGGCGTTCTCGCGGGCGCATTGGATATTCTCGATATTCTGGCGGACGCACCCGGGTGTTCTGGATGTTTCTCGAAGTTTGGGCGGAGGAGCCATAGTCGTCTCATACGGGGATTTCACTGGGGGCACTAAGTGAGAATATTATTGCAGTAGCTCGCGTAACATTGCCCCCTCCTTAAGAGACAGTTCCTCCTGGAACTAGCTAGGAAACTGGAACGAGATGACTGTATCGGCAACTGGTCCCCTTGTTGCATTTTCCAGTTGTATGGAAGTAACATGCGACCGTCTTCTCTGTTGGCAGCAAACCAGTACCTGCACTTCGGTGTCTCGGAAGATTACTTCTACCATGTTACGGATTATTCGCCAATCTAAATGCCTACATTCAATCTTGGGCATGGCTAGCCTGTACACGTTCAATTCAAGCACATGCTCCCTCAGGCTTCGTAATGCTTCCCAGACATCCTCGTACGTTGGTCTTTCGTCGAAGGTGTTCCTCGTCACTAGGTGGAAATTGTAGCGGGAGCCATTTTGCAGCTTCAGAGCTTTACCTGGTACTGGTAACTGGTTTACCAAAGGTCGTGCGCCACTCTTCTTTATAAACAGAGATGCCAGTCCGCGCGCATCGGTTACGCTGGCAGGGATGTTTATTGCCAGTGAGTATTCCTCCGGAACGGTAAGCAGGTCTTGTCGTCTCTCAGTGGTAACGCCGAATCTCGCTTTTCTGGTACCACCATAAGCACCCATGAACTCTACAAAAGCAGGATCGGCTACTTCCTGAAGCTGGTTTACTTCCTCATCGTGGTCACCCTCGAATGGCGCTAATCGGTTACGGTGTACCACCTTTGGCTTTCCATTTGGGATATTGCTGATACGATAGATGACATCGTTGATTCTTTTCTTTACGAGGTACGGACCGTCCCAAGCTTTCTGCAACTTTGGAGAAAAACCCTTTGTCTTCTTGGGTTATGCAGCCAGACTTTGTTTCCTTCGTGGAAACCTCCTTCCGTAGCTTGCGTATCGTACCTTTTCTTCATCCTATCGCTAGCGATCTGGAGGTTCGATCGAACCAGCTCGTGTACGTCGTCCATTCTTTTTCTCAGCTGGGTTACGTAATCTTCACCAGCTATGTCTTCTCCGGGTCGGCATCCAAATTCAAGGTCGCATGGTAATCTCATTTCGCGTCCGAACAGAACTCTTGCTGGTGTTTGGCCGGTGGACTCATTGATGGCGGATCTGTAGGCCATCGCGAATAGCGAGAGATATTGGTCCCAATCTCGGTGATGGTTAGATACTACTTTAGACAGATATTTGTCAAGAGTTCTGTTCATTCGCTCTACCATCCCGTCCGACTGTGGGTGCAAAGCCGTAGTTCTCGTTTTCTTCATGCCGAGCTTTTCACAAACTTCCTGGAACAGCTGGCTTTCGAAGTTTCTGCCATGGTCGCTGTGTATTTCCAGGGGCACTCCATATCGGCAAATGAACTCATTCACAAGCACGTCGGCAACCGTTGCGGCTTCTTGGTTTGGAATGGCATACGCTTCTACCCATTTTGTGAAGTAGTCCATCACCACCAAAATGTACCTGCTGCCATTTGCTGTCGGTGGAAACGGTCCGGCAATGTCCAGGGCAATGCGTTCAAACGGGCTTCCGACATTGTACTGCTTCATAGGAGCCTTTCTTCTCCCGTGCGGTCCATTGGTCGTAGCACAGGTAGTGCACTTCTTACACCAGTCCTTCACATCTTCGGAACTGTGCATCCAATAAAACCGTTCTCGCACTTTCTGGAGGGTCTTCTTCACACCTAGATGTCCTCCTGACGGACTGTCGTGTAATTTCCGTAGTACTGCTGCTATCCTTGTTCTTGGAATCACCAACTGTCTTCTACTTTCGGAACCCTCATCGTTCTCGATTACTCGCTGTAGCAAACCGTTTTCCAAAACCAGCGAGTCCCACTGGGCCCAATACGATTTCATCGTTGGCGAGTACCTTGAAATCTCCTGCCAAGTAGGTCGACAGTTCTCCTTTTTCCAATGTCGGATTTTCTTCAAGTCGGGATCGTTCTCTTGTTCCTCTTCCAACTTTTCTGGTGTCCATTCGTCGGTGGTCACCGTGGTTCTTCAAATCGCAGCTTCCTCAGCTTCTGTTTTGCTGCAGTGAGAGCACTTTGCAGGGCATGGTCTTCTAGAGAGGGAGTCTGCATTTCTGTGGCTTATTCCGGCTCTATGCTCAATAGTGAAATTATATTCTTGGAGCCGCTCGATCCATCTAGCGATTTGACCTTCAGGGTTCTTGAATTGCATAAGCCACTTAAGTGCTGCATGATCGGTTCTGATCACAAATTTCTTCCCATACAGATACTGATAGAAGTGCTCCACGGACTTCACTACTGCTAGGAGCTCTCTTCTTGTGACGCAGTAGTTTTGTTCTGGTTTGGAAAGGACTTTACTAAAATATCCCAGAACTTTCTCTTGTCCTTCCTGGAACCTGTGATAGCACTCCTCCAATTCCAACATTGCTAGCATCAGTATCTAGTATGAATTCTCCCTCTGGTAGTGGATAGCCGAGTATAGGTGCAGTAGTCAAGTGCTTCTTCAAGGTTTCGAACGAAGTTTGGCAATCTTCGTCCCAGCGAAACTCCCTTGCTTCCTCTGTAAGTCGTGTTAAGGGCTTAGCGATATCTGCAAACTTCTTTATAAATCGCCTGTAGTATGTACAGAGTCCAAGGAAGCTTCTAACTTGGTGCTTGTCGGTGGGTCTTGGCCACTTTCGTACGGCAGCAGCTTTTTCTTCGTCTACAGCTACACCATCCTTGCTGACTACATGGCCTAGGTAATTGACTTTGTTCTGAAATAGTTGGCATTTCTTGGGGTTGAGCATCAGTTGGGCAGCTTGCAACCTTTTGAAGACACCTTCCAAATTCTTTTGATGTTCGTCGAATGTCCTTCCCAAGACTATGATGTCATCAAGGTACACTAAGCATGTCTTCCAGGACAACCCTCGCAATACGTTTTCCATCAGTCTTTCGAACGTTGCGGGGGCATTGCACAGCCCAAAGGGCATAACGGTGAAATGCCATAGACCAGATCCGGTGGTAAACGCTGTCTTTTCTCTATCGGCTGGATCCATTTCTACCTGCCAATATCCGGACTTCAGGTCCAAGGTAGAAAACAATTTGCCACCGGCCAGCGTATCCAGAGTGTCGTCGATTCTCGGCAGAGGATAGCTATCTTTCTTTGTAACATTGTTCAACTGCCGGTAGTCCACGCAAAACCTCGTGGTACCATCCTTCTTCTTTACCAGGACTACCGGAGAGACCCAAGGGCTGGTAGAAGGTTCTATTACCTTGTCCTTTTCCATCTCGCGAACAATTCTCTCCGCCTCCTCTCTTTTGGCCTGTGGTAGCCGTCGAGCCGATTGTCTTATCGGTTTAGCGTCGCCGGTGTCAATTTTGTGTTTGACAGCAGATGTTCTTCCTGTCTTTCCTCCTTTTGGTACAAAAAGAGATCGGTATTGTAACCAGAGTTCTCTGATCTTTCTCTTCTCTTGCAGGCTAAGGGATTGTCCAGCCACTGCTATCATTTGTTCAAATTTATTGTTGGCATCATTGGAGGTTGTTGTTTGATGAATTATCGACGCCACTGGTACGCAAGTTCCAATTTTGGTATCCTTCTTCATAGTTATTGGATGGTCATTTACATTTATAATGCGTACAGGTATTTCTTCGGCAGCCATGACTAACCCTTTTCCAACCAGGATTCCTCGACCAACCTCTTCATCGTGATTCCATGGTTCCATCATGACCGGTGTTCCTTCTTCGACGGTTCCTTGTAGCCTTGCCACAGTGAAAAATTCACTCCTTGCGGGTACAACTGTATCCTCCTGTACGGCTACCTGAACAGTCTTATACTCGTGTGGGTGAAGGAATACCTCCTCAGAACCTACTCTAATCACTCGGTTCTTGAAATCTAGCTGGAAGTCATGTAGGTTCATAACGTCCATTCCGAGTATTATGTCCTCTTCGATATCAGCGACAACGACAGTGTGGGTGAACTTCTCTGCGCCAATTCCCAATTGCACCGGTAGTTCTCCATGGACATTGGCGCTTTCACCTGTGGCAGTCCTGAGTCGCAGTCTCGTCGGTAAAAGTCTTTTCCGGGTGTTGACAGTCTCGGGGCGAATAATAGTCCTCGTTGCTCCAGTGTCCACCAATAGTGTATACTTCCTTCCATTAACTTCACCATCCACGTATACACTATCATCGCGGCATTTCAGAGAGGCTATTAGGATGAGAGGGTCTTTGGAAGGTCTTCGGGTCGAAGCTGCCCTCTGAAGGTCGACCCTCGCTGGGCATCTTTGTTTGTAGCAGTTCTCGGTCGCTTGCACGAATTGCGTACATGTCCCATTTCTCCACAATTCCATCATCTCACAGCTTTCAGTTTTCCATTTGAGATGCTTTTCATCATGTTGACAATCTGGTCGAGCTTGTTCTCAACTTCTTCGTCTGCTACAGCCCTCACCTTGCCGTATACTCCGGAAGCCTGTGTAGCTGCTTCGTACTCCAAGGCTGCAGAGAGTACGTCGACCAGTGTCTTATGCCGAGCCAAGAGTAGAGTTCTCTGCATTTCATGGTCACGAACTCCGTCGATAAATGTCTGTACCCCTAAACATTCCATGACATTCTCCGGTGCCGATGGATAGGCGAACCGCACCAACCTCGCAATGTCTGCTTCGAATTCTTGCAGAGTTTCGTCGCGTTTTTGTTTGCGGTTTTTCAGCTGCGACTGGTACAGATGCTCCAGGTGTTCCAGGCCATATCTCATATTCAATCGCTTTTTGAGTTGTTCAAAATCTTCGGCCTCTTCCACTGGAATGGTCTGGAGGATATCCATAGCGTCTCCTCTAAGGGCAAGAGTTAAATTTAACGCTTTTTCCTTCTCACTCCAGTTGTTTGCCTTTGATGCCGCCTCGAATTGCTTAAGATAGTTCGGCCATGACGTTTTACCATCGAATGCTGGCAGTTTCACTCGGCTGTTAATATCGTTTTCCATTTTCGGTTTCAACTCTACTTTCTCTGCCAGTTCGTCGTTATTCGGGGCTTGCCTGGTTGTAATATCCGGTTTATTACTAGTCTTCCTTTCGATTTCTTTGATTTTTTGTTTCATTTCTTGCTCCATACTTTTAATCTTTTCTTCCACGGCAGAAATATCAGTCTTCATGGATGCCATTTCATTTTTCATGTCCGTCATTTTATTTTCTATGTCCGCCGAAAGTTTACTTTCCATGGATGAAATTTTATTTTCCACGTCCGACAATTTGTTTTCCATGTCCGCCGAGAGTTTACTTTCCATGGCTGAAATTTCGTTTTTTATATCCGTCGAAATTTTTTTTATGGAAGAGGTTATAGAGGCGGACGCTTCGTCGGTGAATTCAAACGTTTCCGGGTCCAATCCATTGTTAATCATAGCTTCTTTTAGTCGTTCCACTAACACTGACTTGACCCCACTTGTGTCCAGTTCGTAATCCTCCAACTCTCTTCGAAGCTCTGAAACTTTTAATTCACAAAGTTTCTTCGCCATCTTCCTGTATATTTATTTATTTATTTTTTTAACCCCACATCTGACACCAATGTAACGTTTATTCTAATTTATATTTACAATTAGTTTATATTTACAGATTTATATGTAATTCAGTCCTTATTTAATAATTTATGTAATACACTAAACACACTAATTATAATTTATATGAGAGTCACTTAATAAACACTTTATCGATGCGCGATTACTTTCCTTCGGTATCAACACTGACTGATTGACTAATTGCCTGCAGCGAAGCTGGTGGCCTATTTATACTCGCACGCCGTAATTCTCGAAGTATCTCGGCGTTCTCGCGGGCGAATTGGATATTCTCGATATTCTGGCGGACGCACCCGGGTGTTCTGGATGTTTCTCGAAGTTTGGGCGGAGGAGCCATAGTCGTCTCATACGGGGATTTCACTGGGGGCACTAAGTGAGAATATTATTGCAGTAGCTCGCGTAACAATATAATCAATGTGAACTCTTTCAAATGGTTCGGAAGTCTTTTCCCATGGATATACGGGTGTTTTTGTTGGATTGTTTCGAATTTGTTGACACTCCGTACAGTTTTTACAAATATTTTCAATGCTTTTATCAATATTTGACCACCAACAATAACTTCGTGCTAAGTTTTTCATTTTGTTTATTCCAAAATGGGAAACATGCAATTCTTGTAAAATTTGATTTTGTAATGTATGAGGTATTACAACTCGAATTCCTCGTATTATACAACCTTGTTGTAATGAAAACTCTGTTTGTGGAATATTAAATCTGTATTTTCGAGCAATGTCTCGACCAGTTTGTAGAGCGTCTAATAAATGTTTAAGATTAACATCGTTTTGACTTTCATAAGCAATTTGAGAACAAGAAATAGGTAATGTATCAATTTGTTGCAATTCAAAAACATCTGGCTCATCGAAAATTGTTAGAGATTCAGATTTAATTGGTAATCGAGACAAAAAGTCTGCGTTAAAGTGATCTTTAGTATTTTTATAACGAATATCATATTGAAAGGCTTGTAAATAAATTGCATAATGTTGCATACGCGTAGCACTCAATACTGGTAGAGATTTTGTTGGATTAAAAATTTTGAAGTAAAGGTTTATGATCAGTATAAAGAGTGAATCGATTTCCATATAGATATTGATAGAATTTTTTTACGCCAAAAATTATACTGTATGCTTCGCGATCAATTTGAGAATATCTTTTCTGTGTGTCACTGAGAGTTTGAGATGCGAATTGTATCGGTCTCTCAGTTCCATCAGGATATAAGCGTTGATTGAAGTCTTCAATCAACGATATAAGTGAGATAATACTGCACCCACTCCGTATGGTGAAGCATCGGTAGCCAAAATTAAAGGTGAATTTGGATCAACATGAACCAAGAAATTATCAGCCAACATTTGTTTCTTTACTGAAATAAATGTATTCTCACATTCTTGATTCCATATAAATCTCACGTTTTTATGTAATAATTTATTAAGGGGATACAAGAGAGTACTTAAATTCTATAAAAATTTTCCATAGTAATTTATTAATCCTACAAATGATCTCAATTGACTTTTGTCAGTGGGTCTCGGAGCATTCACAATACTTTCAACCTTACTTTTCATTTTATGAATGCCTTTGGAATTTATCAAATACCCGCAATACTCAATACTATCAGCGAAGAAAATAGACTTTTCTTTATTAATACGTAAGTTGTGTACTGATAATCTTTTTAAAACCTCATTTAAGCGATCTAAATGTATAGTATCATTTTCCCCTGTTATTTTAATATCGTCTAGATAAACGGAAACACCTGGTATACCTTGTAAAACTTTTTCCATTTCTCTCTGAAAAATTGCAGGAGCAGAGGAAATGCCAAACATCAAGCGATTACTAGTATACAGACCTTTATGCGTATTTAATGTTAATAAATGACGATCTTCAGGTCGTATTTCAATGAGTAAGTAAGCCTGACTCAAATCAAGTTTAGTAAATTTATTTCCACCTGCCATTGAATTAAATAATTCATCAATTGTGGGCAAAGGATGTTTATCCACTTGAATATTATTATTGAGTGTAACTCGAAAATCTCCACAAATTCGAATATTTCCATTACTTTTTACTACAGGAACTATAGGAGTAGCCCAGTCAGATCTATCCACTTTAGTAAGTATCCCTTGAGAAAGCAAGTTTTCAATTTCCTTCTCTACTTTAGGAATTAGAGAAAAAGGAACTGATCTCGCTTTACAGAAAATAGGCTTTGTATTTTCTTTTAATGAAATTGAAGCCTGCATACCCTTAAATTTGCCTATCCCGGCAGTAAACACACTTGAATATTTTTCCTCTAGTTCCTTGACCAATAATTCCGTAGATGAATTAACAATATGATCAAGAGAAGTAGAAAACAAATCCAAATGCATTTGACGAATCCATTCTCTACCCAACAGTGGATCTCTGTCAACTGTAACAACATACAAGTTCAAATCAAAATTTGTATCCTTAAATGAAACCTTGCAAGATAAATACCCTAAAACTGCAAGAGACGTTTTGCAGTAGGAAATTAGTTTGAGATCCGTTTGACTAATGGTAGTATTTGGAAAAAGTAAATCAAATTCACGCTTACTTATAACTGATACTGCAGCACCACTGTCTACTTCAAAAGTGATTTCTTTATCATTAACAACCAAGGTTTGATAAAATTTTTCTCTGTAAATATTTTGATGAGATTCAATTGCTATTATCTCCTCAGCTGGTTTTTCATTATTGTGAAAATCAATTTGATAAGTATTTGAAGATTTCTTCCTACACACGTTCTGAAGGTGACCTTTCCTGCTACAAAAAGTACAAATTAAATTATCTTTATTAGGACAACCTGTCGCTAAATGCTTTTGATCGCCGCATCTAAAACAGAATTTTGAAAAATTTGAACTTTTATTTGAAATACCTGTAGGTATGTTTGTTTTAGATTTAAAGCTGATTTGATTTAAATTTTTATTAGTATGTAATTCAGCAGTGCTTTTTGCGGAGAGTTCCACACCTACAGCTATTTCTACAGCTTTATCTAATGTCAAGTCTTTCTTTTCTAATAACCGACTTTGAATTTTATCATTACGTAGGCCCCAAACAAATTGATTGCGTAATGCTTTCTTCAAATAATCGCCAAAATTGCAAGAAATTGACATTTTCTGTAAAGCTGTGATGTACTGTTGTATAGATTTACCCTCCTGTTGTTTCCGTTGATGTAGTCGGAAAATTTCTGCAATTTCCAGTGGAGTAGGATTGAAGTAATCTTGGAGAGTTTGTACCAATTCTTGAAAATCCTTTGATTTTGGATCTTGTGGTGTTAGTTTGTCGCAAAGTATGTCGTATGTTTCTGAGCCCATAAAATGTAAAAAATAAGAGACCTTACTAGTTTCAACGATTCCATAAATTTCACAAGCGCCATTGAATCGTTGTACCCATCGAGTCCATTGTGACTTTGTAGCATCATAAGGTTCAATTGTAAATGTATTTTGAATTACTGTAGTTGTATTACTTGAACTTGAGTCTGAAGCTTGAGTATCTTGTAGGTTCATACTTCTTCGATTTCTTTTATTTGGCATGGTTAATCTATAATGAATATGTAGTTCTTTCGAATCCTCGTCGCCAATCTGTTGTGTTTGCAAATAACAACTTCAAATTGTAAGCAGTTTTTATTTCTCACTTTATCTGACAATCTATCAAAATTGATTGATTCCTACATATATGATCTAGTCGTAGAGAAATGCTGAGAGCTATCAATAAAATAAAAGTTAGTATGAAGGACATATAGAATCTGTATACTAACAATTGCTAATAAATATTCAAATCTCCACTTCTTAAGGCGCACAGATTCCATTATCATTTTTTTTGCTGCAAGTGAGTTTCTTTCATTTAAATCCGTTTTGTAAAAGAGACTTCCTTAAAGTCTCTTTGCAACACTGGATACCAGTTTCAGTTTCTTTTTAAGCCGCTGCATTAAATGCCAAACTATTTCATGAGATATTTTAATCCGGATCTGTGAATCTTTCAAAGGGACACACACTTTTATTGCTTATCTATCTATATTTCGAATAATAGGTAATAATGAGGGTCGTCGGCTTATTGATTTACGACCCTCTTAGATCTCTGGTCGTACTCTACTATGAGATGTTATTTTTCTACCAGCGCTAATAATGAGTTTTTGGACAGAAATTCGTTTGAAATTATAGCCTTGTGAAATGGTACGTTATTGTATTGCAAAATACATGGGTTCTTTCCACAAATCTGATCTTCTGCTCTGTCAAACTCATCGAAAAAAAAAATTGATAATATTTTTTGCGGACTTTTTAAATGATTAATTTTCGGTAGTTTCTCGACAGAATGTACCTAATAAAAAAGAAAAACACTTTAAATATAAATTTTAATATCAAATATTTTTAAAAAGAGAACTTTTTCAACCAATCCGTTTTATTTTTTAATTTACGTCTATCACAATTTCCAACATAATCATTATTCTGGGTAAGTAAATTTGTCATTTTCAACTTTCCAACACTAGAAGCGTATTGTAAAGCTGTAAGATCTTCGTTAGAAACATCATCTAGATTTATAGAATTTAGTAATCAAATTTGTATCAAATATAGTACCCATATATGTTAAATTAACTAATTTATATAAAATATGGAATGCATTACAGCATTTACGGCCAGTAATATCCGTTCGTTAATATTAGATACATCGCACAGACGAATGCTTGTTCAGAACATGCCAAAAGAAACGGAGCTCTTCCGTTATTATCTTCGATTTCTTTGTCAGCTCCATGTTCTAATAAAATTTCAAACATTACAAGATTTTTTCCTTTAATAGCAAGATGCATCGCAGTCATACGTTCCGCTGTAATTAAGTTTATATCTATAGAACTTTGATTTAGGACTCTTCCCATTATATCTTTATATAGATCAGTGGACTTAGTAAGATGTTGTTGTTTTAAATAATGACCCTGAACACTTTTTACACTACCACTACACCAACACTAACACTTTACACTATCTTACGCGCGTTTCGATAGCCAAGTTATCTTCTTCAGAGACTGAAGTTTGAGTTGAGTTGAGTTGAGCTTACCTTCAGTCTCTGAAGAAGATAACTTGGTTATCGAAACGCGCGTAAGATAGTGTAAAGTGTTAGTGTTGGTGTAGTGGTAGTGTAAACAGTGTTCAGTGTCAAGTATCGCCAACGGTTCCAGAATTCCCAACTTAGTTTTAAATAATAATCAAATCTATTTATATTTATATGGAAATAATCATTTCTTTCGTCTTTTTATATGGAACTTGCATTTAGAATTCTGCTATCTATATCTTTATATAAATCAGTAGCTAAACAATACAAAGCGTTACGACCTTTGTTATCGATCGTAGTAAGATCTGCTCCTACTTCAATCAAATATTTTACGCAAATTAACGATCTTTTTGAACAAGCCAAAAGAAACGAAGTGGCTCCTTCGTTGTTTTTAATTTCTAGGACAGCTTTATTATTTACCAGTAAAGATGCCATCTCAACATTGTCAGCATGGCTAGCGTAGTGCAAAGCTGTCATGCCATCGTTTGTTTTACTAATAACATCGATACAGTTTGTATGTAGAATTTTTTTTGTGGTTTTGATGTAGAATTTCTTAAAATCCAAAATGTCTCTTATATTTGCTAGAAGATGTAAACTTGTTTATCTGTAGCTGTTCTATCAGCTCCGTTTTCGAGTAAGTAAGTTATACCAACGTAAAGATTTGTAAAAACAGACTGAAATTAGAGGAGTTAAATTGTTGTAAGATCTATCATTTATTTCAAAATTGGCTTGGATTAAAATAGGAAGGACGTCAACAGCGTCTCGATCGCATGCAGAAAATAGAGATTTCCCAGAGTTATTTTTTAAATCGTTACTAACTGTTTTTGAAAATATTTGCCTTAGCCTTAGCAGAGTTATTAAGCAGCGGCATAATGTGAGGGTGAATTTCCTTTGTTGTCTCTATCGTAAACATCGAGATTTTTGTTAATAAAATAGTTGACCTCTTCGGAATCGTATGCGGCCGCTAAATGCATCACGGTTTTGCCGTCAGAATAAATTTTACGTATATTAGCATCTTTATCTATCTAATACAATTTTAAAAATTGAAATATTCGATAAAGCTGCCCTTGCTTAATCTCTCCCTCTGGTAGTACAAGTATTTCTACTTTCTTTTAGCATAATTTTTAGTAAATTGTATTGTCGACTTATGGCTAAATTTAATAAAATGGTATAGTACCATCTTAGTTGTAAATTGTTTTTACCGAAAATTTTTAAAATCTCCGGTATCGAACGATCTTTTAAAATGCCGTTCATGAAGGATCTAAGCATGTTGTAAACCGAAAATGTAAATGCATCAATGCAGTGGCGGATCCAGGGTACTGGTTAGGGGGGGGGGGGGGGGGGTAATGAATATGAAAATTCTCATATAAGAAAAGTAAAATACGAATATATTTCCAATAGACATATAAAATAATAAAAACAAACAATAAAGTTCTATATGTCATAAAAATTAGATCATAATAGGTTTTCAGTCATCATATCACTAATAAATAAAACAAATAACATTCTGCAGAAGCAAAAAATCAAATAAAGCATTCCCAAAAGGTAAAAATTATAGTGAAAACTACGTATCGAATCGAATATACGAATCGGACGAGACTTGGGGGGGGTAATTACCCCCTTTACCCTCCCTGGATCCGCCACTGCATAAATGAATAAGGAGTCTGGAATTGGTATTGATTTTTTCTCTTCGATTTGGTTAAAAAAAGCATATTATGTACTTCGCCGCTAGGTATTGTCAAATGTTCTGTGGATAAATTGAATACAATCTGCACTCATTTGGACATTTGGACGATTCCTTGGACTGTTTTATAAAACAATTTTGTATTTTCGCCGTAACCGAATACGTCTTATAACGCCATCATCGTCTGTTCTTCGTCGATTGCTCTGTCGAATTTCTCACTCAACATATTACCAACGGAAATATTACAATTCATATTTGTTTTTTCGTCGATATTAATGTTCTTTTTTTCTTTTATGAATTGTTCGTACAATTTTTCTATATTGAACTTGTTCAAAAATTTCGCTTTGAAATTGTTGGATGTGATATACTCCGAACAGTCGTTTTTGATCATTTCCGCCAAGATTGTAACGGACTATATCACGCACTTGTCAAATGAACCAATCAGGAGCTCTAGACAAGTTCGGATTATCGACAACACCAAACTTGACTCTTGATCCTGATTGGCCTGTCAAGTTCGGTGTTTTCAGATTTGTGTATGTGACAGTTAAACGTCAAATATAAATAATCCCGCCGTGCACGCATTTAAAAATGAGCAGATGTGAAAATGTACCGGAAATACGAAGAAATCGAGGGAGTACGTTTGGAAGCAATTTACTAGATTTTGCGATGAACGAAAATACGTATTAGAAGAAGCAGCGCCTGTCGAGATACTAGTTGTTATATTAAAGGACTGGGGCTTCAACATGAGAAAAATTGATGGTTCTGATTACAAGGAATGTGTCGTAAAGACGATCTGGAATACGAGTGCTAAATTATTGCAAGATATTCTAATGAATATAATTTAAATATGTTTTTCATTCGATGTCAATGTTTGCTGTTTCTCTAATCAACTTCTTAACTTTTTTTGCTAATTTCCTCTAATTCTGCCGAATTCCAGATTTTTTCCTTTCACTTTGTTTGTGAAATAGTCTAATAAAATTCCACTCGTGACTGAATTTATCTCATAATTCTATCTTTTATTTCACAACTCATCAGAGTTGCTTGAAGAAAACACCACTCGTCCTGCGAGCAACTCAGTTTCGTTATAAAATAAATCGACAGACTTATTCAGTCACTTGTGGTATTACTACTGAATATTCCAGGAATCTCTACCGATGGTGTTTGTTATTTTCATCAATAATCTCGTTACAAACTCTTCACATTTATGTATGACTTCGTTATTTGTTAGATGCAGTTTTTTCGTCCAATAATTTTTTTAAAAGTTTTATTGATTTTCTATTGAAAACTGATTTAAAGAAAATCTTTAAAAAGTTAATAGTAAAACGTGGCGAATAGGATCGATGGGGTGAAAAGGGTCGAAAGTTCATTGGAAATAAAAAAAAATATGATGAAACAACAAACATGAGCTATTCATCTCGGATTTCAACTAAACTTTGCTAATAGACATCGAAGATCATTTCTGCATGATTATACTTCCTGAAATCCGGCAACCCGGATATGACAGTTCCTAACCTACAAGACCAAATTTGGCGCCTAAATCGTGGTCTCACGAAGTTGACAGGTTGTGGAGTTCCCAAATCGAAAAAAAGGCGAGTAATGATATATAAGTTATCGATATCAAGTACTATAAGCAATTTTATCAACAGAACAAAAAAATAGTGAGTTGTTTTTTTTCACATTCCTGTCAATGAACAAAACACCTGTTGTCGAGATAGGTGGGGTGAAAAGGATCACATGCCGCGTGTCTACAAGCCCGATCCGCATGGAAAGCGGTACCGAAAATACGACGACGAGGTCATTCAGAAGGCGAAGGATGCAGTGGGTGGTGGAATGAGTATCAGAAAAGCTGCGTCCGAGTACAGAATACCATATATAGTGTTTCAACGTCGAATAAAAAATCGCCAGATCAAAAAGCAAGGTGGGCAGACTGTTCTGAGTCAAAATGAAGAATCATTATTGTTGGAAAAACTACAGGTATGTGCTGAATGGGGATTAATAATAAAGGGATATTTAGACACACAAGGCAGAACCGTGTTGAAATTCAAAGATAATCTACCTGGTAAGGAATTTGCTACTGATTTCATGAGACGACATAAAGAAAATTTAGCTGTACGACTTTGTCAAAATATCAAACGTTCAAGAGCTCGAGTGTCACCTGATATAGTTAACGAGTATTTTGATAATATCGAAGAAACATTGAAAGATATTCCTGCATCTCATATAGTTAATTATGATAAGACCAATTTGAGCAATGATCCAGGTAGGAGCAAAATCATAACAAAAAGAGGTTTCAAGTACCCCGAGAGGATAATAAATCAGACCAAAGCAGCTGTATCACTTATGTTTGCAGTTGCTGGTAATGGTGAAATGTTACCTTGCTACGTAGTTTATAAAGCTAAACATGTATATGCTACCTGGATCGAAGGTGGACCCAAAGGGACCCGATTCAATGCCACTAATAGTGTTTGACAATAGAACTTTTACAGATTGGGTCAAAACAATTGCTGTTCCCTACTTGTCAAAATTGGATGGTGTGAAAGTTTTAATAGGAGACAATTTATCATCTCACTTATCCTTAGAAGTGGTGTCCCTTTGTAATGAACAAAATATTAGATTTGTTTTTTTGTCAGGAAACTCTACACACCTAACACAACACAAAAAGAAATGAGATATGGAGATAAGCAGATCAAGAAAAAAAATCAGCAGGGCAACGAGGATTCAAAAACTGACGATAGAGATTCAGGCGAAGAACAAATTCCTGATTAAGTGCATCTGAGGATGAGAATCACTTCTCTAATAAATCGTCTGAAAACTCAAATAATACGGATGAAGAAGATATGCCAGAAGCAACTGATGCTACAACAACGGTTCACAAATTTGGTAAAACTTTTGTTAATGTTTCTCCAATCAACGAAAATGAGATAAAACTGAATCAATGGTTGTTAGTAGGATTTCCAACAGAAGCAAAGAAAGCTGGTTCAAGTAAGACTGTTAAATTTTTTGTATGTCAAGTACAACGTATCGTCAATGACGAATTTGTAGGCAATTTCTTGAGACAGAAGGAAACTAAAAATAACTGTGGGTACATTTATCAGTTTCCTGCCATCAAAGAATTGACAGAATTTCCGTTCGACCAGGTGGTGGGAAAATTCGAAGAGCCGGAAAAGTACTTGAAGTACCTGAAGTTTGCAGTAAATTTTAAAACTTTTTAATTCTTTATTCTTGTCTACTTAGTCTTTGTTACCTAATGAGAATTATTTTATAACTTTATGCTGTAACTTTTACCAAAGAATCCAAGTTCCTTTATTGTTGAATATATAAATTTACGCTTGCACTGAGTAGTAAATAAATGTTTTGTATTTTTTTAAAAGACAATTTGGGGTTCTATTCACCCTACCACCCTGCCAAATCGAATCTAACGCATAAATAAATCAGTGATCCTATTCTCCACGCCCGTGTGCTGAACAGGATCAGACAACAACAAAAAATATATATGAAACATGGTTCACCCTATAAAATATTCAATTCCAAAACCATCTACCACTAACTCATATTTTCACCTTTAAAGATAAAAAAGATCTTCATATTTAACGGAGATATGAGCTCTCGAAATTGAAAACTGATCCTATTCACAACGTTTTACGGTATCTAAAATGTCGTTTTCGCAGTGTTTTCTCGAGGTTAGAACAACTTTTTTAACATTTTTTGAACCCTCACATAATTTTATAAGGTTTAGGACTAATTTTGAATAATTGGGACTGATCTCATCGAATGCGTCGAACAATGTTACAACTTTTTTCGGAAGATTAAACAGTAGCTTTTCAAAATCGTCATATTAATCCCAATTTAATAATTCCACTAAATCAATCTGTTTATTTTTCTGTAAACTAGCTTTGAATATTTTCGTATATTCGTTTAAATTGATTTTTATTATTAAATAATTAAATTTTTCAATCAAAATTTTTTGTAAATTGGAAAGTAAGGTAGTTTTTCCCATTCCCGGACCGTCTATTATAAATATAGTTTCAGTACCTTCCACTATTACATCACACAAATCATTTTCGGTACAAATTCTTTTTAAATTCGTTGTTTCACTTCGAAGGGTACCTGTTACCTAATAATTAACTTTATTCTTATACTCGAAAATGTTAATAATATCATTGTTAATTAATTAACATAGAATATTTTCGTTAAAATTTAATGTTCGTGTGTATTAGTTCATACAAAGTAATTTGTTTTCCTTGAAAAATTATATTTTTAGAAAAAAATTCTTTTTGTGCTTTATCTGTTAACTGGTCGAAGCTAATGGTTTCTTTAAAAACATGTGCTTGCAGTGCTTGAACCTTAAGATATTTAACCAGGCTTTCCAAAATTTCGGTATCGTCGGAAACAAATATAAGCCTTTTACAAGATTTTCCGCTATTTTCCTTATAACATCCATTAAAACTGATAATTCTTCTTTAAAAACAACAATAATCAAATAATCATAATCTCCCTTACGAAAAGGAGAAATTACTTTTTCTTTTAAAGCCTCATTATCGAACGGAGGTAGAAGTAACACCCTGTAACTCTTAATTTGTTGATATATCTTAAGCAAATGAATTGATATTATTTTTGTTTTTAATGTAGTATAACTCGCCCAGTTTAAGTTGGCGCTTGAACATCTGAGATGCGCGGTAGACTCACTGAAATGGAGGACCCCAGTCTCTGTTTTGACCGCAAACGGTTAATATGGCAGTAATTCCAGTGGCGTAGTAGTATTATAGTAGTTTTTAGTTTCGGTAATTATTATCAGTAGTTAGTTTATAGAAGATGTGGTTTTAGCTTATAGTTTAGTTATAATTATTAGCATGGAGCTTAAAAGTAAATTAAAAAATAAAGTTTATTAAGGAAGAAGCTACACGACAGGAACCCATTATACCTTTGGCCAAGGTAATTATATCATATTAACCATGTTTAATACAGAAAACATAAGCTTTTGTTTTATTTATAAATTGGTTTCGATGTTCGTTTTTAGTTAATATACCTATTACTTTTTTCTTTCATTAATTTTACTGCCCTCTTCTTTTTACCATTGACAACTTTGAAGTTTTCAAACGTTGCTAATTCTTTATAACAAATATTAGCTCAGAAGGTAGGATCCTTTTTTATTAATAATAATAAAAAATCTTCTTGGTGGTTAGCAAAACAGTTCCTATATTAATTAATTAATAGGCCTAAGGCCTAACCGCAAAATTAAAGTGTTACTGGATAATGTTGGCAGTACACAATTACGAAACTGTATTTTAAATTACAACATTGTCCATAAAGCTGTACCCACATTAAAAAAAATTCATAAACAGTTTTCTGAAGAATTTGAATACGAAGGTACAAAAGGAAATTCACATGATAGGTTTTGGATGGAGAAAAACGAGAAATTATCGAAAAGTTTTAGTAGGACGGGATACAATTCGACATTTAAGGCTTGAATTTTTAAGAAAAACTAAACAATTTAGGGAAAACGAAAGAACAATTGTATATGCGGATGAAACTTATATTAATTCTAGTCAAGCATGGAGCAACAGTGCCACTTTAGGGCTCATGAAAACTACGAGCAAAGGACCTCGTATGATAATAATAAATGCAGGCAGCGAAAAAGTTTTTGTTCCAGATGCATACGTCCGTTGGAAATCAACTACTAAATCTGGAGACTATCATGACGAGATGAACTTTGAAAGTTTCCAAAAATGGCTAAAAGAACACCTATTGCTAAATTTGTCCATGGGAAGTGTTGTTGTACTGGATAATTTACTAAAACCACAATTATATGCCATTATCAAAACTTATAAACCCAAATACAAACGTTATTGTATCGATGAATTAATAATGTATGAAATGCATGGTTTTGATGTTCTACGATTGCCTCCATATCACCCCGAATTAAATCCTACCGAATTAGTCTGGAGTGCAAAGAAACACTATGTTGCCGAAAAATCATCGACATAGAAGATGATTCTAGTGAGGAAGGTGAGTCTGATTTTGATTTTTCTGAAGACAGTCATGCTGAAGATGGTAGATTAACCAGAATTTTAAATTTTGAAGACATCGAAGGAACTTAACTAATTAGCAAACTGAATAATCTTTTGTTTTTATCTTTTAGGGATTTTTAATTTTCATTTTATTTAGTAATTTATTGTAAGCGTTAATATCTTATTTAAAAATATTTAAGTAAAGTCCGACCGGTGTGAAGATAGTAGCCAATTTTAACTGCAAAAATGTTGAGAACTGCTCAATAATTCGCGGTTTCAGTGGCGTGCAGAATAAACAGAGTCACTTCGTCGCTTCGTCACTCCATTTTAAGACGAAAAGTTCTTATAAACATGTGTGATAAGACTTGTCGTTAATGAGATACAGGGTGTTGAATTGTTTGTAATAAATGAGCACTGGTGACGCTACTGGTTTTTAGAAGTACATGCTTGTTCTAAGTGGCCTTTGGAATAATGTTGACAAACACTGTGTCAAACCTAAAAACCAACGCAAAAAACGAATAAGAAATTTTTATCATATGGATTTTTTGTATTAACTTAACAACGATGCCTGCGATTACTAATGATGAAATGGCTAATATGCACTTTTTGTATGGATTAGCGAATGATAATGCATTAGAGGCTAGACGTATGTATGCCCAGCGTTATCCAAATAATGGTTTACCATGTTCTGATACGTTTACTAAGATAAAAGAAACTGGAACTTTTGCTAAATCAAAGAATATTATTGGACGACCCAGAAATGTGAGAACTCTACAATTGGAAAACCAGATTCTTCAAATTATTGACCAACATTCAGAAACGAGTACCAGAAAAACTGATGAAGTAAATGTTAGTAACAGAACTGTTTGGAATATTCTAAAAGATAATTTATTGTATCCACATCACGTTCAACGTGTTCAATATTTGCTACCTACTGACTATCCGCTCCGTATACAATATTTCCAATGGATAGAATATTCTGTTTACGGATGAAGCCAACTTTTATGAATTTTCATAATGACCACATATGGGCAGATGTAAATCCACATGCCATACGTCTAAAACTATTCCAACAAACATTTTCGGTCAATGTTTGGCTTGGCATCATCGAAGATTATTTAATAGGACCATTTTTCCTTCCTGTACGGTTGACCGGTGAGACATATCTTCATTTTCTAGAAAATGAAGAACTTCCAGTTCTTTTGGAAGATGTACCTCTTATTATTGGAAGGCACATGTGGTTCATGCATGACGGTGCTCCACCACATTTTGAAATGATTTTACGCGAGTTTTTAAACAACGTTTTTCCAGACCATTGGATCGAAGGACGATCTCCACACCCGTGGCCCCCTAGGTCACCTGGATTTTTGAGTGTGGGGATATCTAAAACCGCTCATTTACACAACCCCGATATTAAACTTCAAAATCGTATCGTACAAGGCTGTAATGTTATTCGTAACAATCCTGGTATCTTCGAACGTATTCGGCAATCCATTAGACGTCGAGCGGAAGTGCATTTTGGATGGAGTTGCACATTTTGAACATATGCTCTGAAATGTACTATTTTTCCTTTATGTTTAACACATGTTGTTGCTTCTAATAAAATAATAAGACAATTCAACACCCTGTATCTCATTAACGACAAGACTTATCACACAAGTTTATAAGAACTTTTCGTCTTAAAATGGAGTGACGAAGCGCCCACTACAATATTTTAGGTTACTTAGGAAACACCCTGTATATTTAATCGAATGCATATTTCGGCCACCTTGATATTCAATGAGTAGGGGAATTTGGGTGTGGAGAACACACTGTTTCGAGGGAATTTGCTTACGATGGGGAGCAAGGGTTGCAATGTCACCCCTAAAACTAAAATATATTGTAAATTCCAAAGGGAACGAGAAGCCACGTTAATATTTGGAGAGTAGAAGCATGAAAATGTTGAAAACATACTGTTGAAAGGAAATTTGCTTACGATGGGGAACAAGGGCTGCAGCGGCACCCCTAAAATTAGAATCAATTGTAACTTCCAAAGGAAAAGAGAAGCCAAGTTAATATTTGAAGGGTAGAAGCATCAGAATGGTGAAAACACAATGTTCGAAGGAAGTTTGCTTACGAAGGGGAACACGGGTTGATACGTCACCCCTAAAATTAGAATAAATTGTAGCTTCCAAAGGAAACGGGAAGCCAAGTTAATATTTGGAGGGTAGAAGCATAATAATGTTGAAATACAATGTTTAAAGGAAATTTGCTTACGATGGGGAACAAGGGTTGATACGTCACCCCTATAATCAAAATAAATTGTAACTCCCAAAGGAAACGAGAAGCCAATTTAGTATTTGGAGGGTAGAAGCATAATAATGTTTAAAACGTACCATTCAAAGGAAATTTGCTCAGGATGGGGAACAAGGGTTGATATGTCACCCTTAAAATTAGAATAAATTGTATTTATTTTAATTTTAGCAAGTGAGGTCAGTGAAGCTCTGGGTATCAAGATCAGTGAAAGTATAGAGGTGCGTTCTAGGAAGAACGCTGGATACGGCAACGACCTGGTAACCATATATGCGGGGAGACAGGTGTCTGAGAGATTGGATAAGCTGGTAAGGGTAAGAACAGGATGGGTAAATTGGCGGGTGAAAAAGCGGGTTCAGATAGCCAGATGTCACAATTGCCTGGGAATGGGGCATATAAAAAAAGACTGCAAGGCGGCTAGTACAGTCGGCGGATGCCTGAAATGCTGGCAAGGGGGACACAGGGTTGTAGAATGCAAAAACCCTGCCTTTTGCAGAAGATGCGAGGAGGAACATAGGGAAGCAATATTTAGGGATTTCGTGAAAAACGAAAGAAGTAGAGAAAGCGCAGCAGGAAAGGGACCTACAGGATATTCCTAAAAGTCCTACAAGTAAATGCGGGGATGTCGATGAGAGCCCATGACGTTGCTTTCAGAAGAGGAGTGCGGATTAATTATTGTTAGTGAGCCGAACAAGAAGGGAGCAAGAGCTACGGGATGGCTGATCGACAAGGTAGGAGACGTAGCTATTTATGTGAGAGACAAGACAATAAGGGTTGCGAAGATAAGGGAAAGGGTTACATAAGGATTGTCATGGAAAATATCGATATTGTCGGATGTTATATATCACCAAACGTGGAAAAAGAGGTTTTTGAGAGATATATCGATGAGCTGATGGATATGGTGCGCAGGTCAGGACGAGAGACTGTAATAGGCGGCGATTTAAACGCCAAATCCAGGGAATGGGGCTCGCCCACTAACGATGAGAGCGGCAAGTATGTGATGGAATGGGTTGCTCAGATGGATATGGTTGTGGTAAACGAGGGTGGAAAACCTACTTTTGTTAGGGGCGAATCCAAAACACACATCGACGTAACTCTGTCTACCAGGAGGGTAGCTGGGATGATGCGCAAGGGATGATGGGAGGTTTTGGATTCCGAATCCTTTTCGCTGCACATGCACATTAGGTTTACGATCGGGGATGGAAGGAAAAAGTGCGACATCGATGAGGGGACCACGGTAAGCCTAGTGAAGTTTAGGAATGCACTAAAAGTCCAATGGGAGAGAAATGAAGGAAAAGCGATTCACTACGAAACTTTTGAGAGGATAATTAACCAAGCACACAGAAAAGGGATGGTTAGAGCTGAGAGAAGGGAACAGAAGCAATACTGGTAGAACGAGGCGCTGGAGACACTAAGAGCAGACTGCTTGAGGGCTAGGAGAAAATATACTAGGGAAAAGGATAGGAGCATTAGAGACGTACTATGGGGAGAATATAAAAGAACAAGAAACATTTTCCGGGGGGAGATTAGAGCGAAGAAGAAAAGGCGGTGGGTGAAGCTCTGCGAGGAACTCGAGACAGACATATGGGGACAGGGATACCAGTTAGCAATCAGGGGCATAAAGGGCAACGGCATGCCTTACCAGTTGACCAGGGAAAGGAAACGAGAGGTGGTGGAAGTAGGAAACTAGACTTAGGGAAACAAGAGCGGGACCAAAGTTTTGCGGAGTTTACCGAACAAGAAGTAATGGGTGCAGGAGAAAAGATTAAAAGCGGGAAGGCCCCTCGGTCCGGATGGTATACCACCGGAATGTATTAAACTCCTTGCTAAGGTATTTCCTAAACAGGTGACTAGCATGGCAAACGAGGCACTAAGACGGAACGAATTCCCACAGAGTTGGAAAGAGGCAAGGTTGGTATTAATACCTAAAGCCGGCAAGCCGCTCGGAGAGATAACATCTTCCAGACCTTTGTGTCTGATAAACTCGATGGCGAAGATGTACGAGCATTTGATACGTAGAGGTGATCAATAGAAAGGAAGGTATATCTGAAAACCAGTACGGGTTCAGAGACGGCAATTCCACGGTGATGGCGGTAGGTGAAGTAACAAAGGAGGCGAAGAGGGTGTGGTTGGAAGGTAAGAGAGGATGGTGTGCCATAGCCACGTTGGTCGTTCGTTACGCTCTTAATACAGCCTCAATAGACGTGATAGTGGGGGAGCCAACAAGGAGGGGAATATCAAAGTACCTGATCAATTTACCAAAAGATTATTTTAGAGGTAGGAAAATATACTTGGGTGGGCAAGAATATTATAAAGTGGCTGCGGGTATCCCACAGGGCTTAGTGATAGGACCAACCCTATGGAATATTTTTTACGACCCACTTCTGAGAAAGCAGATGCCAGGGGGGATAAAGCTAGTAGGGTTCGCAGACGACGTGGCGGTGATGGCGAGCGCGGCAAGCGGAGAAGACTTAGAGATAAGAATGAACGAGGCGCTATGGGAAATAAGTCGGTGGATGAGGATGAAGGGAATGCAGCTGGCACCCGAAAAGACGGAGGCGGTGGTTCTTGTTGGACCCAGGCGAGGTGTTGTAAGCTTTGAGCTGGGAGAAGTTACGGTAAGCACAAGGACGGACACAAGGTATCTGGGAATATGGCTGCAAAAGGGGTTAACCTACGGGAAACATGTAATGGAGGTCACAAAAAAAGCATGTGATAGGGCAGCGGCTCTGAGTCGTATACTACGAAACGAAGGAGAGCCGACAGCGGAGAAACGAAAAATGTTATGGGGGGTTGTAAAATCGATTCTACTATATGGGGCGCCACTATGGGGCCACATAATGCTGGTGGGAAAATATAGGAGAGAGATGGGAAGCGTACAGCGAAGGATGTTGTTGAGACTAGTGTCGGCGTACCGAACAATATCCGATGTAGCACTCCAGGCTATTGCGGGAATAGCGCCCATTGACCTCCTAGCGAAGGAAAGAATTGGGGTATACAAGAGAGGAAAAGAACAGAGGGATGAAATAGAAAGAGAAACCGTAGTCGAGTGGAAGAGAATGGAAAAACGAGGAAGGCAAAGGAAAATGGACCAAAAGTCTAATTGGGGACCTAGCACAGTGGCTAGAATGCCGTCATAGGAAGGTGAATTACTATATCACAAAGGCGCTGTCGGGTCACGGATCTTTCAGGACATATACGAAGAGAATTGGAAAGTCGCAGGACGTCAAATGCATATACTGCGGGGAAAAATATGACGCGAAACACACTTTTCAAGTGCCAGCGATGGACGGTTGGTAGGACTAAACTACAGAACAAGACAAACTGTATATTGAGCAATGATAACATGGTCACGGTAATGCTTGAGACAAAGGAGATGTGGAACGCGGTGGGAGACTTTTTCCGAGAAACAATGGCAAAGAAGGAGGAGAAATAAAGAAGGCACGCAAGATAATCTATTGCTACTTGGGTCCCGAAGCAAAGTCACTTGATGGATGGATTCCGGGGCCTGGAGTACGGAAGGTGGAAGCTGGGGTGGTTTTGGTGCGGTCGGCTCCGTTCGGGACCCCCCCAATACTGTTCTGATGCTCTGCGTGCAGGGTCTCCGAGTAGCGTTGAATCCCGAGAGGAGAGAGTCTCACACTACTGGGGAAAGGTAGAACAAGTACCCAGTGCCTGTTAGCAGGTTTCCACCCAACAAAAAAAGGCTAGGTTAGGTTAGGTATCGGCAACATTGCTGTAAAATTTGACCAGCATGATAGGCGATTATTATTGAACAGACCTTTTTGGATTACCGATGCAATTAGCCGGTTGCCTTTTTTTCGTTCAGGTAAAAGTTTACTTTTTGGGATGCAACTCGCCGGTCACCTTTAAAATTATTAATAATTGCAGGGGGCGATCATACGATAATGCCAGCAATATGTCTGGAGCGTATTCAGGACTACAACAGCGAATCAAAGCACGGAATAATTTAGCATTCTACATCCCGTGTGCAGCTCATTCACTCAATTTAGTTGGTAATTGTGCTGCAGAGTATTGTCTTGCTGCAACAAAATTTTTCATGTTTCTCAACGATTATATACATTTTTTTCTGCATTCACACGTCGTTGTGAAATTATTCTAGTTTCTCTTTCAAAACTGAAATCCAAGCTTTGTCCAAAAAGAGTGTCTACTACTCGACGGTCGGCAAGAGCAGATGCTGTTAAAGCCTTGTATAATGGTTATGACTGTTTTGAAAATTGCTTAGAGCAAATTATTAATGACAAAAACCAGGGAACAGCTACTAAAATTCATGCCAGTGGTTTACCTAAAACTATGGAGAAATTAGAGACTGGTGTATTATTGGCAGTGTGGAATGACATTCTATCTAAATTTGATAAAACAAATAAGCGTATTCAAAACGTAACGACGGGCGTACTTCTCGTGGTGAAATTATACGATTCTTTGGTAGGTTATTTGAACTTCATTAGAAATAATTTCCAGAATTACGAAACAATTGGTAGGAACTTGTCAAAATGCTCAGTTTATGAAGTCGAAACTAAAAGAAGAAAAATTATAAAACCTGTCAGTGGAGAATCAAGGGAAAATGCCGTCAACTTTACTGAAGGTTCAAATAATATGAAAATCAATGTATTTTACGTCATTATTGATACAATGGTAGCGGAGTTGAACAGAAGAAAATCTTCGTATGAAAAAATATCAGCAAAATTTGGATTCTTGACTAATTATTTAATAACAGCTACTGACAACAAAATAATCTCTAGTGCTCAAAAACTTCTTGAACTTTATATCGACGATTTGGGTCCATTTTCCAGAAGAGTGCGTTCAGTTCAAATATTTCATTAGTAGTTTCCAAAATGAGCTGGCAAGTTCCAAAAATACTGAATCTGATAATGAAACCAACACGTAATCGGAAAGCCAAAATGTAAATCTACACGAAATTTTAAAGATGATAAAAACTGAAAAAATAGTTTCAACCTTTCCGAACGTTGAAACAATTTTGAGAATATTTTTATGAATTTCCTCAACTAATGCTTCGGGAGAAAGGTCCTTCTCAACCCTAAAAAGAGTGAAAAATTATCTGAGAAACTCTGTTGGGGATGAGAGATTGAACGACCTTTCTCTTTTGAACATTGAACACGAGCTGATGGATACGCTTGATGATCAATTCGTCATTGAGGAATTTATATCTCTGAAAGCGAGAAAGAAAGTTCAGTGAAAAGCTTATGAATTTCAGAGATATAAAAATGTCGTATTGAAATATTGATCATCAAGAGTATTGAGTGAGTGTTCAATGCTTACATATTGATATTTCTAAATTCTTATATGTTTTATTATTCTATAGTGTTAGAATGTTTGTCTCCTTGTCCTCAATCCCATAGCTTTCTCGTAATCGTTTTTTTCTATGTGTGTTCTTTTTAATTAATTTTTTCTTGATATATTCATTTTCAATAATAAATAAACCGTTATGATGACTATTTTTTCTTGTGTAAATTCATATACCTTTTACGTATTCATTCATATATTTGGGTTATGCTCATCAGCCCAGGCACTTGAACTGAATCTTTGTACCATTTCCCATGTTATCTACTTCCATTCCAGAAGCTTCGTGTCTTCTATAAAGGCCACTAGTTTGACTAGAGGAATTTTCAGTAGTTGTGATGGTTGTATAAATTCCTCTTCAAAGTGCTTCCGTCTAAGTTCACATTTTCTGCACATAGGTTCACTAACTTTGCCCATATTGTACAGATGTTTCCTCAAGGTGCAGTGTCCAGTCACCAGGTCGGTAACTGTCTTCAAATGTCTCTTACCCAGTTTCAGTAGCCTGGTTGAGAGTTCCTTGTCTACCTTGTTCAGTAAACTCTTTGTATGAAGGTGCCCTTGTGTCACCCTCCATTTGAATTGGTGTTCCCTATCTAGCCAGTTCCCGATTTCCCCTCTTATGCAATCTTTTGTGATTCCACAAAACGGTTCCGAACCTATGAAGTCTCCTTTAGAGCCTTCTCTAGCTAACTGGTCCGCCATTTCATTACCTGCAATCCCCTCATGTGCCGGCACCCATATTAGAGACACTTTGTTGTCTCTTGCCAGCCTGTTGAGGGATTATTTGCAATTTTTCACCAGTCTAGACTTAGTTGTTGGATTACTGATAGCCTTAAGCAGAGCCTGGCTGTCAGTGAGTATTTCAATTTTTTGTCCGGTATATCCTCTTCTGATGTTTTCATCAATACAGACTATAGCGGCAATCGTCTCTGCTCGAAACACAGTCGTATATCGACCAAGGCTAAAGAACATTCTCTTTCAAGATCCTTTTATACCAGCCCCAGTGCCATGGTTTGTTTTGGAGCCAGATGATTTCTCCAGAATTACCTGGGTGCATCACCTGTTCCCTAGATGGGATGATGATATTCACTCGCTCAGTGAATATATTCTCTGGTGTCATGCTATCAAAACTCGTGTGAAATATGGGTTCATCTAGTAATGTCCCAGTGTGTCCTTCTCGAACATTGTTCGGGGACCATAAGTCTCCCGATTTCAGCCTAAGAATTGCCATCATTGCCTCCGCCCTTATAAAAAGTTCTAGAGGAGGAAGTCCAATCAGGGCTTCCATTGATGCCGTCCCCGTGCTGTTCATTGCCCCGGTAATACCAAGAAGAGCTTGTCTTTGGATTGCAGTTAACATATTAACTGCAGAGGTCACTTCTGTCCTCCTCCACCAGTCTATTGTTCCATAGGTGATCATTGGCCTTATCACAGTTGTGTAGAGCCAGTGAACCACCTCAGGTCGTATTCCCCAGGTTTTGCCCATAACTCTTCTACATTGCCAGAAAAGCCTAGTCGCCCTGGTAGTAATTTTTTCCAGGTGTGCCTTCCAATTCAGTTTGGTATCAAGGGTCACTCCCAGATATTTGATTTCTTTGGATATTTCTAGTTCTTCTCCGAACAACAGTAGTCTACCCTGCGGGAGAACTCTTCTATTCGTAACCTTTTACGTATGTGCTGTCTGAAATACGTGGAAAGGAAAAAGATGGAAGGGGCGAACAAAAATTATTTGCCCAGGGCGCAAAATATCATTAATCCGGCGCCGCGCACAGTAACAAGGATTCTTAGCGACTGATACTAATTATTCTTTAATTCTTATAGCACTGTCCGACGAATGCTAGACCCAGCCCTGGGTGGGCAGGTAATAATTTAAAAGGTGTTTTCCTCAGATTAATACATTTGTACCACAAGATATCAGGTAGGTATAATCCTACCGTCGAGTTGTACCACCGAATTTCCTGGGAGGATTAACGATTTGAAAATAAAGTCTATAATGACCTTAACAATTTTATAGTTGTAGTTTTTATCGAGAAGGGCAAGGAAAATCATTGAAGAAGCTATACAGTGTTAAAATAATGGCTTCATCAATGATTTTCCTTGTCCTTCTCGATAAATTAATCAATGATCCACCTCGATGGTCAGTATAATCCCCAATAAAGGCGGAAATGGATTAACTCAGGTAGTCGTGGTACAACTGGGTAGTCCCCTAATACATTTGTAGTATTACTCTAAGGTGTTTTCTAATTACAATGAAGATGAGAAAATAAATTAATTAATGAGGTAAAAACAAAGACGATATACTTTGAGATACACTTTAATATACCAATAATTATAACAAATAACATTATAACAAGTATACTTGGAAAGCTCTAGATCTAAATCAATTTTGAAATTTACGTTATAGCTTTCCAGTTTTCTAATAAAAAAATCACTTCTCACAGCATCTACATGACTACGTGCCTTTTTCATTTTCAAAACATCCCTAACTTACCTTTATCTCTTACTAATACCGTTGATTGAAGAGTTTCTTCAATCAACGGTAATACTCTTATACTAATATTGATGTCTTCATCTGAAACGGATATTAATTGGAATTTTTGTAAAAATAAATCTATATCTTGTTCGAACAAGTTACAATTCAAATCTATGCAATGCTTATTAGCTTATTAGCTGTAATAATATTTTTTGTCGGAAAATGCAAATATATTATGTCTGTCTAACATTGCCTTTTCTGAAACAATTTGCTTAATATCATTTGTTATATCCGTAATTGTACAAAATATTAACGAATCGAGGTTATCGAGTTGTTTTTTATATCCGCGAAGGATTTTATTAAACGGTTCGACTAGACGCAAGTCTGAAACTACCAGTGTCGTATCACTTGAATAGAACAACCGATATCTATAACAAACGATATAATAATAAGGTCCTATCTACCTGTAATGGATTCAAATCAAAATATTTACAAATGTTTCGTAAGTATCTTGGAAAACCCCATCGCTGATATCGCACTCTTAGCATTTCCTTTACTGATTTTAATGTATTGGTGTGGTATCAACATAGTCTCCAGTCCAGGATTATGCTCCCAGAGCTTCTGGACGAATAGCATCTACCTTGTACTGATGAGGCGCAAATGCGCCGAAACCGGTCTACAAGTGATGTTATTCCTTCTAATGGCAAACCAGAATGGTTGGTTCTATCTTAACAGATATACCAACCCCGTTTACTTTAGAAGTGTAGTTCAATGTCTGTCAGGGCATATATCCCGAGAAGTATGACAATTATTTACAGGTATTGACTGTAATTAAGTAAATACATTTATTTTTATTATTTTTTAAGTGAATTTATTAGAATTACCTATGTATTATCACCGGACATAAACAGCGCAATTTCTATCTCACTCGGTCTCCGATGCAAAACTCTTTTTCGGGATTTTTAAATCCCAACCGAGCGAAAGACAGATATCGTGACTTTTGTAATCTGAAGGTACGAGGAGAGATAATAGTATTTAGTTTGGACTGTCTTTGCTGTGAACCATCTAATTATTATTACGGGAGATTTATTAAAAATAAAATACCGCAAATGTGTTTTGTGGACGGTGTTAGGAGAAGAGATAGGGCACAAATATCTTTCTTCAGATTTCTATTTGTTGGTCTCAATGTACCTTGACATGTACATGTTGATTTGATTTATTCTATGTATGTATATTGGTTATTAATTAATCGTTAATAGGTACATTTTTAGACAAATAACAGATATTTTATTAATGCAATGTAATAAAAGCTATTCTATAATCATTGATTCTAGTTTATTTCTTATAATTTGATGTTCCCAATTAAAAGCTAGTACGTACCGTATACAGCAAAAACATCGTTTTCCAACAACGTAAGTTTTTATCAGCCCCTTAACAAATACTCAACCTATTAGTCAACAAACTATGACGGTAGTAACTCGCATGACCCCTGTATATACAGGGCACGTGAAATAAATTACTTGCAGTATCGACGCTGTCATGTTACTAGTTATAGGATACAGGATATATTACCCAAACTTAAGTATACAGACTATAGAAATGAATTATTCTTCCAAGAGTATAGATCATTATTTTCTCTAAAACCGAGCCCCTTTTAAGGTAATTGATACGTCATTTCTGTAAGGACCCTGTTTTGTTGCGGACTCCAATACAGTGAATTGAAAAGAATCGTAAAATAATCAACGCTCAACACAATAATTTTTAAACTGAAATGGGTTCCTGTTTTTCCATCGTTAGCTGTAATTTTATTTTAAAATTCCTTCTTTTACTGCTCTGACCAAGTACAAGTGCCGAAATCCAAGAGATATAAACTGATCAGGATATAAAAACGTCTCTCAATGGAGGTTTCGAGGATGGTATCCTGTACTGATTAATGGCATAGAAACAGTAGAAAAAGTAAGCGGGGGGATTTCGATGGCCTACTAAATAAACTGTCCGGAGAAAACAAAAAAACACACAGTATGGTGGAACTAAAGAGACTAAAGGCTGAGGCCAGCGATCTATTCAACAAAGTCAAAACCAACCAATATACCTACGGGAATGAGCATAGGCATTACTTAGGCAACATTAGTAGACGACCTCCCCTCGGAACTGTCCAAATAGAAGCTACCATTACTCAATGACTATTTAGATTAGCTAAGATTATAAGGGAGCCGATTTGTCCCGTTGTCCTTACCACACTGCGACCTATAAGATCTTTTGTATATACCCTACATCTATAGTAAATTTTATACCCATTTAGAATAAGACCATCCTTATTTATTATTAATAAATCGGTTGAAACAAAAAATTACCAACAAAAATGAACGTCGTAACTAATTTATTAGATGTCACGTTTTTGAAATTACGTTAAATTTTGATTTCATGTTAATGTCAGATGGTTCAAGAAGCCGCATACGTTAAGTTACTAAAACGGCTGGTACCTCTAAATAGGTATTAATTTTACTATATATGTTCTAGGCTTTTGACGTTGTCAGACAATTACCCTGGATTGCAGATAATGTGTTTCACCGTATCATCTGCATCATCGCAGAATCTGCATCTTCCACTGTCCACTTTGCCTATCTTGCCTAGATGATATATGAGTGAGCAGTGTCCAGTGAGAATTCCTGTATTTACTCTGAAATCAGATTTCTGAAGCACCAAGAGCAATTTAGCGTAGTGAGCAGAAGGTCGTATAAACCATTTTGCCTATCTTTGGCCTGGAGTGTTTTTCCAGTAGGCTAAACTAAGCTTATTTTCCCATTTTCAGACTTCTTCCACGGTGTGGCTTTTTGGGTTACCACAAAATGGTTCGGGTCTGATAAAATAAGTACAAGCTCCTTTCTTTGCGAGACCATCTGAAATATCATTTCCGACTATTCCTTTATGCCCTCATTCACCACTATATACAGAAGTTGTTAGAACAATGATAGCCTAAGGATCAGTAGTGTGGAGAAAAAGACACTGCAAGTGGAGCTATAAAGCTATACGTAGCACTCAAAGGCACGTTGGCCATAAAAACCATTCCTACAATTTCGACAGATGTCCTGCTGAATCTACCACCACTACACATTTTTAAAAGGCGCAGTCTACTTCAAAGTCAACAACACATGAGCCAAATGCACAGTGACTATCGTAAACTTATCAAGGAGTTTAAAGCGGATGACACACCACATGGTCACAATGACTACATATAGCTTTAATAATAAGTTCCAAACAACTATACCAGATAGTTAAGACGGAGCCATGCAGGCTGAGGCAACATGGTGTTCGGGCGGCTCCAAGCCTAAGGTAGATGTCGGAGCCGGAATTGTATAGCTGACACAAAGGACAGCTATTCCAATAAACCTATCTAATCTAATCTAAGGACGTCACAACTTTCCAAGCGGAAGTGAAGGCGATTTACCACTGCGTTAAATACAATAAAAGGCAGAAAAGAACAGACAACCAAGCTGCACTGAAGACACTCGATTCCATGAAGAGCATTTCTAAGCCAGTGTGTGACTGCATACGTGCCATAAACGCATTCGGAGCCCGTTGTAAGATCACGGTTCCTGCATACCAGAGCACGAGGTTCATGAGGGTAACGAAAATGCGGATTAAATGGCCAGACAAGGTAAGGGCATCAATGCCATTCATTGAACCCCCTGCAATGTTGCAAAATCTACAAAAAACATGGCTAGCACAGAAATCTCTGGAATAGTGGTATAGTAGTATAATAGTAATAGTAGTATAGATTCGCAACAGTTCATTAGAGGATATTTGCCAAAATTTACCGTAGTCCTAATCAGCAAAGATAGGAAAACTGTCAATTCCGTGATAGGTATGTTAACAGGGCACTGGAAGCTCGATAGGCATGCAAAGCTATTGTGATTGTCAGTGCGACTATCATCGGCAAGAAACTACATAAAAGGTTTATAAAAAGAGTCGGAGTGGAGAGTGTAATCTAGATTCAGATGACTACAATAGATCTGGAACCGCTTTCTGCTGAGATCTTCAATTCACTGATATAGAAGAAATATAATGAAGGATGGGACCACAATCAAAAATTTACCTATCTAACAAAACTACGTTTATATACCATCATTCTGTGTGATATTGATACATATGTTAAAAGATGTTTTTTAACATTTTTCATGAAAAAGAAAACTTGTATCCATCCTGTTTAAGACGCTAGGCGAATTAATTGAAACCACGCCAATTTATTTGTATGAAATGTACCGAAACGACGGTAGGTTCACGCAAGAAAGACACATCCGTGAGGCGTAAACCGCATAAAACCGTAAGTTGTAAGCCGTAAGAAGCAACGAAGCGTGACCGGCTTTCAGTTGTTAATTTGTAATTTCTAGGGGGCAAATTGCATTGCAAATAGAGAGTGGCATTAGAAGCGGTGAATTTTAGTGTTTATACAAGAGAGGGCACTTTCAAGCTCGAGTATTATGGAGCCAGGGCTTTATGGAGCTCGAACTCAATGTTTATTTTGAATCGTCCAACTCTGGACAGGGTCGTTTTAGGGTTGTTTAACCGTCCACACAGTTTCTATCTCAAAAACCTATGCAAACTATTTTTTTTTTGGTCCTGCTTGATCTATATCTATATTTTTTCTTCCTTCTCTGAAATATGTAAAGTATAATGGTTAAATTCATAAACTATTGAAATAAGGCATTACAAACATCTTATTTATAAAATACTCATTATACGATCCAATTAAGGCAAAAATTTAAACAACAGATAGATGGTTAGATAAATACTGAAATATTTTGTTTCAATTGCAGTGGTCTGGAAACATACTAGTGTATGATTCATGAAATTTTGCTCAAAAATGTCACTTTTTAAACAGAGGCCGTTTAAATCGAAATGTAATTCTTTTTTTTTTGTCAATATCATTTTGGCATACTTTCTATAAAATTAAATATAAATATTTTTTTTTATTATGCTATTTTTAAAACGAACTAAAAAGTAAAAAAATTATAATAATTATAAACGTGGGGCGCATGCGACACAGCTACTTTCTACATTTTTATAGAACTGTCGCATGCGCCCCACGTTTATTATTATTATAATTTTTTAGTTTTTAGTTCGTTTTAAAAACGTGGTACAATAATAGTTATTTGTTTTACTAGGCAGAAACACCAGATTTGATGCCGCCACTGGTGTTTCAGCCAATGCATTGAATCTTCTTTTCGGCCATGTGAAACATATAATTTTTTCTCCAAATTCGTTCCAATTTCACGCAAAATCCAAATAATTAAATTTTGTCTTCACCCAATGTCATTGTCAAATTTGATTCAAATTATTACTTGGAACGTTGCATGGCAACAACCTTTTTCTGACTAGGCAGTAAAAATGCCTGTCAAGTGTCATTAAAAAGCCACTTTTAATGTCATTTGGTGAAAAAAAAAATTTAATTTCATTTATTTCCTTTAAGAATGCTCTTTACAACAGGAACAAAAAAATAGTTAAATAAATTATTTCTAACGGTTGCGCATTGCTATAGGCCCATCACCAAGTTAGGTACTGTCAGTGAACTTACTGTTTTTAAATTTCTTAACTTTACTGAGGAAAAAACTGAAGTAACTTTTAGAAAAATGCTTTAATCAAAAAATCGTATCTGACATCAATAAAAAGATACAACATATATACATATAATCCACCTATCTAAGAAGACCTTAGTGTATATCAAGTGAATAACAAAGTAACTATAATGGAATAACTTCAACAGAATCCTCTTCTCTACTAGATGATTTACAACAGTATACTATAGAAATTAACGAGCACACAACAACAAAATGCTTCTTAAGAAAGATAGAGTAGAATGCAGAATTTATATTAGAGAAAACCGATGAATACCTGATTTAAACCTGAGTGATGATTCAATAGCCGATCATAACTTTTCTGAATCTGAGTCATCCTCAAGTTTTGATAAGTCATCATCAGATTCTAAACAAAACGCCTCGCACATAACTTGTGCTGAAAGTTCATCTCTTAAACGTGGTAAGAAGAAAATACTTAGGATACCAGAAAGAAAAAAAGAAACAGCAAAGCGAAATATTCAAAGCCAGAGAAATTCTTGCACCATGCACAGACAAATGCAAACTTTCATGCTCAACCAAGTTTTCTGAAGATCAAAGGAAAAATATTTCAACAAGTATTGGGAACTTGGCAACTTGTAACAGCAACGGCCTTTTCTTGCTGGGAACATTGAGAGTATTCAGCCCAAAAATAGGTACACGCGCACAGAAAGTCACAGAAAATTTAATAACTTCAAGATAGAGAAGAAAAAAGAAATTATTTTTTAAGAATACGTAATACGAAAAGAGGAAAACACTCAAACCATTTCACAGTAGAATCTGGTATAAAAGAATCGGTAAGAAACCATATCAACTCGATACCGCGGATGGAAAGCCATTACCTTCGTGCCAATACTTCCAGAGAGTACATAGATGGTGGTAAAAGTTTAGCTGCCTTTGGTACATAGAGACTATGTCAGATTTAATACATTTTTTAGTTCGTTTTAAAAACGTGGTATAAAAAACATTTTTATTTCATTTATTTTTTACTTTTTAGTTCGATTTATTATAAGGTGTGGTTACGGATTAATAGGAAATATATTGAAGGTTATTCATATACAAATGTCACAATATGACAAATAAAAAAAATTATCACCGTGTCCAGGATTCGAACCTTACTGCTACAATTCATAATTTTCGCAGCCAAACCTCTACTGGGCTACGAAGACGTAATACTTTTATATCAACCAAGCTGTTGTATGTAGACCGTATGATGTACATATACTATGTCAAAATTAAAAAAGTGACGATTTATGAATAATTCTCCATTTTTTAAATTCTTTCCATATTTTCTTTTATTGTCATACAATTCTGAATTATGTTGAAAATTTTAAGACTCTAATCCATCGGAAAATAAGTTTAATATCATGTACAAAGTTTCACCCGGACAGACATACAACAAAAAGCGAGTTCATAAAATGAATGGTAAAATGAAAAAACGACTCCAAAAACGGTCCTGTTTCCGGGTTTGGGATAGAGCCCCTTAATTCTATTTTAGTTTTTTCTTCTATCCCGCTTAGAGAAAATTGGGTATATTTATTTAATTTTAAAATGGTTTTAATTCCCTCCCTTTTTTGAGAAAGAAATTTAAAGTATGATTTTAACTTTTAGTTTGTTTCATTAAAAACACAGATTATTTTAATATTGAATTTTTGATGCACAAACGTAAATATGCTAAACGTGGATAAGTTTGCTACATAAATTTGCATTCTTGATGAGTTTAGAATGTATACTCTTTCATGTTTTTAAAATGCCGTCGATTAATCCTATTTGTTAGAGACGAAATAAATGTGAGTTTATTTAAAACAGATTGCTTATCTAAAGACGACCATATTTCCAAAAGTCCTCGAAATTCAGTATTTTCAGCTCTGAACGATACTATTTTTTGAAAAGACATATTTCAGTCCTATTACTAGTTTTTGAGATACAGGACGTTAAAGCTGGATAGTAACGGCTTTTCAAAAGAAATGTTTCGTTTAGGAAAACGTTTTTAATATGAATATTGTGCACGATTGTTTAATCTTTACCCACTAGGCATTAGTTTTAGACTGATTTTTCACCGTAAATCTTTATAGTTGCAGGGTGAGTCAATAAATATTTAAAATGAAATTGTCACTAGCTCTTTTTTACTGTATTCTAAAATATCACAAAAAAACAACTAACGTGCTAAAACAATAATCATCTAATGTCAAAATTAAACATTTACATATTTCATACAGCGTAAGTCAAAAAGCTTTCTTTTTTTTATGTGTTTTTTAATCGGGACCAGTAAGTTGCATCCCATTTGAGCAGGCCAAACTTTTGTCCGCTGACTTGCATCCGTCTCACCGCTGAGTTGCATCCCGTCAACAAATTTAATATTGTGTCTAAAACTGGTAGATAATTAAATAAAAGCGGGCATTGTTGTCATGTTTATTCTGATATCGTGATTGATACTAAATTTTATTTCCGAAACTGCGTCTAATATAGTTTTATAACAATATAGTGAATAATACATATATTGATTTAATTTAAACATTATTCAATTATGTAAGTTAGGTTAGGTTGGGTTGGGTTGTGTCTCAACACGTCATACTTTCTACTATCGTTAAGATTACATTAGCTTAGCCCTAATCAAAAGCTTAAGAGATTTAAACTATTAACTATTATTTCTATGATTCGAGGAAAATATGATGACATTTTTCAAATCTCATACAGATATATCCCTAATAGCACACATTGCACTAGGGTATTGGTATTGGTATTGGTACTATTCATGGCCGAACGTCCCGGACCTGAAATCGTTGTCCATAGGACGTCCCATCCAGTACACTTTTCATCATTTCCACGAATGTCATTCCTATGGACTTCCTATGGATGTCCCGAGGGAGATTCAAAAGAGAATGTCTCGTCAGAGATGTACATAGGACGTCCTAATCGGTACATCTCATATAATGTCCCAGTGAAGACGTCCATGGAATGCCTGCAATAGTACATATTTTTGAAAGTCCTAATAGCAACATCCTATGGACGTCCTAATTGGTACTTCTCATATAAGGTCCCCTTGAGGATGTTCATGGCATATCCCGAATAGTACATTTAAAAAAAGTCCTAATAACAACATCCTATGGACGTCCCTATTGGTACATCTCATATGCTGTCTCTGCGAGGATGTTCATGGCATGTCCCGAATAGTATATATTTTTAAAAGTCCCAATAACAACCTCCTATGGACGTCCCAATTGGTACATCTCATATGATGTCCCATTGAGGATGTTCATAACACGTCCCAAATAATAGATTTGAAAAAAAGCCTAAGAACAACATCCTATAGACGTCCCAAATGAAACATTTTGTATACTTCCCAAGGGAGGACGTCCATGGAATGTCCCTTATAGGTACAAGTAGGAAATGTCGAATAAACGAATGGGAGTAGAAAAACATATTCTGAAAGAAAAAACACTGAAAAAAATAGCTTAAGCGTTAGGTTTGGTTCTATGAGTTATTCATATTTCTTTTACTGCTTTGATCCATGCAATTTTATCTCCATAAAGGCTAGACAATCCTTACACAGTTAACCCTCGGGAGGAAAGCTGTAACAACCAAATATCTTATCTTATCTTACTCAACTGTGGCGCTGCTTAGGGTTGTTTTGTGGTGATCATGTTTTCACTAACGATTCCGAATGTAATTCAATGAAATCGTCAACAATAATTATATATGTAACATTATTTGTCAGTTTCTGCACTATTATACATTTTCAATTAATATATGTTGATACATAAAAAAATTATAACAGATTATATAATAGATTGTGAGATTTGTTTTGGGTTGGTACTTAGGATTTCCTGAAAGTTCGGTTGGCAATGCTGTTTTTACTATCGCTGACGTGTCGTATCGCGCCAACGCCAACCGCCAATTGAGTGTTATAAAGGTATGTACGTTGAGTATATCGTGCCCCCAATATTATTTATTGCAGCATTTTGCAGTAATATTTGTAACTTCGTGAAAATTGTGCAGTGATCCAACTCTCTTGGATGCTGGATGATGAAATAGTTCACGTTCGAAGGTTTGTACATGTTTTATATCATTTTGTTAAAAGTAAGGTTGGGTTAGTTGTTATAAGTGATTACGATTTTGTGAATTATAGTGTATAATTTCATTCTACTTTAATTTTCAATTGATTTAATTATATAATAGTATGAATAACAAAAGAAAACTGAACATATCAAAACGCCATAGAAATAGAATAGTTAAAAGGTATTCTCAAGCCCTGAATTTAGAAAATGTACCAGTAACTGATCTATTTGTTCCATTAAGTATGTGCCACTCTTTTTCATTTTTCAGTTGTTGAATTTCAAGGAAAGTTTCAATAAAAAAAACTATACATAGTTAATATGAATATAAAATAGGAATATATATTAATTTATTGTTTGTTTTGGCATTCAACTGTAGAACTAAAAAAAAGTATATGTTGCAGGATCAGGTCAACAAAATGTAAAAACTTCCTCATCATCCATAAAAGAATGGAAGATGGCATAAAAATTTTTTTAAGGAGAGCAGCTGAAAGGGCCGTAGCCGAAGAAAAGAGAGCTATTAAACAGTGAATGTCTTTTTATAATGAAATATTCCATTCAGAGATTGAGATTAATTTTAACATTATTTTGTTTTAGAGATCTGTTGTTTTTGTTGCAATAAATTTTATTTTAACGCAATTTCTTTTTCTTTTTAGGAAAAAAATATCCTGCATGAAAAGGGGAACATTCTAGAATAAATGTTAAATGAAAAGATTTTCTGAAAATTGGAGAAATCCATGATAAAATTGGGGTTATTTTTGTAACATCCTTCAGAAAACAACTACTTCCTTGAATTAAATTTGATAGATATTGGGAACGTGAAATATATATTTTCGTCGACAAAAATGGACGTTTGATGGACTTCCGTCGGGACGTTCGATGGACATCCCTCGGGTCTATCGATGTATGTCCGTCAGGACGTTCGATGGACATCCCTCGGGTCTATCGATGGTAGTCCGTCAGGACGTTCGATGGACATCCCTCGGGTCTATCGATGGACGTCCATCGGGACGATCGATGGACGTCCACTAGCATTCATAAGGACGTTCGGATCATATAGTTAAGGACCTCCAATGCCCTTCTAATAGATGTTCTTGCTGCTCAAGGATTTAGGTCCTTGAATGACGTACTAGGGACATCCTGAAAGGACGTCCCTAATTAGTCCACAAGTGGGACATTTGTGCGTCCCAGTGACGTCCTATGGACGTACACGGTACCAAATTTGAACGTCCTATGGACGTTCTGAATGTCCTAGTAGGACGTCCAAAGGACCTCCATTGGTTATAATTGTGCTATTAGGGATGTTCCAATTTTTATAAAAATATTTACGATTCAAATAATATATCGGCGCAACATTGCTGTAAAATTTGACCTGCCTTTGACCATGATAGGCGATTATTAATGAACAGACCTTTTTGGATTATGATATTCGTCGGTCACCTTTTTTCGTTCAGGTAAAATTTTACTTATTGGGATGCAACTCGCCGGCCGCCATTTTAATATGTATTCTTTATATTCCAAGCTCTACTATGATCCATTCAAAGCACATATGACCCGAAGCTCATATACAGTATGAGACAAAAGAAAGGGGATAGTAAATATTGCGAAAATGCAAAAATTTTTATAAATAACCCTATACTTAAAAATTTTGTCATTTTCAGTTATTAATTTTAGTTTTATTGCTTAATGAAATGGTTAGATTCAAGGGCGACGCCAAGGGGGGGCAGGGGGGGGGGCAGTTGCCCCCCCCTAGAGATCAAATGTAGCTAGCCGCAAAGCGACCAAAGTGCGAGCAATTGACTTCCTTACCTATTAATAAATTCCGCATCGCATGACAAAACGTAAATAAATTCACAAGGTTTAATGTATATTGTAGAAAGTATTGAAATATTCAGAATAACATTAAGATTTTGACATCCGTTTTTAAAATCTCCGCCATTTTCATCACGACTATATCAGATTTGCCAAAACGCAAGGCCATTAAACAGTGGTCTTTAGTAATACCATACTTGGATTCAATTATCACCTCCCTTGAAGTACGTTTTGCTGAAGAAAACACGCCATCATCCGCATTATCTAAGTTACACCCGGCGCAGATGCAAAAGATGACAACTGAAAATCTGAAACAAACTTGTGAATCTATTGCCCAGTTTTATGATTTACCGAACATAAAGAATGAAATCGAAGTTTGGCAGCAATTGTGGCACGATAGGCTTAATCTAACAAATCTAACAGTTGTTGATGTCCTAAAAGAAACAAATTCCTTCTTTCCCGAAACGGAAAAAGCATTGAAAATTTTGATCGCTTTACCATGCACGACCTGTACTGTAGAGCGATCCTTTAGCAGCCTCAGAAGACTAAAAACATGGCTAAGAAGCACCATGGCAGAAGATCGCCTTAATGGTCTGGCCATGATGAGTGTACACAGAGCTATAATAAATAAAAACCTAAATAATTTTAATGATAAAGTGGTTGAATGTTTTGCAAAAATCCCCGCAGGTTATGTTTTAATTAATAGTAGTTTGTGCAACTAGTGTGGATATGATGGCCATATCGCACGAGGGCGAAGTTTGAGCACGACGCCGTAGGTGGAGTGCTCAATCGTCCGAGAGCGATATCGACAATCCACACGTTTCGAACAGTATATTTTTTCTACGACCCACTTAAGAAAAAATCTATAAAATAAACATTTTATTAAACTATGATATAACTTCAAATTAAAAATTTTTAATTATTTTACTATTATTATTATTTTATTATTATTTAGAAATAAAATTAAAATTTAAAAAAAAATTCCCAACGGGGAATCGAACTCTGATCTACCGCGTGAGAGGCTGGGATACTTACCACTGGACTACCGATGAATATACTAATCATCTATCTATAACGTCAAATGTATTACATAAAAACTGACGTTTGTGAGGAGTACCCTTAAATATTCATTTTATTCTGTTTCTATACGTTATACGTCTCCTTTGCGGCAAAGCGAATATCTGGTGGAAAATTATTTATTGATTCATCATTGGAATCACTCATTTTTACGAATATTTTTCTTAAAAACTATAGAAATATTTTGACAAGTTATTTTGACGTTTCTATGAAATTGAAAAAAGATTAGTTGGCGGGTACTAAACGCAAATAGCTGATTGGTGGATTTCATATACGTTCTAGGATGTATATGAAATCATATCCGTTTAGTTAACCGGAATGGCCTACATTTACATTCTGTAAATTGTGCAGAAAATGGATAATATACATGTGGGTGTAGAAAAATATTATTTTTGTCAAAATAAATAATTATTACTGCGTTTAAAAGTTTGATTTAGTTATTGTGCTGTCGAGGACTTGTGAAGTTTTATACATTGATATTAGAACCGTTCTTATTACAATCGTCATCGAGGCAAAGACTTCCAAAGTGTAACGCTTCATGCTCTCGGCGTTCATATTTTTTATCCTCCATAATATTTCCCCATTGCCCCCCCCCCCCTTAGTCATAAGCTGGCGACGCTCTTGGTTAGATTCTTAAGTCTTTGCTATGATCAGTTTTGAGATATACTTTTTTAATATTTTATTAAAACGTCATAAATTACGCCGTGTAACTCAATATAGAAAATATATTTCAGATATTATACAATTATTGTATATGGGATCTTCAAATATACTGATTAGGTAAGAACTTAATGGGTAATTTTGAAATAACATGATAAATGCATACAGTAATATTTTTTTATACTAAATAAGTGATTTCAATGTTCATAGTATGTACAGCATATTTGCGGGGTTATTTTATTCACAATTTTAACCAAAGCACTAATCCTTAAATCTTCAATGTCCTTGTTTTTGACACATGAGCTATGGATTACTAAATTATTTTACAGTTGGCTAGACCTACAGAGGATACAATTTAAAACAACTTTTGATGAATGAAATAATTAATTTGAATCATTGAATATAAACTAGTATAAACATATAACAACGCATGTTATTTTAAAAATAGCCCATTAAGTACTTACCTACCTGATCGGTATATATGAGGACAATCTGTATAATCCCCTTTCTTTTTATATTTATTTATTTACAATTGTATACCTAAATGTATTTAAAATATATTTTCCATGTTGAATTACACTGTAACTTACGACGTTAATAAAATCCTAATATTCCTAATTGGTAATATCTTTAAAAATGCATATCTCAAAATATGATCATAGCAAGTCCTTAACAATTTCATTTACTACTAAAACTAATACAAAAAAATACAGAATTTAACATACGACTTTTTTTAATATAGTGAAACGTTATCTTTGCCGATAACATTTCAAGTACAAAAATATTTTATCTCACTAGTAATTTTTGGTGGAATATACAACCAGTATATCCGAAAATATTTTAAAAATAAAAATTGTTAAGAATTTCGTAAAATTTATCTATTGGTGGAATAAACCATTCGGACCAAAATTCTATAATTAGAGTTTCGGATGTGAATTTCACCGCGAAATTCGAATATTTGAGTTTTATATACAGAAAGACATCCGGCGGGTTGTTGATCACTGCCATTCAAGCAACCATGTATAAAGGAATTGTGCAGTAGTCCTGATTTTCTATGATTAGTTTTTGATACAAATATGGGGTTTGGATTGTGCCGAATCTACCAGGATTACTGGTATGTAATAAATTCACAATTTAAAGGACGTGATGTTGTAGATGTTCGAAGATTCATATGTATACTATTATTTTGTTAAACAAAATTGTTACTAATTTTCGAGATATCACATGGCTTTACCTTTTTATATTTTTTATTCTATTCACTCACATTTTCCATATTTATTTCTCTCTTTTGCTTATAAACTTTTCTTTAAATAAAATAGATTTTTGTCCAGAACGAATCATTAAGCTATTAGTTGTAAACTTGTAACATTCGATGCATTTATCCTGGACAGATATCCTTGTATCCTACAGTTTTTTTGTTGTATCTCTTTTTTTTACTTAATTGTATTTTTAGTATAATTCCGGGGATAAAATAAAAATCAGTTTCAGAATTCACCGTTCCTGAGCAAGATATGTTTCTGCTGAATATACCGTTCCTGAGCAAGACAAGTTTCTGCTGAATATACCGTTCCTGAGCAAGACAAGTTTCTGTTGAATATACCGTTCCTTGGCAAGTTTCCTCGAATGTACCGTTCCCTGGAGTAAATTCATGGAAGAACAACTACAAGAAATAAATTTTCCTGGAACTTTAAATAATGAAAGTAAGGTGTTCATTTTGTAAGGCTTCACCTTTTAAACTTTTGTAATTTTGTATACTTTTGATTACTAACCCATCTTTACAAAATTGTAAATTTTCAATTCTAGTGTTTTTCTCATTATATATATATATATATATATATATATATTTTTTATCAAGTAAGTTTTATTTAACACACAGATCTGATAACCATTTTTTGTAGAGTAACTTCAAAAAACAAACAACAGTTAAACGTTCGCTGATTTTTAAATTTTGAATTTTTTTCTAATTTTGTTTTAAGAAACAAAATAAGTGGCGCCCTTTGTGTTAACTTTTTGTATCTTTTCTTCTATAAATTCCTCAGGTAACAAAGCCCTGAGAACTGGCTTTGTTATCCCCAAAATTTAATTTCAGTTTGGCAAGAACCTATACGATATTCATTGATATTATTTATTTTTTTATTAACGCACAACGCCGAGGGGAAGTTTTTGTTTCAATAGGGTGATTTATGAAAAATTTGCATTTAGTAGTGATGCTCACGATATTTTCGTTTGCGAGAGTCTCGTCTCGTCTCGACTCGTTTTCGAGACCAGACTCGAGACGATACTTCAAATTTTCCTTGCGAGACAAGTCTCGTTTCGAATCTCACTCGAGAGTCTCGCAAAAGTATCGAAGTATCGCATATAAAAATGCCAAATATTAATTAATTATTCTAATTATCGCGAAAGTTGATATACATTTCTTAAATCCGCATAATAGGAAACAGTCCCTGTTTACAATAACATTGCCTGGGAGACATTTTTTTTTAATATTTGTTTTAAAACCGAAACAAAGTGGATGAATTGCTTATAATGGGTTTTCAGTCAGCCCGTGATAAAATTCTAAGACACTACCAAAAAACGAATTGGATATATACCGTAGTCTTAATTTTGGATCCCCGGTATAAATTAGAAACTTTTGACGCTACTACGTGGGGTAAAGAGTTGAAGAAAACCACCCTAGACAAATTTGAAAATATATACAAAATTTATTCCTCAAAATTTGAAGGTGAAAAATTAAGAAAACAGAGACAGAGACACTGAATAGTTCAGAACCTGATCATGACAAAGGATCTTTAAAGTCAGATTTTGAAATTGATTTTGATGCTCTATATCATGTAGCGTCATCACTCATCACCGCCTAACGCAGGAGTGATGGAGAAGTTTCGGGGGTAATATCACGAGTGCTTAAAAATTACCGATAATTTCCATGAAAGCTTGTTGTTAATAATTCCACGAGTTCGAAGAACGAGTGGAATTAGACAACAAGCTTGAACGGAAATTATCCGGATAATTTTTAAGCACAAGCGGTATTTAGGGAGAATATTTCTAGAATAAAAATACAAATTACTGTATATCTCCACTATTTTCAGATAGATAATGTAACGTCTCTAACTTAAAAATCTCAATAAACACAAATTATTTATTTATTGAAACAGTAACGTAATACATTTTTATCAATTTCCCGTTCTGTTATATCTCCGAATCGATTCATGACCTCTAAGAAACTCTTCTTTGACATTTCACGTTTATTATTTTAACGTTGTTTGACTACGGTTGTCATGGCAACGTGGAATATCCGCTGAATTTCCATTTAATAATTTAGCATTCGTTGCATTGATACAACATGTATGAGTGAAATATTCAACAATATATTTATTTGGCACGATGTGACAAGACAACAAATATACTACGATGGTGAAAGGACCATAATTCTCAGTACGGTTTTGAGTGCGATGGCGAAGGATTTTCTCAGCATCCAAGCTACATCTGTACCGGCAGAAAGACTTTTCCCCGGGCTTCTTTAACCATAAGAACACATCGGAACCGGCCGAATAATACATCAGCTAGAAGCCTTTTATGTTTAAATGACTGGATTCAAAAGGAAAATATTGTTCAGTAAGTTCACCAAGTTAGATGGATAGGAAGGTGCGCTTTTCATTAATCCACACAAACACCTCACTTATGTATGTTAGGAAAATGAATCATTTGGCACATTAAAGATTTTAATTTAAAATTGGCGTGCGCTGTTAGGAGGTAAAAGAGGTTCGATTTTTCTCCGAAAAGATACAAGGGTTATTTTAGATTTTATTTATATTTATTATTTACATTCGGCATCCCCAAAAACTTCTTAATCCATATTTTTAACTGATTTTAAAAATCACAAAAAAATAATTCATTTATTATTATGTATTTCTTGTGACGTGTCTAATGTGTATTTAAGTGCTCTATTTTGATAAATTAATAATAATTGAATGTTTGTGTATTTTCAAATTGTTGAAAATATGAATTAAGAATTAAGGGGTTTTTGGGGATGCTAAAGCTAAATATTATATAAACAAAATATAAAATCTATCCCATTTTTACTCCCTAATACCACACGCAAATGATAAATAATATTGTATATGATGCCAATTTATTCATTTTCCCAGCACAATAATTATTACTACCGAAGTTTGAGTGTTTGGGAAGAGAATTGCATTATTAATAACTGAGGTATTAGGGAGGATTAATGAAAAAAGACACGCTATTTATCTTATTAGATTATTAGGTTTTTGTTCATTAAAATAAAAATTAGAACTGATTTTATTTGTGTATTCCATTTAGACAGGAAACACGGAAATTTTGCGAGACTTTTGCGAGATTTTTGCGAGACTCTCGCGCGAGACATGAGACGAGACGAGACATTCAACTTTTCTTGCGAGACAAGACGAGATTTTTCAAAGTCTCGTCTCGTCATTTAGCAATATTTACCATCACCTATCTTTTGTCTCACACTATATTTGAGCGACAATTGTTTCATATTTTGCTACATTTTATTTTTTTAATATGAGAAAAACAGTTTTTTGCCTACCATAGGTGAAAATGAATCCATATCAACACTAAAAATATGACCGAAAGTAATGTCTATCCTACCTAGGACTGCTATAGAAGGTACTCGTATATTATATCACAAGGGCAGAAAATGAGCTTTAGCAGCCCCAGACATTAGCTGCACGAGCGATCGTAGCGAAGCGAGGGCAGCTGATAGCTAATGGCTGCTAAAGCTTTTCCTGCATGTCTGACACACAACTGTTTTTCGCCTACCAAATAAACTAAAAATTAGGAAAAACAACAAAATTTAAAATTAAATTAAAAAATTTACGGAAAATGAGAAATATATTTAGACATAGAATAACTAGATACAAACTTACTAACTTTATTAGTTACCTTCTGGTTATTGATGTAATCATTAATAGTTATTAACGAAGTATTCAACAAAATTTCAATAACACAATCTAAAATGTAATAGTTGATGATAAAATGTAATAGTAGTGCGAGCGGAAAAGAATACTTTTCCACACGCTCGTAGAAAATAGTAGGTATATTGTGCAACGAGTGGGGAAAGTTCAACTTTTCTCTCGAGAAGTGGAAGTTTGTTGCACGATCCCGAAGGGTAGCCTACTAAGTTTTTGTCGATTTTATTTGATTATGTGGCGATTATGTATGTGGCGTGAGCAAAGTACCGTGAGAAATGATATTTCTCACAGTATGAGCAATATTTGGTTTTGAAATTAAATAAGGTATGAGAAATACGTCACTTTTCATAGCAGTTGTAGAAAAAATTTATAACAACACGATTTTTTAATTTTTCACTATCTGTCACTTGACTACCTACTTTGATGTTCACGTAAATTTTCACTAAACGACAGTGAAAATCAAAGTCAAGGGATAGTAGTTGTGTTCATCCCAACAAAATTGATCAGGTAGCGATTTTTACAGTGATCGCCATCCTTTATTAATGCTGCTTAACGTGCTAATCTTGATCTAACACCATAACCTAATTTTATTTGATATGACTTCAATAACTGATCATTTGACAAAACACGAGTTCACCAGGAAATTGATGATTGCTCCGGTAGCGCTACGTTGGAATGAACGCGACCAATAATAAATAATTTCGAACATTTTTACTTCTGAAGTGTGTCACAAGGACAGAAAATGAGCTTTATCAGTTAAAAGTCTAGGAAATGTAATTTCTTTCATTTCATTTCTCATATTAGTGGGGTCCTAATAATTATTATATTATTGTAATAATTAAAAAATCCCCACCAGCCATAAAACTCAGTCAACATTAAAATTATAATTTAATAATTCCATGATCCATCTGGGGAATGAATTTACACACCTCTTCAGATTGTACGAGCTGATGATGGTAATTATAAACCGAAACTAGTTGCGTCTGAGTTCGAGTTATAATAAATCCCTTTTTAGAGAGCTATTTTAAATTTCAATTAAAACTTAATTTTACATAAAACCAGAGAAAACAAACGACCTATATATTTCGAAGGATTAATTTCTTTTTAATTTTGAACGTCTTAATTTTGTATCTGACTGACACCCATGATGAATGCGTCCCCCGAAGATTTGTCGGCAGATAAAAAAGCTCAGATATAGATTAGCAGTTGTCGTTACTGTAAGTCGGCGCTACTTGATTTGTTGCCGTTAAACGAGTACACGTGTCTCCTTCCAAATGCCAATGTCGGGGCAATTGAACAAATGCCGAGAAACTCCCGGCAATTTCTGGCTTTCAAAATGATGGATGATTATCCCGGTTAAATTCGTACACAAAGTAGAAAAGCCGAGGATACTAACGTCGAGATTTAAACGGGATTTATTTTGCCACAGTTTAAATTAAGTGAAACATATGGATAAATTTAATTTTCTCGTAAATAGTTAGGTACCGAGAATTTTTTTTAGAATTCCTTTAATTTTAACTGGACGACTAGGCCAATATAGATATTAGATCTTATTTGTGAAATATGGTGCAAAATTCTGAAAAGATACAAAAAATTGCAAATCATTACGTTATACAGGGAGGTAATATTATCTGACAATTGTACTATTTTTATACTGCTTCATTTCATTTTCTAAATACGTTTGACAGTAATTGTTCAAAACAATATTAACAATAATGTATTTAAATCACCAGTATTCGAATACGGGACCGCCTCGGCAACCACTGCGTTACGGTCGGTTCCCACCCTTGAAGGTTACATTCAATATTATAAGCTACCATTACTGCCACTGCGTCTTACATATGTATATTCGACTATCCTGTTTCCTAGAATGCTGGACCTGACGTTTGTGCTTACGCCCGTCTCACTCGCTCGTGAGCCTTACGCCGCACGCCTATTCCAATCATCCCTCACACTATCACATCAAATTGTAGCCTCATGTGGACATTTCGTAGATCTAATCCCACTTCTGATATATAAGCTGAAAATTGAAACAGCAAAATCATCACCAGGATCCGAACCCTGGACCGCCTCGGACACGGAAGCATTAAACAATCCCTGCGGTTCAGACGGTTTCTACCCTTCCATGTTCTATTCGATATTATAAGGAGAAGCATGGTATAGAAGAAGCAATGTGGGAAGATAACAACATACAAGAAAGCACTCTAGTGTAGGTCCACTTATTATTTCTCTTGACTCCAACGACTATAGTTCATCTGCGGTCAGAGTAGTTCCGGTATTGGCAGATTATTTCCTCGTCCGTGTTAGTGACTGAAAGCGGGACAAACAGGCAGGAATGTAACAGTGCTATCAGCAATGGATTTCAATTCACAATAGCAGCTACTTCTTGGAAACTATATAGTCACCTACTAAAAGTATTATTATTATTCGAAAACAAAGATGATTTCTCGAGTAATCCCATTTTTAAAGAAAAAACACAATCTTTTTTTGATTGGTTGTTGAAACAACCTGCAAAGTTTTTTGAATATTTTATAATGCAATTGGATACATTTTAGTATATTTGATATTTCCTCGGTATTCCACGAGTTTCTGTCAATAACCAAAAACTTATCTTATCTTCAAATGCAATAAAGTATCGATATATATTGTATCGATATTTTTTGAAAATATCAATATCGATATTGATATTTTTATTAAAAACTATCGATATATCGGTATGATTTGACAGAGAATATTGGCGCTCTAATAATTAATTTATTTGGCCTAATCTACTTCAAACATCGTACATGACTAGATAAATACTAATCAATAGACATAATTTTTAATAAATCAAGAACAACGATAAAAAATACGCGCACTTTGAGGTTATAATGTATAAGTCAGTCAGTCATGGTAATAATACGGACGGACAGTTGAAATTGACAGAGTTGCCAACTTAAAAAACAACTTAAGTAGGTACCAAATTAAAAATCCGAGTCGACCAAAAACATAAAATGTAATTTGTTAAAAAAAATGTTAGTATAAAAAAAGTATTCCTTTTTAGGATTTTTTAATCATAAAAAATATCGATTTTTATACCTTTTCGATACTTGGAATTGTATATCGATACATCGATATATCGAAACATTAAATATCGCTCAAAAATATCGATACATCGAAAAAATAATATCGATATATTGATGTATCGATATTTTTTCAACAAGCCTAGCTTGACTATCAGATATTCTGCTTGCTATTAATATTTAATTTGAATTGTGCACATCTTTCTATTGCGTGAATTTCCGCTTGAAAAATGCTGGGTGATTTCCTCATGTTATCAACGTGCGGTGATGTAGAAACGTGTGGTAAAGTAGAAGCGTGCGGAAAAGAAATACTCTCTAAACTAAAACTAGTGCGGAAATGTATACTTTTCGTCCTGCATTAAGAAAAAATCATTTTATTTATATTTTAATACCGAATAGGATTTCCATATGTAACTAACGACCTTTAGAGAAAGAAAAATACACACACGTTGCAAATAACACACAACTGAAAGCAGGAGAAGCCCAATTTCTAAATACGAACCAAGTCGTCTTGTTGATTTTATTCGAGGGAAATCCTAAAAAAAACATTGTGTTCACATCAAATGGTCACAAATGCTTTCGCGCTGGCTAAAATTAAATCTTTCACGCTGGTACCAGTGAAAGATGGATGACAGGTAAAGAGCAAGGCAGACGAAAACGTATACAAGGTGTTTTACTAATAATAGAATAATAAACAATGAAAAAAATTTGTTATTAATGCTAAAAGTTAATAATTATACTTAAATTAATATTATTAAGAAAGTAAAATGAAAACTAAGTTACAATTATGATCCAACCATAATGCAAGCAACACTAACGGATCCGCCATAATATCTATGAATCTGGTGTTTTTTCTTAAATTTATGTAATTTGTATCACGCTCACGGAGGTCACGCTTATCTTAGTCAGGACAATGAATAAAAATTATTTTTTATTAATTCTGAAGAAAAGATCTAAAATTAAGTAAGAATACAATGTATCTGAGATACGAAAATACATTTTTCCATGAAATTATCTTTAAATATTAATTTGTTGTATGAGAAGCTGCAGGTTATCATTGGCGTATGTTTGAAATGACTTTCGACGTTAAACTGTTATTTTTTACACTGAACACAGCTTAGGCTCACTACTCCAACACTAGCACTTTACACTATCTTTCGCGCGCTTCGATAACAACCAAGTTATATTCTTCAAAGACTGAAGGTGAGTGTGTGATAACTGTGTTCAATGTCGAGTATCGCCAACAGTTCCAACAAGACTCAAGGCTGAGCATGGCCTTGAGCATTAGTTTTTGAAACATTTCACTTTTTTTTTTTCGGGTCGAGATGGGAAACTCATGTTCGAATGGGTCCAGGACCCAAACATGTAACCTTAAAAATTGAGCTCAAGCCCAACTAAGAATTAAGTTATAAAATTTAAATGATGATTTGAAAAAAAACAAGTGCAAGATTATAAATTAATTTGTCTACTCGGTCACATAAGTTTCAGTTGCTCCGGTGACAACCTTAGGCCTTCGACGTCGCTCAGAACGGAGGTAGGAGTGGATCCCTCTTATTGATCTTCCGGACAAAATAGTAGACAACTTGTGTGGGCGCCAACTGAGTTTTCCACTTTCGCCTAGCGCAACTAAATTCCCCCGATAACCCAGTAAAACAAAGGATGAAAAGAAAAGGCAAACCTCAGCTTATGTTCCTTATAATAACTAAAATAAAAAAAATCATTTAATACCCTTAAGGGGTGTTTTACAATTAATACTACTACTACTACTGAAAACCCTAGTAAAAGCCCCCCCACTTTAAAAAAAAGAAAAATAGTGTGAACATCTGTTTCACACCAATAGTCAAACTATTAACACTAAAATTCCAAACTATACCAGTTAATCTGACCTACTTAGTGTGAAATTAATATGGCTGTTCAAGTGAACCAGTAAATAAGAACGTATTAATTATATGTTCTATAAACGAAACTGAAAAGTAGCGTACAGTTTATAAAATAAATTCCATACAAGGCGACACCATAGTCAAGGCGATGGTACCAAGGCAGAGACGCATGCGCAAATGGATAAAATTATGAAAATTAAATTGTGAAAATTCACCGCAAAATATTAATTTCCACCATTACAATTGCATAATAAAATAAATCAGTAGGAACTACCTAGCTAATGTATATACATGTTGGCGTAAAGCCTAAAATAAAAATAATTAAATAACTCAGAAAAACCCCCGATACCGGGTTACCCTCAATGTGGTCTTCTTCAAGAAGTTGTTGAAAAGTAGCAGCAAACTGCAGAAGACATCATTATCTATCCACCAGGTAGACTCCAAATGTCCCGAAGTGTGTATCTGGAGGATGGTAAGTATACCCTGGCCCCATAGGTGAAGTGTGTATCTGGCCCCACAGGTGAACCCTTAAAAATTAAAACAGGTGTCAGCTAAAAACTGAGCCTATACAGGAACCAATCCAACACCTCGACAAGTTAAGCTTGCCTCGGCTTATGCCAGAAGCTAATTTATAAGAATTTACAAGTAACGTACAAATCAAAATCAACCCCAAATTAACTGAATCAAACCCACAAAGTAGCCATAAGGCCTACTTACAATCAACAGTGTCAGCAACAGTATACTACACTGAATTTATATCAAATAATCAGAATGCGATAAGCATCTGAAATAAACTGTTTTTGGTCATAGCCAGGGTAGGTTTGAAGAACCACCCACGAATTATAGTATTCGTTAGACTAAAGCGGGCAAAGAAAACAAAATATACACAGGGTAACAGAATAGACTGTCTTAATCAAAATATACAATCAACAGGTAGTATTTTACCACCAACTGTTTTATCTACAAAAACTACAAATCTATGAGACATACCTTTTCCAAGAAGGGTTCAATACTCAAAATTTTCCTCTTACTGGACGGCTACCAACAAATAACGAACCAACAAAGACATGTGGCACGCCTCCAATTTCAAAACTTCCACGTTGGCGATTTCCTTTAAATAGTGGTAAATACATAGTGATGTGAAATCAGTAAGTAGAGAAAATACTTACTAATTGTTTTAGTGCAATAAATCCCCTATAAGGGTTTGTGAAAACGGCTTCCAGAACAGGACGGAATTCTTCAACAATACGAACTCCCGTAGAACCAAAATACTAAACCGTATATTCCACAACTAATTCAGAACGAGAACCTATAAATCCCAGCAGGGGATGACTACCCAGTCATTAACAAAATTCAGATTCTCGTTCGATGCACTTTTGCTAACCATCTATCAAGTAGGAGCACACACCGGAAAGAAGGGTGACTGACACTTCCTCAACGTCAATACAGAATACTACCATAAAGAAAGCTACCCGAAACATACATCCGAACACTGCTCACTACACCGAGCGTGTTCCGCACAGATCAAGTCATAAAGTGCTACACTTCCCTCTATGTAAGTCAATACGCAATCGCGAGTAAAACAGCCTACACTCCTGAGTAGCATCGATCAAACGCTCTAACAATTCCCTAAAACGGAGCGACAACATTTGTCTTTGGACTCGTTAAGTCACAGAGCAAACGCTCTATATCTGCCGACATCAGTGCGACAAACTAAGTTGTCTGTGGACTCTAAGTCACAGAGCATCGCCTAACATCCAGTACGACTACACTCAGCGGCATGACGAACGAACGCGTTTATCAAAGACACGACTGTCACGGCCAATTGTCAATGTCATCCAATAAATAATTCGACTTTGTAAACAATAACAGAGAAAAATAAAATATATATTATAAATTATTCAAATAAATTTGAGCAATAGATAGTACCACAATACCCTCCTGTCAAAGTAAACAAAGCAATAACAGCTAATATATATTATAAGTAGATGTTCAGAAAATATTCGAATGCCATCTTACATAGAAGATTTCTAACTAGTATGTATTTGCTTAAGCCAAAATATGGTAGATAAATGAAGAAAATATACCTTTAATTCAAAAGTAAAGCATGTCTACATAGATCAATAAGTTTTATGAAACCTAATTACTACTTTAAATGTTTTAGACTTCAAGTCAAGGAGTCAGTAATAATTTATAACTGAACCCTAATAAACTTTAGCGTTTATCAAGCTGAAGCGGACAAAGTATTTGGACTAATGTGGCTACACCCCAAAGGTGATATAATCAAAGCCAGAAACAAAATCAGTAGTCCCACGGTAACTAAAAACTAAAGTAAAATCCACAAGAGAGAAAACCCCTTACTACCCTTAATTATGAATTATAATATAACAAACAAAAAGAAACAACTAACATGAATCTACCTACAGTTACAGTTACATGATAGACGCTCGTTTTGTATCACAAAACTTACATTATTTACACTACCTGGCGACAAAATATTAAATTGTTGTCTTGATGTGAAGACAGGTTTGGTTACAGCCTGCACCACTTCACCGGAAGGATGATGGCAGAGTAGTCCCTAAAACTCTGGGCTGACAGAAATTATATAACTACTGAAGTACTTTCGTGGTGAACAAATGATATTGGAAACATAGAGACAATATCGGTCAGGTAATTACTATATACAAATATTTAATATATACAATAGACGTAGTGACAAATTCAACCGTTACAAACAGTGTTGGAGACATCCCCAAGGGGATGCCTACCAACCAAACCCACCTCAAACTCGCCGTTTCCCCCGCCTCGGAATCACTAACCTAGCATACTTCGAGACGGGCGGCGGTCCCTCGCTCACTCTCCGCTCACACCGTCGTCTTCTCCCTACTATCACTCCTACCTCTCATGCCATATCGAGTCCTTCTCTCCCCCTAACCATGCTCTCTACTACGCCACTCACCTCCCTCCATTCCTCCTCCCCCCTCAACATTATCTTCACCATGTTCTCCCAGTACACCGCCTCCTCTAGTTTCCTCTCCAACTTCTTCAGCACTTCCTCGTTCCTCCAAGAAGTGTCAAGAAGTAGTTCACCTCCCCGAATTTCCGGTCCATCCAATCTCTCCTATTCCCAATCGCTCCTTTTAGCGCGCCCTCATACTCCTCCCACCTTCTCTCCATCTCCTCCAAACACACACTTCCAGAGCGTCGGTCCAAGAACCGAGCCCTGGGGCACTCCAGCCTCCGTCTCATACCTCCTCCCTCTAGCGTCTACTATCACGCGCCCCGTCAGGTAGTCCTCCACCAGGTTAACCAGCCCCTGCGCCACTCCAAGCCTCAGCTGAACACCACCCGTTTGCTGACACTGTTGAACGCGTTCCCGACGTCGAAGAACACGAGTTCCCTAGCTCTTTCCACCAAGCCCATCACCCTGCCCAGTGCTGAGATGCATGATCTATTTAATGTTTCTCCACCCCCTCCTCTACTTCCCACTTCTTTACCGGCGTTATCCCCCTTATTTTCTCTACCTCCCTAGTATCCTGGATTTCTCGAAAACTGTCCCCCACTCTTCCTTCTCCCCCTGTGAACAATTTCCCTATAATCTCCTTCTCCCAATCTTCCTCTAGCAACTCGTTCCTATTTCCACCCATCCTCTTCACCGCTATTTCATTCGCCTTTCGCCATGGATTGTTTTCCAATTCACCCAGTAACTCTTCCCACTTCCCTATTTTTTCCCTCTCCATCCACCCTACGCTCCAGTTCCTTCTTCTCTTTGTATCCCCTTTTTCCCGCTGTCCTCTCCTCCTTCCCCTCAGCATCCGTCTTCGTTCTTTCTTACACTCCCTCTACAGCTCCTCTATTTCCTCATTCCACCAGTAATTGGCCCTCCGCTCACGCCTATTGCCCCTCTTTCCCTCTCTTCTACAGCCCTGTATCACATTGTACAATTCATCTGCATCATGTCCAAGTCCCCTTTCTATCTCCTCTCTCACTTTCTTCCGCATACTCTCTGCCTCGCCCTTCGTCCACTTCAATCCCCACTCTTCCAATAATTCATTTCTTCCTTTCCTTATATCCGTCTCCACATACCTATGTAAGGTCAAGCTTTCCTCATCCTCCAGCACCCTCCAACTATTCACTCTATCCCCCAGCCATTCATCACATGCTGTTATATCAATGAATGACGAACCCCCGTCAACCCCTCACGAAGGTGGGCAGTAGTCCATCATTCAGCACCACCAACCCGATGGATGTCAACACTTCCTCCGGGATCTCCCCTCTCCTGTCCGTTTTCTTCCCTCCCCATACAGTATTCTTAGCATTCTCTCGCCATTCTCCTTATGATCCTCCTTCATTTAAAAACATAAAAAAAACATTGTGTGGTTTTATGACACCTCGATGCAAGTGAAACTTTTTTTGGGATTGTAGGTAATTCACTGAAAATTTTCGGAAAATTGTTCTATTTAGGGTATTAAAATCGCGTTTTTAATCTTAACTTAATAACTGGAAAATGGAAATGATAATAGGAAATCAAGAGTAGACAAGATATCCAACTATAAATTTTAATTTCAATCTACGTATTACAATACATTACATAATAAATACAATTATTCACATGATAGACGCATGTTAAGAACAGAGAACATTTATTTAAATCATTGAAACTTTTTGAACTTCAATAATTACCACTTGACGAACGTAGTAAAGCTGAGATTATAAAATCAAAAATGCTGAATTTTGAGTTTGTATTTCTTTGCGAATTCATGCACAGCGTATTAAACAGGATCAATTATGTTTCCAAAATTTTGCAAAAACGTGATATCGTTTTGGACGAAGCGAGTAAGGCTTTGGACGAAACAACGGATAAATTTAAAAAGTACAGAAATTACTTCGAGTTTTTTAAATCCAAAGCCACCGAAGCTACCTTTCCAGAAAAGTGATATAGACGAATTCTCAAAAATTAAAGTGTGCAAGAGATTGTGAATTGGACGGGGAATTCTGTAAAAAATCGTTATTTTCCCTTTATTTATCTAATCTGTATACCTAATAAATATTTTATATTGTCATGTGCGTCGTTGTTTATTTTTTCCCATTTTCTTTCAGTAAACACATAGAGACGACGTATGGATTTAGCCTACTAGGGATACGTTCAACTCACTGTATCCTATTCTTATTACTATCTATAGTTTTGAAGGCCAATATAAGTTCAAGCTACGTGGAAAGAGGGAGTGAGGGCCCGATTCTTTCTCTATGCACCGGGGCCCTTGTCCACCTAGTTAAGCTACTGACAAGGAGTTTATTATTAAAAAAATATACTGCTTCCTCACAGGTTTTATAATTTTCTCCAACAATAAGAACGTTTTAAATTAAATCTTCAATACTCAATTTTACTGGCATCTCTACTTATTGCAAACACACTGATGGTACGTTTGACTTATGTTGACAACTAGTAGATATTGCAAGAACGTATTTAATAAATATCAGTAACACAAAATAAGACACTAGCAAGTCTAAACCTGTTAACAGAAGGGTCATTTTTAAAACAAATAAATGTGCTAATTTTTGTTTTTTTGTAGATCAAATATTAACTATGAAAAATATGAAAGGGTCTATATTAACCAGGTAACCCATTATGTTTTGTGACGAAAATTGTTGTAATACATTTTAAATAATTTGTAGTATACTATAGTTGATTCTTTATTGTGCTATCAAGGTGGGTACCAGCTTAGACTACAACCGTTTTTAGGTGAAACACCTACCCGATTATCAGTTCGACTGCATAACTTCGTCGTTAATTTGTAAAAAAGATGGAATTTTACTAAAATCAATGTTTTTTCAAGACTGATATTTTTACTAGAAAAATATAAAATCCACTACATGCTACAAATGATTTAAAATGTATTACAACAATTTTCGCAACAAAAAAATTTTGGGTTACCTAATTAATAGACGCTTTTATATTTTTCTGAGTTAATACTTTTTCTACCACAGAAAAACAAAAATTACCTACTACATCAATCTATTTAATGTGTATACTTAGTAAGTTTTACTGGAAAATGACACTTGTGCTATTAAATCGGACTCCAGGCTTACACAGCCACAATAGCTGACGTGTTCATTGATAACAATTTCAATGAATATTTTGCTTTCCACTATATACAGTTTGAACGTATTTTATTCTCACTCCAAATCATATTTTTTTTATTTTATATTTTTCTCCATTTGTATAAAACTTTTTGGAACACATCGTAGTCCAAACTTTCCAATAAATTACATTCATTTTTAATAAACATGTTTTCAATAGAATTGAAGAACAAAGCTTTTCACACGTCACTCCAAATCGTCCTTTTAGTCCTCAATATGGCGTCTCCCGGCCAATGACAATAGGGCGTTGTAACAATACCCTTGGTTAGGTCTCTCTCTCACTCTCTCCACCTCTTTGCGACCACTTCATAGGCTGCAAACGTCAATATTATTCCAATGCCCCCTTCGATTCACGACAGGCCACATTGTCCAGTTATCACCGCTTAAAATAACAAGGGAACGTCGCTATTGTAGATGTTCGGTGTCAGTAGCGCTACAAAAGGGAAACTACTGGATGAGTTTGTGATCAAAAATCTTTATCAATATATTTTAAATAAGAGTTTATTATCAATATTTCTATTTGTTTAATGTAACATTCGCGAATCAAACCAAATAATACGACAAAAAATTGTCATGTAATTCTTCGTCCTATTTTTTTCTGTATTGTGGACTTGTGGAGGTTCTTCGTTGTCCAAAAGTTGGGCGAATATTTCACTCCATTATAGTATATACCTATACCCCTGGAACATTTTAAAAGATGCCATAAGAAAGTGGCCTCCAGAATAGCTATTTGTATTATAGTAGGGAGGAAAATGCCACTTTTCCTCCCGCAGGATCGGAGGGCAGTAATAATTCAAGGGAGAAAAAGGCACTTTACTCCTGTGTAATACATATAATTCTTCCTCCTACCTACTTATGAAACATTTTTCTGAATTATTATTTATTTTGTTGCCTTCAGCCCATTGCTTATATTGTATATAGGTAATGTTTTTCATACCTACCTTTATTTAGATATTTGTGGTAATAAGGTTAATGATGCTATGTTGGCTTGTTCCCTAATATTAAATATTAGGTGGCGTATTTGTAAATTAAAAATCAATTGAATCGCTCTCCATTTCACAAAAAGTCAATAAAGTTTAATAAACTTAATAACTTTGCAATCTAAAATTTAATCGCAATGTTTACTGTCAGTGAGCCACAGCATACTATAGCCCGTTCAGTACAAAAACCGTTGCACGTCATCAAAGTGTCGAAAAAGAGACGTTCGTTTATATCATGTCATTCGATTGCTGCTGTCAATCCTCTGTCAATCACTATGTTAAGCCTCTCTAAACTCAATAAATGTTGAAATTTGTAGGTCGCATTGTATTAAAGAATATAAATATATGTTTAAAGAAAGGTTTCGTAATTAATTTCATATCAAATACAGCTCGTAGGTTAATTAAATATTAAACTCAAACTAACGTCAGTCTTAATAAAAACTTTTTATGTTGGCAAAAATGCGCGCTGTTGCCGCGATTAAAATGGTTTATTTCAGGTTCAGTTGACGTCTTGACATTTTTGGGGTTATGTTGTGACAAAAACTGCAAAGAACTGTGAGTAATTTTTCACAAGCAGTAATGAGTTATCAAAGTTAAAGTCACATCCAAAAAAACGTATAAATGAAACTTAATAATACTGCAATAGTTGATGCATTTACTCCTGATACTATTTACAGCGTTTATGAAGCAAGTATGTATAAGTTCAATATTATACCCAATCAACTGTATTTATTATATTCTGTTACATTATTCTTAATACTTGGCAATTATACATGGACATTTTTTTATAGATAATCATGTCACTTTAGGAATGTTACTACAGTAATTGAAGGAAGAACAATAATTATTCAATGTAGAATGTTCCTGAGTAGTTTACTAAAATATGATACACATCCACAAAGAGGACTTATGGAACTTTCAACAAAAATAAACCACTGTATAAATTTGTTTTTATTAATGAATCCTGAATTTTCCAAAATGGTGCTGTAGGCTGTTCATGTCAAAAGGTATGTTACAATGATAATGTAAAATTTTAGAATGCAAAATTGTTTTTATTCTAGGTATTTTGTATTACATGCTGAGAATGAAAATGGTTATATTGATGAAGCAGAAAGTATATTTTTATATGAATCTCAGTTGAGTTATTATCATGGGGAAATGAATGAAGAACATGGTTTGAAAACCAATTACTTACTATTGAATCTTTCTGAACCTATAATAAATTATGGACAATGCTTTTCGATAATATTAGGTTAATGACACAATATAGAATTCAATCAACAAATGTTGAAGCTGAGCTTATTTATATTACGGCCTAGTAAGTAGATACAAACTATATTTGAACAGTGATCTAGCAAATTATATGTTAGAATTCAGAAGACTACACAACTGGTTTAATACATTCAAAATTCTTACTTCAAATTATACCTAATAGACAATAAATGCTGTTTTACTTTTATTTTTACAAAAATAATAATATAGGTATATTTGAAAAGAAAAGAATTGGTTATTTGAATAGGTACTACTCTTTCAATAAATGTTTTTTTCAGAAACAAACCCCCCAACAAAATACATTGTGGATATGATAGAACAGTATAGTCACAAAGTATTACCTACCATATTTTTAAAAATCCTATTGAGTTAATACTGGCTACTGCCAAGCAAGCCGATAGATGCATTCCATAAGTTGCGGGTTGGAATTGGTTTTGGTTTGTTCGTGAACCTCTCAAATTTGAAAGATTTCTATTTGTCAATTATTGTTCTACCTTATTTAAAACTAATTTATAAATTTGCAATGTTTCTTTTTAATAAAACAATTCCATGAAAATTGGGGTGGCATTATTTATTATTTTATTTTAATCATGATATTCAAAATAAGTAATTCAGGCAGCATTTTCTAAAGGTACATGTATATATCACAAAGTTTTATAAAAACTACAAAGAATTAATTTAATAGTTTTTATTGAATTGAAAGGTCTCATTCGATCAATCATTTATTAGCAATACTTTCAGTTGCGGTAGATGCTGGAGAGCTAAAACAAAATGGTAAATATAAATTTGGATTGATTAGAAGATAATGGAGTGATAAATTATTCACCAATATACTGATAATTATAATATGTATTGATTTCAGTGCTACGATTTAGTCAATCATTTGCATATACCTTCACTCGGAGAATAGAATGGATTTGCTCTCCTTTTCTGAGCTGTGGTGGTGCTTGCTGCACAATTTTCTTTTGCTATGATCAATGATCATATATCTCAGGATGATTTTCCTTGTTGAGAATGACCTACACACTAAAGCTTCACATCCCGGCTTTTCTAAAAAAAATTTAAGATTTATTTCACCAAAATATAAAATAAAATTGCCTACCTTTAAAAAGGAGGTAGATCCAGGTTATCAGAACTTTTTTATTTATAATTTGTCTGTAAACCTTACATCAATCTTTCATATTGTAGTGACAACATTCTAGAAGCCAGCATGTACTTAGGTAATTGTAACCTAAAAATTATATTAGATAATATTTTTTCCTTGATACTATATATACATGCATTTTAAATACTAGAATAGTTCCATAACTTCTAACTAATTAGGTGTGTGGTATAAACATACAAATAAAAGTGTTAACTATTCCATACATACCTTTTTAGTGCTAAAAATAATTCCATAGTTTTTAAAATAAGAATTTCTTAGTGCCGTACGGTTAACATACAAATTAAAGTTTTATATGTAACATCTCTGTATGTAACTGAAATAAGTCGAAGTTTCTTTGCACGCAATAACCATCAATATCTAAACCTAACCTAGAATATTTGATAAACTTCATTTGACATATACTAGATTCTCATATTACTTCAAGGGCTTGGCAACATAGTACAGTTATGACAGATGTGACGTGTAACGGTTTTAATACTGAACGGGCTATATGTTAGTTTCATTCATAAGTCAAAAAACGTATCTATATCTAACAATCCTGATGTTGAAATTTTTATTTAAAACCTAACGGTGGAATAACATTCATAATTAATTTTTGCCAGAATACAGGATGTACAAGGTGTTATAGAAATTACAGAAACAATTTGAATATAATAGTTTTACAAGTTTCGTCATTTAAAACATAGTTAAAATCAGGAAAAGTACTTTTCTTCCCTGTGGAGCAAAATGTGTACTCTCCTCCCAAGGGCGGGAAGTATGAGTTTGCTCCCTGATATGAGGGAGGAAAGTGTGCTTTCTAAAGGGGTAGGAGGAAAAATTATTTACATGCTTGTAGATCGTAATTGACTGGAAAAGTTTTTAAAAAGCCTAATTTTCCTCATTAAGTTTGCTCCTAACTTGGTTTACTTTTATAATCCATTATTGAAACTACATACTTCCTTCTATCGTTCACGTTCCTTATTAGTTACGTTGAGTATGCTCTAAGTTGGTAAAATAAGTCAGATTTTTCATAACAAGGCTCCTACTCTCCCCCACCTCTTATTTTAGTAGTAAAACTTGTTATCTCAAATATATGCAGGAACTTTTGAAGAATTCGATGATTGTTTTTGTTATGCACCCTAATGAAGTACCTAGATAAATTTTGTGAAATTCGGCTTTTTAAAATTTTTAAATTGAATCACACCCTTTAGTGGTGTATCTACGAGTCTGTATATAATTCCTAGGTTTTTCACGTGATCACCTTTGTTCTAAATTTTTTTCCAAAGTTCTACTACAATCCGATCCTAAGACATGGCCAATTATCGTTCTTATCCGTCCACCCGGTACATAATAAAATTGAAAGATTGTGTTTACGACATGAATAGTCATTATAGTCTGTACATCCAACCTACGGAGAAACTAAAATAAAGGTGGTCTAGTACGAATTATACCTCACACAAAGGTACTTGCAAATTCAATGATAATATATAAAAAATAAAATATTACAGTTCTTTGTTGGAACTATTTGACAAATTTCAAGTATCAGTTTAATGTTGGTAAAAGCTGGTAGCTATCAAGAAATAGACATAAAACTTACCAATCCGCTTAGAGTCGGGACAATGAGACATACTCGGAAAACTTGGAAGTAGGATAGTAGCAGCATATAGTGATGCAATCAATTACCGACAAAATCTTCCGCCTGTTATTATTAACAGTATTCGCCATTTAATGTCTTAAAATAATTAAACACTATATATATATCACTTGACGAGTTTGTCCTTCAGTACAATACGATTTTCGTCATTAACGGCCGACATTTTTACAAACAGTTTATTGTACAAAGCAGAAACAATAACTGTGTGACGCTACGCTACTGAAAATCTTAACACCTGATAAGGTTCGATGCAATTGGCGTTTGTCAAAATTTTACCACCAATAGCAGCCGAGTGGGCAGGGCACTATTACTCTGTCTCTCTTAGTTGGTAATTTCTGGGACATCAAGTTAGCTGGCGAATACACGTACAACGAACGGGTGTCTGCTGTTCTACTCTCAGAGTGGATCACCGTACACCAATTAACGACAAGTAGATTCACTTGCGTCGGAATGTTTGAAATTTATGTTACATCGTCTCTCTGGCGTCGTACTCCCCGTAATCGCCGCGCAACCCCTGTACTTCCTCCCACTCTCTCGATTTAAACTCGCCAGAACTCAGCAGACGATAGGCGGGGTAAAGAAATTTTCGGTAACCACTGAATCGACGAAGTGAATTTACTTGTCGTTAGTTACTGTACGGTGGAGTGGATCCTCTTCGATTTAGGGCCGGTTCTACAATTTGAGTATAAACCTGGTATTTGCTATACGTAGGATAACGAGTCACTATTGCGTTCTACATTAGAGGTATATCTTTATTCCAAGTATAAACCAGAGTATAAGTTATCTATTCCAATTTGAGGGTATAACCGAGGAATAAACTTATTCTGCATTTCTATTGGTTGGTTACGCGTGAAAATACCAACAACAATTGCTGTAATGTCTCGCGTCAGAAGATAAGGAAATTGAAGATATAAGACTATACTGATCCTAAAGTATTTAAAGTTAGGTAAAGTATAGCATAAGTTGAATGAGGTTTCTAATTTGAAAAATTTGTTATTTTGAAGAATATGATGAACTGGAATTTCTTATGTGCTTTTGGCTTCAGAAACAGACATGCTGTCTGCAGGCCTTAATCTTCCCTGGAATTAATAACTGTGTCAATTTTTTGGATTCTGAAATAAATTCAATGATATGAAAGTTGAATACCTACTTCAAAAATTCAACCTCTTCACCTCTTCCATTAAGTAAAATAGCACACCAATTTTATTGATTAACATCCTTTTTATTTATAACCAAAATAAGAAAAACTTACATTCTGAAATTAGTGAATTCTCTTCCACACTAATTTATCAAAACAATCCAAGAAATTTGAATTATGGTTATAATATATCAGAATTTCCTGCTTTTCAAAGCGTCAAACGTCAAAACGTTGGTTCATTGGAACTACCAGCGAGATATTCTCGGAATAACTGTACCTGTCATAGAAATCCATTGTAGAACCGACAACCAGTAATTCTCGATATAAATCTAGGTATAAAATATCGAAGGAATAACTATACTGACTTTTATACTGGTATTGTAGAATCGGCCCTTACTGCACGTTTCAATAACCATTGGCGGCACTGCTTGTGTCACTATGTTTCTGCTACTATACAACAAATAGAAAGTGAAATTGAATACATATGGATTAATTATTGGAAGAATATAAAGACGACTAACGGGCCGATAGAAAGGAAAAGCGAGGCGGTCTGGCAATTTTTTGCCCCGTCGGTCCGGTGTACAGAGTGTACACGATATATGAAAGACAATTCTTGTTTTTTAACTTCCCGCTAAGAAAATCAATGATTCTTCCTAATGATTTTCGAAAAATCGGGAAGTTATTGTTTTTACCCCGTTTTAAAAAAATCGAGGTTTCAACAAATCTCGACGTTTTGAAGCCCTAAGAAGCTTTCCTGACTATTTTTACGATGATGTCCGTACGTCTGTATGTATGTATGTGTGTGTGTATGTGTGTATGTAAACCTCTTATAACTTCTGAACGGCTCGACCGATTTGATCGCAGTTGGTGTCATTCGAAAGGGCTTCACCAAACTTAGATTTCCTGTAAGTTGGAACCAATTTAGACCGGTAGATTTCGAGACATTCCAAAAAAAGTGAAAAAAAAAGTTTTTTTTTCATTTTTTCAAAATATCTCCGAATTGGCTGAACCGATCGACCTCAAAAACTAATCAGCTCTTAACCTTGACAACTCGCATCGATCGCCACCAAGTGCGTCAGAATCGGTTGATGCGTTCGTGAGATATCGTTGTCGAAAAAACTAGTAACTCCGAAATGTTTCATCGGATCAATTTTTTTGTTCGAAATTTTTTATAGAGCTCAAAAAACTACATCGATCGCCGCCAACCGCGAGAAAATCGGTTAATTCATTTAAAAGTTATAGCAGTTTGAAAATTAAAAAAATCGTGTTTCATCGAACTTTGATAAGACTTTTGAGCTCGAAGAGCTCAAAAGCATCAAATAGCTCTATCTTTGAGCTCGGAGAGCTCAAAATAACACAAAAATCGCAAATAGCAACAAAATCGCATGCGTTTGAAAATTGAATTTAGCGGGAAGTTGCAGGGATGGCCTTTAAGGTCAACCGATTTCCAAATTTTTCAACTTGAGGTGGCAACAAAAGACAAGCAGAAACGGCATACTGTTACTGATACATAAAAAAATAAAACACCTCATTCTTAAACTTTTTTCTTTGCGTAGTTAAAAGAATGTTTCTTTTTCCCATGTAATGCTAATATTGTAATTTTACAAATACTTTCGTCTCGCCTTTTTACACTATACGTTAAATGTTTTCATTGTATACATTAAAACGCCATATTTAACCACTTAGGATCCGTTTAAAAAAATAATCATAATGAATGAAAACCAATACTCGACTCGGCGATGGACAATGTCCAATGCTATATATTAGGTACCCGTTTAAATTCATTACAAAAAATGCATAAACAAATTAAAAGTCCATTTTGTATGATTTGTTTTTGGAATAGTGGACTGAAAACATTTCGAAAAGCTTTACCCTTTTCAGGACAAGTTATTATGAATATATAAAATGTCATTTGAGTAGTTCCGCTGATCACCTATGAAAACACTTCAACTGTTGAAATTGACAGCTATGAAGAGAGAATGGGTTGAAAAGAGAGTACGGCTGTCTTCGTTTTCAATTAGAAGTTTACTTGCTATAAACCAGAGGCGGGTAGCTGTTTTAAGATACTGGAATTATCACTTTTAAAAACACTATTGACAAATGTAATTTTTGAATAGCACCAACCATTAAACGATAGTCATCTGCTCAAGTTCTCCGGATGTTCTTATAATAATAATAATAATAATCAGTTTTCTGTAACTTAATGTGGCGGCAAATTTGAAATAACTTAATACAAAAGCAAACATTAAAAAAGAAATAAAACGTATTTTTAAATTAAATAATTTTCAAATAGCAAAGAAAATGAACTGGGATAAATTGAAAAGGAATTCAGACAAATAAAATATAGTAATTTACGTAAGTAATGTTTTGCAGATCGAGTTAAGCTTTGGAGAGGCACGCAAGTTATAATATTTTTTAAGACCGATATGAGGTAGTAATAAGTGAATACAAATACATTATCTTTATGGCCAACATATATTTTAACATTGAATATATAGGCTCCATAATGTTCAAGTAGCCAGTTTTTGGGATTTTTTAATAAACTATGCCAAAAAGGCGACCGGCGAGTTGCATCCCAAAAAGTAAAATTTTACCTGAATGAAAAAAGGTGACCGTCGAATAGCATCCGTAATCCAAAAAGGTCTGTTTATTAATAATCGCCTATCATGGTCAAAAGCAGGTCAAATTTTACAGCAATGTTGCCGATATATTATTTGAATCGTAAATATGTTTATAAAAATTGGAACATATATCTGTATCAGATTTGAAAAATGTCATCATATTTTCTTAGTTTAAATCTCTTGAGCTTTTGATTATGGCTAATGTAATCTTAACGAAAGTAGAAAGTATGACGTGTTGAGACCTAACCTAACCTAACCTAACCTAACCTAACCTTTTTTTTTTTTTTGATGGGTGGAAACCTGCTCTCAGGCACCGGGTACTTGCTGTTCCTTTCCCCGGTAGTGTGGGATTTCTCCCCGAGAACGAGCATAACCTCCCTCTGACACTCTGCACGCAAAGCATCAGAACAATGCTGCACCCGATCCAAGGATGACCTCACAAAAACCACCCCGATCTCCACTACTCACTCCCTGAACTCCGGTACCACCTGTAAGGTATATCATCAGAGTCAGGGGTCCCTCTATTTACTTCTTCATCTCCCTCCTTGGCTTATCCTTTCTTCCTCCTCTTTTTTGCTCATTATGGCTGTGACATACCCGTATATACAGTCCCAGTTTCGCTTTGATTCGACCATGATGTCTATTAAATTTTCAGTTTTCAGCTCTTCACCCAACTCCGTCCCCACTTTGAGTCTTTCCGCTGTCCACCTCCTACAGGAGAAGTGCTTGTGCTCGGCATCGTCCTGCTCGCAGCAGTATCGGCACTGCTCGTTGTCCTTCTTCCCAATCCTCATAGTGTATGTACTAAAACTGCCGTGGCCCGTAAGCACCTGGCTCAGGTAGTACCCTAATACCCTGTGTTTGCATTGAAGCCATTTCTCTAGATCCCTAATTAGTGTTTTCGTCCACGCTCCCTTGCTCTGCTCTTCCCATCTCTGTCTCCATTTGTCCCGTATTTCTTCTTGGATTTTACCCTTCTGTTCCCTACCCTCCTTATGAATCCTACTCCTTTCCTCCACTAACAAGTCTATCGGCGGTATTCCCGTAATCACTTGCAGTGCTGCATCAGATGTCGTCCTGTACGCTGAGGCTATCCTCAGTAGCATTTTCCGTTGGACGCGTAGGAGCTTCCTTTTGTGCCCTTCTATTTGCATCGCTTCCTCCCACACTGGAGCACCGTACAGAATGATAGACCCTACTACCCCCCAGAGCAGTTTCCTTTTACCCGATGAAGGACCTCCAATATTCGGTAGCATCCTACCGATTTTGCTCGCTCTATCGCCCGCCTTGAGCACAACCTCTGCCATATGTTTTCCGAATCTAAGGCGTTCTGACAACCACACCCCCAGATATTTCAAGTGCTTTTCGAAGCCTATCCGTGTGTCTCCATTCGAAATGTCCGGCCTTTTCCCTCTTGGTCCGGATAGTACGACCGCTTCTGTCTTCTCTGGTGCCATGCTCATACCCCTTTGTTTCAGCCATCTCCGGATTTTCCAGAGGGCCTCTTCGGCATTATTCTCAACGTCAACCGTATCGGTTCCCATGACCATTAGCGCGACGTCATCCGCAAATCCTACGAGTTTTACCCCTTCTGGTAATTCCATTCTTAGGAGAGGATCGTAAAATAGGTTCCAGAGTAGTGGACCTAGTACCGAGCCTTGCGGTATCCCCGCTGTGACCTCGTAGTGGTCTCCACTCCCCAAATCGACTTTTCGGCCCCTAAAGTACTCGAAAATGATGTTCCTGAGATACTCCGGGGCTCTTCTTCTTATTAGTTCTTCCAGCATGTGCTCGATTGGTACCGTATTAAAGGCATTTCGCACGTCCATCGTTATGAGCACACACCATTTTTCTCCTTTCCCTTCTCTCCTTAAGTTTGTCGCAGAGTTTACCACCTCCTCTATGGCCTGTATTGTAGACCGTCCTGCTCTGAAACCGTACTGATTTGGTGCCAGCCCACCATCCACATCCAAAGCTCTCTCCAGTCTAGCCTTTATCAGGTGTTCGTATAGCTTCGCAGCCGTGTTTATGAGGCAAAGGAGCCTGTAGGAGCCAGGTTCGCCCGGCTGTTTGCCCGTTTTGGGGATAAGAACCAGCTTTGCAGCTTTCCAAGCCTCAGGGAAGGCGTTTCGCGTCAGTAGGTGTTTGCCATACCGAGTATGAAGCCAGGATATTCATCCACCACAATTTTGAGTGTTTCTGTGCCTATACCATCCGGCCCCGGGGCTTTGCCTGCTTTCATCTTCCGACCCGCCTCATGCAGCTCGTCCATTGAAAATGCCTCCACTGTCGCATTCCCTGCTGCCCTGTATCCTAAGATCCGGTTTATATCCCTACATGGGAATAGCGCAGTAACTATTTCGGCTTTCCTCTGCCTGGTAAGGGTGAAAGGGGGCGCGGATCCTCCCAGTCCGCGTACCGCTATCTTGTATCCCTGCCCCCACACATCGTCCTCTAATTCGTCGCACAGTGCCCTCCATCTGTCCCTCTTCGCCCTTTTTATCCCCAGACTAAACGCCTTCCTCTTACCTTTGTACTCATCCCATTTCTCATTCCTCGTATCTCCCCTTGCACGTTTCCACCTCCTCCTTGCTTCTATACATGCGCTGCGCAAAACCTCCGTCTCCTCAGTCCACCAATACTGGCTGGCTTTCTTCCGTCTTTCTCTAGTTCTACCCTCTACTGCCGCTTTCCTGATTATCTGGTAGACCTCTTCGAATATCGTCCCATGCGTCCCCTCCAGTTTAGCTTTAATTGCTTTCCTGAATTTGCCTATGTCCATGCCAAAGATGTACTGAGTTCGCTCCTGCTTTGTGTTTTCCTGTATCGTGAATGCTATGTGTTGGTGGTGCGACAGCGTCTCACAGTCCAGCACCCTCCAGTCTTTGATCTTCTTCGATAAGGCTTTGGTCGCCAGTGTCACGTCAATGAATGAATTGCTGTTTCCTCGAACGAAAGTCGGTTTGCCTCCGTCATTCATGACTAGCATGTCGTTCTTCGCTACCCACTCCATGAGATACTCGCCGCGCTGGTCGCTAACGGGGGAGCCCCATTCTGTGGCCTTCGCGTTCATATCTCAGGCCACCACTGCCTCTCTTCCCGCCACGCTGACTGCTCCCAAAACTTCGTCTATGAGATGTTGGAAAGGGGCGAAACCCACATTTGGTGACACATAGCATCCGTACAGGTCCAGTTTTTCCAGCTCAGTCCTTATATACCCTTGCCCCTTCGTAATCTTCACTACCTGGATGTTCTTGTTTTTAATGAAAAACCCTACGTCCTCCCTCTGGTCTAGAAACCATTCAGTCATTTTCGCCCTTTTTCGATTTGGCTCGCTGACTATGGCGATATCTGCTCCTACCTCCTCCATAACCTTGTATAAGAGGTCCTGGGCCCTAGCGGACCTACCCAGGTTCACCTGCAATATCAGGAAAGCACTGCGTTTACCTGGTCTGCCGAGTTGGCCCCTTGACCCCTTGTCCCCTTGACCGTTTCCCTGTAGATCGGGCATTTCATCCCATCCTCTCTGTGTTCTTCTTGGCATTCCCTGTAAAAAGCAGCGTTTGTGCAGTTCTTGACCATATGGCCTGTTTGCCAGCATTTCAGGCAACAATTGTTGGCGCCGTCCCTCTTGCACTCCTTCTGAGTGTGTCCTACGCCTCTGCATTTATAGCATCTCTGTATTTGATGCCGTCTCCTCACTCGACAGTTGGTCCACCCAACTTTCACCCTGGATATTCCGTCTTGAAGAACGGCAGCCTGCCTGTCTGCATTAATCGTCACTAGGTGATTTCCATAACCCAGCGACCGCCTGGAACTTATTGTTATAGTTCCCCTACCTATCTCTCTACGGATGGCGTCTATCACCTCTGCATCTTCACGAGTCCCCTCGACGTCGTATATGTTAAAAGTTGCCCTACCAGCTTCCCTCATGGTGGCCTCAGAACCCGTCTTGCATTTAATCTGTTCCGTAAGCCTCTGTATGCCTCCCACGATGTCCAACTGAAGGTCACCTCTGTCCGTTTTCCGCAGGCGTTTTACGTCCACACCGCTGTTTGGGATGTCCACACTCTCCTTCATCTGCTTGATTAGGTCGGCATATGTCTTGCTTCCCCGCCTAACCATTATGCTGCCTTTATCTCGGGCCAGCCCCTCCTGCGGGATTACCAGTTCTGCTGTGAGGTCCATGCCTGCTAGTGCACACTCCACTCCTTTCCTTACCCCCTTCCAGTCAATTCCATCCTCCGTGACAAAGGTTACCACGCCCCACTCTCCTATATCCTTTTTCACTTCCGTCATGGCCTTCCTGAGCTCAATCATCCTACTTAGGTAGCTCCCACCATTTCCAGTATCTCTTACCGCAAAAGCTGCCCTGGTGACCTGCTTGCTTCTGCCCCTCCTTGTCTCCGTGTTTGTTCTGTTTAGCACAAAGTCAACATCTTCGTTTTCCTTTACTATCCCTTCCAGGCCAGGGTGGTATCTTTTCCACTCCCCTGTATACGTCCCTTCCAGCAGGATGTCCTTATCCGTGATTACGACTAGATTTCTAATATCTGGCGGCGGTGCCCTGTGTCTGTTCTCCAGCCTGGTCATCTTAAAAACTTCCTCAGGCCATTCCTCGTTTGCAACTTCCGCGAAGCTCTCCTCCGAGGCTCCCCCCTCTAGGCATTTCTTTATCTTGGTCGTAATCTCTTTCTTCCTCCTCTCCCTTTCCTCTTCCATCTTGTCGATGCTAACCTGTGTCCCTGCGTCCCTCTTTGAAACGCCCACCATGGGTTCTTCCACTACTGTCCTCTCTTTGTATTCATTTAACTTTCTGTTTGCCCTCGAGATCATCAGGTGCAGCACGTTTGTTTGATCTTTGATCTCGACCTTTGTGTTGGTTATCTCCCTTGTCAGCGTTACCAGCTGCTTCGACTTTCCTAGTATCCTATCGAGTAGTTCCCTTATTTCTGCCAACTCCTTGCTCTCCTTCTTTTCTTACGCAGGGGGGGAGTCCAAGTCTCTTTTCCGCTTGGCATCCTCCTTCCTGTCACCCTCTTCATGACACTTCTCGTCCTCCATCTTCTTCTTCTTGGGCCTACTCAGCATAGTTGCCTGTGCTTCGCACTCCCCATCACTGAGCTCTATGGTCTCCATGGTCCCCAGAGCAATGCTGGACTTCAGCGTTTCCAGAGATGAGCTATGGTCCTCCCTTTCCCAGCTCTCCATTCTCCTTATGCCCGTTGGTGTCACTGAACCACTAGGGGTGTGAAAACCATCCTCCAATCCGGTTTTATCCCATGAGCCAGGTGTCGCACTCGACGGTGGTGTCCTGACGAGTGAGTCCCTCCTTCCAAAGATTTTATCTTCCTCATTTTCCCTATCGTCCTTGTCCCTTAGTACTTTTTCCACTTCCAAATCCGTTAGCCTTGCGAAGTCATCATCAGTTCCTGTCTTTTTCCTTGGTTTGTCCATCCATATCCCACGAGTTGGGTCGAAAGTATGTCCAGCGTGGCAGTGCGCCCTTACCACGCTAAGGCTAGTACAATGAAGTTTCGCCAGGTACTCCAAGGGGATCGTCCACGATGCTCTAACCCTCGCACCTTTCATACCCTCAGCACGATGCCTTACACCTTAGTACACAGTAAAAAATGAAGGTAAATTTACATGAAGTTTACATAAGAAATGGGTGGAGCTTTACTGTAAATAAAATGTAAATGATTTTTGTACCCTGGATTATAAGCGAAATTACATTGTACTTGTACTTATCTAATATTTTCGTGGTTATACACACATTTTCCAATTTTCCTGTAAGATTACATTGCATTTTTACGAAATATATGTGAATAATCTATCACTCTGAAAATATTTTAATTTATTTTGTGAATTTCAACAATTACTATGTGAATTTCAAAAATTGTTGTAAATGTACATGACGCTTAGACGAATAATTCAGTGTAACTTTACTCAAAATATATTAAACTTTTTTTTTATGTAGTTTTTAAGTAAAATCAGATTAGGCGTGTAATTTTACAATGTGCATATAATTTTACTTATATTTTTTAATAATCTTGTAAATTTACAGAGGATTTTTATATAATATTTATGCAATATCTGGAATGATGTGAATAAATAATTTTAAAATGTAAAATTTAACAGTCAGCATGCGACGTCAAAAAATATTGTGAATATACATGAAATTTTGTTAAATAAAAAATCAGTGTAACTTTATTGAAAATGTATTATAAAATTTTGTAATTTAAATATGTATGGCTTCTAAAGAATATGAAACTATATCGATTCCCAAAAATTCATCTTTTAACAAAAGGGAAAAAGCAATACGGCTGAATATGCGGTTTTTTCGAAAAAATCGATATGATTTTACATCTATTTCTTTTCATATTTGGCAAACTAAACAACTAAGTTACTCTTAACATATTCTTAAAATACATCAAGGGCCTAAAATGTTTTTGTTTTCCAAATATTAGCCAAAACTTTTTTGCTGGAGGTATGGCTTTGCATTGCCCCTTAAAAAGTGAAATTAATTTTAAAAAGCTGTAAACATTTTTCCCCAAATACTATGATTTTTACAAAATCAGTGTAATAGAATTACACCAATTAAGGAATTATACACATAATCAACCTAAAATCACATGATTTGCGTAATTATTACATTACCTGTGTGACCCTATACCTCATGTGATTGGTTAAAACCAATGAGAGACGATTTCTCTTACCGGTGAAACAACAGCGTGGGCCTTTGTTCATTTATCTAATAGTTTGCAGACAAGTTTCACGTGAGTTTTATTGTTTTGCACGATAAATAATTTTTAGGTAAGTTCCTATCATTTCTCAGAAATATTTAGGTGTGAAATATGCGGCACTATTAAAGCAACTCATTATAAATATATAATTCATTTAGGTTTCCATAGAAACAATAAACGAGCTCGATTCCAGTGTAAAAATGCAGGTTGTAACATGATTTTTGTGTCGTATGGTCATTTTAAGAAGCACATTAGTACCCATGTGCCCATAACATTATTACGTAGGTCTATTGAATACACAGTTGACAAGCAATTTTATGGCAAACTTACCAATGTCGATAGAGGTTCTCTTCCAACCATCATGATATAGAAATCAGAGAGGTTTCAGTTGTTTGCAAAGAACCAATATGAAAATTCCAGAAGGCTTAGAAATTCCAGTCCTTGAATCCTTATGTATAACGGAGATACACTTTAAGGAAGATATTTCTCACCTCTATAGGGAGATTAAGGTAAACGAACATTACTATAACTATAATTATTTCGCAATATGAAAGCTGATTCCTATTTAAATAAAATAATATAACAATAGTTTAGTAATACTATAAATTTTCTTTTCAGGAAGATTCAAGAAATGATGTAAAAATTGATAATTGTCACCTTGCATAATTAATATAGGTACGTGAAGTAAAGCAATGTACAAATAAACAAATATTTTTCAAAAAAAAATTGTAAATAAAAGCTTCCTGAACAGCTGATATCCACCAACTATAACATTTTAGATATTATTTTTAAATAGATTGTTAAAAAGTAACATAGGGGAGTTAATTTTTTTTTTCAACTTTCAATATATTTTTACATCCAAACTATTTCATATAAAAAAACTCAATTTTTAGAACCAATTTAATATGGTAAAAAAATACTTAAATTCGAAATTTTTATGATTTTTTTATGGAATAATTACTTATAAAATGTATTCATTTCAGGAAAAAGAATTGAGCTTTTTTTCTTTACAAAAAGTTTAGTTTATTGATTTAGATTCATTGAATTCTACAAAGAACATTTTAAAATACAAAGTATATTGGGTTATTTACCACGTATGACTAAAAAAATATTTCATCCTAAATTTACGTTTTCTCTTGAAACTTGTAATTTCCGAATAATTTTTCACATTTATTTTGCCCATGTGATTACACTGAACTCTTAACAAAAAATGTACAAGGTCTGGCGAAACTTCGCGTCATAGAATTGTATATAGTAATTGTAATTTATAAATGTTTGACAAAGCAAAAATTTTAAATTACTTTCCATCTTTCCATTAAACTGTAGACGATACTAAAACAACCTAAAACTCACGTTGTAACTGAACTAAAGCTATGACAAATGTGCGACTAAGTTTCACCGGATCGATAAAGTGATATAATTTAACCTATAAATTGGTTTTTAGGAGGAAACAACAAAATCTTTTTCGAAAAGGTACCAGTTATAGTTGATTCAAGTTTTCCAGAAGCACTGAAGTTTTGCTTCGCGCTTTATGTCATGTATAATCTAGAATATCCGAAAGATATTTCGTGTGTTCTAGAAATGATTCAAAGATATTTTTTGAAAATTCACCGAGATGGAGGAACCAAATCAAAAAAATTCAACAACTCAAAAAAAAGGTGATTGCTTTAATGAACTCAATAACCAAATCCTCATAAGTAAGTTTTTTGTCACGATGACTAAGGAAATGTATTTTTTCAAAGAGTTTTCATATTTATTTTACCTTTTATATTTATTTATTATAGTTAGGTATTTGTTGCTTGATAGAGAATTATGTACTTTCTGTTTCTCTATTCAGTTTGTCCAAACTTACTATAGTTGATAATATTAGGGAGATATTCGATCAGATATAAAAAATATCTAATATGGAATATGATTCTACTAAAATTTTGAAGAATTTGTTTTGTTCGTCAAATGCCGTGTAATAAATTGTATTTAGTCTCAAAAATGTTAGTTTTTCAAATTTGGATTTTCATTCAAATGTGCAAATAATACAATAATAAAAGGAATAATAATTTTAGGTCAAAATTTAAGTTTTTTACTGTATCCATATTAAAACTATCTAATCAATAATACATGTTTGTCACATCAGAAATTTCAACATTTCATTTGAAAACTTAATTTGGGCACACTGTATATACCTATGATAATAATTAGATAATTAGAAGGCACCTCTAAGTATTTGAATAATAATTTTATTTATGTATTAAACCAGATGAGTTTATTTTTTACGTATTTTATAAATTGTGAATTTATACATTTTATTTCAACAAATTTTTTAAACGCTTAGACATTGTTTGCTATTACCTAATTTAAAAGATTTACCTAAGACAATTTGATACATCAATAACACTTAAACTTTCTAATTTCAGAAGTCTGAGGAAAATGTAAGGTCGATTCATGTAGCGTATTTGAAATATTAAATATTTGAAATATTTAATATTTTAATTTGAGTAATCACGGAATGTCAAAATTTCTAATTTTTCAACTGTTGTGGATGTGTGAATTTTGACAGAAGACAGTTGAAAAATTAAAAAATTTCACATTCTGGGATTATTCAAATTAAAATATTAAATTTTTCAAATATACGGTACATGAATCGACCTTTACATTATTTATGTAAAACAAAATTACATCGATTCTCTGAAATTCACACATTTTAAGTACATTCACATCTTCATTGTATTACTAAAAATTCTATAGCTTTACAGTTATAGGGGAATTTTACATCAACCATGTAAAACAAAATTACACTGATTTTGTAAATTTCACATCTTTAGTGTATTACTAAAAATATCTATACAGGAAATTTACATCAACCATGTAAAATAGAACCACATATATATCCTAAATTTCACATAAATTTAGGAAAGTTATGTTTTTATCGGTAAAATTGTTTAATTTTACAAATATATATACAATCTACATTAATCATGTAAAATAAAATTACATAATTACTGTGAATCTTGCAAATTTACACTTTTTCTGTAACAAAACATACAGGGATGACGTGAAGTTCACACATACGTACAAGTAAAATTAACTTGTTCAATGTAATTATTTAATTACATGAAATATTTGCTTTTACAACAAAAATTTAAATTGTGGGTAAAAAATTATTTCTCTTCAGAATCGTTTCACGTTTATCCTGTGAATTACAAATTACAACAAAAATGTAATATTATATTATCACAAAACTTAAGTATATTTACTTAAAATTGGTTGGTCACCAAAAAGCATGAACCAGAGTGTAAAATGTATCAAAGACTTTTTACTGTGTAGTGGGGATTGTTTATCGAAGTTTACTCCTCTAGGCTTTTTCTCACGGTTGCCTCCGGACGCAGTAGCTTCCACAGCCTACACTACACCACGAACATAGCTGCTTACCCCTATGTTGTTGGTTTTTTATCGAGGTTTACTCCTCTATTCCTTTGATCCGCGGGCAATTTTTCAGGTTCCTATGCTGGATCCTTATCCATCACCTATACCGAGGGTTGGTCGGTCATGAGTCCCTTACAGCGCTCAAAAGCGCCGGGCCCTGACAATGTTGAGAAACGCACGGGACCCCAGCGCTGAAAAGCACGAGTCCCATGACTGACCACACCTTGAGCTGTTTTTTGGCTTCACTCCTCCCTTCCCGTCCTTACGGCGCGAGAGGGGAGGAAGTTACTGAGCCACTCCACCTGCGACAAGGTCCTACAGCTCCTAGGAGTGGAACCTAACCTAACCTAACCTAACCTAACCTAATCTAACCTAACCTAACCTAACCTAACCTAACCTAACCTAACCTAACCTAACCTAACCTAACCTAACCTAACCTAACCGAACCTAACCTAACCTAACCTAACCTAACCTAACCTAACCTAACCTAACCTAACCTAACCCAACCTAACCTAACCTAACCTAACCTAACCTAACCTAACCTAACCTAACCAAACCTAACCAAACCTAACCAAACATAACCAAACCTAACCTACATAAGTGGATAATGTATAAATTAAATTAATATATTATTCACTATATTGCTATAAAACTGTATTAGCAGCAGTTTTGGAAATAAAATTTAGTATCAATTACGATATCAGAATAAACATGACAACAATGCCCGCTTTTATTTAATTATCTACCAGTTTCAGACACAATATTAAATTAGTTGACGGGATGCAACTCAGCGGTGAAACGGATGCAACTCAGCGGTCAAAAGTTTGGCCTGCTCAAATGGGATGCAACTCACCGGTCCCGGCCAAAAGAACTGCTTCATTTACACTTTTTACTTTTCGTACCAACAGTAATATTTAAATACAAAGTATTTGCTGTTTCCAAAAGTTTATTTTCTTTGTCAGACAATTCAAAATCTAAATCCATATTTTCGAATTTGTGAACTTACTAAACAAGTTTGACGTAAACAATTAAATCAAGGAACTGTCGCTTGATAATAAATCGTAACGATATTACCTACCATAGTAACGAAATCAAGGCAGAGACCGTATTATCTTGACATTCAATAAATTTTAAACTTTTCGAATCGATTCCTTTGCTTAGACTATACCGTGAGTCGAATACCCCATTAAATGTAAGGGGCATCGACTAAGTGTTTGCCCTTGGCCTCCAAATGTGGCGGGCCTGCAAATGTGGCGGGCCTACTCTGGTTCTACTCTACTCCAGATATTTGCTCTACTCTAACCAGACAAATCATTTGCTAATTATTTTAAATGAGGAGGTACAAAAACCGATGATGCTGGGTGATCTAGAAAACATAAAAAATACACAAAATTGTTTTGGAAGACCGTAAAGTGAACTTGCGGGAAATAGTCGATAGCTTAAATATATCAGAAGGCAGTGTCTTCTCTAATATTTGTCCTTGAGATAACTTTGTTGTATACTCTATTTGAAAAAGGCAGAGAGAGCAATAAACCCTTGTAAAATGACCATTCCAAGGGCGTACCTGCTTGTGATTCTAAAAATCTCAATAATTGTGAATTTTATATTTAAGCAATATCCTAAAATCATGTGAAGTTATTTTCACGAAAAATGGTTCTGACTCAATAATAGCTTATTTGGGTTTCGCCATTATTTCTGAAATTGGAAGAGATAAATTGTGGAAAATTCTGCAAGAGATGAATTTTAGATGGAAAAAAGCGAACAGAAAGTCGCTTTTAATCGAAAAAGATGTAATTGTATGGTGGAGACGGAATTATTTGCAATCAAGAAGGGACTTTCGCAATGAAAATGGAAAAGGAAAATGACTGATAATTACGAAGATATGAATGCTGATGTTTAGATGTTTTTGGGAATATTTTTCACAAATGATAACTCTAATTCCGCCCAACTCGGTAACGGACAACGCTCCAAATCACTCAAGGAGATTTGAGAAGTTGCCTACCACCGCTTGGAAAAAAGCGGGAATAATTTAGTGGACGGAATTATTTGCAATCAAGAAGGGACTTTCGCAATGAAAATGGAAAAGGAAAATGACTGATAATTACGAAGATATGAATGCTGATGTGTAGATGTTTTTGAGAATATTTTTCACAAATGATAACTCTAATTCCGCCCAACTCGGTAATGGACAACGCTCCATATCACTCAAGGAGATTTGAGAAGTTGCCTACCACCGCTTGGAAAAAAGCGGGAATAATTTAGTGGCCTTTAGATAAAGAAATTACATTCAAAGAAGATATGTGAAAAAAAGAACTGCTGGCAATTGGAAATATACATAAACATAGTTTCCTAAGATATACTATTGAGGAAATGATAAAAAAGCGGAATATTATAATACTTTGACTTCCTCCTTACCATTGCGAGCTAAACACTATAGAGTTAATATAGGCTCAGGTGAAAGGATTTTAAATTAAAGATATCCGTGCACATTTTAAAGAAGCTCTGGAACAAGTTAATGCAGAGAGATGGCGAAAATGCAGAGAGAATGTGGAAATTAGACAATTTAATGGAACAAAACATAGAGCCAATAGTTATAAAGTTTGGACCAGATGAAAATTCATCAGATTTTTCATTTTCCGATAACTCATATTTCGTGTTCGAATAATATTAATAACCCCGTTTTGTAAATGAGATCAATAGTTCTAGTGAATCATAATATAAAAATAATTGATTATTATAAATATTATTATAATTGACTCTGTAATGAACGTATTATTATTAATTGATATTGTGTTATATGACTAGTCTTTGTTACAATCATGTTTTTCATTTAATATTATACCTACTGACAGCCCTACCTAAAAGTACGGCTACGCCTGCAATTTCAAGCATCCCTAAGATCGGATTTCTATTTGTATACCGGCGTTGTACAGGGTTGGGTGGGCAAATAAAAAAATAAAGATTTCAATTATAATGTAAATCATTTAAAATTTCTGAAGTTTTAGATGCCAGCCCTGTAAGGGTTTTGAATGTTTAATTACTCTCTATCTATTTCAAACAGACTATAAGTGGGTAGTTAGGTAAATTTTATTATTCGAATGAAATAATGTAAGCTCTTCATGATAACAATTGAAATATAGATAAATAATACACTCTAGAATCATGTAAAACATTGTTATTTCATAACTATAACACTTCAATTTTGTATCTTTTAAAAATGACAAGATAAATATTTAATTTATTTTTACTGGTGGTGACATCTATAGGAATATATCGATCACTGGATTATTTGTACGAATAGAAATCACTCTTTTTGATATACACGGAGTTAAATAGTATTAGTTTGGTTTCCTCAAACTAGATGACACTACAAACAAATCGCCATTTTGTATCCAGAATATTAATGCTTTTAGTTTAAGTCTCTGCTTCTCTTCAATAGATGACACTAGGCGATATTTTATTATTTAAATTTTTCTATTTTTCTTCAAGTATAAATTTAGAGCATTTAATACTAATATTTTCATGTAAAAATTCAGAATCGTACTACGTAAGATTTCATTCACAAAAGTTAATGTATACCACCTTTGTTTACATGTTATGATGTTTTCAGCTCAGCATGTTGAACTTGATGAAATTTATGAAGAAGGAGCAAAAGTAACTGATGGCCTGCAAAATTGCCTCAAATGGTTTCAACATTGTTACTGTTTACAATAAGTTCGTTGCAACTGGCGATATAACCCAGAACCGTTCTAGGTGTAGTTCGCGAAAGTGCTATACCTATTTCATTCGCGTTCAAACAGATTTTAGTATTGATCTTGGGACGGTACAGGAACACTTGGGTCTACCCTGACCGTTTAATTTTGTAGCCCGCATGCACGCATGCGGATTTTATGATCAGTTTTCCTCCTCCTAATTTATCGAGAAGGGCAAGGAAAATCATTGAAGAAGCTATACTGAAGGGAAAGGGTGAATGAAATGTTTATTTTTCCTTCCCCTTCTTCAAAAATTAACCAATGATCTGTTTTAACCAAGAAAAATTATGAAACTTATTAGAAACAAAAACAAGTATCAGTTCCTAATTACCTATTCTAACCTAAAAATTCAAAAGGATAAGACGAGGCAAACTGATCATGAAATGCGCATGCGTGCTTGCGGGCTACAAAATTAAACGGTCAAACTAGACGCAAGTGTACAAGAACTACCTTCTGATAGGGGAGATAGAGTTGATGTGTCCTCCCTAATACGAGTTTGCGCACTACACAGTACTCGATACGATTCCAAGAACGGTTCCTGCCTATCCTTATACAATGATAAAACTAATTCCTCAAGTTAATATAACAACAGCAATAATATTTTTATTATCAGTAAAAAATAGTAACAATATAAATCTCACAATAATAAGTATACATATTAATCAATAACTACTAACTACAACAATATTAATACATTAATAATATAACAATAAAAAACAACATATACTGAATAATTAATTACAGAAGTAAACCTGAAACGAAGAGAATAAGGTAATTGTGCAGAACACGTGATTCTCGATTTTAACAAAAAGTTTTGTGACAATCTATAGGAATTGCTTTTATAATTAATGTGTATAAAGTAAAATTTGTCGGAAAGGCGTATTTTACGGAATAGGGAGTGAATAGGGGTGCTGGGTGGGATAAAAAAATGAGAAAAATTAGTCTTAAATAAAAATTCCAGCCAAAAATGTTATATTCACAGTGTTGCCAGATTTCTGAATAATCCCTAATCCAATGAAATTTTTAAAAAATGGTGCAAAAGCTATTCTACGCAAAATATAAGTTATATGTTTACAAATTCAACACATATCGCTTCTCGACCAACTGACACAGATCAAAGTGTATATCTAACAATATCAGAAAAACTGGAATACCAAACCTAACCAAATCTTACCTAATCAAACCTAATCCAACCAAACCTAAGCAAGCTCTACCTTATCAAACCCAACAATACCAAACTATATCATACCAATTCTAATTGAATACTATAAAAATAGCCAGGAATGAAATTCTCAAAGAAATATTAATAATAAGTTTTAGAACTATCGACTATACACCAATCAAATATATTGCAAATTATATTACCTATTTACATTTTTCGTAGAATAGCTTTTGCATCATTTTTTTTTAAATTTCATTGGATTAGTGGATTATTCAGAAATCTGGCAGCACTGTAAATATAACATTTTTCATTTGGAAATCTATGATTTTGGGCATTTTAAGACTTTTTTTTTCATTTCTTTATCCCACCCAGCACCCCTATTCACTCCCTATCCCGTAAAATACGCCTTTCCGCCAAATTTTACTTTATACACAATAATTATAAAAGCAATTCCTATAGATTGTCACAAGAATTTTTGTCAAAATCGAAAAGCACGTGTTCTGCACAATTACCGCACTGCACTGCACAATGACCGGGAATATAAATATAGGAATAAATACTAAAATAGATATAAAGAAAATCGATTTCAAATATATTCATCAACACCGTGAATATCGATTGAATTGTTGAAGTTAATTCAGTGCTTTCTGTTTATAAAAAGACGTATATCTAAAAGTACACAATAACATGTCCCTACCACCTTCGCACGAACAATTTATATATTTAAAATCAAATATCTCCGTATTGAAAATTTTCTCATTTTTCATTTAATTCGAAGTATCTGATAAATCCTCCGAATTATCCGATTCCACATTTTGAATGATCCGTCTACGTCTACGTTGACGCATCTGTATTTTAGGTGGAATCATTCTTTTTAGAATTGCATTTCGCTTATCACGTAATTCTTGTTTCTGTTGTTCGTTGAAGAAAAATTCCAAATCGTCAGAGTCCATCTCCAACACATCCAAATCTCTATTCAAGTATCTCTAAAATAATTTAAAAAATAGCACATAAATAAAATATCCAAGAAGTTAAATTTCCTACCTGGAATTTTTCCATTCGATAGATTTGTTCATTTTCAGACCAAGTTGACAGAAATCTATATATTCTAATTATAATATCCAAAACTTCTTCGTCTTTAACGAAAAAATGCTCAAACAACGCATATATACGTTGTTTGAAATTCGCTGGAAACGAATCCCTTTTTATACGCCACCACTGGTACTTTTTACAATACACCAATTTGCAATAAAATTTTACATTCGATCTAACGTATTCCACTACATCGCTTGGTTTAAAATGAAATTTGATCTTGATGTTATTGCAATACAAAATGTACAGACCTCTCAACTGAAAGATGGAATGTGACTTTGACCTGAATATTTCATTGAATAATTCTTGCCTGTTTCGTTGGCTTTCTGATGCTTGTATTTCTTTTTCCTTGTGTAATCTTTTAAGATTTTCTGCAACAAATAAAAGAATAATTTATTGTAGGGATGCGGTAAACTATACGAAACCACGAATTTTTGACTGATTTTGCAAAAAATCAATAGAAGGTATAGTTTATCCAAAATCAATTGCAGAAGCGACCAGCACGTGTGTACCGACTTTTTCGTTTGATTAGGCATATTTGCCAGCATATCATGCAGATCAAAGGAAAAAATCGGCAAATGTGTTCGCGGTAAATTCAGAATTTCCAGAGACAAATCCAAAAGGACCTTTTTTCACCATTCCTATGGAAACTAGGTATTTCGTTCGATATTTTCAATAAAGCACAATTTAAATGTGTCACACTGTACAGGAAATACAATATAATCATATTTTCCTTAATGCAATATTTTATAAGCTGTATTAATAAATGAGTGACATGAAAATATTTGTTTGTTAAATGACAGATAACGGCAACTATAACTAGAAGTATGATTATTCAGCTCCCTAAAGTAGCAAAAACTAAACTGTTAATAGTTAATATGAAAAAACGGCGAGTTTTCAAGTTTTTACGATATTTTTGTCCAAAACATATAGTTGTGAGTTAAATTAATTTGCATCGTTTCATGTTAAAATATCAGTGTACGGCAAGGTCTCTGTGATGATTGAGAGCCCAAAAAAAAGCCATAAATCATTTCTAGTCTTGACCCACCCACAACCGAACAATTGATTCTCATTGGCGCAATGTAGCTTCCGATTGGCCTTTACAAAATTCTCTTCAACTGCGAGTCCACATGGACGCGCAGAGTAGGCTTAGTCCATTATTGTTATTTACGATACATTGTATTCTGAATAAGAATTATACAGGGTGTTTCATTAAGAATTGTCCATATAGTAACTGGAGAAACCTTAGCACGAAATATGAAGATTTAAGCCAAAACACTTATATAAAATATTCCTCCTAACCGAGATATAGGGTGTTTTATTTTAAATATTCTAAATGATTTTAGCTCATAGTTTTGACACCTTCCAATATTTTTTGTTCATACTTGGCAAAGAGTTTACACATGTTAGGACAACAAATTTTATCATCAAGGTAGTTAAATTATTAACGACAATCATGTGAAATAAGCAATAAAACAAAATTGGATATTTTAAACATTACCTTTAAATGCAATTAACTCGAAAACTATTCACTCTATCGCATTGAGACAAAAGGATGATATTTACACGAAGAATAAAAAAAACATGCTGAAACGATTATTACGACAGTGGCATAGATTGTAGGGGGATAAAAGAAAGTATCCATCGCACGCCTCTGGTAATAGAGGAAAACTTTCTTTTACCACAGTTTAAAGTAACCCAACATGTGTAAACTCCTCTTTGCCAAGTATGAACAAAAAATATTGGAAGGTGTCAAAACTATGGGCTAAAATCATTTAGAATATTTAAAATAAAACACCATATATCTCGGATAGGAGGAATATTTTATTTAAGTGTTTTGGCTTAAATCTTCATATTTCGTGCTAAGGTTTCTCCAGCTACTATATGAACACCCTGTATATCTGTTAGCTGTTTCTGTGATTAAGATTTTGGGTGATTAGAATTATTTTATTGATTAAGACTATTTTGTTGGTAATTATCAAAATTATGGCTTTTTGGCGACCATTCGAAGAGGAAGATATTGTTATAGGTATATATTTTATAAATATGGACAGGAAATATTTCACCTTTTATACTGAAAAAATGTATTCAACAAATGCAACTAAATTAGGTTCTAATTGTTGATATCATGTATTTTAGAGCCTGAAATAGTTCCATCTGGTAGTAATGATGTGAGCTGCAGTAAATATAGTAAGTTGATTGATTGTTGTATGTACAAAACAAGAATTTTTTTTTTATTCGGTTATTTAACGTCGGTCTATTTCTGCAACTCAGGCTAATCACCGACGCCGGGAGCACTCTACCCCTAACTGGAAATTTTGCCGAATCCACTAGTGCTCCAACCAGTGGTAGGGATCTTTATCGAGCCCAACATCCATGGACTCGGGACCTCGGTTTTACGTCTCCTCCGAAAGACGGCATATCTACATTATACCTCGTGCTCATTGGTATAATGCCTGCGAGCTATGATATGCTACTTACACTAATAGTCTAAAGTGCACCCTAGTAGTCTAAAGTGTTTTGCTGCAGGCCGTACGGGCTCTACGACGGTGTTTCCCCAGTGGTCACCCATCCAAGTACTAACCTCGCTCGACCTTGCTTGGTTATAATTATCGCATCAGAAGCGTTCCACTACACAAGAATATTATATTGTTAAAATTTTTTACTTAAGGTTCTGAAAGTGAAGAGGAGGGATTTGAGATAATAGACAAAAAGAAATTTGGTATGTTTTTGTAGCCATCTACGCAAAAAGTGATACAAAATATGTTCGGGCAACTGAAAAAAGAGAATAATGGGTCAAAACATGGAGTTGCTGAAAGAATACACAAATTGACAAAAGTTTCAAAAAGATCCATTATTACAATTATCGGTAAAACAACTATTACTCATCGGAAAAAGAGAGTACAGACATTGCTAGTGCGTGTGGATCCCGCAATAATGGAAAATCTTAGAAGAAAAATATATGAGTTTTACGCCAGTAATATCGTTCCTACATTTAAGATGATTAGAGAAAAATTATAGGAAATTCCTGGTTTTCCTTACAAAGCAGATAAAACCGTTAAAAAGATCTTGCACTCTTGTGGGTTTCGGTTTAGAACATTAAATAGCCGTCAAAAAATGATGGAATCATAGAGCTTCGACATTCTTATTTACAAACAATTACGCATTGTCGACAATTACAGAAAAATATAATCTCGATGAAACGTGGTATGATACCCATGCTGTTATCAAAAAATGTTGGCATGATTGGACTCCAAAGTGTTCATTAAATGCCCCTTCGAATAGAGGAAAACGAGTTATTATTGTCCACGCGGGTAATGAACATGGTTTCGTTAACAACGGCTTATTGTTATCTGCCAAAATTATTTCAAGCTGTTCAGCAGATTACCATCAAGATATGAATGCTGCGTTATTTATGAGAAATGGTTCGAGGAACAGTTAATTCCAAACATCCCGGGAGGTTCTGTAATAGTTCTGGATAATGCTCCTTACCATTCCAGGCAAACTGAAGAAATTCCTAAACCAAAGGCTAGGAAACAAGTAATTGCAGATTTTCTGCAAAAAAATGGGTGTCAACATTCCAACACAGTGTCTAAAAAAAGATATGCTAAAATTATTACGAGAACTCAATTTAAAACTCAAATATGTAGTGGATGAATTTGCCAAGCATGGTCATGAAGTGGTTCGTTTACCCCATTACTATTGTGTGTTTAATCCCATAGAGTTAATTTGGTCTAACATCAAACAGGGAATAAGAAAAAAATGTTTCGCCAACTCTATCTGAAAGTGTGATTAAACTTATCAGAGATATTTTTTCTGAGGTGAGCCCCGATGTGTGGTATAATTGCGTCAAGCATATAAATATGTAGAAGAAACCTATAGACAACGTTTTCCTGTTCATTCATTTGTAATTGAGCTGGATGACACATCGAGTGAGGAAGAAGGCTCACCGGATGATTAACTAATTTTTCTACTATTATGGGTACCTATTATACTTATTGTAATATTTTCTGACATTTGGCAATCATTTTTCGCAAATTCACATTATGAGTCTGAAACCGGCCCTGCTTCTAGATTTCTTTACTCGCCGACAAATTGTGAAACGACGCAAATTAATTTTACCTACAAGTATATAGTTAGGCTCCTTTCGTTCTATACTGCCCGAGTCACATAAATAAATGACGTGGAAATGATTGTTTGATTCCATGGGCCTGTTTAAATCACATTATCATTGCCGTTGCTAAGTAAAGTCTGGGAGATTAAAAAAAAATGCAGAAAAAATTATGTTTTTAATGCCAGGCATTAAAAGTCATTTTTACTGCCTAGGCAGTAAAAGTGTAACTTCTTTGATCAATAAATGTCACTAAAACTGACGTTTAATGTCAATCGGAGAAAAATGTTTTTTTTCCTATTTTTCTCTGGAAATTGTTAATTCACCGCAAATTTTTTTACGGATTATCTTCAAAATAGGTGAGTACTATGGATTTTTTGAGAAATGAGACAATTAAATTCGTGGTTTCGGACGCACACGAGTTCCCGTCAGGAAATTCAGTCTACCTGTTCCATAATTAGGGTACGTTAAGCCTTCACTCGAGTTGCCGTATGGGTGAAAACTGACCTGCCCAAAAGGTGTTTATAATAATTGTAGTAAATTCTCTGAATCATCTGATATTTAGCTATGTATTTATTGCATATTGTAATAAGTGGACAGTAAAAGTTTTAAGGGAGGTCCGTTTTCAGATGTATGAAATAAGAAATACCTATAGTTATAAATCTTATGTCTTATGTTTGGCACTCTTACACGCTATTATTTTACATGATATCATTCTTGGAATAAAATTCGGAATTTTAATTCTACAATTTTATTGCGTACTACTACTGTACTGAGTCATAAATACATACATGTAAAGAAGCTAACCTAACCTAACCAGAAGGGGTTTACCCTTTTCACTTAGTACTACTTCAAGCATTTTGTGCATCACTATAGCGTACGACAACAAATGTTCGGAAATATGTACATTAATAAACTGGCGTTTCGAAGACGACAACTTAATATATATGTTTCCAAAAGAAAGAAAGATATATTCATAGCAATTAGTACTGACACACCCCCTAGCCACCCCAATAGGTTATTCAACTTTTTCATTAGAATTCAGGATTACGATTTACTGGAATTTTCAGAACTATTTAGTTTACCTGGAAGCGGATTAAATAAACTGGACGGCAATTCGAGTGCGGGATTGAGATACCTGCAAGTGTCGGACGGGAACTCATGTGTATTGCACCGATGGCTTCGTATAATTCACATGACCCTTATTGTACCGAGTAGACAAATAAGAATGACCGTCGGACTTATCTTAGGATAGGATTGAAGTAGGTAGGTACATCATTGGGAAACATTTTTATAACATAAATGAACTCGAGAAAAACCTGGAAATTATTACAGACTTGTAGGTCGTAATTGAAATGAGGCAATGAGCATAACAAAAACAATCATTGTATCCTTAAAAAAATTCTGCGTATATTTGATGTTTTTATCTATCTACTCAAATAAGAGGTGGGGGAGAGTGGGAATTAATTACCAACGATAATATCTGAAATTGTTGTATAGGTAAATCATAGTCTACTTGATTTCAACAGGCAATTCATTACCTACTGTAAAGGTGGGAACAGACCAAGCAAACATTGTTGTGCAACAGTTGAACAACAGGTAGGCAACTGTTGGCTAACTTGTTTCCGTGGGGAGAAAACATTTTCGACAAACTGTTGGGCAACATCGACCAGCCTGCTTTCTCCGGTGTTTGTCCAGTGTTCGTTCAGGCAGGCACCATGAGCGACGAAGAAGATGCGTTTTTAGTTATGAAAATAAAAGTATCTCGAAGAGGCTGTAGAAAGCGAAGGTGGTGGCAAAGAAGTATATACGCTAACAGAGAACAACAGTTTTTACCAGAATTGAGAATGGAGGACAGCATGTTGTTCAATAACTTCTCTCGCATGGATACAAGTACATTCGAAAAACTCATTGTAATGATTGGGCCTAAAATTGCAAAAAAAACATACGGACTACCGAGAAACAATATGTGTCAAGACGAGATTACTGGTAACTTTACGGTTTTTAGCCACAGGAGATTCGTATGTCAGTCTAATGTACCTTTTTCGCATATCGAAACAGTTAATTGGTACTTTAATTCCGGAAGTATGCGAAGCGCTAATAGAAGCTTTGACGGATCAGATCCAGGTAACAAAAATCAAAATATTCTTCTATTATGTATTAGAATAAGTAGGTAGATGACATAATTTATTAATACAATTGCGTATAGTTATCCTCCGGTTGGTTTTGGGATACGAGTACAGCGTCAATAAAGCTATGTTCCTGCGGCTCTATTAAGACAGCATGTTGAACGCTATCTGAATATGATGGAGTCGTGACTGGTGATAAAGAACTTGCCGTAGATACGGTTAGTGGCGTCTCTGGATTAAACTGACCTTGTGATTGGTAGATCATTTGCATATCAGCTTCATGGAGAAGACAATTAATTTTATATTCTACGTTAGCTCGAATAATTGCATTATACGTTCTTAATTTATTTGCTACGTGTTCGCCATACACGTCAAAGCTGTCCCTCTTTGATCGGTTGCTTGTTAGTGCTTTTATTGCTTTAAAAGCTTCATCAATTTGAGGATCAGAGGAACTGATGGAGCGCTTCCCCGATGTTTTCTTTCCTGGTGGTACCAACTGCCTCACGGTAAATTAAAATCAAAAATCGACGTGTTTCAGGATTATTTCTTAAAATGATTTTGTTCCATACTTTACGGACACAGTGTATAGGCGGGTACAGATTTTCAATACAGTATATTTGGGAGGTGGTAGAGAATCGCAAAATAAGGAAACCTTTCTTAATAATAAAATTGTTGACTACGTTGGACATTTTTCATTGAGTACCTATTTTTTTTTCAGTTACCGGCTTCACCCGAGAAGTGGCTTCAAGTTGCCCAGGAGTATGAAGACCTGTGGAATTTTCCTCAATGCTTAGGAGCAATTGATGGGAAACATGTCGTACTACAAGCTCCTTTCAAAAGTGGAAGTGAATATTTTAATTACAAGAACACTTTCAGTATTGTCCTTATGGCAGTAGTAGATGCCAAATATACATTTTTATATGTGAATGTGGGATGTCAGGGACGAATTTCCGATGGTGGAGTTTTCAAAAATACAGATTTTGCAAAGAAACTTAACGCTGGTACATTAAATTTGCCACCTGCAAAACTGCTGCCAGGACAACAGGACAGCACAACTCCTTTTGTGTTTGTTTGTGACGATGCGTTTGCTCTGCAGGAGAACTTGATGAAACCATATCCAGGAGAACATGCAAAGGGGACTTTCCAACGTTCATTTAATTGCAGGTTGTCACGAGCAAGACAAGTAGTTGGAAATACTTTTGGAGTTCTGTCAGCTGTGTTTCGAGTTCTGCGCAAAGCCATGCTATTGCAACCTGATAATGCTGAAAAAGTTGTTCTGGCCTGTTGCTACTTGCATAATTTTTTACAAAACAATAAATCAACCACAGTTTCGTACAGTCCGCCTGGAACCTATGTTAAAGAAGATATATCCTCCGGAATTTTGACTCCTGGATCCTGGCGAAACGAACCAGAACCCTCAGGAACATTTTTAAATGTAAAGAGGATTGGTAGAAAAGCAACCAGAGTAGCACATGAGGTCCGGGAACAATTCGCGCGTTATTTTTCAACCACTGGAAGGGTGCCGTGGCAAGACAAAATGGAATGAAAAATAATATTGTTTGTGTTAATGTTATAATGATTATGTGAAAACGCAATAAAAAAATAATGCTTACTCACCTCGACTTGAGTATCTCTCGTATGTCTCGGCTTATTCTTGTCTTTTAAAAACATTAAATGTTTATAGCCAAACCAATGAGAGACATACAATTCACTTGTTCCTTGGCCGGTTTTTGTGGCACTTTTGATACATTCTCGTCTGAATTGATTTTGCAGAACTACTTACTTATTAAAATGTAAAATTGCCCCGTATATGTGTCTACACTGCAGAAGCTGTGTGCGCACTGTTCGGCAACATCTCCTTTGAAGTACCGCCTCGGGAGCGAACACCCACCATCAGTTCGGCAACAGCTGCACAACTGTTGTGCAACTGTGGCGCAACACGTACACACTGTGTAAACTTGTGTGTTTCTCGAGTGTTGTTCCACTGTTGCACAACAATGTTTGCTTGGTCTGTTCCCACCTTAAGAGTTAAGATATATCGAATATGGATATTCCCAAGCATTTTCCATAAGATACATTTTTCATCAAGTTTTTAATAAAATTCATCCAATTGAAATTATTTAGGCGAAATTCTATCTTTCATTTATTATTTTCAATTGGTATGGTTTTTATCGAGGCCATTTTTGTTGAAAAAATTTTTCCAATGCTGTACTAGAATCCAATCCTAAGATATGGCCGACGGTCGTTCTTATTTGCCCACCCGGTACAATAAACTGAATTACACTCGCAGAAAAAAATGTTCAAAATATACGAAAGGAGTGCGCATTTGGGTTTTTTTAAATCTCATGTTTTATGAGACATCTTGCATAATACAAATATTCCTGAATGCTGTTCTGTATTCAAATTGATTTAACAGTTGAGTGATATTTATCCTCAGATTAATTTTGTAGTTATACTCTAAGTATTTATCACTGAACGATTTAACTTAATGTCATCAAAATTTAAAGAAAACTTTTTTAATATTTCGTTTTGTTAATAAAAAAATCACTTACCAATTAGTTGATCCTCACTGGAAGTTGTTTGTAAATAAGAGGATTCACTGTTGGACATTATTTCATTTGTTGTGAGAACTGTATTAACATTGAATAAAAATGTGACATTGACGGTAGATCAAATAAAAAACCGCACGAACCTAATCAAAAATCAAACCTCCTTGAATATTTATGTACATATAAATTTTTGCTTCCAGTTTGTAAACTACGTCTCTTTGTTTGCAACTTGCAAGTGAAAAGGTTTGCACAGACAGATGTTGAAATTTCCAAAGACGTAAATTATCGTTCATACGAGTAGGTAACAAAAGTTCCAAACAAATTTAACCTTGAGCTTCTTATTGGGTCAGTAAAAATGTTGTTTTTATTCATCCTATTAATTTAATCTACCAGCAGTAAGTCCTCTATTTCTCTCTTTCAATCTTCTTCGCGTTTTTATTATTATTAATAAATTTTTTCCTCCTCCTATTATTATTTGTCTCAATATTTATTTGAAAACTGATAGGTAGGTACTAATATTTTGTGAATTTCTCTTTGGTTCTTTTTCGTTTAGCCGAAACAGTTGAGTAAGAAATTTTTGATTTTTTAGAAGAAAATAACAAAAATATTTCTGCGGATCATTTTAAAGACTTTAGATAGAATAACCGAAATCAGTTACATGTTACATGAAAACGTGTACATTCTAAACGTCTTTCTAAATATAAACAGGCAAACATTCTTGCGGAAATAGGTACGTCATTTTAAATCGTTGCAAGTGATATTTTTTATACTAAGAAATGCAACGCCCAATTGTCGGGTTTTCGCCGATATATCAAATAAATGATACGATATGGAGTGAGTTGTATCTGGACGTGTTAGGAACAGCATTTTTTCTACGAGCAGACGGAAGATGTAAAAAAATATCATATAACTAGAAGACCCGACAGACGTTGTCCTGTCTTAACATCTAGAAGACCCGACAGACGATGTCCTGTCCTAATATTGTCTTGTCAATAAAATATTATGCAAGCGGTCGTTTTCTGCCCGCTGAGTGGAGTGCCAGAGTAGCTTTTGTTTATTTCAAACTTCTATAAATGCCATCCTTACAATCAGCTAATCTCCAAGTAACGATAACTATACAAAAATTTTAAATTTTAATTTACGGCCATTTTTTGTCCAAAGTAGAATTTTTTAAAATAATTTTTACCCGCTGAGTGGAGTGTCAGAGTAGTTTTGTTTATTTCAAACTTTATAAATGCCATCCTTACAAATAGCTAATCTTCAAGTAACGATAACTATATATACAAACATTTTAAATTTTAATTTACGGCCATTTTTTGTCCAAAGTAGAATTTTTTTAAATAATTTTTACCCGCTGAGTGGAGTGTCAGAGTAGTTTTGTTTATTTCAAACTTTATAAATGCCATCCTAACAATTAGCTAATCTCCAAGTAACGATACCTATACAAACATTTTAAATTTTAATTCACCGCCATTTTTGTACAAAGTATAGAATTTTTTTTAATAATGTTTTTTCCGTGCAATTTTCCTAAAAAAGTATCCTATGTCCGTCTCCTGGTTCTAAGCTACCTCCCCACCAATTTTCAGCCAAATCGGTTCAGCCGCGCTTGAGTAATAAATGGTGTAACTAACACGACTTTATTTTATAAATATATTATTGAAAAAGTGTGGGGAGCTTTGTACCATTTTCTCATAGATATATTAATTAATTTTTATAACTATGTGATAATACTTAAGTACATGTATATATTTTAATTAAAGAGTTTGGAGCAATGAAGCACAAATAATTAAAAAGCAGGAATAATTTCACTGTATTATCTTCACTATAATATGAATTTAATTTACACTTCAGTCTAAGTAACACGTGGCCGGCTATGCTAACACCAAAAATTTAAAAAGTAAAAACAATTTACTACTTTAGCCTCAACAATATGAGGTGGTTATGCTATTGAATTGTAGCTTATATGACACGTTTGTAGGTTTAACACCAGCGCCATCTATTGATTACTTACTCAATCCAGTCAACAGATATCGCCATCTGTTAAAATCGTTTGGAGTTAACAGATAATTGTGAATGTCAAAAAATAATAGACAAATAATTTGCAATAAAATAATATTGCGACTATAAATTGAGATGTAAGCTATCCTATCTTTCAAGTTGGATCAAACTGCACACGGTGTGCAAATTTGATTGAGATCGGTTAAGTAGTTTAGGAGTCCATCGCGGACAAACAACGTGACACGTAATTTATATATATTAAGATAGAAGACCCCGACAGACGTTGTCCTGTCCTAACATTGTCTTGTCAAGCGATCGTTTTTTGTGCCCGCTGAGTGGAGTGTCAGAGTAGCTTTTGTTTATTTAAAACTTAACGATACCTATACAGAAACTTTAAATTTTAATTTACCGCCATTTTTTGTCCAAAGTGGAATTTTTTTAAATAATTTTTCCCGTGCAATAACAAATTAAAAACCATTAAAATCGGTCCAGCCCTTCTCGAGTTAAAAGTGTTCCAACAAACCCGACTAAATAAGATATTATGCAAGCGGTCGTTCTCTGCCCGTTGAGTGGAGTGTCAGAGTAGCTTGTGTTTATTTCAAACTTCTTTAAATGCAATAAATTTCTTTCTTTCGTTTTTTCTATAAATGCCATCCTTCCAATTAGCTAATCTCCAAGTAACGATACCTATACAAAAATTTTAAATTTTGATTTGCCGCCATTTTTTGTCCAAAATAAAATTTTTTTGAATAATATTTACCCGCCGAGTGGAGTGTCAGAGTAGCTTTTGTTTATTTAAAATTTCTATAAATGCCATCCTTACAATTAGCTAATCTCCATTAGCTCTTATATCGTACTACAATTATTATATTCGATTGCCATCTTGCAAAAATAAAAATCGCGATGGAAAAATAGGGGTTGATCGTATAAAGGTGAAAATTAAGAGTAATATTAAATTTTTTATTCTAAGTCATGACAAAATTAAAGTTTATAATTAACGAATAAAAAATAGGGGTTGATCGGAGAAGGGTGAAAATTTAGGGTTGTATATATTTTTGAATGCTGTATCATGAAAAAATAAAAACGTGCAAAATAATTTTAATAGAGGTTAAATCAAAATAATGGAAAAAAAATATTTGTACAATTATTGAAAAAGTGTGGGGATCTTTGTACCATTTTCTCATAGATATATTAACTAACTTTTATAACTATGTGATAATACGTACATGTATATATATATATTTTAATTAAAGAGTTTTGAACAATGAAGAACAAATAATTAAAAAGCAGGAATAGTTTCACTGTATTATCTTCACTATAATATGAATTTAATTTACACTTCAGTCTAAGTAACACGTGGCCGGCTATGCTAACACTAAAATTTTTAAAAGTAAAAACAATTGAATTTCACGGTATTTCGTTTACTACAAAATAAACTTATACTTTAGCCTCAACAACAGCTTATATGACACGTTTGTAGGTATAACATCAGCGTCATCTATTGATTACTTACTCAATCCAGTCAACAGATATCGCCATCTGTTGAAATCGTTTGGAGTTAACAGATAATTGTGAATGTCAAATAATAGACAAATAATTTGCAATAAAATAATATTGCGACTATAAATCAAGATGTAAGCTATCCTATCTCTCAAGTTGGATCAAACTGCACACGGTGTGCAAATTTGATTAAAATCGGTTGAGTAGTTTAGGAGTCCATCGCGGACAAACAACGTGACACGTAATTTATATATATTAAGATTAGACATCTTCTGGTTATTGATGTAATTATTAACGCAATATTTAACAAAATTTTAATAAAATGGAAGAAAATAAACATAAGATGAAATAGTTAATACCTTGCGTGTGGTAGTAGATATGAGTGTGCTGAAAAATAGAAGCGTGCTTAACATTAGAAATTTTTAAACTGGAATGTGAGAAAAAATGATAAACCACTGGTCTGGTGCTTTGTAACTTGCCTATAGTATATTACAGACATTGTATAAGTAGACCTAGTAGGTCAATTCAATGCTTTAATTTGTTTTATAGAATTTGGGACCACCACTAGATGTCGGTAAAGACTTGGACCCAATTTTAAATTGAAGTGCTGTTTTTACTATTACCTAATAGATGTCAGACGTCAGAAATTGTTCCAGCTCTGTTATTCTATAGGGGTAATTGCAACAGTTCTTCTCCTGTTGTAGGGTATATTATATCACTGCGTGTATAATCTGTTTTCGACATTTTTCATATTATTTTATTTGTTTAGTTCGTTGTTGTTTAAGTAGTATTAAGGTCGAAACACACCTATCAGCATCTCATAGGAACAGCGACTGATCATCACCAGCAGATTTTATTTCTTATGTGTATTTAAATGTATGTGCGCATACCTAACAGCATCAGCACGTGATCAGCACATCACCGACAAAGCACGTCAACGCCTCAACCACAACACATTTCTCAGAGAGTGAAGCCTATAGTCGGGTATCGCGGCGGTGCCGATCCCGTGTCGAGGCCTTAGTGAGCGCATACACAAGCGTTGAGTCGCTGTCCCTATGAGGTGCTGATAGGTGTGTTTCGACCTTTATAGTACTGATTCCGTTAATTAGTATTTAAAAAACGATTTAATGAACCTGTTAATGATAAAATAAAACATTGAATTGTGTCCTTTTGCCTCTGATTTTTTCAAGGTAAGCAATCTACTATTTTTTAATTAGGTATACCTAGTATTATATTACTTTGGTTGGTAATTATAAAAATGTATGTACTTATTTTGTATGGATGAGGTTCAGAAGTACAAAATATATATTATTGTTTTATTTTAAGGAAAAATGTTATTCCAAATTGCTTTATCTCCATAATCTCATAAATTAAAAAAAACGGTTTCATCCGTTATGTTCTATTTTTTACTCAATTTTTTGTGAAACTCTATGAACTTTTTCACTAAGTTCAAAACTAAGAATAATCTAGTGGGCGATATTCATTATCTAAGCAATCATATTTCCAATGGTCGTTCTGTTAACTCTTCCAGAAAGAGTTTATCTTGTGTGCTATAGTATTGAGGATGTTTCGTTAATAATGTGTGCATTCACTATCGAAAATCCCAGATGGAGTTTACCGGTTCTCGTCCCCCAGTCACGTTTCAACCCTGGTCAAGTAAGGTTTGGCTTCCGTGAGGCGTACCGCCATGTTGAGCTAGGAGATATCGGACTTGAAAGTTTTACAGTGTCTTAAAATAAAATTTTTAAAAGTGCTCAGGTATATGTTTGGTCGTGTGAATTGCGGATTGACAACAAAACATTAACAGTGAATTCAGTGCAACAGACTTGTGAGGGGGCTTCACCCCCCTGTGATAATAATAATGAGTTAGTTTTTACGAAAGTTCCTAACTAAAACGTATCAATCACAAAAATTAAATCCAATAACAATGGATACAGATACAAACAACACACAAGCTCTAATGCATACTGAGAAACCTACCAGAATAAGAGAAGAGACACTTCAGGGCCAAAAGAGACATCTCCCAGCTCTCACCACTGAAGATATGGACGCTATCACAGTTGATAGTCTTCAAGATCAGAATGGAGACCACAAACCTCATCAAACACACACTTCAAAAGCGTCGGTCCAAGAACCGAGCCCTGGGGCACTCCTGCCTCCGTCTCATACCTCCTACCTCTAGTGTCTACTATCACACGTCCCGTCAGGTAGTCCTCCACTAGGTTAACCAAACCCTCCCCCACTCCAAACTTCAGCAACGCGCTCAAAACTGCCCGTTTGCTGACACAACGCGTTCAAGTTCCCGACGTCGAAGAACACGAGTAGGGTCAATTTCTTGTTTCTCCAGCTGCCCTCCCTAGCCCTTTCCACCAAGCTCATTACCCTGCCCAGCGCCGAGATGCATGATTTTCCCTTCGTGAACCCGTGCTAGTTTACCCCAAAACTCCCATTCCTACCAACTTCCTCCCCAATCCTATCCTTTATTATCCCCTCCATCAATTTACCCATACCACACAGCAGGCTGATGGGCCTGTAGTCCCCCGCCCGCTTCCCCTCTCTACCCGCCTTCTTAAGCAGTATCACCCTAGCCACCTTCCATCCTTCTGGAAACTCTTCCTCCCTTAGCACCGTGTTGGAAAGCTCGCAGAAGTACTCCCCATTGTCAACCAACAGCCTCTTCATCATATCACCCCTCAGGCCATCTATCCCTGGGGCTTTCCTTACTTTAATGTTCCTCTACCCCTCCTGTACTTCCCACTTCTCTACCGGCCTTATCCCCCACATTTTCCCTACCCCCCTAGTATCCTGCCTCCAACTCCTCCTTCTCCCCCTGTGAACAATTTGCCTATAACCTCCTTCTCCCAATCTTCGTCTAGCACTTCGTTCCTATTTCCACCCATCCTCTTCACCGCTATCTCGTATGCCTTTCCCCATGGATTGTTTTCTAGGTCCCCCAGTGACTCTTCCCACTTCCCTCTTTTTTCCCTCTCCACACTACGCTCCAGTTCCTTTTTCTTCTCTTTGTATCCCTCTTTCCCTCTAACCTTCCTCTTGCCCTCAACATCCGTCTTCGTTCTTTCTTACACTCCCTCCACAGCTCCTCTATTTCCTCATTCCACCAGTAATTAGCCCTCCGCTCACGCCTATTGCCCCTCTTCTCACTTTTTCTCCCGGCAAGTCATCACGTGCTGTTATATCAATGAATGACGAACACCCGTCACCCCTCACGGAGGAGGGCAGTAGTCCATCATTCAGCACCTCCAGCCCGTTGGATGTCAACACTTCCTCCAGGATCTCCCCTCTCCTGTCCGTTTTCTCCCCCCCCCCCCCATGTAGTATTCTTAGCATTGACGTCCCCTGTCACCATTCTCCTAATTATCCTACTTTTCCCTTTTGACACCCTCAGATCGTCCTCCAATCCTGCCATGCTTCTCTCATATTCTTCCAGGCTGACATTTGGGCTAATATACACACTGTACACCACCATGTCTCCCATTCGCACTACCACCCATCCGTTTCCTTTCCTCACTTCATCCGCCCTTAATCCATTTCCCACCACTCTTATTCCTGCCTCTCCTGTATCATCCATAATCTATCCCTGCTTTCCCACATATTTAGCATTCACCTCAGATCCACACACTACATCCACATACACATCCCTCCTAAAAATCACTTCATCCAATATATCATGCATACAATCTCCCTCCATCCGACAGAACAACTCACCCATTCCTTTCCGTAGTGCGTACCGTAGTGCGTCCTTTTGCTTCTACCATCGGGTACCTATCCCTAAACATCCTCTGTATCCCCTTCTCCATTCCACTGTCTTCCTTGGTCACCCATACCACCTTTACCTTTCCATCCCCAAATATTGAATTTCCCACCTTCACCTCTATTCCCTCCCCCTTTTTACCATCCCAGTCCCTATCTCTAACCGCCTTCCATCCTTCCCAGTCTCTTTGCGCCACCTCCCATCGTGTTTGCATTATCTCATTCCTATCGTCCTCCCTCCTCAACCTCTCCAATTCCTTGACCCGCCCCTCTGTCGCTGCCTTCTATTCCTCCAGCCTTTCCACCCTCCACCTCCGCCACTCCTCCAGCCGCCTTACCATATCCTTCAATCTCTCTACACTCTCCCTCTTTTCTTCCTTCCCATTCTCCACTTCCTTCTTTCCTTTCTCCTTCAGTTTCATCTTCTGTTTCTTGACCTCCAGAGGAGATACCTCCTTTCTCTTCACTCCAGTATCACTCCACATTGGTCACCCATACCACCTTTACCTTTCCATCCCCAAATATTGAATTTCCCACCTTCACCTCTATTCCCTCCCCCTTTTTACCATCCCAGTCCCTATCTCTAACCGCCTTCCATCCTTCCCAGTCTCTTTGCGCCACCTCCCATCGTGTTTGCATTATCTCATTCCTATCGTCCTCCCTCCTCAACCCCTCCAATTCCTTGACCCGCCCCTCTGCCGCTGCCTTCTATTCCTCCAGCCTTTCCACCCTCCACCACTCCTCCAGCCGCCTTACCATATCCTTCAATCTCCTACACTCTCCCTCTCTTCTTCCTTCCCATTCTCCACTTCCTTCTTTCCTTTCTCCTTCACCCAATAAACACACACACGTGTAATATACGTTTATATGTGGTAGCTGACGTTGATTAAACGTTACCGGTTGAATTTCGCAACGTTACTTTCGGAACCACTACACAACCAAACGTTGATTCTACCTTTAATTAACGTATATGACTCAACTCATTACTATTCACTACCGTTATGAAACGTTTCCACATCGTGCTTTCTCAACGTATATTCAATCAAAAGTAAAAAACATTACATACACGTTGAATATAAAGCAACTCAATAACTTGAAACTTTGAGCAACTTATATTCTACGTTTAAATAACTCTTTTTTCCTACGTTTATTAAACTTATTAGAAATTACGTTATTGATCCGTTGAATGAAGAATTTAATAACAACTACATCTTTCACGTTACCTTGAGACAACGTTTCTGATTGCATATTATTCAACGTTATTTCAACTGATGGAAGAAATGTATTGGATACGTTTAAAACCGATTACCTTCTTCATCAAGTTGTCGTCTACAGTGATAGGTAGGTAGTTTTCATTGGACTTCTTCAACTTTAATTCAATCGAATACATATAGGTACCTACATCGTGCCAAATACATTGAATATGAAATTTTCCATGAGACTCGTGTTTTACGTTTTAGCACACAATGGAAATGATCTACTGAAAATGTGAAAAAGCCTTATCAACATTATATTCTTTAAATTTGTGATGGGTTGTATATCTTCAACATATATTCATCCGGATCAAAGCAACGTTGTTTCAATGTTTTTACTTCAACGTTTATACGTTAATACATAAGTTATAAAATTCATGTTTCTATTGCTTTTTACTCAATTAATGAAAGTAATATGTCATGTACCTAATTATCAATCAACCTTGTGTAAATACTAACTTCTTCGTCACATCTGAAGATAATTTACTTCAATGAAAGTATGCAAATATTATATATTATTGAAAGTACATATGAGAGATCCGTTGAAAAGATATGGAACGTTTTCGCAGCTTGGTTGCCAAGTGTATTTCGTTGCATCGAGTATAATAATTTAAAAAATCTACAATTACTAATATTTTATATCTACACTTTCTTTTCTTGTCCTCATTGGTTGAGTTATTTATCGTTTAAAAAATGAGGCCTATGATTATAACTATACAGAATACCTGTATCAATTATTCATGGAGGGACTTTATGGATATTCTTAATATATTCGATATTTATCACTCCTTGGCAACGCTGCACGGTCAGTATGGTGAACCGCCAACCGCCACTCGCCATAGGGTCCATTTTGCATTTGTCGACGCTAAGCTTCAGTTCATGTGTTTGTTAGACTGATAATAATTTGGTAAGTACCTTCTAATGATTTGCTATATAACTGAATTCCGTATTGCACTAACTGAAAATATTTCCTTTTTAAAAACTTTTATCCATTCTCAATTTACGGGTAATTAAGGTAGGTAGGTGTTAATCTGTAATGTAGATATAGTACAGTTGAAGACATAAGTGGATAAACGTGTCATGTCGCATTTTTAAAGTTTTGAGTAAATTCACAAAATGCGTTTTGTATTGCTTTTGAATTAAATGAGTAATACCTCATAAAATAGTTAATTTTAGGTTATTTTCTTTGGTTTATCATAATATTTTGAAAAAATAAGAAGGTGTCATGTATCAAAAAAGTAACATAACACATTTATCCGCTAAAAATATTCATTGTATGTTTGACATGGCACCTTTATCAACAAAAAAATCTTTAAGACATTACAATTTACGATTTTCTGATATTGGAAGGTTAAATCTATACCATGGAAGTTCAAAAATGCCAAAAAGTAATTTAAAATAAAATGTGTTATCTACTTATGTCTTCAGTTGACTCCAATAATCTGTCTAGGTTGTAATAGTCCAATCAAGGGAAATTTTAAAATGTCATGAAATTATAAATCGAAGATTTTTGGTCAAATATCATTTTTATGTATATATCAAGAATCAAAATTGAGTAGGGGGAAGGGTTGTAAAAAAAATAAAAACTACCCCCAAAAACCAGTTTTATGAAATTATCTGGAAAACTATATAATAGTTAGAAAATTTTTTTTCAAACAAAATCGATAGAGCGTGTGATAATTTACAAAATCGACTTCAATCATCTTCTTTGACTTCGCAACAAGAAACGAGATATTTGCATTTGAAAGTTATTATTTAGTCGACCGCAGTTAAAAAACTATCCTATGTTTCGAAAAATCGATAATCGATTACCTTCAAAGATGCTGGCTATGACTTTACGTTTTTCTGCACACATTTGAATGTTTTTTCTAATGTGAATACTATATTTCCACTCATTATCAATTTTTAGGTCACAAGATTGAAATCAATTGGCAGAATCTCTCCGGAAGACCACACCAGGAGGATTTTAAGGTTTCTGTTCACCAACGAGCTGGCTACCCTCTACAATTGGAAAGGCACTGAGAAAAAAGCTTTCAGGGATACCCATGTTATCCAAATAATTTATGATACACAGGGGGACACATTCTGACATATTTAAACTTATGTAACTTCCACTATCGCACCCCCAGATCATGTCACCACATTTTTTCAAATCAATCATCCTACATTTTTTGCATTATCAGATTCAGATTCTCCTTGATGTCCAAATTTTAAAAAAGTACAATCCACATGGACTGAAGCTTTTCAAACCAAATAATTTGTAGCTGTAAGCCTCCGACCATATATGTATTGTACTTTTTTGAAATCTGCACGTCAAGGAGAATCTGATAATGAAAAAAAATATAGGGTGATCGATTTGAAAAAATGTAGTGAGACGCTCTGGAAATGCGGCACTGAAAGTTAATTGAGTGTGAATATGTCAAAATGTGTCCCCTGATGTGGTTAAAGTGTTTCGATTTTTTCCTGGTTATTGAGGCTGGCTCGTTTTCAATGTAATGCAGTATATCAATTAATTTTTGCAGTTGCCGTGAAGAAAGAATTTGGTTCAGCAACTGATATCCAGATAGCTGATGCCACAAAAGATTGGCTAAAGTTCGCCAAAAAAAGAATGAATGACGCTCTCAAGTCCAAGCAAAAAAGAAATCCTTGAATGGCATACATTTTTAAATATTTAATTTTTATAAGTATTTTATAAGTGTTTTATAAGTGTTTTATAAGTGTTTTAAGTTTAAAGAAATTCTGTTAGTTTATTTTGTTTTATTTTTATAAATTTTTTATATTTTTTTAAGTTTACGTTTTGTTATTATATTTCTTCAAAAATATTAACATTCGTTTTCATTTTCAGGTTTAGTACAAAATCCTGGAACACCGAAATATCTCGAGAAATACACATCGGGACGAAAATCGAGAAAAGGCCTTTTCGATTATTTTTCAAAAGCTATCCAATGACACCAAACTCGATTCCCCTTCCACTTCCCCTGGGAGTGGGGCGGGTGCAACTTTTAAATGTTCCCCCACTTTTTATTACAGATTAGGATTCTCGAGAAAAAAAATTGCATTGATTTTATGTACCATAATCGACTTCCCTTTTCCTTAGGGAAGTCGGCATCAAATTTAAAACTTGATTTCAGACCAATTTTTATGAAGAATCGGTTCCTACGGTACATTTTGTCTCTTTGAAATAATGATAAATTTTGCATCGGTTATTGTACCTACAGTATACGCTGTTTTTAAAGAATATATTATTGTTTTGTTTTTAACTACTTTCAGATGCAGAATACAACTGAACCGAACAATAACCGAATTGGAATTTATTATTATATCAAAATTGCAGACAATACCTACGTATTTTGTACCGTAGAAACCGAGTAGGTATGCTAAAAAAATAGATCTAATCAAGTTTATCCCTCTCTTTTCTAGGGGTAGGGAAAGGCAATTATGGCACATGAAATCAATGTAATTTTTTATGGAGAATTAAAATCTGCAATACAAATGGGGTTCCTATTAATTAATTCAAAAGTTCCAGCTACCCCACCCCCTGGAGATAGGGGAGCTAGGTCGAGTTTGGTGTCATTTGAGAGCTTTTGAAAAATAATTGAAAAGTCATTTTTCGATTTTCGTTCCTGTGTTTATTTCTCGTGATATTTCACCGTTTCAAGACTTTGTACTAACCCTGTATGAAACGTTTATAGAACGTTTCAGGATAGTAATGATGAAAGTTGAAATATAGTATTATAGAAACATGTAATCATCGTTGATTCAACGGGGAATATTAATATTACTTGGATACTGGAATACTACGTTTAATTTCGGTATCTTTTAGGGTCCCTACAAATCGAATATCAACGTTGAAAATTCGTATTTCTGCAACGTTACGTCGAAACCAAAAGATATCGTTATTGTGAAGTAGAATTTCACCGGATAAATAACGTTGAAAATTCGTATTTCTGCAACGTTACGTCGAAACCAAAAGATATCGTTATTGTGAAGTAGAATTTCACCGGATAAATAACGTTGAAAACCCGTGAATAGGTAGAGTTACGTTGAAACCAAAATATAACGTTATGTTTCGGTAGAATTTATATTAAAATAAGCATGTTTGCAACGTGAATACAAATCGAACATCAACGTTGAGAATTCGTATATCTGCAACGTTACATCGAACCCAGAATATATCGTTGAACTGAAGTAGAATTTCAATGGATAATTAACGTTGAAAAACCGTGAATAGGTAGTGTTACGTTGAAACCAAACTACAACGTTATATTTTAGTAGAGTTCACATTATAATAAGTATATTTGCAACGAGGAAATAACATTGAATCAACGTAATAAAGTAGCGTTACCGTAAAACCAGAATGAAACGTATTGCCTAACGACATTTTGCCGTTTTTTCAACGATGAATACTGGTGGCGTTACTTGAAAATTTCAACGTTTTTTTCACGTAACTGTGTTTATTGGGCAGTTTCCTCTTCTGTTTCTTGACCTCCAGAGGAGATACCTCCTTTCTCTTCACTCCAGTATCACTCCACCCTCTCGTCTCCCCCGCCTTATCAGGCGTTCGTTTTACCTTCATCGATTTCCCAAAAATCGTATGGAGCATTATCGGTCACGACTATCGAATTCATAGGTAAATTTGGGATCAACTTTTCTTGTAACCATTTACCATAATTTTCAGGATTCATTTCTGAATGATAATCCCCTGATTTTGTCCCTGATTTAAATATAAGCCGACAATTAGGTATAAAGCCCATGTCACCTCCTGCATGGACAATAATGAGTCTTGGTCCCTTCGAAATATTTTTAAATAACCCTTTGGTTGATTCATCCGTCCAGTTCTTAGAAGATGTATGTCCACTATGAAGGTATGTTTCATCAAGAAACACAATTGGTCGCTGTTGGCTACGAAAATAATTGATTTTTTTTTTACTTAATTACAGTTACCTGTAAATAATTGTAATATTAGTAAAGCGTGATCTATAGACGTCAAAAAATAATAGTTCAATACTATTAAACGCTTTACAAAATTAGAAAAATTAATTTCCAAAGAGCAGACCGTCCACTAAGAAGCAACAACTACTTCTCGGGCTATATGCCCCGACAGATATTGAATTACACTTCTAAAGTAAACGGGGTTGGTATATCTGTTAAGATAGAACCAACCATTCTGGTTTGCGATTAGAAGGAATAACATCACTTGTGGACCGGTTTCGGCGTTTTGCGCCTCATCAGCACAAGGTAGATGTCATTCGTCCAGAAGCTCTGGACTAGAGACTTCGTTAGCCTTAGTAAAGGAAATGTTAAGAGTGCGATATCAGCGACATCTCTACATCTAATCACAAACCAAAATTCTATATCGACGGTCTGCTCTTTGGAAATTAATTTTTCTAATTTTGTAAAGCGTTTAATAGTATTGAACTAATATTTTTTGACGTCCATAGATCACGCTTTACTAATATGACAATTATTTACAGGTAACTGTAATTAAGTAAATACATACAAAACCGAGATGGTTTTTTGTCGATATAGAATTTTGGTTTGTGATTAGATGTAGAGATGTCGCTGATATCGCACTCTTAACATTTCCTTTACTAAGGCTAATGTATTGGTGTGGTATCAACGAAGTCTCTAGTCCAGGATTATGCTCTCAGAGCTTCTGGACGAATGACATCTACCTTGTCCTGATGAGGCGCAAAACGCCGAAACCGGTCCACAAGTGATGTTATTCCTTCTAATCGCAAACCAGAATGGTTGGTTCTATCTTAACAGATATACCAACCCCGTTTACTTTAGAAGTGTAATTCAATGTCTGTCGGGGCATATAGCCCGAGAAGTAGTTGTTGCTTCTTAGTGGACGGTCTGCTCTTTGGAAATTAATTTTTCTAATTTTGTAAAGCGTTTAATAGTATTGAACTATTATTTTTTGACGTCAATTGATTTTTTGTAAATACTTGATCCTCAATGCTCTGATGTCCATTTTCTCTATTAAAATTTTTCTATTATTTTCAGTCCTTCTCCATTTGAAACCTATTTTCTTTAAAATTCTACGAAGAGATGTTCCGGAAGCCACAATTCCCAAAACGTAATTATTTTGTGTTGTAACTTTTTTACCGTAATACGACACCCTTATTAGTGCTCTTCTAGGCCGCTTCTTTCTTGGGATGGAAAATTTTACTTGCACGTTATTTGCAGGAATTAATTACTCCCCTTCTTTAACCACTCTTTCCATGGTTCTTATCGAAATACCTAATACAAAATAAAGATTTGTGTTGAAATAGTTATTTTTGAAATCTATGTAATGGTACCTGTAGCGTGAGATGTTTTATTTTTCACATTTGATAACGTATCCGACTCACATTTGACACTTGAAAATAATTGAAGATTTAAAAAATTATTTCACGTGCCTGACTCTTGATAACTGGTTTTTTGTTAGGCGATGACATTTTTTCAGAAACAACACAAAAATTATTCAGACAATGCAAACGCCAACAGAATTGGAGGACAACTAATGATACGCCTCTGTACAGAGCATTTATATGTCTTGCAAGAGCCGTAGTGGGAGGTATCATTGAAAATGAGTTTGTGCGCATGGGGCGGGCTAGCCATCACGTTTGGCGCTTGCTGTAACAATGTAGATTTCGGATTGTTTTATCGAGGTTTACTCCTCTAGGCTTTTTCTCACGGTTGCCTCCGGACGCAGTGGCTTCCGGTGCCTACACTACACCACAACATAGCTGCTTGCTCCTATGTTGCTGGTTTTTTTTATCGAGGTTTACTCCTCTAGTCCTTTTGATCCGCGAGCGATTATTCGGGTTCCCATACTGGATCCTTATTTATTGCTTATTCCGATGGTTGGTCGGTCATGAGGCCCTTACAACACGAAGAGCACAAGTCCCTTGACTGACCACGCCTCCTGGAGACACCCTATGAGCCATTGGGACGCGCCGTGTGGGGTGGAAAACCCCACCTCCGAAAACTTGTATGAGAGATTAGGGATGAATCACTTCCAGCCTCCCTCATCCAACCCTCCGAAGCACGGAAGACGGAGAGCCTCTATCTAAAGAGAAATCGCAACAGGCCCAAACAAAACCATCAACCACGAAATTAGCAACCAAAAAATCCAAGGATTCTCCACCACCAATAGTGTTCTACACAAAAATTGAGGAGCACACTCATTTTGTTAGCGAGCTGAAACAATCCTTAAATTGTGAATTTTATCTTAAATATACCAGTAATTCTACATTACTGTTTATCGCACCGCATACAATCAAAGATATTTGATAATTACATTAACCGATGTGGAGCAGATAAAATTTTCTGAAGAATTATCTCAAAATAAAAATAACAGACAGTAGATAAATCGGCCTACAACAGCCTAAGCATGTGAGACCTCTTCAAGAAGAGAAGGCATACGCTGAAGACACGAATGAAGGCAGTGCGTGGACTACTATATATTTACTTTTGTTATTTTATAAAAATGTACATATTTAAATTTGTAAATAAAATTTTTGATATTTGGTATTTTTTGGTTCTCGTCCGATCACCGCAGTCAAGCAGTGTCGGGTGCGGTTAGTTCTTGGATGGGTGACCGCTTGGGAACACCGCATGCTGTTGCCTTTTTTGCATTTTTGTATTATACTTATAATGAAAATCTAAGTGAGTAGAACATTTAAGCCCATATCCAGAAATAATATAACAATTTTGTGTCTATTTTAAATGCGAGCAGTCAGTATAATTCCTTGAAATTTTTCATTATTGTTGGCAACGGCCATACCACACTGAACATACCGGTTGTTAGGATTTTTCTACGAACTTGCCGCGATAAGAAACAATTTGTGCTATCGCAACTTTATCTGTGATCTGGTTCCGTGCGCCTACATCTGGCAACCCCGAAGCCCAGACTACTCTCTCATAATATACATGTCAATTGTGACAGATTGTTCAGTTTTGTATCCATTGTAAAAATAATCTTACATGTACAAATGAAAGTTTATACAGTCCACCCAGTGTTCCAAATTAATTATAAAATAATTAAACATAAAGTTGGTCATTCGTGCCAGATGACAGTGAGAATCAAACATTAAAAGTGAAAACCGGTTAAAAATAATCCACAACCTCCATTTTACCAACAGTTCCGTATCGTTAGCAGTTTGGTCTTCAGTTCTGATCCAATCAGCCAAATAAAATAGTGATTGCCACCGTTCGCAAAAGTGCTGAGGGCTATCTCTAGTTTACATAAGTTCCAGACGGTTCGCCATAGAACCAGAACTCCACGTGTTGAATACTGTAAAATAAAGCGCGTAGCGTTCCAGTTTTATACTTATCCTTTTAACCTTAAAACATTTTATTCATAACAGAACCGAATCATTAAAATGGCAGTGAGCTTCGAAAGAATGAGGGGTTCTTTAAAACAACGTCTGACAAATTTGGGAAAGTTTATTGACCATATTAAAGCCAATTTACCGGAAATCCCCGATATTGGTGAAATTGGGGTAAAAATTGAAAACTTCCAAAAAAGAGTTTCAAGATGTTCAGATCAAACTTGAAACTACGTGTGACGAAAATGATTTAGACAGTCATTATAACTATAGAACAGAATTTGAAAATAATTATGATAGATATGTAGTTTTTTTTGAGTCAAATAGTTAAAGAGCATAACCTTCCTCATACCACAGGCCAAACTGTGGGTTCTGCAAATAATTTTAGCTGACATTTGCAAAATATTTTAATACAAAAAATGAAAATAAATACTTTCAAAGGTGAAGCAGACAATTGGTTGGAATTTAAAAATACTTTTAGTTCAGTTGTACACACAAGTAACGTTGCAGATGTACATAAGTTCCAATTATTGAGACAAAGTATAGATGGCTATGCCAAAAGAATTATTGACCAAATTGAGTGCTCAGGTGACTTTTATGAGAAGGCATGGAGAGCACTCTGTGATCGTTTTGACAACAAAAAGGTATTGATTAATAAACACATAAAAAATATACTTTCCTTAGAATCAATCACAAAAGAGTCACCAAAGTTGTTAAGAAGTCTTTTAGACTCTGTGTCAGAAAGTTTGAGTTCAATAGATGGACTAAAGGTCCCCAAAGAAACCTTATGTGATCTTATTCTTATATATATATTATGTCAGGCAAATTAGACAGGTTTAGTCACAGAAATTGGAAAGAATATAAAACAAAAGGTGTTTTTATCAACGATTGTTGTATTTAACACAACAGTGGACTGTATTTGCACTTGTTTCTTTTAAAATCAAACTAACTTTTCTAAAATGTAATACTATATTACACTAAAATAAACATATTACTCAACAATTTTGCCGGACAGCCGCTAACAATGTGACTGTCTCGACGTTCTAAAAACAACTCCTTAAAAAATCATAGTTCAATTATTATGGCGAAAAACATCAAAGAAGAAAAAAAACCCAAACAAATCATTCTATATTCGCCGCCACCCTTTTTGTCTCACAGATACGATCGTCGCGCGCTGTTGCCACGTTTTTTGCTTATGAAATAAAATTCGGACCGAAACATACCGCCCGCCTTGAAGACTGTGCACTTCAACACAAATTAAAGTCATAATCACAATTATAAAGAAATGCGAATAGACAAATGACGAATGTTTATTGTACACCTCTTGCGAATCACGAAAGTTCTATTTGCCCTCGCACATGGGTAGAGGACAAATTTTCGAAAATGACCGCTTGATTAAGCCACCGGAAGTCTTTATGTTCGCCACTCTGTTAATTTTGTCCTTCCCAGAAACTACCGACACTATGCGCCCGAGCTTCCATTTCGATGGAGGACAATTGTCTTCTTTCACTAATACTAGAATGCCTTCCTTTAGGTCAGAGACATTTTCCTTCCATTTCACACGCTGCTGTAGCTCGTTCAAATATTCCTTACTCCATATATTCCAGAAATGCTGCTTTATTTGCTGTATTCGCTGATATCGACTTAGTCGGGATTCAGGAACGTGAGTCACATCGGGATCTGGCAATTCTGATAGGTTCTTCCCGACCAGAAAATGGGAAGGGGTCAAAGGGTTTAAATCGTTTGGATGTGACGACAGGGGAAACAAAGGACGAGAGTTTAGAATAGATTCAATTTGCGCTAGTAAAGTGCATAATTCCTCAAAAGTTAAATTTGCTGAACCTATTACCCTTTTCAAATGGTGCTTCGCGGATTTAACCCCCGCCTCCCATAATCCTCCAAAGTGAGGAGATTGAGCAGGAATGAAATGCCACTGAATATTCTCGGTAGAAAACGAGTCTAAAATTTTATTTTTATTCAAATCCAAAAATCTTGACAATTCCTTTAGTTCCCGATCCGCCCCCACAAAGTTAGTCCCATTATCCGAGAAAATATGACTAGGGCGCCCTCGACGAGATACAAATCTACGAAATGCCATTATGAAGGCTTCTGTACTCAAATTAGTTACGGGCTCCAAATGAATCGCCTTGGTAGCAAAACAAATAAAAAGACTAACATAGCACTTGGACACCTTTGCGCCGCGTCCAATTCGGTCCTTGACATTCATAGGACCCATGTAGTCAACTCCAACCGAGTCAAAAGCACAACCTGATGTCACACGAGATTGGGGCAAATCACCCATTAGAGGTTGTACTACCGATGGGTTATATCTAGAGCAATGAATGCATTTACGCACGATACGCCTGGCAAGGTTGCGTCCTGACGTGGGCCAGTATTTTTGTCGTATGGAGGCTAGCAGTAGTTGTGCACCAGGGTGCAAAAGACGCGAATGTTCGTTTTGAAAAATCAGCTTTGTTAAATTATGCTTAGAAGAAATTAGCATCGGATGCCTTTTATCAAAATTAAATGTGGAATTACGCAATCTACCCCCAACCCTTATTACACCATCTTTCATGAAAGGGTTTAAACTAAGAATGCTACTCTTTGACCTTAAATTTTTACCGTTTTCAAGAAGAGTGTAGTCGTCCGGAAAACTAATTTTCTGAGATATTATAATCAAACATTTTTCTGCGCTATCTAATTCATCAGTAGCTAACGGTCCAAACATTCTTCCGCCCTTCGACTTGAAACAATTCGCCTTAAAACGCAATAACCATGCAGTTACTCGCTTTAATTTGTTATAGCAGGAAAATCTGTCAAAAATAAATGAGTCGAATTCACGAGACACTAAACTCATACTTGATACCTGAGAACGAATTTCAGGTAATGCATCACAATTTATCTGAGTTTTGGGCCATAGTCCTTCATTCAAACTTAACCATTCCGGACCTGACCACCAAATATCTAGCCTCCACTCATGGGGTTTTGTTAAAGTCTGTATTTCCGAAACCCTATTAGACACAAAAGTTTTTAAGGTAGATGGTTCGGATTTTAACCAACCCAATACAATGGAAGAATCCGTCCAAAACACGCACTTGTCAAATGTTAGTTTTAATGAGTTGAATGCTTTGTCTGCTAACCTAGCCAAGACGAGACTACCTTGAAGTTCCAACCTGGGAATTGTCAACGATTTCAACGGGGCCACCTTTGTCTTTGCACATAACAAGCGAACTAAAACATTTCCAGCTGCATCCATGGACCGTATATAATTAGCACCACCATAAGCTCGTTCGGAAGCGTCTGAAAATCCATGAAGTTCATAAGATACTGCATTAACACAAACGATATGCCTAGGTATTTTTAACCCACTCAAACAACGAAGCTCATTATAAAATCGAAGTCAAGAATTATGCAAATCCTCTGGTGAGGATTCAACCCAAGATGTCTTAATTTTCCATAAACTTTGAAGGATTAATTTTGCAATAACTATACAGGGAGATAGCAGTCCCAAAGGGTCAAATATCTGCGCAATATGAGATAGAACTGATCTTTTTGTAACCTTTTTGCTACTCAAATTAGTGATCTTGTACGTCAACGAGTGTAGAAAGCAAGACCATGTCAATCCCAGAGTTTACGATTCGCCAAACTCTAAAATATTAAATTCCTCTTCCGATTTATCTGCAACATTTTTCAAAATTTGCGGCTCATTTGAAAACCATTTACGCAATGGGAAACAACCACTTTCTAAAACTTGAGAAACATTCTCACACAAATACGAAGCCTTTTCTATAGAATCTTCACCGCAAAGAAAGTCGTCAACATAAAATGAATTTTTGATAGCTTCAGAAATTTCAGGCATTTCCACTTCACATTCCTTAGCTAACTGAAAAACGCACCTGATGGCTAAAAATGAAGAACACGCTTGCCCATATGTAACCGTATTCAAATTAAAGGTTTTGATAGGCTCACTAGGTGAGTCACGCCATAAGATTCGCTGTAGGTTTCTTTGAGCTGGTTCTATAAGAATCTGCCTATACATCTTGGCTATATCTGCAGATACTACATACCTAAATCGACGAAATCTCAATAACAAACAAAGTAAATCATTTTGAATAACGGGTCCAACCATCTGCAAACTATTCAATGAATATCCGGTACTAGTAGTCGCGGACGCATTAAAAACAACGCGAAGTTTTGTTGTTAAACTTTCTTCCCGCAGGACGCCATGGTGTGGCATGTAGTAAGCAGCATCAACATTATCATCCGGTACCTCGGTCATATGACCCATGGATTTATATTCCGACATAAAATTTAAGTATTTTTCTCTAAGATCAGGATTAGAACCTAATTTACGTTCCATTGTTAAAAATTGACGTTCAGCTGCATGTCTAGAATCCCCCACCTTGGAATGTTTACCAAGGTTCCTTTCAATGGCATCGAAACAATAAATCTACCGTTTTTATCACGACTAAACGTATCCAAAAAGTGTTGTTCACAATCCCCTTCTTCAGGAGACCAAGGTTTAAAAGAATCTGCAAAGTCCTGCTCGACTTCCCAAAACCTTTGTAAATCGAATTCCTGTTGATCTTTGGTGCTGAAATTGCACAAGACTTGTGAAGGATTTTCTGCAGAAAGAGGACCAGATATGATCCACCCGAATCGAGTTTTTTGTAGTTCTGGATGATTAGGCCCCAACGATATTTGACCTATGCACAGCAAGCTATAAAACAAATCAGCTCCGATAAGCAATTCAACCTTATTGGGCTTATAAAAGGACGGATCCGCTAATGAAATATTTTTAGGAATTGAAATATTTTTGATGTCAACTTTAACACTAGGAACAAACCCAGTAATTTCTTGTAGAATTAAACAGCTAAGATTAGTACTAAATTTGTTATGTAAAGATCTAACGAAAATGTTACATTTGGAATCGATCTGAGAAGCCTTTTGACCTAAGCCACCAACGCTTATCATACAACGCTCCTTCTTCAACTTAAGGCTTTCACACAAATCATTTGTGGCAAAACAAGATTGTGAGCCACTGTCTAAAAGAGCGCGAGCCACATAAAAATCTCCCTTATAATCTTGAACCTCTATCAATACGGAAGATAACAATACATGACCACTAGACTCAGAAGAAGACAAAGAAATACCGTCATTATTATGTTCCACCCTTTCATTGGTCTCCCCTGGCCTTTCTATATTTTCAGGATTTTTTGGTATGGTTTCCAAATGCAAAGAAACATTGTGTTTGGAACCACATTTCGAACAACCGCTAGCTCTGCAAGCTCTTACAAAATGCCCGGGTTTGAGACAATTTATACATATTTTGCAACGTTAAACGCCCCTGGCTAGAGCACTCTCCTCAGGGAGTGGAATTCGGCACCAATTAAATTATTTTATATGCTATCACTGGGATGGGGTGTACAATTAATATTAAATTGGACGCCACCAGCTTTTTATCGAAACAAAAACAAAGAAAAACGAAAGCAAAAGGTGGAAAGCTGGAAACACCTTGTAAAAATTAACGTTAATTTAAATAAAAAATAAAATCAAATTATTTATTTCTGAACCCGTTTATCCAATTTAATAATTATTGAATAATCAATACAAAGAATGAAAACAATAATTATTTATTGAAATTTAAAAATTCAACATAAATTGGATATCATAAAACCAAACGAGGAGAACAACAAGTTATAATAACACGCCAAATTCAAATCTTGTAAACGCTAAAGATAAGACGAAGGAACTTATCTTAAAGGGCTGGGTTGTTTGCAGCTCTTAGCGATGGCGGTGATGACTCCAACGGCACAGGAACAGGAACGAAACTTGAAACTTGACTGGATCTTGCCGGAAACTTGAGGTGGTAAACTGAAGTGCCGAACTTGAGGGCTGCAGAGCTGCGGAAAAAAAGAAAAACAGGGATAAGGAACTAGAAAAAACATTAGGGAAGGAACGAATAAATAGAACAAATCAGGTAAAAAGGAGCTTATGCTATAGCGCATACAAAATCCGAACTCCACGTGTTAAAATGCAACTTAACAGTGATCTGTTTTATTCTATTCGTTTTGTTCCTTAAATATACAAAAAATGCAAATTATCAAATAAGCAATAAACATAAATAAGCTGTAAGCACTACACAAGAAAATAACCTGAGGGAAAATACAAGAATTAACTTACCAACCACACGATATAAATTGTTCACCAACAAATTAAAATTAAAATATTTTGGACTGTTGCCTTTATGGTGGCAGTTAGAGGAAAGAAAGAGTTCCAATCGACAATTTGGAATTTCGAATATCGAAAGACAAAAATGAAAGGGGAATTCGATAAAAATGAATGTTTAGTTTGGAGTGGCTAATGCGACAAGGAAACGGCATAATAATAATAATAATAATAATAATAATAATAATAATAATAATAATGTTTATTCAAGGAATATAATACAATATAATAAATAATTTAAAAAGTAATTATTGTTAAAAATACATGAATAAACATAAAATCACTGGAGCGCCAAAGACGCTTGTACGTTTAGAAATATATTAGAAATTTAGGAGGAAGTGACTAATGAGCCACAAAAATTAACTAAATAAAATAGTTTAAAAACAAAAAACGTAACAAGCTGAACAGCATGTTACATCCCCTCTCCTCGGAAGAAAAAAAAGGAATTCAAAGAATTACTTTTTTTTTTTTTGTAAACATAACAGTCTACGAAGAATGGAAGCAAAAACAAAAAAAATTGTGGTGAACATCAAAACAAAACGTAGTGCTTACATATGACTCAACAGAATTAATGAACGGAAGAAAAAACATTAATATTGAATAAAAAGAGAAGAGAAGTGGCGAAATTTGGTAGAGGTGAATGTCCAAAATTTTTACCGGAAAGTGAAATGATATTTCTAAGTTCATACCAGGGATGTTGCCACGGTAACCATTGGTCATCGCGCAAGTAGAACATTTGAAATAATCATCAAACAAACACAGCAAGAATTGTGACGATGTATGAATATATTTATTACCTCACTGCAGAGAAATTATACTAATTTACTGACTTACTCTCTTTTTAATTCAAAAGCTTGAACAAAAGTAAAGGAAATTCAAATATATTGAATAACAAAAGTAAATATATTGAATCAAAAAAATTAATAGGGAAATACTCCTATTAACGTCAGACAAAATTATAATCAAATAAATGGTTCAAAAAAAATTGTACAGAGATCACAAAATTTTACTGTACTATAAAACGGTATTTACAGGGTTAGCCTCTATTATAACATGAAATGTCAAACATCTCAATACAAAAATCAATATAAGTACAGTAAAAAATTCAAGATGCTAAACATCTTAACGATAAATCGAGAAATCCTAATTTCTCAACGAAAAACAAAATCACCTATTGTGATAAGGGTAAGACTGATCTCTAGTACCTTAACTCAAAAAACTATAATAAAATAAACCAATATTAAACGAAAAACGGGAATAAGAAAAGAGAAAAATATAAGTGAAGTGTCATTCCGGAGTTATGAATTGACGGGGCTATCAATTGCGTTGGAAAAGCCTCGCAGATGATCCCAAACAGCAATATATGTCCAGTGTACGACTCTTTTTAAGTCGTTACGTCCTTGTCCCATAGTAAACGAAATATGTATAAAATAAGTACGTACAGTAAAGGATATTGGTTGTACGTACTATATGATAAGCAGTAAGTACGTACTTAAGACAAACTTATTTTAACGTACTTTGTATATGTGCCCTGTATGTACAATATATGTTCATTTGGATATTGACACATATATATGAGGAAAATTAATAGTAAATTTGTTGTTATTTAGAAGTTTTTTAACAATATAATAAGTAAATATTAACCTTTTTACTGAACATGTAAGCCCAGAGTATTGGGGTTTGGGGTATAATTATTTATCCTAAGAATTTAATGTCATTTTCACGAAAAGTTACATAACAGCTATATATATATATATATACAGTGTGTCTACTTAAGTTGGACTCATATGGGAAACTTTTTTATTATGGGTTTTAGGAAAAAAAGTTATTCCTCATAAAAAGTTCTGCATTATCTAAAACCTAAAATGCAATCATTAGATATTTCTTATTTTGAGCCGTATACGAGGTTTGTCAAAAAATATTAATCTTACTCAAGAGTAAAGTACCCTTATTTTTTACAATACAGAAAAATTGTAAGAAGTAAAGTTGTTTAAAATTAAAAGTTATATTCAAATATGCAATTACAGCTATTTAGCATGAAAATTAAGAATTGGTGATTATTTACTATTCATTCCGTATTAAATATTCTGGCTTGGTACAATTTAATGTAATCTAGGATGCTCTGTCATGAAGTATTTGACAGTGAATGTCAGAATGGGTTAGTTTTCATAAAATTACAGTAAAAATGGCAGCTTTACTGACTTGTGAAGAAAAAATAGAAATAGTTTTAATTGTTGGAGAAAATTACAATACACATAGAGAGGCAGCAAATATTTTCAACAACAGACATCCCCATAGAAGCATCGGGTATTCAACAGTTACCAAAATAATGAAGAAATTCAAGACCAGTGGAAGTGTTGATAATAAGTTTAATAATAAACGCATAAAACGGGTTGCCAATGAAGACACTGAGTTGGAAGTGATGCTTTCTGCCGTCGAGGAACCAAAAATCGGATTACGCAAAAGGGCTTCTCTAATCACAAATACTTCGGTAAAAAAAGATACAGTGGCAAATATTTTAAAACGTTATAAATATCATGCATACAAACCTCAATTCGTACACACATTACTACCAAGGGATTACGATGTTCGATTTGAATTCTGCGCTTTGATCCAAGGAAAGTTGGAAGAAGACCCGTTTTTCGCAAGAAGTATAATTTTTTCCGATGAAGCCACATTTTCATCCAACGGAACCGTCTCATCACAAAATTGTCGCTGGTGGTCCAACAGTAATCCAAATTTTGAAATAAAAAGTCGTAGCCAATATTCGTTTAAAACGAACGTATGGTGTGGGGTTTACAAAAATAAATTAATTGGATCATTTTTTTATCGACAATCGTTAAATGCCGCACGATACTTACAATTATTAGAAAATCAAGTAAGTGATTTTTTGCACGAACTTCCGTTAGAAGAACGTATGGAAATTTGGTTCCAGCAAGACGGTGCCTCCATCCATAGTACCGTAAACGTTAGAGAACTGCTTGAAAATATGTTTAATGGAAAGGTGATTCACAGGTATTCAGCTATTTTTTTGCCTCCCAGGTCTCCTGATTTAACTCCACTTGACTTTTTTTTATGGGGTTACTTAAAACAGAAGGTTTATGAGCGAGGACCATTTGATGATGTAGACCATTTGGAAAGGATTATTTCTGAGGAATGCCAAAAAATTACTCCAAATATTATACGGAAAATAATAAAAGAGTTTCAGACAAGAACAATTACATGTTTAGAAAGAGAAGGTGGATATGTCGAAGCGTTAGTAATTTAAATTAAAATTTAATTATGTTTGTTAGTTATAAATAGATTTTTGTTTAGGTACATAATATTCTTTGTGTGGATTCTCCTATTTCTAAGATAAATAATTATAATGCAGCACGTATTTAAATGTAAGATTGTCCAAACACATTAACAAATAGAAAGGTTATCATATTTTTAACAGATGAGAGGGATAAAGTCAGTATTGAAATTTACGATTACAAATACTTTATAATGTAAAACGTAAATAATCACCAAATCTTAATTTTCATGCTAAATAGCTGTAATTGCATATTTGAATATAACTTTTAATTTTAAACAACTTTACTTCTTACAATTTTTCTGTTTTGTAAAAAATAAAGGTACTTTACTCTTGAGTAAGATTAATATTTTTTGACAAACCTCGTATACGGCTCAAAATAAGAGATATCTAATGATTGCATTCAAGGTTTTAGATAATGCAGAACTTTTTATGAAGAATAACTTTTTTTCCTAAAACCAATAATAAAAAAGTTTCCCATATGAGTCCAACTTAAGTAGACACACTGTATATATATATATCAGCTGAAAGTTACATTCTCAAGAGAATTAATTCTTGTCTTTAAAAAATCAGGCCCTTGGGGTATTTTGTGATGTCTTGCCTACGGTGGCTACCGCTCCCATATTACATGAGACATAACTATTAGCAAAAAAGAAGAAGCTTTACCTAACCTATAAATGCAAGCAAGTAACGCGCCAAAGAAGACTGGTTTGGTATAAGCAGAAAATAAGTTATTCATAGAAATAACTTGGTATATGAACAAATAACAAATATGGCATCAGAAACATGGAGTATTGTGAAATTTGTAGATGATTCAACAGTAGCGGCAGTTCCTAGTAAGTGGATAACCAATAATGTTTGTTTATGGCCTCCGTTTCCACCAGAAAAAATAAATGGAGCCATTAAATTTAAAAAAATTGATACCTGTTGGCCATCCCACAAAGTGGAAGTTTTTCGTAATGCTGTTTATGGTAATTTTGTTGTCATTTAATATGTGTAATAAAATAAATTCAGTTTTTGTTCAAAACATTTTAGATTCCTATGAAATAGCTCGCCAAAAAGCAAAAAAAGCCGAAGATACTAGTGATCTTTCAACTGATGCAGAACTACAAAGCAGAAGAAAAATAAAAAAAAAAGAATGAGTTATTGCACATCATCTTCTAACTCTGACAATGATTCATATGTAAATGAAAAACAATATATCCAGAAGGACAAAAACAAACCACAGATGCCGGTTCTATTAGGTAAGTAAACAGTATGTTATTTGAAGTTGAAGATTTATTAAAGGAAATTCAACTCTAGGATCTCAACATCAAGAAGAGTCTGAAAATGAAAACGAAAGTATTTCCGCAAATGAAACGCAAATATTTTTGGGCCATAAAACACTGACACCAGTACTGCAAATAAATAATAAAAAAAAGAATATTTTATACAGAAGTCACATTGAACTGGACAATTTGGAGTCAATGTCTAGTACAAATTGTAAGTATTATATAATTTCAATTATTACTATAAGTACCTTGTAGTAAAGTGAATACTTATTTTCATAATACCAACAGTGTGGTATTAATAATCTAATTATGTTACCTATACCTAAAAAGATTTTTTATTTATAAATAAAATAAATTTGCATATTAAGTAATTAATAGTTTGAGCTTTTATTCTGTCAATTTCTATTATATAGAATTGAGATTCAACAATTCTTGAAAATTCCACTTTAATAAAAAAATAACAACCTTAATCAGGTTCAGTGCTTTGCATCATCAAAAATATTATAAAAAATTTGTTTATTCATAAATACAAACCCGTTAAGGAATAGTTGAAATAATTAAATAATTAATATTATATTTGTTCATTTTAAAAATTTTAAAAATTAATTTATATCGTCTGATATATTTTGTTATACTTAGTACTTACTTTTCAAGCTTCAATTTTAAGATTTTTTTTTTAATTCTAGCTACCAGTAAATGCCAGTGTTACTGCCCTCACCATGGTAAATCAAGATTAGACTTATCCTAAAGAGATATTTTGATTATTTTTCTGTTGCAGCTCAATTAAATGGTGAAATTTTACGACAACTTTACTTTCTTCGCAGTATAACTACATAGTTAATATCAGAGGTTAAAAAATTGAAGATAGGTGATGAACTCAATGAAGAGTCTGAAATATCAGTATTGGCTAATTTTAATCTTCCACTTGCCACCGAAGAAGAACTTTTGGATTTTGACAACTTTATAAAAAATGTTGAGAATTCCAAGAAAGTGGTATGTTTTTTAACATTTTTAGAAATAGTTTTAAAATGTAATAGGTATATATGTCTAGTGTAAGCAGTAAATAGTGTTCCTACATTGTTTCTGTGTTTTAAGAATATAATGCTAGCAACAGTTATTTTTTTAAATGCAGATGGTCTTTTTGCAATAAATGCACATTTAAAAAAGATTATGCATGATTCTTTGATACATTTTAGGAGAATGTATTAAGTAGATGGGGAGGCAGTAATTTGCTAGATTTTACAAGAAGGTGTATGGGGAACCTGATAGCTAACCAGCTGGCAGTTGGATTCAGTTGGCTCGGAAGGAGAACCAAGAAAAAGTTTTGTGACTATGAAGTAGCCAAAGTAGTAATAAGTAAGAAGTATATTTTATAGTTATAAAAAAACTGTAAGTTAGGCAGTTAGTCGAGTAGTGTAATATTTTCATATTTTGCAACGGAAGGGAGCATATTTTTGTAAATAAAATTGAACAATAAAACAGTTAATAACATAACATGCACCCCCTCTGTCTCTTCATTTTATTAATCAGAGCCCGCAAATTAGCTGCCGTTCGTGTGGGGCAAGTGATCAGAAATAAAATAACGTCTGTTTCACACCAAATACTTTCCTTAAAATTCTGTAGTTACCGCTTGTTAAAAAATCAATAGTGTTGGAACTAAGAATATGCGTTTTGAATCACCCTGTGTAATAACAATTACTTTATTTGCAATATGTGTGTACGAATTTTTTTATATATAAATTTCCATTTATGTCAAATCCGGCACTTTTTTGATAAAAATGGTCATATCTTGTAAAAAGCTTAATAAAAGGTACATTCATAACTCAAATTTTCAGATTTTAATTATGTCAAGTTTCTCTAATTAGAACTCGCAAAGAATCACAAAGGACTATGCTTCCATCTTATGGAAAATAAAAGACCACTCAAATGCGGATATTTTGATACCAGCTTATTCGTCTTGAAAAATAGAACATTTGATAACATTGCGCCAATGTTGTAATTTAATTAATAAACCCACAAAATCAGTTCATTTGTCAGAAATTTTCGATTCGATTACAAAATCTAACCATTCAATAGGACTCCACCTGCTGCGGTGAAACAGAGTCGGACTTGTGAATATAGTTGACATACGATGAATACCCATTTCGTCGAAACAAAATAATAGGATTATATTTTTCAGTTGTATAAAGATATGATAGATTGCAATCAAATTATGTAAAAAAGGTACATCTCTCAATTGACAATCTAACATCTTTACATAAGTTTGTCATTTTGTAATAGCAGTTTATTCTAACGTTTTTTATATTATAACGGGATCGCCGAGTTGTACCACCGAATTTACTAGGGGGTTTACGATTTAAAAATAAAGTCTAATAACTAATGACCTTCTCGATAAATTAATCAATGATCCACCTGGATGGTCAGTATAATCCCCAATAAAGGCGGAAATGGATTAACTCAGGTAGTCCCCTATTATAATAGTACAATTATAATACATTTAATAACTGACCAACACGTATTTCATAAACAATTCGTAGAAGTAATTGGCATTCTGTATAAAAGTCGTTAAAGAACAAATATTTATACCTGACAGGTGGGGAGTCCCCGACAGGTGATAGGAGTATGAAAGAAAAGGGCGTGTCCATCTAATTGTAGACTAACAAGTTTTAACTACAAATAACCAATTTTAATAAATAATCGCTCTGTGTGTTAGAAGTGTGCATTCAATTTAGAGTTTTTTTAAAGTCAAGTATTTAAAAACTAAGAAAATGCAGTGTTACGTTTGTGAACATAGAGTTCGTCCTAGAGGATTTCGGCGATGTGAGGAATTAAACGATCTTCCAGAGGGATTTCAGAACGCCGCCCGCCATCGTAGAGGGAATAATAATTTGCAGCAAAGAAATATGAAAAATGGTGAGGTTATTAATATTAATTGTTATAGACAGGTATGGCCGACATTGGAAGGGATAATGTAGGAAATGATGAGACTTATTGTGTGTTTAATTGTGTACTGCAAAGACGCAATATGTGTTTTGTTTGCGAAGAACCAGGTTTCCTGAGAGTTCGAGTTTATTCCAGATTTAGGCAAGCTACTAAACATCAATTGTGGATAGCATTTCGTCCACGATTAGGTTATGACGAAGAAATCGAACCTAACGAAGAGATTCGACATATTGATGGCTATTACTGTACTTGCAAAACTGGAGCTCGAACACTTGGATGTTGTGCACATGTAGCTAGCGTGATCTGGTATTTAGGATATGCTAGACACCGACCTAATATTAGATATCCATCAACCAGATTACTAAATACTGTACTTGACGCTGCTGATCGAACTATACCTAATCATTGAGAAATATAATGATGCAAATTAGATTTCAGTTAACAATGCTTTTTATGTCACGCAAGGAGAAACACTCATCGCCATCAAAATATATATAACACAAAAACCGGCTTCGGCTATCAAAAAAATACAAAAATTAAACAAAACCCGGCTTTGGCCATCAAAAAAATTTAATAAAGCAAAAAGGCGACTTGAGCTACCAAAAAAATATAAAAACCAAAAAAAATAAAAAAAAATTTTTCAGCTACACTTCGCGGATAGAAAGTAATGAGGTCCTCAGGCGCTGCATGTGGGGGGAAGGTGGAGCGCGTAAAAGGGGATACTTTAAGAATTATACATTATCTTTTAGTATCACCCTTTACGTCGGGTTCATTACCTACACACATTTCACAAGCATTTTTGTATTAACAGTTAATAGACATTTAACATCTAGCATATAAAAAAATCTTTTCCGCATCCCTATGCTCTTTTTTTTTAGAGTTACCGATGCCAACAAATACACTACAAAGAAAAAACAACATATAAAAATTAACTGGTAAAATTAGGTCAGTTCAACCCTGTCTGGTTTTATTTATTCATTTCTTATCGCCGCTTATATCCTTACTTCGTGGAATCTGTAATAAATGTTTATTTACGTATTTTCTCTCTTTCTTACTCATACAATCTCCGTAAGCGATTTTAAAAATAATATCATTAATTGTGGGTTTATTAATTAAATTACAACATTGGCGCAATGTTATCAAATGTTCTATTTTTCAAGACGAATAAGATGGTATCAAAATATCCGCATTTGAGTGGTCTTTTATTTTCCATAAGATGGAAGCATAGTCCTTTATTGTCTCTTTTGGTAGTCAGCCTGCATTCAAGAAATTTTTTTCTGCATCAAATATTTTTTTAATATACCTATTTTGTTCCCGTTTCAGATGCAGCATTGAAATCAAAAAAATTTACCGAGGCTAAGGAAGCGGAGCAGGAAATAGCACGCTGGTTGAGAAGAACCCAAGAGAGGCTGAAGGCATTTAATATAAAAAATGATTAATATTGAATTACAGAACGAAGTTGCAGATTTTGACTTTTATTTAATTATCCTTTTTGGTAGACATTTTCTCAGGCTATGTTAAAGTAATATTACACAAATATAAAATAGATCTTTGAAATTTTATATTCATGTACACTGTAAAATAATTGGTTTTAGTGGTAAATTAGAAACAAAAAAATAAGTAGTTATGGGTACGTACAGTGGACGAACATAGTTTATGAAAAATATACATACATATTACAACAGTTGGATGTACAGTATTTCTGGTTGGTACAAACAAGACAAAATACAAACGTTTTATGTACATACATAATATTAATTAGCTGCATATGTGTACGTCTATTGTATGTAATTTCTGTACGTAATTTGGACATACTGCATTGTGGAAAATGTACATTCTAAAAATGTACTGTGTACGTACTACGTACAGTGAAGTATGTATTCTAGACATAACTTTTGTCAGTTGGTAACGTACTTCGAACGTTTTGTGTATGTATCGATGCTGGTTGGGATGTTAAACGCGTCGTGGTTATCTTTTCCCACAATCAATTTCCACATCAATTAGCAACTACCGAAGTGCAGGCATGGGTCTTATGACAACCAAGTCCTTGCTGAGGGAGAAACGAAAAGGTTTAAAAAAGAATAAACATACCTAATAAATTTTTGAGCAAGCTCGGGTTATTAACGAACCCAGCGTTATTTAGAAACGCCACAACTGAAATGGGAAAAAAATCCAAGAGATAGAAAGAATTACTGGATCTCTAAATCTATGATACCGTGTTGCAGTGTCCATGCGACACATCCCTCCAGTGTGATGACATGACAAGTCATAAATCCATCCTTTCGGACGACGGCGTCCCGTAGGTAACATTCGTCTGAGATCATGACCCACCATGACACACCTCTGAAAGTTTGTCTTCCACTTAAGGTTGTCACAAGACTAGCAACACGCCCATCAAAGATCTAGGCCTTAACAAAAAAACAAAAAAGATTCACGGTAAGCATTTTTTAACAGAAAAGCGAAAACCTCCAAAAATTCCGTCATGGGAATACTATTCCGAGATATTGTATGAAAGTAAACACGGTAAAACTAGAATAAGATAATTATTTAACGTAACCAAAAAATAGATATGTGTGCAGGTACAATACGATAGGGAGCATAATAATGAAGATAAAACTAAACAAGGCATGGCCTTTCCCCCCCTTTCCTCCAATCGGAAAGTTTGTGTAATCTATTTTTATTTTGAATCAAAGAATTATTATCAAACTGTTAAAAGAAACTCAACTCAACTCAACTCAACTCAACTCAAGAACTATATTTTTCAACGGAATACAAACGATTAATAATCTTAAAAACAACACATCCCCTTCTCGGTCGTTCATGCGATAAGCCCACCACTAAACATTCCAAAGGGTAGAAGATAACCGCTGAGAGACTCGGGCAGACCTGCATCTACAGGGTGAGGCACCGACCGATCATACAGGGCGGGTTGCAGCGATTACAGTCGGCCTACCTGACGATTATTCACGTCCCGTGAAGGCACATCTGTAACACACAAAAAAAAACAATATTAAAACATGCGGTGATCATTAAGAATGGATTTGTTCATCTTCAGAGGTACTCTCGCTCGAAGAGACTCTGGCGACAAATAATTTCATTCGATCGGGAGCGTAAATCCCCTTATAAACCGTTTTCCTACGTTTCGAACCCGGCAAGTCCTCTATTACGTAACGGTCGTTATCAAGGACTTTCGTAACTACAAAAGGTCCCTTATATCGGGGCTCGAGCTTTCGGCTCATACCGTCATTCGGACCTTTAGCTGATCGAACAAGCACCTGTTGTCCTACGTGAAAACTATTCGGCGAAGCATGCTTCTTATCGTAACTTTCTTTTTGATACTCTTGTTTTTTCGTTATTAAACGAGAGGCGTTATCTCTCACATGTTTCAGATCTGAATATTCATTCGTACATACTTCGGCGGTCAGGAAAGCATCGTTAGTGCCTCGAGGCCTGTAGCCGAAAAATAATTCATATGGACTCTTTTCTGTGGTGGCATTAACCGTCGAATTAATGCCCCACTGAACTTGACTCACAACCGCATCCCAACGAGTTTCGTCAGTAGTTGAGGCCATCAGGGCAGATAGTATTGAACGATTCATCCTCTCCACTTGGCCGTTAGCCCTTGGAGTTGCTGTCGCGCATAATACTCTTTTAATGCCCAAATTTAAACAAAAGTCAGTGAAACGTTTGCTCGTATAAGCAGTACCCCTGTCGCAAATAAATCTTCTCGGAACACCGAAGAATTCAATAATATTGTTGAGAAAGGCAATCACCGGACCAGTTTGAGTATTAGGCACGGCTTTCAGAAACGAAAATTTTGTAAATCCATCCACCGCTACTATGAGGTAGGAATTTTTCTTTACACTCTTCACAAACGGACCCAAATGGTCAATATGTAGAGTGTCCATAGGAACGCTTTGCTTATCAATCGGATTGAGACTGCCCGTTGGTTTTCCTGAGGGTACTTTGTTATACAGACATCCCAAGCAAGATTTTATAGTTTTTCACATAATTTCTCATATTAGCAAACCAATAGCGAGCTCTTATCGACTCTAAAATTTTGTCCGATCCGAAGTGTCCGGCATCATCGTGATAGTACATCAAAATTCTTCTCCTGGCAGATTTAGGAATTACCCATTTTGGACCTTTATCTGTTTTTCGAAAAAGTCGTTTGTCCTTCAGACAATAATCTTTGTGAGTCTGTCGCTCTGCAGAATTGGTAGGATGGCTTTCTAGCGTGTCTATCAAACATTTGCATGTCGGATCCTGTAATTGAGCAGATAAGATCCAATCTTCTTCTTCAATGTTCACAATAAGGAGCTCAAGACAAGTTTCAACCGGACTTCGACTCAAAGCATCCACGTGATTCATTTTGGATCCAGGGCGATATTCAATATCAAAGTCGAATTCTTGGAGAGATAACCACCATCGTGCAATGCGAGGAACCAGGTCTCTTTTCAATAGAGTGTGGCGTAGGGAGTTGCAATCAGTGATAACCTTGAATTTTGTACCAATCAAATATATTCTAAATTTCTTCAGAGCATCTACGACTGCCATAGTTTCAAGATCGTAAGAATGATAATTCGATTCAGCTCTGGTTGTAGCTCTACTGTAGTACTGAACAGGTTTAAGAACTCCATCATCTTGTCGTTGGAAAAGGATACTTCCTATGCCCAATTTACTGGCGTCGCAATGTACTTCTGTTTTCGCTTCTCAATTATACATTGCTAGAACGGGTCTATCTACCAGTTTTTGTTTTAATTCCATGAAAGCAATATCTTGATCCTCGCCCCATTGGAATATGCAATCTTTTCTAGTCAGTTGAGAAATAGGTTTGGCTATGGTAGCAAAATTTTTGATGAACTTTCTAAAGTAGCTGCAGAGACCCAAGAACATCCTGACTGTATGAACGTCTTTTGGTTTAGGAAAGTCTGCCACTGCTTGGATTTTATCGAAACCGGGCTTAAAGCCTTCTTCTGTTATTTCATAACCTAAATACTCGATTTTAGTCTGGAGAAAATAACATTTGTTAAGCTTTAATGTTAAACCTGAACTTTTGAAAATACGTAATACAGTTTCAAGACGTTCTATTCCTTGAATAACGGAATTAGAAGGGACCAGTACATCGTCAAGGTACACCAAGGCTGTAGTAAAACTTAACGGGCCTAATAACTTATTAATCGCGCGTTGAAACACTGCAGGTGCGTTAACCAGACCAAACGGCATCTTTAGGTATTCGTAATGACCGTCGGGAGTTACGAATGCTGTTTTCTGAATAGAGTCTTCACTAACTGGAAGTTGATGGTAACCTGAGGCTACGTCTAAGCTTGAATAATATTTGTTACCAACCAAGTTATCTAGAAGGTCATCGATTCTTGGCAGAGGATATTTGTCTTTCATAGTTTTTCTGTTGAGAGCCCGATAATCAACACACATTCTTGTTTCGCCGTTTTTCTTTTTTACTAAAAGAATAGGACTGGCATAAGGGGATTCGGACTCTTGGATAATTCCATTATCCAATAGTTCTTGAACCAAACCGCGTACCTTTTCCCTTTCAGTAAGTGATAGTCGATAAGGTCTATACGTGACAGGCTGGTCGTCAGTAAGTCTAATTGTTAGCTCAGCTATGTCTGATTTACCTATATGCTCCATAGTAGTTGCAAAACAATCCCTATACTCGTTAAGTAATCGTAACAAAAGAAACTTCTCATCATTGCTTAATTCTTGATTTATATTACTTTGTAGATCATCTAACGTAAATCTTTTCAAAGTCGATGCAGTTGTACGTAAACAATGCACTGATTCACCCTGTATATCTTCGTAACATATGTGACCCCGCGCAACCACCCTATTCTTTTCGTAACAGATTGGCTTTTCAGACATATTAATAATAGCAACATAACCGCCTTCCATTAAATTGGTAACACATGGGACAATTATATGAAAATTATCATCCCAATTGCGATACTGTAAGTCAATATAAACATCATTCAAATTTTCATCACTACCGACAGAAATATGACCGATATGCTTGGAAGGAATTATCGAAGTTTTGTTAGCACATAAATTTACCTTTCTAAGTGGTAACTCGCTAGTGTAAACATTTTGGTTAACTTGAAATAAACGTATTTGATTGCCACGGACAACTACTACGACATTTTCGTTATTTATAAAAGGTTGCCCTATAATTATAGGAATTTCTTGTACTTGATCAGGAACTATAAGTGCTTCTACAACAGCAACGGCTAAATCTACTTCTAATTTTAACGTTACTTTTGATGTTGATAACACCGAACCGCCGGCATAACCACATAGGCGTACCATAGTGGGTTTGCGTGGCAATTTCAGGCTTGCAACAACTGATTCGCGTATTGTAACAGCTGCACAACCTGAATCTACGTAACCATGTATCGGTTCTCCATTAATCACACAGTCAATAAAATAACAGGTATTACTTTTGCTTGCAGAATTAGCATTTGAAAGACTTAAAATTGGTTCAGACTTACCCCTATTGTTCCAGTTCTTACGATTGTCAGTACCTACCGTACAACGTGCAGCTTCATGGCCCAGTAGATGACACTTGGTGCATTCAACACGTAACTGAGTACACTTTGACTGGTAATGCCCTTTCTTCTTACAATTAAAACAGGTGATATGCTGTAAATCTGGTTTATTATAGGGTACTTGCCTCTTGTGAATGAGTGAATTACGTAAATCCACTCTAAGAGGATTAGGTTGGTTATTGACCTTTTTAATTTTTGACTCCAGTGGCGGTTCATCTCGAAGCATTGATAAATATTCTTGAAACAAAGTCTCAGGCGATGAATAACGGCCTGCTCGTGCTGCATTTTGGATAGTATTGTCAGGAATACCATCTATTAAACATGCTATAGCATTTTTACCACTTATTTGACAGGTACTTAACAGCTCCATCTTTCCAAAATAATATGCTGTCATAGTTTCGTCGGCTTGCTTTGTTCGGTCCAGCATTTTTCTCAAAACTTTGGCATAATCGACATGGTCGGGAAAAGTTCTGATTATTAATGTTTTCCACTCCGTCCATGTATGATGTCAGACTATGGTACCATGTTCGAGCCATGCCAGTTAGACGCGACTGCATTTGATAAGTCAAATCATCCCATTCATTGATATCTCTCAACTGGTCAATCTTTTCTAACCATTTGGCAGCTGACAGGTTATCGTTTTCAGGCTGAAATTCAGGGATGCAATCACTTCGTAAAGTGAGACGACGATTATCTGCCACCGGGTTACGTTGTGACATTTGAGCTATAACATCTTCCAGTCGTTCAATACGGCTTTTATAATCTGATATCAGTGATGTAGTATTTACCTCAATTTGATTCGTAGTACCTTCAATTCTGGATGGTGTATCTTTTTCGCCCTGATTTCTCCGGTGCGGAGACAAGCGTGATTGTCGCGAGCTACCTGAATTTTTACTCAAACCTCCCTCGTATAAGGCGGCTGAAGTAACCGTTTCTCTCAAACCTTCCTCGTATAAGGCGGCTGAAGTAACTGTACGCGGTGGCGTATGACTCTTCACGGACTTTGTTCTTCTGTATCTTCCGTTAGAAGAACTGGAAGAACTGTCCGAGCTGCTACTGCTACTAGATCTGTTTCCTCTACGGACTCCGTTCCTTTTTCCCATGTTGGGAATTATTCAATAATTCACTTATCACACACAAATTAAGGCACGTACGCTAAATTGTGCGAGTCCAACCGCACACCTGAACTGTAATCTATTTTTATTTTGAATCAAAGAATTATTATCAAACTGTTAAAAGAAACTCAACTCAACTCAACTCAACTCAACTCAAGAACTATATTTTTCAACGGAATACAAACGATTAATAATCTTAAAAACAACACATCCCCTTCTCGGTCGTTCATGCGATAAGCCCACCACTAAACATTAGAAGATAACCGCTGAGAGACTCGGGCAGACCTGCATCTACAGGGTGAGGCACCGACCGATCATACAGGGCGGGTTGCAGCGATTACATTTGGAAGGAAGAAACCCACCAAGACGGAACCAAATGCTAACAATGTAGCGATAGCACACATAACAGCAAAAACTAGAATAAATTATTTAATTATAAATTATTAATCAATCAGAATCTAAACGTGTTGCGATATGCAACTAAATTAATTTAAAAATGTGGAGTTTTAAACCACAGATAGATAGGTGTCTCGAAAAAATATAGTTCTGTCATCAACTAACGTAAACAAATATGCCAGAATAAAATACTATAGTATGTATCAGTCAGTACACAGATAAAACTAAATAATCCGTAAATTGTCGTGAAAAAGACAATGTGTTGTTTGTGCTCGTATCAAAATATAAGGGGACCAAAATAAAGCGTATATTGAGAACAAAAGCGCTACCAAGCAAAAAAATAATTTCTCAAAATACACACGATAAGGGACTACTACAAAATAAACTGATTCCTAAATTTGCACAAAGCAAGAATTTCAGAAAATGTTTGAGCGTAATGGTTGTTCCAAAATATGCTGGATTGTAAAGGTGCATGAAGCAAGAAAATCCTAGAAAATTTGAAACATTCACGGAAGATTGTTCTCTGAAGAACAGGGTTTTTTGGCATTTCAAAAACCAAAAAGATACGATAAAACACAAACATAATACACCAACTGCATTATGGACAACGTCAAAAAGATACTAATAAATATGTACTTATGATACAAAATCAAGAGATAACAAAAGGGCATATAGAAGGTAACGGTAAATAGTAAACCACAAAAATATCGTATAGAGGTATTATGACATATACGAGGACAGAACGATAAGTTCCAGATAAATAAATAGATACAAAATGTATCTGTAATCAAAGATCATTGTTGACAACAAAACAATACAGATATTCCACTGTATACTCAAGATCTTTTTATCTTGAAAAAAAAATGAAGATAGTCACGTTAATAAAATTACTTAATTAGTTATATATATAAAAATACTAAATTAATCAGAATCACTATTAGATCTGACTCTCAAATTATAACCACTATTAGACAAATCTAAATTATCAGAAAGTTGAGCAGGAGGCTCATCATCAGGAAGATTTTCATCTACATCAATAATTTGGTTCTTTAAATCTGTAACATGCCAGTTTCCTAAATCATTACCAGATAGATCTTTTAAATTGTAAACTAATTTAGAAATAACTCTGTTGACAACACATGGTATATATTTAGGAGCAAATTTAGCTGCAAAATTATTAGACTTGGACGAAAGAACATAATTCTTTTTCCATAACCTGTCACCAACATGAAATTGCAAATCTCTCTTTCTCAAATTGTAATGTTTTGCATTTTTTTCGTATGCGTTTTTTAACTTTTTCCGAAAATCTACAAAAAGTTTAGGAAGAGTTTGAACATCGTTAATCAATTGCAATTTATCTCCAGTATTAATTATGTTATTCGCGTTTTCAGAAATTGCACCATAAAAATCACCACTTAACGGAACGTTTCGAGCAAAATTTAGAAAAGCTGGGGAGAAACCCGTAACCGTTGATACTCAATCAACGCCGTAACTTCATGTTTCGCGGTTCTGATTGCTTGTGCAACTCTATGTAGTGAATTATCCCAGTTATTATGAGACGAATTTTCATGAATATAACACCTCAAAGCTGTAACAATTGTTTTGTTAGTTCGTTCTGTGTGATTCGCTTGGGGATGATAACGATCGTTATAGAATATTTTTTGCACCTTATATTGCGACATTAAATTCTTAAAAAGAAAGGACGTAAAAACAGTACCATTATCAACAGAAAAAATTTGTGGAACACCAAAAACAAGAAAAACTTGGTTTTCTATAAATTTCACAATGCCCTTAGCAGTTGCGTGCTGCATTGGATGAACAAGACAAAATTTGGTGAAACAATCGGTAATTACTAAGACAAATCTGTTACCAGATTTTGATTTGGGATAAGGACCTATCAAATCAGCAGAAATCCATTGCCATGGAAAATTTATATCTTTATACTGGCCCATAACACCAGCTTTAGGAAGGTTTTGGGTTTTACAAGAACCACAAACTGAACATTTATTAACGTAGCGAGAAACAGAACTTCTAAGTTTTGGCCAATAGTAAATTTCAGAAATACGAGAAATAGTTTTAGATATGCCTAAATGGGCACTTAAATCATTATCATGAAATAATTTCAATACGTCAATTCTATTAGGGGTAGGAACAACAATTTTCCAATTAGATAAATTACGAGAAAACATGTTTGTACGAAACATTATTGTCAACCTTAAATGTGGGATATAAATCAGGATTATTGGTGACCTTCTGAATCATAGAAGTATACCAAGCATCTGGCTTGAAAGTATTCACATCAATAATAGAAATTTCTGAGAAAGAACGCGATAAAGCATCACTGACCACCATAGTGACTCCTTTTCTGTGCTTAATTTCAAAATCAAACTGAGAAAGCCTAAGAGAAAGACGAGCTAAGCGACCTGAGGGATTCGAAAGTTTCGATAGATATTGCAACGATGAGTGATCTGTCTCAAGAGTAAAATGGGTACCTTCAACATAACCTCGGAACTTTTCAACACCAAAAATAACTCCTAAAAGTTCTTTTTCTGTTGTGCTATATTTTCTTTCAGTTTTATTTAAAGTACGACTTGCATAAGCAATTGGATGATCGAAACCATCACAATCTTGATAAAGGATTGCTCCAAGACCAGTTTCACTAGCATCAGTCTGTATAATAAAAGGTTTAGAAAAATCAGGGCTTGCAAGAATAGGACTAGAAGTAAGACGTTTCTTAACTTCAATAAAGGCATTTTCGGCTTCGGTAGTCCAAGAAATGGATTGACCTTTTTTCCTGCCATGAAGAAGATCAGTGATTGGGGAACAAACAGTAGAAAAATCTCTAATAAAACGACGATACCAACCAATAAAACCTATGAGACGTTTTATCTCTGTAGTATTTTTTGGGGCAGAATAATTCAAAATAGCAGAGACTTTCTCATCATCTGTACGTAACCCATTTTTATCAACAACAAAACCTAAAAATTCAAGGGAATCACGACAAAATTCACATTTTTCAAGATTGACAGTAAGATTGGCTGTTTTTAGCCTGAGATACAATTTGTTGAGAGTTTCCATATGTAACTCAAAAGTAGGGGTAGCAATGATAATGTCATCTAAATAACAAAAACAATACGTTCGAAGAGAAGGATCTTTAACCATGTCCATTAGACGAGCCATAGTTTTGGGAGCGTTAACTAAACCATAAGGAGTAGTAACGAATTCAAAAAGTCCTACACCGTATACAGCGAAAGCTGTTTTCGGGCGAGAAGATTCAGACAAAGGTATTTGTAGAAAAGCCTTTTTTAAATCGATAGACGTCAGAAATTTTGCGTCTCGGAGTTTACTAAGAATAATATCGACTTGCGCCATAGGATATGAATCTGAAACAGTAACCTTATTCAATTTCCGACCATCAAAACATACACGACATTCTCCGGACTTCTTAGGGACAATCCCGAGAGGTGAACACCAAGGGGAGTTCGAAGGTTGAATGACTTTGAGATCTAGCATCTCTTCCACTTCTTTTACAAGAAGTTTTTGCATAGCCGGAGACAAGGGATATTGACGCTGCACAATTGGTTTTGCATTACCAGTATCGATATTGTGCTCTATGAAATTGGTTCGACCAATTTGGTCAGAAGGAGCAAGTGTAGCAAACAAATTGATGACCTTGTCTAGTTCATCTTTTTCAAAAGAGGTGAGACTAGAAACGGAATGAATTGTGTTGATGACACAAGTAGAGGACAAAAGAAAATACGACAAATTATGACAATTAATGTCTATCTTATATAGACTCAAAAAATCCATACCTAAAATAAGAGAATGATTAATAGAAGATATAATTAAAATTTTAATTGTTTTAGTGACATTATTCACGGTAACGGGAACAGTAATAAAACCCATAAATTGCTGCGGAACACCATCAGCAGTAGTGATACTTATTGAAGCATCATATTCGATAGGTACATGAAGAGAATTAATAAGTGAAAACCCTTGGTTTCCAATAACACTAGAATTGCTTCCAGTATCAACCATAGCTACCACATCAGTATCTAAAATTTTGACAATCATATAAGGACGATTATCATTTGGTTTCTTAACAAACAAAGGACAAACATCGGTAGAAATAGAGTTGACATTATTTTCACATAAAACGACATTTACCGTAGGCGTCGGTAAAGTATGTAAGACAGATAAAACAGGTACATTCAAATTAGAAATATTTTGTGTTTCCTTAGATATTTCAACATCCTGTACAGAATTGACAAGTGAAACAGTACGAGAACATAATTGTTTGTCAAGATTTTCAGAACGATAAGAAGTAACGGGAGATAAAAAATCCTTGACAAAACTAAGATAAGCTTGCCATTCGGTAGCAGAAGGTGAAAAACATGAAATTAGTTTCGACTTGTTGATGGTTTGTGATTTGGATTTTCTGACTTTATTTCTGAAGTAATTTGCACACGACTGGAATCTGTTGTCAGATTTACAGGACCAGTCCGAACCTCGTTTTTTGAAATACAAGAACGACATTTGGGCTTTGTAGTGTTTTTAGCACCACAACCATAACAAAAGATTAACTTAGGAGAACGACACTTTGTAAAACTATGACCAGATCTGCCACAATTCCAACACACGGAAGAAGTTAAAACAGAAACGTTATCAGAAGATTTTCTCTTTGACGAAGATGTATGTGAAACATAAAGACAGGCGAAATCAGGTTCGAGTAAACGAGAATTATTTGAAGATGGTGGTCGATAACGATCAGACCAAACTCTAGATTCTTCAATTCTTTTACAAAGCTCAGTTAATTCATCAACAGTATTGGGAGTATGCAATGCTAATGCAGAAACAAAAAAAGGTAAAAGATTCCTCCTCAATAGTACTACGAACTTCAAAATGATCCTCCTGAAATGTATAATTATTTACCGGTAATGAAAAACTACGGTTTGCTTTCTCACGAGCTAATAAACCAGTAAGAACTTTGCGTTTTTCGTCAACTGTATCGGGTACAGTAACACATCTAATTTTAATTTCATATGAAAGTTCATGTACTTTTAAATGATTTGCCTGCATCTTGAATTTATTTTGAAAATAAATTAAAATGAAAAACCCGATAGATACTAGCAACAAATATATCCAAATATAAATTTACCAAAGTTAAATTTAAGAGAATCAAAAATTATTAAGAAAAAACGTTAAGAAACGGCAGATTTGCAACTATTTGTATAAATTTACGTGATATAGAAAAATTAAATTATTAAATTTGCTTCTATAAAATTTCAAAAAAAAACTTTATCAAGTCAGAAAATATTCAAACTATTAAAAAACTGAAAAAAAAAATAAAAACCAAACAACCAATTACCTAAATCGATGTTCACAAAATAATAATATGCACAAAATGTAAAGATTATTAATGAAATAAGCATACCATGTATTAAAAATCATGGACCAAATAACTTTTAATGTACCTGTAAAAATTTCCTCTACTGAAATAATTAAAGTGATGGTAAAAAATAACAATCAATATTTCAACAGTTGTAAATAAATTAGCTTCAACCAAGCTAAAAAGACACTTAATAAAAAAAGGTGAACCCAAAAAAATTAAACTATAAATAGCAAGTGGCAAAAGTACCTAGAAATGTGGAATACTGACAACGAAAACTTACGGGGAGTAATCAAAAATACGTAACCTGAAAAACCTTACTAGAAAAAATCAACAAATCTTAATATTGATTAAACACACCAACTCAGCAATTAGCTAAAAACCATTTAATTGGGCGCCAATTTGCAACGTTAAACGCCCCTGGCTAGAGCACTCTCCTCAGGGAGTGGAATTCGGCACCAATTAAATTATTTTATATGCTATCACTGGGATGGGGTGTACAATTAATATTAAATTGGACGCCACCAGCTTTTTATCGAAACAAAAACAAAGAAAAACGAAAGCAAAAGGTGGAAAGCTGGAAACACCTTGTAAAAATTAACGTTAATTTAAATAAAAAATAAAATCAAATTATTTATTTCTGAACCCGTTTATCCAATTTAATAATTATTGAATAATCAATACAAAGAATGAAAACAATAATTATTTATTGAAATTTAAAAATTCAACATAAATTGGATATCATAAAACCAAACGAGGAGAACAACAAGTTATAATAACACGCCAAATTCAAATCTTGTAAACGCTAAAGATAAGACGAAGGAACTTATCTTAAAGGGCTGGGTTGTTTGCAGCTCTTAGCGATGGCGGTGATGACTCCAACGGCACAGGAACAGGAACGAAACTTGAAACTTGACTGGATCTTGCCGGAAACTTGAGGTGGTAAACTGAAGTGCCGAACTTGAGGGCTGCAGAGCTGCGGAAAAAAAGAAAAACAGGGATAAGGAACTAGGAAAAACATTAGGGAGGGACGAATAAATAGAACAAATCAGGTAAAAAGGAGCTTATGCTATAGCGCATACAAAATCCGAACTCCACGTGTTAAAATGCAACTTAACAGTGATCTGTTTTATTCTATTCGTTTTGTTCCTTAAATATACAAAAAATGCAAATTATCAAATAAGCAATAAACATAAATAAGCTGTAAGCACTACACAAGAAAATAACCTGAGGGAAAATACAAGAATTAACTTACCAACCAGACGATATAAATTGTTCACCAACAAATTAAAATTAAAATATTTTGGACTGTTGCCTTTATGGTGGCAGTTAGAGGAAAGAAAGAGTTCCAATCGACAATTTGGAATTTCGAATATCGAAAGACAAAAATGGAAGGGGAATTCGATAAAAATGAATGTTTAGTTTGGAGTGGCTAATGCGACAAGGAAACGGCATGTTTAGAAATATATTAGAAATTTAGGAGAAAGTGACTAATGAGCCACAAAAATTAACTAAATAAAATAGTTTAAAAACAAAAAACGTAACAAGCTGAACAGCATGTTACAATTTTTAAAGCGCGAGCCTTTTCTATCCTGCTATTAATCGACAACTTTAGAAATTCACTACAATTGGTTACAGTGTGTTCTCCTTTGCACATTGAGCAGTACACACTATTGGCTAACAAACCTTTCGTACCCAAAGTTCCCCCTGAACGGTTACCGAAACCAGCGCTAGAGACCTTTTGCTTATTATCCCTTTTAAAACGATCATCTCTACTCCTTTCTCGCTGCTCTAAAGTTTCTAACAAATCTGCACGACGCTTTAAAAATTCCTTAAAATTGTCCCAACTTGAATTTTGATCACTTTCCGAGCTATCATTTTGAAAATAATTAGACCGTTGCTCCCATTCACGGAGCGTAGCGATGTCCAGTTTTGTAGATACCAAATGTATAACTAACGTACCCCACTGCTCAACGGGTTCTTTTAAAGCACTAAGCACTAAGATTTTTTGAAACACTGTCTATTAGCGAACGAATCTATGAGCTAGATTCCCTTTCGATCGGCTCTAAGCCAAATAAGGATTTCATATGCTTATGAATTAGTAATCTCTTGTTGTTGTAGCGCTCACACAAAGTTGTCCAAGCTATATTGTAATTATCGCCCGAAAATTCTAAAGATTTTATAATTAATGCCGCGGACCCTTCGAGGGACGCCCTAAGGTAGTGAAACTTTTGTATTGAATGTAACGAGCTATTCTCGTGTATGAGACTGGTGAATATATGTAACGGCAGAAAAATAAAACGATTCGTCTTACTCAAAAGTGCATTTTATTCTGGTTCAAGAAATATCTATTTTTACAAAAATGTTTTTAAGATTCAAGTTTCCCTTTCTTTTACTATACAAACATAAACAAGTGATATATCTAACGGGTGAGAAGCTAGCTCCTAGCTCCAAAAGTAAATCTGCGACAATTGACTGAGCCGGCAACAGCGCACCAAGATGTCCGTTTATCACCGTTGCTTTGGCTCGACCAGTCTAGTATACGGGGGGAGGTTGAAATATGGTATAAAAATTTGGTTGAGAAAGAACTGAGTTATTTGTAATAATATAAAAGTCTATCATATTCCAAATTCAAAATTCGCTGATAAACGCTACGGAGGTCGAAAAAATTGAAAACTAAGAATTTTTTTAAAAAATTTACAACTTTCTTTTTATTACTGTATTACCATATATCGATGTTTCGCGTTTAAATTTTCTACAAAGGTTGATAATACAATAAATAGTCTTTCATATTCCATATTCAAAAATCACTGACAAACGTTACGAGGGTGAGAAAAAAAATAAAAATAAGTTTTCTTGAAACAAATTTTTTACATTATTTTCTCCTGTATCTACATATATCGATGTCCGTTGAAAAAAAAATAGAAATAGATTGATAAATCGATAGTCCTTAGCATGTCGTCTTCAAAAATCACTGACAAACGTTCCAAGGGTGAGAAAAAAAATAAAAATCAGTTTTCTTGAAAACATTTTTTTACTTTATTTTCTCTCCTGTATCTACATATATCGATGTCCGTTGAAAAAAAAAATAGAAATAGATTGATAAATCAATAGTCTTTAGCATGTCGTCTTCAAAAATCACTGACAAACGTTCCAAGGGTGAGAAAAAAAATAAAAATCAGTTTTCTTGAAAACATTTTTTTACTTTATTTTCTCTCCTGTATCTACATATATCGATGTCCGTTGAAAAAAAAAATAGAAATAGATTGATAAATCAATAGTCTTTAGCATGTCGTCTTCAAAAATCACTGACAAACGTTCCAAGGGTGAGAAAAAAAAATAAAAATCAGTTTTCTTGAAAAAAAATTTTTACTTTATTTTCTCTCCTGTATCTACATATATCGATGTCCGTTGAAAAAAAAAATAGAAATAGATTGATAAATCAATAGACTTTAGCATGTCGTCTTCAAAAATCACTGACAAACGTTCCAAGGGTGAGAAAAAAAATAAAAATCAATTTTCTTGAAAAAAAAATGTTTACTTTATTTTCTCTCCTGTATCTACATATATCGATGTCCGTTGAAAAAAAAAATAGAAATAGATTGATAAATCAATAGTCTTTAGCATGTCGTCTTCAAAAATCACTGACAAACGTTCCAAGGGTGAGCAAAAAAAAATCAGTTTTCTTGAAAAAAAATTTTTACTTTATTTTCTCTCCTGTATCTACATATATCGATGTCCGTTGAAAAAAAAAATAGAAATAGATTGATAAATCAATAGTCTTTAGCATGTCGTCTTCAAAAATCACTGACAAACGTTCCAAGGGTGAGAAAAAAAATAAAAATCAATTTTCTTGAAAAAAAATGTTTACTTTATTTTCTCTCCTGTATCTACATATATCGATGTCCGTTGAGAAAAAAAATAGAAATAGATTGATAAATCAATAGTCTTTAGCATGTCGTCTTCAAAAATCACTGACAAATGTTCCAAGGGTGAGAAAAAAAATAAAAATCAGTTTTCTTGAAAAAAAATTTTTACTTTATTTTCTCTCCTGTATCTACATATATCGATGTCCGTTGAAAAAAAAAATAGAAATAGATTGATAAATCGATAGTCCTTAGCATGTCGTCTTCAAAAATCACTGACAAACGTTCCAAGGGTGAGAAAAAAAATAAAAATCAATTTTCTTGAAAAAAAATGTTTACTTTATTTTCTCTCCTGTATCTACATATATCGATGTCCGTTGAGAAAAAAAATAGAAATAGATTGATAAATCAATAGTCTTTAGCATGTCGTCTTCAAAAATCACTGACAAATGTTCCAAGGGTGAGAAAAAAAATAAAAATCAGTTTTCTTGAAAAAAAATTTTTACTTTATTTTCTCTCCTGTATCTACATATATCGATGTCCGTTGAAAAAAAAAATAGAAATAGATTGATAAATCAATAGACTTTAGCATGTCGTCTTCAAAAATCACTGACAAACGTTCCAAGGGTGAGAAAAAAAATAAAAATCAATTTTCTTGAAAAAAAAATGTTTACTTTATTTTCTCTCCTGTATCTACATATATCGATGTCCGTTGAGAAAAAAAATAGAAATAGATTGATAAATCAATAGTCTTTAGCATGTCGTCTTCAAAAATCACTGACAAACGTTCCAAGGGTGAGAAAAAAAATAAAAATCAGTTTTCTTGAAAAAAAATTTTTACTTTATTTTCTCTCCTGTATCTACATATATCGATGTCCGTTGAAAAAAAAAATAGAAATAGATTGATAAATCGATAGTCTTTAGCATGTCATATTCAAAAATCACTGACAAACGTTCCAAGGGTGAGCAAAAAAAAAATCAGTTTTCTTGAAAAAAAATTTTTACTTTATTTTCTCTCCTGTATCTACATATATCGATGTCCGTTGAAAAAAAAAATAGAAATAGATTGATAAATCAATAGTCTTTAGCATGTCGTCTTCAAAAATCACTGACAAACGTTCCAAGGGTGAGAAAAAAAATAAAAATCAATTTTCTTGAAAAAAAAATGTTTACTTTATTTTCTCTCCTGTATCTACATATATCGATGTCCGTTGAAAAAAAAAATAGAAATAGATTGATAAATCAATAGTCTTTAGCATGTCGTCTTCAAAAATCACTGACAAATGTTCCAAGGGTGAGAAAAAAAATAAAAATCAATTTTCTTGAAAAAAAAATGTTTACTTTATTTTCTCTCCTGTATCTACATATATCGATGTCCGTTGAAAAAAAAAATAGAAATAGATTGATAAATCAATAGTCTTTAGCATGTCGTCTTCAAAAATCACTGACAAACGTTCCAAGGGTGAGCAAAAAAAAAATCAGTTTTCTTGAAAAAAAATTTTTACTTTATTTTCTCTCCTGTATCTACATATATCGATGTCCGTTGAAAAAAAAAATAGAAATAGATTGATAAATCAATAGTCTTTAGCATGTCGTCTTCAAAAATCACTGACAAACGTTCCAAGGGTGAGCAAAAAAAAAATCAGTTTTCTTGAAAAAAAATTTTTACTTTATTTTCTCTCCTGTATCTACATATATCGATGTCCGTTGAAAAAAAAATAGAAATAGATTGATAAATCAATAGTCTTTAGCATGTCGTCTTCAAAAATCACTGACAAACGTTCCAAGGGTGAGCAAAAAAAAAAATCAGTTTTCTTGAAAAAAAATTTTTACTTTATTTTCTCTCCTGTATCTACATATATCGATGTCCGTTGAAAAAAAAAATAGAAATAGATTGATAAATCGATAGGTACTGATGGTACTCCTTGAAAATAATTACGACGAGACGATCTTTAAAGACACATCATGTTTTCATTGAAATAAAGACTTTTACATTTCGAATGCACGTGTAGATATTAAATTAAAATTGAAAAATAAAAAGATTGTAGGCAATCTAAAAACAGTAAAAACTCAAATCTCGGTAACAGTTTGGTCACAGAATAACCTTCTGACACGGAAGGGATGTTTATTTTAAACGATTCCTTCTCATTACCCCTACTTCTAACGCCGCCCATGGCAAAAGGAATGTACTTGTGGAAGAGTGCATGGAAAAAACAAAACAAACCCTCCGCTCCGCTCGACGTCTGATATTTTTTTGTTTATCGGTACTGTGGCGCCGAAAGGCGGCTCTGTTACTCCTTGTAGTGTGCGAAAGGGAAAAACAACGACCCCCGCTCTGGGTACCGGTGGTGTGAGACCGCAACGGATTTACCTACATGTGCCATTTACCTAAGGAGATTTTTCCGAATCCTAGTCCTGATTGGCTGATATGAATTGAACAGGTGATGCCATGAAAATAGAAAAGCATCGAATAAAATTTTTTCAATCAATGAAAAAAGGCAATACTAACAGTGGTTATGGTAACAATATTTATGGACCAGTTTTATCACAAAACTATAAAAACTACCTTCAAAGAGTACAAAACGCCCATGTCAGATTAGTATGTGGCATAGAAGTCTTAATTCAAAGTAGGGATGGCGATTCTTTCCAAAAAAGATCGATTTTTAAATCGATTCGAATCGTAGCCTGATGAATCGATTCATAAAAAAATCGAGGTCTAAAAGATCGATTTCTAAAAAATCAATTTTTTTCAAGTTTGTATTTACAATGTAAATATAAATCCATTTTATGAAATACAAGAAATATACCATAATAAACAATCTCTGGGATCTCTTATCAGTGAAATCAGTGATTTTTTAGTTCAGGGAATTCGATAATAACAATTATTTTTATTACCATATCAAAGTATCAGATCAGATATAAAAGAAGACATTTATTTTCTAAATGTATTTGTTACATTAAAAAGTTAAGAAAATAGATAATATAGCTTATACCTAGTTTCCAAAACCAAACCAGAAAAAATCGTATGTAGATTTTCAAGGGTGAAATATCGATTCAGTACAACATACCGATTTAAAAATCGATTTATTTGGTCCGAGGAATCAATTCTTCGATTTCAGATCGCCATCCCTAATTCAAAGTTACATCATTGTATCTTTATACAATGGTTACATTATTAGAATTTACTGTTTGGGCCCCTACTTTGTGGAATCTACTCATATTACTTTTATAAATTATCCTAACTGTTTATAATTAATTTCACCATTTATTGAAAGAACCAATGAAAACTTTAAAATATCATTTATAATAGTGAAATTAATTATAAACAGTTAGTTTAATTTAAAAAGGTTATATTATTACCTACATCAAAGATTTTTTGTAATCTTTGCCTACATATTAAATATAGTCTGACCAGCCCTCTACACTTTTGACTCCGCCTTCTCAAAGAGAATAGATACCCTTATACATATCAGAGACAACCCTCTCCGCACATGCCACATATTCCGCAATTAATAGGTTATTAGAAATTGTTCAGATGTTCAGTGTGTATGTGTCCGGCTAATGTGTGGTTTATGTGGACAATTATCAGGCATATCTAAAAATTGATATAAAGTAAAATTTTTTTTCAAGAAAACTGATTTTTATTTTTTTTCTCACCCTTGGAACGTTTGTCAGTGATTTTTGAATATGACATGCTAAAGACTATCGATTTATCAATCTATTTCTATTTTTTTTTTCAACGGACATCGATATATGTAGATACAGGAGAGAAAATAAAGTAAAAAATTTTTTTCAAGAAAATTGATTTTTATTTTTTTTCTCACCCTTGGAACGTTTGTCAGTGATTTTTGAATATGACATGCTAAAGACTATCGATTTATCAATCTATTTCTATTTTTTTTTTCAACGGACATCGATATATGTAGATACAGGAGAGAAAATAAAGTAAAAAATTTTTTTCAAGAAAATTGATTTTTATTTTTTTTCTCACCCTTGGAACGTTTGTCAGTGATTTTTGAATATGACATGCTAAAGACTATCGATTTATCAATCTATTTCTATTTTTTTTTTCAACGGACATCGATATATGTAGATACAGGAGAGAAAATAAAGTAAAAAATTTTTTTCAAGAAAATTGATTTTTATTTTTTTTCTCACCCTTGGAACGTTTGTCAGTGATTTTTGAATATGACATGCTAAAGACTATCGATTTATCAATCTATTTCTATTTTTTTTTTCAACGGACATCGATATATGTAGATACAGGAGAGAAAATAAAGTAAAAAAGTTTTTTCAAGAAAATTGATTTTTATTTTTTTTCTCACCCTTGGAACGTTTGTCAGTGATTTTTGAATATGACATGCTAAAGACTATGGATTTATCAATCTATTTCTATTTTTTTTTTCAACGGACATCGATATATGTAGATACAGGAGAGAAAATAAAGTAAAAAAGTTTTTTCAAGAAAATTGATTTTTATTTTTTTTCTCACCCTTGGAACGTTTGTCAGTGATTTTTGAAGACGACATGCTAAAGACTATTGATTTATCAATCTATTTCTATTTTTTTTTTCAACGGACATCGATATATGTAGATACAGGAGAGAAAATAAAGTAAAAAAGTTTTTTCAAGAAAATTGATTTTTATTTTTTTTCTCACCCTTGGAACGTTTGTCAGTGATTTTTGAATATGACATGCTAAAGACTATGGATTTATCAATCTATTTCTATTTTTTTTTTCAACGGACATCGATATATGTAGATACAGGAGAGAAAATAAAGTAAAAAAGTTTTTTCAAGAAAATTGATTTTTATTTTTTTTCTCACCCTTGGAACGTTTGTCAGTGATTTTTGCAGACGACATGCTAAAGACTATTGATTTATCAATCTATTTCTATTTTTTTTTTCAACGGACATCGATATATGTAGATACAGGAGAGAAAATAAAGTAAACATTTTTTTTCAAGAAAATTGATTTTTATTTTTTTTCTCACCCTTGGAACGTTTGTCAGTGATTTTTGAATATGACATGCTAAAGACTATTGATTTATCAATCTATTTCTATTTTTTTTTTCAACGGACATCGATATATGTAGATACAGGAGAGAAAATAAAGTAAACATTTTTTTTCAAGAAAATTGATTTTTATTTTTTTTCTCACCCTTGGAACGTTTGTCAGTGATTTTTGAATATGACATGCTAAAGACTATCGTTTTATCAATCTATTTCTATTTTTTTTTTCAACGGACATCGATATATGTAGATACAGGAGAGAAAATAAAGTAAAAAAGTTTTTTCAAGAAAATTGATTTTTATTTTTTTTCTCACCCTTGGAACGTTTGTCAGTGATTTTTGAAGACGACATGCTAAAGACTATTGATTTATCAATCTATTTCTATTTTTTTTTTCAACGGACATCGATATATGTAGATACAGGAGAGAAAATAAAGTAAACATTTTTTTTCAAGAAAATTGATTTTTATTTTTTTTCTCACCCTTGGAACGTTTGTCAGTGATTTTTGAATATGACATGCTAAAGACTATTGATTTATCAATCTATTTCTATTTTTTTTTTCAACGGACATCGATATATGTAGATACAGGAGAGAAAATAAAGTAAACATTTTTTTTCAAGAAAATTGATTTTTATTTTTTTTCTCACCCTTGGAACGTTTGTCAGTGATTTTTGAATATGACATGCTAAAGACTATCGTTTTATCAATCTATTTCTATTTTTTTTTTCAACGGACATCGATATATGTAGATACAGGAGAGAAAATAAAGTAAACATTTTTTTTCAAGAAAATTGATTTTTATTTTTTTTCTCACCCTTGGAACGTTTGTCAGTGATTTTTGAATATGACATGCTAAAGACTATTGATTTATCAATCTATTTCTATTTTTTTTTTCAACGGACATCGATATATGTAGATACAGGAGAGAAAATAAAGTAAACATTTTTTTTCAAGAAAATTGATTTTTATTTTTTTTCTCACCCTTGGAACGTTTGTCAGTGATTTTTGAATATGACATGCTAAAGACTATCGTTTTATCAATCTATTTCTATTTTTTTTTTCAACGGACATCGATATATGTAGATACAGGAGAGAAAATAAAGTAAAAAAGTTTTTTCAAGAAAATTGATTTTTATTTTTTTTCTCACCCTTGGAACGTTTGTCAGTGATTTTTGAAGACGACATGCTAAAGACTATTGATTTATCAATCTATTTCTATTTTTTTTTTCAACGGACATCGATATATGTAGATACAGGAGAGAAAATAAAGTAAACATTTTTTTTCAAGAAAATTGATTTTTATTTTTTTTCTCACCCTTGGAACGTTTGTCAGTGATTTTTGAATATGACATGCTAAAGACTATCGTTTTATCAATCTATTTCTATTTTTTTTTTCAACGGACATCGATATATGTAGATACAGGAGAGAAAATAAAGTAAAAAAGTTTTTTCAAGAAAATTGATTTTTATTTTTTTTCTCACCCTTGGAACGTTTGTCAGTGATTTTTGAATATGACATGCTAAAGACTATTGATTTATCAATCTATTTCTATTTTTTTTTTCAACGGACATCGATATATGTAGATACAGGAGAGAAAATAAAGTAAACATTTTTTTTCAAGAAAATTGATTTTTATTTTTTTTCTCACCCTTGGAACGTTTGTCAGTGATTTTTGAATATGACATGCTAAAGACTATCGTTTTATCAATCTATTTCTATTTTTTTTTTCAACGGACATCGATATATGTAGATACAGGAGAGAAAATAAAGTAAAAAAGTTTTTTCAAGAAAATTGATTTTTATTTTTTTTCTCACCCTTGGAACGTTTGTCAGTGATTTTTGAATATGACATGCTAAAGACTATTGATTTATCAATCTATTTCTATTTTTTTTTTCAACGGACATCGATATATGTAGATACAGGAGAGAAAATAAAGTAAACATTTTTTTTCAAGAAAATTGATTTTTATTTTTTTTCTCACCCTTGGAACGTTTGTCAGTGATTTTTGAATATGACATGCTAAAGACTATCGATTTATCAATCTATTTCTATTTTTTTTTCAACGGACATCGATATATGTAGATACAGGAGAGAAAATAAAGTAAAAAATTTTTTTCAAAAAAACTGATTTTTATTTTTTTTCTCACCCTTGGAACGTTTGTCAGTGATTTTTGAATATGACATGCTAAAGACTATCGATTTATTACTCTATTTCTATTTTTTTTTTCAACGGACATCGATATATGTAGATACAGGAGAGAAAATAAAGTAAACATTTTTTTTCAAGAAAATTGATTTTTATTTTTTTTCTCACCCTTGGAACGTTTGTCAGTGATTTTTGAATATGACATGCTAAAGACTATCGTTTTATCAATCTATTTCTATTTTTTTTTTCAACGGACATCGATATATGTAGATACAGGAGAGAAAATAAAGTAAAAAAGTTTTTTCAAGAAAATTGATTTTTATTTTTTTTCTCACCCTTGGAACGTTTGTCAGTGATTTTTGAAGACGACATGCTAAAGACTATTGATTTATCAATCTATTTCTATTTTTTTTTTCAACGGACATCGATATATGTAGATACAGGAGAGAAAATAAAGTAAACATTTTTTTTCAAGAAAATTGATTTTTATTTTTTTTCTCACCCTTGGAACGTTTGTCAGTGATTTTTGAATATGACATGCTAAAGACTATTGATTTATCAATCTATTTCTATTTTTTTTTTCAACGGACATCGATATATGTAGATACAGGAGAGAAAATAAAGTAAACATTTTTTTTCAAGAAAATTGATTTTTATTTTTTTTCTCACCCTTGGAACGTTTGTCAGTGATTTTTGAATATGACATGCTAAAGACTATTGATTTATCAATCTATTTCTATTTTTTTTTTCAACGGACATCGATATATGTAGATACAGGAGAGAAAATAAAGTAAACATTTTTTTTCAAGAAAATTGATTTTTATTTTTTTTCTCACCCTTGGAACGTTTGTCAGTGATTTTTGAATATGACATGCTAAAGACTATCGTTTTATCAATCTATTTCTATTTTTTTTTTCAACGGACATCGATATATGTAGATACAGGAGAGAAAATAAAGTAAAAAAGTTTTTTCAAGAAAATTGATTTTTATTTTTTTTCTCACCCTTGGAACGTTTGTCAGTGATTTTTGAAGACGACATGCTAAAGACTATTGATTTATCAATCTATTTCTATTTTTTTTTTCAACGGACATCGATATATGTAGATACAGGAGAGAAAATAAAGTAAAAAAGTTTTTTCAAGAAAATTGATTTTTATTTTTTTTCTCACCCTTGGAACGTTTGTCAGTGATTTTTGAAGACGACATGCTAAAGACTATTGATTTATCAATCTATTTCTATTTTTTTTTTCAACGGACATCGATATATGTAGATACAGGAGAGAAAATAAAGTAAAAAAGTTTTTTCAAGAAAATTGATTTTTATTTTTTTTCTCACCCTTGGAACGTTTGTCAGTGATTTTTGAAGACGACATGCTAAAGACTATTGATTTATCAATCTATTTCTATTTTTTTTTTCAACGGACATCGATATATGTAGATACAGGAGAGAAAATAAAGTAAAAAAGTTTTTTCAAGAAAATTGATTTTTATTTTTTTTCTCACCCTTGGAACGTTTGTCAGTGATTTTTGAAGACGACATGCTAAAGACTATTGATTTATCAATCTATTTCTATTTTTTTTTTCAACGGACATCGATATATGTAGATACAGGAGAGAAAATAAAGTAAAAAAGTTTTTTCAAGAAAATTGATTTTTATTTTTTTTCTCACCCTTGGAACGTTTGTCAGTGATTTTTGAAGACGACATGCTAAAGACTATTGATTTATCAATCTATTTCTATTTTTTTTTTCAACGGACATCGATATATGTAGATACAGGAGAGAAAATAAAGTAAAAAAGTTTTTTCAAGAAAATTGATTTTTATTTTTTTTCTCACCCTTGGAACGTTTGTCAGTGATTTTTGAAGACGACATGCTAAAGACTATTGATTTATCAATCTATTTCTATTTTTTTTTTCAACGGACATCGATATATGTACCTTGTAACCCAAATCATTTTTTTGGAGTCACTCTAGTATGGTAGGACAAATTAACAATACGTCATTAATTGCCTGAAATTAGTTTTTTCTGTATTCCCTAGCTCTAGTTACTTTTGTTCGTAATTTTCCCTTTGAATAAAGCAGAGAAAAGTTATTAATTCATATGCAAAATATCAAACAATAAGTTCGATAACGTATGCCCCTCGTAAATACGTTCGACTCTCAGCGGCTGAGCGGTCGAGCGGTGTTGCCAGATCAATTTTACTCGTTTGGAGCTGGGAGCTAGCTTCTCGTCGATATAAATCTATAGATAGCAGATACCTGAATCGACCCTCGTGGTTTTAGGAGCTTACACTCTCCCTTCTAAAGAAATACTTATACAGGGTGGTATTTTAAATAAAAGCTAGAAGAAATGTTATATATTACGAATTACTAAAAAGAATACATAGGATTTCATCACATATATCTCTAAACTCTAGCCAGGTGTTGTAATATCCACTAAATTTGGGTAACGTAATGGTTGGCAATTTTACCGAATTTAGAATTCCGCCTTCGGCAGGTCCGAACCTGCCTGTACCACCCGAATAGACACTAACATTGTCATTAATTTCTGATGAATATTCCCCAGCAACCTCTAAATGAATATCCCTTTTTAACAAGTTTTTAGCTACAGCTACTGCACTATAATATTGTTTTTCAAAATTATCTCTTTCTTCAAGCTCCTTATTGAAATCATCCGATAACATTTCTATTTTTTCTTGAAGAGATCCGTATTTATTAAAAACATCTTCTATCTTTGAAATTCTATCCCGCAATTCCAGAAAATCAACATCATTTAAAATAGGCTTTGCCTCCAAAAGTTTCGAATGTTTTTGAAAATTCGTTAACTGTGCTTTGCAAACCCCACGCGATCTAATTAATTTTTCAAGCTCATTTATACGTAGGCATTTTAACAACGAATAACAAAACAAGCTAGCGAAATCGAATCCAACTAAACTACAAAACTACAAGAATTGGAAATCAAAAGGACTTACCCACTTTTACTGGTCTTTATTTTTTTTTCTACCTAGCTTTAGGATGTTCTATCGATTTGTTTTCAACAATAAACTAATCTCCTACTTCCAGCATGCCAATTTTCACTATTTTCCATAAATCTCAAAACATCCGGCGAGTAGGGACCATGTTTTTATCAACGATTGTTGTATTTAACACAACAGTGGACTGTATTTGCACTTGTTTCTTTTAAAATCAAACTAACTTTTCTAAAATGTAAATACTATATTACACTAAAATAAACATATTACTCAACAATTTTGCCGGATAGCCGCTAACAATGTGACCGTCTCGACGTTCTAAAAACAACTCCTTAAAAAATCATAGTTCAATTATTACGGCGAAAAACATCAAAGAAGAAAAAAAAACCCAAACAAATCATTCTATATTCGCCGCCACCCTTTTTGTCTCACCGATACGATCGTCGCGCGCTGTTGCCACGTTTTTTGCTTATGAAATAAAATTCGGGCCGAAACAAAAGGAGAACTACCAACATTGGATGAATTTTTTGAATTTCTAAAAAATAAAATTGATACTTTAGATGAAATTTTTGACCAGAATCAGAGCATCAGTCAGAATATGAAAAATATTCCAAAAGGTAATTCAAACAATTCACCCAATAGAGAATATCCGAAAAGAAACTTTTCAGTTAATAATACCAATAAAAAATTGTGTGTTTTATGCAAAAAAGATAATCATTATATATACAACTGTTTTGATTTCCTAAAGCTAGATGTTTCAAGTATATTAAATAAAGTAAATGAGTTGAAGTTATGTAAAAACTGTTTGCGTATAGGCCATACTCCGAGTAACTGTTCCCTTAGAGCTTGCGTAAAATGTCAAGCTAAACACAATTCTTTATTACACATAGAAAAGGAACAACCACAAATTCCTTCTACAAACACTAACGTTGTAAATGTTACTGATCCAAGTGACACAGAGGAGTCTCAGACAATTTTGATAAACAAGCAATTTAACAACCAGTACAACGGTACTAGTTAATGTTAAAGACAGTGCAGGTAATTTGGTACAGTACTGGGCTTTATTAGACTCAGGTGCCGAAACAAATTTGCTCACAAACAATTTTTGCAATAAAATAAATATAACTACCATGCCAGCAAATCTGTCAATTGTAGGAGTAAACCAAGTAAAATCAAATATCACAAAAAAATGCCATGTTACCATTTATTCCAGATACAATAATTTTAAAAGCAATTTAACGTTTTATGTTGTACCACATATACTGGGAGACATGCCCACTCCTAGTGTTGATAAAGGTAATTGGAATTTTCCACAGAATATACAGTTAGCTGACCCTTTATTTCATGAATCAGCTGACATTGATGCTATCATAGGTGCCAGTATCTTTTGGGATTTGCTTACAGAAGGCAAAATCAGCTTAGGAAAAGGAATGCCCACATTACAAAATACTACTTTCGGTTGGGTCATTTCAGGCAGCACACCACAAACTAATTATAAGGCTATAATATGTAATGTAACAAAAGTGGTCCCTGAAGATGATCAGCTTAACAAGTTTTGGCAAATTGAAAATGTTCCACAAAGGCCAACACTAACTCATGAAGAGTTAGAGTGTGAAATCCAGTTTAATGCAAACACACATAGAAATTCAGAGGGCCATTTTGTCGTCCAATACCCATTAAAATACCCTATCACAATGCTAGGAAATTCATATGAAATTGATCTGAGGAGGTTTATAAATTTAGAAAAAAGGTTAACAAAAAACCAAAAGCTTTATGAATAATACAAAAAATTTATACAAGAGTACATTGATTTAAATCATATGACAAAAATTGAAAATATTGCTGATGTTAAATATTTTCTTCCTCACCATGGAGTTTTTAAAGAAGATAGTTTAACCACAAAGATAAGAGTTGTCTTTGATGGTTCTTGTGCCACTGATAATGGCTGGTCCTTGAATGATATTCAGTTTGCGGGCCCTAAAGTTCAGAATGATATATTTAAGATATTAATAAATTTTAGGATGTATACTTATGTTGTAAGTGCAGATATAATCAAGATGTATCGCCAAATAACCATAAATCCCAAACACCGTCCACTACAATGTATTTTATGGCGGGATTCTGAAAATGAACCTATTCAAGCATATCAGCTCAATACGGTAACATATGGGACAAAAAGTGCACCATACTTAGCTATAAACTGTCTCCGCCAACTAGCCTTTGAAACCAATACTCCACAAGATATTTCTAACATTATTTTGAATCATGTTTATGTTGATGATCTATTGACAGGATCAAATGATAAGAATTACTTGTCAAAAAACATTAAATTGTTGCACAACCACTTAAATTCAGCCAATTTCAATTTAAGAAAATGGCTATCAAATGACCCAAAATTACTCAATGTTCTTAATATTGACAACAAAGATTCGTTAGGCATTTTAATACTAGGTACCAATGAATTTACTAAAACTTTAGGTCTCCAATGGTATTGCAATGAAGACATTCTCAAATTAAAAATACAAAATTCATCCACTTTATCTAATTCGAAAAGACAAATATTATCCGAAATCGCTCAGATCTATGATGTTTTAGGTTTGGTTAGCCCAGTTACTATTGTAGCAAAAATATTAATTCAACAGTTGTGGTCATTAAAGGTAAGTTGGGATGAACCCATACCACATGAAGCCGAAGTACAGTGGTATTCAATAAGAATCCACATTATTGATTTGAACCTCATAAAAATACCCAGAAATATATGTGGCAATAATTTCACAGTTTTAGATATTCACTGTTTTTGTGATGCATATGCAGCATGCAAATATGTCAGATGTGAAGACTCTAATGGAATCAAAAAGGTTAGACTTCTATGCGCTAAGACAAAGGTTGCTCCAGTTAAGACACTGTCAATACCTCGTCTTGAATTATGCGCTGCACTTTCAAGTGCACAATTAATAAGTCAAGTTTATGAATCTACTTCCACAAATGTCACTGTATATTATTGGTCAGATTCTCAAGTTTTATATTGGCTAAGGAACACGTCCAACCAATTATAGAAATTTTTGTAGCAAACAGAATCTCAAAAATCCAAACCTGAACCAATGCAAAAAACTGGAACTATGTAAAATCACAATGTAATCCTGCAGATGTGGCATCCAGAGGCATTTCCTTCAAAAAACTTGAAATTTGTGACATGCGGTGGAATGGCCCAAATTTTTTATATGAAACAAATTCATCAACATGGCCTACCTTATTCTGGCCAGACTCCCCTCTAAATACTTCAGAAATACCAGAAATAAGAAGGAAATCAAAAATAGTTCTTCAAACAACAGGCATGTCTAATTTCATTTTCGAATTCATCGAAAGGTTTTCCGATTTTCATAAATTGCAACGAATTTTTGCCTATTGCGTAAAGTTTATTCAATTATTAAAAGACAAAACCAAAAGGTCATGTGACAAAAATCTGAAAGCTCATTAAATTGACTCATCTTTTAAGATTTTGATTAAATTAGTTCAACAAAGGTATTTTCTGATGACTATAATGACCTCTTACATAATAAACAAATAGATAAAAAATCGAAATTATACTATTTAAAACCCTTTCTCAATGAAACAGGGTTGATGCGTGTAGGTGGTAGGTTAAAATATAGTAATTTGCCATTACCAATTGACAAAATACAGCCAGTAGTTTTACCGAAAGATCACCCTCTTACAAGGTTAAATTTACTCATTATCATAATGCTCATTTGCATGCAGGGCCTCAATTACTGTTGTCACTTGTCAGACAAAGATATACTGTCCGATATACAGTAAGGTAATGTCAAAGCAAATAACTAAAAAATGTGTTAGATGTTTTCGACACAATCCCGATAGTAATCAAATTGAAATCGGACCATTGCCCGACGAACGAATTTCACCATCATTTCCATTCCAACATGTGGGACTGGACTATGCTGGACCGTTCTACATGGTAGACCGAAAAGGGCGCGGTCGAAAGGTTTCAAAATGTTACATATGTGTTTTTGTGTGTTTTGTAAGCAAGGACGTTCACCTAGAATTGTTGTCGGATATGACCACTGAGTGTTTCCTTGCTTCTTTTAAGCGTTTTGTTTCGAGACGTGGAATTCCAACCCATGTGTACTCGGACAATGGCAGTACTTTTAAGGGTGCAAAAAATCAATTGTCAGATCTAGCCAAATTCTTGAATTTACAGGAAAATGTCATAAATAATTTTGCTATAAATTTGAATATTTCTTGGAGTTTTTCTCCCCCTTACAGTCCCTATTGCGGGGGTTTGTGGGAATCCTGAGTAAAACAAATGAAATTTCATTTAAAGCGTACAATGACAGACACTTACATTATATATGAAGAATTTTTAACTTTATTAAATCAGGTCGAAGCCATTTTAAATTCTCGGCCTCTTTTTGCCCAGTCAAACGACCCTACTACTGATCTTGAACCTATTACACCCTCCCATTTCCTCATTCATCGCAGTACAATTTCCTTACCTGATTATGACTTTTCAACCACTCAATTAAATCGACTTACGATATACGAACACATAGAGCAGTTGAGCCAGAAATTTTGGAAACGATTTTCTACTGAGTACATCAGCCAACTCCATCAATCCTATAAATGGAACAGTAATTCGTTTAACCTCAGTGAAGGAACTCTAGTCTTAATTAGAGAACTACGACTACCACCATGCAAATGGAGCCTTGGTCGAGTGTTAAGGCTATATCCAAGTAGAGATGGAATTTTTCGCGTAGCTGATATAAAAACTGCTGCTGGTATAGTTAAAAGATCTGCAAGACACCTTCATCCTCTACCCTTAGAAAATAAGTGATTACCATTTGAAGTGATCTTCAATTTGTGCTATCGCAACTTTATCTGTGATCTGGTTCCGTGTGCCTACATCTGGCAACCCCGAAGCCCAGACTACTCTCTCATAATATACATGTCAATTGTGACAGATTGTTCAGTTTTGTATCCATTGTAAAAATAATCTTACATGTACAAATAAAAGTTTATACAGCCCTCCCAGTGTTCGAAATTAATTATAAAATAATTAAACACCGGTTCTCGTCCGATCACCGCTGTCAAGCAGTGTCGGGTGCGGTTAGTGCTTGGATGGGTGACCGCTTGGGAACACCGCATGCTGTTGCCTTTTTTGTATTATACATAATATGAAAATCTAAGTGAGTAGAACATTTAAGCCCATATCCAGAAATAATATAATAATTTTGTGTCTATTTTAAATGCGAGCAGTCAGTATAATTCCTTGAAATTTTCCATTATTGTTGGCAACGGCCATATCACACTGAATATACCGGTGCTCGTCCCAGTCACGTTTCAACCCTGGTCAAGTAAGGTTCGGCTTCCGTGAGGCGTACCGCCGTGTTGACCTAGGAGATATCGGACTTAAAAGTTTTACCGTGTCTTAAAATAAAATTTTTAAAAGTGCTCAGGTATATGTTTGGTCGTGTGAATTGTGGATTGACAATCAAACATTAACAGTGAATTCAGTGCAACAGACTTGTGAGGGGGCTTCGCCCCACTGTGATAATAATAATGAGTTAGTTTTTACGGAAGTTCCTATAACTAAAACTTCTCAATCACAAAAAGTAAATCCAATAACAATGGATACAGATACAAACAACACACAAGCTCTAATAAATACGGAGAAACCTACCAGAATAATAGAAGAAACACCTCAGGGCCAAAAGAGACGTCTCCCAACTCTTATCACTGAAGATATCGACGCTATTACAGTTGATAGTCTTCAAGATCAAAATGGAGATTTCATAAAGCCAAAGAAATTTGCATCGCTCTCGAAACTGTTGAAAAAAAAAGACAAAGGAAAAGAAACGACAATTGCTAACAAATACTCAGCACTCGAGTCAGCACAAGACGAAGAGCCTCTATCTAAAGAGAAATCACAACAGGCCCAAACAAAACCATTGACGAAGTCAACCACGAAACCATCTACCAAAAAATCCAAGAATGCCCCACCACCAATAGTGTTCTACGCCAAAATTGAGGAGCACACTCATTTTGTTAGCGAGCTGAAACAATCCTTAAAATGTGAATTTTATCTTAAATATACCAGTAATTCTACATTACTGTTTATCGAAGACGAAAGAGAATTCAAAATATTCAGAGAAAAATTAATGGAAAGCAAAATAGATCATCATACATATTCTTTACCTGAACAAAAATCTCACGCATTCGTTCTACGAGGTATGGATGGTGAACCTTCTATTGCTGAAATGAAACAGGATTTGGAGAGTGTATATGAAATCAAGATCAAAGACATATACAGGATGAACACTAAGGCAAGACCACTTTTCTTGGTAACAACTAGTCCGACAATTACGCTGAAGTACCTAAACCAAAATGTTAAATTTGTGTTGAGAACTGAAGTTACCTGGGAGCTACGAAAAAGTCAGAGCGCTGTGACCCAATGCCACATATGTCAACACTGGGGCCACGCGACAACAAATTGTGGAAGAAGCCCGAAAAGTCTAAAGTGTGCTGGTGATCATCTAACAAATACATGTACAAAACCAAGAGTTGTTCCAGCGAAATGCTCAAACTGTATGGGAGATCACCCAGCTAACTATAGAAAATGCACTGCCTACGTCAAAAGAGTAGGAGCCATAGAAGCAAAAAAAGCTCAAAACCAGCAACCAAAAAAGAAGTATGTTCCAGCACCACCCCCACAACAAACGCATGGATTAGTAAGAATGATTTTCCACCTATAGCAAACGGCCGAGAATCGAGCAATCAAATACCAAATAAAGCAACTTCTTCCCACATGCCCGGAAATATGGAGGACACCTTCCAAGAATTAAATAATTAATTCAAGAAATTGAATTCATACATTAACCTCAATGAAATGCTGAAAGCGGTAAGAGATTTAAATTCATTGCTTGTAAATGCCAGTGATAACGAGTCAAAATTCAATGCATACAGAGCCTTTATGACTGATGGTATAGACAAGTATAATTTTTAGGAAGGCATAATAATTGCGATGTCTAAGAAACTTAAGATTTGTTTCTATAATATAAATGGGATAAACAACAAATACCCTATATTTCTAAACTTTATACATAAAAACTCCTTAGATATAATACTACTATCAGAAACACAACTGAAACCATGTCATAATTTGAAAATTAGGGGATATACCATATATCGTAAAGATAGACCCAATAATCTTCGCGGTAATCAAAGAGGGGGCGGGGTCGCTATTATTATTAAAAATGATATAGCTCATCAACTTGTAAATAATGTAGATGTATGTATGTATGTATGTAAATTGGGGTGACATTCACTATGACCTAAAAGATCTATTGTGCCCCCTTACTTCTACTTAGTTCCTGAGGAAAGTCTCAGAGACTAGTAGCTCCTTTAGTCCTATTTCCCGGAGGAATTTTAGAATATCTGCAGGCTTTAACTTAGGTAAATGTCCCTCTTCTATCCAGTAATCTCCAAGGTGTTGTGCCCTAGGATTCTGAATTGCTGTGCAGTTCGCAAGTATGTGGATGGAGGTTTCTTCTTCCATACCACAGAATCTACATTCTTCTTCCTCCACTATTTTGAGCTTTTTCAGGTGCCCATTCATGCGACAATGTCCCGTAAGGATGCCTGTTAGAACTCTTAGTGCAGTTTTACTTTGACTTATGCATTCATTTGATCTCAACAGGTTGTAGTCACCCAGAAGAATCTTTGATTGAATAAGTCCTACTAGATCTTTCCAAATGGTCAGATCTTCTCTTTTCTTCGGCTTTGCCTATTTCTTCCAATATTACATTGGAGCTGATACCGCAAAAGGGTTCCGGCCCCCAAAAGGGTGTTCCAATCCCCCTCTTTGCTAGTTCATCTGCTATTTCATTTCCTTCTATCCCTGTGTGTCCTGGAATCCACAGTAAGGTGACTATATTGTTCTCGCCTAGTTCATTTAGTTTGCCTAGGCATTCCCACACCATTTTGGAACTGATAACACAAGAGCTCAGTGCTTTAATGGCTGCTTGACTATCCGACATTATGATAATCCTTTGCCTTCTATATCTGATGAAACTTGTGACACTCATATCAATCTCAACATCGGGTCAAGCCACTGATCACTCTTCCCACCTTCGAATGGACTATTTAAGCTGGCTCAATAACGGATTGTTGGAATCGTAGACATCAATCAACACAATATTATAATTTTTATTATAACAATATAATCAGAACAACTATAATACAAATATAGAAACGAAGAACTGTACATAAAACGAAGGACCACCGGCTTCAAATACCGGAAATATTTATGATTGAAAATGCATTTGAGAGTTTTGTCATTCACTGAGAAATTTTACAAATAGTAATTGGAATTTTTAACTTACAAATTCACAGAATAGAAAACATCACTTTTGCACTGTATTTTTTATATTAAATAATATTTTAAAAGAAACGTTTAGCATTAGTTTTCCGTGCTAAAAGGGAGAATTGACACTTTTTTAATTGAAGAGACTGAGACAGTGACAGTTCCTTTTTGACATTTTTACTTGATTGATTTAAATATGACTATCTGTGAAATGAAATTGAACATATTCCCCCGCGTTGAAGGGTCTCCCTTCAAAATAAAGAAAATTAAAGATTATTAATTATACAAAGTAAAAAACTGTTTACAAAATAAAAGAAACTACGAAATCAAAGAATTGTTTTAACAATTTAAGGGACAAATTTTTACAATTGTCCGAACAAAAATCCCATCTTGTGTTTTAATTTTCACCGCTCGAACCTTTCCATCAAGTCCAGGGATAATTTCTACGATGCGACCTTTTGGCCACAGTAACGGAGAAACATTATCCTCTTTCAATAATACTAATTCATTAATTTTTAAATTCTCGCGTGAAAGCAACCACTTCGGTCTACGTTGCAGCTGTTGCAAATATTCTGTAGACCAGCGCTTCCAGAAATGTTGTTGTAATTGACAACATCGTTGCCACAGTTTAAGTCTATTTTCGGGAACGGCTGTTACATTATGCTCAGGGTAAGCCGTTAAAGAAGTACCGATTAGAAAATGACCTGGTGTTAAACATCCCAAATCTGAAGGATCATTTGACAATGGACACAAAGGCCTTGAATTAAGAATCGCTTCAATTTGAGATAATACTGTACTCAATTCTTCAAATGTTGAGTGAGCATTCCCTATTATTCGATAGAGATGAAATTTGGCCCTTTTTATTGCAGCCTCCCATATCCCACCCCAGTGTGGACTATGGGGAGGAATATGTTTCCACTGAATGTTGGTCGTGGCAACGAATGAACTTATATGACTAATGTTATCTGAATACTTGAAGAAATTTGAAAGTTCGCGAAGTTGGTTCTTTGCACCAACGAAATTCGTTGCATTATCAAAGTAAATAGTGGAAGGGTTTCCACGTCGGGAAATGAATCGTTTTAAGGACAAAAGAAAATCATCTGTTGAGAGAGAGGAAACTAGTTCAATGTGTATGGCCTTTGTGGCTTTATGGCTATATAATATTTTGGTATTGCTGCTTTACGAAGCCGTGAGGATTTTATTAGAAGTGGCCCACCAAAGACTATTCCGACTTTGTCAAAAGGTTTAGAGATAGAAATTCTGTCTTTCGGTAAATTTGCCACAACTTGATCGGAAGCTTTTGCTCGAAAACGCAAACAAATTACACACTCGTGAATTATTTTTTTTATTTCTCGAAGGCCATTAAGAGGCCAAAATTGAAGCCGAACATTACACAGTACGGTTTGAGCTCCTGCATGCCCAAGACGAATGTGCTCGTGTCTTAACATCATTTTAACCACATGATGTTTGGATGGTAACAATATCGGATGTTTTTGATCTTCCGGAATCTCTGCATATTGCAAACGTCCTCCAATACAGATCAGACCTGAGGAGCTTAAAAAGGGTTTGAAATGAAGCAAATTTTTATTGGAAAGTGGTTTATCAGTTTCTAGTTCTGATAATTCCATAGGAAAATGTTGATTCTGCATGATTTTACAGACAGTCAACGTAGCTAATTTTCTTTCTTCAACGGATAATGGGCCTAACCGTTTTGAAGATGGATTCTCACAATTAAAAATGAATCTAAGCACATAGGCTACAGAATGAAGAAGTCGAGGCCATAAAGAAAATCTATTAAAGAAGTGATGCCAAAATTCATGCTGGATTGGTATATTGGAAGTGGTAAGTGGTACATAAACTAATTTTTTTTTGTTCAGGAATGTTGATGTCAGGAATAACAGGATTATGAACCTTCAATTGAAGGTCAGATTTAAGAAGAAATGTTGGTCCTTGCCACCATAAACTTGAAGAAATGAGAGAGGATGCTGGCATACCTCTAGAGAGCAAATCGGCAGGGTTGTTTAAAGAGGAAACATGGCGCCAATGCCACGTAGAAGATAGAGCTTAAATTTTTGAAACTCTGTTTGCTACAAAATTCGACCAACGAGAAGGATGACCTTGCAACCAATACAACGCGATTTGTGAATCTGTCCATAGATTCACCGAAGAAAATATTAATTTTTCCTTGAAAATATTAAATAATTTTAGAGTTAGGTTAGCTAACAGTACCATTGCGCATAACTCCAAGCGAGGAATTGATAAACTTTTTATAGGAGCTACTCGTGATTTTGAAGTTATGAGAACAGAAGAAATATAATGATTGTGATATCTTATTCTGAAATATATACAAGCTGCGTATGCCTTTTGGTTGCTATCTGCAAACCCATGAATTTGAATTTCCATTATTTTCTCATTAAGAAATAGGAATCTGGGAACCTTCAAATCTTTCAGAGATATAATGTCATTCATGAAACAATACCACTCTGATGACAGAGCAGGAGTTAACTGTTCATCCCAGGATATTTTTTCTATCCATAATTTTTGGATAAAAAGTTTACCAATTACTATGAAAGGACCAATTAACCCCAGAGGATCGAACATTTTTAAAATTATACTTAGCGTTTTTCTCTTAGAAAGGGGTTCAGAAATGGATATTTTCGGAAGAGATATAGAAAATACATCAGTTGAAACATTCCAATAAAGCCCTAATACCTTGTCAGAGAAATCTTTATCATTTATGACATAATTTATTTCTTTATTATTAATGTCGAAATTCAGGAGAATTTGATGTACATTTATGCAATTCGAAACCATGAGAGTTCAACAATTGATTTAGCTCAGAATAAGCAGTTTGTAATTCTGCTAAAGAAGAACAGCCATACAACACGTCATCCACATACGTCTGACGCAACAATGCATCTGGCGCATAAACATATTTCCCTTTGTAAATTTTTGCAAATTCATTTAGAGTTCTTGTTGCCAAAAATGGAGCACAATTAGTGCCGTATGTAACAGTTTCTAATTGAATACAAGTCAGGTCTTTATCAGAGGAATCTCTCCACAAAATGTTTTGTAGAAAGGTTTGTTCGGGGTTTATTAGGATTTGTCTATACATCTTTTTTATGTCGGCTGAGAAAACAACTGAATATAGCCGAAAACGACAAAGAATGTCGTACAGATCACACTGTACTTGAAACCCTTTTAGCATTACGTCGTTTAGAGAACTTCCAGAAGTACTCTTACAGGACGCGTCAAAAACAACCCTTAATTTAGTTGTTTTACTACTTTCTCGTATCACGTAGTGATGGGGAAGAAAGTACTTTTTTTCTAACTTAGAATTGACAAGTTGAAGGGGAATATTTGTTCCATGCCCTAATTCTACATACTCGTTGATAAAAGCCTTATATTCATGAAAAAGATTGGGATCTCTTTGGAACCTTTTTTCCAAATTTAGAAAGCGTTTCTTTGCTATATGAAAAGAATCTCCAAGTCGTTTATTTTCAGTTGGAACTGTCAAGGATTTAATATAATAATTAATTTTGATATGGAAGAAGTAAATAATTTTTGTAAATTTTCAGTTATAGGAATCGTAGAAACATGGATAACTCTAGAAAATCCAAGTTTACCATATTTTTTAAATAATTATAACACTTTCCATTCCGTCGCAATAAAAGATAAACAGAGAGGTAGAGGAAGCGGAGGTTTAATGATTCTTTTGTCGAAATCACTAAAACTAGAAAATAAGGCTGATATTGTTGAAAAATCAAATCACTGGTTATTCATTAAATTTGAAATTAATAACATTAAGTTTGTTTTAGGCATAGTTTACCTTAAACCAAAATTAGATGATAGGGTTTGCATGGATATGTTTGATGAGTGTGTAGGTGATATTAGTCGTAAATATTCAGAATATAAAGTAATTATTTATGGTGATTTTAACGCAAGAATTGGCGAACTTAACAGTTTTAATAATAATGATCTTTTTGAAAATAATTTTCCCCTAGGAACGAGAAACTCAATGGACTTAACGACTAATAAACGAGGGACCTTACTTAATGAGATATTTGAAGACGCAGGTTTCTTTACACTTAATGGGCGATATGACGATCATTTAGGACACTACACTTACTTAAGCGAACGAGGCAATAGTGTGGTGGACTTAACATGGTCTAATCTCGATACCATAAATAACATAAAAACCTTTTATATAAATAGTGATTTTATCTCAGACCATCAAAGCTGCACACTAGTTCTAGACCTAAAAAATTATAAATTAAACCAGTCACAAATTCAACAAAAAGAAACGTTTTACTTTAAGTGGAACCCACAAAAAACACAAAATTATAAAACTTTAATGTCCAATACCGCTATAAATCTAGAGTCATATAATATCGAAGAACTCGATAAAAATTTGATAAACTGCATTTATGATGCAGCTAAAACTTTAGATATGTGCAAATCACGCTCTTATAAAAATACATTAATACATAAATCGAAACCTTGGTTTGATAAGGAATGTGTTAAAGGAAAAAAATTGCTAAAATCTAAGAAAAATAACATAAAGAAACATAATTATAACTTAAATGCAATCGAAGAATATAAAAAAGAACAAAAACAATTTAAATCTCTAATAAAAAATAAACAAAATAAATATCATCAGGAAACGCAAGTAAAAACTCTGAATATTAAAAATCCATCCGAATTCTGGAAGTATATAAAATTACACCAAAAAAAGCCAGATAACGAACACTCTATAACCATTACTCAATGGGAAAACTTCTATAACCTATTTTATAACTCCGTAAATATTAATATAAATTTATCTATAACAGATGCCAGACATCCATATCTAGATGCACCCTTTACAACCCAAGAGATATATAAGGTATTAACATTATCAAAAAATAATAAGGCTACAGGCGAGGATAAAATACCGAATGAATTTTACAAAAATTTGCCTATTGACTGGATCATATACTTAAAAGATCTATTTAATAAAATATATATGGAAGAACACCTACCATGTAATTGGACAAATATTAATATGATTCACTTTCATAAAAAAGGTCCTGAAAATGATCCACTAAATTTTCGGGGAATTGCTTTACTCAATCATAAAACTAAACTATTTACACAGCTGATAAATCAAAGGTTACAAACATATATTGAATCCATTGATGTGCTACCAGAATGTCAAGCTGGCTTCCGCAAGCAAAGAAGCTCAGAGGATAATATATTTGTTTTGTACTCCGTAATAAGTAATCACCTGCGATTTCCGGGGAGAAAAGTTTTTGCACTTTTTGTTGACTTCAAAAAAGCCTTTGATAATATTAATTTCGAGAAACTTTGGCAAAAACTCTACTCAAATGGTGTCAGCGGAAAGATGATTAGAATTATAAAAGAAATGTACTCCATGGCTACACTTACAATTGATCAAAAAGGCTGTATCTCAAGCAAAATCAAGATCACCAAAGGCATCCTTCAAGGCGACTCGCTAAGCCCACTATTATTTGCACTATATGTTTCAGACATAGACAGCTACTTCAAGCAACAAGGCGCTAGAGGTGTTTCTCTAGATCAAAGCACTGACATATATACTTTGGGATATGCTGATGACTTTGTTGTACTGGCAGACTCAGAAATTCAGCTGAACAAATCTATGAAAATTCTAGCGGATTATAGCGATAGTAACAAACTGGTAGTTAATGTGAATAAAACAAAGGTAGTTATATTCAGAAAAAGTGCTAATATCGGACATAAACCTAAATTTTGGTACAAAAACACACTAATTGAACAAGTAAATAACTATAATTATTTAGGAGTGATATTCTCATTTAATGGTACATTTTCAGAAAATTTAAAATCGCGGATAAAGAAAGCTAAAATAACACAAAACGCAATTCAGAATGTAATTAAATCTTCACACATGACCGATATTAAAAGTGTTAAGGCCCTATACTACAGCATCGTAGTTCCAACCTACTCGTACGCCAGTGGAATATGGGGACTTCGGTATATAAATGAAGGAGAAATAATTCAAAATCACTTCTGGAAAAATTTTCTCTATTTACAGAAAACTACGCCCAGTTACATTTTGAGAGCTGAAATAAAATTGGTGAAAATTGGGTATTTTATTATAAAACAAGCTCTAGAATATTTATTAAAGATTAAAAAGTTACCTTTAAATAGATTTCCCAAGATAGCACTAAAGAGAATATGTCAACTGAACCAGCAGAATAAAATAGTATCAAAATATAATTGGATCAGCCAATTAAATGACATTCTACATAAAATCGGAACCTCGGAACTTAATATTGATACTTTTGACTCGGACACAATCAGCATTATTTTAGAAAGATTTGAGCAACATAATCATATAGAAGATTGGAACAAAATACTTTTAAGTACATACTGCCCGATGTATAAGCATATTCTACAAGGCAAACATCCTTTCCATTGTACAAATCACTTAGATCTCTCCATTCCTCTACATATTAAACGCTTAATTTCACAGATGCGCACTCACAATAGTAATATAATATACATGTATGTTAATAGCAATGCATACACAATAAAAACCAATGAAGTATGCACTATTTGTAACTGCCTTGCTTTAGAATCCCTACAACACTTATTTTTTGTTTGTCCAGTGTATGAAGTAATTAGACGTCCCTTTCTTGAAATATATCAATCCGTAACTGACATTGAATCAATAATAAATAATGAAGCTGAACCACAAATTCTCTATCAAATATATGACATGATAAAGAAAATATTAAAAATCAGGTCTTTCATTGTAAACGAATGATATCGCCTCACTCTTGTCGGGATATGTTATCCAAACCTAATTTGCTATAAAATTTATTATAATTTATTATCAAAATATATGTTTTGTACTAGCCAATAATATTATAAATGTTGTCACCCTTGTTCATGTATACTCATACGAAAGAACAATAAAGATCTATCTATCTATCTATTTTCAGTTGGAGTTTTTAATGGTAGATCTACCTGGAATCTACCATTTGGAAGGTATTTCAATGTTGAAATAAATATTTCCTCTGCGAGTTCATCATTAGGGGAATGAACTTTTTCTCCAGGAAGTTCTTCGACTTCCCAGAACTTTGTAAGAAGTATATCGATTTGTGAATCAGGTTCAGGTTCAATGATTGATCCCTGACTAAAGAAAGAAACATTAGTGGTCCTTTGACCAAATGTAGGAGGATATTTACCCCCAACCAACCATCCTAGTTGCGAGTTTTGAAGAATGGGTAAGTTTTTTCCTACTCGAACAATATCTGGGAGTATTAAATCAAAATACCCCTCTGCTCCAATAAGGATGTCGATATCAGAAGGAATCATGAAACTCGTGTCAGCAAGTTTTATGGACGAAGAAACTTTGAACTTTTCTAAGTGTACTTTTACTTGTGGAAGTTTAGAGGTAATCATTGGAATAACACAACAACTTAATGGATATTGTGTATTTTTGTTATTTTCTGAATAGATGACCAGATCTGTCATTTTTTTAGAAACTGAGGAAGTATTTAGAATACCTGAATGCTGCATAGTCCGATTATAAGTTCGAGCATTCAGTTTTGCAACAAGTTTTTCGGTTACAAAGGAGTTTTGGGAACCACTATCGAGCAGAGCCTTTACTCTCAATTGACCTTGACAATTATGTAATGTTACTACCGCTGTTTGCAATAGGACTTCCACATTTGAATTTCTAGAAGAAAGAGTATAGGATACACTCGAACTTTGTGGATTAGAATCGATTTGAGTCCCAATTTCATTCCTTTCGGAAATTCTTGGTTGTGAAGATTGGGGTTGTTGCTCACCTCTTGGGGTGCTACATGAAGCTTGTTGAGAATTATCACGAATTTCTGTGTTTCTTTGGGTGCGTGAATTGAAAGACAATTGAGAAGATCCTTGTGAACTTCTGAACGGTTGTCTACTAGAGTGTATATTTGAACTTGTAAACATATTATTCGAATGAAGAATGCTGTTGTGTCTTTTTGAACATACAGCGCAAGACTTCAAAGACTTACACTCATTTACCGAGTGCTTGCCGCCAATACAATTGAAACAAAGCGATTTAGAACGGAGAAAATCATATTTTTGATTTTGTGAAAGTGACGAGAATGGTTGGCATTCATATATGCTATGGCTGAAATTCTGGCAATACCAGCATTTCTTTTTATTATCTGACGCTTGAGAATGGAGAGCTACCCTTCTGATAGGCTTAGGTGATTCTCTTTCCTTTTTATTATCAGACGAATTATTAGGATTTAATGATTCTAAGGTGTTACACCTGGCTTCACTGATTTTATAGAATTCTTCCATTGTTGGAAGACATTTTGAATTTTCATTTTTTGATTCGCGATTCATTTGATACTCTTTTTTAGTACCAAAGTCTAATTTTCGCAGAAGCATATTTACTAAAATTAAATCCCACGTATCTACAGGGCATTTCAAATTTTTCAATGATTCTAAGTTCCTTTTAATCTTTGTAACGAATTCTCTTAATGATTGTGAATTAACTTTTGCTAGAGCAAGAATATCTAAAATTTCATTTAAATGTGAATTAATTATCAATAAGTTATTTGAATATCTTTTTTCAAAAATTATCGTTTGTGAGTTCAAGTGAATCCACAAGTGACAGGGGTTCTGATTTTAAATATGTTTTTAAATATATAAATTTTTGAATCGGTGTTAAGCTTGGATTGTCTTTTATTAAAGACGAAAAGAGTTGATAAAATGAAACCCACTTTTGATAGTCACCATTAAAAGTTGGCACTGAAATTAAAGGAAGTCTCACTCCTACTGTATGAGCAAGTGTATTGCTTGAAACTTGTGAATTTGAAGAAGTAGGAGATGATAGGTGTGAATTATACGTTTTATTTGTGCTAAGAATTTATGATATTTATCCTCTACTATATCAGGATTTTCTACATCGTTATTCTCTGGATCCAAATCCTCGATTTGATTCTGATTATCGGAATATTTGGAATAAATTTCATTTAAAGCTTGGGCTTTAATTTCAAGCAAATATATATCAGTTTCTGAATCTAAGTTTTTATCAACCCAAGTTACAATTTTTGTAATTGCAGATTTTGCATGTTTTCTATTCTTTTTTAGTGCGTCCATTTTGAATAATTTACAAGAGAAATTACAATTATGCAATGGTATTGAATAGGCACCTGAAAAGTTTATATACGTACACACTAATGACGCAGACACAAATTAAAATGTAATAAAAAACAAGTATGATTAAAATATTACATAAAAAACTTACTGGTTCCCAAATATACAATGTAGGAAAATTTATGAACAAAGGAATTGTTGACTTCAGTCCTGAATGTTTTGATGCGTGAAATAATATTACGATTGTGATTTATTCACAAAGTAACAAGAAATGAAATAATGCTTATTTTGAAGCTAAAATTGTACCGTATTCATTTAAGACGGCACTATGCATTTAGTTGAATAAAAAATATTTCACTTGCATTACTTATCCTCAAATAATTTGCAAGAACTTTTACTGAACCAATAAATTTTTTATTTATTTTATGTCTCAGTGATGACTAACGCAAAATTGCTTTAAACAAGAACATAATACTAACATAGAAAAAATAGAAAATATAGAACAAATCTTAATTCTATAAACGAACACAGTTTAATTGTTCAGAGTTTGAGAAAAATTACACTCTCAGCGCTGGAACACCTGCTAGGAAAATGTGATGTCACCGAAAAAAATTTTCAACATCCGCGGAATTTCTGTCCAATTGACTAACAATCCGGCTCGAAGGACCAAAATGATGAAACTTGTGACACTCATATCAATCTCAACATCGGGTCAAGCCACTGATCACTCTTCCCACCTTCGAATGGACTATTGAAGCTGGTTCAATAACGGATTGTTGGAATCGTAGACATCAATCAACACAATATTATAATTTTTATTATAACAATATAATCAGAACAACTATAATACAAATATATAAACGAAGAACTGTACATAAAACGAAGGACCACCGGCTTCAAATACCGGAAATATTTATGATTGAAAATGCATTTGAGAGTTTTGTCATTCACTGAGAAATTTTACAAATAGTAATTGGAATTTTTAACTTACAAATTCACAGAATAGAAAACGTCACTTTTGCACTGTATTTTTTATATTAAATAATATTTTAAAAGAAACTTTTAGCATTAGTTTTCCTTGCTAAAAGGGAGAATTGACACTTTTTTTAATTGAAGAGACTGAGACAGTGACAGTTCCTTTTTGACATTTTTACTTGATTGATTTAAATATGACTATCTGTGAAATGAAATTGAACAATATCCTTTATCCAATATTGAACTGGGCACACTTTCTCATGGCGTGAATTTCCGCTTGAAAGATACTCGGGGTTTTTCCCAAGCTTTCAGAGTGTTTGGTTCCTGGCCCGTACACCCCTATCCCAGTTCCTTCTATAGCTTTTGAGCCATCTGTGTACCATTGACACAAGTCTGGTAATGGTATTTAGATCCCATTCCTTCTTGTTGCTTAATTCCGTAACGAATTTCTTTGAAAAGTTATACTTTTTCATCATACCATCTTGTGGCATGTCCCAGGTTTTCTGATTTCTAAGAAGTAAGGAGGTGGTTTTTTTTAAAGATTCCCTGTCTACGTAGTCTGTATCTTGTTCTTTCTGCAACACTTTCCACCACCATATGTAGTGGTGTGAGGTTGAGAATAACTTCCATGGCTGCCGTTGAGCATGTTGTCATTGCACCTGTAATGCACATACAGGCTAGTCTTTGAATTTTTGAGAGGTTTTCTTTCGTTGTCAATAGGCTAGTTCTACTACTCCACGCAATGGCTCCATAAGTGATAATTGGTCTCACTATGGCAGTGTATATCCAGCTCAGGATTTTTGGGTTGCACCCCCAATTTCTCCCTGCCAGATTCCTGCACACCATTAGAGCCATTTTTGCTTTGTATATAATCTCCTTTTCGTGTTTGTTCCACAGGAGTTTACTGTCTAGAGTCAAACTTAGATACTTGACTTCCTGTCTCCATTCAACCTCGCTCCCATTAAGTTTAATGGTTCTGAGGTTGAGCTTTCCTATCTTAGTGAAGGCTATTAAGGTGGTTTTGGTGGGGTTGATGTTGAGTCCCACTTGCCTACACCAGCTATTTGTATAGTTCAGACCCTTTTTTACGATGGCACAAAGGGTATTTTCGAATTTTCCCCTGGCTGTTATGACAATATCATCAGCATATACTTGGCAGGATATTCCGAGGTCAGTCAAACCACACAGGAGTTCGTCAGGCTCCACATTAATGGGGATGCTACTCCTCCCTGTGGACATCCTCTGGTTGTACAGATGGAGACAATGTCTTTGCTCGTCCTCGTCTCTGCTACTCTAGTGGTGAGCAGTTCCGACATCCATTTAGATGTTGTGCTGTCTACACCTCTTCTATTTAATGCTCTTTTGACAGCCTCACAAGGAGTATTGTCAAAAGCTCCTTCTATATCCAAAAAGGCGCATACCACGGCTTCTTGGTTGTCTAGAGCACCTCGGATATCCTCCGTCAGTTGTACCAGTGCAGTCTCCGTAGATCTGCCTGCCCGGTAAGCATGCTGTTGCGGGTGGAGAGGTAGTCTCTCTAGGATTTCCGCTCTAATGTAATTGTCAATAGCTTTTTCCATCGTTTTGAGCACAAACGATGTTAGGTTAATTGGTCTGAAGGATTTGGGGTTTGTTGTGTCCCTCTTTCCAGCTTTTGGAATGAAGGTTATGCAACGGCTGCTCAGGTTAGAGAGCACCTCAGGTGTAGATTCTGAGACCAAACTAGTATAAATTCAGAGAGTAGTCTTACCGGTTCGCGGGTAATTCTACTTGAAATTTATTTAAAGTGAAATAAAGATAAATTATGTAAATTAGGAAAGGTAAGTGGGCGCCACTCTGAATAATACTAGTTTATTTGTTATTCACCTCTGCATTATAGCGACAAATCCTGGAAGATTGGAAGGGAAAAAACTATATGAACAACGTTATTAAATTTACAAGTTGTATATTTTCAAACAAAATTAAATATCAAAAAAAAATGAATAGTCGACATATGTTGTTGTATGTTGTGTTGGAGAGCAAGAACTATTGTACTTTCCTGTTGTAGTGTCTCAGGTAAGGGTCCCGGTAAAGTTTCGGGTCCTGGTAAAGTTTCGGGTCCTAGTAAAGTTTTAGATCCTGGTAAAGTTTCAGGTCCTGGTAAAGTTTAGTCCCAGGTAAAGTTTCAGGTAACGTGTCTCAGGTAAGTGTCCCAGGTAAAGTTTAGTCCCAGGTAAAGTTTAGTCCCAGGTAAAGTGCTAGGGAACAGATATAATATCAGGAACAATTTTCACAAATTCAACAAAATCCAGGATGTCTGAAGTATGATATTACAAGTATGATATTACGATATTAAAGAAAATTATTTGACAACGTGGTTCATACATCCTGTATTTTTAGATAAAAAGAAAGCAAATAAAAAAACGATAAAATAGAATAACCGATTCTGCACCGGTAAATACATACATTTGTTTAAATACGTATATATTTTTAAATAGATAATATATACAAAAAACTGAAAGAAAAAACAAATTCATATCGATATATATTATTCCTGGCACTGGAATGATATTGCTACATAATAAAGATAGGAAGGTAGAAGCTATTAAAAAAGGAGAGTTAGTTATACATTTAAGCGAAATGACTTACCACTCAAATGAATGCACTTCTAAGATAAGATAATATAAGCCATAAGGCTTCAATAGCACATGTATGCAGGAAAGAAAGAACGAAACCCCTTTGCCACTTGTTTAAATACACTAAATCATGTGAACGACAACCGACTTACGTCTCATGTTCGTGTCACGCTCATACGATTTGACCAGGAAAGGAATTTACCTTTCAGTAGTGAATTCTTGATTCATATTTGATTTATAATTGGTAGAAGAAGAAGAGACACGAAATCGAAGTGGGAATTTCAAGATGGGCGTGACTATTTTCCGACAGACGGGCCTCGATCATCGCGCATAGAAACGTTGATTTCGACTCTCGTCGACAGTAAATATATTCAGCCTTGAAACATTTCTCGGTGTTGGGCATGAGAAAGGACTGGCTATTCGCCGCCCATACGATAATTTATTAATTCAATCGAGGGAAGTAAAGTGAACGAAATTAACGTTACAGTTACTATTACCCTTCTCCATGCTTCTGGTATATAACCCAGTTCTAAGCTGCTTCGACTGATCCTAACTAAATGTGGTAGAATTTCGTCTTGTCCTTGCTGGAGCAATGCTGGGAAAATTCCATCAGCTCCCGATGCCTTGAGTGGTGAAAAGGTGTTCATAGCCCATTTTAACCGTTCGTTACTTCAAATGTGCTTAGCCATTGTAGTACTTTCTCTCGAAGGTCTGTTATGATCTTCGAGAGGACTATCTCCCCTGTTTGGGCTACTCCCAGGAAAATGAGTTTCTAGTAAGAGTTTCACTCTTTCTTCCTCATTTTCGGTATATTTACCGTCTGGCTTCCTCAAAGCCATATCTGTGTTGACCCTACCTTTTGCCATGACTTTGAAAGTCTTGCCGCAGCAGGTGTTGTGTTTATATCTTCACCCAATTTTTTTTGAAGCTATTTCTTATAGCTTTTCTAATTTCCACCTACTATAAGGTGTTTCTCACCTCGGTGTATCTCTGCCAGTCTCCGGTGAGTTTTGCTCTATTAAAAAGGTCCCGGTTTTGAGATCTTAATTCTGACAGATGTTTATTCCACCAGGGTGCATCTCTGCTGCTTCGTTGCTCTTGCATCGATTATTGCCCTGTTCAGGTCCTCAAGCTCATTTTCCAGATCGAGATGGTGCTTAGCCCTCCCTTTTCTCTGGATATGTGCTAGGTTTTCTTTCAGACAGGTGTTATAGTTCTCCCAATCTGTTTTTCTTGGTTTTCTCCTGGGGCTCACCTCAGGTTTGCCTAGTTCTAGCTTGAATGTTATGATGCTATGATCGGAGAGAGTTGGTTCGCCCGAAACTCTCCAATCTTTTACTATATGTTTTAGATCCTGTGTTGCCAGTGTGATATCTAAAACTTCTTGCCTTACCCTTGTTACAAATGTGGGGGTATTCCCTATATTGTGAATATTAAGGTTTTTATTAAGGATATATTCTAAGAGTTGATCACCTCTCTGGTTGGTATTGCTACTGCCCCAAACAGTATTGTGTGCATTGGCATCACATGCTAAGAGTAGAGGTAGTCTCTTCTCTTCACAGTACTTCACCATCCTTTGTACTTCGGGGGGTGGGTGGTGCTATCCCGTCTCCCGCAAAGTAACATGATGCTATTACTATCTCTTTGCCCTCCTTCTTGTGTTCGAAGAGTGCTCGAACTGGAACGAGGCCTCGAGTCATGTATTCTGAAAGACAAAAATAGTTAATATTGTTCCTTATCATAATACATGTTCTTGGTATATCACTACCTGAGTGATATACTATTTTAGCATCTTTACATGCTAATCCTCTTACCTGGTTATTATTGACCCATGGTTCTTGGATCAAACACATCCCCCATTGGTCGTTAGTGAACAATCTTGTGATCACCGCCGAAGCTCCTTTGGCATGGTGAGCATTAGCCTGGGCTAAGTTAATCCCCGCCATCCTCTTGGTTTTCAGGTTGGGTATTACCCTCTTTCGTCAGGGTGATGTCCCCTTCTGTAAGAGTGCTGCCCCTTTCCTCCGACCCAAACTCCATTCCCTCCTCGGAAAGCGGCGACTCCTCCCCAAGGAGTTTAAAGATTTGTAGGCTTTCTACCCTACTCGAGTCGTCGCTGGTCTTGGAGGAGATAGAAACCTTCTCAGGGTTTCTTTCCTCTTCTTTTCTGAGGCCATGTACGGGGATTTTCCCAAACCAGTAATGAATGGTGAACCCGTTGTTCTTGATTTTTTGACAGGCTAGATTGTCTTTTCCTGCCCTCAAGACTAGGCCTTTGCCCTCTTCTTTAAGGTTGAGGACATTCCACTGGTCTGTTGCCAAACCTTCATTCTGTGCTTTTATTAAGCGAAGAAGTTTTCCTTCCTCTACGCCTTTGCTTCTTGGGAGAAAGATCGTAGCGGTGTGCATTTTTGGGATGTTTTCTCCCTGGCACACCATCAGTTCTACTCCCTTCCAGCTTTTCAGCTGTGGTATTATCAACTGGAGCCATTCTGCAGCCTGTGGTGTTTCACAGTCGATTAGAACGACTCCTGGTCTGAAATGTATGCCAGTAAACTGGAGCTTATGCTCCCATCCAGCATACATTTCTTCTATTACTGCGTTCTCCAGCAATGTTTGGTCGTCCGCACTGAGAGTGGTCTCACGGTACGCCCTAGTGAGAACTGCATAGCTGCCAGCTGAAGAAGGGATGGCTATTTTGCCCTCCTTTTTCTTCTTCACCTGTACTTCCGGTGACTGGGCTGTCGCCTCTTCCCGCTTTCGTTTTTCTCCTTTAGGAGGGATGTTTTTCTCCCCTCCTTGTTTTTTGCGCTCTGCGGCTCTCTTTCTTGCTTCTTCCGGTGCAAGTCCCTGCTCAAGAAAGTGAAGATACCATCTTACCCCCGCTCTACTAAGTCCCTTCCTCCGGGTTTACCCAGTTCAGGAAGGATGGGGGTTTTTCTACTTGTTTTCCAGGATTTTCTCCGAAAACTCTCAGCAGTTGAGGAGGTTGAGGGTATGGGTGCCTCTGGCGTTCTCCTCTCCTGTTTGTCTACAGCCTCCTCTGCACAAGGGTTGCTCGCGCGTGAGGGAGGAGCTATGTTTTTTTTGGCACTGCGGATACATTGCTCCGACTTGTGCCCGGTTGCGGTGCTTGCCCGCTCAACTTTTTCTTATTTTTCTTGTCCATGGATGATCCCACGAGTAGCTAGGGAAGTATAAGGTCCACTCCCGCAGAGCCCCGCATGCAGGAGTAAGGGTGTTTAAACTGGATGTCCCCAGGTATCCAGAGTCCGCATATTAGCGATCAAGCTTCCCCTTGACCACGCAGTCCTCGACATATGCTGTTCCATCTTGACTTGAGGGGTATTTTATTGTGGTCTCCTTCCACTTGGCCAGCTGTTTAAGGCAAGCCCCCACATCTAGTGAATATACCTCATCAACCACCTTCCACTAGATACGGTTTACATCAGGCAGGTTTCCACGAGCAAACTATTGCTCCGACAACCTCGCTGACTCCGGCAACCGACCGGCTATCAACGAGCCGATCGGGACAACAGTCCACTCTCCACGCTGAAGATCCTGATATCGGATTCCACAGGAATCCATTGAGCTGTCCTTTGTTTCACGTATTCCCCCCGTAAGGCCCGAGGAGAAACCGCTACTCGGCTCCCCCACCAACGACCAGGTCTCACGTCTCCTTGGGGGAGAAATAATGTAGATACTAGCATATAACATTTAATAATAAGATTTAAAAATAATTTACACTTAGTGATAGTATACAACAAACCACTTAACAAAATAAAAATTTCAGACCTTTTCCACCCTTATTCAATTTCAAATAAAATTTTAATAATGGGAGATTTTAATGCACGTCATCCAGAATGGAACTGTTTGGGTACAAACAGAAACGGCAACACTCTCAAGGAATTCGACTCGACACATTTTCCTTTTGACGGTACTTTTGATGTCGGCCGGCTAACCCATATACATAACAAAGTTAATCTATTCTTATCTTAAAGATAGGAAATTTCACGTTAAGATTAACAACACATTGAGTGGACCATACGTAACAGCGGCAGGGGTGCCGCAAGGCTCCTCACTATCCCCTCATCTATATACAATAATGACTCACGATTTTCCAATGCATAATGACATACAAACAGCACTATACTCAGATGACACCTGTTTACATAAGAGATCATTTTATGCGGAAGTTGCCAACAAAAAAAATGGATATACATATGAACAGAGTAGTAATGCCATATTTACAAGAAAACAAAATCAATGCAAATTTTCAAAAAACTGAACAGATAATCCTTACTCGCAAACACACAAATAACAAAATTAGGTCAAAATTAAAAATTAAAGACAAAATTATTACGCCAAAGACATCCATAAAATATTTAGGTTTTCATATAGACAAAAGATTAACTGGTTACAAAGGCCAGTAACGCAATAAGAACACTTTACCCTCTATTAAATAAAGATAGTTATGTCAGTAAAAAGAACAAACTACTTTTGTATAAACAAACAATCAGATCAATTTTAACATACGGGTACCAAGCGTTCTGTTCGGCCCCTGACACAACGTTTATAAAAATACAACGGATTCAAAACAAATGTCTAAGATTCGCATTGGGAAGGGGACGATATAGTAGAATTGCTGACCTCCACGAGAAAGCAGAGATAGAAACAATAAGGGATTTTATAATTAACAACCCAGACAAATTTTATAGACACAAACTAAGATCGCCATTACTACAAAATGTAACCGAAAAACGGGCCGGAAATAATCCTAATCTGAAACACGGTCTTTTACATCAGAAACTACCTTTATTTTACGAATAAAGACTGTCCCCTAATATTTCAACGTTGACAACCCTGTTTTTTCATACAAGTTTTTCAGGGAAATCACTATCGCAATTATTGGCCTCCCTAACAATTTTTTAAATCTAAAATCATTTGCAGCTATACGCATACAATCAAATATATCTGATAATGACATTAACCGATGTCAAGGAGCAGATAAAATTTTCTGAAGAATTATCTCAAAATAAAAATGACAAACAGTAGATAAATCGGCTTACAGCAGCCTAAGCATGTGAGACCTCTTCAAGAAGAGAAGGCATACGCTGAAGACACGAATGAAGACAGTGCGTGGACTACTATATATTTACTTTTGTTATTTTATAAAAATGTACATATTTAAATTTGTAAATAACATATTTGGTATTTTGTTGGTTCTCGTCCGATCACCGCAGTCAAGCAGTGTCGGGTGCGGTTGTACTTGGATGAGTGACCGCTTGGGAACACCGCATGCTGTTGCCTTTTTTCATTTTTGTACTATACATAATATGAAAATCTAAGTGAGTAGAACATTTATGCCCATATCCAGAAATAATATAATCTTGTGTCTATTTTTAATGCGATCAGTATAATTTCTTGAAAATTTCACTTATTGTTGGCAACGGCCATACCACACTGAACATACCGGTTCTCGTCCCAGTCACGTTTCAACCCTGGTCAAGTAAGGTTCGGCTTCCGTGAGGCGTACCGCCGTGTTGACCTAGGAGATATCGGACTTAAAAGTTTTACAGTGTCTTAAAATAAAATTTTTAAAAGTGCTCAGGTATATGTCTGGTCGTATGAATTGTGGATTGACAATCAAACATTAACAGTGAATTCAGTGCAACAGACTTGTGAGGGGGCTTCGCCCCACTGTAATAATAATAATGAGTTAGTTTTTACGGAAGTTCCTATAACTCAAACTTATCAATCACAAAAATTAAATCCCATAACAATGGATACAGATATAAACAACACACAATCTCTAATACATACTGAGAAACCTACCAGAATAAGGGAAGAGACAACTCAGGGCCAAAAGAGACGTCTCCCAACTCTCACCACTGAAGATATGGACGCTATTACAGTTGATAGTCTTCAAGATCAAAATGGAGATTTCATAAAACCAAAGAAATTTGCATCGCTCTCGAAACTGTTGAAGAAAAACGACAAAGGTAAAGAAACGACAATTGCTAACAAATACTCAGCACTCGAGTCAGCACAAGACGAAGAGCATCTATCTAAAGAGAAATCAAAACAGGCCCAAACAAAACCATTGACGAATTCAACCACGAAACCAGGAACCAAAAAATCCAAGAATACCCCACCACCAATAGTGTTCTACGCCAAAATTGAGGAGCACACTCATTTTGTTAGCGAACTGAAACAATCCTTAAAATTTGAATTTTATCTTAAATATACCAGTAATTCTACATTACTGTTTATCGAAGACGAAAGGGAATTCAAAATATTTAGAGAAAAATTAATGGAAAGCAAAATAGATCATCATACATATTCTTTACCTGAACAAAAATCTCACGCATTCGTTCTACGAGGTATGGATGGTGAACCTTCTATTGCTGAAATAAAACAGGATTTGGAGAGTGTATATGAAATCAACATCAAAGACATATACAGGAAGAACACTAAGGCAAGACCACTTTTCTTGGTAACAACTAGTCCGACAATTACGCTGAAGTACCTAAACCAAAATGTTAAATTTGTGTTGAGAACTAAAGTTACCTGGGAGCTACGAAAAAGTCAGAGCGCTGTGACCCAATGCCACATATGTCAACACTGGGGCCACGCGACAACAAATTGTGGAAGAAGCCCGAAATGTCTAAAGTGTGCTGGTGATCATCTAACAAATACATGTACAAAACCAAGAGATGTTCCAGCGAAATGCTCAAACTGTATGGGAGATCACCCAGTATTATTATAAAAAATGATATAGCTCATCAACTTGTAAATAATGTAGATTCTAGCATAGAACATTTAATAATAAGACTTAAAGATAATTTACACTTAGTGATAGTATACAACAAACCACTTAACAAAATTAAAAATTCAGACCTTTTCAACCTTTATTCAATTTCTAATAAAATTTTAATAATGGGAGATTTTAATGCACGACATCCAGAATGGAACTGTTTGGGTACAAACAGAAACGGCAACACTCTCAAGGAATTCGTGGATGACAATGGCCTATGTATATACTGTACAAACGACTCGACACATTTTCCTTTCGACGGTACCACACCCAGTACACTCGACATTATAGTTTCAAAAAATTATAGTAACATTGACAATTTAATGACAATACAAGAACTGACGTCAGACCATGACCCCGTATATTTCAAAATACCGGACTGTAACAGTAGTGCAAACATACCTAAAAAACGACAAATCTACGATTATAACTCAACAGACTGGCGCAAATATCGTTTTAATTTAAATGAAAATGTAAAAATTAACAAAAATATTAACGATGCAGACGATATAGAAAAAGAAATAATTTTATTAAAACATTCAATGAAAGAAGCTAGAGATAAAACTACAAAACTAATACAAATAAATAACAAAATAGACAAATTACCAGACGACATATTAAACATGATAAAAATAAAAAATAAAGTGAGAAAATTATGGCAAAAATACAGACTAGGCACTGACAGAGAAAGACTGCTACAACTAGGGAGGGAAATAAGCGAAAAAATCAAAGAATTTCGGAACAAAAAATGGACAGATCTATTAAAACAACTCAACGTTGCCAAAGATTACAAAATATATATAAGATAGTTCACTTGAAGGCGGTCTGATTCTTCTTAGTGTTTTAAACGATCGCCGCACTCATAAATCATATTTACGGCTCCCCTTTGTTGTAAATAACGACACCGCTAGGTACCAGGGAATTAGAAGAGTATATTTTATTCCAAGCTATACAGGGGTAACTTGAGAAATATATATTCAAAGTAATGGGATGATTTATTAAAGGTTTTTTTTTATATAATGTTTTTAAATGTTAATTATTTCGAAAAAAGTTCAGGATATGAATTTGAAAAGGAAAGTTTAGGTATAAGTAAAAAATACATTAAAATTTTTAAAATGAATCAATTGACAGATTTTATTCAACATTTTAGTAATTTTGTGATGCTTATTGATGATCTAGCGGTTATTTATACAGAATATCACAAATTAAATTATACATACTTATTGGCCACCACAATAATAGGACCACTAAAACAATTTTGATCTTTAAATTAGACACTCCGTATTTTTTAGATTCACAAGGTTAAAACAGTAAAAACATATTATGCAGCTGCAGGATATATTTATTAATAAATTAGATATGTGAATTTTCAAATTTCTATGAATGCCCAGTATCTATAAGTACTAAATAACTAACTAATTTATTATTATCAAATATCTTTGTTACAATAGTTTAAAAAAGTTGAATTCCGTATTTGATAATAACTAATTTAATACCCACCTCTCAACGTCTTTGGAACAACGATAAAAGGATATTTCTGGTTTTCCCACCTTGCTGGAACAACCGATCACAGCACAACACACAGGCATTTTAAAACCACAATTATAATATTATTAATGTTACTTTTGGAAGACAGGAGTTAAAATAATGCGAACAAGAAATTTTACTTCCGGAACGTTTCCCGAAAAAGTAAATGAAATACTTCTACAAAGTTTCTAGAGATTGTAGGCACATTTCTGGCCCTTCATTGCTTCTCTATATTTTTATCATTGTTTACATTATAAGTACTTAAAATCAAGACTGCATTCAGAATTCGTGGGAAAGTGATAAACTAACATTTATTATGTATACAACTAAGACTATTAACAAATATCACAAAATATTTATTTTATAAGTTTTGCTATTGAAGAGGAAAATATGAATATTATTTTTTCCTTATTGCAATAATTAATTAATGAATTTAAAATATCTATAAAACATGAACACGAACAACGAATTCTAAAATACCAGCGCTCGATAGGCGACAACCCGTATAATATGCAAAATTAAATGCTAGTAAGGATTTAGCGACATACTGTAGCATGGCGCCAACCCATAAGTCACCAGACAGTAACCAGCGGTATGAATCCTTTGATCGATAGAATTCGTACCAGTGAATAATCTTATATATATTTTGTAATCTTTGACGTTGCCGACAATTCATTTTGGACAATTACAAAAAGACTCAAACGATCATTTAAAACTATACCTGCATTCGAACACAAAGGACAATTGTACTTAGACGATTCTGAGAAAGGGGCGGTCTTGGGGAAACACTTTGAAAATATATTTAAAATGAATAAAAGCAATAACACCATTTATGAACAAACAATAGAACAGAATATTACTGTAATCATAAATACCAGTACCGACATAGGAAAGAATGAATTGACTAAATACATTACCTCTCCTAGTGAAATAAAACAGATAATAAAACGACTACCCAACAATAAAGCACCAGGCCCTGACCAGCTGGACACTATTTTATATAAAAATTTACCATTCAAAGTTGTAGTTCAAATTATGTATATAGTAAACGCAATATTAAAATTTCAACAATATCCACAAAACCTAAAAAATTCAATTATCGTCCCAATATCGAAACCGGGCAAAAATCCAAAATTCTTGGATAGCTACCGACCAATATCATTAATTAATATTCTTGCAAAAATTATTGACAAAATTATACTAAACCGAATGCTCAAATTTGGAAATAAATTGAAAATAATTCCCAATGAACAATTCGGATTTAGGAAAGGTCACTCGACAGTGGCTCAGATAATTCGACTACTTCATTACGTTAAAGAGAACTTTCGAAATAAAATGAACACAGTAGTGGTTGCCGTCGATATGGAAAAGGCATTCGATACTGTCTGGATAGAGGGACTAACACATAAAATGATGTCGGCCGGCTATCCCATATACATAACAAAGTTAATCTATTCTTATCTAAAAGATAGGAAATGTCACGTTAAGATTAACAACACATTGAGTGGACCATACGTAACAGAGGCAGGGGTGCCGCAAGGCTCCTCACTATCCCCTCATCTATATACAATAATGACACACGATTTCCCAATGCATAATGACATACAAACATCACTATACGCAGATGACACCTGTTTATATAAAAGATCATTTTATGCGAAAGTCGCCAACAAAAAGATTGATATACATATGAACAAAGTAGTAATGCCATATTTACAAGAAAACAAAATCAATCTAAATTCTCAAAAAACTGAACAAACAATCCTCACTCGCAAACACACAAATAACAAAATTAGTCAAAATTAAAAATTAAAGACGAAATTATTACACTATTTAGGTTTTCATATAGACAAAAGATTAACTTATCACACACATATTAAAAATCTGGTTACAAAGGCCAGTAACGCAATAAGAACACTTTACCCTCTATTAAATAAAGATAGTTATGTCAGTAAAAAGAACAAATTACTTTTGTATAAACAAACAATCAGACCAATTTTAACATACGGGTACCAAGCGTTCTGGGGGTCAATTCTCGACATCGTTCGTTCGTTAAACGTATACGTTCGTGACGTCATGAGCGTAGATTTCTAGAAATTGCAATTCTCGGGGAACGAATCCATGAACTAATCGTTCGATCGACAACGAGTGCTTTATATCATCCGCTCGTGGAATTAAGCGAATAGTTTTGACCAGAGATACTGTTTTTTTATGGGTTATGTGTATGTGTGTATTGAAATTTATAATTGTTTAATTGTGCTTTGTGTTGAGAATGAACGTAGAAGATCTCTTGTTAGATAATATGAATAATATTGTGGGCGAAGCTGAAATTTTAGTGCAAGAACGTAATGAGAGACAATTTTATGAGACATTTAGGCTAAATCCATTTGATCATTTATCAGAAAATATGTTCATCCGTTTGTTTCGATTAAATAAACAATTGGTTCGAAATTTGATAGAACAGTTGAATCCTTTTCTCACTCTTCCTAGGAGACTTCATGATTTGGATAAGGAAACGAAGGTGAGACACTGAGCTTCCCAGAAGTAATAATATTGGGGATCTGATTTTTTGAATCAATATCATATAGGTACTGGTGGCACTGAAATTTTTTGCATCTGGATGTTATCAAGTGGGTATTGGTGCAAATGTTTGGGTAGGAGTCAGTCAATCTTCTGTGAGTAGGTGCACTGAAGAGGTTTCTGCTGCTCTCAATTCCGATGAAATTTTCAATGAACATGTCAAATTTCCTTCAACAATTAGAGAATGTGAATTTCTACGTGAAAAGTAAGTTCATTTATTGGTTGATTTAAATGATTTTATAATCATATACTATCCATAGTGTCATAGGTACCTATGCAGTATTTTTTGAATTATTGATTCTTTAGAGATTTTAATTGCAAATTACTGCAATAATTTTATATGTATTATTTTTCAAGAAAAAAATTATTGGCAGTCAAATTCTACTCAAATGGCTAATTGATAGAATTTTCCATATTATGGCACTGTATATAATGTTCAAAGATCCAACTCCATCATAAGATACTTTTATATATTTTCAGTTTCAATCAGAAATTTGGATTTCCTGGGGTTATAGGCGTAATTGATTGTACCCATGTAGCCATTGTACCCCCGTCTGAAGATAGAGAAGAACATCTGTATGTCAACAGAAAAAAATACCACTCATTAAATGTACAACTGGTAATAATTTACCTCCTATATATTCTCTGATTTTTTTATATATATGTATTATATATTTCAGATATGTAATAGTAATTTTAGGATCATGAATGTGAATGCTCGTTTTCCAGGAGCAACTCACGATGCATTCATTTGGAATCAATCTAGATGCCAAGATGTCCTTCGTAACCTTTATTTAAGAACAAGATCTTTCTACTTACTAGGTAAAAATATGTAGGTTGGTTGTACAAATTGATAGAGTGAAGAAAATGACATGTTTCGCTACAACCTTAGAGTCGGTTGGAAATGAACTCATCAGCGAAATACATGTCATAGTATTGTAATCCTTTAGTGAAATGTTTTTTTTGTCTATTTATATTCAAAATTGTATTTTAGGTGACTCCGGATATCAACTGAGACCCTGGCTTTTAACCCCATTTGATGGTAATCCAGAACTAGGTACACCTCAATTTGTGTTTAACCAACACCTGAAGCACACCCGTTGTTTGACTGAGAGGTGTAATGGGCTACTAAAGATGCGCTTCAGGTGCTTATTGAAACATAGGGTGCTACATTATACACCAGAAAAAGCAGGAAAAATAATAAATGCTTGCATTGTGCTTCACAACATATGTGTTGAAAACAATATGCCTGAACCAGAACCAGAGTTAGGTGAAGATCTAGATTATGGAATGTATGTTATTGGTAATGAAAATATGGGAGGAGCTATGGCAAGAGTCAACCCTGAATTAGTGGAGGGAAGAAGAATTAGAAATTTAGTCATGAATCATTTTCAGAATTGAATTATTTGTTAATATTATTATAAATATACTTAACACTTTCTTTTTGTTTTTTATTTTTAAAGAAAACATAAATATTGTCACAGAGAGGCCATCCTAAACATTACCCAGTTTTGCAAACAAAATCAATAAATAATGGCAACAAAATAAATAAATTTTCTAAAAAAAACAAAAACATTATACCACATACTTTACTTACGAAGAAACCAAAAAGTTTTGCAGCTTCCAACCAAAATAAATATATAACAACAGAATACATTTCCTAAAAAAACTAAAATATAAAGAACATATCACATCTACTTTACTCATTGAACAACCCAAAAAGTTTTGCAATTTGCAAACAAAATCAATAAATAATAACAAAATAAATACATTTCCTAAAAAACATATATATAAAACAAAAACAAGTTAATACTGATAAATATACTATATAACACTAAACACTATTGAATTTTTTCAGAAGTACCCCTCCCCGAGTAACTCTTTGATATCTTTAATATCAGAAGCAATATTCTCATTTGCTGCCACATTTCTTTCCATAAGAATCAGTTTTTTCCTATAATAGTCTTTTTTTATTTGAACTTTCTCATACAAAAGTTCTATAGATTTATTATTTTGCTCCACAGCCTTATCCAAGCGCTGCGTAGCAACATTCCTTAATTTAGATTTTTTGTTTCCTGATGAATTAGATTGTTCTCGAGATTGTTTATCATGTGATATGTTATTTTGATAGCTGTGCTCTATCACAATATTTTCCAGAGGGTTGGTTTCATCCAGTTGGTTACTTGGGAAATCTGATTTTGAGGTATTTTCATTCTCTACCTCAATCTCTTGAACCTGTGATTCTACTAATTCTAAGCCTCTTATGGCAGTATCGCCAATTATTTCAGCGATTATCTCTTCTGCTGGAGAAAGATCCTGTATTGCAGGGCCACCTCCTGTTTTCGAAGAATGGGCATTCATCTGCGCCTTCTTAGTCTTCGTTCTTGACTGAATGTCATGCCAACTCTGAATAAAAAATACATTATAAGTTTATGAAATATACATCAAATGTTTTGCTTTATATACCTTCCTCCACTCTTTCCACTCTTTGTTTGCACCCGGGGTTGCATTTAAAATACTTGTTAGTTCATTCCACATTCTTATGGAGTCTTGTTTAGTGTAATTTGCTGAGCATTTTTGTTTTATCAATTGAGGATGGGAGCGCATAAACTCAATTAAAATATTCTTTTGTTCCACCGACATTGGCTTATTTCTTTTATTTGTGTTCGACATATTCACAACTCAACTACAAAAAATCTGAAGAATCTTGGAGGTTAGAAAATATTCAAAACAAATTCGATCAAACAACACAGAACCAAGTATTCTTTGACAGAACGATACATTTTGCCACGATACCAAGTTTATTCTTGCTTAGAAATGAGCGAATACTTTCGTTGGAACGAGTAGCTGGAGATATGGTCGAGAATTGACCTCGCTCGTACTATACGTTCAACTTTATTCGTTCACGAGCGTATCCGTTTAACGAACGAACGATCTCGAGAATTGACCCCCTGTTCGGCCCCTGACACAACGTTTATAAAAATACAACGGATCAAAAAAAATGTCTAATGCCCGTATTTATAGTCGAGACTTGAGCCCGAACTCGAGCTTGAGAACGCCTTGAGACGAGAACGTATTTTATAGTCGAATCTCGAGACCCACAGCTTGAGAAAAGCTGCAACTGCGCATGTGCGAGTGGAGTCTTGCTCAAGGCAGCTTGCGACCTGTCTTGAGCTCGACTTGAGACGCGGTTTCTGACATTTGTTTTGTTATTTGTGGTTAGATTGTGTTTGTAATAGAATAAACATTTTAATAGTGATTAGTGAAAATGAATTATAGAGAACACGAGGATTTTTTGGAATTTATTGATTATGTGGAGGAAAATATGCCAAATGATAGGATTCCAAAAAGATACATACGGGATGCAGAAAATCCTATGGATTTTTATAACGCGGAAGAATTTCGAATACGTTATAGATTTTCAAAAAATATCGTTAATGATATTATTTTTCCTTTGGTTGTCGCAAATTTAGAGAAAGTAAATAATCGTGGGTTACCAATTCCGCCACTATTGCAATTATTAACATGTTTGCGATATTATGCTACTGGAAATTTTCAAGTAAGTTTTATTTTGAACAAGTGTAGCTTGTGAAAATGATAAAAAATTTGTTTTAGCTGGTCAGTGGAGATCTACGAGGCATAAGCCAGCCGACTGTTTCCTGTACAATAAAAAGGGTTTCAGAATGTATTGCTGAGCGGTTGCGAGAATTTATACATATACCCAATAGCCAGCAACAAAAGAGACAAAATATCATCATGTTTCAGGCTGTGGCTGGATTTCCTGGTGTTGCAGCTTGTCTGGATTGCACCCATATAAAAATTGGAAGCCCAGGAACAGAAAGGGTTGGTTTTCATTAAATGTACAGGTAAGTTTGTTAAAATGTTTAATGTGCAGTATATCTTATAATGTAAGTGTAGGTTGCAGTTGGTCCACAAATGGAAATGATAGATATTGTTGTAAGACATCCCGGATCCACACATGATAGTGTCATCTTTGATAGGAGTGCTCTGAGAGTACGCTGCGAACAGGGAGACTTAAATGGCATGTTACTTGGGGATAACGGATATCCTTGTAGGCCATACTTGTTAACTCCAGTAATACGTCCAGGTAAATTTAAAAGTATTACTATTAGAAACAAAATTAATTTTTTGTTGTTCACTTTTTTAAATGAAACCATCTGTTTCCAAATAACTCCACAATAAATTGAAAAAATGGTAATTCTAATAAATTTACAATTGTTTCGATAGAGATGTAACTTCTGTCATTCTGATGATGATAGGCTCTATCGAAACAATTGTAAATTTATTAGAATTACCATTTTTTCAATACATTGTGGAGTTATTTGGAAACAGCTGATTTCATTTAAAAAAGTAATGAGTAGATTCCACAGAGTAAGGGCCGGAAAAGTAAATTTCATTAATTTTTATGTTTCAGACACTGAACAAGAAATGAGATATAATAGAGCACATGTACGAACAAGAAATATTGTTGAAAGAGTTTTTGGTGTGTGGAAACGAAGATTCCCAGTATTGCACCGAGGTATTACAACTCAACTGAACACAGCTCAAGCAGTTATTTGTGCAACAGCTACGTTGCACAATATCTCTGTTAAATATAATGATAATTTTAACTTTGAAGAAATTGATGATGACGACATACAGGTTAACCAGGTTGAAGCAGTCCGAAATAATGAACGGTTAGGTTTAGTTTTTAGAAATAATTTTATTACTAATAATTTTTAATAAAAAAATATAATCATCATTCCAGACTTTTCTTATAACATTCCAACTGTAGCTCAGCTAATTCTGCCTCCGCTTCAGCTTTTCTTCTGTTAGCTCTCACAGTTTCTAATTGCTCCATTTCAATGCCTAGTCTAATTTTATGTATTTCCAATTGTTGAGTAATGCTGTCATCTATTTTCTTAGCCCGTAAATTGGCCTCGCTTTGAAGGACAGCGATTGTAGTCGGCTTCATTTTTCTACCTATTAAAAAAAAACATATGTAAAAAGAGCAAAATTATATATGAAAATATTTACGTTGTGCTGATGGAGTAGATGTCACACTTGATGTAGGATTTACTGAAACAGGAGAAGTTACACTTTAATTGAAACAATTTTTTTATCCTAAAATTATTTTAAAGAAAAAACTTGTATAATTGTGCAGTTGAAAGATCATATTAGCTGAGGACTTTCGGCAATATGCCACAAATTATGATCTTTCAATAAACTCTGCATAACTATACTAAAGATTTTTCTTTAAAAGAAATTTTGGAATATTCAACACTTGTGCACAGCTTTAAATCTAAATATATATATACATAATTGTAAAAAATATTTTAATATAGGAAAATCATTTGTTGTATTACCTGATGTTGAGGGCGAAAGCAAATCTACTTCAATTATATTGCTCTCAACATCCAAGCTCTTCATGGTGATTCTTGAAGTTGCAACAGTTTCTGCAAATTGAGTCAGTTGTAACAACGCATCATTTCGTTGATCATATTACTTACGTGAAGATAGTCCAGCGCTTTCTTCAAATTCAGCTGTTGTATCCCAAGGACACTCCAGCGTATAATATGCATGTGGAGCAGCCGCATCCACTGCTTCCATGACTGGGTCCAGATTTTCTTTAGGTTCTGGACCTCCACCAGTCAACAATCTACAGTATTTCAACTCCGTGGTGGCTTTACGTTTTCTGAAAACACATTTTTTAACAACCTTTTCTATATGTAAGGATATAATTGAACCACATACCTTTGCTTTAAATTGCTCCACAACTTCTTTAGTTGTCCCGCAGTTCTTCTAGTGGAGATTAAATTTGTTTGGGCATTGTACTCTTGGGCTAGAGTCTCCCATTCCTGCTGCTTTAGTTGAACAGTCGTAGCATCTGTTCTTTTATTTTCCAGCATTTTATGGGCGTCTACCAATGATGCCAGCAGCAGTTTTTCCTTCTCTGTATATGGAGTTGACTTATCTCCTCCTGTAAGTCTAATTTCAAGAAATCTATTTCAAAAATAACGTGAAATTTACCTGTACTCATCTTCTTGAATTGTGAATCAAAAGAAAATTAGACTAATAAAACCTGAAACAAATTTTTTAATATACATTTTGGGCTATATAATTGAAGAATTTTCTTACCTTTAAAACTGATACCAACAACACCCTAAGGTTAACTCCTTAACTATAAACTAAATGATACCTGAAACAAATTGTTTTATGTAAATTTTGATATAATTATGGACATCAAGTAACAAATTTTTATTTAAATTAAGAATATACTTACTTTTATATAATTACAATTTTAGTTTATAAAAATAATACTAATAAGTCCAAAAAAGTCCGAAATTCACATACAAACAATAAATAAAATACTAAAAATAGCGTTACGGCATCAAAATCCACGACAAATGGGTCACAATTGTCATAAAATGCACAAACAATTTTGACGTACTTCTTCTTTTTTGAAATTTTTCATGTTGGCCAACATAGAAAACCATATTACTTTTAAGTTTACGCTTGAGATACGTCTTGAGTCTTTCCTTCGCCGAGAATTCACGAAGATCGGACTATAATATGCATCCAATCTCGAGTCCTGAGTAGAGCTTGGCCAAGCACGACTCAAGTCGGAGATTGAGTTTCGACTATAAATACGGGCATAAGACTCGCATTGGGAAGGGGACGATATAGCAGAATTGCTGACCTCCACGAGGAAGCAGAGATAGAAACAATAAGGGATTTTATAATTAAAAACTCAGACAAATTTTATAGACACAAACTAAGATCGCCATTACTACAAAATGTGTAAGGAGGGAAAAACTTGGCTTGAGGAGAATGAGTGATTTGTAAAGATTGATATATTTAATTAGAATTTAACTTTTAATTACTTACTGCGTACTTACATTATATTGTTTATAATATAGATAATAAAACAAATCTAAATGTTGAAAATAACTATTTACAAGACACTGGACGTGATGCCTGGATTTAATTGAACAGTCCATGTGGACATGGTCCAAGTAGGTTGAACAACCGAGATGACGTACCTGGAATTAGATAGAAAAACACTCTGAGTATTCAATTTGCCATAAATAATGATTAATTATTTAACTAACGATTAGTATAGTTGAAATCCCCAAAATTAATAAAAGTATTAATAATATACAAGGTGCATCTTATGTGTTTGAACTGTGATTATGCATATCAGTACTAAAGTAAAGTTAAAACTTCACTTGATCAAAAATAAATGCCTAATAGTAAATATTTAGGGTTATTAGGAAAAGTACAAGGGGCGCAAACTCTCCCCAGTGCATGTGAGGAATATGTGGCACAAACTCTCCACAAACAATATTATAACTACTGCAAGTGGCACAAACTCTCCACAGTACAGCAAAATAATAATACACTGCAAGTGGCACAAACTCTCCACAGTGCAGCAAAATAATAATACACTGCAAGTGGCACAAACTCTCCACAGTACAGCTAAATAAGGTTACACTGCAAGTGGCTCAAGCTCTCCACAATACAGGGGGGTGGAAGGAGATATGGGTAACGTGAGAAGTCACCCTGTATCGGGAATGGACAAACCGCGAGTGGCGCAAACTCTCCACAATACAGTATAGGTATATGAGTTAAACTGCAAGTGGCACAAACTCTCCACAGTGCAGTAGGATTGGATGAATAGGAAATGCAACAACAAATTAATGTTCTTAATAACGTTGAATATTAAAGAACTTTAAACAAAGTAATTATTAAAAATAATTAGCAAATATACTATACTCTATGTGATAAAATATCTTTTAAAATCAAATATCAAATAACAGGCAAAACTGAATAACTCTGTGAGATAGACTCACCTATTTAACTCCTGATGTGCACCACAATACACACTATATTTTAATAGATTTATTTGGCTCAAGTGAACACTTTAGTTATTTTCTAGAAACTAAATCTCAAATCGTTCTTAAAATTTTCTTTCCCCTTTCGTGGCCTCGAAGACTACGTGACATTTTGATACTTTACTTATCTGTTTCAGACAATTGGTTGTTTGGTCGAGAAATTCATTTCTGAAATATTAGGGTATACCCATGATTTAATTCATTTTACTTGAAACGAAAACTATTTTAAGAATAACAGGGTGAGAAAAAAAAATTATCTTACAAATGTAACCGAAAAACGAGCCGGAAATAATCCTAATCTGAAACACGGTCTTTTACATCAGAAACTACCTTTATTTTACGAATAAAGATTGTCCCCTAATATTTCAATGTTGACAACCCTGTTTTTTCATACAAGTTTTTCAGGGAAATCACTATCGCAATTATTAGCCTCTCTAACAATTTTTTGAATCTAAAATCAATTACCGCTATATGCATACAATCAAAGATATCTGATAATGACATTAACCGATGTCAAGGAGCAGATAAAATTTTCTGAAGAATTATCTCAAAATAAAAATGACAGACAGTAGATAAATCGGCTTACAGCAGCCTAAGCATGTGAGACCTCTTCAAGAAGAGAAGGCATACGCTGAAGACACGAATGAAGACAGTGCGTGGACTACTATTATATTTACTCTTGTTATTTTATAAAAATGTACATATTTAAATTTGTAAATAAAATTTTTGGTATTTGGTATTTGGTATTTGGTTCTCGTCCGATCACCGCAGTCAAGCAGTGTCGGGTGCGGTTAGTACTTGGATGGGTGACCGCTTGGGAACACCGCATGCTGTTGCCTTTTTTTCATTTTTGAACTATACATAATATGAAAATCTAAGTGGGTAGAACATTTAAGCCCATATCCAGAAATAATATAATAATTTTGTGCCTATTTTAAATGCGAGCAGTCGGTATAATTCCTTGAAATTTTTCATTATTGTTGGCAACGGCCATACCACACTGAACATACCGGTTCTCGTCCCGATTCTGAGAAAGGGGCGGTCTTGGGGAAACACTTTGAAAATATATTTAAAATGAATAAAAGCAATAACACCATTTATGAACAAACAATAGAACAGAATATTACTGAAATCATAAATACCAGTACCGACATAGAAAAGAATGAATTGACTAAATACATTACCTCTCCTAGTGAAATAAAACAGATAATAAAACGACTACCCAACAATAAAGCACCAGGCCCTGACCAGCTTGGCACTATTTTATATAAAAATTTACCATTCAAAGTTGTAGTTCAAATTATGTATATAGTAAACGCAATATTAAAATTTCAACAATATCCACAAAACCTAAAAAATTCAATTATCGTTACAATATCGAAACCGGGCAAAAATCCAAAATTCTTGGATAGCTACCGACCAATATCATTAATTAATATTCTTGCAAAAATTATTGACAAAATTATACTAAACCGAATGCTCAAATTTGGAAATAAATTGAAAATAATTCCCAATGAACAATTCGGATTTAGGAAAGGTCACTCGACAGTGGCTCAGATAATTCAACTACTTCATTACGTTAAAGAGAACTTTCGAAATAAAATGAACACAGTCGTCGATATGGAAAAGGCATTCGATACTGTCTGGATAGAGGGACTAACACATAAAATGATGTCGGCCGGCTATCCCATATACATAACAAAGTTAATCTATTCTTATCTAAAAGATAGGAAATGTCACGTTAAGATTAACAACACATTGAGTGGACCATACGTAACAGAGGCAGGGGTGCCGCAAGGCTCCTCACTATCCCCTCATCTATATACAATAATGACACACGATTTCCCAATGCATAATGACATACAAACATCACTATACGCAGATGACACCTGTTTATATAAAAGATCATTTTATGCGAAAGTCGCCAACAAAAAGATTGATATACATATGAACAAAGTAGTAATGCCATATTTACAAGAAAACAAAATCAATCTAAATTCTCAAAAAACTGAACAAACAATCCTCACTCGCAAACACACAAATAACAAAATTAGTCAAAATTAAAAATTAAAGACGAAATTATTACACTATTTAGGTTTTCATATAGACAAAAGATTAACTTATCACACACATATTAAAAATCTGGTTACAAAGGCCAGTAACGCAATAAGAACACTTTACCCTCTATTAAATAAAGATAGTTATGTCAGTAAAAAGAACAAATTACTTTTGTATAAACAAACAATCAGACCAATTTTAACATACGGGTACCAAGCGTTCTGGGGGTCAATTCTCGACATCGTTCGTTCGTTAAACGTATACGTTCGTGACGTCATGAGCGTAGATTTCTAGAAATTGCAATTCTCGGGGAACGAATCCATGAACTAATCGTTCGATCGACAACGAGTGCTTTATATCATCCGCTCGTGGAATTAAGCGAATAGTTTTGACCAGAGATACTGTTTTTTTTATGGGTTATGTGTATGTGTGTATTGAAATTTATAATTGTTTAATTGTGCTTTGTGTTGAGAATGAACGTAGAAGATCTCTTGTTAGATAATATGAATAATATTGTGGGCGAAGCTGAAATTTTAGTGCAAGAACGTAATGAGAGACAATTTTATGAGACATTTAGGCTAAATCCATTTGATCATTTATCAGAAAATATGTTCATCCGTTTGTTTCGATTAAATAAACAATTGGTTCGAAATTTGATAGAACAGTTGAATCCTTTTCTCACTCTTCCTAGGAGACTTCATGATTTGGATAAGGAAACGAAGGTGAGACACTGAGCTTCCCAGAAGTAATAATATTGGGGATCTGATTTTTTGAATCAATATCATATAGGTACTGGTGGCACTGAAATTTTTTGCATCTGGATGTTATCAAGTGGGTATTGGTGCAAATGTTTGGGTAGGAGTCAGTCAATCTTCTGTGAGTAGGTGCACTGAAGAGGTTTCTGCTGCTCTCAATTCCGATGAAATTTTCAATGAACATGTCAAATTTCCTTCAACAATTAGAGAATGTGAATTTCTACGTGAAAAGTAAGTTCATTTATTGGTTGATTTAAATGATTTTATAATCATATACTATCCATAGTGTCATAGGTACCTATGCAGTATTTTTTGAATTATTGATTCTTTAGAGATTTTAATTGCAAATTACTGCAATAATTTTATATGTATTATTTTTCAAGAAAAAAATTATTGGCAGTCAAATTCTACTCAAATGGCTAATTGATAGAATTTTCCATATTATGGCACTGTATATAATGTTCAAAGATCCAACTCCATCATAAGATACTTTTATATATTTTCAGTTTCAATCAGAAATTTGGATTTCCTGGGGTTATAGGCGTAATTGATTGTACCCATGTAGCCATTGTACCCCCGTCTGAAGATAGAGAAGAACATCTGTATGTCAACAGAAAAAAATACCACTCATTAAATGTACAACTGGTAATAATTTACCTCCTATACGGGCCGGAAATAATCCTAATCTGAAACACGGTCTTTTACATCAGAAACTACCTTTATTTTACGAATAAAGATTGTCCCCTAATATTTCAATGTTGACAACCCTGTTTTTTCATACAAGTTTTTCAGGGAAATCACTATCGCAATTATTGGCCTCTCTAACAATTTTTTAAATCTAAAATCAATTACCGCTATACGCATACAATCAAAGATATCTGATAATGACATTAACCGATGTCAAGGAGCAGATAAAATTTTCTGAAGAATTATTTCAAAATAAAAATGACAGACAGTAGATAAATCGGCTACAGCAGCCTAAGCATGTGAGACCTCTTCAAGAAGAGAAGGCATACGCTGAAGACACGAATGAAGACAGTGCGTGGACTACTATTATATTTACTTTTGTTATTTTATAAAAATGTACATATTTAAATTTGTAAATAAAATTTTTGGTATTTGGTATTTGGTTCTCGTCCGATCACCGCAGTCAAGCAGTGTCGGGTGCGGTTAGTACTTGGATGGGTGACCGCTTGGGAACACCACATGCTGTTGCCTTTTTTTCATTTTTGTACTATACATAATATGAAAATCTAAGTGGGTAGAACATTTAAGCCCATATCCAGAAATAATATAATAATTTTGTGTCTATTTTAAATGCGAGCAGTCAGTATAATTCCTTGAAATTTTTCATTATTGTTGGCAACGGCCATACCACACTGAACATACCGGTTCTCGTCCCAGTCACGTTTCAACCCTGGTCAAGTAAGGTTCGGCTTCCGTGAGGCGTACCGCAGTGTTGACCTAGGAGATATCGGACTTAAAAGTTTTACAGTGTCTTAAAATAAAATTTTTAAAAGTGCTCAGGTATATGTTTGGTCGTGTGAATTGTGGATTGACAATCAAACTTTAACAGTGAATTCAGTGCAACAGACTTGTGAGGGGCCTTCGCCCCATTGTGATAATAATAATGAGTTAGTTTTTACGGAAGTTCCTATAACTCAAACTTATCAATCACAAAAATTAAATCCAATAACAATGGATACAGAGACAAACAACACTCAAGCTCTAATACATACTGAGAAACCTACCAGAATAAGGGAAGAGACACCTCAGGGCCAAAAGAGACGTCTCCCAACTCTCACCACTGAAGATATGGACGCTATTACAGTTGATAGTCTTCAAGATCAAAATGGAGATTTCATAAAACCAAAGAAATTTGCATCGCTCTCGAAACTGTTGAAGAAAAACGACAAAGGTAAAGAAACGACACTTGCTAACAAATACTCAGCACTCGAGTCAGCACAAGACGAAGAGTCTCTATCTAAAGAGAAATCAAGACAGGCCCAAACAAAACCATTGACGAAGTCAACCACGAAACCAGCAACCAAAAAATCCAAGAATACCGCACCACCAATAGTGTTCTACGCCAAAATTGAGGAGCACACTCATTTTGTTAGCGAACTGAAACAATCTTTGAAATGTGAATTTTATCTTAAATATACCAGTAATTCTACATTACTGTTTATCGAAGACGAAAGAGAATTCAAAATATTCAGAGAAAAATTAATGGAAAGCAAAATAGATCATCATACATATTCTTTACCTGAACAAAAATCCCACGCATTCGTTCTACGAGGTATGGATGGTGAACTTTCTATTCCTGGAATAAAACAGGATTTGGAGAGTGTTTATGAAATCAACATCAAAGACATATACAGGATGAATACTAAGGCAAGACCACTTTTCTTGGTAACAACTAGTCCGACAATTACGCTGAAGTACCTAAACCAAAATCTTAAATTTGTGTTGAGAACTAAAGCTACCTGGAAGCTACGAAAAAGTCAGAGCGCTGTGACCCAATGCCACATATGTCAACACTGGGGCCACGCGACAACAAATTGTGGAAGAAGCCCGAAATGTCTAAAGTGTGCTGGTGATCATCTAACAAATACATGTACAAAACCAAGAGATGTTCCAGCGAAATGCTCAAACTGTATGGGAGATCACCCAGCTAACTATAGAAAATGCTCTGCCTACGTCAAAAGAGTAGGAGCCATAGAAGCAAAGAAACCTCAAAACCAGCAACCAACAAAGAAGTACGTTCCAGCACCACCCCCCATAACCAACGCATGGATTAGCAAGAATGATTTTCCACCTATAGCAAACGGCCGAAAATCGAGCAATCAAATACCAAATAAAGCAACTTTTTCCCACATGCCCGGAAATATGGAGGATACCTTCTGTTAAAATCATTTTAACACTTGCGTCGACCCCGCCAAATTATTTAAATAGATCTAACCCCAATAGTATAGAACCACCGTTTTCTCGGACACCTTCGTCCCGAGGAACGTCGATCCGTATAGCGACCAACCGAATATCCATATTCCATGTCTGAGTGTATAGAAGGCACCATGTGAATCGTCACTATGTCCCATCCTAAATTTTATGGCTCAAAGCCTTTAATAAGAGATGAATAGTATTAAATAGTTATAGTGAATAGATTTATAGTTATAGTGAAACTTAAATCTGGTAAGATAACCAATATTTACATATTTATATGGAAACGTTCATTTACTTCAATTTGCCGGCCACCGCCAGGCCCGATTCATTATCGCGGTGTTGCCAACCTGGGGGGTCATTTGGATGCGAGGTGGATTACACCTTATCTTATTTCTAATATATTTATGTAGAATCATTTGTTTATGCGTGATCATTCCATTCTTATTTTTTTCCATATGTACTGTTTTAAACTTTCTAAATCATAAATTGTTAAAGACATTTTTTAGTGGTTTTATTTATTATGGTCCGTGGTAACACGGTGGTCCTTCGAACTTTATATATTCTTGAAGGCCACAATCAATTAAAGCTATGTGGAATTTCTTTGGCAGCCTGCTGCAGTCCATCGAACATTTTAGTAATGCCAGAGAAGTTTTATACACCTTCCAAGAAGTAAATAATGAATTCAAGAAATTGAATTCATACATTAACCTCAATGAAATGCTGAAAGCGGTAAGAGATTTAAATTCATTACTTGTAAATGCCAGTGATAACGAGTCAAAATTCAATGCATACAGAGCCTATATGACTGGTATAGACAAGTATAATTTTTAGGAAGGCATAATAATTGCGATGTCTATGAAACTTAAGATATGTTTCTATAATATAAATGGGATAAACAACAAATACCCTATATTTCTAAACTTTATATATAAAAACTCCTTAGATATATTACTACTATCAGAAACAAAACTGAAACCATGTCATAATTTGAAAATTAGGGGATATACCATATATCGTAAAGATAGACCCAATAATATTCGCGGTAATCAAAGAGGGGGCGGGGTCGCTATTATTATTATAAATGATATAGCTCATCAACTTGTAAATAATGTAGATGTATGTATGTATGTAAATTGGGGTGACATTCACTGAGACCTAAAAGATCTATTGTGCCCCCTTACTTCTACTTAGTTCCTGAGAAAAGTCTCAAAGACTAGTAGCTCCTTTAGTCCTATTTCCCGGAGGAATTTTAGAATATCTGCAGGCTTTAACTTAGGTAAATGTCCCTTTTCTATCCAGTAATCTCCAAGGTGTTGTGCCCTAGGATTCTGAATTGCTGTGCAGTTCGCAAGTATGTGGATGGAGGTTTCTTCTTCCATACCACAGAATCAACATTCTTCTTCCTCCACTATTTTGAGCTTTTTCAGGTGCCCATTCAATCGACAATGTCCCGTAAGGATGCCTGTTAAAACTCTTAGTGCAGTTTTACTTTGACTTATGCATTCATTTGATCTCAACAGGTTGTAGTCACCCAGAAGAATCTTTGATTGAATAAGTCCTACTAGATCTTTCCAATGGTCAGTTCTTCTCTTTTCTTCGGCTTTGCCTATTTCTTCCAATATTACATTGGAAGGGTTCCGGCCCCCAAAAGGGTGTTCCAGTCCCCCTCTTTGCTAGTTCATCTGCTATTTCATTTCCTTCTATCCCTGTGTGTCCTGGAATCCACAATAAGGTGACTATATTGTTCTCGCCTAGTTCATTTAGTTTGCCTAGGCATTCCCACACCATTTTGGAACTGAACACAAGAGCTCAGTGCTTTAATGGCTATCCTTTGCCTTCTATATCCTTTATCCAATATTGAACTGGGCACACTTTCTCATGGCGTGAATTTCCGCTTGAAAGATACTCGGGGTTTGTCCCAAGCTTTCAGAGTGTTTGGTTCCTGGCCCGTACACCCCTATCCCAGTTCCTTCTATAGCTTTTGAGCCATCTGTGTACCATTGACACAAGTCTGGTAATGGTATTTGGATCCCATTCCTCCCTAACAATTTTTTAAATCTAAAATCAATTGCCGCTATACGCATCAAAGATATCTGATAATGACATTAACCGATGTCAAGGAGCAGATAAAATTTTCTGAAGAATTATCTCAAAATAAAAATGACAGACAGTAGATAAATCGGCTTACAGCAGCCTAAGCATGTGAGACCTCTTCAAGAAGAGAAGGCATACGCTGAAGACACAAATGAAGACAGTGCGTGGACTACTATATATTTACTTTTGTTATTTCATAAAAATGTACATATTTAAATTTGTAAATAAAATTTTTGGTATTTTTGGTATTGGTTCTCGTCCGATCACCGCAGTCAAGCAGTGTCGGGTGCGGTTAGTACTTGGAAGGGTGACCGCTTGGGAACACCGCATGCTGTTGCCTTTTTTGCATTTTTGTATTATAAATAATATGAAAATCTAAGTGAGTACAACATTTTTGCACATATCCAGAAATAATATAATAATTTTGTGTCTATATGTTTATATTTATTTTATATTTTTACTCCGAAAATTATCAGTTATATCACAAGAGAATAGACAATATTCGATTATTCACCGAGTCACGAGACGTATTTGGCGAAACATCACGAGAGCGCAGCTCGAGTGGTGAGTTAAGTTCGTTGATTCCTAATTATTAAATACATATATTACGAATACTCTTAATCCTTTATTTAGGCTATTCAACAATATTTAGTTCATTAAATAGTTTTCTATAAATATTTTATCAGCATATTATATTACTATATAAACGAAGTTGTAATACAATATCTAGTTAGTTCGTATTTGTAAGTAAAACAGGGTTTATCATTATTAATAAAGTCTTTTTAAAAAGTAACTTTTAGTGAACCAACCCTTAATTGGCGCAGTCAGTAGGAAGTGGAAGAGCCCTTAGTGTCCCTCTTCGTTTTTCAGAACGTTTATCCACTCGAAACGAACCACATAAAAATTATCCAAAGATTCTGTGTAAAAGAATCTGAAGTAAATCACAAGTTAATAAGAAGAACAATAAATAAATAAATAAAATTCTGCGAAAAAGAATAAAGTAACAAACACAGTGTTCCTAAATAGCTTTAAAGTTAAACGGGAAAAGTGAGTGTAAAGTGAGTACTAACAAAAAGTGAATAGTTTAAGTGATATTTTTAAAACAAAGTGAATAGAGTGCTAAAAATAATAAAAATTAAGTGCCGCAATAGTTTTGAAATAAAGTGAGTGCAACTCTAAGAAGAAATTACTGACCAACAGCATGCAACTCAGCATCATCATCACACTGTAAGCATACTTATGTCAAATTCAGACCAACAAGAAGATCTACTGATACCACTAAATTCTCTGAGCCTCCAAAACCTTCCCATTCCCATTCCACGAGTAAATTCTCCCGCTCCCCTTAATCGCTCTACCCTACGACCACCTGTCCTCAAAGTTAATATTCCTAGACTTGTAGTAACAGCTGCTAAAACCCCTGTAAGACAAAATCCCTGACAACCATATAATAACAATGCCTGAATTTGATATCAAATATCTTTCCGTTCTCCCGGAATTTGACGGAAATCCAAATGAATTATATAACTTCATAGATGTTGCCACTAGACTCCTCAACTACTACTGGAATGTCACCGAACCAGAATGCTTTCAGAACCAGATGCTTACAACTGGAATATCAAGCAAACTTAAAGGAAGGGCAAAAGAAGTTGTATCCATTTATGGTTGTACCGAATGGATTTCAATCAAGAATACACTGATCCAAAACCTCGCAGACCAACGAAACGAGAACTCATTAACTAGAGATCTAGTAAACCTACGCCAACAGCCAAATGAAAATCCACAACAATTTTACGAAAAGATAATGGGACTTTTGAACACGATTTCTAACTACATAGAATTGCATAATGACGAAGCAAATATTAAACAAAGCAAGAAGCAGTTCTTTCACCAACAAGCCTTAACGACATTCCTAGCCGGTCTACGAGAACTACTTGGATCTACGATAAGAGCCACGAGACCAACAACATTAGCCGATGCTATTCAATATATTCAAGAAGAAAATAACATCAGATACCTTCAAAAAGGAAACAGCTTGCAACAACCATCGCAAGTACCAAACAGAACAATAAAGCCTCTGGGACCCCAGCCCAATACGTTATCTCAATGGCAACAGCAACCAGCACGTTTTAGACCACAATGGCAACAACAACAATCACAGCCAACGCCCTTCAGACCACAATGGTCACAACAACAACAACAACAACAACAAAAACAACAACAACAACATCAACAACATGTAAACAGACCAAGGCCACTCCTACAACCACCAAGATTTCAACCCAGATAGCAACAATACCAGCCACAAACTAATGTATGGACAAGCAGGCAATCACCAACAAACTTTCCTAAGCCAACCCCGATGAGTACCACGTCAAGAACAACATCTCAATACAAGACCAGGCCCATACAACAGAATACCCCAAGATTTGTTTCCGAAGAATTATTCAACATCGAACAGTACGATAAAGCTTATGGATATGACATCAACGAGCCATATGAAAGCGGGAACATTGGAAATCAAGACAATCAGGCCAACTACGCATGCGAACAACCGGAAAACATCGCTGATGTTCAATACGATGGCGAAGAAAATTTTTGTACAGGATCCCTTTCAAAGCACAGAAACATAGTCGAACTTCATTCCTTCGCTGACAAAAAAGAGCTTCCTTACATAACTATTTCTGATCCTCCACTACCACTACCGCAAGATCAACGAAAAGACCATAGATGACCGATACCCGATACCAAATATAACGGATATCTTGGATAAACTTGGAAGATGTCAATATTTCTCAACCCTTGATCTAGCAAGCGGATTCCATCAAATAAAAATGGCAGAAGAAGACATCCAGAAAACAGCATTCAACGTCGAGAACGGCCACTACGAATATGTTAGAATGCCGTTTGGTCTAAAGAACGCTCCAGCAACCTTCCAACGAGTAATGGACAATGTACTCAAGGGACTTCAAGGAAAGTTATGTCTGGTCTACATGGACGATATAATTATCTTTTCCACATCTCTTCACGAACATATGGTCAACCTTACTAAAATATTCCAGAGATTAAGAGAGACAAACTTTAAGATACAAATAGATAAGTGTGAATTCTTGAAGAAGGAAGTTGACTTTCTAGGCCACGTCGTCACCTCAGAAGGAATAAAACCCAATCCAAGCAAAATCAAAGCTATCATAGATTACCCAGTCCCAAAAACACCAAAAGAGGTCAGGGGATTCCTTGGATTATTAGGATACTACGGCAAATTTATCAAAGACTTTGCCAATATAACCAAACACCTCTCACATCGTGCATGAAGAAAGACGCAAAAATACAACATACACCTAAATTTCTTAGTTGTGTCAAGACCTGCAAGAACCTCCTGACAAACGAGCCTCTGCTTCAATACCCAGACTTCACAAAGCCATTTAACCTCACAACGGATGCTAGTAACATCGCTATAGGAGCCATATTATCTCAAGGGCCAGTAGGTAGCGACAAACCAATAGCATATGCCTCAAGAACTCTCAACGAAACGGAATCAAAATACTCAACGATAGAAAAAGAGATGCTAGCAGTCGTATGGGCAACCAAATATTTTCGTCCATATCTATTTGGAAGAAAATTCAAAATTCTTTCAGACCACCGCCCACTCCAATGGCTATTCTCTCTCAAAGATCCAAATTCCAAACTTGTAAGATGGCGACTGAAGTTAGAAGAATTTGACTACGAAGTTGTTTATAAGAAAGGTAAAGCAAACACCAACGCTGACGCCCTTTCTCGAGTAGAAATACATACCAAAGAAACCTACGACCTAACTGAACATCTCGACAATATAACAAACGCTCTTGTCACTAAAAACTTCGACGAAATTTCAATGTGCAATGCAATGTGGTTCTCTGGAAGATCTAGCAGAAATTGCTACAAACAAACCATTGTTACAGTTGAGCGCAAAAGAAAAAGAAATAATAGACGAAATTCTTAACGATTCTACTTCTTCAACCAATCCAAGACAAAAACCAAGCCAACTGCATCCAGAAAATTTGGATGTATTAGAAGAATTTCTCAAAGAAGGTCAAACAAGTGATCAAAGTGAGGAGGACCATCCAAACCCGAGTCAAAAATTAAACGATACGGAAGATGCCGAAACCAGTCACACCGCACAAGAAAACCCTATATTGGGAATTCCTATAAGTGAACACCCTTTAAACCATTATAAGAATCAAATTATACTTACTCTTGTTAACCATAGTCCAGCAAAACCAATAATGGAAGAAATATTTGTTAACAAGAAAAGACTCCATGTACAACTCGACAAGGGAGATCTCAAAGATGACACCTTCAAGATATTTAAGGAATATTTAGATCCAAAAAAGAAGTATGCACTACTCTTCAAGGACGATACTACATATACAATTTGTGCAATGTAATAAAAGAAACATTTAAAAACTCATCATATGATCTGGTCAAATGCAACTATTTATTAAAATATATTAATAACACTAATACCCAAAAGGCAATTATAAAAGATTATCATGAGGGAAGGACCAATCATAGAGGAATAAAAGAAACTGAGCTGGAAATCCGGAAACACTACTACTGGCCAACGCTGAAAAAGGACGTAGAAGAAATAATAAATTTCTGTGATACCTGCTTGGTCAGTAAATATGACAGACATCCCAACAAACCGAAATTTATGTTGACACCAACACCAACGAGACCACTAGAGATTATTCACATAGATACATTCCAAGCAAATGGCCAAAAGTTTCTCACCATTATTGATTCCTTCTCGAAATACGGCCAAGCATACCCAATAGAAGGCTCCAACGCAGTTAATGTACTAAATGCATTTTTACTCTTCGTCACCCATCATGGACTTCCTCAACTGAACGTAGCAGATAATGCAACTGAACGTAGCAGATAATGGAACTGAATTCAAGAATGGGCTAATGCAAGAATTCATAGATACACACAAAATCAGTATCCACTACACCACTCCAGATAATCCACAGTCAAATGGAATGATCGAACGTTTTCACTCAACAATACTGGAGCATTTGAGGATACTTAGAGAAAAGAAGAAGTCTCTCAACATCAAAGAACAAATGCTATATGCCATACTCGGCTACAATAGTTCTATCCACTCTGTTACTCAACACCGACCTATAGAAATTTTAAATGGCCATCTAAACTCTCAAGATCCTTTTGACATCGACATTCAAAGGAATCTACTGAATAACTACACCCACGATCACAAAAAGAAGATAACCGAAATTTACAAAGAAATCAACAAAAAGATTCAAGATAAAAAGGAAAAGGTTATCGAGAGAAGAAATGAAAAACGTCAAGCCCCTCTAACATATAAACCATCTTCTAGAATATATACAAAGAAAATGGTCAAGAGAAATAAACTTCTACCTAGATTCTCCTCAAAACCCATTAAACAAGACAACATCGTAACAATGGATACACCGAACACGACTATACACAAGAAAAATATAAGACATTAACCTAGTAAAATAACTAATCATAACCGTACATTACAGATGTACCTTCAGCGTGGCTCAAGAGGTCCGAATCCAGAACCTCCAGGACAACCCAGGGATTCTACCCCTCATGCTAGGAGTAGCCAGAGTTCAGACGAGCACGCATGACTTTATCCACTACATCCAGCTACGTCCTATAGCCGAAGAAATAGAAATTATACAGACAAAGCCATTCATAAAGGACTTAGCCACTCTTATTTTGAAAATTTACAAAATTTTTATCAAAATTTACAATTCACACTAGCAGCAGTAACTAAAAAAAAAACTGTATGAGCAGAAGAGGAAATTGAACAATGTAAAAATTACTCATCACATAATAGCTCTTAGCAGCTTCGAGAAATAACGAAGGACCACCTGCATTGCGCTGCAGGAGCTTATTACCCGTACCAGAGGCAGAGGGATAACCTATTCGAGAAATAAATATATACATGAAATGAGGAAACAAATAAAAGTCAATAGTTAAAAAATAGAGTATTACTATAGTACGTAAAAAAGAGGTTATTTACAGAGGGAAATCTAATGAGTGAAAAACCCATTTGTAGGATGAAAACACTACTAGATTGATAAGAATATTAATAGACGAAACAAACGTTTCAATATTGAGAACACCGCCAATACGAACATAATTAAAGGTCGGTGGAAAAGTCAGGAAATTAAGCACTAAACAATGTTTGTAGATAATTTACAATATTTACATCTAAAGCTAAAACCGCACTTAGCTTTCAAATTACAGTATTCGCGCAACAGTTTCACACTAATATACTTAAACAATTGACAGAAAATAGCGACAGGATAAACCGATGAAAATTACATAAATCTGTGGAGAAAATAAATCTTAAAATTACTAGAAATCTTGAAATCAACTATAAAAAGTTCTCCGGCCTTATTAAACGCGCGGCAACCTTGCAATATAAAGAATTTCTAACTTTGAGGCGAGCAGATATCAAACTTGCAGCTTTTCCGTTTGAAATGAATAAATTATGGTACTTACAATATGTTCCAATCACAGATAGCACTATACTTAACTAGGGGTTACAATCCCCATTTTATAGAGGATAAAACTGAATTTTGCTTTAAAAGCAGCGGTGGATATACGCCTTCTCTCTTACATCGTATTAGTACGACTGCTGAATTTACACTCATATATGTAACGGTCGCACCGATGTTTTATACCGGTGGCGGACGGAATGACTTTTGTACGGATTTCAATGAGAAATTCGTACAAAAACTCCAATCTATCTATCCATCGTTTAAACGAAAAAGATGACTTATTTCCAGGAAGAACAACAGCTGCAACCCCTTTTCTGAAAAACCACCAAGGGATCTCACACACTTTTGGACGACCCCCGTATACATATTGGTAACTATATGCCTACTATTTGGATACTACAAGTACCAGAAATCACGGACCAACCAAGCTACAGAACCAAATACAGTATCCGCCAAAATAAACAGTACCGAAAATAAAAATAAAAATTAATTTTTAATTTCTGTAATGTAAGTGTTCAAAATGTTCACCATTTCGACGCAAACAAGCTTCATATCGATTTTGTAAGTCAATAAACATATTGTAACGTTTATTCTAATTTATATTTACAATTAATTTATATTTACAGATTTATATGTAATTCAGTCCTTATTTAATAATTTATGTCATACACTAAACACACTAATTATAATTTATATGAGAGTCACTTAATAAACACTTTATCGATGCGCGATTACTTTCCTTCGGTATCAACACTGACTGATTGACTAATTGACTAATTGCCTGCAGCGAAGCTGGTGGCCTATTTATATTCGCGCGCCGTAATTCTCGAAATTTCTCGGCGTTCTCGCGGGTGCATTGGATATTCTCGATGTTCTGGCGGACGCACCGATGTTTCTCGAAAATTGGGCGGAGGAGCCATAGTCGTCTCATACGGGGATTTCACTGGGGGCACTAAGTGAGAATATTATTGCAGTAGCTCGCGTAACATTGCCCCCTCCTTAAGAGACAGTTCCTCCTGGAACTAGCTAGGAAACTGGAACGAGATGACTGTATCGGCAACTGGTCCCCTTGTTGCATTTTCCAGTTGTATGGAAGTAACATGCGACCGTCTTCTTTGTTGGCTGTGTCTCCCGAGCATGGCCGCAAACCAGTACCTGCACTTCGGTGTCTCGGAAGATTACTTCTACCATGTTACGGATTATTCGCCAATCTAAATGCCTACATTCAATCTTGGGCATGGCTAGCCTATGCACGTTCAATTCAAGCACATGCTCCCTCAGGCTTCGTAATGCTTCCCAGACATCCTCGTACGTTGGTCTTTCGTCGAAGGTGTTCCTCGTCACTAGGTGGAAATTATAGCGGGAGCCATTTTGCAGCTTCAAAGCTTTACCTGGTACTGGTAACTGGTTTACCAAAGGTCGTGCGCCACTCTTCTTTATAAACAGAGATGCCAGTCCGCGCGCATCGGTTACGCTGGCAGGGATGTTTATTGCCAGTGAGTATTCCTCCGGAACGGTAAGCAGGTCTTGTCGTCTCTCAGTGGTGACGCCGAATCTTGCTTTTCCGGTACCACCATAAGCACCCATGAACTCTACAAAAGCAGGATCGGCTACTTCCTGAAGCTGGTTTACTTCCTCATCGTGGTCACCCTCGAATGACGCTAATCGGTTACGGTGTACCACCTTTGGCTTTCCATTTGGGATCTTGCTGATACGATAGATGACATCGTTGATTCTTTTCTTTACGAGGTACGGACCGTCCCAAGCTCTCTGCAACTTTGGAGAAAAACCCTTTTGTCTTCTTGGTTATGCAGCCAGACTTTGTCTCCTTCGTGGAAACCTCCTTCCGTAGCTTGCGTATCGTACCTTTTCTTCATCCTATCGCTAGCGATCTGAAGATTCGATCGAACCAGCTCGTGTACGTCGTCCATTCTTTTTCTCAGCTGGGTTACGTAATCTTCACCAGCTATGTCTTCTCCGGGTCGGCATCCAAATTCAAGGTCGCAGGGTAATCTCATTTCGCGTCCGAACAGAACTCTTGCTGGTGTTTGGCCGGTGGACTCATTGATGGCGGATCTGTAGGCCATCGCGAATAGCGAGAGATATTGGTCCCAATCTCGCTGATGGTTAGATACTACTTTAGACAGATATTTGCCAAGAGTTCTGTTCATTCGCTCTACCATCCCGTCCGACTGTGGGTGCAAAGCCGTAGTTCTCGTTTTCTTCATGCCGAGCTTTTCACAAACTTCCTGGAACAGCTGGCTTTCGAAGTTTCTGCCCTGGTCGCTGTGTATTTCCAGGGGCACTCCATATCGGCAAATGAACTCATTCACAAGCACGTCGGCAACCGTTGCGGCTTCTTGGTTTGGAATGGCATACGCTTCTACCCATTTTGTGAAGTAGTCCATCACCACCAAAATGTGCCTGCTGCCATTTGCTGTCGGTGGAAACGGTCCGGCAATGTCCAGGGCAATGCGTTCAAAAGGGCTTCCGACATTGTACTGCTTCATAGGAGCCTTTCTTCTCCCGTGCGGTCCATTGGTCGTAGCACAGGTAGTGCACTTCTTACACCAGTCCTTCACATCTTCGGAACTGTGCATCCAATAAAACCGTTCTCGCACTTTCTGGAGGGTCTTCTTCACACCTAGATGTCCTCCTGACGGACTGTCGTGTAATTTCCGAAGTACTGCTGCTATCCTTGTTCTTGGAATCACCAACTGTCTTCTACTTTCGGAACCCTCATCGTTCTCGATTACTCGCTGTAGCAAACCGTTTTCCAAAACCAGCGAGTCCCACTGGGCCCAATACGATTTCATCGTTGGCGAGTACCTTGAAATCTCCTGCCAAGTAGGTCGACAGTTCTCCTTTTTCCAATGTCGGATTTTCTTCAAGTCGGGATCGTTCTCTTGTTCCTCTTCTAACTTTTCTGGTGTCCATTCGTCGGTGGTCACCGTGGTTCTTCGAATCGCAGCTTCCTTAGCTTCTGTTTTGCTGCAGTGAGAGCGCTCTGCAGGGCATGGTCTTCTAGAGAGGGAGTCTTTGGAAGGTCTTCGGGTCGAAGCTGCCCTCTGAAGGTCGACCCTTCCTAGTTTTTCCTGCTGGGCATCTTTGTTTGTAGCAGTTCTCGGTCGCTTGCACGAACTGCGTACATGTCCCATTTCTCCACAATTCCAGCATCTCACAGCTTTCACTTTTCCATTTGAGATGCTTTTCATCATGTTGACAATCTGGTTGAGCTTGTTCTCAACTTCTTCGTCTGCTACAGCCCTCACCTTGCCGTATACTCCGGAAGCCTGTGTAGCTGCTTCGTACTCCAAGGCTGCAGAGAGTACGTCGACCAGTGTCTTATGCCGTACGTCGACCAGTGTCTTATGCCGAGCCAAGCGTAGAGTTCTCTGCATTTCATGGTCACGAACTCCGTCGATGAATGTCTGTACCCTAAACATTCCATGACATTCTCCGGTGCCGATGGATAGGCAAACCGCACCAACCTCGCAATGTCTGCTTCGAATTCTTGCAGAGTTTCGTCGCGTTTTTGTTTGCGGTTTTTCAGCTGCGACTGGTACAGATGCTCCAGGTGTTCCAGGCCATATCTCATATTCAATCGCTTTTTGAGTTGTTCAAAATCTTCGGCCTCTTCCACTGGAATGGTCTGGAGGATATCCATAGCGTCTCCTCTAAGGGCAAGAGTTAAATTTAACGCTTTTTCCTTCTCACTCCAGTTGTTTGCCTTTGATGCCGCCTCGAATTGCTTGAGATAGTTCGGCCATGACGTTTTACCATCGAATGTTGGCAGTTTCACTCGGCTGTTAATATCGTTTTCCATTTTCGGTTTCAACTCTACTTTCTCTGCCAGTTCGTCGTTATTCGGGGCTTGCCTAGTTGTAATATCCAGTTTATTACTAGTCTTCCTTTCGATTTCTTTGATTTTTTGTTTCATTTCTTGCTCCATTCTTTTAATCTTTTCTTCCACGGCAGAAATATCAGTCTTCATGGATGTCATTTCATTTTTCACGTCCGACAATTTGTTTTCCATGTCCGCCGAGAGTTTACTTTCCATGGCTGAAATTTCGTTTTTTATATCCGTCGAAATTTTATTTTCCATGGATGAAATTTTATTTTCCACGTCCGACAATTTGTTTTCCATGTCCGCCGAGAGTTTACTTTCCATGGATGAAATTTCGTTTTTTATATCCGTCGAAATTTTATTTTCCATGTCCGACATTTTGTTTCCCATGTCCGACATTTTGTTTTCCATGTCCGACATTTTGTTTTCCATGTCCGCCGAAAGTTTTTTTATGGAAGAGGTTATAGAGGCGGACGCTTAGTCGGTGAATTCAAACGTTTCCGGGTCCAATCCATTGTTAATCATAGCTTCTTTTAGTCGTTCCACTAACACTGACTTGACCCCACTTGTGTCCAGTTCGTAATCCTCCAACTCTCTTCGAAGCTCTGAAACTTTTAATTCACAAAGTTTCTTCGCCATCTTCCTGTATATTTATTTATTTTAATCCCACTTCTGACACCAATGTAACGTTTATTCTAATTTATATTTACAATTAATTTATATTTACAGATTTATATGTAATTCAGTCCTTATTTAATAATTTATGTCATACACTAAACACACTAATTATAATTTATATGAGAGTCACTTAATAAACACTTTATCGATGCGCGATTACTTTCCTTCGGTATCAACACTGACTGATTGACTAATTGCCTGCAGCGAAGCTGGTGGCCTATTTATATTCGCGCGCCGTAATTCTCGAAATTTCTCGGCGTTCTCGCGGGTGCATTGGATATTCTCGATGTTCTGGCGGACGCACCGATGTTTCTCGAAAATTGGGCGGAGGAGCCATAGTCGTCTCATACGGGGATTTCACTGGGGGCACTAAGTGAGAATATTATTGCAGTAGCTCGCGTAACAATATTTATAAAAAGTGGTTGATGTAACTGCCGAAAAATATTTTGTATTCTTTCCCGTAGTTCGGCAATATTCGCCGGCGGATTTTCCGAGTGAAATATTTTGTCCTTCATTATGCCCCAAATGTATGCGTCAGGTGGCGCAGATCAGGTGAATGAGAAGGATATTCGAAGTCTGTTCCCCGAGAAATTCTATTTTCCGTATGAACGAAAATAATGCTCTACCAAAAACACTTTTTCTTCCGTTGTTAGAACCATTTTTAAATCAAATTTAACTGCAGAGTACTATTAATATATCAACTAATGACAATTAAGTCAAATATGACAAATCCATATTACATAAACAACTCCACAGCACTTTCTGTTTCGGTACTGTTTATTTTGGCGGTTACCGTACCTCCCAGGAGGAACCACCATCAGTTTTGTTCGTCCCTTACAAAACTTCTTCAGGGGATGGAGAAGTTAAGTTCGTTGATTCCTTATTATAGTGTAGTCAAATTAGCAGATTTTAGGCAGTAAGGTGGAACAAATTAAAGACAAATGTTTAATGGTAGAAATTTAAAGTTAAGGGTGTCTTAAATAATATACTAAAAGTCCCATCTAATCTGACAATGGCAAGTATTGAAAAATCGCCGCCATTTTGAATTTTTCAAGTTTTTGGATATATTTCCCAAACATCCGGGTTTTTTGAAAACTTTTAAGTGGCTTTTTTTTGGTTATAAATAAAATTGTGTAGTTAATATTGTGTCAAATACTGTTTTTATTTCTCACGATTAATAGATTTTTAACTAAAAATAATAGCGCCAAAAATCAAAAGCATTTTGTCGCTTTAATTTTCTTAGAAAACACCTAAATTGTGTCTTGGTAAAAACTTAATACCATTTTAGTTTCAATAACATTCTGACAATACCATAATGCACTAATTTAGAGGTAATGGATTTTGAGATGAGCCCTAACCTTGTAAATAGTTGCGTAGATATAAAAGGCAACAATGCAATAAATTCGTAAAGTGAAAACTGAAAAAGTCCGCTTCGGTTGATTGTATTCTTATAGCCCAGGCGAAGTATGTTGAAAATAACATTATAATTTTATTGTAAAATATAATTTAAAACATGATACATACTCAACGGAATTACATTTATTATAGGTCATAAAAATTGCGTTAATGTCTAGAGATAAATAAAATCAAAGCAATACAGAGTGTTAAACTAATGATATATAATTACAAAGTAATCAGTTAATTGATATTTTAATGGCCTAGACAGCTTATGGATTACAAGCTATTAAATACCACTTAGGAGCCCTAGCCCCTTAAAGAAATAATACCATGTTTTACCTGATCTTAATAATAAAATCAAAATTAGAAAAACCCTATGTAATATAACTGGGAAAATTATATGAAAAGCTCTTAACTATAAGCATTTATTATCAACTATATAAATTTATATCTCGTCATCGTCTTCATCATCCGAAAATTCACTTTCACTGTGGCTATCCTCTCCTACGTTTATTATAAAATCCGCCACTTGATCCATGACATGTTCTCTTTCCATATAGTCCTTTTCAACTTTTATTACATTGGCGCAAATGTTTTTCCAGTTTTCTACCGTTACCTCACTAAATTTTTTCTCCGTTAACTTCCATACATCATCCATTTTAAAAGTTATGTTGCAGGCAGCTACTTCGTTCTTCACCAATGCCCAAATTTTTTCTATTGGGTTTAGCTCTGGATGATAGGGTGGTAGACGCAATGTTAAAATGTCATGTTCTGATAGAATTTGGTCTATTACATATCTTTTAGAAACTGGCCTGTGGATTTTTATAATTGTGAATAGTTCTGCTTTAGTTGATTTGTCAGGAAAGAATATATTTCTTTCAGCAAGCCACTTCAGCATTGCATCTTTTTTCCATGAAAAATTTGGAATGGGTTCTAGGAGTGAGTTATGATATGAGGCATTGTCTAATATTAAGACGCATTTTTTCGGTGCATTAGGAATGAATTTTTCTTTTAACCATTTGACAAAATTTGTATTATTCATTTTATCATGATAGTCTCCGGTTTTCATTCCCGATTTAAAAATTGTAAGTGCCTCGGGTACGAATCCTGCTTCACCTCCAGCATGTAAAATAATTAGCCGTTTACCTTTAGCTACGGGTGATTTCAAACACTCCTTTGTACCATCGTCCCATGCTTTTGGTACGGTATGTGAACTGTGGATATAGGTTTCATCACAGTATACAATCGGCCGTCCATCTTCTTTGTATTGTTTTAACTTTCTTAAGTATTCAGTTCTTTTAGCTTTAATGTCATATGTCTCCATTAAAACTTTCCTTTTATTTTCAGTTTTTCTCCATCTAAATCCCATTCTTTTAACCAATTTTCTGAAACTATCAATTTTACCAGTAAAGTTCACCCCTTCTTCATTTCTCACTTCTTCAAAAATTCTTTTCATGGTAGGCCTTCTTTTATGAATAGCACTATAAGAATAAATAATTCTTGGAATTATTTCTTCCTCAAATCCATTAACGGATCCTTTGGAAGTTGAAGCTTTGTTGACGCTTCTTCTAGGTGATTTGAAGCGTTCACCAGGCGATTTTTTATTAGCTTCGCTCACAATACGTTTCACTGTGGCCTTAGAAACATCACAAGCTTTAGATACTCTTTCATTCAAATTGAACAGAGGGACATCTAGGTCTTTCTGTTCTTTTTCTGCCTTCATAAATTTATATACACTGTATATTATTTGTCGACCTTGACTATGTATAACTTTTTTGGAACCACTCATGTTTCCAGGTTTATTCTAGAACAAAAGATTTTAAAAATTAATACACAAAATAAAGATATATGAATATAAACTTTTACATATGCATCAATTAAAAAAATTTTCTGCCTAATGTCCCATGTAAAAATAACATTCTTTTTGATTAGGTAATAACATGCCAAAAATCAAACTTTTAATTTTAAACATGTAATAAAATAAATTAATACATACCTTACTGTCAAGTAAATTAATTCACTAAACAAAATATTTTCACAAATTATTGTCTACAAAAATCTTAGCTAAACTACAAGGAACTAAAAAGGAAACAAAATGTACTGCACTATTAAAAGATTCGGAGTCGAAACAACCTGAACGGAGGACAGTCAAAGAATGAAATTGAAGCGCTGAACTTATGAGGATGGTTAGTAACATTTTTTTCGAACGCAATCTGGTATACTGCGACGGAATCACGCAGGGCTCATCTCAAAATCCATTACCTCTACCTCCATGTTGGTTCTTGCCGGGCAACGATTAATTTTGACACTGAAGTAGCTGGTATGGTCGCTGCGCAAAGGTTAAATTAATTGGCTGAATAGAGTATATTTTTCAAAAACGTTTTATGTCCAGCCTCCTCTCTTAAAAAGTTCACGAGCCGCCACTGGTCAAACCTGCCACAAAAATCATCACAACCTATTACATTCAGAACGATCAAATTCAGGTGAACCTTCAGTCCTTCACATACAAATATGTTGTCACAATTTGTAGGAAGTATTCAAAATGCTCCCACAGATGTTCTATTGCCTGCTGTTAAGGTAAAAATAATAACAAAAATGGGTAATTTTGGGCTGGTCGATAGTGCTTCGCAAATTAATATCTTTGAACAGCAGTAGTACAGTACAAAAACTAGGAGTAAAGGTATTTTCAAATAACCTCATTGTAGTAGGTATTTCTCAAAATGTTACTAAAACCCAAAAGGCTGTTAACCTCGAAATTCAATCTCGTGTTACAGATTATAAATTAAAAATACAATGTGCCGTAGTAGAAGAAATTACAAATTGTTTACCGTCCCATTTTTTCAACATATCAAAACTTGATTTCCCAAAAAATATTCAGTTGTCAAATGAACAATTTAATGTTTGTGAGGCAATAAATATTCTACGCAGTTCCAACGTATTTTTTCACAGTTTACTTGAAGAAAAAATTATAATTCCAAATAGTAACATATTGCTGCAAAACACAAAACTTGGCTATATAGCCAGTGGTTTAGCACCCAGTGAAAATAAGAAAAATTACACATTGCCTATTATCTCTTCAATGGCCACTGCTAAGTTACAATCACTTATATCTCTATTTTGGGAAACGCAAAAGATCCCTCAGTTATTCCCTGAATATACTACTGAGCAAGAAGCCTGTGAAAGCATATTCCAGGCTGGCGTACAAAAAATTAATGGCAGGTTTCAAGTGCCATTGCCATTAAAATAACCTATGCATAATCTGAACATGAGTGATTCTTACACCCTCGCTTATATAAGATTCTTAAACCTTGAAAAAATATTTAAAAATAATCCTAATCTGTTTTTACAATAATAGAAATTTCATTACTGAATATATCAAGCTAGGTCATGCTAATATAGTTGACATCAACTAGTATGATTTAAAAAATCAACCAGTATATTTCATTGCTCACCACCCTGTCATTAGAGAAGACAAAATTAGTACACGATTAAGGGTATTAGTCTTCGATGGAAGCATGCAAACAAAAAATAAAGTTTCCATTAATGACTTGTTATACAATGGAGCCGTAGCGCAAAGAGAACTTTTTGATATTTTGATAGTATTCAGAACTTTTGAGTATGTGATTTTGAGTGACATAAAACAAATGTACAGGATGGTCCTAATTAATCCTGAGCATAGATTCTCCAAAATGTATTATGGCGCGAAAATCCAGACATACCTATTCAATGCTGCAAAAAGTCACATATGGCCTTAAGAGTTCTGCATTCTTAGCTACAAGATGTTTAGTCTAACTTGCTCATAAAAATGATAGTGTTTTTCTATTACCTTCTAATGCACTTCTTAACAACACATATGTTGATGACATTCTATCAGGCGCCAATACTATTCAAGAAGCTCTTTGCCTCAAGAATCAATTATTAGAACTGTTAAGTTCTGCTGAATTTGAACTGCATAAATGGAGTTCAAATAATCATGTCATATTAAACAATTTACGTTCAAACGAGCAGTCTACTGAAGAAGTCTGTATTGACAATAGTAATGCACAAATAAAAACACTTGGGTTGTCATATAATACAACTACGGATACGTTCAAAATTTTCGTTCCTGAATTAAACTTGAAAGAGTGCACTACAAAAAGACTGATACTTAGTGTCATTTCCAAATGCTATGACCCTATATGGGCTATTCCGGTCCTGGCCAGGCTTTTCATGCAAAAATTATGGCTCCTTGAAGTAGATTGGGATGATGCTCTTCATAGTGATTGCCTAGGGGCATGGAATGAATTAGCAAGTTCACTTGTAAAAATGCCAACTGTACATATCCCCCGAAACTTGCATTTTCTTACAGCACAAATAGTTGAACTGGTGGGATATTGTGATTCCTCCCTAGTGGCATATGGAGCGGTTGTCTATGTAAGAGTAATTTCGAACAAAAACATTTCTACCTTTTTGCTCTCCTCAAAATCAAGAATTGCTCCTATTGCCCAAAAATTAACAGTTCTCAGATTGGAACTAAATGGAGCATTGTTATTAGTTCTCTTAATAGAGAAAATTTATAACCTTCCAAAAACAAACATTTCAGAAGTATTTCTGTACTCCGACTCAAATGTGGTGCTTGCCTGGCTTAAGGCAAGCCCAACAAAATTAAACGCATATGTTGCCAACCGTGTAGTAAAAATTGTAAATAGTACTAAAATAGTACTCCTGCAGATTGTTTATCAAGGGGAATGAGTCCCGAAGATATTGCTAACAATGACTTATAGTTTCATGGACCGCAAGGGCTTAGTGACCTGGTCTAAAACTTCAAAATGACAACTGTAACTTTTGTCGGGATTTTCCAGAAAGACACAATAGCAATTATTGTGAGGGGAAACGTTAGATGAAATACCACCAAAAAGAGTGAATGAGTGCTTCTTTTCTCTGCACTTCATAACCCATTTCTTTGGCTACTCCGCTAATGATGTATGATCTATGAGATCCTGTCAATAATAACTCTTACACGACGAGTGATGTTTTTGCCTTTCAGATTGACCACCAATGTTTGCAAAAATCCTTCGTTGTAAGTGGCGTTACTGAGGGTGTTACATAAGCCTTCTGTTGTCGTAGATTCATTTTCTTTAGTTGATGATTTGTTAGATTTTGGACACATCATTGTCTCATGTTTACCTTCATAGGAATCACATTTTAATTTAGCAGCTGTTCTGGATTTAATGGCTATAGGTATGTCCAAATTTCAGACAGGCATGACACCGACCCTTCTCTGAAAAAAATGTCTTCAATTCAGTAATCGATTTCTTCTTAGCTTCAGGACAATCGTAGCTGTAATGTGGTTAGCGACAAAACCGACATTAGAATTTTCTCGTATTATTTTTCAGCAGTCCAGTAGCTGTAGGAATGTCTTTCGGGAATTCTTTGCGACGGAATTTATCTCCAAAACCAGAGATGGCTAGAGCGACTCGTTCTTCGCTTTCAACTTATTTGCGCAGAATTTCATGAGTACCTTCGAGCTATCATCGTCATTGAAACAGGTTGATCTTTCCCAAACTCGTAGCAGATCTTCTGGAAGGCATGATTCAACTAAGGGAAACAGCATTGCAGAACAAGTATCAGATGTCACATTTAAAGTTTCTAAGGAACGAAGTTGTACTTCAATTTGGTCATATAAAGTGTTTAGTTTCGTTGATTTGTTAACGTTGCTTAACACTAACTTCAAAAGTTCACTTACGTACTCTTCTATCTGTAGGTCTTGTCTTCCAAAACGTCTTCTTAAGCATTCGATCACTTTAGGATAGGTAATTATCACCCACGGCAGCTCTCAACAATTTGGCGTGCTCGTGATTTAGGAATGGTTGTTTGAATTAAAAATTGTAATTTCTCTTCATTAGGGAGTCTTTGACAACCAATCACGAATGTCACCACCAAATTTTCTAAATTCTATGTGAGGATACTTCAATTGTGATTTGCAGTAATTATGTAAAATTCTGAAAACACTGTTACGAGAAACACCCACTGTACTAGAAATGTGTGATATTGACTGTTGTTCTTCTAAGAGCCATATTACACAGCAAAGAATTATGCCGAAAATTACCTACTCTGAAATTTACCACGAAAATTTTCGTCAATAAAATATGCTGTATGACACGACCAAAAATTCTTGCGAATATTTCACTAATACATGTTGTATCAATGCAACAAATGCTAAATTATTAAATGGAATTTCAGCGGAAATTCCTCGTTGCCATGACAACCCGGCGATAATTCCACGTTGCCATGACAACCCAGCGATAATTCCACGTTGCCATGACAACCATTGTCAGACAACGTTATAAACGTGAAACGTCAAGAGTTTCTTAGCGGTCATGAATCGATTCGGAGATATAATAGAACAGGAAATTGACAAATAGTATTTTATGCAACGATCATGTAATGATAGCCATTAAGACACGAGCATGTTGTAGGATACGAAACGAGCCTCAGGCGTGTTTCGTATATAATATGCGAGTGTATTAATGGCCATTACATGAAAGTTGCATAAAATATTTTTTCTACTCCGATTAATAAGAATTATTTAATTAATAATTATCATATACAGGGTGTCCCACGACGATTAAGACAAGTAATATATCAGAATTGGGCAGTAGTAGATACTTATAATTTTGGGGGTGTAAATTAGAGCAAACGTTGCATCTTTTCTTGTTATTGTGTTACCCAATGAGGTATTTGTTTTTGGTCACATGACGTCGCATTTAAAATTATTAATGGGACAACCTGTATATTTGTGCCTTTCTGTGTTCCTCCCGATAAAACAATTCCAACTAACTAGCACACTTGGGGTCTAAAGTGATTAATTCAAGAGCTACAGGTACTTAAAGGATTGTAAGTTAAAAAATTCATAATTGAATCCCCTGTAACTTTCGGCAATCTTACATTCGTACGTAATGATTAAGACAAACCAATATTATAATTTTTAAAGAAGAACAATGTGGTGGCAGCAAGATGGTGCACCTCCACATTTTGATCGTAGAGTGAGAAATTATCTGGACATGATATTTCCAGAACGCTGGATTGGACGAAACGGTACTATTTACTGTCCTCCAAGGATCGCCAGACCTGACACCGTTAGATTTCTTCCTTTGGGGATATCTCTACAGATTTAGACGATTTGAAAAGAAAAATACGCGATGCTTGTAGAACTGTGACACCGGAAATGATTAGGGCAGCATGTAGCCGAAATCTATTATCAAGATTTGAGAAATGCATTTACGAAGATGGCCATCAATTTGAACATCTCCTTTAAGATTGTAAGTTTTTTTTTGACAGTTAATTTGAATTATTATTAAAAATTATAATATTGGTTTGTCTTAATCATTACGTACGAATGTAAGATTGCCGAAAATTACAGGGAATTCAATTATGAATTTTTTAACTTACAATCCTTTAAGTACCTGTAGCTCTTGAATTAATCACTTTAGACCCCAAGTGTGTTAGTTAGTTGGAATTGTTTTATCGGGAGGAACACAGAAAGGCACAAATATACAGGTTGTCCCATTAATAATTTTAAATGCGACGTCACGTGACCAAAAACAAATACCTCATTGGGTAACACAATAACAAGAAAAGATGCAACGTTTGCTCTAATTTACACCCCCAAAATTATAAGTATCTACTACTGCCCAATTCTGATATATTACTTGTCTTAATCGTCGTGGGACACCCTGTATAGTTACTTTGGAAAATCAAAATTATTTGACAGCTGTCAAATTAAGTGTCACCTAATATAATTAATTTCAGAAATGTCAACCAGGTAGCCATGGCTATATTAAATATTGTGCGAATGTCGCATTCCTATTGGCTTAAAAATCTGTATCATAATGAATATCATCATCATTATGATACAGATTTTAGTCTTTTAATAAGTATATTATAAAACAGGAGTAGAAAAAATGTATTACGTTACTGTTTCAATAAATAAATAATTTGTTTTTTATTGAGATTTTCAAGTTAGAGACGTTACATTGTCTATCTGAATATAGTGGAGATATACAGTAATTTGTATTTTTATTCCAGAAATATTCTCCCTAAATACCGCTTGTACTTAAAAATTAACCGGATAATTTCCATTCAAGCTTGTTGTCTAATTCCACTCCTTCTTCGAACTCGTGGAATTATTAACAACAAGCTTTCATGGAAATTATCGGTAATTTTTAAGCACTCGTGGTATTACCCCTATTATATAACTCATGTTCTAATGAACCAATACAATCCTTGAATTTCCCTTAGTTACGACGTATTGATAAGTGAATATACCCCTTGACGTCGTGATATAATCGTTTTGGTGTTTCGCCTCCTGCCATATTGTGATCATTTCAATAGTAACGGGCAAGCTCAATGAAATGTCAGTTAATTCTACTACAAATTCCGAAAACAACAATAGATCAAATATGTATTATAATAATTGTACCTTCAATATTAATATTAATCAATAAAAAAAATTAGAATATTATTCGTTATATAATCGCAACGAATACCAACTCGAGCATAGACAATATTTTTCGATTATTTACCTCTTCACTCGACGTATTTCGCGAAACACCAATTAAGGGTTTTTTTTTTTTCGGGCCGAGATGGGAAACTCATGTTCGAATGGGTCCAGGACCCAAACAGTGTTGGACTCATCCCCAAGGAGATGCCTACCAACCAAACCCACCTCAAACTCGCCGTTACCCCCGCCTCGGAATCACTACCCTAGCATAGTTCGAGACAGGCGGCGGTCCCTCGCACACTCTCCGCTCACACCGTCATCTTCTCCCTCCTATCACTCCTGCCTCTCATGCCATATCGAGTCCTTCTCTCCCCCTTACCATGCTCTCTACTACTCCACTCACCTCCATCCATTCCTCCTCCCCCCTCAACATTATCCATGTTTTCCCAGTACACCGCCTCCCCTAGTTTCCTCTCCAACTTCTTCAGCACTTCCTCGTTCCTCCAGCATCTAAACACATGCCCCACATCATCCTCCACTTCACACCTCTCGCACACACCAGTCTCTCGTTTCCCAATCTTGTGGAGGTACCCTACTCTCGACCCATGTCCAGTGAGCACTTGTGTCAAGAAGTAGTTCACCTCCCCGAATTTCCGCTCCATCCAATCTCTCCTATTCCCAATCGCTCCTTTTAGCGCGCCCTCATACTCCTCCCACCTTCTCTCCATTTCCTCCTCCATCCATTCCCGTACCTCTTCTTTGGTCGCACCTCTCCAGCGTTTGCTCCTAGCTCTAGCCAACACGTCCAATGGGTAGGACCTTGCCAGCACCACTGCTGCCAGTCCACCCACTGTCCTGTACCCCTGCACCACCCTCAGCAGTATCCCTCTCTGCACCCGCAGAAGTGGCCTAACCCTCGCATTCACCCCCGCTCTTTCACCCCACACCTCCGCACCGTACAGCATACTCTGCTCTACCGTCCTACCAATTACCCTCCTCTTCCACTCTCCCGGCCCTTTCACATTACACATCAATCTCCCTAGCCATGCTGCCCTCACTTTACCCTTCTCTGCCGCCTTTACCATATGGGTTTTGAAGGATAATTGGCTATCCAACCACACCCCTAGGTATTTCACAGACTCCTCCATGCGAATTTTCCTTCCCTTAACCATCACCCCCACCTCCCTTGCCCTGCTCCGTTCCTTCACTAGCAACCCCACCGTCTTATCTTCCGCCACTTCCAGTCCGCACCGCTCTATCTTCTCCACAATCTTCCTGCACATTCTCCCCGCCTTTCTTTCTATCTCCGCCTCTCCCTTTGCCGTACATACCAGACACACATCATCCGCATACACCGTAATCTCACATCCCTCTTCACATACTATCCCACAAACCTCATCAAACACACACTTCCAGAGCGTCGGTCCAAGAACCGAGCCCTGAGGCACTCCAGCCTCCATCTCATATCTCCTCCCTCTGGAGTCTACAATCACACGCCCCGTCAGGTAGTCCTCCACCAGGTTAACCAACCCCTGCTCCACTCCAAGCCTCAGCAACGCGCTCAACACTGCCCATTTGCTGACACTGTTGAACGCGTTCCCGACGTCGAAGAACACGAGTAGGGCCAATTTCTTCTTCCTCCAGCTGCCCTCCCTAGCTCTTTCCACCAAACCCATCACCTTGCTCAGTGCCGAGATGCAAGATTTCCCCTTCGTGAACCCGTGCTGGTTTACCCTAAAACCCCCATTCCTACCTACTTCCTCCTCAATCCTATCCCTTATTATCCCCTCCATCAATTTACCCATACCACACAGCAGGCTGATAGGCCTATAGTCCCCCGCTCGCTTCCCCTCTCTACCCGCCTTCTTCATTAGTATCACCCTTCCATCCTTCCGGGAACTCCTCCTCCCTCAGCACCCTGTTGAATAGTTCCCAGAAGTACTCCCTATTGTCATCCAACAGCCTCTTCACCATATCACCCCTCAGGCCATCTATCCCTGGGGCTTTTCTCACTTTAATGTTTCTCCCCCAATCCTCTACCTCCCACTTCTCTACCGGCCTTATCCCCCTCATTTTCACTACCCCCCTTGTATCTTGGATTTCCTGAATTCTGTCACTCACTCCTCCTTCTCCCACTTTGAACAATTTCTCTATAATCTCCTTCTCCCAATCCTCCTCTAGAACCTCGTTCCTATTTCCACCCATCCTCTTCACCGCTATCTCATACGCCTTTCCCCATGGATTGTTTTCCAATTCCCCCAGTAACTCTTCCCACTTCCCTCTTTTTTCCCTCTCCACTCTACGCTCCAGTTCCTTCTTCTTCTCTTTATATCTCCCTCTTCCCTCTATCCTTCCTCTTCCTCTCAGCATCCGTCTTCGTTCTTTCTTACACTCCCTCCACAGCTACTCTATTTCCTCATTCCACCAGTAATTGACCCTCCGCTCACGCCTATTGCCCCTCTTTCCCTCTCTTTTGCAGCCCTGTATCAAGTTGTACAATTCATCTGCATCATGTCCAAGTCCCCTTCCTATCTCTTCTCTTACTTTCTTCCTCATACTCTCTGCCTCAGCTTTCGTCCACTTCCATTCCCACTCTTCCACTAAATCCTTTCTCTCTTTCCTTATATCCGTCTCCACATACCTATGTAAGCTCAAGCTTTCCTCATCCTCCAGCACCCCCCAACTAAACACTCTTTCCCACAGCCATTCATCACATGCTGTTATATCAATGAATGATCAACCCCCGTCTACCCTCACGAAGGTGGGCAGTAGTCCATCATTCAGCACCACCAACCCGTTGGATGTTAACACTTCCTCAAGGATCTCCCCTCTCCTGTCCGTTTTCTTCCCCCCCCCATATAGTATTCTTCGCATTGAAGTCCCCTGTCACCATTCTCCTTAAGATTCTCCTTTTTCCTTTTGACACCCTCAGATCGTCCTCTAATCCTGTCATGCTCCTCTCATATTCTTCCAGGCTGACATTTGGGCTTATATACACACTGTACACCACCATGTCTCCCATTCACACTACCACCATCAGCCCTCAATCCATCGCCCACCACTCTTATTCCTGCTTCTCCTGTATCCATAATATCCATAATCCATCCCTGCTTCCCCACATATCTAGCATTCACCTCGGATCCACACACTACATCCACTTCCCTCCTAAAAATCCCTTCATCCAATATATCATGCGCTATCCTGCATTTCCCTAAATTTATCTGTAACACTCTCCATACATCCCCTACATTCCTCCTTCCCGCGCAATGCTGATTCCTCCTATTTGACCAGACTCGTCCCCTCTGAGGGGTCCAGAGGGTCCCTCCTATTTTTTCCTTCACCTTTTCCATCGTCTCCTACTTCTTCCCTTCCCCTACTACATTCTATCTCCCCTGGCTTGTGTCCCCTTCCCCCACATACCCTACAAAAAAAGGCCTGCCGACAGTCTCTCGCCATGTGAACCTCGCTCTTATAAAGCCAACACTTACTCCTCTCCTTGACTACCTTCACCTTACACCCGCTACTTTATGGCCCTTTATCCCACATCCAAAGCATCTGTCATCCTCTCTACCCTCTATAATATTTACCCTGTTCCACCCCAATCTAATCTCCTTTTTTTCAACAAGGCTACCGCTTTTTCCCATTCCGCCCTCACCACCGCCATTTTCATCCCGTTCCTCTCCCTTACCACTTTAATCACCGTTGTCCCTTTCCCAATCAAATTCTCTATTTTCCCCCTCACCTTTTCATCTTCCATCCACGGTTCCATCCCTACCATTTTAATAGTTTTTGTTCCCCTCCCCGCTTCGACCACCCTAGCTCCTGTTACCCTTCCTACCTCCCCCAGAATTCCCCTCACCTCAACCCCCTTCTTTGCCTCTATTACCACCTCCCTATTTCTTGAGACTCTGAGTCTATCCACCCACTCCCCTGTCATCTCCCTCAACCCCTTCTTAATCCTCTCGATCCCCTCCTGATCGACTTCCCCGATATCCTTCAGGATTATCGCCCCATTTCTACCCTCCTTTTCCTTTTCCCCATCTGTATAGATTGTTACCTCCGCCACCTCTCACCCACGCCACCATCTTCTTCAGCACCTCCACCTCTACCTGCTCAAGCCTGTGGAGACCAATGCTGTCCCCGCTCCCCACTACCCCAAACAGTCGACTCATCAGCTCAAACACCTTTTTCTCATCCCTACAATCTCCCTCCATCCGACAGATCAACTCCTCCGTCTTCACCCTTACCCCATTCCTTTCCGTAGTGCGTACCTCCTTGACCCACTCCATTTCCTCTCCTTTTCCCCCTAGCATCGGGTGCCTATCCCTAAACATCCTCTGTATTCCCTTCTCCATTCCACTGTCTTCCTTGGTCACCCATACCACCTTTACCTTTTCATCCCCTAATATTGGATTTCCCACCTTCACCTCTATTCCCTCCCCCTTTTTACCATCCCAGTCCCTATCTCTAACCTCCAGCCATCCTTCCTTCTCCTCCAGTCGCCTTACCATATCCTTCAATCTCTCTACACTCTCCCTCTCTTCTTCCTTCCAATTCTCCATTTCCTTCTTTCCTTTCTCCTTCAGTTTCCTCTTCTGCTCCTTGTCCTCCAGAGGCGATACCTCCTTTCTCTTTACTCCAGTATCACTCCATCCTCTCGTCTCCCCCGCCTTATCAGGCGTTCGTTTTACCTTCGTCGATTTACCAAAAATTCCATTTCCTTGCCTTTCTTCATCCATAACCTCCTGTTCTATTTTTCTTTCTACTTTTTCCACATTCCATCCCACGAGTAGCTAGGGAATTGAATGTCCACCACCACAGAGCCCCGCTTGTGGTGGTAAGGCTGGTTACCCCGGGAGGTCACCAGGTATCCCGGAGGCACCGTTTCTGACTGACTTTCGCGCAGCCATTCATCCATTGCCACGGTAGATAACAACGTAGATTACGGATTGTTTTATCGAGGTTTACTCCTCTAGGCTTTTTCTCACGGTTGCCTCCGGACGCAGTGGCTTCCGTTGCCTACACTACACCACAACATAGCTGCCTACCCCTATGTTGCTGGTTTTTTATCGAGGTTTACTCCAATTAAGGGTTGGTTCACTAAAAGTTACTTTTTAAAAAGACTTTATTAATAATGATAAACCCTGTTTTACTTACAAATACGAACTAACTAGATATTGTATTACAACTTCGTTTATATAGTAATATAATATGCTGATAAAATATTTATAGAAAACTATTTAATAAACTAAATACTGTTGAATAGCCTAAATAAAGGATTAAGAGTATTCGTAATATATGTATTTAATAATAGTGTGATCAAATTGGCAGTTGGGGTGGAACAAACGAAAGACAAGGATTTTTCAACGAAAATGTATTGGTTATATAGTCCTTAATAACATACTAAAAGTCCCATAAAATATTGCAATGGCAAGTTGGAAAAAATGGCCGCCATTTTGTTTTTTATGATTTTCTCGATATTTTGGTACATATCTTAAAAAGTATCAATTTTTTTGAGAAATTGTCAGGATACTTTTTTCATGGGAAATAAAAAATTACATAAATGTTGACCCCTATAACATAAATTTTTAAGAGTTACAGTAAAGATAGCAAAAAAAACAAATATTTACTTTAAAAAAAATTAACCAATAAATGCAAACGTTGTTACGAGCAGTTTAGGTAAGAAGTTACAATAATGCCATAAAACAAAACAAACAATTATTTTAACATAAAATTAGATCTTCCTCTTCTTCTTCATCATTTATGGTGCAGGGCTGGACTGTAAACTATACACGAATGGCGGGAAGTTTAAATTCCTATTTTGTTTGGAAAATCATTTTTATTCGAATTTTAAATAGTTTAGAGGAAATTACATTGATTTTGATGAAATAATATTTAATTTACCATGTTTTGAGAAACAAATAAAAAAATTATTCCATGAAAATCAATATAATCATAATCAATGCTTAAATTTAAATTAATTCAAACAACGATTATTAGACATCTATTTATTGATAGTAATCTTTTATTTTTGTTATTTTGTATTTATTTACTTAAGTGAATAAAAATGTAAATATGTTGCATTATCCTATTTAAAACAGGCATTTTTAGTTATGGTGTTTTTTAAAACAATATGGCATGGATTTTTTAGATAACATATTTCTGTTAGAGGTAATGGATTTTGAGATGAGCCCTGCGTGATTCCGTCGCAGTATACCAGATTGCGTTCGAAAAAAATGTTACTAACCATCCTTATAAGTTCAGCGCTTCAATTTCATTCTTTGACTGTCCTCCGTTCAGGTTGTTTCGACTCCGAATCTTTTAATAGTGCAGTACATTTTGTTTCCTTTTTAGTTCCTTGTAGTTTAGCTAAGATTTTTGTAGACAATAATTTGTGAAAATATTTTGTTTAGTGAATTAATTTACTTGACAGTAAGGTATGTATTAATTTATTTTATTACATGTTTAAAATTAAAAGTTTGATTTTTGGCATGTTATTACCTAATCAAAAAGAATGTTATTTTTACATGGGACATTAGGCAAAAAATTTTTTAATTGATGCATATGTAAAAGTTTATATTCATATATCTTTATTTTGTGTATTAATTTTTAAAATCTTTTGTTCTAGAATAAACCTGGAAACATGAGTGGTTCCAAAAAAGTTATACATAGTCAAGGTCGACAAATAATATACAGTGTATATAAATTTATGAAGGCAGAAAAAGAACAGAAAGACCTAGATGTCCCTCTGTTCAATTTGAATGAAAGAGTATCTAAAGCTTGTGATGTTTCTAAGGCCACAGTGAAACGTATTGTGAGCGAAGCTAATAAAAAATCGCCTGGTGAACGCTTCAAATCACCTAGGAGAAGCGTCAACAAAGCTTCAACTTCCAAAGGATCCGTTAATGGATTTGAGGAAGAAATAATTCCAAGAATTATTTATTCTTATAGTGCTATTCATAAAAGAAGGCCTACCATGAAAAGAATTTTTGAAGAAGTGAGAAATGAAGAAGGGGTGAACTTTACTGGTAAAATTGATAGTTTCAGAAAATTGGTTAAAAGAATGGGATTTAGATGGAGAAAAACTGAAAATAAAAGGAAAGTTTTAATGGTGACATATGACATTAAAGCTAAAAGAACTGAATACTTAAGAAAGTTAAAACAATACAAAGAAGATGGACGGCCGATTGTATACTGTGATGAAACCTATATCCACAGTTCACATACCGTACCAAAAGCATGGGACGATGGTACAAAGGAGTGTTTAAAATCACCCGTAGCTAAAGGTAAACGGCTAATTATTTTACATGCTGGAGGTGAAGCAGGATTCGTACCCGAGGCACTTACAATTTTTAAATCGGGAATGAAAACCGGAGACTAGCATGATAAAATGAATAATACAAATTTTGTCAAATGGTTAAAAGAAAAATTCATTCCTAATGCACCGAAAAAATGCGTCTTAATATTAGACAATGCCTCATATCATAACACACTCCTAGAACCCATTCCAAATTTTTCATGGAAAAAAGATGCAATGCTGAAGTGGCTTGCTGAAAGAAATATATTCTTTCCTGAAAAATCAACTAAAGCAGAACTATTCACAATTATAAAAATCCACAGGCCAGTTTCTAAAAGATATGTAATAGACCAAATTCTATCAGAACATGACATTTTAACATTGCGTCTACCACCCTATCATCCAGAGCTAAACCCAATAGAAAAAATTTGGGCATTGGTGAAGAACGAAGTAGCTGCCTGCAACATAACTTTTAAAATGGATGATGTATGGAAGTTAACGGAGAAAAAATTTAGTGAGGTAACGGTAGAAAACTGGAAAAACATTTGCGCCAATGTAATAAAAGTTGAAAAGGACTATATGGAAAGAGAACATGTCATGGATCAAGTGGCGGATTTTATAATAAACGTAGGAGAGGATAGCCACAGTGAAAGTGAATTTTCGGATGATGAAGACGATGACGAGATATAAATTTATATAGTTGATAATAAATGCTTATAGTTAAGAGCTTTTCATATAATTTTCCCAGTTGTATTACATAGGGTTTTTCTAATTTTGATTTTATTATTAAGATCAGGTAAAACATGGTATTATTTCTTTAAGGGGCTAGGGCTCCTAAGTGGTATTTAATAGCTTGTAATCCATAAGCTGTCTAGGTCATTAAAATATCAATTAACTGATTACTTTGTAATTATATATCATTAGTTTAACACTCTGTATTGCTTTGATTTTATTTATCTCTAGACATTAACGCAATTTTTATGACCTATAATAAATGTAATTCCGTTGAGTATGTATCATGTTTTAAATTATATTTTACAATAAAATTATAATGTTATTTTCAACATACTTCGCCTGCGCTATAAGAATACAATCAACCGAAGCGGACTTTTTCAGTTTTCACTTTACGAATTTATTGCATTGTTGCCTTTTATATCTACGCAACTATTTACAAGGTTAGGGCTCATCTGAAAATCCATTACCTCTATAGAGTTTCTCTTGCCAAAACATTTTTTGTTCGTTTTTTGTTTTTATTTTTTTTAAATTTTTAATATTTTGTTTTTTTCTATTAATTTTATTAATTTTGTTTATATATTAATATATTGTCATAAAATGTATCATTTTGTTTTAAGTTTGTTACTAAATGTTTTTCAATAGATATTAAACTAACAATGATAGTAGTTTATAAAACTGAGGTAAAACTTGTTGCAAATCATTGTTTATTATATTATATTTTATCATATCGGCGTGACTGTCGTACTGACCTAAAATATCTTTATCCGCGTATACAGTTAACAGAACCAAACAAGAGCCCTGGGTGGGCGTGTCCATGTCGCTGTAGTTGTATTCATGTGATAACAATTGATATTTTGAATCGATGACCAAATATCGATACTATAAGTGTCAACTGTCAAAAGATATGTAAACAAAATCAAACTTGCTAAAAATTTAACCTTAAATATTAATAAAAAAATAAGTATTGGACCAAAAATAAAACTACCATCTTTTCTAAATGTATATTTTAAAATTTCATGACTGTAGTAATGTCGTAAAAAAAGGGTCAAGTTTGTATTGGAAGCAACAAAATATGAACTGGTTATGTAGCCTATTCCTACATCTATCTGCTTACACATCAGGATCTTTTGGAGTAGAACGTCGAATCCAGCCATTTGTTAACTTTGTGTTTAATTCAAATTAATAATGTGACCAATTTCGTATATTTAGATTTGTCATTTTTTCCAGTGTTCATTTCTCTTAACAACAGCCGAAAGTTACAAGTGCATAACAGTGTTAATATTGGAATATACACTTCACCACTACCAATTAGCTAAGTCTTATATATTTGGTTGCTGTTATAAACAAGACTGTATGGCAATAATTTTGTGTGATTTGTCAAATATATAAAAATATTAAATGCTGTTCTACTTCAATTCATTTGCTTTATTCAAACACAACAGTTAGATATTAGAAACTATTATTTAATCAACAACATTGTTAAGTTTCACATTACAAAAGAACCAATTACTAAAATAAATAGGTAGATATTTCATTAGCATATGTACCTAACAAATTACATTCTAAGTTAAGTCCAAAAAAATGAAATTAATCAGAAAATTGATGTGGAAAACCTAGTTATATTTTTTGTAAATGATATTACTTATTCAGTTGGGTTCACAAATAAAACAATTTTTAATTTTTTTAATTTAATACACACTTATAATTAAATATTAATACAGAGGTTCCAACTGAAAAAAATTGTAAATGACTTCATTAATTGAAAGTATTATACATTATATTTTGAAAAGACATTAGATTGCAAGCAAAATTCAACATGTATTGCATTAAAATTGTTTATTTAGCTAATAATGAACCATGTATGTCTTATATGTTCATGTAATGAATTTATGTGTTACTTTATAGCACAAGATATTAAAGATGAACAAAATAAAACACTGTAGTTTACAAAAATGTTATTCAGTTTATTATTCGTCACTCTCACTTTCATATTCATCACTCTTACTTTCGTATTCATCACTCCCACTTTCATCTGATGAACCAGTGTTAACAGTGAAACACATATTTTCCACCACATCATCTAATAGTCCATCATTCCTCCACATTTCCTCAGCTATATGGTCCACATGGTCGCAGTGTTTGTTCCATTCCGAAGAACCAACTTTATCAAAGGCTGCTCGAACTAATTGTTCTATTTGAGCAGCACTTTGAGAAACATTTTTCATTGCCACTTTATGTTTAACGCTACTCCATATTAGCTCAATTGGATTGAGGTCACAGTGATATGGCGGCAACAGTACCACAGTATGTCCATGTTTTTTCAACAACTCATCCACATAGTATGTTTTAGAATGGTTGAAACGTTTGACGAGATCCAAAAGTTCCGCTTTAAGCATATCATTTGTTGTTGAGATGCCATTTGCTTCAAGCCATTCTCTAATAATATGCTTCCGAGTTGATTGGGTTGGTGGCTTATTAATTTGAACACTGTGGTAAGGCGCATTGTCCATAATCACAATACCATTAGGAGGTAGGTTTGGTATTAATTGTGTTTCTAACCAGTTCATAAAATTTGTATGGTTCATGTCATCGTGATAATCCCCTGATTTGCTCTTTGACTTGAAAATTAGTAGTCCATTCTTCACAAACCCATAACGTCCACCAGCGTGTACTATTATGTACCGTTGACCAGCTCTGTTGGATGTATACACTCCAGGTTCATCTTCCGATTGCCAGCATTTACTAACGCCATATGATGGATGGATATAAGTTTCATCCAAATAAGTTATTGGCTTCTTGTTGTGACCCAGGGCATCATTATCCCTCAACCTTCTTAAATAACGAGCCCGCCAAGCTACAATATCATTATGTTCCATCAAAAATTTTCTTTTATTGTGGCATTTTTTATACTGAAATCCAATATTTTTTAAGTGCTTTCTTAAGGTGTCTAGACCGCCAGAGTAATCTACTTTATTTTTCATTTTATTTACCAGAATATTTATTGTTGGAACTTGTTTATCAACCGTATAGCATTCATGTACGGTTCTTTTCAAAATACCCAAGTCACAATCATCCAATTCTATTTTGTTGGTACCACCACTTTTTTGTTTTTTTGAAGGAGACCCCAGTAAAACACCTTCTTGCAACAGTGATTTCTCCTTTCTGATACGTTTCATGGAGGTAACTGATTTTCCTGTTGCTGCTGCAGCTAACTCTGTGGCTTTTTCCAAAGGGAATGACCACACACCAGCAGCTTTCTGTCTATCAAAAAATTCCACAACGTTTTTAATAATATTGCGAGCTTCACTGTGGACTGGTTTCCTTGTACATTTTGTTGGGGAAAATTGAACTGAAAGGAAAAGAAACATTAATAGGCCTGATAAATATTAAATGGCTGGTTATTGTGTGTTGTTCTAGGTTATGTTTATTAATTATAATTATAGTACATACCTTACTATGTTAAGGTAATTATCAAACTAGTCTTAATAAAGACTGATTGTCCTGTAATTTATGAAGCACATAATAACGTATAAAAATATAGAAGCAGATTATAAAATAACAGCTGACATCAAATATAAAATAGAATGTAGTCCAGTGTTGCCGATGTGAAAATAAATGTTATCCGAACTTAAAATTCAAATTATCAGAATTTGTCAAAATTACCAAAAGGACATAAATTATTGTCTAAATAAAAGTCTGCGACCCTAGTCAATATTGAAAATCCCCAAAAACAATAACTGTTTTATATATTATCCTTTCTCCAAAACACTGGAAAAACTATTCGGTTAGCGAAATTGTCTAAAAATAGGATAATCCTTCCACTGACAACGCTGATACAGACACTAAAATTGATGTATATTGATGAAATCATTCGGTCATATTATTTCGATTATATTAACAATTACTAATGTACAATCGTTAACATTGGCACCTGATTGGCTAGTTGCTATGACCTTTGTTTTAGTTCGCATATTTTCCGGGGCTCTTGTTTGCTTCTGACGACTTTGTACAATTCATTGTGCAGTGCTGTTTTATCAAAAAATTTATATTTTAGAACTAAGTTATCTAAAAGTGTATTGGGAAACTCTTTTGAAAAATATTCGAATAAGCTTTTATTTGTCAAGTCGAAAAACTTCAATTCATGTAAATCGAAAAAACGAATCTCAATTTGACCTTTAATAGTATCTAAAATTTCATAAAAAAGTTGTTTATAATGTAGTTTCGTGTCTACCAAATTATATGTTTTCCTCCTTTTCGCAGGAGGAGCCTCATTAGTTGAAAAATTTTGAAATAAAATATTAAAATGAAATTCTGTATTACGGAAACTTGAAATTTTATCGATGAGATGTTTCAACGATCTCTTGAATAAATTATATCAGTTTGTTCAAATATTAATTTAAAAGTATCAAGAAAAAACAAAAATTCTTCATTTTCTAAATAAGATTTTAAACCAACAACAGCATTTAATGAAACCTGATCTGCTGAAAAATCATCACTGTTTAATATAAAATCAAATGTTTCAATTAATTTGTCTTTATTTTTATGGATTGTAAACACTGCACGTGATGTAAAATTCCATCGAGTTGGAGCATTACAGGGAATTCTGTTCCCTACTATGTTATTTAAAACTTCAGTTCGTTTGGTGGATTTGCTAAAAAAATTTGAAAATGACGATAAGTTGGAAAAAAAATTCTTACTTCCTTAATGGAACTATATATTCTATTTATTATCAGAATGTTCGAGGTTTGAGGACCAAACTAAACAAGTAATTCCTATGATATAATTGTTTTGACTGAAACTTGGCTATCGGATAATTTTGGAGATGCTGAAGTTGGATTAGATAATTATAATATTTATCGGCGAGATAGATCTGCACTCACTAATCCTGCAACTAGAGGTGGTGGAGCACTTATAGCAGTGGCTAGAAATATAACTAGTGCTGCAGTCATCAGAAGAAATTGAACATGTTTTTGTTCTAGTTGGAAAAACTAGGAACAAATGTATAATTGGAGCCGTCTACTTTCCCCCACTTTCCCCTATTGAAGATTATTTATCCTTTACTGAGAACCTAGACGCCATTTCTGCAAAGTATCCTGATGCTAAGTTCTGCATTCTGGGTGATTTCAACTTACCTAAAGCATTATGGTCTGACTCAAATATTTGTTCGGAAGCTATTTCACCCCCTGGTACCAGAGCTGATGAAGTGAATGCTACTTATACCGTTTCTAATATGTGTGCCTACCATAATCTGTTTCAAATTAACTCTGTTCATAATGAATTTAACTCACTTTTGGATTTAGTTTTTAGTCATGATCGTTTAACTACATGTATTACAGCAACCGATCCTCTGATTGATGTAGATGGTTACCACCCTCCTTTAGTAACTGAATTGAACTTGAGCTTGGACCATTGCAATTATTCTCCTGTTGCTGATGAGTTTTATTATGACTACAAATCAGCTGATTTTCACTCTATTGAATATCATCTGGGACTTATTCGGTGGGATCCTTTGTTATTGAATAGATCATTAGATGATATGTTAAATATTTTCTATGATATTTTGTATACCGTGATTCACCTGTTTGTACCTGTTAAGAAATTTTCATCCAGAAAATTCCCCAGATGGTTCTCATCAGAACTAAAACATCTCATATATTTAAAGAAGCAAGCTCACTTGAAATTCAAACTAACAGGATCTCCTGTTGATTATTTGGAATTCTCTCAGCTGCGTTCTCGGTGTAAGCTCAGGACTAAAACTGACTATAACGATTATATTAGGTTTACTGAATGTTCTGTTGGTGTTAATTTAAAATCGTTTTGGAACTTTGTAAACTCCAGAAGAAGATGTAATACAATTCCTGATGAAATGTACCTCAAAAATGTCAAATATCCTGTGGGAATCGATTTAGCTAATCTGTTTCAAGATTATTTTAGCTCTGTTTATTCTGATAAGACCTGTCCTAGCTATGGTTATAATATATCTTCTACTCCTTTGAATGCTTCTGAGTATTGTGTGTCTATCTCTGAAATATATGAACATCTTTGTGGTTTGAATGTATATAAAGGTCCTGGGCCGGATGGCATCCCTCCTTCTATTTTAAAATATTGTAGTTTTGTATTGTCTCGCCCCTTGCATATCATTTTTAACTACTCCCTTAAACTTGGTATCTTTCCAGATTTCTGGAAATCTAGTTTCGTCGTTCCTATTTACAAAACAGGTGAAAAATCAAACATATCCAATTATAGGCCGATATGTATTCAGAGCGTAATTCCTAAATTATTAGATAATATTGTTACTAAAATCCTTACCAAACTTTTGGATGCTTATATCATTAACCAGCAGTTTGGCTTCCGTTCAGGGAAGTCTACTGAGCTTAATCTCCTTACATATGTGGAATATCTTTCAAGTGCCTTGGACTCTGGTTATCAAGTTCACTCTTTGTACACAGACTTCTCCAAGGCATTTGATAAAGTTAATCATGGCCTTCTGATTCAAAAAATAAATAATATGGGTGTTAATGGTAGTCTCCTAAACTGGGTTCAAAGTTACCTTACTGGCCGTATTCAAATAGTCTGTGTGTGTGGCTTCTTATCATCTGGCTTTGTAGTTCCTTCAGGTGTTCCCCAAGGATCACACATAGGACCACTTTTGTTTAACATTTTCGTCAACGACATCCAGAACTGTTTTATAAACTCTCAATTCTTATGTTTTGCGATGATCTAAAATTGTATTTGACTGTACGTTCATTAGAGGATTGTCAGAATCTTCAAGCAGATTTGGACAATTTATATGTTGTGTACTGCTGGTGGTGTACTGCCAATGGCATGGAACTGAATCCAGCAAAATGTCAGTTTATTAATTTTAGTAGAAAGCGTCACCCTATTGTTTTTATCTATAATATTAACCAAACACCTCTTATTAATGTGTCAGAAGTTAAAGATCTCGGTGTTGTGATTGACTCTACCATGTCTTTTCGACCCCATATGTTTCAATTAATAAGGCATTAAGGATGCTTGGTTTTATCAGAAGGATAACTTGTGACTTTCGAAACGTGCAATGTCTTAGAATACTTTACTTCTCCCTTGTTAGACCTCTTATTGAATATGCATCTTCTGTTTGGAATCCCTTCTATACGAAATGTTGTAGAAAGGATAGTGTCATTCTTCCTCAACATAAGAGGGCTCGAGATTTATTGACTCGCAATTCCCGAACGAGGTTAAGTGGAATGTATTTCCACGTCAATTCTTAAATAGTATGACTTGTTATTTGTACAGAAAAAGGAACACAACTACTTAATTAACAAGTATAAAATAATGTTGCAATTAACAGCGTTAACAACCGCGACGGGGTGATAAATTTACAAAACAAATTTCCTTCCGTGAGATCGCCTCCTGGACATCCAATTTGGGAAGTTCCTAACGCAATTTTTATACACATAAAAAAAGCTTATATCTAAATCTTCAAACAAAAAAATAAAACAAATAGCAAATTTACGAATTATGCCGGTATCCTACGTTGCGTGGCACAGGTTGGCCTCGCCCTTGAGAGTTGTTCACGTTTACTTCTATACGTAAAAAGGCGGTAGTTCCGCTCCTTGAAGAGCAATCAACAGTAAAAAATATGTATAGTACATTACCCTCTCGTTGAATTTCTGGCACTTTTAACAATTGCAATTTATAAGTAGACAAATGCAAACCGAAGATAATGAGGTACTATGCACCCTCATTCAACTATTGAAACAGTTTTTATGGTGCAATCGAAAAGAAAGATGTACAAGACACGAACCGAAAACGTGGAAAAATTTTTATTTCTTTTACCGTTAACACATTCGTCTCCGGCAACGCACGTCGCGCGTTGTAAATTTTACCGTGAGCCACTAACGCGCCTGGCGCGGTCCCGACCTATTTTTTCATATTTGCCTAAATTGATGGTACCATGTTATGTAGAGTATTGAAAATATGATGGTACATAAAATAAGGAGTAATTCGTTTCAGGGAATACTTGTTTTCGTCTACAGCAATGCCGTTCGCGCGTTAATGTAAATGTTACCCTATGCCAGTAACGCGAATGGCGCGTTCCCAATTTATTTATTCCTGCAATGAGCAGAACCGAGTTGATATCAGTATTAGAGGATTCTAGTATAATGATGAAGTGGATTATATACATGATTCTAACTGGCAAAATGAAAGTGAAGATAGTGGTAGTACCTACTGGTAATTCTGAAGGTGAGGATTTATCTGAAAATCAAGCAATTTCTTCAAGGAGATAATCAATATCAAAATGAAAATAAACAGCAGCTTCCACAAGCAAATGACTTTACTTGGTCTGCACGGGTAATTCAACCCGATAGAATACCATTTACAGGTCAACCTGGTTTCAGGATAAATCCAAATGGAAATGGTCCTATAGATTACTTCAACCTGATGGCCAATAATGATTTTAATGACCTTGTTATTTCAAACACTGCTATGCTATTGAAATACTTTCAAAAAGTGAAACAGAATCAAGCAGGATTTCTTTCTGGAAAGCTTAACTGTAGGTGAATTTAAAACTTTTCCCGGCCTTTTATTCCATATGGGAACAATAAAGCTAAAGCGGATAAATGATTATTGGAAAACTAATCCGTTATTTAGTCTGCCAGTCGAAATATATTTCGAGTTTTTGTTCTTTTTTAAAAACAATTGTTACGTTTTGCACAAAAATAAAATAAATGTAAAAATTATTATCGAAAATCGAAACGCGCCCAGTGCGGTGGCGGCGCATGGAACAAAATTTCAACCCATAAGCCAGCGCCGCGTCAGGCGCGGTCATTTTTTATTTTCAGTTTATAAGAAAAAAAAATTAATAATCTGTTTATCCAGATACAGTTTAACATTAAACAATAAAATATATCACAATGTTTTGCAAAAATCGTACTGGCATTTAGATATTATTTGAAAATTATACCGGAGACGAATGTGTTAAGTCAGTGGTTCCCAAAGTTGTCTGGGCCACGACCCATCAAATACAAGTTTACAAACTCGGGACCCACCTCTATGAAATTTAACCGTTACCAATATGAATAAAGGACTTTTCAAATAACAAAAAAAGTTTTAATACAATTTTTTATTACTCAATTAAATAACTACATCAAAAAAGTTATTTCAATGAGAAGGATGAAATTGTTTCCTATGTTTGGCCATCATAGTTTTGACATCAACTTCAACTCGAGTTACTTTTAATCGCAGTGAGTTTGATAAGTCCAATTTATTTCGGTATTTAGTTTTAATGTTCACCATATCAGAAAATCCGGCCTCACATAAGTATGAGGTAGTAAAAGGGAGGAGCACTTTCATAGCTTCATCAAACAGACATGGATAGTTACCAGCAACCGAGAGCCAGAATTTCGTTAATTGCTTACGATTGAAACTATATTTTAATGACGAATCTTCTGATAAATCAATTAGTTCTTCACTTGCTTTTGTTGTCATACCAGTTGGTAGGTGGTCTTGAAATGGGTTACAAATCCAATTCAGCAAGTCGAGCTTTTTCATCTCCTCACCAAAATAGTCGTCAAAGTTTTTTTTTAACAATGATAAATGAGTGGAAATTGCAGATACTACGTTCATCTTTGGCTGCACTTGGTTTTCAACAATAAAAGTTTCAAGTGTTTCAAAACAATCATACTTCCCATCCTCAATACAACTCTTCCACAGCAAAAGCATTTCCATGAACGCGCGAATTTTATCGTGAACTGTAAAAATGTTTGATCCTTGCAAATACAAATTGAGTTCATTTAACTTCGAAATGATATCCGCTGCATATGTGAGCTTGAGAGTGAATTCTTCGTCCATTGGATGTTCAATATTTTCAGTTTTTCCTTCCTAGTGAATTATAACTTCATTGCGTAGTTCCACTAATCGTGTCAGTACTTTTCCCCTGGATAACCAGCGAACTTCCGTATGCAAAAGGAGACATGTATGAAGACTACCCATTTCTTCACACAGCTTTTGAAATAAGCGAGCCCATCTAGATGGGCGTGTGCGAACAATTCTTCTCTCTCTGTCAAGTAGTGTTGTTCATATTATCCTTGTCGTACTTGTGTAAATGGTATGTCGAGATAAGATTTTTCGCAATCTGTATAGCGAACAAAACCAATTAATTGAGATAGGCCATGCACGTCGGTAGACTCATCTAGTTGCAGAGCATAATATTTACTACCAATTATTTTCCGGATTAAATCTTCTTCTGTCCATTCAGCCATTTCGTCAATTCTTCGCGCAACAGTATTATTTGATAGTGGTATGCGCTCGATTTATTTTACTTATTTTTCTCCAAACTTCGCTCCAACAGCATCTTTAATCGATGGTAATACTAAGTCTTCACCAATGGTATGAGCCTTACCTGCTCTAGAGATCCTTAAGCTAATGAGGTACGATGCATATACAGCCTTTTCATTGATATTGATGAAATGAGAAACAATTATACAATGAGAATGCTTTGTTTCTATATGACGTGCCAACTTATTTGGGCGCATACTTTCGTACGCTAATATATCGTTCTACAGGGCAGGGCCCACTCAATATTCGTTCGCGACCCACCAGTGGGTCGCGACCCACAGTTTGGGAAACCCTGTGTTAAGTTATAAAAACACTGAGCGCCACTTGCTCTCGAGTGGGGATTTAAGATTTTGTTGGCGTGAAGCTGAAGTACGCCTTGTTGCCCTGTCCAAGACAGCGCAATTATGGTTATAGTATAGTAGGTTGGAATAAGATGTTTGAAGGTTTCGATAACCAACTTTCTGGAGGTGGCAATGGCGTTCATGATTCGAGAATTTTTTGGACTTCCGTTGGGAAGTCGAAAGGCATGGAGGGTTTGTAGAGGGTGATTATGAGCGGTTTCCTCGGGTTTAGAGGGTAGAGAATTGTAAAAAATTAATTAGATTAATTTATCAAATGTCAAACTGACAGTATGTATTCACAAGCGATGTGAACCGTGTCGCACCTAGTTTGATGCTTATTTGATTTTCGCTTCACCGCACTACTATGTATACACCGAGATCGCATCACTACCGGTAGGGCGTACGGAAATCTTGAGTGGCGCCATCCTACCAGTAACAGCAGAGACTCAGACGGGCACGGGCTTCGACATGAATGCGGTGCTGTAGATAGAGTTGCATAACCTAATGGCGATCGTTCTGCTACAATGTTTCTTTAATGTTAATAGTGATGCACAAAAGCTTAAAGTAAAACCAATTGTTTTTAATATTTTTATTCTCATAAGGTTTTTATGTCTAATAATAATAAAATTAGAAAAAATTAGACGTAGAATTAAGTAGATTACTTAGGACTATAATTTAAAAATATTTTGGAATATACAGGGTGCTCCAAATAAGCGTGCCGTATCAAAGTTAGGTTCCTTTAAATGGAACACCCTGTATTTTATCACATTTTTGAATTGTACTATTAAAAATAATGTAAGTTCATTAACATTTCCCTATACCTATCTAGTTCAGTTTCCAGGATAAATCGATTTTACATAATTTGTAGACCCTCCGAAAAAATACAATAACTTCAAAATAAAAACGAATAACCACATTTGCTTTACACTATCTCACTAAAAGCTTTTAACATTCTATTTCCAATATTTACTGGTATGCTATAATATACAGGGTGTTTTTAATATGACAGTATAACACTAACCATTTAATACATAAATTTCTGGCTTAATTCAAATGGAACACCCTGTATTTGTTGGGTCTGTTAAACGTGGGAATTTATTACCTTTCAGTTGGTATTAGGGTTGCCTATATCTAACTCTGATAGTTTTCGAGAAATTTTAAATTTGTTTTTTAATATTCAATTATTTGCTGACATCTAGTTACCTATGACATGATACTCCGATGGAAAGTTTTTAAAAATTTAAAATTTGTTATTTTGACAGTAAATACTTTGTTGTATGATTTATTATTGATAAATTAAGTCTCTTAAATCAGAATTTTATTAAGGGTACACAATCATTAACGTTGCATTAAGATTAGTAAAAAAACTTAACTGTACAAAAAATTTAAAGAAAGTATTCAAAATCATGCCTATCGTGTTAGATACAAGCCTGAACACTTTTTAAAAAATTATTGTTTATTTTTTTCCAATATTTCTGGTGTTATTCTTTAAAAAGCTCGCATTATCCTATTCTTCATGTCCTTTGAAGTGGGTGGCTGTGTACTGTATTTGGTTTTTAAGATTATTCACTTATCTGGTTACCTATGAAATGTCATTCAAATAGATATTATTTTAATACCATTCCATCTGTCAAATAAATTTATAAATTTGTATAGTGTGTATTTGTGTATTGTATTTGTATAATGTTGATGTATTATTAAGTTTTAATAGTTGACATAGTTATTAATCCCTGGTTAAACATGAAAAAGTACTATAACGAAGAAAGAATAGATGTGATCTTAATTATTGGTGAGTGTCAGGAGAACTGTTTTTTGGCAAGTAGATTATACGCTCAAAAGTATCCAAATAGAGATTATCCTAACAGAAATGTTTTTAAAAGACTACTGCAAGTATTCAAAACTACTGGAAGCGTGCAATATACAAAAAATTCTAGACGAAAATCTGCAATTACAGACGATTCAGAATTTGAAGTAATGGGTGCGCTTGTTGAAAATCCACATACTAGTCAAAGATGTATTAGTGAGCAAGTAGGTATAAGCAAGAGAAGTGTCGCTAGGATAATTAAAAAACACAAATTTCATCCCTACCATATTCAAATGCACCAGCAACTATTTGATAGGGACTTTGAAAATCGTATTGAGTTTTGTTTATGGGTTATGGACAAAGTGGCAGGGTCTGAAGATTTTTTTGATTTTGTTCTGTTTACGGATGAAGCTACGTTTCATAAAAACGGTTTAGTAAACAGACATAATTTTCATTACTATAACTACGAAAATCCGCATTACTTCCGAAGTGTTGATCATCAACATCGTTGGTCATTAAATGTATGGGCAGGAATCGTTGGAACCCACATAATAGGGCCTTATTTTTTTAATGGAACGCTAACTGGAAGAAAATTTCGTAAATTTTTACGTAACAAACTACCCGAACTTTTAGATGACGTTCCACTAGCTACAAGACAAAAAATGTGGCTGCAGTTAGATGGTGCGTCTGTTCATTACAGTGTAATTGTCCGGCGTTTAGGTAAAACAATATTTTTCCACAAAAATGGATTGGGCGAGGGGGTCCTTATCTTTGGTCGGCAAGGTCCCCATGCCTGACGCCATTAGGCTATTTTCTTTGGGGTTACATAAAAAGTATTGTCTACAATACAGAGCCAACCACTCCTGAGAACATGAAGGATAGGATAAGGAGAGCGTTTCAAACAGTAACACCAGAAATGTTAAAGAAAGTGAACAATAACTTTTTTAAGAGTTCAAATTTGTATCCAACAAGATGGGCGTCACTTTGAACACCTTCTTTAAATTTTTTGTAGTTATTTTTTTATAATTTTGAAGCTTATTGTATCTGTATGCCCAATAAAAGTGTACTTACCCTTAAAAAAATTCTGATTTAAGAGACCTTTAATTTATCAATAATAAATCATACAACAAAGCACTTACTGTCAAAATAACAAATTTTAAATTTTTAAAAACTTTCCATCGGAGTATCATGTCATAGGTAACTAGATGTCAGCAAATAATTGAATATTAAAAAACAAATTTAAAATTTCTCGAAAACTATCAGAGTTAGATATAGGCAACCCTAATACCAACTGAAAGGTAATAAATTCCCACGTTTAACAGACCCAACAGATACAGGGTGTTCCATTTAAATTAAGCCAGAAATTTATGTATTAAATGGTTGGTGTTATACTGTCATATTAAAGACACCCTGTATATTATAGCATACCAGTAAATATTGGAAACAGAATGTTAAAAGCTTTTAGTGAGATAGTGTAAAGCAAAAGTGGTTATTCGTTTTTATTTTGAAGTTATTGTATTTTTTCGGAGGGTCTACAAATTATGTAAAATCGATTTATCCTGGAAACTGAACTAGATAGGTATAGGGAAATGTTGATGAACTTACATTATTTTTAATAGTACAATTCAAAAATGTGATAAAATACAGGGTGTTCCATTTAAAGGAACCTAACTTTGATACGGCGCGCTTTTTTGGAGCACCCTGTATATTCCAAAATATTTTTAAATTATAGTCCTAAGTAATCTACTTAATTCTACGTCTAATTTTTTCTAATTTTATTTGCTGTTAAGGCGCCAGAGAATAGTTCGTTCATAGTGCCCCACCCTGTATATGTATATGAAAAAAATTATGTGGTAGCTACAGCAGTAAGTTTGTTATAAACGCTTACATTTAATGTAAGAAATAAAGCAAATCTAAGATAAGCATTATATTCTAAGGATGCTTAATATTTCAATTTTTATGATTATAAATGCAAATCATTTTATATTTTTATATATTCCTGTAATCTATTACAATGCAAAATTAATTCAACTAAAAGAAAATAAACACCATTTGACAACGCTGCTTAGCTATCACCTGATCACACAACAATCATGATTTGTGATCGTGAGGTATTTTAGACATAAGATTTTAGTGTGTAGTTTTACAACCTATAAGTGTCGAGTGAAAATAATATACTTGAAAATATTTCTGAAAATTGGCAAAATTAAAGTATTTTCTTCCGTTTTTTTTGTGAAACAGACTTACATTTAGTTAAAGATAATAACCTTTACAGTTTAAAGTGAAAATATTCATCGTAAATAGCATTAAATAGTGTTGAAAAAGTAACATTTTTGAACTAAATTCGTGATTTTTTAAGTAATTTCTGAATGATCCAACGAAATTTTTGTTCTAATCTACTTTATTTAAGGGTTGCTATCAAACAAATTTAAAATTAACATAAAATTCCGAGGGTCGCGAAGTCTACCAGAACCCGGCCAAGTACATGAGCATTATATTGTTTGATTGACGAATACAATAGTCCTACTAGCTCTATCCTTGTTCAGCTTATAAGTTTAGGACATATCACATCTTTGTCTTATCTTCGCAGAGTAAGCGCAGATGTCAGCATGGTATTTTTGACATAACGGCAAACCTTAGAACATGAAGTTTGTTTGATGTTCTAAGCGGTGTGGTGTTTTACCTCTGGTTTTACTATATCTAGTATAATTTTAACAATTAACGTACTTATTTATAAACTGTGTAAAAGTGGGTTGTTTTACAATTATTTTAGACTTTTGTTTGGGGATTAGTTTGTGTTTGTGTTTTCTATCGCTATCGATCTATTGAAGTTAAAGATGCGGTTACATTTTTATTTTTAATTATTTTTATTCGGTATGGCTTCAGTTCAACGTTGCATCGTTGTGGAAGCAGTGCAGATGATGTAGAGAAACTGCATAATTTTCCTCTTAATGATGAGAGGTAAGTTTTTAACATATTAAAGTCTTTTTATCTGGCTCCTACATATTGTACATATTGCAGATGAAGCAGTTCTAGTTGATGACCCACCTATTCCTAGTTGCTCCAAGCAACAGAATCAAGAGCTTCCTGGACCTCATTCATTCATTCATATATTTGGGTTGTGCTCATCAGCCCAGGCACTTGAACTGAATCTTTGTACCATTTCCCATGTTATCTACTTCCATTCCAGAAGCTTCGTGTCTTCTATAAAGGCCACTAGTTTGAATGGAGGGATTTTCAGTAGTTGTGATGGTTGTATAAATTCCTCTCCAAAGTGCTTCCGTCTAAGTTCTTGTAGGTCCTCGCAGAAGCAGAGTATGTGGGTAGGTGTTTCACCATCAAGTTCACATTTTCTGCACATAGGTTCACTAACTGCCCATATTGTACAGATGTTTCCTCAAGGTCACCAGGTCGGTAACTGTCTTCAAATGTCTCTTACCCTGTTTCAGTAGCCTGGCTGAGAGTTCCTTGTCTACCTTGTTCAGTAAACTCTTTGTATGAAGGTGCCCTTGTGTCACCCTCCATTTGAATTGGTGTTCCCTATCTAGCCAGATCCCGATTTCCCCTCTTATGCAATCTTTTGTGATTCCACAAAACGGTTCCGGACCTATGAAGTCTCCATTAGAGCCTTCTTTAGCTAACTGGTTCGCCATTTCATTACCTGCAATCCCCTCATGTGCCGGCACCTATATTAGAGACACTTTGTGGCTGTACATTACTCTTCCTAGACTTAAGCTCAATTATTTTATCAATTTTGATTCCATATTCTTCCTGGAATTCTTGAATCATAGCTGCAATTTCGAGTCCGGGTGCAGCTTTCATAACTAATTTCTTCATAATGTCTTCTTTCTTGGTGTAGGTAAAGAACTCGCTTTGTGTTTTTTCCTGCTCGTTCTTAACTTTGTTATACTGCTCCTGCGTTTTAAGGTGTATTCTCGTTTCTTTTTTGTTCCTATTGATTATCAATCGGAAGTCTCTAGATCCAATGATTTTAGTCAACTCTTTAATGATTTCATCGTATACCGGGATTTATCCCAGTAGAACTAGAGGAGGAATTGTTTTTTCCTTCCTTTCTTGTAGTTTCTCTTCAATTCCTTTTTGTTTGTCATCATTCGTTCTAAGAATTCCAAATTTGTTTTTTAATGGTATGTTTGGGTTGATTTCATTGTCATGTTCCATAGTTAGATTGCATCTAGCTGTTGCTTCGTCTGGTTTTTGTCGTTTATGACTGCTCATTTTGTCACTATTTTGAATTTTTGGTTAAGGTTCTGTTTTCAGGGGTACTTTCCTTTTTTCATCAAATTTGTTGGAATATGCTGAGGTATACGCATACCTTTTGGTATTCCCGTATAGTGGGTGGGTCTTACGACCGCATCCGCTTTTAGATGGGTTTTTCCCAATACATTGATTATGTGACTTTTAGTGTTCTTAATATTTGATTTGATTTTACTTACTCTGTGTTTGTGTTTAGTATCCCTCGCTGTACCTCACGGTCTGGGCTCGTCAATACTAACACTGATACGGTCACTCACGTTTCTTATTAGATCATATATTGCAAAATTTTAAATTACTTGTCAAATAAATTAATTTGTCAAATGTGAACTGTGTCACGTCTAATTTGATCCTCTCTTTCTCGTCGTTTCACCGCACTACTATGTATACACCACAGATCACCTACCTACAGATCAATTAAAACAACTCAACGTCAATATATTTAAAATGAATAAAAGCAATAACACCATTTATGAACAAACAATAGAACAGAATATTACTGAAATCATAAATACCGGTACCGACATAGGAAATAATGAATTGACTAAATACATTACCTCTCCTAGTGAAATAAAACAGATAATAAAACGACTACCCAACAATAAAGCACCAGGCCCTGACCAGCTGGACACTATTTTATATAAAAATTTACCATTCAAAGTTGTAGTTCAAATTATGTATATAGTAAACGCAATATTAAAATTTCAACAATATCCACAAAACCTAAAAAATTCAATTATCGTCCCAATATCGAAACCGGGCAAAAATCCAAAATTCTTGGATAGCTACCGACCAATATCATTAATTAATATTCTTGCAAAAATTATTGACAAAATTATACTAAACCGAATGCTCAAATTTGGAAATAAATTGAAAATAATTCCCAATGAACAATTCGAATTTAGGAAAGGTCACTCGACAGTGGCTCAGATAATTCGACTACTTCATTACGTTGAAGAAAACTTTCGAAATAAAATGAACACAGTAGTGGTTGCCCTCGATATCGAAAAGGCATTCGATACTGTCTGGATAGAGGGACTAACACATAAAATGATGTCGGCCGGCTATCCCATATACATAACAAAGTTAATCTATTCTTATCTAAAAGATAGGAAATTTCACGTTAAGATTAAGAACACATTGAGTGGACCATACGTAACAGAGGCAGGGGTGCCGCAAGGCTCCTCACTATCCCCTCATCTATATACAATAATGACACACGATTTCCCAATGCATAATGACATACAAACATCACTATACGCAGATGACACCTGTTTATATAAAAGATCATTTTATGCGGAAGTCGCCAACAAAAAGATTGATATACATATGAACAGAGTAGTAATGCCATATTTACAAGAAAACAAAATCAATCTAAATTCTCAAAAAACTGAACAAATAATCCTTACTCGCAAACACACAAATAACAAAATTAGGTCAAAATTAAAAATCAAAGACGAAATTATTACGCCAAAGACATCCATAAAATATTTAGGTTTTCATATAGACAAAAGATTAACTTATCACACACATATTAAAAATCTAGTAACAAAGGCCAGTAACGCAATAAGAACACTTTATCCTCTATTAAATAAAGATAGTTATGTCCGTAAAGAGAACAAATTACTTTTGTATAAACAAACAATCAGACCAATTTTAACATACGGGTACCAAGCGTTCTGTTCGGCCCCTGACACAACGTTTATAAAATACAACGGATTCAAAACAAATGTCTAAGACTCGCATTGGGAAGGGGACGATATAGCAGAATTGCTGACCTCCACGAGGAAGCAGAGATAGAAACAATAAGGGATTTTATAATTAAAAACTCTGACAAATTTTATAGACACAAACTAAGATCGCCATTACTACAAAATGTAACCGAAAAACGAGCCGGAAATAATCCTAATCTGAAACACGGTCTTTTACATCAGAAACTACCTTTATTTTACGAATAAAGATTGTCCCCTAATATTTCAATGTTGACAACCCTGTTTTTTCATACAAGTTTTTCAGGGAAATCACTATCGCAATTATTGGCCTCTCTAACAATTTTTTAAATCTAAAATCAATTACCGCTATACGCATACAATCAAAGATATCTGATAATGACATTAACCGATGTCAAGGAGCAGATAAAATTTTCTGAAGAATTATCTCAAAATAAAAATGACATGATAAATCGGCTTACAGCAGCCTAAGCATGTGAGACCTCTTCAAGAAGAGAAGGCATACGCTGAAGACACGAATGAAGACAGTGCGTGGATTACTATATATTTACTTTTGTTAATTTATAAAAATGTACATATTTAAATTTGTAAATAAAATTTTTGGTATTTGGTATTTGGTTCTCGTCCGATCACCGCAGTCAAGCAGTGTCGGGTGCGGTTAGTACTTGGATGGGTGACCGCTTGGGAACACCGCATGCTGTTGCCTTTTTTTCATTTTTGTATTATACATAATATGAAAATCTAAGTGAGTAGAACATTTAAGCCCATATCCAGAAATAATATAATAATTTTGTGTCTATTTTAAATGTGAGCAGTCAGTATAATTCCTTGAGATTTTTCATTATTGTTGGCAACGGCCATACCACACTAAACATATAGTTCATATAACAGCCTTTTTGGTGTGCGTCATCGTTTGTGACGTATATCCGGGTTTTGGGTATGTCGACATTTAATTTGTTATTTTGACATATAGTTAACCTTTAATTTGATAAATAAAATCATCAGGATCGTATTCAGCCAAATTCGAAAAGGCTATGAAATTAATAATACTTGGGATATGAAAACACTGCAAAATAAAACAAATTGTATATTTAATTTACATATTAAAATAATTTAATATTGGTAAATATAGTCCTGCATTTGAATAAATAAAATGCTAACAATAAGATCAATATTCACTTTTCATAAATAATAATTTACCGTAAACAACAAAGTACAGACCTGACGAGAACTGTCAGTTGGACATTGGAAAAACACGTAAGACACGAAAGGAACGTCTGCATAGTATTTTGAACGATGTAATTTCACCCGATTGATAGGTCGCGTTTGCGCGTAATCTAAACATCAACCAATCAAATTTTTGTAAGTCAAAGATCAGGGTTAACGTTTGTACTACGTTTAAACGGTTCATTATTGTGATATTTTGATTAGGATTAATCACAGACCTGCCTTTTTTTCCATTTCTTCCAACGTAATGTGTTAGAAAGACATTAACAGTCAATGACGCACACCAAGAAGGGTATTATATGAACTTTACCGGTTCTCGTCCAGTCACGTTTCAACCCTGGTCAAGTAAGGTTCGGCTTCCGTGAGGCGTACCGCCGTGTTGACCTAGGAGATATCGGACTTAAAAGTTTTACAGTGTCTTAAAATAAAATTTTTAAAAGTGCTCAGGTATATGTTTGGTCGTGTGAATTGTGAATTGACAATCAAACATTAACAGTGAATTCAGTGCAACAGACTTGTGAGGGGGCTTCGCCCCACTGTGATAATAATAATGAGTTAGTTTTTACGGAAGTTTTTATAACTCAAACTTATCAATCACAAAAATTAAATCCAATAACAATGGATACAGATACAAACAACACTCAAGCTCTAATACATACTGAGAAACCTACCAGAATAAGGGAAGAGACACCTCAGGGCCAAAAGAGACGTCTCCCAACTCTCACCACTGAAGATATGGACGCTATTACAGTTGATAGTATTCAAGATCAAAATGGAGATTTCATAAAACCAAAGAAATTTGATCGCTCTCGAAACTGCTGAAGAAAAACGACAAAGGTGAAGAAACGACAATTGCTAATAAATACTCAGCACTCGAGTCAGCACAAGACGAAGAGCATCTATCTAAAGAGAAATCAAAACAGGCCCAAACAAAACCATTGACGAAGTCAACCACGAAACCAGCAACCAAAAAATCCAAGAATACCCCACCACCAATAGTGTTCTACGCCAAAATTGAGGAGCACACTCATTTTGTTAGCGAACTGAAACAATCCTTAAAATGTGAATTTTATCTTAAATATACCAGTAATTCTACATTACTCTTTATCGAAGACGAAAGAGAATTCAAAATATTCAGAGAAAAATTAATGGAAAGCAAAATAGAACATCATACATATTCTTTACCTGAACAAAAATCTCACGCTTTCGTTCTACGAGGTATGGATGGTGAACCTTCTATTGCTGAAATAAAACAGGATTTGGAGAGTGTATATGAAATCAACATCAAAGACATATACAGGATGAACACTAAGGCAAGACCACTTTTCTTGGTAACAACTAGTCCGACAATTACGCTGAAGTACCTAAACCAAAATGTTAAATTTGTGTTGAGAACTAAAGTCACCTGGGAGCTACGAAAAAGTCAGAGCGCTGTGACCCAATGCCACATATGTCAACACTGGGGCCACGCGACAACAAATTGTGGAAGAAGCCCGAAATGTCTAAAGTGTGCTGGTGATCATCTAACAAATACATGTACAAAACCAAGAGATGTTCCAGCGAAATGCTCAAACTGTATGGGAGATCACCCAGCTAACTATAGAAAATGCTCTGACTACGTCAAAAGAGTAGGAGCCATAGAAGCAAAGAAACCTCAAAAGCAGCAACCAACAAAGAAGTACGTTCCAGCACCACCCCCCCCCATAACCAACGCATGGATTAGCAAGAATGATTTTCCACCTATAGCAAACGGCCGAGAATCGAGCAATCAAATACCAAATAAAGCAACTTCTTCCCACATGCCCGGAAATGTGGAGGACACCTTCCAAGAAGTAAATAATGAATTCAAGAAATTGAATTCATACATTAACCTCAATGAAATGCTGAAAGCGGTAAGAGATTTAAATTCATTACTTGTAGTAAATGCCAGTGATAACGAGTCAAAATTCAATGCATACAGAGCCTTTATGGCTGGTATAGACAAGTATAATTTTTAGGAAGGCATAATAATTGCGATGTCTAAGAAACTTAAGATTTGTTTCTATAATATAAATGGGATAAACAACAAATACCCTATATTTCTAAACTTTATATATAAAAACTCCTTAGATATAATACTACTATCAGAAACACAACTGAAACCATGTCATCATTTGAAAATTAGGGGATATACTATATATCGTAAAGATAGACCCAATAATATTCGCGGTAATCAAAGAGGGGGCGGGGTCGCTATTATTATAAAAAATGATATAGCTCATCAACTTGTAAATAATGTAGATACTAGCATAGAACATTTAATAATAAGACTTAAAAATAATTTACACTTAGTGATAGTATACAACAAACCACTTAACAAAATTAAAAATTCAGACCTTTTCAACCTTTATTCAATTTCAAATAAAATTTTAATAATGGGAGATTTTAATGCACGTCATCCAGAATGGAACTGTTTGGGTACAAACAGAAACGGCAACACTCTCAAGGAATTCGTGGATGACAATGGCCTATGTATATACTGTACAAACGACTCGACACATTTTCCTTTTGACGGTACCACACCCAGTACACTCGACATTATAGTTTCAAAAAATTATAGTAACATTGACAATTTAATGACAATACAAGAACTGACGTCAGACCATGACCCCGTATATTTCGAAATACCGGACTGTAACAGTAGTGCAAACATACCTAAAAAACGACAAATCTACGATTATAACTCAACAGACTGGCGCAAATATCGTTTTAATTTAAATGAAAATGTAAAAATTAACACAAATATTAACGATGCAAACGATATAGAAAAAGAAATAATTCTATTAATAAATTCAATGAAAGAAGCTAGAGATAAAACTACAAAACTAATACAAATAAATAACGAAAGAGACAAATTACCAGACGACATATTAAACATGATAAAAATGAAAAATAAAGTGAGAAAATTATGGCAAAAATACAGACTAGGCAATGACAGAGAAAAACTGCTACAACTAGGGAGGGAAATAAGCGAAAAAATCAAAGAATTTCGGAACAAAAAATGGACAGATCTATTAAAACAACTCAACGTTACCGACAATTCATTATGGAAAATTACAAAAAGACTTAAACGATCATTTAAAACTATACCTGCATTCGAACACAAAGGACAATTGTACATAGACGATTCTGAGAAAGGGGCGGCCTTGGGGAAACACTTTGAAAATATATTTAAAATGAATAAAAGCAATAACACCATTTATGAACAAACAATAGAACAGAATATTACTGAAATCATAAATACCAGTACCGACATAGGAAAGAATGAATTGACTAAATACATTACCTCTCCTAGTGAAATAAAACAGATAATAAAACGACTACCCAACAATAAAGCACAAGGCCCTGACCAGCTGGACACTATTTTATATAAAAATTTACCATTCAAAGTTGTAGTTCAAATTATGTATATAGTAAACGCAATATTAAAATTTCAACAATATCCACAAAACCTAAAAAATTCAATTATCGCCCCAATATCGAAACCGGGCAAAAATCCAAAATTCTTGGATAGCTATCGACCAATATCATTAATTAATATTCTTGCAAAAATTATTGACAAAATTATACTAAACCGAATGCTCAAATTTGGAAATAAATTGAAAATAATTCCCAATGAACAATTCGGATTTAGGAAAGGTCACTCGACAGTGGCTCAGATAATTCGACTACTTCATTACGTTGAAGAAAACTTTCGAAATAAAATGAACACAGTAGTGGTTGCCCTCGATATCGAAAAGACATTCGATACTGTCTGGATAGAGGGACTAACACATAAAATGATGTCGGCCGGCTATCCCATATACATAACAAAGTTAATCTATTCTTATCTAAAAGATAGGAAATTTCACGTTAAGATTAAGAACACATTGAGTGGACCATACGTAACAGAGGCAGGGGTGCCGCAAGGCTCCTCACTATCCCCTCATCTATATACAATAATGACACACGATTTCCCAATGCATAATGACATACAAACATCACTATACGCAGATGACACCTGTTTATATAAAAGATCATTTTATGCGGAAGTCGCCAACAAAAAGATTGATATACATATGAACAGAGTAGTAATGCCATATTTACAAGAAAACAAAATCAATCTAAATTCTCAAAAAACTGAACAAATAATCCTTACTCGCAAACACACAAATAACAAAATTAGGTCAAAATTAAAAATCAAAGACGAAATTATTACGCCAAAGACATCCATAAAATATTTAGGTTTTCATATAGACAAAAGATTAACTTATCACACACATATTAAAAATCTAGTAACAAAGGCCAGTAACGCAATAAGAACACTTTATCCTCTATTAAATAAAGATAGTTATGTCCGTAAAGAGAACAAATTACTTTTGTATAAACAAACAATCAGACCAATTTTAACATACGGGTACCAAGCGTTCTGTTCGGCCCCTGACACAACGTTTATAAAATACAACGGATTCAAAACAAATGTCTAAGACTCGCATTGGGAAGGGGACGATATAGCAGAATTGCTGACCTCCACGAGGAAGCAGAGATAGAAACAATAAGGGATTTTATAATTAAAAACTCTGACAAATTTTATAGACACAAACTAAGATCGCCATTACTACAAAATGTAACCGAAAAACGAGCCGGAAATAATCCTAATCTGAAACACGGTCTTTTACATCAGAAACGGTTCATTATCGTGATATTTTGATTAGGATTAATCACAGACCTGACTTTTTTTCCATTTCTTCCAACGTAATGTGTTAGAAAGACATTAACAATCAATGACGCACACCAAGAAGGGTATTATATGAACTTTACCGGTTCTCGTCCGATCACCGCAGTCAGGCAGTGTCGGGTGCGGTTAGTACTTGGATGGGTGACCGCTTGGGAACACCGCATGCTGTTGCCTTTTTTTCATTTTTGTATCATACATAATATGAAAATCTAAGTGAGTAGAACATTTAAGCCCATATCCAGAAATAATATAATAATTTTATGTCTATTTTAAATGCGAGCAGTTAGTATAATTCCTTGAAATTTTTCATTATTGTTGGCAACGGCCATACCACACTGAACATACCGGTTCTCGTCCAGTCACGTTTCAACCCTGGTCAAGTAAGGTTCGGCTTCCGTGAGGCGTACCGCCGTGTTGACCTAGGAGATATCGGACTTAAAAGTTTTACAGTGTCTTAAAATAAAATTTTTAAAAGTGCTCAGGTGTATGTTTGGTCGTGTGAATTGTGGATTGACAATCAAACATTAACAGTGAATTCAGTGCAACAGACTTGTGAGGGGGCTTCGCCCCACTGTGATAATAATAATGAGTTAGTTTTTACGGAAGTTCCTATAACTCAAACTTATCAATCACAAAAATTAAATCCAATAACAATGGATACAGATACAAACTGTTTAATGTTCTGTTATTTATATTTAAGTTATTGGTTGATGGTTTATTAAACATAAGATATTATTAGATATACTTTATTTGTTAAGGTCGATACATGTTTTACAATCATAACTGTAAAGGGTGGAATGTCTGTTGTGTCAATGTCATGACATATGACTTATGACACATCAGGTGTGTTCCGAACATCTATATAAATACCAAACACCTTCCCCTTAAAGGATAAGTTTTACAACAGGTTTAATACATCGACCAAATCGAGATCTGTTGCCAAGAGAGGTATCTGGGCTGTTTATCTCATTGGATGTAATAGTTTCAGTTTCATGTAAAATATTTAGGTCTTCAACAATGTTGTTGTTTTCATGATCTGTTAAATCATGTCTACTGTTATATTTGTCATCAGGATGCAATTCCGGCTCTAACAGTAAGTCATCAGTGTTTGTCCTGGTAAATGAGAGTTTCATTTGACTACTATTACGTCTAACAATTCTATTATTCTTTTCCTTGCGCAACCAATATGACCGAGGCTCAACAGCCTTTTCTAATACTACTGCTTTATGCCATATTTTGTCTTTAGAGCTTTTTACTACTACTTTATCTCCCTTTCTAAAAATTGACTCAGTTTTACGGCTAGTTTTATTATATTGTTTTTCAACTTTTTGTTTTTACTCGCATAAATATCTAAATATTTGTGTTTCAATCTGTGGTTCTAATTTACTTTCTATTATTGGTAATTGTGTTCGAAGGGTTCGGCTCTGCAATATTTGAGCTGGAGATGCCTGTAAATTTATTATTGTTGTGTTATTATATTCTAAAAGTAATTCCCTATAGTCGCTTTTTTCATCCAAGCTTTTACGCAATATTTGTTTGCCTAGATTAACAGCCTTTTCAGAGAGTCCATTGCTTTGATGATGGTATGGTGTACAGGTAAGTATTTTTATGTCTTTATTTTTATAATAATTTTTGCATTTTGCTGACAGAAATGGTAAGTTATCGGCTATTATATGTTGGGGGTATCCAAATCTTGTAAATACCTCCTGCATAACATTAATAACTGAATCTGATGTTTTATTAAATAGTGGACACATCTCAATCCAGTGTGAGAAGTGGTCCACTAAAATTAGGTAAGCTTTTGATCCGAATTCAAGGATATCTACACCAATTTTATTAAACCTGAGTTTCGGGATAGAGTGAGATAACAGCGGTTCCTTAATACCCCTTGGCATATGTTTTTCACGAGTTCTGCATTTTTTTATATAGTTCATGATATCAGCCGTTAAATTTGGCCAATATAATATTTTTCTTGCCTTATGTGTTGTTTTATTTATGCCCATGTGACCTTTGTGTAACAATTTCAACATTGGCAGTCTTAAAGATTCAGGTACAACTACTTTATTATTAATGAAAACTAAACCTGCTTCTACATAAATGTCGTTTTTACTTGTATAGTATGGTTTACATTCTAAAGGAACGGCATCTAATTTTGGCCAGCCATTATAGTAATAATCCGAAATTTGTTTTAAAACTATATCATTAGCTGTTTCTCTTCTAAATTCACATTTTTTTTCATCTGACATGGGTAAATGTCTGGATACTGAATGAACAGTTTCAAACATATCAAAATCACAATAGTCAGAATTTAAGCTGGCTCTGGATAACATATCTGCGAAATGTACCTGTTTTCCAGGAACATAATATACATTTAAATTATATTTTAGTAGCTTAAGGCGCAAGCGTTGTAATCTTACTGACCCAATTTTACAAATAGGTTTTTTCATTATCGGGATAATTGGTTTGTGGTCCGTCTGCACATCAACATTAGATCGGTAAATAAAATCATGAAATTTCTGAGTGCTATAATGTATTGCTAGTAATTCTTTTTCGGTTTGACTATAATTAACTTCATGGTTGTTCATCGTACGAGATGAACACGCAACTAACTTTAGTACATTCGAGTGTTCCTGAAACATGGAACAGCCCAACCCATTCTTAGATGCATCACACTGTAATACAATTTTCTTGCTTTCATCGAATGGTGCTAATGCAGGTGTTTTACAAATAATTTTTTTTATATTTTTAAATGTTTGTTCATGTTTTGGAAGCCACTGCCATTCAATATTGGATTTAAGCAATTCACATAAAGGTGACATATGTTCAGCCATATTTGGAACATATCGCCTCACATAATTAAGTGAACCAATTATTCTCTGCAATTCTGGGCTTTTTAACTTACAAAGAGATTCCACACGATCTGGATCAATTTCCATACCATTTTTATTGAAAATTTGCCCCATGAATTTAACTTTTGTCTGACAGTATTGAAGTTTGTCTTTATTAAATTTAGCATTTACTTGTCTGGCTTTTAATAATACTTCATTTACAGCTTTGTCATGCTCCTCTTTTGTCGCCCCTGCCACAATCATGTCGTCATGACATATTGTTACATTTTTAATTTTGCCGAAATGTTTTTCAATCATTTCATCAAACAGATCTTGGGAGTTTGACAGACCGTAAGGTAGTACCGTATACCTATATACTCCAAATGGAGTTGCGAAACAACATTTCCATGAGGAGCTTTCATCCAGTTTTAAATGATGGTAACCTTCTGATAAGTCAAATACTGTATATATACTTTTACCCTTTAATTTTGAACATACTTCTTCAATGCTTAAATTTGCTTTAGGTTTTCGAACTATGCTCTTGTTTAAATCTGATGGATCTAAACATAGTCTGATTTTACCATTAGATTTCTCTTCTAAGACGATTCTATTTATACTAGCATGAGAGTCAATTTTTTCTACTTTCATTATTGCTTTGCGTTTAACTAACCTATCTAATTCAGCTTTATATGCCTCTCTAATAGCTAAAGGTACTTTATTTGGAGGATAACTAACCGGCTCAAATTTTTCGTTGGTTGTTATATGGCATTTGCCAGGAAATAAACCTGCACCTGAAAACACATCCATATTATCATTGATGAATACATTTTTACCCAAATCTATCGCATTTACATCATTAACAATTTTTACTCTTTTGATCAAATTTAGTCTTAAGCATGTGTGACCGCCTATGAGAACCTGACTTGCATCCTCAACAATTAAAAAATCCTCATAAACATCTATATTTTTGAATTTACAGTTTAAATTTACAATCCCCAATGGTTTTGTTAATGACCCTTGAAAGGCTTTTAAGATACATTCTGTGGGCCTGACCCTGAACTGTTTATTAATTTTTTTAAAGATATTTAAAGGAACAATATTAACTTCTGCCCCCGTATCTAGCTTTGTTATTATTTTATTTCCTTCAATTTCAATTTTTTCTTCCCAGATACTTCTCTTGTGATTACATGACATACTTTTACATTTACAAATATTTACGATATTTAGATTATTGATTGAGAAATCATTAGAGCTATCACTGTCGGATTCCTGCTCTACAGACTTAACATTTTTGACTTTACATGCTACAGAGAAATGGTTTAATAACCCACATTTATTACATTTTTTTCCATATACAGGACACTCACGAGCTTTGTGCTTTTTCTGACACCGCCTACATTGAAACACTTCCATTTGTCTGAGAATTAAACTTAACATTACTTGTTACCTTTTTTCCTTTATGTCTTCTTGTCGCTTGACTTATTTCTATTTCTCCATTATTTTGTCGAAACTGAGAGTTCTGGTTCCTACTTTGTTCACTAGTTCTGCAGAAATCGATTGCCTTCTTCAAAGTCAGCTTGTCTATTCTCAGCAAGGCTTCTCTCGTTGTTGGGTCTCTTATCCCAATCACCATTTTGTCACGTAAAGCTTTTTCTTCAACTGTCTCTGTCTGGTCTAACATGTTAAAGTTACAAGACTTTACCAGGTGTTTACAGTCTGTTAAAAATTGCTCCAAGGTTTCACCCTCTTTCTGAACCCGTTTTGAGAAGTTATACCTCTCAAAACACTCATTTACTCTTGGGTTTACATAATTACCAATTGTGTCCAACATGAAATTATAATTCTCAGTTTGTTCTCTTGGGATATCGAATGTAGCCATAATTCTAGCCGCTTCAATTCCAATCATATTGCGAAGTATCGATAATTTTACTTTCTCGACCGCCTCGTGTTGGCCTGTTGCCATTAAGTAGTCCTCGAACGCCGTTCTCCAAAATTTCCATTCAATTGCAGCGTTCGAGCCTTGTAGATCAAAGTCTGGTGGCAGTTTTACGCCTAAATTTGCCATGCTTCTGTATAAATTTATTTTCTTCTGGTTTTAAACTTAACCTATATTTTTAGTCTTTCTGATCATCCACTAATACCAATAACTATTTTCACTTATATTTACTTTAGCCGCAGCGCCATGTTTAATGTTCTGTTATTTATATTTAAGTTATTGGTTGATGGTTTATTAAACATAAGATATTATTAGATATACTTTATTTGTTAAGGTCGATACATGTTTTACAATCATAACTGTAAAGGGTGGAATGTCTGTTGTGTCAATGTCATGACATATGACATATGACACATCAGGTGTGTTCCGAACATCTATATAAATACCAAACACAAACAACACACAAGCTCTAATACATACTGAGAAACCTACCAGAATAAGGGAAGAGACACCTCAGGGCCAAAAGAGACGTCTCCCAACTCTCACCACTGAAGATATGGACGCTATCACGCTATTACAGTTGATAGTATTCAAGATCAAAATGGAGATTTCATAAAACCAAAGAAATTTGCATCGCTCTCGAAACTGTTGAAGAAAAACGACAAAGGTAAAGAAATGACAATTGCTAACAAATACTCAGCACTCGAGTCAGCACAAGACGAAGAGCATCTATCTAAAGAGAAATCAAAACAGGCCCAAACAAAACCATTGACGAAGTCAACCACGAAACCAGCAACCAAAAAATCCAAGAATACCCCACCACCAATAGTGTTCTACGCCAAAATTGAGGAGCACACTCATTTTGTTAGCGAACTGAAACAATCCTTAAAATGTGAATTTTATCTTAAATATACCAGTAATTCTACATTACTGTTTATCGAAGACGAAAGAGAATTCAAAATATTCAGAGAAAAATTAATGGAAAGCAAAATAGATCATCATACATATTCTTTACCTGAACAAAAATCTCACGCATTCGTTCTACGAGGTATGGATGGTGAACCTTCTATTGCTGAAATAAGGCAGGATTTGGAGAGTGTATATGAAATCAACATCAAAGACATATACAGGATGAACACTAAGGCAAGACCACTTTTCTTGGTAACAACTAGTCCGACAATTACGCTGAAGTACCTAAACCAAAATGTTAAATTTGTGTTGAGAACTAAAGTTACCTGGGAGCTACGACAAAGTCAGAGCGCTGTGACCCAATGCCACATATTGTAACGTGCCTCCCTTCTTACACGTGGCTCCTGCCACAAGAACACGTCACTATGGACACCCTTGATGCAAAATTCGGGTTTTTAAATCTCGGGCGCCAGATTATTAAAGTGGTTTGCTCCACGGCCCCTTGACCCTTAGCGTCAAGAGTTCCAGATAGCCTCAGATGGAGGTTACGGAAAATTCCAGGGGTCTTGTTGAATTAAATTTAACTAACTGGTGAAAATCCGGAAAAGCCAAATCTTGGTTCTCCAATCAATAAATTGCGGTTAAAAATGAAAATAATAGGAATTCAAAACTTTAATCTATTAATACTCTGTGGTCTATTTTACGAATAATTCTTTAGTGACAAACAAATTAACAGGGAAAATAAAATGAGGTATGTATTACCTATATCTGGGATTTTAACGGACTTAACGGTCAGGTTATCAAATAAGGTTCAAATCTACCGGGTTTTACGGGGTCCCTAATGCACGATTTAGATCTGCCGGGTAATCAGACAAATTGTGGCTAAGCCTCTTCCAAGTCTGATTAACCCTTGAATCCAAATGAAACCGGCAACTATTATTCCGACGGGGAAAAAAAATATAGACAATGATTCTACGAAACGGGAAAGAACGATTTAGATCTGCCGGGAAATCAAACAAATTGTGGCTAAGCCTCTTCCAAGTCTGATTAACCCTTGAATCCAAATGAAACCGGCAACTATTATTCCGACGGGGAAAAAAAATATAGACAATGATTCTACGAAACGGGAAAGAACGATTTAGATCTGCCGGGAAATCAAACAAATTGTGGCTAAGCCTCTTCCAAGTCTGATTAACCCTTGAATCTACTAAAGCCGGTAACTATTATTCCAAAAAAAAAAAATGTAAGAACGAGTTAGATCTGCCGGGAAATCAAACAAATTGTGGCTAAGCCTCTTCCAAGTCTGATTAACCCTTGAATCTACTAAGCCGGTAACTATTATTCCGAAAAAAAATAAAATTTAAGAACGAATTAGATCTGCCGGGAAATCAAACAAATTGTGGCTAAGCCTCTTCCAAGTCTGATTAACCCTTGAATCTAACTAAAGCCGGTAACAATTATTCCAAAAAAAAAATATTTTCCCACGAGTTAAACGGTACCCAACTATCGACACACAGAGTAAAAATATTCGTACTAGCATAAACTTTAAAATATTATACCTAATCCACTTGGATATCAATTTAATTTAAAACTACTGACAACCAAAAGCATAAAATAATTCGAGAATCCACTAATAATTCATATCAGTTAATTAATATATAATAAACGCAGTAAATAAAAATTCGAAATCAAATTACGGTTGACAAATCTTTATTTCCAGATAAGAGAAACAAAATAAAAAAACAAATTTCAGTTCAACAACAAAAGAAAAAAAATAGCCGGTCGGAAAATTTTCAAAACCATACATTCAACAATTTAATAATAAGCGCCGATACGGAAAGTTTAGAATACACAGTTTATTTGTTAAAATTGATTTACCTTAATAAATACAGCCTACACACACAATCTTGGTGCACTCAATTTTCACAATACGGTTTATCGGTTTTTCGGAGGAAAGTTGAACGGAGAATACTTAGAGCCGGAATCAATCAAAGCGCGAATAAGAATCTCCAGAGCCGAAAAATGAACTGATTCTTGAGAGCCCTGAATGATGCGCGACAGCCAATTTATATCCAAAATTTTAGTTACACTTTTCGGCCGTTGTCGAGGTCTCAGAATTAAAACGTGAAATTTATCTAGTTTCGACAAAAACTTGTATCTATACTAGACGGCTTTCGTTTAAATTAAAATGTTGTATATACCGGGCATCCTTTCAGTTGAAAAATTTAAATATCGGAAATGAATAAATTGTGTATGGTAGAAGTTGGATTTGCGTAACTCGGACTTATACTAAAATATTCAACGGTAATAACAAAAAAAATAAATCAATGCGGTAGTAGAAAGGGTTGTAAAGTAACGAGTTATATACACCCTAGTGGTAAAATAAAATATATTACGGAACAAAATAAAATAAAAATTAAACTTGCAAAAAGAAAAAAAATAACTCGTTACAATATGTCATCACTGGGGCCACGCGACAACAAATTGTGGAAGAAACCCGATATGTCTAAAGTGTGCTGGTGATCATCTAACAAATACATGTACAAAACCAAGAGATGTTCCAGCGAAATGCTCAAACTGTATGGGAGATCACCCAGCTAACTATAGAAAATGCTCTGCTTACGTCAAAAGAGTAGGAGCCATAGAAGCAAAGAAACCTCAAAACCAGCAACCAACAAAGAAGTACGTTCCAGCACCACCCCCCATAACCAACGCATGGATTAGCAAGAATGATTTTCCACCTATAGCAAACGGCCGAGAATCGAGCAATCAAATACCAAATAAAGCAACTTCTTCCTACATGCCCGGAAGTATGGAGGATACCTTCCAAGAAGTAAATAATGAATTCAAGAAATTGAATTCATACATTAACCTCAATGAAATGCTGAAAGCGGTAAGAGATTTAAATTCATTACTTGTAAATGCCAGTGATAACGAGTCAAAATTCAATGCATACAGAGCCTTTATGGCTGGTATTGACAAGTATAATTTTTAGGAAGGCATAATAATTGCGATGTCTAAGAAACTTAAGATCTGTTTCTATAATATAAATGGGATAAACAACAAATACCCTATATTTCTAAACTTTATATATAAAAACTCCTTAGATATAATACTACTATCAGAAACACAACTGAAACCATGTCATCATTTGAAAATTAGGGGATATACTATATATCGTAATGATAGACCCAATAATATTCGCGGTAATCAAAGAGGGGGCGGGGTCGCTATTATTATAAAAAATGATATAGCTCATCAACTTGTAAATAATGTAGATACTAGCATAGAACATTTAATAATAAGACTTAAAAATAATTTACACTTAGTGATAGTATACAACAAACCACTTAACAAAATTAAAAATTCAGACCTTTTCAACCTTTATTCAATTTCAAATAAAATTTTAATAATGGGAGATTTTAATGCACGACATCCAGAATGGAACTGTTTGGGTACAAACAGAAACGGCAACACTCTCAAGGAATTCGTGGATGACAATAAGTACGTTTACACCGGGCGTACCAAATTTTTAGTCCGAGGTCTAAATGACGTCACGTGTACTTTACTTTTGGTGTAAACACCCAAGGAGTAAAATTTGGTACTCGAATTTGATCCATCTCATCTAGGGTAGTTCAAATTCAATTTTTAACGGTGTAAACACGTCACATTAGTATTCGTGGACCAAAGTGACGGTTTGCTAAAAGCACAGAGTAAAAATACGTCAGATGTCACGTAAGATCGAGTCAAAATAACCTAAAAAAACTGACTGTGATAAATACTAAAAAAATAATACCAAATAAAACTAACAAATGGATCCTAAAAATGTTATTATCTTTGATTGTTTAACAATCCCACAAAATTACTGCTACTTGAAAGCAAATAAGCTAAATTGCTTTTTAAATATGGAGACTTCGATAACTCTAATTTAAAACTTTCAAGTATTTGAATATTTTTTTTCTTTTTCAGAAACTCTATTACCACTGCAACTATTTTTGTATCCATTTAAGGTTATGTCATTTTAATATAAAAATGTCAATTTTGGTCCCAGGCTTTAAACCTGGACTATTTTAATCCAGCAAAACAGTCAGTATAAACACTTATGTTCTAAGCTAAATAAGTCCACGATTTGGTCCACGGACCTAATTGCTCCACACGGTGTAAACTAACCTAATGGCCTATGTATATACTGTACAAACGACTCGACACATTTTCCTTTTGACGGTACCACACTCGACATTATAGTTTCAAAAAATTATAGTAACATTGACAATTTAATGACTATTTCACTAAAGTAAATTGATAACTGACAAAATTTGAAGGTTTTGAACTGGCAATTTTTTGTCTTGTCGCGGCAATTTTTTGACGTTTAATATATCAAATCTATGTGTATAAAATTCTATCACTCTGTGATAAAATTCAATATAAAATCTTTGTTAGTGGTTTCTAAGGAAGCTGAGTTGTTTATTTATTTATTTAACTGTCTAAAAATTATTAAAACTGTTTCAAAAATGTAATAAGTAATTTTTTTTTCATAATGTTATTATTTTTTTGGCTTTGTATAATTGAAGTTTGCAATAAATACAACGTTTAAACATATGATTTTTTAGTTTTTCTCTCGTGAAATAGTCATGTCGAATACCACTCAATTAAAAATTTTGTAAGGTAAAATTTTTCTCTTGTCGTATTCAAGTTTGTTGCTTTTAGGTAATTTTGCTCATGACATTTAATCCAAAACCACTCGCCTGACGGCTCGTGGTTTTGTTAAAAATGTCATTCGCAAAATTGCCAAGCAACAAACTTTCATGACAATCGAAAAATTTTGCCGACAAAATTTTCACTCTCTTGGTATTATATATGACTATTTCACTAGAGTAAATTGATAACTGACAAAATTTGAAGGTTTTGAACTGGCAATTTTTTGTCTTGTCGCGGCAATTTTTTGACGTTTAATATATCAAATCTATGTGTATAAAATTCTATCACTCTGTGATAAAATTCAATATAAAATCTTTGTTAGTGGTTTCTAAGGAAACTAAGTTGTTTATTTATTTATTTAACTGTCTAAAAATTATTAAAACTGTTTCAAAAATTTAAATAAGTATTATTAACATGAATAATACAAGATTTGGAAATAATTCAATAAATGAAATAGAGAGTACAATTAAGCAAAGTATACCGCGAAATACAATGAAGACAAAAAAGTCTGCGTGGGAACAGTTTAGAATGTTTCTGGACGCACGTAATTATACGTTAGAAAAGGATACTTCTGAACAAGTTATAGCAAAAATTCTTGAAGATTATGGTTTTAACATGAAAAAAAGAGATGGAACTGATTATACTGAAGCTAGTGTGAAAACACTTTGGAATACGACTGCTCAAATGGTTCAGGAAAAATATTTTCTAGAATTTAACATCAAAATTGATCCATTTAAAGATATTACCTATAAATTTGCTAGATTGGCCAGGGATGCAAAACGTAAAAAGCTTCAGGCTGAACCTGAAACCAGAAAAAGAAGTTCTAACGCGTTTACCAAAGGAGAATTAATGGAAATGGTAGAAAGCTATTCTGAAGATAATCCTGATGGGTTACAAAAAATTGCAATAAATAAAACGTTTAAACATATGATTTTTTAGTTTTTCTCTCGTGAAATAGTCATGTCGAATACCACTCAATTAAAAATTTTGTAAGGTAAAATTTTTCTCTTGTCGTATTCAAGTTTGTTGCTTTTAGGTAATTTTGCTCATGACATTTAATCCAAAACCACTCGCCTGACGGCTCGTGGTTTTGTTAAAAATGTCATTCGCAAAATTGCCAAGCAACAAACTTTCATGACAATCGAAAAATTTTGCCGACAAAATTTTCACTCTCGTGGTATTATATATGACAATACAAGAACTGACGTCAGACCATGACCCCGTATATTTCGAAATACCGGACTGTAACAGTAGTGCAAATATACCTAAAAAGCGACAAATCTACGATTATAACTCAACAGACTGGCGCAAATATCGTTTTAATTTAAATGAAAATGTAAAAATTAACACAAATATTAACGATGCAAACGATATAGAAAAAGAAATAATTTTATTAAAACATTCAATGAAAGAAGCTAGAGATAAAACTACAAAACTAATACAAATAAATAACGAAAGAGACAAATTACCAGACGACATATTAAACATGATAAAAATAAAAAATAAAGTGAGAAAATTATGGCAAAAATACAGACTAGGCAATGACAGAGAAAAACTGCTACAACTAGGGAGGGAAATAGGCGAAAAAATTAAAGAATTCCGGAACAAAAAATGGACAGATCTATTAAAACAACTTAACGTTACCGACAATTCATTATGGAAAATTACAAAAAGACTCAAACGATCATTTAAAACTATACCTGCATTCGAATACAAAGGACAATTGTACATAGACGATTCTGAGAACGGGGCAGTCTTGGGGAAACACTTTGAAAATATATTTAAAATGAATAAAAGCAATAACACCATTTATGAACAAACAATAGAACAGAATATTACTGAAATGATAAATACCAGTACCGACATAGAAAATAATGAATTGACTAAATACATTACCTCTCCTAGTGAAATAAAACAGATAATAAAACGACTACCCAACAATAAAGCACCAGGCCCTGACCAGCTGGACACTATTTTATATAAAAATTTACCATTCAAAGTTGTTGTTCAAATTATGTATATAGTAAACGCAATATTAAAATTTCAACAATATCCACAAAACCTAAAAAATTCAATTATCGTCCCAATATCGAAACCGGGCAAAAATCCAAAATTCTTGGATAGCTACCGACCAATATCATTAATTAATATTCTTGCAAAAATTATTGACAAAATTATACTAAACCGAATGCTCAAATTTGGAAATAAATTGAAAATAATTCCCAATGAACAATTCGGATTTAGGAAAGGTCACTCGACAGTGGCTCAGATAATTCGACTACTTCATTACGTTAAAGAAAACTTTCGAAATAAAATGAACACAGTAGTGGTTGCCCTCGATATGGAAAAGGCATTCGATACTGTCTGGATAGAGGGACTAACACATAAAATGATGTCGGCCGGCTATCCCATATACATAACAAAGTTAATCTATTCTTATCTAAAAGATAGGAAATTTCACGTTAAGATTAACAACACATTGAGTGGACCATACGTAACAGAGGCAGGGGTGCCGCAAGGCTCCTCACTATCCCCTCATCTATATACAATAATGACACACGATTTCCCAATGCATAATGACATACAAACATCACTATACGCAGATGACACCTGTTTATATAAAAGATCATTTTATGCGGAATTCGCCAACAAAAAGATTGATATACATATGAACAGAGTAGTAATGCCATATTTACAAGAAAACAAAATCAATCTAAATTCTCAAAAAACTGAACAAATAATCCTTACTCGCAAACACACAAATAACAAAATTAGGTCAAAATTAAAAATCAAAGACGAAATTATTACGCCAAAGACATCCATAAAATATTTAGGTTTTCATATAGACAAAAGATTAACTTATCACACACATATTAAAAATATGGTTACAAAGGCCAGTAACGCAATAAGAACACTTTACCCTCTATTAAATAAAGATAGTTATGTCAGTAAAGAGAACAAATTACTTTTGTATAAACAAACAATCAGACCAATTTTAACATACGGGTACCAAGCGTTCTGTTCGGCCCCTGACACAACGTTTATAAAAATACAACGGATTCAAAACAAATGTCTAAGACTCGCGTTGGGAAGGGGACGATATAGTAGAATTGCTGACCTCCACGAGGAAGCAGAGATAGAAACAATAAGGGATTTTATAATTAAAAACTCAGACAAATTTTATAGACACAAACTAAGATCGCCATTACTACAAAATGTAACCGAAAAACGAGCCGGAAATAATCCTAATCTGAAACACGGTCTTTTACATCAGAAACTACCTTTATTTTACGAATAAAGATTGTCCCCTAATATTTCAATGTTGACAACCCTGTTTTTTCATACAAGTTTTTCAGGGAAATCACTATCGCAATTATGGGCCTCTCTAACAATTTTTTAAATCTAAAATCAATTACCGCTATATGCATACAATCAAAGATATCTGATAATGACATTAACCGATGACAAGGAGCAGATAAAATTTTCTGAAGAATTATCTCAAAATAAAAATTACAGACAGTGGATAAATCGGCTTACAGCAGCCTAAGCATGTGAGACCTCTTCAAGAAGAGAAGGCATACGCTAAAGACACGAAAGAAGACAGTGCGTGGACTACTATATATTTACTTTTGTTAATTTATAAAAATGTACATATTTAAATTTGTAAATAAAATTTTTGGTATTTGGTTCTCGTCCGATCACCGCAGTCAGGCAGTGTCGGGTGCGGTTAGTACTTGGATGGGTGACCGCTTGGGAACACCGCATGCTGTTGCCTTTTTTTCATTTTTGTATCATACATAATATGAAAATCTAAGTGAGTAGAACATTTAAGCCCATATCCAGAAATAATATAATAATTTTGTGTCTATTTTAAATGCGAGCAGTTAGTATAATTCCTTGAAATTTTTCATTATTGTTGGCAACGGCCATACCACACTGAACATACCGGTTCTCGTCCAGTCACGTTTCAACCCTGGTCAAGTAAGGTTCGGCTTCCGTAAGGCGTACCGCCGTGTTGACCTAGGAGAATTCGGATTTGAAAGTTTTTACAGTGTCTTAAAATAAAATTTTTAAAAGTGCTCAGGTATATGTTTGGTCGTGTGAATTGTGGATTGACAGTCAAACATTAACAGTGAATTCAGTGCAACAGACTTGTGAGGGGGCTTCGCCCCACTGTGATAATAATAATGAGTTAGTTTTTACGGAAGTTCCTATAACTCAAACTTATCAATCACAAAAATTAAATCCAATAACAATGGATACAGATACAAACAACACTCAAGCTCTAATACATACTGAGAAACCTACCAGAATAAGGGAAGAGACACCTCAGGGCCAAAAGAGACGTCTCCCAACTCTCACCACTGAAGATATGGACGCTATTACAGTTGATAGTCTTCAAGATCAAAATGGAGATTTCATAAAACCAAAGAAATTTGCATCGCTCTCGAAACTGTTGAAGAAAAACGACAAAGGTAAAGAAACGACAATTGCTAACAAATACTCAGCACTCGAGTCAGCACAAGACGAAGAGCATCTATCTAAACAGAAATCAAAACAGGCCCAAACAAAACCATTGACGAAGTCAACCACGAAACCAGCAACCAAAAAATCCAACAATACCCCACCACCAATAGTGTTCTACGCCAAAATTGAGGAGCACACTCATTTTGTTAGCGAACTGAAACAATCCTTAAGATGTGAATTTTATCTTAAATATACCAGTAATTCTACATTACTGTTTATCGAAGACGAAAGAGAATTCAAAATATTCAGAGAAAAATTAATGGAAAGCAAAATAGATCATCATACATATTCTTTACCCGAACAAAAATCTCACGCATTCGTTCTACGAGGTATGGATGGTGAACCTTCTATTGCTGAAATGAAACAGGATTTGGAGAGTGTATATGAAATCAACATCAAAGACATATACAGGATGAACACTAAGGCAAGACCACTTTTCTTGGTAACAACTAGTCCGACAATTACGCTGAAGTACCTAAACCAAAATGTTAAATTTGTGTTGAGAACTAAAGTTACCTGGGAGCTACGAAAAAGTCAGAGCGCTGTGACCCAATGCCACATATGTCAACACTGGGGCCACGCGACAACAAATTGTGGAAGAAGCCCGAAATGTCTAAAGTGTGCTGGTGATCATCTAACAAATACATGTACAAAACCAAGAGATGTTCCAGCGAAATGCTCAAACTGTATGGGAGATCACCCAGCTAACTATAGAAAATGCTCTGCCTACGTCAAAAGAGTAGGAGCCATAGAAGCAAAGAAACCTCAAAACCAGCAACCAACAAAGAAGTACGTTCCAGCACCACCCCCCATAACCAACGCATGGATTAGCAAGAATGATTTTCCACCTATAGCAAACGGCCGAGAATCGAGCAATCAAATACCAAATAAAGCAACTTCTTCCCACATGCCCGGAAATGTGGAGGACACCTTCCAAGAAGTAAATAATGAATTCAAGAAATTGAATTCATACATTAACCTCAATGAAATGCTGAAAGCGGTAAGAGATTTAAATTCATTACTTGTAGTAAATGCCAGTGATAACGAGTCAAAATTCAATGCATACAGAGCCTTTATGGCTGGTATAGACAAGTATAATTTTTAGGAAGGCATAATAATTGCGATGTCTAAGAAACTTAAGATTTGTTTCTATAATATAAATGGGATAAACAACAAATACCCTATATTTCTAAACTTTATATATAAAAACTCCTTAGATATAATACTACTATCAGAAACACAACTGAAACCATGTCATCATTTGAAAATTAGGGGATATACTATATATCGTAAAGATAGACCCAATAATATTCGCGGTAATCAAAGAGGGGGCGGGGTCGCTATTATTATAAAAAATGATATAGCTCATCAACTTGTAAATAATGTAGATACTAGCATAGAACATTTAATAATAAGACTTAAAAATAATTTACACTTAGTGATAGTATACAACAAACCACTTAACAAAATTAAGAATTCAGACCTTTTCAACCTTTATTCAATTTCGAATAAAATTTTAATAATGGGAGATTTTAATGCACGACATCCAGAATGGAACTGTTTGGGTACAAACAGAAACGGCAACACTCTCAAGGAATTCGTGGATGACAATGGCCTATGTATATACTGTACAAACGACTCGACACATTTTCCTTTCGACGGTACCACACCCAGTACACTCGACATTATAGTTTCAAAAAATTATAGTAACATTGACAATTTAATGACAATACAAGAACTGACGTCAGACCATGACCCCGTATATTTCGAAATACCGGACTGTAACAGTAGTGCAAACATACCTAAAAAACGACAAATCTACGATTATAACTCAACAGACTGGCGCAAATATCGTTTTAATTTAAATGAAAATGTAAAAATTAACACAAATATTAACGATGCAGGCGATATAGAAAAAGAAATAATTTTATTGAAACATTCAATGAAAGAAGCTAGAGATAAAACTACAAAACTAATACAAATAAATAACGAAAGAGACAAATTACCAGACAACATATTAAACATGATAAAAATAAAAAATAAAGTGAGAAAATTATGGCAAAAATACAGACTAGGCACTGACAGAGAAAGACTGCTACAACTAGGGAGGGAAATAAACGAAAAAATCAAAGAATTTCGGAACAAAAAATGGACAGATCTATTAAAACAACTCAACGTTGCCGACAATTCATTATGGAAAATTACAAAAAGACTTAAACGATCATTTAAAACTATACCTGCATTCGAACACAAAGGACAATTGTACATAGACGATTCTGAGAAAGGGGCTGTCTTGGGGAAACACTTTGAAAATATATTTAAAATGAATAAAAGCAATAACACCATTTATGAACAAACAATAGAACAGAATATTACTGTAATCATAAATACCAGTACCGACATAGGAAAGAATGAATTGACTAAATACATTACCTCTCCTAGTGAAATAAAACAGATAATAAAACGACTACCCAACAATAAAGCACCAGGCCCTGACCAGCTGGACACTATTTTATATAAAAATTTACCATTCAAAGTTGTAGTTCAAATTATGTATATAGTAAACGCAATATTGAAATTTCAACAATATCCACAAAATCTAAAAAATTCAATTATCGTCCCAATATCGAAACCGGGCAAAAATCCAAAATTCTTGGATAGCTACCGACCAATATCATTAATTAATATTCTTGCAAAAATTATTGACAAAATTATACTAAACCGAATGCTCAAATTTGGAAATAAATTGAAAATAATTCCCAATGAACAATTCGGATTTAGGAAAGGTCACTCGACAGTGGCTCAGATAATTCGACTACTTCATTACGTTAAAGAGAACTTTCGAAATAAAATGAACACAGTAGTGGTTGCCCTCGATATGGAAAAGGCATTCGATACTGTCTGGATAGAGGTACCAACACATAAAATGATGTCGGCCGGCTATCCCATATACATAACAAAGTTAATCTATTCTTATCTAAAAGATAGGAAATTTCACGTTAAGATTAACAACACATTGAGTGGACCATACGTAACAGAGGCAGGGGTGCCGCAAGGCTCCTCACTATCCCCTCATCTATATACAATAATGACACACGATTTCCCAATGCACAATGACATACAAACATCACTATACGCAGATGACACCTGTTTATATAAAAGATTCTTTTATGCGGAAGTCGCCAACAAAAAGATTGATATACATATGAACAGAGTAGTAATGCCATATTTACAAGAAAACAAAATCAATCTAAATTCTCAAAAAACTGAACAAATAATCCTTACTCGCAAACACACAAATAACAAAATTAGGTCAAAATTAAAAATCAAAGACGAAACCATTACGCCAAAGACATCCATAAAATATTTAGGTTTTCATATAGACAAAAGATTAACTTATCACACACATATTAAAAATCTGGTAACAAAGGCCAGTAACGCAATAAGAACACTTTACCCTCTATTAAATAAAGATAGTTATGTCAGTAAAGAGAACAAATTACTTTTGTATAAACAAACAATCAGACCAATTTTAACATACGGGTACCAAGCGTTCTGTTCGGCCCCTGACACAACGTTTATAAAAATACAACGGATTCAAAACAAATGTCTAAGACTCGCATTGGGAAGGGGACGATATAGCAGAATTGCTGACCTCCACGAGGAAGCAGAGATAGAAACAATAAGGGATTTTATAATTAAAAACTCAGACAAATTTTCTAGACACAAACTAAGATCGCCATTACTACAAAATGTAAGCCGAAAATAATCCTAATCTGAAACACGGTCTTTACATCAGAAACTACCTTTATTTTACGAATAAAGATTGTCCCCTAATATTTCAATGTTGACAACCCTATTTTTCCATACAAGTTTTTCAGGGAAATCACTATCGCAATTATTGGCCTCTCCAACAATTTTTTAAATCTAAAATCAATTACCGCTATACGCATACAATCATAGATATCTGATAATGACATTAACCGATGTCAAGGAGCAGATAAAATTTTCTGAAGAATTATCTCAAAATAAAAATGACAAACAGTAGATAAATCGGCTTACAGCAGCCTAAGCATGTGAGACCTCTTCAAGAAGAGAAGGCATACGCTGAAGACACGAATGAAGACAGTGCGTGGACTACTATATATTTACTTTTGTTAATTTATAAAAATGTACATATTCAAATTTGTAAATAAAATTTTTGGTATTTGGTATTTGGTTCTCGTCCGATCACCGCAGTCAAGCAGTGTCGGGTGCGGTTAGTACTTGGATGGGTGACCGCTTGGGAACACCGCATGCTGTTGCCTTTTTTTCATTTTTGTACTATACATAATATGAAAATCTAAGTGGGTAGAACATTTAAGCCCATACCCAGAAATAATATAATAATTTTGTGTCTATTTTAAATGCGAGCAGTCGGTATAATTCCTTGAAATTTTTCATTATTGTTGGCAACGGCCATACCACACTGAACATACCGGTTCTCGACACGTTTCAACCCTGGTCAAGTAAGGTTCGGCTTCCGTGAGGCGTACCGCCGTGTTGACCTAGGAGATATCGGACTTAAAAGTTTTACAGTGTCTTAAAATAAAATTTTTAAAAGTGCTCAGGTATATGTTTGGTCGTGTGAATTGTGGATTGACAATCAAACATTAACAGTGAATTCAGTGCAACAGACTTGTGAGGGGGCTTCGCCCCACTGTAATGGTAATAATGAGTTAGTTTTTACGGAAGTTCCTATAACTCAAACTTATCAATCACAAAAATTAAATCCAATAACAATGGATACAGATACAAACAACACTCAATCTCTAATACATACTGAGAAACCTACCAGAATAAGGGAAGAGACACCTCAGGGCCAAAAGAGACGTCTCCAAATTCTCACCACTGAAGATATGGACGCTATTACAGTTGATAGTCTTCAAGATCAAAATGGAGATTTCATAAAACCAAAGAAATTTGCATCGCTCTCGAAACTGTTGAAGAAAAACTACAAAGGTAAAGAAACGACAATTGCTAACAAATACTCAGCACTCGAGTCAGCACAAGACGAAGAGCATATATCTAAAGAGAAATCAAAACAGGCCCAAACAAAACCATTGACGAAGTCAACCACGAAACCAGCAACCAAAAAATCCAAGAATACCCCACCACCAATAGTGTTCTACGCCAAAATTGAGGAGCACACTCATTTTGTTAGCGAACTGAAACAATCCTTAAAATGTGAATTTTATCTTAAATATACCAGTAATTCTACATTACTGTTTATCGAAGACGAAAGAGAATTCAAAATATTTAGAGAAAAATTAATGGAAAGCAAAATAGATCATCATACATATTCTTTACCTGAACAAAAATCTCACGCATTCGTTCTACGAGGTATGGATGGTGAACCTTCTATTGCTGAAATAAAACAGGATTTGGAGAGTGTATATGAAATCAACATCAAAGACATATACAGGATGAACACTAAGGCAAGACCACTTTTCTTGGTAACAACTAGTCCGACAATTACGCTGAAGTACCTAAACCAAAATGTTAAATTTGTGTTGAGAACTAAAGTTACCTGGGAGCTACGAAAAAGTCAGAGCGCTGTGACCCAATGCCACATATGTCAACATTGGGGCCACGCGACAACAAATTGTGGAAGAAGCCCGAAATGTCTAAAGTGTGCTGGTGATCATCTAACAAATACATGTACAAAACCAAGAGATGTTCCAGCGAAATGCTCAAACTGTATGGGAGATCACCCAGCTAACTATAAAAATGCTCTGCCTACGTCAAAAGAGTAGGAGCCATAGAAGCAAAGAAACCTCAAAAGCAGCAACCAACAAAGAAGTACGTTCCAGCCAGCACCACCCCCCATAACCAACGCATGGATTAGCAAGAATGATTTTCCACCTATAGCAAACGGCCGAGAATCGAGCAATCAAATACCAAATAAAGCAACTTCTTCCCACATGCCCGGAAATATGGAGGACACCTTCCAAGAAGTAAATAATGAATTCAAGAAATTGAATTCATACATTAACCGCAATGAAATGCTGAAAGCGGTAAGAGATTTAAATTCATTACTTGTAAATGCCAGTGATAACGAGTCAAAATTCAATGCATACAGAGCCTTTATGGCTGGTATAGACAAGTATAATTTTTAGGAAGGCATAATAATTGCGAAGTCTAAGAAACTTAAGATTTGTTTCTATAATATAAATGGGATAAACAACAAATACCCTATATTTCTAAACTTTATATATAAAAACTCCTTAGATATAATACTACTATCAGAAACACAACTGAAACCATGTCATCATTTGAAAATTAGGGGATATACTATATATCGTAAAGACAGACCCAATAATATTCGCGGTAATCAAAGAGGGGGCGGGGTCGCTATTATTATAAAAAATGATATAGCTCATCAACTTGTAAATAATGTAGATGCTAGCATAGAACATTTAATAATAAGACTTAAAAATAATTTACACTTAGTGATAGTATACAACAAACCACTTAACAAAATTAAAAATTCAGACCTTTTCAACCTTTATTCAATTTCAAATAAAATTTTAATAATGGGAGATTTTAATGCACGACATCCAGAATGGAACTGTTTGGGTACAAACAGAAACGGCAACACTCTCAAGGAATTCGTGGATGACAATGGCCTATGCATATACTGTACAAACGACTCGACACATTTTCCTTTTGACGGTACCACACCCAGTACACTCGACATTATAGTTTCAAAAAATTATAGTAACATTGACAATTTAATGACAATACAAGAAATGACGTCAGACCATGACCCCGTATACTTCGAAATACCGGACTGTAACAGTAGTGCAAATATACCTAAAAAGCGACAAATCTACGATTATAACTCAACAGACTGGCGCAAATATCGTTTTAATTTAAATGAAAATGTAAAAATTAACACAAATATTAACGATGCAGACGATATAGAAAAAGAAATAATTTTATTAAAACATTCAATGAAAGAAGCTAGAAATAAAACTACAAAACTAATACAAATAAATAACGAAAGAGACAAATTACCAGACGACATATTAAACATGATAAAAATAAAAAATAAAGTGAGAAAATTATGGCAAAAATACAGACTAGGCACTGACAGAGAAAGACTGCTACAACTAGGGATGACACACGATTTCCCAATGCATAATGACATACAAACATCACTATACGCAGATGACACCTGTTTATATAAAAGATCATTTTATGCGGAAGTCGCCAACAAAAAGATTGATATACATATGAGCAGAGTAGTAATGCCATATTTACAAGAAAACAAAATCAATCTAAATTCTCAAAAAACAAATAATCCTTACTCGCAAACACACAAATAACAAAATTAGGTCAAAATTAAAAATCAAAGACGAAACCATTACGCCAAAGACATCCATAAAATATTTAGGTTTTCATATAGACAAAAGATTAACTTATCACACACATATTAAAAATCTGGTAACAAAGGCCAGTAACGCAATAAGAACACTTTACCCTCTATTAAATAAAGATAGTTATGTCAGTAAAGAGAACAAATTACTTTTGTATAAGCAAACAATCAGACCAATTTTAACATACGGGTACCAAGCGTTCTGTTCGGCCCCTGACACAACGTTTATAAAAATACAACGGATTCAAAACAAATGTCTAAGACACGCATTGGGAAGGGGACGATATAGCAGAATTGCTGACCTCCACGAGGAAGCAGAGATAGAAACAATAAGGGATTTTATAATTAAAAACTCAGACAAATTTTCTAGACACAAACTAAGATCGCCATTACTACAAAATATAAGCCGAAAATAATCCTAATCTGAAACACGGTTTTTTACATCAGAAACTACCTTTATTTTACGAATAAAGATTGTCCCCTAATATTTCAATGTTGACAACCCTATTTTTCCATACAAGTTTTTCAGGGAAATCACTATCGCAATTATTGGCCTCTCTAACAATTTTTTAAATCTAAAATCAATTACCGCTATACGCATACAATCATAGATATCTGATAATGACATTAACCGATGTCAAGGAGCAGATAAAATTTTCTAAAGAATTATCTCAAAATAAAAATGACAAACAGTAGATAAATCGGCTTACAGCAGCCTAAGCATGTGAGACCTCTTCAAGAAGAGAAGGCATACGCTGAAGACACGAATGAAGACAGTGCGTGGACTACTATATATTTACTTTTGTTAATTTATAAAAATGTACATATTCAAATTTGTAAATAAAATTTTTGGTATTTGGTATTTGGTTCTCGTCCAATCACCGCAGTCAAGCAGTGTCGGGTGCGGTTAGTACTTGGATGGGTGACCGCTTGGGAACACCGCATGCTGTTGCCTTTTTTTCATTTTTGTATTATACATAATATGAAAATCTAAGTGAGTAGAACATTTAAGCCCATATCCAGAAATAATATAATAATTTTGTGTCTATTTTAAATGCGAGCAGTCAGTATAATTCCTTGTAATTTTTCATTATTGTTGGCAACGGCCATACCACACTGAACATACCGGCACAGATCACCTACCTGGTATGGCTGGTCTAATTTTTCATCTACCCGCAAAGTCTCATTTTATTATTTCGGAGATAAAGGATGCATGAACTTCGTGACCAGTGATTTTAATCGCTTTAATCCGCTCAAAGACGCTAGATCGCAAAAATATGGCTTTTATATTGTGTTTGGTGTTCCTCGCTGAACCTCACGGACTGGCTCGTCAATACACACACTAACAGATCACTCACGTTTCGTATGTAATGCATAAATTGTGAAAAATTAAGTAGATTAATTTATCAAACGTCATACTGACAGTATGTATTCAAAAGCGATGTGTACCGTGTCACACCTAGTTTGATACTTATTTGATTTTCGTTTCACCGCACTACTATGTATACACCGAGATCGCATCACTACCGGTAGGGCTTACCATAGAGAAATAATAAGAGAGGTTTTAAAACATATGGAAGGAGCTGGAACAAAGTTTGTGCACAACCTGTAGCGCATGGCGCTTCACCGCAACTTGCTGAACTAACAAACCCTGCCTCCCACTACACGAAACTTGTCATTTTCAAATTTTCAACATTATTTACATTTGATATTTATCGTTGGAATTTTTCAATTTATTAATTTCTTGGCATTTCTGCAAAGTGCATCAACTATTCTAATTATTAGTATTAGTTATTATCACAGGATTCATTATCATTTATCATAGGCTAGTTAAAAAAGTAGATTTTTATTTTTAACGTTTGAGGTTAGGTTTTCATAAAATAATATAAAGATTATTTTTCATTTTATCGTTTTTTTTGCAGACAATAACGAAGATTTTCCATAAGTTCTTGTCCCAAAATATGTAGGAACTAAGTACGGTACTAGATGTAATAATGTAATTTATGATGTAGTTGTAAGTTGAAGGTACCTACTACTTACATATGTGAAGTGCTTCAATATTTTGAACATTGTATCGATTGTATCATTTATGTGCTTGCTGTCTAATATTTGTGTGTGCTTCAAGATGCCTCCAGGTAGATTAGTGTATAAGTGTGCAGATGAGAATCAGTTTCTAGTCCTAGGTATTTAACCTGATACCTATTTGATGTTAATTTTTATGCAATGTCCATGATTATTGATGGTAAGTTCAGAGAATTCTGGTAGACTATTTGAATAACTGGCAAATGGAATGGCAACTATTTGTTCCATATTAAGATATAATTGTAATTATGACTCAGTATATTTGGATCAGTTTTTGACCAGCATAAATAATGGAGACAAAAGACGAATCTATAAAACAAAGGATATAAAACAAGTGTTTACCGTAACCGAACACACACTAATAGGTATTTAAATAAAAATTCATAATTGAATCCCCTGTAATTTTCGGCAATCTTACATTCGTACGTAATGATTAAGACAAACCAATATTATAATTTTTAATAATACTTGAAAGTTAATAATGAAAGGACCTTGACTTGAAGACATTCCATTGAATGAAAGAAATACAATGTGGTGGCAGCAAGATGGTGCACTTCCACATTTTGATCGTAGAGTGAGAAATTATCTGGAAATGATATTTCCAGAACGCTGGATTGGACGAAACGGTACTATTTACTGGCCTCCAAGATCGCCAGACCTGACACCGTTAGATTTCTTAAAGGTATCGTTTATGCAACTCCGTCTACAGATTTAGACGATTTGAAAAGAAAATACGCGATGCTGGTAGTACTGTGACACCGGAAATTATTAGGGCAGCATGTAGCCGAAATCTATTATCAAGATTTGAGAAATGCATTTACGAAGATGGGAATCAATTTGAACATCTCCTTTAAGATTGTAAGTTTTTTTGTGACAGTTGATTTGAATTATTAAAAATTATAATATTGATTTGTCTTAATCATTACGTACGAATGTAAGATTCCCGAGAATTATAGGGGATTCAATTATGAATTTTTCAACTTACAATCCTTTAAGTACCTGTAGCTCTTGAATTAATCACTTTAGACCCCAAGTGTGCTAGTTAGTTGGAATTGTTTTATCGGGAGGAACACAGAAAGGCATAAATATACAGGTTGTCCCATTAATAATTTTGAATGCGACGTCACGTGACCAAAAACTCATTGGGTAACACAATAACAAGAAAAGATGCAACATTTGCTCTAATTTACACCCCCAAAATTATAATTATCTACTACTGCCCAATTCTGATATATTACTTGTCTTAATCGTCGTGGGACACCCTGTATAGATTAAGCTTTTGATTATGGCTAATGTAATCTTAACGATAGTAGAAAGTATGACGTGTTGAGACCTAACCCAACTAAACCTAACCAAACCTAACCTAACCAAACCTAACCAAACCTAACCAAACCTAACCAAACCTAACCAAACCTAACCAAACCTAACCAAACCTAACCAAACCTAACCAAACCTAACCAAACCTAACCAAACCTAACCAAACCTAACCAAACCTAACCAAACCTAACCAAACCTAACCAAACCTAACCAAACCTAACCAAACCTAACCAAACCTAACCAAACCTAACCAAACCTAACCAAACCTAACCAAACCTAACCAAACCTAACCAAACCTGACCAAACCTAACAAAACCTGACCAAACCTAACAAAACCTAACCAAACCTAACAAAACCTAACCAAACTTATCCAAACTTATCCAAACCTAACCAAACCAAACCAATCCAAAGCGAACCTAACCAATCCAAAGCAAACCTTACCAAAGCAAACCTAACCAAAGCAAACCTAACCAAACCAAACCTAACCAAACCAAACCTAACCTAACCAAATCTATCCAAGCTTAACCAAACCTAACCAAACCTAACCTACATAATTGAATAATGTATAAATTAAATTAATATATTATTCACTATATTGCTATAAAACTGTATTAGGTAGAGCAGTAAGTTTGTTATAAACTCTTACATTCAATGTAAGAAATAAAGCAAATCTAAGATAAACATTATATTCTAAGGATGCTTAATATTTCAATTTTTATGATTATAAATGCAAATCATTTTATATTTTTATATATTCCTGTAATCTATTACAATGCAAAATTAATTCAACTAAGAGAAAATAAACACCATTTGACAACGCCGCTTAGCTATCACCTGATCACAGAACAATCATGATTTGTGATCGTAGACATAAGATTTGAGTGTGTTGGTTTATAACCTATAAGTGTCGAGTGAAAATAATATACTTCAAAATATTTCTGAAAATTGGCAAAATTAAAGTATTTTCTTCCGGTTTTTTTTGTGAAACAGACTTAAATTTAGTTAAAGATAATAACCTTTACAGTTTAAAGTGAAAATATTCATCGTAAATAGCATTAAATAGTGTTGAAAAAGTATCATTTTTTGAACTAAATTCGTGATTCAAAGTAATTTCTGAATGATCCAATGAAATTTTTGTTCTAACCTACTTTATTTAAGGGTAGCTATCAAACAAATTTAAAATTAACATAAAATTCCGAGGGTCGCGAAGTCTACCAGAACCGCTGCCGGCATTCAAAATTTCCGGATTTTGCGCAATCCTTCGAATCCTTTCAGGACAATGAATGACTCTCTCCGCCGCGAGATATTTGCCAATTTAGTCCAGTCTTCCACGGAATCTTCAAAGGAGAAAATCATTCATTGTCGTGAACGGATTCAAAGATTTGCGCGAAACCCGCAAATTTTTAACTTCTATTGCCGCCAGCTCTAAATTTTCCACTAGCATTAAATTCACATCCTCGATTACTCAAACACAATTACAATTTGAAATTTTTCTATAAACAATAGTATTAACTATATGCGCGCGCTGTCACTTATCACAGTATAAAAATATAAATATTATTTACCTATGGTTATCACGTACAAAAATGTACTCGCTGCATAACGAACACTATCAAGCGAATGCGCAAAGCAGAGAGCGCTCAAGAATAGTATTTTAACGAATTCGTTAGGAAGCGAGTAACCTTGAGTATTGCGAAGGGTCAAGAATTGGGGTCCTGGACTGTAACAAGGATCGTTTCGGCGATGCTGATTGATTCGGGCTTGATTCTGGTCTAGGCGCAGCTCAGTGGCTTCTTTCGCCATTTTTAGAGTTTCCGCAAGCTGGAGCAGCTTGGGACTTATCTCAGCTACAAAACTTTCGGACTGTACAATAGCACTAAAGTCGTCAGTGATATCTTGTATGGTTCTTAACTCACGTCCAAATGTGAGGTAAGCAGCCGTGTGTCCAGTGCCATCACACCGAGCGCTATTCATTGCAAATCTAATGGTGGCCAAATGTTTGGACCATTATTGATGGTTATTCCCAACAAGTTGCGTTTTTAGGTCTCGGTTTTTGCGTTCCATCGGATTTGCTTCTAGGTGATAAACTGGTACGAATGCCTGCTTGATGGCTAGGCAGTAAGTGAGCTTCTGCATGACAGCCGATGTAAACTGCGTCCCGTTGTCACTAATGATTCTTCGCGGCAGTCCATATCGTCGGTCAGAGCGAATAGTTCAACCCAGCGACTGGCAACATCTTCGACGATGAAAATCCATCTCTCTCCGTTTTCGGTAGTCGGCAAAGGGCCGAAGAGTTCTATGGCTAGAACCTCGAATCTCTGGTTAGTTGCGGTTGTCTGAAGTAAACCAGCTGGCTTTAGATTGGAGATTTTGTAACGTTGGCACGGTACACATTTAGCTATATGATAGGCAATATCACACCGCTTTCCTATCCAGTAATACCTTTTAGAAATACGGCTTATAGTCTTGTCGACGCCATAATGTCCAGCCGTTGGGGAATCATGGTAGGCGTGGAGGATATTCTTTTTTTCGTTCTCAGGTACTACAATTCGGGCGTTTTCGTCATCCTGTTCTTCTATGTATCGGTAGAGTACTCCTTTATTCATAAAATACGCTCTCTGAAACCATTTCTGAGTCTCCTCAGATGTGGGAAGTTCAAGGGAGTCAATGTTTGAGATTGCCATCAAGTATCTGTTTAGCTCGCATTTCTTTTTCACTATTGCGGGGTAACTCATTTTCTACCCGACAGATGCATAGTTGAGGATCCCAGTGGTCAGCACATGGTGGTCGAGATAAGAAGTCTGCTACTATATTGGTTCTACCGGGAGAATAAAGTACCTTTAAATTGTAAGGTTGAATTTGGAGTGCCCATCGTGCAAGGCGTCCAGTTTTCAATCCTAATAACCACTTCAACGGCTGGTGGTCAGTAATTACGATTGTTTCGGAATTTTCGATATAGCCTCGAAATTTCGAGATAGCCCAAACAATTGCTAAGGCTTCTCGTTCCGTAGTCGTATAGTTTCTCTCAGCCCTCGTTAATAAGCGACTCGCATACTCAATAGGGTGTTCGGTTGCTCCCTCCCCCTGGACCAAAACTGCACCAATAGCGTAGCTACTAGCGTCGGATTTAATAGTGAAAGGTTCATTCTCATCGGCTTGTTTGAGGATTGGAGCAGTTATCAGACAGTTCTTTAATTTGTCATATGCATCTTGCTCGGTTGTTCCCCATTTCCATGGATTATTCTTCCTAGTTAAATTTGTCAGGGGTTTTGCAATGCTGGCAAAATTTGCAATAAATCGGCGATACCATGAACATGTTTGGATGAATCTTAGGAGATCCTTCACATGGGTAGGCGCAGGTAAATCCACAATTGTTTGGATTTTGTTGAGATCCATCGTGATTCCATCTGGTGTCAGCACATGGCCTAAGAATCCAATGGTCGAACAAGCAAAACGGCATTTCGCCCTGTTAATACGGAGTTGGAAATCGTGTAGGCGTCGGAAGACTTGTTCCAAGTCCTTTAAGTGGTCTTCAAACGTAGATGAACGAATAATCAAGTCATCTAAATATATCAGAAGTGATATATGGCTCAGACTAATTTTAAACCTATCCATTAATCTCTGAAAGGTTGACGCGAAAAATTCTAAGAATGGAGATGAAACATCATCATTCTCATCAACGTCCGTGATGTTAAGTTGGATTCTAGGATCAGGTGCATTAGCTGGTTCGCTTTCAATATTTAGAGATTCCTTTTCTGCATAGCTTTTTTCCTTTGTAGGGTTCTTAACTTCTTTCTCCGTACCGCTACCGCACCGGAGTTATTTTCTTTTCTTTAATGTCTTGAAAATTTATGCTATTTGGTTTCTCTTCCCAACTTTTTCTCGGCTTAGCTGGGATTTTCTTGACTTTAATGTTGTTTTATTTATTCAGGGAGATGGTGAATCTCCCTGAATCGATAATTTTTGTTTATAGGATTTTGTCCTATATGTTTCGTTAAAGTGTTTTTCTTGATTTTTTCCTCATAGAAAAGTTTTGTCCTAGCTTCTATGGTCTCTCTGATGTTAAATATATCGAATTTATTGTGAAGTTCAGCATTAGTAATTTCTAATCTATTTTTGCCTGCTATTAATCTATAGCAGGCATTTTCAGTTGCCTGGAGTTTTACTAAGTTGCTTTTGTTTGTTGAACACCATACTGCACAATCATATAATAATATTGATCTTACATAACTTTTGTATAGAGCAATTTTTAATTTTATATTAAACTGACCGGTTTTGTAGATATATGGTTGGATAATTTTTTTGCTTCCTAATGCTTTTCTTCTAGTTGTTTCTATGTGTTTGTTAAAATTTAGTCTTTTATCTAGGTATACTCCTAGATATTTAAGTATATTTTCCTCTTCAGTTACAGTATTATTTATATTAATTAGTCATTAGCGAAAATTATTAACTGTGTCTTTTGATTATTGATTTGGATTTTCCATTTATTACAGTAGTTGTTAATTATTTTTATGTGGTTTTCAAGGTTATTAATTATTACTTCTCGATGTTTTGAGGTGGTGTAAATTGCAGTATCATCGGCGTATAGTGCAAGTTCTTTTTTTTCATTTTCAGGAATGTCGTTTAAGAATATGTTAAACAATGTGGGAGATAGTACACTACCTTGCGGTAGTCCTTCAGGCATTTCAAATTTATTAGATTTTCTTAAATTTTTACTTTCATTGTAAGTTCTTCCTGTTAGATAGCTATTTGTTAGCTTGATAAGTTTGTTTGGAATTTTGACATCGTTAATTTTATTTATATAACAGTGCTTTCTCCCACACTGTATCATATGCCTTTTCGAGGTCCAGGGTGGCAAGTCCTGTTTTTCGTTTCTTATTAAGTTCAGTTTTAGCATGGTTGATTATTATTGCCAGTTGCAATTCAGTAGATGTTTTTTGAACGCAAACTGTTCTTTTCTTATTATATTATATTTATATAGATGTTTCTTTGTGTGTTTTATCACTATCCTTTCCCATATTTTCCCCATAATGCATAGTAGGGATATTGGTCAGTAGCTGTTTGGTCTATTTGCTGGTTTATTTGATTTTCTATTATTATTATTATTATTATTTGAAGTTGCCTTTTCATATATGGCTTTTTTTCCTTTATAGGGTACTTAAACTTCTTTCTCCGTACCGCTACCGCACCGGAGTTATTTTCTTTTCTTTAATGTCTTGAAAATTTATGCTATGTGGTTTCTTCTCCCAACTTTTTCTCGGCTTAGCTGGGATTTTCATGACTTTAATAGTGTTTTATTTATTCAGGGAGATGGTGAATCTCCCTGAATCGATAATTTTTGTTTATAGGACTTTGTCCTATATGTTTCGTTAAAATGTTTTTCTTGATTTTTTCCTCATAGAAAAGTTTTGTTCTAGCTTCTATGGTCTCTCTGATGTTGAATATATCGAATTTGTTGTGAAGTTCAGCATTAGTAATTTCTAATCTATAGCATGCATTTTCAATTGCCTGGAGTTTTACGAAGTTCCTTCTGTTTGTTGAGCACCATACTGCACAACCATATACTAATTTATTTGATTTTCTTTTTTATTATTATTATTATTTATTATTATTTGAAGTTGCCATTATAGCATGATTTTTTTCCCTTTGTGGGGTTCTTATTTCTATCTCCGTACCGCTACCGCACCGGAGTTATTTACTTTTTATTTTGTCATGAATTTTGGGCTATTTCATTTATTATCCCATCTTTTTTTCGGCATTAGTTGGGATTGAATTTTGAGTTGGGGTTTTACTCAGGGAGATGATGAATCTCCCTAAAGCGATAATTTTTGTTTACAGGATTTTGTCCTATATGTTCAGTCAAATTATTTTTCCTAATTTTCACTTCATAGAACAGCTTTTTCCTAGCTTCTATGGTCTCTCTAATATTAAAAACATCAAACTTGTTATGTAGTTCTGTATTAGAAATTTCTAGCCTGTTTTTGCCTGCTATTAACTTATAGCAGGCATTTTCAGTTGCCTGGAGTTTCTCTAAGTTCTTTTTACTTGTGGAGCACCATACTGCGCATCCATACAGTAGTATTGTTCTCACGTATGTTTTGTATAATGAAATTTTTAATTTTTCATTAAGCTGGCTGGTTTTATATATATAGGGTTGTATAATTCTTTTGCTACCTAGAGCTTTTCTTCTAGTTGTATTTTTGTGCATATTAAAATTTAACCTTTTTTCTAGATATACTTCTAGATTCTTGAGTTCTTTATCTTCTTCAATTGTGGTGTTGTTAATGTTTATTTTAGATTTTAATTTTGGTAAGTCATTAGCGAAAATTATGAATTGAGTTTTTTGGTTATTTATTTGGATCTTCCATTTATCACAAAATTTATTTATATCTTTAATGTGGTTTTCTAAATTGTTTGTTACTATCTCTCGATGTTTCGAGGTTGTATATATAGCTGTATCATCAGCATATAATGCTAATTCTGTCTTTTCATTTGTGGGGATATCATTTATAAATAAATTAAATAGTGTGGGAGATAAAACACTACCTTGCGGTAGTCCTTCCGGCATTACATATCTATTTGACTTCCTTTGATTTGAAGTGACTTCGTATGTCCTCCCAGTTAGGTAGCTATTAGTTAACTTAATCAGTTTATTTGGGATATTTACTTCATCCATTTTGTATATCAGTGCTTTCTCCCACACTGTGTCGTATGCTTTCTCAAGATCTAGGGTAGCCAATCCTGTTTTACGTTTTTTGTTGAGTTCAATCTTTGCGTGATTGATTATCCTAGCCAGTTGTAGTTCGGTAGTATGTTGTTTCTTAAATGCAAATTGCTCTCTTCTTATAATATTGTTATTATATAAATGTTTATTTATGCGCTTGATAACTATCCTCTCCCATATTTTCCCCATAGTACATAATAGGGATATTGGGCGATTGGGCGATAGCTATCTGGCCTGTTTGCAGGTTTATTGGATTTCCGTATGGGAGTGATTGCAGTATTCTTCCATACTAACGGGAAATGGTTGATTTTAAAAGTGGCATTCATTATATGTATAGTACAACTGGACCAACGCTTTTTTCGGTAGATTTTTTAGAATAATTGCCTGTATACCATCTTCTCCAGGTGCTTTGTTCTTCAATTTCCTAATAATATTTTTAATTTCTTCTGGGCTCGTATATGTATCATCTATATTTTCTTCATTCATAATATCATCATATTTATTATTGACTATTAATTTTGTTTCTTCATCAGATTTGTTCCTAGTTAACTAGTGATGTCTGGTTAGCTGTTCTGCAATTGCATTTAATTTTTCTTTTGGATCCTGAATTAAAATGTTATCCATTATTAATGGTGGTATTTCGTTATTTATTTTGCTATTTTTGCGACTTTTAATCATCTCCCAGGCAAATTGTTTACTTTCATCAACTTTTCTGATTCTCTTATGCCATTGCTCAACTTCAATGGATTCGAGTCTCACTTCAATTTCAGTATTAAGTTCGTTTATTGTTTCTCTTAATTCTATTGTTGGATTTCTTTGGAATAGTCTTCTTAACCTGTTTTTTGTAGTGATGATGTTTTTTGTTTCTGCGTTGATTCTTATATTTTTTGCCGTATATTCTAATTTTGGTACATTATCTTCCATTGCCTTTTGTATTATTCTTGTTATTTTATTAACTTCTTGCTCAATTTGTTCTTTATTATTAATATGTCTATTTATTTTAATTTCTTCGTTTAATTGCAGTCTAAATTGGTTCTATCTGGCGTTTTTGTAATCCCATGTAGTTCTATTTTGGATATCTATATACTTAATTTTATTTGTTGTTTCAGCTTCTACCGGCTTGTGGTCGGAATTCAGCTCATCCAATGCATTTATATTTTTCATTAGAATATTTTTAGCTAGATATATATATCTACTGTTGAGTTAGCATGACCTATTATATTGCTAATTCTTGTGGCATCATCTGGGGCATATACTTGGTATCCATTATCATTAACTAATTTATGAAGTTTTTTACCAACGGCGGAACATTTATCGTTTATTCCCCAGTCAGTATGCCATGCATTTAAATCTCCAGCTATAATGACTTTCTCATTGCTTTCCATTAGATTTTCTATTTCTAGATTGTCTAATGAATCAATTAGAATGGTTGGTTTCCTATAGGCTGCATATATATCTAGTTTTCCAATTCGAATGCCTGTTGTTATTATTGTCCTGGTATTAGTTTCAATTTTATCATGTTCTATTTGGGATTTAGTATATATAGCTACCCCGTCTATCGATAGTTGTTCAATATTTTTGAAGGATACTGTATAATTTGGAATAAATGGGGTTGCACTATTGCCTTTGCATCTTGTTTCCATTACTATGATTATATCAGGATTTTTCCTAGTTGCAAGTTCTCTTAATTGAATAATTTTTTTCTGATACTACTGGCGTTCCATTGAATAATTTTTAAATTTTTAGTTGAATTATGGTCCATTGAAGATTTGTTCATACTTTAAAAATAATTGAGCTTTTTCATAGAAGTTATTCACAGGAATTAATTCTTGTTTGAGTTCTTTTAAAATTTTGATAATTTTATCTATATCACTAATTTGGTTTATTTCTTCCAGTATTTCTTTTAATTCATCAGTTTTTCCATTTATTCTTGTTCTGTTTTGGTTATTACTTTGACTGTTACTTTGATTAATTGTGGCTTGTGCATAACTACGTTTTCCAAAGTTCTTGCACTTGTAAATGTTCTTGTTTGTATTTTCGGTGGCTGTTTTTTCTTATATCTTGACTCTTTTCGCTGTTCGATATTGTCTTGATATTCAATGTATTTTACACATTGTTTGTAATTGGCAGTGTGTGGGGGCCACCACAATTTACACACAATGGTGTTGTGTCCTGTGATTTTTGACATTCTCTGGTATCGTGTTGCAATCCGCAGTTAACGCAATTGGGCATCGCATAGCAATTTGCCTGTGAGTGGCCAAATCTTTGGCATTTAAAACATTGGGATTCCGTGCTCTTTTTCGAGTAGGTTTCCCATTTAATTCCAATGTTCTGGATGCCTCTTACATTCCTTACTGTTTTTAGATTTGTATTTTGATTGAAATGTAATAGATAACTGTGACTCTGCACATTACTCTTTCTAGACTTAAGTTCAATTATTTTCTCGACTTTGATTCCATACTCATACCCAGTTATAGCTGCAATGTCAAGTCCGGGTGCAGCTTTCATGACTAATTTCTTCATAATATCTTCTTTTTTTGTGTAGGTAAAGAACTCGCTTTGTGTTTTCTCCAGCTCATTATTAACCTTGTTATATTGCTCTTGCGTTTTCAGGTGTATTCTTGTTTCCTTTTTGTTTCTATTGATTATTAATCGGAAGTCTCTAGATCCAATTATTTTTGTCAATTATCTTTAATTATTTCATCATAAACCGGAATTTGTCCCAGTAAAACTAGAGGAGGAATAGTTTTTTCCCTCCTTTCTTGTAGTTTCACTTCAATTTCTTTTTGTTTATCATCATTAGTACTGAGAATTCCAAATTTGTTTTTTAAAGGTATGTTGGGGTTAATTTCATTAATTTCATTATCGTGTTCCATAGTTAGACTACATCCAGCTGTTGCTTGGTCTGATTTTTGTCGTTTATGCTACTCATTATGTCACTACTTTGGATTTTCGGGTAAGGTTTTGTTTTCAGGGATATTCTCCTGTTTTCACCAAACTTATTGGAATATGCAGAGGTTATGCGCATACCTTCTGGTATTCCCGTATATTGGGTGGGTCTTACGACCGCATTCGCTTTAAGTTGTGTTTTTCCCAATAAATTGATAATATGACGTTTAGTGTTCTCAAAAATTGATATAATTTGAATTTATATACTTACATTAGCCATATTTTTGCGATCTAGCGTCTTTAAGCGGATTAACAGTGTAAAAATGGAAATATCTAGCGATATTCTGACATATCACAACGACATTTCTCTCACGACACATACATACTTTACTTTGTTTATTTTTTTCTTTCTGAGATTCTGAATCTGTAGTAAGCAAAATAATATTAATATACATAAATAAAATAATATTGCTTTTGTTAAAATTTGTGATCTTAGAATTTAGAATGAAAAGGAGGAGAGACTTAATGGTGTTGCTCAGTGAGGATACAGCTTTTTCGGTGGTCCTACAATTAGCCGCTCCTCACCATTGGTCCACTCTCTATTAGTTTATTCTGTCAATGCTGTCAATTGAATGACGCACAACAGCTGAACCGCTTCAAAGTTTTCTGGCGCACTCTCGACCACGCCAGTTTCCGCTTCAAGCGTTTTTAAGCGTGTCGTCATTACTTATTTGCGAAAATGAATCGCTTTAATCCGCTTAAAGACGCTAGATCGCAAAAATATGGCTTTTATATTGTGTTTGGTATTCCTCGCTGAACTCACGGTCTGGCTCGTCAATACCAATACACACACTAACAGATCACTCACGTTTCGTATGAAATGCATAAATTGTGAAAATTTTGTTTTTTTGAACATGATTTTACTTTTGAATTTTTATTTAATCCTTATTTGGATTTTCCAGAAAAAATTTTGAAAATTTGAAGAATTTTCAAAATTTTTTTCTCAAAAAACTTTTTGATCTACCCTGGTATAGGAATATTTTTTCCTCTTCAGGGTTTAAAATTGAATTTAATTGCAAGTGAATTTACGGTCGCAGTAGGGACAGCTGTGGCTGTTCACCCAAAGGATGGCCATTTGGTTAATTTCCGCAATTATCGCAGTTCCGATTTTTACGGAAATTAAAATGCAGGGAAAATACCACAGAAAACCTGCATTCATCATCCCGGTGTGGATAGGAAAGGTAAGTAAAACAATTTGAAGTTTTTATTATTTTTGTTTGATTCCATATATAGAAAAAGTCTCGTAAACTGAAAAGTTTACGAGACCGTAATACACTGAAAAGTGCATTTTGTTGCGATGGACGGAGAAACGGCTGTTTAAGTGCGCTTTTGTTGGCCGTCGCTCGACGGCTTTTTGTGTGCGTTTTGAAATTTTTCGTCGAATCATATCTGTTCGTAGCGTTGCGTTGCGTCGACCGTTTTCGGTGTAGTTTTGCAACTGCAGTAACCACTGTTTTCGGTGCATTTTCGGTGCATTTTTGTCTGTTTGGGCACTTTTTGCCACCTTTATCGAATTGATAAGGGTGAAGTGTCCAAAAAGTCTTGGTAGTCCGGGGGAAGTTCATTGTACGCAATCTCTGATTGTACGGGATGGTTCTGAGAAGTCGTAAGGGTGGATATGGAAGTTTGTTTTTAGGGTAACGTGATAGTGGACGTTGCAGTCGGGTTTTCCAAGGGAATTTGAGTGTGTTTTTTGCGTTTGTGTTATTTGAGGTGAGTGTACGGGTGATGTAGCCAGATTGAAGTTTTAGAAGTCTTTCTGAAATCGGTGTGATGTTGGTGTATACCTCTTTACAGGGTGAACGGAAGTCTTTATATTGACAAAGTCTCAGAATGCGTCTTTCGCAGGAAAGGAGACGGTTTATTCGCCTTGGGTGGAGTGTTTAGTATACGAGGTATATGTAGTCAATTACTGGACGTATAAATGTTTTTTTGTATGTATGCAGAAGTGTTAGTGGATGTGTTCTAGCGAACTTACCGCACAACATTTTGAGGAGATTAACTCGATTTTTCACCCTGCTCAAGGTAGCAAGGAGGTCAGGCTCCCAATGTGTGTGAGAGAATCTCACCCCCAAGTAGGTAACCTGTTTCAGGAAATCGAGTCTTTCTCCCCAAAGTGAAATGCGGAAATTCGTTGGTGTAGGTTTTAAGTCGTATTTGTTTGTGTCTGAGTGTTTGAATATGAATGCGATGAGTTGTGTTTTGTGTGGGTTTAGTGTAATTCGCCATTTGCAGCACCAATCGGAAAACCGATTGAGCGAGGCTTGTGTTTTTGTTTGTAATGTGTAGATGTCTTTTGCAGTGTTTAGAATGGCTGTGTCATCTGCATACAAGTGTATGTGTTGATGTTGGTATAGTGGTGTGGGTGTATCGTAAGTGTAGATGAGGTAAAGGAGAGGAGCGAGGATTGAACCCTGCGGTACGCCTGCTAATGGGGTGAAAGGTTCTGAGATTGAGTAGCCGACTTTTACTTTGATGGTACGTTCAGTGAGATATGAGTAGATTAGTTTTACGAAGTGAACAGGAAGATTTATGCTCATTAGTTTTCTCACAAGTCCAGCATGCCAGACTTGATCGAAGGCTTTATGAACGTCCAGAAGTACGGCTGAAGAAACTTCTCGGGCATTTATAGCAAGGGTGATGGTGGTGTGAAAAGCTAGAAGAAGGTCTTGTGAAGTATGTTCGGGTCGAAAACCATGTTGGTAATCGGGAATGCTATTATGGCCATTGCAGTGTTGCCAAAGTCGTTCTTTTACCAGGAATTCAAAGAGTTTTCCGAGAACACTGATAAGTGAAATGGGCCTATAATTTTCAGGATTTTTAATATCTTTACCTGGTTTCGGAATGAGGATTGTATGTGAAGTTTTCCATACGTTTGGGAAGTAAGAGAGAGAGAGGCAGGCGTTTGCTAGGTTCTGAATTTGCGGGAGAATGCAGGGAGGGAGGTTTTTCAGAGCTCTTCTAGATATTTGATCGGGACCAGGGGCGGTGTTTTTGCCTCTTAGACAGGCGGTTTTGATCTCTTCGAGAGAGAAAGGTTTTAAAAGAGGGTTATTGGGATCTAGAGGGGTGATAGTATGGGGGCTTCTCGTAATATTCGAGGTAAGTAAGGTGGTTTCTCTGAGAAAATCGGGAAGAAAAAGTGGGTTTTCTGGAGAAATTAAAACGTTTTGAAGATGTGTTTTGAAAACCTCGGCTTTTTCTTCGGAAGTGTGCACTATTTGATTTTGTACTTTGAGACCTGATTCTACTCTCTTCCGTTGACCGGTGAGAGTTTTGAATCTGTTCCAGAACTCACTTCCTCGCCTATAGCCCAGGTCAGCCGTGAGACGTTTCCATTCCCGCTGTTTGTGGGCGTTCGTCTCAAATCTGACAAGGGCATTTAGGCGATTCCATTCGTTCTTGACGGCTGGATCTCTATAGTCGATAGTCGAAATTCTGTAAAGTGACGTCATCGGTTATCTACCGATTTAAAGTGAACTCCATGAGCGTATCATAGTTTAAGGGTGCGAATACTGAAATATCTGGAATTTCAATTTTTAACATTTGAAATAATAACTTATCACAAGTTGTTCATAAGTAAGTTAAAACAAAATAAAAAAATGTTTAAAAGTCAATTCCAACTTACTACTACTAAAACTAAAATTGAGGTAACATTTTCGTTATTTGCTAACCGGCATTATCATTACGTAAAAGAAAGTTGTTTGTCAAGACCAAAATAAATTACCGATAAGTATAGGTATGTTGCGAGGTCACTTGTAAAATGTCTGACTAACTGGAAGCGGTATCACTCCCTGACGACTCCTCAGAATCATCGCTTTCTCCTCCTATATCCATAATGAGTGGTTCCGTCATTACTTCTACACGTATGTCTAAATCCCAAAACTTTATTTCTTCTTTTAATACGTGTTGAATACATTTACGCCAACTCTCAGCAGTAACGGTATGCAGCGCCTCGTCAAACAGTTTCTCAACGTCAGCCATTTTGAATGTACTGTTTTTTCTCGCAACATAATTTTTCACTTGGGCCCAAACCAGCTCGATGGGGTTTAACTCACAGTGGTAGGGAGGAAGTCTAACAACTGAGACGTTGAAATCTTTCGCCATTTCATCGACAACGTACTTAATATAACTGCTTTTATGTTTCCGTACGAGAGATAATAATTCAACTTTTAGCATTGCCTCGTTGTGCGGAATGCTTTTACTCTCTAACCAATCAATTATAACCCTCTTGCGGCTAGCTGAAGTAGGTATTTGCTCCAGTCGACGAGAGTGGTATGAAGCATTATCCATAACTATCACTGAACCAGGAGTTACCTTTGTTAAAATTGATCTAAACCATGTTTCAAACCGGTTACCATCCATCTCTTCATGGTAATCGACAGTTTTTTTGGACTGAAAACTTAGTAATCCACCTTCTACAAATCCTTCCTCGCTGCCAATGTGAGTGATAATCAGTCGACGTCCTTTCCCAGAGGGAGCTTTTAAACCGGAAGAGAAACCCTCCATAAAGGCTTGTCGATTGCTTCGTATATTCATGTCTTGCCACACTTTTGACACAGTGTGGCCTTCATTTAACCATGTTTCGTCAAGATAATATATGTGCCGTCCTTCGTTACGAAACTGTCGTATCTGTTTTAAATAATTTCTCCTCCATTCCACAATGTCATTTCGTTCAATTAAGGCACTGTTTCTACTTCTTGTTTGGTAACGAAAATTCATTAATTTTAAAGTTCGTCTCAAAACTTTATCACTGATGTTTGGTAAAGTATCATCAGCTTCTATTACCTTGCTCAATTTAGCTACCGAGGGGATTTCATTCCTAAAATAAAAAGAATGTATTTCCCTACGTATAGCATTCCGTGTTTGGTCGTCCAAAACAATTTTCTTTCTTCCCCTACTTTCCGGTTTACAGTTTTCACCTCGTTCTCTTGTCAAAGATCCGTCCCGCGATTTCTTTAGAATATTGAATATAGTACTCTCAGAAACTTTAGTTAAATAACTGCACTTAATCACAGCGTCACTAACACCCAACTGTTTGTCCATGGCACGCAGTCCTTCGTACACATTTAATATGAGGACTTTTTCTTCCCGAATTAAATTGTTACGACGCCGTTTTTTATCGCCAACACCGCTACACTCCGCCATTATTGTCACTAAATATACCGATATAAATATTACAATAAATACCAATAATAACCGATTTATCACACAAAACCACAACACAAATACTGATGTTACGTTCATGAAGAGAATAAACACCTCACATAACTGTTTACTATCACTGTCTCATTCGCGTAGCTCGATCTATCTATCTCGTTCTCAAAGCCGGAACATTGAAGCGACTCTCCAACATTGTCAAATCGGCGAGTTTTTCACAACAAACTTTGCGTTCAAGAAATATACATAAACAATTTATTTCACATTTCAAGTAAACTAATTATTATTAGTCTGCTTGAAATTTGAAATAAATATATTAAATTGGTATTGACTTAATTACATTGCATCTTTTGTACCTGAAATATTGACTCAATGGATTTGAAGTGTATTTATAAAATACAGCATTTCTCTCTAGAATACATATGGCAACTGCGCTTTAACCAAAGTGTTGATTAGATAGCTCTGACTCACTTTACAGAATTTCGACTATCGAGTATAGTACGTACAAAAGTGCGATAAAGACGTCTTTTGAGTTTGATTAAATTAAGGATTTGTTGAGGTAGAGTATGAAATGAAGTGTCGATGGTGGTAAGTGGTACAGATTGGTCAGTGGCATCTATAATAAGGGATTGAAGTGTTTCAGCGTGAGAATTTATTGAATCAATAGTGCTTTTTTCGGGTTAGTTAGGAATGTGGGAAGATATATGGTTTTGGAATTTTTCCCAGTTTGCCTTTTTATAGTCTAAAAAGGTGAAAATTTGTGATATAGGAGGTTTTGGGTTAGCTAGCTTTGTTCGTACTAGAAGTGGAAGATGGTCAGAAGTTATTGAGTCACCCTGGTAGCATTAATCGTCGAACAAGCGATCGCTCTGCTACAATTGTTACGGTTCACCCTGCAATAACAATAAAATTTATTAATACATAGGGTGATGCATAAAAGATTTATTTGTTACCTCCAAAATGTATATATTTATTTTAAAGTCATGAATCTGTACATTGTAAATATTTTTATTCAAGTGGAAGAAACAAATCATTATTATTGATTGACATTAATAACTGGTTCATAGGTTAACCTTGGTGAGAGTATTTTACACATTCCAAATGTGTCTTGATTCTTTGTGTATCCAGTTAGCCATTTGACCTTGACCCCAACTCAAAAGGTAGAAGACCTCTTTTGACCTTTCAAGGCCAGTGACATAGGACTGGTTTGAAACCACCATTTTGTATTGCACTTTTTTTCCAAGTCTACCTGGTTGTTCAACCTACGTTTAATACGGATTTGTGATTTAGGAAAATTACCAATCAGGGATTCTCCAATACAAAGGGATATTAAGGAGCATGCGTATGCATGGATATAGTTCCTGATTTTATAAATACAAAATACTTAAAGGTCACCCACCATCTAGGGTAAGTAATCTACCCAATATCTATTGGGACACAATCACCAACACAGTTTCTTATTTATATTTTCTTTTCAGACCTTCTTTCTTTCTTTCTTCCTTCTTTTCTTCTTTTTAAATATTTTTCTTTCGGATCTTCTGCATCGTTTCCTTCAGTTTCTTTTGGTACCTTTACTTCAAGACGACGTCTTCAACAGTAAGCGTATAGTTACTACACATCGATAACTACAACTGCAGAACAGAACACCACCTGTAGGTAACCTCACCAGGATTCTCAGACATGAACCGTTCAAGTAAGATCTTTCTGATTAACAAATTTTGTGATACCTCTCAGCTAGAGTTCATCTCTTTCGGTTACTAGTTAGATAGTGACGATAGTACATATTAACAATTTGGAAGTGTACCTTACCCTATACAGACTATTTGGAGTTCATTCAGACTTTATTTTAGACCATTTTCCATTAACTGAGTTAAGCGCATCCAGGGGTAGTAATAGTATATCTGATATAGTTCGTCCTATACTTGCTAACCTCCGCGATAGTTTAATATCTAAAACAGATTTCCCCCTTTTAATTTAGCCATATAAGATTTATCACTCAATGTAGATAGTATCATGTTATCCAAGTATTTATAAGCTAGCTATAATATAATACTACCAGGTAACAAGTGTAATCCCAGAAGTATACTACTGTGGAATCTTTCCATATAATAATGTAAATATTTCATAAATTATCAGTACTTTAAGTTTAAGAACGTTGTTATTTTTAGTATAAGTCAAGCCGAGCGTTGTCAATATCAATAGGTAGGTGATCTGTGGTCAATATTGTGTCTTGTGTCAATCTGTACGTTCACAGAACCCCATTGTTACACAGAAATAGATCTTAAACCAACACGCCTACTGAGTAGATAATTTACCCCCTTCAATTCAATCTTGAGATCACAGACTATCCCATCACTAGAGGTGACACTTAAACTTTCCCTCATTTAGGATTTACCCACCCACTCTCCGCGAACGAGAAGTCCGGGAAGAAAAGACTTCATCGAAGCTGGTTAAGTGGATAAAATACCTCCACACTAACCATTCTTTCCGTTTTACTACCTTCTAAACCCGCTTAGGGGATAAAGGGGAATAGCGGGTAGTAACAAATGGCGCCCAACGTGGCGCCCAAACGTGTGTATAGGTATTATTTTTGTTGGTATTTCTAATTTTTGAATTGCTTAAGGTAAAGGTTATTTTTCAGGTTCAGAACACAAATTTCACAGTTTCCACATAGTTTATTTTTGGCAATGTACAAAATCTTATAACTTTTATGCATCTAATGTATGTTGATATTGATAATTAGCTTTTGAATTTAATATTGGCTGTCAGAAGAAAAAGTCCCATTTGTATTTTAGAAAGTGTACATATTGCGTGGCCTTTTTCTTAGAAGTACGAAGCCACATTTGGTTAATTATAATAGGCCAGTACTTGAACAAATAATTTAGTACAGGTGCTTAGAACTTATGTGCATATAATTTGTCAGTTGGTTGATACAGATTTGCTGAACCTTATATCTCAGAGAAATAGAATATAATTGGTGTTAAAGAGTTGGTTTGGAGCAAAATTAGCTCTCAGCAAAATAATTTTGTTATGTTATAAAATAACAAGAGGTTATTATTAAGCTAGTTATTTAGGGAAATTTATGCAAGTGGTTAGGCACATGATACAGAAACATATAGGTTGTTAAATCAAACTAATTCTGAAATAGGAAAGTAAAAAGGGAAATTCTAAAAATATAAAAGTAAAATAAATTCTGGAAATAAAATTAAAAACAAATTCTGGGTAATATACAATACTTATATCTACTTAACATATGTAAAACTTAACCTACAACTTAATCTACAACTAGCCTAAGGAATAAAAAAAAGCAGAATAATTTTTTTTTACATTTTCGCTAGATTTTTTTTCTTTTTTTGGGGGAAAGGGTGAGGTTGATCTTCGATCTTTGAGGACCTAGTTAAGTTCTCGTGTAAAATATTTTAGATTAGTTTTTATTTTATTTTTCTACTGACCATGGAAGTAAATCGTCTTAGGAGTGATGAGTTAAGCTACGAATTGAAAATTCGGGGTCTACCAATGTCAGGAACAGTGAATGAAAAGCGTGCTGTGCTACGACAGGCATTAAGAGCAGAGAAAGATAAGGGAATTACACCTAATTTAGAGGCTACTATAATCTTCGAAGAAGAGTTGAGCATCTGTAACCGAAAGGTGAATGAGTTAGCTCAAGAAATAGAATTTTTTGACCCTGAAAATAGCGAAAACGATTATAGAAGAATAGTTTCTAGATTAGAGCACCTGGCAGGACGATTGGATAGGATCAAAGGTTCTACGACATGGGAAGAATCAGAGCTCGAAAAACTGGTGCTATCTTGTCAAAACTTGTATGGACAACTGAATCTGGCATATGAAGCCGGAAGAGCATCGAAGATACCTCAGAGACCAAAACTCACATCATATTTGGAACTTCGTCCAGAACATGATTTTGGTTCAGTCCTACAGGGTGATGTCCGAAACCAAACCGAGCTACCTGGGAGAAGACAAGATACCGCTTCAGTGTCATACAGAGCTCAACAAATACACCAAGTTGATAAACGATATACATCGCTTATTGATGTTCCGAACCCTCCGATACCACAACTTTCGAGAAGTTTGCCAATTTTAGGTGATCTTATTGACATCGAAGATGTGGACACCGCCAACCGAAGATCTAGTCCTATCCCTACGCTACCGGCTCCAATAACCACAAGCACTCGTAGTAATCGGCAAAGTATGGAAGTAACATGGAGAGACGAAAAGGATTATCCGCAGGAAACTTGCGAGAGGAGTTAGGAGATACCAGGTATGGTATGGATCGCCTTCATATTTCTCCTATACATCCAGAGAGGTCAAATCATTGGTACCCTCCTTATCGACCTCCAGTTTACCCAGATATTCACCGATGGAATGTGAAATACAATGGACATACTAGCGTAAATGAATTTTTGCTTAGGGTAGAAGAACTACGGGTTTCACGGGGGGTTAGCAAAGACCAATTACTTCGATCGGCTCCAGAGTTATTTACTGATCAGGCCTTGAATTGGTATAGAACCGGGACATTTCACTCCTGGGATGATCTAGTTAGTCAGCTAAGGGAAGCTTATAGACCATACGATTATGAATATAATCTGTGGGACGAAATACGACAGAGAACACAAGGGGCACACGAAAAAGTTCTAACGTTTATAACGGCGATGGAAACATTATTCAGGCGTTTGGAACAGCCACCATCCGAGGAACATAGAGTCAATCTAATACGAAGAAACCTTCTTCCGTACATTCAAACTCAACTTTCACTTCACCAGTCGACTTCAGTTCAAAATCTGTTGAGATTATGTCGAACCATAGAAGAAACGGAGGACAGAGTAAAGAGATTTGCTCCACCTCCTACGTCGCACAGGACATTGCTAGAACCAGGACTTGCATATCGAAGACCCCCTCAAAGTCAGCAGACCTTATCTTCTGTTCGTACCCCGGTTAACCCTCAGAACAGTTTTGATGTTACTTCCGACCAACCCGATCATAGCACGTCGGACGTGAATGCTGTAATACATACCATGAGCTCAGCATCGCCTCGACCCAGGTGTTGGAATTGCGGTAAAGAGGACCATAAGTTTCGAGCTTGTCAGGATCAGAGAAAGAAATTTTGTTTCAGATGTGGTCGCGAGGGAGTGATGGCTCCAGATTGCCCTTTTTGTCCAAAAAACCGGAGTGCAGGTTCACGACAGGCCGGTCGGAACCACTAATTGAAAATCCGGCCAAGGTTTCGTTAAGTTCAATGTCCGTCTTGTTAGATTTTGTGTTAGCTCACGCCAAGGAAGACGCCCGTCCCTACCTAGAGGTAAATATTTTTGGGAAAACCTTTTTAGCTCTGTTAGACAGCGGTTGTTCAAAAACAGTTATTGGGGAGTTAGGGTGGAATCAGTTAAAGGGTGGTTGTCAGTTGAATAAGTCAACGGTAAAAGATTGTGTAGTTGCAAATAGTGGACGATGTGATGTTTTAGGATCAATTACCGTACCGGTGCAACTACAGGACCGAGTGAGAATTCTAGAAATTATAGTAGTGCCCACTTTACCGCATAGCATAATACTCGGCGTTGATTTTTGGTCTTCCATGGAAATTGTCCCAGATTTATACTCGGGACAATGGTCATTTAGGAAGGAGAGTGACCTTCCATTTTCCCAATGTTCAGCTATTCAGTCCTTGGAGCTCCTAACGCTGGCTCAAAAGGCACAGCTGGATAGCTTGGTGGAGTCAATCTTCAGCGTCATGGGAAATCAGTTAGGTTGTACTCATCTCGTGGAGCACACGATAAAGACAAAAGCAACCCCGATAAAACAGAGGCACTATCCTATATCTCCTACCCTACAACGCCAGGTTAATATCGAACTTGATCAAATGTTGGCAAATGATATTGTTGAACCTTCTACGTCACCGTGGGCATCGCCGATAGTTTTAGTTAAGAAACCCGATAATTCTTACAGGTTCTGCGTGAATTATAAAAAATTGAATGAGGTGAGCGAAAAGGATGCATATCCCCTTCCTTTTGTCAGTGCTACCTTAGATAAGTTGAGAGACGCTAGGTATCTCACAACCTTGGATATAAAGTCCGCATATTGGCAGATCCCAGTCGCTGAAGCGTCACGACCCCTAACGGCCTTTATTGTACCCACAAGGGGACTCTATCAGTTCAAACGGATGCCGTTTGGATTACACAACGCACCAGCTACCTGGCAACGATTCATTGATCGGGTGATAGGGGTGGAATTGGAACAATTCGTAATTGTTTACTTAGATGACATAATCATTTGTACTCCAACGTTTGAAGGCCATCTAAATATTTTACGGACTGGATAAAATAACTAACTCAGGTTTAACTCTGAACCGAGAAAAATGCCACTTTTGTAAACCGGAATTGACCTATCTGGGGTATATCGTAAATTCCTCAGGATTGATGGTTCATCCTGAGAAGGTGGAAGCTATTGTTAAGATACCAGAGCCAAGAACAGTTTCAGATGTTCGCAGGGTAATAGGTATGATCTCTTGGTACCGAAGGTTTGTACCAAACCTCTCGACTTTAATTGCTCCACTCACTGCATTACTGAAGAAAAATACCAACTTTATCTGGGACGATGCGTGTGAAATGGCATTCACGAAAATTAAGGAACACCTCATCACCGCACCCATTTTGACAAGTCCTAATTTTGAACCCTTTCGTATTCATGCTGATGCGAGTGATTTTGGAATTGGAGCGGCGTTGTCTCAAATTCACCCAGAAGGGGAAAAAGTAGTGGCCTACCTCAGTAGATCCTTAACCAGGACCGAAAGAAAATTTAGCACGACAGAGAAAGAATGTTTGGCAGTACTCCATGCGATAGAAAAGTTTCGACCTTACATAGAGGGAACACGCTTCACCGTAATCACTGACCATTATAGCCTCAAGTGGTTGTTCGATTTCAAAGATCAAGCTGGACGTGTTCCCAGATGGGCACTTCGAATACAGCAATATGACTTTGACATTGTGCATCGAAAAGGAGCTTATCATGTCGTACCGGATACGTTATCAAGATCAGTACCTCGTATTGACGTAGTTGAGATACTTCCACCTATTGAAGAAGTCAAAGATAAGTGGTATAGGCAACTGTACCAGAAGATCCTCAAAGACCCTAACAAATATCCCGATTGGAGGATTGTAGACAACCGAATATACAAACTAGCGAAACTAACTTATCCCGATCTTACCCAGTCCAATAAGGAATGGCTGATAGTACTTCCTAAAGAATATCGTTCGGCAATGATCAAAGACCATCATGATCCTCCGACGTGTGGACACTTGGGAGTATACAAGACCTTAAATAGATTAACTCTCAAGCATTACTGGCCCAAGATGAAGGCCGATGTAGCCCATTACGTTAGGCGCTGTGTAAGTTGTTTAAGAACGAAGCCAGAACAAAAAGCACCTAGAGGCTTGATGTTAAGTTGTGCTCCAACCACCACTCGTCCATGGCAAACTCTAAGTATAGATTTAGTTGGACCCTTACCCCGTTCATCCGCCGGTTATTCCTTCATTCTAACCGCTAATGACATATTCAGTAAATATGTGTTGTTTTTCCCGTTGCGAAATGCGACAGCTCCAAAAATCGCTCCCCCCTTTCCAGGAAAAGGTTTTTTTCTTCCATAAAAACCGTAACGAAGCATTACTTACTACCGCTTACCTAGACCGATAAAATAATGAGGCTACCTTAACATGGTTAACGAACAAAACAATGGACACAAAACTAATCATTGACTCGACTGCTGGCGTGGCAGACAAACAGCATACTCCTCGAGGACTAAGGTACTAGTACTTATTCGGCCTCGCTATCCGCTATTTAATGTTAATAGTTAGTGGTGCACAAAAGCTTAAAGTAAAATCAATTGTTTTTAATATTTTTATTCTCATAAGGTTTTTATGTCTATTTGAAAATTGAACTTTTACATGATTTAAATAGTGTACCATTTACGATGGGACGCACATTATGTGAAAGAGAAGTTAGTTACATAAGGAACCACAATTTTTTTCTAAAATTGTGATTAATAGCAAAGAATACACGAACTAACAAGAAGCGAAACTTCGGATAAAAACGAGTGCCTTTTCGGAAACTTGATCAGTAAGCTCCAGTGAAAGATATGGCAACATCGCGTTGTTTTGAGATGACAAATGACTGTCATTGTATGTCGCTTCTCCCTTTCTCAAAACAACGCGTTGTTGCCGTATCTTTTACTGGAACTTACTGAAACGAGTTTCCGAAAAGGCCCGTTATGTGCTAAAGCCAGAGACAACCAAGAGACGGCCAAGGGGTCCGGTAAGGTTTGCGACCCTCGGAATTTTGCAAAGATTTTTTTTTGTTTGAAAGCCCTATTTCTATAGCACATTTTAAAAGGAAAAATTCTTGGCTCATGTACTTTTTAAAGAGAAAATCGCAATTGAAAGTACTAAAAATCCGCCATTTTTTTTAAATTTTGACAATTTTTGACAATTATGTTTAGATATCAGATGGCGGATTGAACAATGTTGCCAGTTCTCATTTCCGTAACTCGTTACGGCTTGGAAATACTTTACACAAGGTTTTTTACTAAAAAATTCGTGGAAGATTCAGAATTTATAGAGAAAAATCCAAAAAACAATATTTTTTCACCATGACCACTATTTGGACAAATATTTTATTTGAAAAATAGTTAAATACTTTATATTATATGTAATTTTTTCGAGAAGGGGAAGGTAATAAATATGTATGTACCTATATAGATACACATAAATATCAAATTATTTGATATTTTTTCGAGAAGGGGAAGGGAATAAATATGTATGTATATAGATAGATAGATATCAATATCAAATAATTTGTATTCCACATGAAGCTTTCCGAAAAGGGGAAGGGAATAAAAACTTCCCCTTTTGGAAAACTTCATGTGGAATACAAATTATTTGATATTTTTTCGAGAAGGGGAAGGGAATAAATATGTATATATATTTACATCTTTATATCAAACCCGAACCCCCATAAATACCGTGCTATCCTGATCCTTCTATTTCTAGAGTAGTTGGAGTTGCATAAATCGTGCTCTTACCCGATTCTTATGGCGGGGATTTCAAAAATGAATATATACTTGTGAAATAATCAATAGTTTAGAAGTTGTATTTATAGGGAATTTACATATTATTGATGTCATCCTGAACCCTTTGTTATTTCACTCAATCCTGAGCCAAGACAGACATATATAGCCCGTTCAGTACAAAAACCGTTGTACGTCATCAAAGTGACGAAAAAGAGACGTTCGTTTATATCATGTTGTTGCGTTTATTCTAATTTATATTTACAATTAATTTATATTTACAGATTTATATGTAATTCAGTCCTTATTTAATAATTTATGTCATACACTAAACACACTAATTATAATTTATATGAGAGTCACTTAATAAACACTTTATCGATGCGCGATTACTTTCCTTCGGTATCAGCACTGACTGATTGACTAATTCCCTGCGGCGATGCTTGTGGCCTATTTATACTCGTGCGCCGTAATTCTAGAAGTATCTCGGCGTTCTCGCGCGCGCATTGGATATTCTCGATATTCTCGCGGATGCACCCGGGTGTTCTGGATGTTTCTCGAAGTTTGGGCGGAGGAGCCATAGTCTTCTCATACGGGGATTTCACTGGGGGCACTAAGTGAGAATATTATTGCAGTAGCTCGCGTAACATTGCCCCCTCCTTAAGAGACAGTTCCTCCTGGAACTAGCTAGGAAACTGGAACGAGATGACTGTATCGGCAACTGGTCCCCTTGTTGCATTTTCCAGTTGTATGGAAGTAACATGCGACCGTCTTCTCTGTTGGCTGTGTCTCCCGAGCATGGCCGCAAACCAGTACCTGCACTTCGGTGTCTCGGAAGATTACTTCTACCATGTTACGGATTATTCGCCAATCTAAATGCCAACATTCAATCTTGGGCATGGCTAGCCTGTACACGTTCAATTCAAGCACATGCTCCCTCAGGCTTCGTAATGCTTCCCAGACATCCTCGTACGTTGGTCTTTCGTCGAAGGTGTTCCTCGTCACTAGGTGGAAATTGTAGCGGGAGCCATTTTGCAGCTTCAGAGCTTTACCTGGTACTGGTAACTGGTTTACCAAAGGTCGTGCGCCACTCTTTTTTATGAACAGAGATGCCAGTCCGCGCGCATCGGTTACGCTGGCAGGGATGTTTATTGCCAGTGAGTATTCCTCCGGAACGGTAAGCAGGTCTCGTCGTCTCTCAGTGGTGACGCCGAATCTTGCTTTTCCGGTACCACCATAAGCACCCATGAACTCTACAAAAGCAGGATCGGCTACTTCCTGAAGCTGGTTTACTTCCTCATCGTGGTCACCCTCGAATGGCGCTAATCGGTTACGGTGTACCACCTTTGGCTTTCCATTTGGGATCTTGCTGATACGATAGATGACATCGTTGATTCTTTTCTTTACGAGGTACGGACCGTCCCAAGCTTTCTGCAACTTTGGAGAAAAACCCTTTTGTCTTCTTGGGTTATGCAGCCAGACTTTGTCTCCTTCGTGGAAACCTCCTTCCGTAGCTTGCGTATTGTACATTTTCTTCATCCTATCGCTAGCGATCTGAAGATTCGATCGAACCAGCTCGTGTACGTCGTCCATTCTTTTTCTCAGCTGGGTTACGTAATCTTCACCAGCTATGACTTCTCCGGGTCGGCATCCAAATTCAAGGTCGCAGGGTAATCTTATTTCGCGTCCGAACAGAACTCTTGCTGGTGTTTGGCCGGTGGACTCATTGATGGCGGATCTGTAGGCCATCGCGAATAGCGAGAGATATTGGTCCCAATCTCGCTTCTACCCATTTTGTGAAGTAGTCCATCACCACCAAAATGTACCTGCTGCCATTTGCTGTCGGTGGAAACGGTCCGGCAATGTCCAGGGCAATGCGTTCAAAAGGGCTTCCGACATTGTACTGCTTCATAGGAGCCTTTCTTCTCCCGTGCGGTCCATTGGTCGTAGCACAGGTAGTGCACTTCTTACACCAGTCTTTCACATCTTCGGAACTGTGCATCCAATAAAACCGTTCTCGCACTTTCTGGAGGGTCTTCTTCACACCTAGATGTCCTCCTGACGGACTGTCGTGTAATTCCCGCAGTACTGCTGCTATCCTTGTTCTTGGAATCACCAACTGTCTTCTACTTTCGGAACCCTCATCGTTCTCGATTACTCGCTGTAGCAAACCGTTTTCCAAAACCAGCGAGTCCCACTGGGCCCAATACGATTCCATCGTTGGCGAGTACCTTGAAATCTCCTGCCAAGTAGGTCGACAGTTCTCCTTTTTCCAATGTCGGATTTTCTTCAAGTCGGGATCGTTCTCTTGTTCCTCTTCCAACTTTTCTGGTGTCCATTCGTCGGTGGTCACCGTGGTTCTTCGAATCGCAGCTTCCTTAGTTTCTGTTTTGCTGCAGTGAGAGCACTCTGCAGGGCATGGTCTTCTAGAGAGGGAGTCTTTGGAAGGTCTTCGGGTCGAGGCTGCCTTCTGAAGGTCGACCTTTCCTAGTTTTTCCTGCTGGGCATCTTTGTTTGTAGCAGTTCTCGGTCGCTTGCACGAACTGCGTACATGTCCCATTTCTCCACAATTCCAGCATCTCACGGCTTTCAGTTTTCCATTTGAGATGTTTTTCATCATGTTGAAAATCTGGTCGAGCTTGTTTTCAACTTCTTCGTCTGCTACAGCCCTCACCTTGCCGTATACTCCGGAAGCCTGTGTAGCTGCTTCGTACTCCAAGGCTGCAGAGAGTACGTCGACCAGTGTCTTATGCCGAGCCAAGCGTAGAGTTCTCTGCATTTCATGGTCACGAACTCCGTCGATGAATGTCTGTACCCCTAAACATTCCATGACATTCTCCGGTGCCGATGGATAGGCAAACCGCACCAACCTCGCAATGTCTGCTTCGAATTCTTGCAGAGTTTCGTCGCGTTTTTGTTTGCGGTTTTTCAGCTGCGACTGGTACAGATGCTCCAGGTGTTCCAGGCCATATCTCATATTCAATCGCTTTTTGAGTTGTTCAAAATCTTCGGCCTCTTCCCCTGGAATGGTCTGGAGGATATCCATAGCGTCTCCTCTAAGGGCAAGAGTTAAATTTAACGCTTTTTCCTTGTCACTCCAGTTGTTTGCCTTTGATGCCGCCTCGAATTGCTTGAGATAGTTCGGCCATGACGTTTTACCATCGAATGTTGGCAGTTTCACTCGGCTGTTAATATCGTTTTCCATTTTCGGTTTCAACTCTACTTTCTCTGCCAGTTCGTCGTTATTCGGGGCTTGCCTAGTTGTAATATCCGGTTTATTACTAGTCTTCCTTTCGATTTCTTTGATTTTTTGTTTCATTTCTTGCTCCATACTTTTAATCTTTTCTTCCACGGCAGAAATATCAGTCTTCATGGATGTCATTTCATTTTTCATGTCCGTCGAAATTTTATTTTCCATGTCCGACATTTTGTTTTCCATGTCCGCCGAAAGTTTACTTTCCATGGATGAAATTTCGTTTTTTATATCCGTCGAAATTTTATTTTCCATGTCCGACATTTTGTTTTCCATGTCCGCCGAAAGTTTACTTTCCATGGATGAAATTTCGTTTTTTATATCCGTCGAAATTTTATTTTCCATGTCCGACATTTTGTTTTCCATGTCCGACATTTTGTTTTCCATGGATGAAATTTCGTTTTTTATATCCGTCGAAATTTTATTTTCCATGGATGAAATTTCGTTTTTTATGAAGACATAACGAGCATCAAAGAAATATTGTAACGTTTATTCTAATTTATATTTACAATTAATTTATATTTACAGATTTATATGTAATTCAGTCCTTATTTAATAATTTATGTCATACACTAAACACACTAATTATAATTTATATGAGAGTCACTTAATAAACACTTTATCGATGCGCGATTACTTTCCTTCGGTATCAACACTGACTGATTGACTAATTCCCTGCGGCGATGCTTGTGGCCTATTTATACTCGTGCGCCGTAATTCTAGAAGTATCTCGGCGTTCTCGCGGGCGCATTGGATATTCTCGATATTCTCGCGGATGCACCCGGGTGTTCTGGATGTTTCTCGAAGTTTGGGCGGAGGAGCCATAGTCGTCTCATACGGGGATTTCACTGGGGGCACTAAGTGAGAATATTATTGCAGTAGCTCGCGTAACAATGTCATTCGATTGCTGCTGTCAATCCTCTGTTAATCACTATGTTAAGCCTCTCTAAACTCAATAAATATTGAAATTTTTAGGTCGCATTGTATTAAAAAATATAAATATATGTTTAAAGAAAGGTTTCGTAATTAATTTCATATCAAATACAGCTCGTAGGTTAATTAAATATTAAACTCAAACTAACGCCAGTCGTACTAAAAACTTTTTATGTTGGCGAAAATGCGCGCTGTTGCCGCGATTAAAATGGTTTATTTCTGGTTCAGTTGACGTCTTGACATTTTTGGGGTTATGTTGTGACAAAAACTGCAAAGAACTGTAGTACAGTGTTGCCACCTTGAGGGATATATCCCTATTCGAGGGATTTTTGACCCCTTCAAGGGACAGGGGGACATTCAAGCCGTTTTGTGGGACTTTTTGTTATTAATCACAAGCCTATCAAATTGATATAAACACATTGTAAATGTTTATAACCTCTGAATTAATCCAATATAATTAAATTTCAATAATTGATACAGTGACTTTAAAGTCACTGTAATAATTGTGTCCATGAAACCAACATCTTGGTAGATCAGAAAAGTAATTTTTTTCGATACTTATCGATGAAAGCACCGATATCTCAGAAAAAAACAGCATGTGTCTATTGGTTAGATACTGCGATTTAAGATTGAAGAAGGTGAAAACCAATCTACTCGAACTGATTTCTTTATATGCAACTGACTGCAGCGCACCAAAAATTTACAATTCATTCACGAATTGTTTAAATAAATATAAAATTTCATTAGAAAATATTATTGGTAAGATTATATATAATTATATATTATTCATATTGTTGAAAATGTATTTTATGCTTTCATAGGAGCTGCATCTGATGGCGCTAACGTTATAGTTGGGGAACACAATTCATTTTTCTCGCATCTAAAACAAGATGTGCCTCATGCCATATTGATGAGGTGTATCTGCCATTCAGCAGCCTTGGTCGACAGCAAGACATGATTGTGTGGTGAGAATTTTAAATAATTGGGACGTATTAGAACATTTTTTTTTAGTTGTTGGTTTAAGCCCTAATTTAAAGTTGGCGGGACATTGAAAGAAAATGTGGGATATTTTAAGCCTTTGTTTGGGACAATTTGTTAGAGTAAGGTGGCAACACTGCTGTAGTAATTTTTCACAAGCAGTGATGAGTTATTAAAGTTAAAGTCACATCCAAAAAAACGTATAAATGAAACTTAATAATACTGCAACAGTTGATGCATTTACTCCTGATACTACAGCGTTTATGAAGCAAGTAAGTATAAGTTTAATATTATACCCAATCAACTGTATTTATTATGTTCTGTTACATTATTCTTAATACTTGGCAATTATACATGGACATTTTTTTACAGATAATCATGTCACTTTAGGGATGTTACTGCAGTAATTGAAGGAAGAACAATAATTATTCAATGTAGAATGTTCCTGAGTAGTTTACTAAAATACGATACACATCTACAAAGAGGACTTATGGAACTTTCAACAAAAATAAACCACTGTATAAATTTGTTTTTATTAATGAATCCTGAATTTTCCAAAATGGTGCTGTGTGGTTCATGTCAAAAGGTATGTTACAATGATTATGTAAAATTTTAGAATGCAAAATTGTTTTTATTCTAGATATTTTGTATTACATGCTGAGAATAAAGATGGTTATATTGATGGAACAGAAAGTATATTTTTATATGAATCTCAGTTGAGTTATTATCATGGGAAAATGAATCAAGAACATGTTTTTAAATGGTTTGAAAACCAATTACTTACTATTGAATCTTTAATAAATTATGGACAATGCTTTTCGATAATATTAGGTTAATGACACAATATAGAATTCAATCAACAAATGTTGAAGCTGAGCTTATTTATATTACAGCCTAGTAAGTAGATACAAACTGTATTTGAACAGTGATATAGCATTTTATATGTTAGAATTCAGAAGACTACACAACTAGTTTAATACATTCAAAATTCTTACTTCAAATTATACCTAATAGACAATAAATTTTTTTTTGCCTTTATTTTTACAAAAATAATAATATAGGTATATTTGAAAAGAAAAGAATTGGTTATTTGAATACTGCCCTTTCAATAAATGTTTTTTTCAGAAACAAACCCCCCAACAAAATACATTGTGGACATGATAGAACAGTATAGTCACAAAGTATTACCTACCATCTTTTTAAAAATCCTATTGAGTTAATACTGGCTACTGCCAAGCAAGCCGATAGATGCATTCCAGAAGTTGCGGGTTGGAATTGGTTTGTCCGTGAACCTCTCAAATTTGAAAGATTTCTATTTGACAATTATTGTTCTACCTTATTTAAAAAAAATAGTATTACAATCTTTTCGGTGTAGTAACTAATTTATAAATTAGCAATGTTTTTTTTTAATAAAACAATTCCATAAAAATTGGGGTGGCATTATTTATTATTTTATTTTAATCATGATATTCAAAATAAGTAATTCAGGCAGCATTTTCTAAAGGTACATGTGTATATCACAAAGTTTTATAAAAACTACAAAGAATTAATTTAATAGTTTTTATTGAATTGAAAGGTCTCATTCGATCAATCATTTATTAGCAATACTTTCAGTTGCGGTAGATGCTGGAGAGCTAAAACAAAATGGTAAATATGAATTTGGATTGATTAGAAGATGATGGAGTGATAAATAATTCACCAATATACTGATAATTATAATATGTATTGATTTCAGTGCTACGATTTAGTCAATCATTTGCATATACCTTCACTCGGAGAATAGAATGGATTTGCTCTCCTTTTCTGAGCTGTGGTGGTGCTTGCTGCACAATTTTCTTTTGCTATGATCAATGATCATATATCTCGGGATGATTTTCCTTGTTGAGAATGACCTACACACTAAAGCTTCACATCCCGGCTCTTCTAAAAAAATGTTAAGATTTATTTCACCAAAATATAAAATAAAATTGCCTACCTTTAAAAAGGCGGTAGATCCAGGTTATCCGAACTTTTTTATTTATAGGATGTCTGTAAACCTTACATCAATCTTTCATATTGTAGTGACAAAATTCTAGAAGCCAACATGTACTTAGGTAATTGTAACCTAAAAATTATATTAGATAATATTTTTTCCTTGATACTATATATACATGCATTTTAAATACTAGAATAGTTCCATAACTTCTGAATAATTAAGTGTGTGGTATAAACATACAAATAAAAGTGTTAACTATTCCATACATACCTTTTTAGTGCTAAAAATAATTCCATAGTTTTTAAAATAAGAATTTCTTAGTGCTGTACGGTTAACATACAAATTAAAGTTTTATATGTAACATCTCTGTATGTAACTGAAATAAGTCGAAGTTTGTTTGCACACAATAACCATCAATAACTAAACCTAACCTAGAATATTTGATAAACTTCATTTGACATATACTAGATTCTCATATTATTTCAAGGGCTTGGCAACATAGTACAGTTATGACAGATGTGACGTGCAACGGTTTTAATACTGAACGGGCTATATATCACAAAGCTGACCCCAAGCGATGTTGCCAGTTTGAGGATAAATGGGAATTGCTAGGAAAATTACGTTAGATATAAATCCGATCATTTAATTCTGCTTACTTTTGAGGTTATTATTTACCTTTAATAATCGATAATGTTAACATTCATGGGGAAATTGAAAAATGCTGTGAGAACCTACCACTAACTGCTCTTTAAAGTTCCCTTTCATACAGAACACCTGGCACGGCCAGTAGAAATTGTCAACATTTGTTTTAAGGACATCGATGAGTAACTTATCGTACTTATCAGATCCAAGGTATTACGATTAAATAACAGTTATTCATTTTTTTTAGCGCGACCCTAGGTGTAACAACTTTCTAAACATGAAAAATAAGGACAATAAATGTATAAACTAATTTGTGTATTGACCTAAGCGCGCCTTTTTTCATATATTAAAAAACTGTCCGTTCCTTAACCAACGAATGAGTTTTGGCGAATTTTTGAATATACAAAAGCACATTAGAATGAAAAACGCGCAATTCTTAAAAGTGGTTAAATAACTAGATTATCCGAGGAACAAAAAAAATTTAACGCTCACTTTTATTAAATTGAAAAGAGTAAGGATTTATAATAAAATATAAAGTAGAAGAGAAAAGAAAATCATGTTATTTCAAAACTTTATTATTAAGTAAACAATAAACTCACATTTCTAAAAATATAATAATAAGCAAACAAAAACAACAGTTAAAAAATCTTTATGTAAAAACGCAAAACTAAAAAGTTGGTAAGAGCACAGGCTAATTCTTTGATAAGTATGTATTGTACGTTAAGACAACATTCAATTAAAAAGGTACACGTAACATGTCATTATTTTTTCAAATTAATAAAATTGAAGCCCCCTATATATCTTGAAAATGAATAATATTGAACCATCAAATGTAAAATAATAACCCTCATTAAAAAAATATTTTAAATTAGATATGTCTCTAGTATATTTAATATTTGAGTTTTCCGGTATACATATTATAAACTACATACAGCTTTGATACTTGTCCATTTTTTTTCTTTAAATAACTCAGGATATTGTTCAGAGAATTCAAGAACTTCCATATGACCGGGAGCTTTTCTTTTTTTAATGTTATCAGAAAAATAATCTGCAATGATTTTTTTTTCCTTGCTTGTCCATGATTGTTTTTTATTAATCTTTTTCGGTTTTGCCATTTTTGTTCCTATTTCATAATTGTCTGAGGTAGATGGCATCTCGTTGTCAAAGTTTGAATTATTATCAGTATCAAAGATTTTGTCTATTGCTTCATCATCAGAAACAGGGGATAAATCAATATCAATTTCGTCCAGTGACTTACCTCTGTATTTCTCAGCTCCACCTTCCATCATTAAAAGTAAAAGCTTTGAAACTTTAGCTGTCTGATACACTTTATCAGACATACGATAATTAATTACAGACATTTATGTAATTTTAAATATATTTTATATGAAGGTTTCAAGATTTTTTATATTTTTACACTATTGAAGAGCTAGCTTTCCATTTAAATCTCAAAAAAGAAGTGACTGAAGAAGGTAAAAAAATTTACCGAAAGCTCTCACTAAACCTTTAAAGAGTGTACATTTATAACTACTGGCTGCAATCCCCGATATTTAAAAATATTTAGTATTTAACTATTCAGCCGATACTATCTTTTACTATATATATATATACATATATATAGAATAGTCTTTGCCGACTAATTAGGTATAAACTTGCCGTTTCCCCAATATTTCTGGTTTTATATATATATATATATATATATATATATATATATATACATAATTCTAGTTATCCCGGCACCATTTAAGTTAAGTATTGTCTTAACAGCACCCAAATTTTCGTATCAGCACCCGAAGTTGGGTGCCTATAGGTTTTCTTCAGAAAAAAATTCATTCGATTATAAACGGTCATAGGAAGCGTTTGACGAAGTTTTATGTGGGTGTCGGATAGACAATAATTTTGAACGAACATATTGATTAGTTCGACCATTTGCCGATGAGGGCGCTGCGTTTTATACAAGTGTATATAAATTTATAATTGAAACCAAAAGGGCACCATCCAAATATGATTATAATGTAGCACCAGAAATTTGGCATCGCCGCTTTTTAAATAAGTAACTGGCAGCACAGATAACTCATGTGTCGGTTGTTTGTCTCTGTAGTTGGTTGTTGTTTATCAGACACCTGTCTCGAGAAGTGCGACATTTTACAGTTAGACGGTTTATTTTAAATAAAATTTTTTAACAAAATGAATAGTTTCATTTCTTTAAGAACCAGAAAGCTAGTAGAAAAGTGTCGACCTGTAGGTAAGTAAATTGTGCATCGTTAAAAAATTGTTTTAGAGAAACACTGATTATCTTTTTAACCCGCTTACTAATTTAGTGATACTGTTGATTTTTAGATGTCGATGATAATTTATCTGAAGCTGAACAGTCTGATCCTTTTGCTGCAGGTGATACCTCAGACGAATATATTCCATCATCATCTGACCTGAGTAGTGACAATGAAAGTGTGAGTATGGAATAGAATAATTTGTTTTTATTTTATATTTTGTGATTTTATAATGCGAATGTGATATTATGATAGGTTTGCCTGTCACCCTATAATATACCCGAAGAAGAAACAAATTTAGCTACAAATAGATGCAAATCGCCCATAATCAACGTAATTTCCGAAATTATTATACCTAAACGCCATAAGGTTGGTAAACTTCTAATGAGGGTAGGCCAGTGAAAATGAAACTTCCAAATTTTTATTGTTTTTTATTTAAATCTTAGCTCGTGTTAATTTTTATAGGCAAAATCTGTCTCTTTAACCCACAATTTAAAAAACGGAAAATTTAAAAAAATTTCATTTTAAATTCGGTCCGAATTATTTATATACAATATAATACGACAATAATTAGAAATGCTTAATTTTCTTTGGCCCATCCTTTATAACATTATGAAGTTAAATATTCCATATTTGCTTTTATTACGTACCTATTTTAGACAGCTTCAGAAATAATTTCAAATTATGATAATGCTTTAGAACAAGAAGTGACATTTGAAGCGCAACGATATGAATTCGATAATAGTTTTAGGGTAAGCCCGCGCATGAAAACAGTTATAAACTAAAAAATAAATATATTAATTATATTTCAGAATGAAACTTTAATATATGACGATGATACTGTTAGAAGGTTATGTACCTTTTTTGAAAACAAACAGGAAATTGATAAAAGAAAACAAACTACAAAACAGGTAGGTCCCAGTGTCGTTATTTGTTAGTTTGATTAGAAATCTTGTTTTCAAAACAACAGTTACACGTTCGTGAAATTTTTACAACTCCGCATACAAACTGCCAGAAAACGTATTACATTCTTATTCCGAATTTCTAGATTATAGAAGGATTTCACGATTTTTTATTTGAAATTGTCGAGTTCCAACAAAAATAGTTTATTCCATTATATAGAAATTTTGTTGATCACTATTGGACTTGAAAATAATTTTAAATTTAATAAGAATATTGTTTTTAGAAAATACTATACGACTCACCATTGCTTATAAAAAATAAATATAAGAAGACTGTATGCAAATTTTGTGACCAAAGTGTTGTTTCAAGACATTTCGCAAGACATTTAGAAAGAAGACATATAGAAGAGCTTGAAGTAAAAGAGATAATGAGTAAAAAACCAAATTCTAAGGAGAAAAAAGACCTGCTTTCACTAATTCGCAATCAAGGATGCTTGGATGATGGATTGAGGGGAAAAATTATACCTAAAAAATACAAAGTAGGCGAAGAAGTGAACGAACGGGATTTTGCGATATGCAAATACTGCAAAGGGTTTTTTAAGCGGTTATACTTGAGTCGACATGTGAAAAAGTGTTTCGCAAAACCCCCTGAGTGTAATGACGTATCTCATCCTTTGACCAAATCCTATATATATGTAGCTTGCCAGAAAAAATACGGAGAAATATTAAATAAACTTCAAGTAAAAAAAGAAGTTTTTGAGAGAATGCAGGCCGACGATATTACTCAAACAGCAAGTAATGACATTTTGATAATTTATTATGGGGAGGATTTACTTAAGAAAATAAAAATGAAGAGACGTTTTTATCATATTTCTAATAAACTTCGTGAATGCGCCAAATTTCTTATTGAAATGAAAAAAATTAAACCTTTTGAAAATCTCATATCAGTGTTAAAACCGGAAAATTTCGACCATACCATTGACGCTGTGAAGGCCATAGCAAGATATGATATTGACAAGAGAAGTTTTGGAGCAGCATCGTTAGCATTACATTTTAGAACCATCCTGACTAACTTATGTGATTTGACAACAAAATTAATTCTAAGAAGAAAGATTCCTCATTTTTATCAAGATGTTGGTCAGACATTGATAGATCTTGAAAGGTTCAAGAACTTAGTGGATACGCAGTGGGCTATTGAAATTGGAAGTTTGGCACTGAAAGACTTGAATGAAAAGTCGGCGGTGAAGCCAAAGTTGCTGCCGATAACAGAAGATATAATTAAATTAGCGAGATTGATTGAAGATAAAGCTGAGGAAGCCTATAGAATACTTTTAAACAATAAAAAAGATACAGTTTCATATAGAATTCTCGTGGAAACTGTACTAGTGGCTACGATTTTGTATAATAGAAAGAGAGTAGGAGATGTTCAATACTTGGAATACAACTCATTAAAAGAGCAATTTGAGAAAGAAAATCCTTCATTACATACAGAATTGGCTAGTTCATTAACCGAAAATGAGAAGATTTTAACTAACAATTATAAGAGGATTGTATCAATAGGAAAAGGAAGCAGGCCTGTTACAATTTTGATTCCAAAAAAGATGTTTAAATTTTATAAACTTTTAATTACAGTTAGAACAGAACTTAGATTTCCAATCGAGAACTGTTATTTTTTTACGTATCCTGAATCGAAATTTTGGATTGATGGATGTTCTGTCATTCGAAAATATGCAAATTTATCCAATGCCAAATATCCAAACTTACTAACATCATGTAAGTTAAGAAAACATATTGCAACTGTGACACAGCTGCTTAATTTACAATCCAATGAAGTTGACCAATTGGCTAAATTTATGGGCCATACATCCAAAACGCATGAAAGCTTTTACAAGTAAGTTTCTTATACAATAACCATATTACAAGTGAAATTATTGATGTAATTATTATATATAGTGTGGGGCATCCACAATGATCAAGCTTGATTATTTTAATAACTGTTAGAGATTGGGTTAAAACCATCCGGTGAAAAAAATTTAAGTACCTCATATCGTTTTGGATTACTCATTAACTATTTCATTTAATTTGTCATAAAAAGCAAAAACTTTATTCTTATAGCTGTTGTACCATTGGGACCAAAAAAGTGGTACAATAAAAAAATTAAAAATGTGTTCCTTCCAAACTTCTAGGAACAGTTTCACCAGAAAGTTCAGGCAATTTTGAAAAGTTATCTGTAGAAAATATTACCTACTAACAGATTGAGATATTACTTTATAACTAACACTTAGCTTGGGATATCATAGAAAACATTTTTGTAGCACTATTTTTGTCCACAATGAATCAGGTGATTCGTAATACCCATTACTTTTTTCTATTTTTTGACATAAAAGAACGAATTTCGAGCAAAAGTTCAAAAAACTGCAACTGGAAACAGCTAACTGATAAACACATACTTATTTTTTTCTTAAACGTGCCCTCCAGATTCGTTTTTTATGTCAAAAAACAAAAAGTTGAAGGGATGAGCCAGTATTGAGAACTGCCACATATGTATTGATTATTAAATTTCATATCAGACTACCACAAGATGTTTATCAGATTGCAAAAGTATCCAAAATCCTTCAAATAATGGAAAAAGGAAATGCGGCAGACTTCAAAAATAAGACACTGGAAGAAATTGATGTTGACATGAATGAGTTAGAGTCAGTTTTGGAGGAAGATGATCAAATGTTCAACTCAAACACAAGCCACATTTTGGGTATGTATAATTTACAAATTAGTGTGGTTATTAATATATACGGTGTCATGCAGAATGAGTGATATCTCTCTGGAGCATAAAATACCACATATAAAAATATCACTTCTACAATATAAGGTTCGTTCCATGAAAGGCTTTCAGTGCTAATGCTTTTATTTAATTTCATAACGGGCAAAAGGGTATGTTTTATTTAACCCTCATAGCTGTGATAGAAAAATCCTGTACATCAAAACAAAGGTATCCTAGTTCTTAGCAAAATGATAATGCCCAAAATTACGTTAAAATTTTCGATACAATTAAAAGTTAATTAAGAAAACATTTTAAATGCTCGCCTCTAGGAATTAATAAAATTATATCTTGGTAAGGGAAGGTTATATCGAAAAGTTATATTATTAATGTAATAATATTATTTTTTTGAGTGCTTTATGTTCCCGAGTGATACTCCACAATTTGCAGGATACCCTTTATATGTGAAAAAAGTTGCAGGTATTAACGAGAGTGTAACCGAAAACACAGATGAACATGAACTTGCATCCAGTTTAAGAAAAAAATATGAAGAACAAGATATCAGTGACAGGCAAGAATTAAAAAATAAAGGTATTTTTTCAAATTCATTGTTTTACTCCTACTACCAATAATAACCTTTTGAAATTAATTTAAGAATTTGAAGTTCATTTGGAGCAAGTAGAAAATACAGGACAATCTATGCCAGAAAAAAAAACAACAAAAAAAGGTTTTTGAAGTCATTGGGATTACCTACGTCAATGATATTTTTAAATTCTCATTTATAGGTTCAAGACAACGATGGTCTCCTATTCAAAAAAAACTTATGAAGAAATATTTTCATAAACAATTACAGACGAAGAAAGCGCTGCGTAAAGAAGAGTGCGAAAACTTCATTAAAGCGTATCCAAGTGACTTTGAGGGAGTTGGATGGGTTCGAATCAAAACTTTCATTTTTAATGAATGCAGATTTGTAAAACTCTAAGTTTTGTATGAAAAATTTGGAGAATTGTTCTTTGGTTTTTTTAGTTTTAAGGTTTAAAAATTTTTTGATTTGTGAACAATTTGAATACTTAATGAATATTTTTATTATTTTACTTCAGGAACAAATATTTTAAAATAGAAATAGAAATTTTAATTTAATAAACTGTCCAAATTGCTGCGGATGGAGATATTTTAATTTTATAGAACTAAAATGTTTGATCGAAGATTTTATGTTTGACTATTTTGTTCAATTATAAGTTTTTTTTATCAATTTAGTTTAATAAACGTTGAATACAATGAGGTTTTTCTATGAAATTTACCAATGAATATTGCACCATTTTAATTTTTTCATCCCTACATAAAACCTAAGATTGTATTTTCTTTAAATTAAAACTGCTGTATTTAAAGCTTCACAACTTTATGAAGTCTATATTAAATTTTTGAAACAAAAACTAATATTGATTTTAATAACCTTCATATAAAATAATTCAAAAATTCATATCGATGCTGTTTGTAATTCTTGTCAATGAAATTTGGCGTTGATTGCTGTAAAAACCTAAAAGAGAAAATTTCATTAAACTGGTGTCTAATTTTAGGCTATAAAACCTTACATTTAATACAATCTGTTTGGAATTCGAATATGAATTCAGTATTCGTTGCTGCAAAAACCTACAAGAGAAAATTCTTATTCTTCATAAAAAATCGATATTTAGTTTAAAAATATAAAAACTTACCCGTCATTCAAGCTACATAAATAATTATATTTTCCTTGTCTTCGATTTTTGATTTTCTACAAAGGCGTGAAAGAGTGATTAAATAAAAACGTAGTACCCACATTAATGGCAGTCGTGACTCGTGGGCACTCATTTCTTTTCTTGCTTAAATTGCATTAATGCAAATTTTTCATAAATTATCAGTAATGTTCAATGCACTTGTTATACTACATGAAACACGAATATTTGTAAGGTGTCACTTTGACCTGTAATATAACAAGTTCATACATTTTGGTGTCATTCGGACCACTATTAACGGGGGTGCTAATACACCAAACTTTCACAATTCTCTTTTATATGTATAAAACATTACAAGATCTTGGCAACATTGTAGGGTGTCAGTTTAACCCGAACTGTATCAAGTTCATACATTTTGGTACTATTTAGACACTATTTACATGGGTGCCAATATAGCGACATATGATACTATTATTTATACTGTATAAAAGTGTGGTTGTCAGATTGTACATAAGTTATGTGGGTGTTGTGAATTTAGACGAATACGTATATATATATGTGAAAAAAATTATGTGGTAGGTACAGCAGTAAGTTTGTTATAAACGCTTACATTTAATGTAAGAAATAAAGCAAATCTAAGATAAACATTATATTCTAAGGATGCTTAATATTTCAATTTTTATGATTATAAATGCAAATTATTTTATATTTTTATATATTCCTGTAATCTATTACAATGCAAAATTAATTCAACTAAAAGAAAATAAACACCATTTGACAACGCCGCTTAGCTATCACCTGATCACACAACAATCATGATTTGTGATCGTGAGGTATTTTAGACATAAGATTTTAGTGTGTAGTTTTATAACCTATAAGTGTCGAGTGAAAATAATATACTTGAAAATATTTCTGAAAATTGGCAAAATTAAAGTATTTTCTTCCGTTTTTTTTGTGAAACGGACTTACATTTAGTTAAAGATAATAACCTTTACAGTTTAAAGTGAAAATATTCATCGTAAATAGCATTAAATAGTGTTGAAAAAGTATCATTTTTGAACTAAATTCGTGATTTTTAAAGTAATTTCTGAATGATCCAACGAAATTTTTGTTCTAATCTACTTTATTTATGGATAGCTATCAAACAAATTTTAAAATTAACATAAAATTCCGAGGGTCGCGAAGTCTACCAGAACCCGGCCAAGTACATGAGCATTATATTGTTTGATTGACGAATAGTCCTACTAGCTCTATCCTTGTTCAGCTTATAAGCTTAGGACATATCACGTCTTTGTCTTATCTACGCAAAGTAAGCGCAGATGGCAGTAGGAGCATGGCATTTTTGACATAACGGCAAACCTTAGAACATGAAGTTTGTTTGATGTTCTAAGCGGTGTGGTGTTTTACTTCTGGTTTTACTAAATCTAGTATAATTTTAACAATTAACGTACTTATTTATAAACTGTGTAACAGTGGGTTGTTTTACAATTATTTTAGACTTTTGTTTGGGGATTAGTTTGTGTTTGTGTTTTCTATCGCTATCGATCTATTGAAGTTAAAGACGCGGTTACATTTTTATTTTTAATTATCTTTATTCGGTATGGCTTCAGTTCAACGTTGTATCGCTTGTGGAAGCAGTGCAGATGATGTAGAGAAACTGCATAATTTTCCTCTTAATGATGAGAGGTAAATTTTTAACATATTAAAGTCATTTTATCTGGCTCCTACATATTGTACATATTGCAGATGAAGCAGTTCTAGTTGATGACCCACCTATTCCTAGTTGCTCCAAGCAACAGAATCAAGAGCTTCCTGGACCTCATTCATTCATTCATATATTTGGGTTGTGCTCATCAGCCCAGGCACTTGAACTGAATCTCTGTACCATTTACCATGTTATCTACTTCCATTCCAGAAGCTTCGTGTCTTCTATAAAGGCCACTAGTTTGAATGGAGGAATTTTCAGTAGTTGTGATGGTTGTGTAAATTCCTGTCCAAAGTGCTTCCGTCTAAGTTCTTGTAAGTCCTCGCAGAAGCAGAGTATGTGGGTAGGTGTTTCATCATCAAGTTCACATTTTCTGCACATAGGTTCACTAATTGCTCATATTGTACAGATGTTTCCTCAAGGTCACCAGGTCGGTAACTGTCTTCAAATGTCTCTTACCCTGTTTCAGTAGCCTGGCTGAGAGTTCCTTGTCTACCTTGTTCAGTAAACTCTTTGTATGAAGGTGCCCTTGTGTCACCCTCCATTTGAATTGGTGTTCCCTATGTAGCCAGATCCCGATTTCCCCTCTTATGCAATCTTTTGTGATTCCACAAAACGGTTCCGGACCTATGAAGCCCTTAGAGCCTTCTTTAGCTAACTGGTTCGCCATTTCATTACCTGCAATCCCCTCATGTGCCGGCACCCATATTAGAGACACTTTGTGGTCTCTTGCCAGCCTGTTGGGGGATTCTTTGCAGTTTTTCACCAGTCTAGACTAAGTTGTTGGATTACTAATAGCCTTAAGCAGAGCCTGGCTGTCAGTGAATATTTCAATTTTTTGTCCGGTATATCCTCTTCTGATGTTTTCATCAATAAAGACTATAGCGGCAATCGTGTTTGCTTGAAACACAGTCGTATATCGACCAAGGCTAAAGAACATTCTCTTTATAGGTCCTTTTATACCAGCCCCAGTGCAATGGTTTGTTTTGGAGCCATCGGTGAACCAGATGATTTCTCCCGAATTACCTGGGTGCATCACCTGTTCCCTAGATGGGATGATGATATTCACTCGCTCAGTGAATATATACTGTGGTGTCATGCTATCAAAACTCATGTGAAATATGGGTTCATCTAGTAATGTCCCAGTTGAATCAGTGTGTCCTTCTCGAACATTGTTCGGGGACCATAAGTCTCTCGATTTCAGCCTAAGAATTGCCATCATTGCCTCCGCCCTTATAAAAAGTTCTAGAGGAGGAAGTCTAATAAGGGCTTCCATTGATGCCGTCCCCGTGCTGTTTATTGCCCCGGTAATACCAAGAAGAGCTTGTCTTTGGATTGCAGTTAACATATTAACTGCAGAGGACACTTCTGCCCTCCTCCACCAGACTATCGTTCCATAGCTGATCGTTGGCCTTATCACAGTTGTGTAGAGCCAGTGAACCACCTCAGGTCGTATTCCCCAGGGTTTGCCCATAACTCTTCTGCATTGCCAGAAAAGCCTAGTCGCCCTGGTAGTAATTTTTTCCAGGTGTGCCTTCCAATTCAGTTTGGAATCAAGGACCTCAATAATGTTTATATAATAACTTTTTAGCAGTATTTTGTTTAGCTCATAGCCACTTTTTGTATTTTTCAATAAACTATGTTTTTTTAGTTTTGTGTGTTTTTGTTAATGAAAGAAATGAAAAAACAAAACAAAAATAAACGAAAGAGAGCGTTCGCGCGTATTTTTAAATATTCTGAGAATAGCGAGCGTCATCTCCACTCACTCTATAGACCAGTGGAACAATTCATTACTGTAGAACAAAAACTTCACATGTACTTGGCCGTCTCTGGTTGTCTCTGCTAAAGCCATCTTTCAAATTAGTCGTCATATATGTCATACGATCACATGTAGGCTTCTTGCTTGTGGTCTTTACAGATCCAAACTACACACATCAAAAATGTCTAAGGAACACAAAGATTTTTCCTCGTATATACATGAATTTTAATCGGATTTTTAAAAGTTACATATCGACATATCGTTATGATGACTGATTAGTCAGTAATGAATTCATCTTAATTTCAGTGAAATTAATTTTCTCTTTGATGAAATAAATTAACAAAAGTTAAAAGGTGCACTAATTTAATTGAAATTCTTAACACATCCATGAATGTAAAACATAAAAATCTGAGCAAAAAATGTTTTAAATAATCTGTATTTCCTCCAAGAGCATTAATTACACCGTCTTGGCACACTTAAAACTAAATTATCAATTTCGTTTTGTGGTAATAATGCCCATTCTTGTGTAAGAAGATATTGGAGACCATGACGAGTATTAACATTATGCAAATGAGGAGCGATCCGTCTCTGGAGCATATCCCATACATGCTCGATGGGATTAAGGTCTGGTGACTGTGCTGGCCACGGTAGAGGGGTAATTTCCTCAGTATCAAACCAATCTCTTACTGTTGCTGCAGTATGTGGCCTTGCATTGTCCTGCATGTAAAGCAAATCAGGGCCTGCAGCAGTGGCAAATAGATGGACAACAGGTTCTAAGATACGGTCAATATATTGAAACTGATTCAAAGTGCCTTCCACAAAAACGGGAACAGTTCGATGATGAAAAATTATTCCAGCCCACATCATAACTTGTAGACCATCATACGGACGAACACCCTTTACATGTCTGAGTCTTTCTTGTCGACCAGGTCCTCTCCAGACTCCCACTCTTCTTGAGTCAGGATAGAGACAAAACCTAGATTCATCAGTGAATAACACAGAACTCCATTCTTGTAAGCCCCAATGAACATGTTCTTGTGTCCACATTAACCTTAGTTCACGATTTCCATGACGTAGCATGGGAACCCTCAATGGACGTCTGGCGTGTAGGCCAGAATTATGTAGTCTATTCGCGTGCAGTGGCATTCACATTTCGGCGAGCTATTCCTACCATATATCGATCCTGTCGAGGCTTAGTTGCACGTTGACGACCTCCATGTCTTTCAGAGACATCACCAAATTGTTCATATCGATGCCATAATCGGGAAATCACGCCCCGAGAGACGTCAAGATGACGTGCAACATCAGCTTGCGAAACACCAACCTCAATCATATTCACAGCACTTACCATTTGAACACGTGATAAATGCCTACGCTCCATGACCACCGTTGCTCTTAACAATCTTGTTTAAGTATAAATTTAAAGTTTACTAGAGCCTATATTTAAAATTGGAAGAAATTTGTCTATACAACTAGAAACAATAAACCTTGTTAGATGAAGCGCTGTCACTTCTGGCTTAATAAAACAATACAATTGACTGAATAATTGTCACCGCCTATCTTGATTTGTAGATAACAAATTTACGAATCGATTGGTATGTATTTACAAAAACTTGTTAAAGTTTTTGTTGAAAAAAGTAAAATAATAGTCGTGTTCCTTAGACATTTTTTATGTGTGTAGATTAGAGTTGGCTTGTAGGTTGAAATTATTTTTTTAATGATTCACTTCACATCCATATTGTCAACGAAAAGTGCAGAAATAGTTACGGATGGAAAAATGCCTATATAATACATTTGATAAAACACAACTTTATGCTGAAATACTTTTTCTCGGTGTGACTCGAGTAAAGCAGTAAAAATTTATTATGTTCCTTAGCGTACGTCAGAGTTAGCTGTTACGTTCAAGGACATTACTTCGACCCCTTCATCATCAAATAAATAAATTTTGCCGGGTTCTTGTCAGTTGGTGTTAGTGAAACAAGAAGCAAAGACAAAAGTATAAATGCTACTTGTACTGTTACTATTTTAAACGGCGGTTGTTAATAATTATCGGTAAAATTTAACGACTGATTAAACATTGTTTGGTTTGCACCATGTCGGAGTTAACTAACTTTAGAGCACATTTAAAATTGTGCTGGCAATCTCGGTTGGTCAATAAGACATACACTATTAACCCATAATCTATAGGCGAGTTCCTAAATTCATCAATTGAAAATGCACATAAAGTACAATTCCATAAAACCGTTCGTAAATTGCCGATGGTTCATCGTACAAATTCAGCCAATGTGTTCGTAATTTCAATGTAAATTAATCGAAATAGTCATCAGTTCCATCGAACTTTAAAGCTGATGTTTCCCAACGATTATGTACTCAATAGGATGGCTCATGTGCCTCGACACAGTATAACTAACATATACTGTGGCCTCGATTTGTTAGACAGAAAAGAACCAACTGTGACGTCGACACTGTTCTGTGCCGGCAGCCGGCATAATATTGCGCCAGCGGTCGGTTTTAAATATAGGTAAATTATTGTGGGCAATTATATCGGTAGTATTTTTTATTAGAATTTTGTCCAATCAGATTATTATTATGGCGAGAATAATTTAAATAGAGTAGTGGAGTTTTCACTGAGTTTCATATTTTGTTTTCAACAGGAAAGAGGATATAAGTATGGAATTGCAAAACACATATATTATTTATTATTAGGTAGGTAAATAAAGCTTTTTTCTAATTTACAATTTTTTTGTACTTGCGTTTTTTTTCTACCAAAATCTGAGTTTTGATCATCTCGGACATTTTTACGCTTCAAACTATTTTTTTTTACTAGCTTGGAGATTGTTGAAATTAATTTTTATAATCGTTCGTAGTTTACAAAATTGTGATACTATATTAAATGGTAAATTTTCTTGTTTCGAAATTTTTTTTGCCAATAGCTTGACAACTCCGGGACCTTTTTTAAAACCATTAGCATGGTGTTTTATAAAATATTTCTCCCATTTTTTTATTTTAGCAAGCCATTCATTGGTCGGTTTAACTAGACCACCAAATGAAAGTTGCTGGACCCAAGAGGGGATATTATAGTTATGATCGTCCAGTTTTATTTTGTGTGTGTAATCACCCAAACTTGGAAAATCATGTTTGAATTTTTTGGCCAACCACCCAGCAATACATTCTAATGCATCATCTGTCATTTCCGGTATATTTACATTAATAATATTGGGACTAGTAATTTGAGATGAGTTACTTGAAGAAAAAGAACTAGTAGAGTTATTACCAAATGTTTTATCTTGAATTGATTCTTCATTCGGATTGATTTTAACTTTTTCAAATATTTTTGGAGTCATGTATTCTTCTGTGGTTGGTTCATAAGTATTAACTTTCGCGTATAATATGCCAGAATTTTTTCCCAAAATTATCATTCTAATGCGATAAATGGCCGTCAAAGGGCTGGGGTGTTCATTTGGCCCACGACTTCTAAGTTGGGCAAAAAAGTTTTCAATACTGTCTTGGTTTAATTTGTATCTGCAAATATATTTAATATCAAAAAGCTTTTCCATATCTTTGAAGAGCATTTTTAAAGACTTCATTGACATGATCATGCCTTTTTGAAAAATTTGTAAAGAGTCCTTCCCAATTGCTCTCATAGATGATATTATATTTTTCATTTTAATGAAATGAGTTTCTTGTTCGTTAAAATTAACACTAAATTCACTTTTAAAAGGCACCTTTGCTTGCTTGGTGTAACTATTAAAAATATCAAACCACTTATTAATATTACTAATGAATTCTGACAAATCTACACACATTTGCCTGTCACTACCAGGTTTGTAACGATTAAGTGCCTCGGCAACATTATTTGATAAAAGTTGAGCTGCCATTCTGACGTTTTGTCTTCGACTACCCTCACAATCCAAGTGATTTTGATTTATTTTCCAGCATGGATTAATCTCATTATTAGTCGAGTCGATTAATTTTTGAAGAGGCTCCTTCGTTATCTTTTTTTCTCCCTCCAAAACAAAGCCTGTATCCAAAAGCCAATTCCTTATTAATTTCAAAAGATGCGGAGCATCTGCAAACATATATATATATTTTCATTTGTTTCTGGATGAGAGAAAAAGCATTTTTCAATATTGATTTCCAATTCTTTCCACAATCCAACATTACCACCACCGCAGTCACTTACACATGCTACTACATTATAAGATATATTAAGCAATTCTTTTATTATACTATTCAAGATTTCATTCGTAATTTTCTGGTCAAATGCTATGTATATTAGTTGCTTCCATTTGGAAAAGAGACCGCGGGCCTGTACTACCTGCATTTGACGATGAGGTCCTAAAAATTAACACAGTAAAACATAGGTTTAACACAGATTGATTTAGTTAAATAATAACCTATCATATTATACTCTTCCAGTGACCCTGTTTGGATTTAAGCCATTTAGTTAAAGAAACCCGAGCGGGTTTATAGCTAAAATGCAGGGTTTTGGGTTATCTACAATCCGAGCTACAAACCCTTTGTCTCATATCCCTGAGATACAGTTAAATTAAAAAAATCATCAAAATCCTGAATTGTTTTAATAAATAATAATAATGAAAATATATTACCCAACACCCGATCTGTAGATATATCGTATTCTTCAACTGATTGTACTTTTACCTCATCAAATTGGAGTACTACAGTTTTTTCAAAATCTGTTAAATCTTCTCCATCTAGTTTCATCATCATCAACATATCAGTAAGCACTCCTTCACTTACGTCCAGCTGAGACGCCCAACGGCGAAGACTATACAGTGCTGGCAATGGATAATTTAATTGACTTCGGAGATATAAATAACATTTTTTGCTATAATATCTAATGGTGAATGCCACCGAATTTCCTCTCTTGTCCAAACTACCTTTTTTCTTTTTTTGGAAAGCAAATCGATCTGGTTATTTGTAAGAACCATTTCAAGTATTTTTTCTGAAATTTGTGCTTTTGTAACCTTCCCTTTTTCTCTCAAGACAAAAAGTAGTCTATAAGGTTACAAGTAAGTCCAGTTGTCCCGGTGTCAACCTTTAGGGCCTTCAGCTCACTCAGAACGGTGGCAGGGTGTGAGTATAAAATTTACCGGAAATATTTATGGGCGCCAGCGAAGTTTAAATGACCTCAAGAACTGTTTTCCCCCACCCTAAACTTGCAAAGGGTACATGAGGAAGAAATGAGACTAAACCTTACCTTACAATAGAGTATTTAATTAAGTAAACGAAGCTAACAGCATCCAACTTGCAAGTCGCGACAAAATGTTTAAAATTAAAAAAAAATTACAAATTATAAGTATCTTCACGCTGAAGAACCAAACTCCACTGAGTACTTAAAATTCAATGTGATGATACAAAACGAACTGTTATTCCTGAATTGAGATTAATACAAAACCTACCCCTTTACAACCCTTATTATTATTAACCCAAAATATACATATATTTACTTGCACTCATCAGATACAATAAATCTACATCCGCAATATCATAAATCAATGATCACAATGAGTAAGACTCAAAAAAAAAGGAAACCGTGGCGCACGACTATGTTGGATCCAAAACAACCGCACGCTACGCAAATAAATGTCTGAAAGGTGATAAGTAGTGTTAACAATAATATACAGCCTTAGTGGGCCAAGAACCTGTTAATGACATTTATCTCATAATGATGTAAATTTGAGTTATCCAAATTAGTCTTACTGACCATAGATGACCAAATAATATTGGCGTAATAGTACTGAAGTACGCAACCAAAAACTAAATTATTAAAATCCAACAACCCTCCGTATATAATCGTTACACTAAAGAAGTTCTTTCATATATATACACTTAAAACTATTGAAATCCTATACCCCCCGTAATATCCTAAAACTAATAAAATCCAATATACCCCCCGTAATAGTTACACTGAAATTAGTGAACTGCGAACCATTTGTTCTTTTATATAAGAAAAACCTAATGCTATTGAAATCCTATACCCCCCCCCCGTATATAACAGTTACACTTAACTAAGTGAACTCAGAGAACCATTTGTTCTGTTACATAAAAAAAAACTAAAACTAGTAAAATCCAAGTAACCCCCCGTAATAGTTATATAGAGAAATAAATAAAACAGAATCCTAAAACTAGTAATAGCCAATTAACCCCCCGTATTCAGGTTCTTGCTCTACTGTAGGTAAAAACTATAAACTAAATTACCATAAGTAAAAAAAAATAAGAAACGGAAATAAAATGAGATGGGATTACACCTCATCCCCTGTGACCATCTTCCTCCTAGGATCTCCGTCGTCCTCACTGTCTATCCTCAACTTGTCCATTCTACTGGTCCTTACTTGCTCCCGATTGTACAGCCAAAAGCCAAAAGATGTACCTGACCAGGAACGTGTACTTGAACGTTAACTTGAACTTGAACCCTTCAAAAACAATACAACCCATTACCAAAATTGTATAAAATCTTGACAATTATTGTGTCCCACAAAATTGATTTGACAACTCCCAGTTAAGACAAAAGTTTCAAAAGGTACTTTACCTTTCTAGGAAAACTAAACTAACCCCCCATCAACTTCAAAAGTTACTATAAACAAACTGAGCTTACTATACTAGCCATCCCACTTGATCGTTCCACCTTACACGAATAGTAAAGTAAACGTATAAACCTTAGAATGTGAATTTTGATTAAATACTAAATGTAGCCTATACTGATCCTTTTGTAGAATACCCTGTATGCTAACGAAAACTCTTATCTGAAGAATCATAACCTAACCAATATAAATAACTAAAATGAAATAATAAGTCAGGCGTTACCTGCTTTACCTAATGTGGTCGTTACATAAAATCATAGTTGAAAGAATATGAGAATTAGTTTCTTACATCATAGCTGAAGTGAATACTACAAAACTACTTTACTAACTTTATAAAATATGACAATTAAAGTGACCCTATGAAGGCGTTTATATTAGTCTGAAGGACATGCCTTTAGCAGAACCAGTAGTAGGACTGTGGACTATGAGTCTTTACAAGTCCCCATCTGAATGTAACTATTCCCAAAAATATTAAGTAATATATACTTAGTAATTGACTTATTATTAGGTATATTTCGTTCAATAATGAAATTGTTGGAAATAGATACTAAAATTCACCCAAAAATCAGTATAGGTACTATAATTACAATGGAAAGAAAACTATCTACAACGTTATGTACTGGCAGCTTTTATATATAAATACAACAGATGAAGTCTAGTCATGTAAGCAATAATTTTACTAACCTTCTATCGCGAAGGGTTCCAACAGACCAACAAACGCAGACCCCGAATCTACTCCAATAGCCTCCCTTACTCCGGTAGCCTCACTTAGTGTGGATTTATGCAGCAACATTTAACATTTAACATTTATCATTTAACAATTAACATTTATCATTTATAAGTTAAACTACTCATTTCACTATGACTCCATTTATGCAGACAATTAACAATTATCATTTATCATTTAACAATTACGAAGTTGGCCAACTTTTAACTTTCTTAAATTAAATGTACCGAATTTTCATCTAGTGCGCAACTAGTACGCAGATCCTGAAGTTAACCTCACTGTTTTCATAGAAAAGCGGTTTACTTAGGGTTATGTTGTGTGTTTGTTTACTAAAAATGGATGATGCCACTCTTATCGATCTTGTTCGACAATTTCCCGTCATTTATGACAAAGGAAGTACACATTTTAAAGACATGAAAATGTAGGGTTATTGTAAATAACTAAAATCTCGGGCTTATGCGCATGCTTACTATTTTCTCCTAATTTATAATTGTGTCTGCATAAACGATGGCAGTTTTACTAATTGTTAAATGATAAATGTTAATTGTTAAATGATAAATGTTAAATGTTAAATGTTGCTGCATAAATCCACACTTACTCCAGTGACCTCACCTACTTGGCCTAGTCCAAATACGACAAATACCACCAAAACGATTATTCCCATCTAGAAATGTAAACGGTACTATAGAAAGGGTCTTTAGATAAGACTACCTTTACTTACCAATTGGTAACAGATCCACAAAAAAATTCCAAAAATGGCGTGGGAAAAGGATTTCACTCCACTTCCTTCAAACTACGTCCTCCTTCAAAAATACGTCCAACACCCAAATCCCACTTTAAAATGGTAGAGATAATAATCCCGAATAATATCGGATGGCTTTGTGCCAGTTAAGATTCTTGCAGAATCCTGATTCTCCAACCCAGATCTTTCATCCAACTTTTCGTACCACTCCGTAGTCGGAAGATAACTCCATCCACTACCCAGAACACCAAACGTCGTTAGCGACTTCCGTTAGGGAAATATTCGCGAACAACAAATATATAAAAGTCCCAGTAACTATAACCGACCAAATTAGGCGCTAATCTATTTAACGTCTAACAACTAACACTAAAATCTAAAAACCAAATATATACCCTCCCCGTATATCCATCAAATTGACAGAAAAAGAAAAATAGGACATCGATGGGTTAAAAATTAAGACTATCCCTAGTTGTTTGTATGTGGAACCACAACACAACCCCACCTAGCATTGCAACTCCCATGTTAAGAAGTGGGGATACAGTTACTAGCGCCACTCGTGACTGGCCGCATAACCATTTGAAGGTTGGCGGTAAAATTTAAAAGGTCTTCAATTAATTATATAGCGGTTTGAGATATTTGAGGTTAAAAACACGAGGTGATTTCGAAAATATTCTTTATTATTACTGGGAATTGATATTTGAATGACAGAAAAAATATTTAAAATGAAACCAGCTCCTGTTGTCAACCTCAAAATCTAAACCATTTCGGAGTTATTGGATCATAAATACTTTATAGAATGGGGCATTAAAACAAAGGTAATTTATCTTATCTATATTTTATTAAATTGTTCATAGGTAAAAGAAAAATTAATATCAATTAAATAAAAATACAATTATTATATATTTGTTTAGTGGTTTTAACATTTTCATACAAAATTAGAGTAAAATTGTGTGGATATAAAATACAATAATAAAAAATACACTATTGCTTCTAAGAACTTGCTTACAGCTTACATAAATATTTTGATTCAATTAGTCAGCTAGACTGAGAATAATAAAAGAATAAAAGCTTAGTCATTTAATATAAAGGTTCTTAATTTGAGTATATTCCAGATGTATTGGCTTATCACCATAGCTTTCTCATTTGTAATATTTTGCAAAGCATTAATTAAAGCATCTACATTCTGTAAACAAGATATATTGCCCTTCATCACAGTATTTATGGGACACTCAAAACCAACATGTAGAAGTTTTTCCTTTTCTTGATTGTTACATATAGAGCAAACTAATTTCGGGTCAATAAAATAGACAATACCATTAAACGTAAATTTAATTTTATAATCATTAGCCATACGTAGTTGAGCCAGGGTGCGGGTGACTTGTATAGGTAACTTTTTTGGTAAATACAGACTTGGTGCTTCAGAAATATCAAAAATACTATATAAAGACATATGAAAATACCTAGACACAAGATTGACATCCACTTTGTGAAAATGTGTGTAATATTTATCTAAAACGTCTTTCTTTAAAACAGAAAAGTTGAATGATGAAAAATTATTCCAGTAATCGAATACATTCAAATCAATGGAAAACTGTCTTACTTGCCTTGACCAATTGTAGTTGATATCGCAAGACTCAATTAGTTTTATTTTAATTGTTGGTTATAACACAGCTTTGGATAACGGTCGTTTTCTATCTGAGACAATTTATGCAATATTATATATAAAACAAACAGAAAACAAATAACATATGATATAAAGTCAAAATATTACAATTTAATTAGCTAATTATATAGACATATATTATTATTGAGAAATTCTAATTTTTGGAGTTATTTTTTAATTTTCTTGCTCTTCTACCAATTGTGGGTTTTCAACTTGATCGGATCTTTTTTGTTGTAATTGTTTAGCTATATATGCTATTAATAAAGTTATTATTATTATTATTTTTACACCAGAAGTACAAACAAAATCTAACTATAAATTTACATAATTTTGAACCAGTATCCGAATGTATTTTGCAATTAACAGGTACAAAATTTAAATATGTCAAAAGTTGTCTAACTAAAGTAGCATGTATATTGGTTAAATGACACACTCACGGGATTGTATAAAATAGCATTGCCAGTGATTCTGATACTAAATATGTCATATATGTTCCAGGTACAGTCATTTGCGAGTTCTGATAAGTTCTAGCTGTAATAAAATCTAAATTGCCATCATTTTCTCTAAACAAAAAATTGGCTTCGCTATCATTCCAATTGAGACTTTTCAAAATTTTCTTAGCCACATATCCCGCAATGTATGTAACTGTACATTTTCCCACTGGAGTTCTCTTAAAATTTGAGATTCTTGAAGGTAAATCCAAATTTATATGTGGTTCAAGAAGAGTAGTACATCCAGAAACATACTCACCACTTAGAAAAAACCGAGAAACCGAAGATTGTCCAAAGCCCCCTCACTCACATTCTCTTCACAATTAGAGTATGGTGAATGTGATGACAGAAAGTTGTTAATTAGAAGAGCTTTAAAAGTTGTAGCAATATTTGACACACTAGGAGAGGTATCTCTTATACTGTAACTTCTAATAATCTATTAAAAATAAAGCCGGAATCGCTGTTCTCTTCACACCTCTTTTTCCTATTTTAACTTTAACTTCATCACTGAAATGTCTTTCGCAAACACGCACATTTTTGTAAATAGCTTCTGCAGTCATGTTACTTTGTATTACATTTAACCTCGTTTGTAACATATTCAATTCGTTTTTGGGATTCAAGAAACGATACTGACTACTGGTGGTGTCAGTACATCCTAGGACGCTGCATTTTTTTTGTTCTTGTAGGTGATGGTTTCCATCTTTATACACAAAGAAGGAATTAAAAAATGTATTAAAAATAATAAATTTTAAAAGCAAAGAACAGAACACAACATGCAAACAATAAACAATGGCCGAACCAAAATACAAACAGCACCAAAAAAGTCAACTTCATATGCAGCGTTCGCGCATCAGAAGAGTTTATCTGATTGGTGTTATTGCCTTAAAAATTTACATGACAGTTGGTAGCGCCAATAACATGCTGCGATATGCATCACTGTAGCCGTAGCTTATTCGATTGCAGCGCCGCTCGTGACTGGCCGCATCGTAACTTCATCCCAATTTATCATATCCCAGTTGCAATGCTAAGTGGGGTTGTGTTGTGTGTGGAACTTAAAACCAAAACCACAGAATCTAGTTCATCCCAAGCCACTACATAACCCATATCTGACTCCAATGTAGCGGTTAAGTAGCATACTATGTTCTACTTGACACGTTAGCCTCGTAAAACGTTTCTACTACACCCAAAAGACCAACTAAAATTCCCATCCCACAAAGCCAAAGCTAAAACCACTCTCTTCATTCCTTCCACATAACAAAAAAAGGTGTTACCCCTTTCCAACAATCTAGAAAAATCAACATTTTAAAGTTTAAACCATCGCCCAACCGGATATGACATTCAAAACAATCGCAAGGTCATCGATCTTTACGCTCCAAGTTCACTAACAACCACAGATCGGTATGCTAATTCATCAAAATCAAGTCCACAGACTAATCCATTTCATTCGTAGAACCATCACTGTTTACCAAACCCTATTAGATAAAAACGAAGAAGACTCGCCCAAAAATAGTTGACATATGATAAACAAAGTTTAATACACTCAAGTACCTTGTATTCCATAAATTATGTGATCGATACCAATTAACTGAACTATCCCCGCATAATATCATAAAATAAGCCCACTTTAAGATATTTAGTAAGCACACAGGTATGTAAATCGTACAATTACGTCTAGAATACAACAGGTTACTTTTAATTTCCCAGTGGTGTTAACTTGAATTTGTACCAATGATGTCCTTACAACATCTAAAGACACGAGCATTACTTATTCTTTACCAAAGCTCAAAACGGTTTCGCTTACTTTAAACTTGCTATCAAAATAGTTATTGGAGATACTGCTGATTAATTACCATAACACTATTTCTGTAGTCCCTTGACCTGACAATGAAGGTATCATCCAATGGCGTACGCAAAAATTAAAAATAATACAAAATTAGTAAAATGATGAAGAAAGAAAAAGAACTACAATACTAATGAAATCCTCGAAATATTTTAATAATTCAATACTATATATACAAAAAAAAACGGAACGTTACACTTTGGCGGAGTTTTTAGTTGGTTTTTTATAATATTTGGACTTGAAATAATTCACCAAATTATTTAAATTTTTTATTTTATTGCGCGATTGCAGTTTTAAGACTGTGTATTTTTTTAGCAATGTTTGATACTTTTGTTTATAACTACTATTATCTGAAATTTCAGAAGCATTGTGAGAAAACATTGGCCCTTTATCAAACAATGAGTGACAATCAATTTCAGGTTGTACTGTAGCTAACGTTTTAGGCTGAGGACAAATTACATTTTTCTCATCAATTGTTTCTAAATTTAAAGTTGGAACTGCAGTTTTTTTCAATTTTCGGCGCAAAGGCAAACCTGGATTCAAAAAAATAAAGAAAGTAATATACCATTTTTTTTATAAATAATATATTTTTTTACCTAAAAGCTCATTTTGAAGGTCCCGTTCATAATCATTTTTAGTAAAGTGATTAGAGCACACCGAACCGTTTTTGGGATTGAATGTTCTGACATTATATTGCAGCGACGAATCCACTCTTTTTGGATAGTACAAGATACTAAATCTCTTGCAAGAGGGAAGCAATGGAAAATGACATCTTTATTGCCAACTTTCTTCAAGTCCATTTGATTATTTTCACAACACGATACAGCACAGTAACGTCCAGGCATCTTTATTATTTCTTGAAAAACTTAAAATATTTAATTAAGTATTAAAATTTGTTTTAAAATCTATAAAAAGATATACTTACAAAGTAAATAAAGGTAAAGTAACCTCTTCACTAAATATTCTTAACAAACACGATAAAAATCAATGTCCTAAAACACTTAAACACTATGTTACAGTTTTTCAAAAATTATAAATTAAAACACTAAAATTAGATAGATACATTCCTCTGTGCACAATCACACAATATGTATAAACAGAAACAGACGACTAGAATCAGAGATAAGATACTAGAATCCTACCAGCGGCGGAATCAAACGGCGACGTGAACCGGCTGTGACGTAAAAACAGCGTAGTAGGGGCACGGAACATAAAAACAATCGGAAGGGTCTCTTGCCATAGAACAATAAGTACGCGCAGCTTTGGTGCGCAGTGACAGCCTGTCGAAAATAGGATCACATCTCGACGTTGCTAGATTGTTGTTTACTTGTTTGTGTTCATAGGAAGCTGTTGCCAGATATACGCCATTATTACTGTTTGTTAGATTGTTAGTTGTTTATTTTTCATTGTTTTTTATTATAGTTATTCTTCAGTCATTTTAGTATAATTGTTTAATAGTGTTTAAGTTCATAGACATAATGATTTGTTCTGCAAAAAATTGTAATTTCAATAGCAGAAATTGCAATTACAGTTTTTTCCGATTTCCTGTTGATGTGAGAAGGTAAGCCATAATGATATTCTATTTAAAATGTTGTTAGATAGTTTTGGTTTTTTTGTTATCTATATGTTTTAAGGGAATACTATTAATTAACTTAAAAGTTGCTTATTAAGGATACTTGTCAAATATAAATATACTTTTGCATTTTCAAAATAAATATGATATATCATCATTGGTTGTCGAGTTAATATGATGAACATGGTTGAAAAACTACCAAGAATTATTTAGTTACAAGGAAATAATAAAATTTATATATATATATATATATATATATATATATATTCTTTAATTTAATTTCACTCCAGTAGTCTTTCGGTTTTTGTTGATTATAATAGTGGTGTATTTTATTTTAGAGCTACTTCATGGGCAATTGCTGCTGGTAGAGATGATTTGTTGGGCATAGTTGCAGAGCTTTGCAATGGAAGTCATCGTTTATGTGAAAGTCATTTTGATAATCACACAATTCAGGTAGTGAATTGTAGGAAGCGACTTTTACCAAATGTTCAGCCCACAATATTTCCAATGCTTGAAGGCTCATCATCAAGTAGTGACCACAGTTATTGCAGAAACGTAACAGTTACCCCCTTAGGTAAGTATATAGTGAGCAAAAAAATCACTATATCAAATATATTATACATTGGCTGGTAACAGTAAAATATACTTCTATTAAATAAACAGTCATACAGTAGACAAACTTCAGTTCTTGAAATCCCTGTTTTCAGCCATAAAATACAACACACTATTTTTTCACAATTCTGATTGGCTGAAAAACTAATTTATTTTCAGAGCCAGTGATAAGTACTTCTGTCTCCGAAAAAATCAACATTATTCAAAACATCACACTAGAAAGAGGTGAGGAGTATGCAACATGAGTGTTATTTTATTTTTAAAATTACTGCACATTTATGAACTATGTATATATAACTCACATGTATTTTGCAGCTGATTTGACAAAAAATGTGGAAGTAGTACGAGTGGATGTTTCTGAAGTAGAAGCTAGGCATGGAACACCGAAGTTGTCACCAAGTTTGTCAACCCAAACAAGCAATATACTTTCAGCTCAAACACCCAGAAAAGCCAAGCTTAAAAACTTGATAAAAGCGGTTCATAATGATAATGCATATTTAAAGAGGAGGGTTGAAGAATATAAAACTCAACTTAATGATGTCAAAGAAAATACTTTGGCAAACATTACACTGGTAGAGTATCAGCAATTGACTAAAAAATTTGTCCACAATGAGAACTTGGCAAATTTTATAAATGTCCAAGTATGTGAAAATAGCAAGAAACCAAAAGGTAGAAGATATTCTATGGAATATAAAAATGAATGCTTGGCCATGTATTTCATGTCGCCAAAACTTTATAAAAATATTTTGACAAAAAAATTTTGTTTGCCTTCCTACAGACAATTAACAAAGTTTATACAACACATAAAAATGACAACAGGCTTGAACTCTCTAATACTAAACATGCTAAAGACAAAAGCAGAAAATTTTACTGCAAGGAATAAAATGTGTATTTTATGTGTAGATGAGATTGCCATTAAAGCTAATTTGTTTTACAACATAGGTAATGATGAAATTGTAGGGTTTGAGGATTTAGGTGGAAATAGCAGAATTTTCAAACCAGCCATGAATGCCACAGTTTTTATGGTCCGAGGAATAGAAAAGAAATGGAAACAACCAATTTGTTACTACCTGCACCAGTCAGTGTGTCCAGTTGAAGCACTAAAAACAATTGTTTTCCAAATAATTTCTAATTTAAAAAATATTGGATTAAAAGTTTGTGCTCTGGTAAGTGACATGGGATCCAATTATACCAGTTTGTCAAGAACGCTAGGAGTTACATCTAGCAACCCATTTTTTTATGTAAATAGTGATAAGATTATATATTATTTTGATCCACCACATTTGATTAAAGCTACAAGAAATAATTTAAAAAATCATATTTTCCTGTTTGAAGATAAAACAACCTCATGGGATCATGTTGTCAAATTTTATAATCTTGATAAGCAATATCAGATAAGAGCAGCTCCAAAACTTACTGACTCTCATGTATATCCTAATAACTTCGAAAAGATGAAAGTTAAATTAGCCACACAGGTACTTAGTGAATCTGTTGCTGTTGGTATTAGTTTGTACGTAAGGTTTGGAGTGCTACCTGCTGCTGCTGTAGGAATAGCAGAATTTATAGACCTGCTAGATAAATTATTTGATTTATTAAATTCTTCACAAACGTCACAAGCAAAAAAATACAACAGAGCTTTTAAAGGTTTGCCATATCAAAATGAACTTCTAGATAAATGTTTAAAATTATTTCTAAATCTAAAAGTTTACAATAAGATGGGGGCAGAAGTAACAAATAAATTATCTTTCGTTAAATGTTGGCAAATTAGTATCAAGGGACTGTTGGCTTTGTGGGATCTGCTAAAACAAGAAAAATTTGAATATGTGTTCACTAGACGGTTAAATCAAGACTGTGTAGAAAACTATTTTGGTAAAATTCGGTCTCAAAATGGCTCTTCTGTAAATCCCACACCTATCCAATTTATCAGAGCCTTTAAAAAATTATTATGTCTAGATCTTTTAAATTCAGGGGCTGAAAATTGTGAAGGAGATCAGGATAAAATTTTATTCAAACTTGCTGATTTGCCAACACAAATAGAAAACCAGCAAGTAGGACCCCATCAACTTAAAATAGACAGAGACTATCAGAATTGTGATTTACTGAAAAAAAATTTTACACGATATGTCTGTGGGTATTTAATTAATAAATGCCTACAAAAGCATACTTGTGATATTTGTGAAGAATTTTCCAGAAATCATAGAGATGTAGATGATAGCAGTACATTTTGTTATTTAAAGGCATATGAGAATACTACCTTAAAGCCCTTTGGAAATCTCAGAATGCCGGCTGATACCTTCCTTGATTTTATACTCAAACTGGAATCTGAATTTGAAAATAATTTTGGAATTCTTGCTACTTCTTCAAATGTGTTGGATAATTTGATTGTAACTTTTCAAAAACATAATTTTATTCATCCATGTACTTCCTTTCCTTTTGATTTTCTCTTAAGGTTGTATGGAAGACTAAAATTGTTTTATGCGGTGAAGTATGTAAACCGTAATTTTAAAAGCCCTATTAGCACACCTACAGTTAGTAATGGTAGTAAGAGAATGAAAAAGAATAAATTAATTATCTGGAAACATCAATAATTCTAAAGTAAAAAAATGTATCCATGTTTAAAACATTTATATTGTATATTATCGATATTATAAATTAATAAAGAATTAAAAAGGATTTTGCTGAATTTTATTTCTTGTGACATAATTATTCACGTACAATGGAGTGAACAATTTTGTACATTAGTGTTTGGTAAGTCTTAGCTACGTATGAAAATCATTATTCTGTATTAAGATTTGGAGACAATGCCTGTAACATCAACAGAAAAATCATCTCGGATGTAATTTTAACACTCAATATACAACTGTAGAACATCCAGTGAAAGAAAATAAAAAACATTTAGAATGCAAGTACTGCTGATAATGTTAGCAGCCACTACATTTATATCTACAACAAACGTATGTTGCTTATATCATTGGTACGTTTATTATTTTTTAAGAATATAGATTTTCTAACAATTAAAGACGCACGTAGCACTATAAAAAAATCTGAAAATATAAACTGATTGTATTTATTAACCATAAAATAAACAAAGAATTATGAACTTTTATTGGAATTAAATACAAATATTTAACTTGCAGTCTAAAAATTCTTCATAATAATAATTTTGCTGTTTAAAAATTTGCGATCTACTAAAGTTTGTTGCTTTCTAACATACTGTCCTTTATGGCCCCATGTTAAAATCCTATTTGTTCACACTCATCTCCTCGTATGTATATTACTTATATACCTACATTAGCCATAATATAAAAATATTCAGAAACCGAAATGACCTTGATAAAATCCTACAAGAACATAGCGAGTTTCAAGATCTAAAACCATACCTGTTCATTTCTCAACTGTTAAATCTATTAAAGCCGGCTCTGATTTTAGGATCACAAATTTGATGCGTCATTTAAATTTCTGTCTGAAATAGATCAAAAGAGCCGACGGAGAGAGACCCTTCCGATTGTTTTATGTTCCGTGGTAGGGGTTCAACACTTGTCTCTAATGATACTCTTACGAGGATAAGCTATCCTATTATGTACATAATCATTGGATGTTTCCGATGGATTTAACATTTGTAGGTTAGAATAGAGTATTATTTGTGTGATTTGTGCAGTGTTAAGTCGAGATGGAGGCAATTTTAATTAATAAAATAAATTCTTCAAGCAGTAACCCCAGTAGGTAGTAGCAGCCGACGTGTTCGAGAAAACAAAATTTGAAAATTTTAATCTAACCATTAACCAAGTTAATTCCAACTGTCAACAAAATAACTAGTTCGTTTCTAATCTACAATCCATCGAGTTCATCTTCATAGATTCACGTCACTGACATAAAGCGCATATTTTCAGTCCCTAAAATACTGATGAATTTACGAACTCGCTTTCAGATATTATTTGTCAATTAATATCATCTTGTGACGAGTCGAATTCCGAAGAGCTCATATTTATACTTATGTGCTTTAAAGTCGAAAACTAAGAAGACCTGCGAAAACTTTGTGAATATATTTGTTGGATTTTGGACTATTTTGGAGGTTATTTTGTACAAACCGGTTCTCAACTCGCGAAAAATGACTGTTTAAGTTAACTGAAGCTAAAACATGAAGCTTGATTAAACTGCTATTAAACGTAAAGGTGCAATTGGGAATATTATTGTATTATTTAATATTTAACATTTAGTAAAATTTAATTTAATATTTAACATTTAGTTAGAGTGACTATTTGTAGTGAAAGTTGCAAACATTTAGGAATTTATAATTTTTCAGTTAAGAGGGCCCTCCGCGCAGGTGTATAAACCTTAAAACTTACACAAAACTTGTTACTTATCTAGTAATTTTTTGGTTCAAAATATTTACGATAGATGTCGCTAGTAGTACCGAATCGGCTTTTATTTATGCAACTTATTTTCTCTCTCTCTTTTTGTATTTCCACTCTTGGCCGTATAGGTATAAAGCTCAGATTAATACATTATAAACTTCAGTTTTTTTACCCAATCTACGGACCTACCCTCATTCCAAAAATAATTGAAACCACATAACTAGTACCTACTGATAAGATAAGAAAACAGATTGAAGGGAAAAATAAATAAAGCTCAAATATTTCAACCACAGATCACCTACCAAGTCTATGACGAAGAAGCGCTATTGCCATTTCTAGAGTAGGTAGACGAAATTAATTTTTTAGTCTTCCTTTGTTTTACAATATTTTTCAAATCAACAACTAACACTATTACTAAGACATCCTTTAATAATAATTATTTGGGTTCTTATTTTCTTTCATTGTCTTAAATGCTTATATAATCAATTAAATTGTAAGGTAATTTCGACTAGGTATATTGACAAGACAAAGTTACCTACAAAAAACATTTATGCTTCGAAATTTTTTAAAATGTAATGTTACCTACCTCATTCATTAATTTTATTCAACAATTATTATTACTTATGGCAAGCTAAAAACTAGATAACCATCCTCATCTCTTTTTATCGTCATAATGGAGAGGATTATTAAATTGTAAGGATTTCTAGGGATAATTTTTACATTTGGCATCGAAGCTTTAGAATCCAAAAGAGCCAAGTAAAATCGTAAAATACAGAATGCTGCATTCACAACCGCTGTTGCCATGTTATACGAAAATCCTCAAACAAGGAGAAAATTTTTGTATTAGTGTATTAGTCATAAGGCAAATTGTGATTAATTTTTGGGTTTCCAAAATAGAAATTTATCAGGTAAGTATGTGCTTATATTTTGTTATTGTTTCATTTCAGATAATTGTAGGTTTTTCATTATTATTTTCTCGTTACAATAACTAGGTAAGTAAATTCAACATTATTTTTATAGTTGTGGCAACTATGTAAATTCTAAACATTTACGTTTTCATGTGCAAAAAACGAACAAATTCGACTGGGTAGGGGTAGCGTGTGTTTTTAGCCAGGGGCAATCGGGCAATTAAATATAACCAGAATATAACCAAAGAATACACCAAAATAACTAATAGTCACCACACAACGGGATTGTGTTGTGCTAATAGTAGCAGATGTTACTTTGTTGTGTATGTCTGCGATAATATAGATCTATATATACAGGAAATTGAGATAGATAGAAAAATATGGGCCGAAAAAATGAGTCTGAAACTGAAGCAATTCTATACAGAACGTATAGCTCCTGAAATAATCAGAAATCAAATGGGAAAAGGACAGAAATGCATTGACCCCCTTATATCAAGCAAGCAATATCAGAATATGAGAAAAAGAAGTCTGGCAAGACAGAATCCAGAAAATTAGTGCAAATATATGGATGCCGCTGATACTAATGCGTAAGTGTAAGACATTTTTTTTTCTCACCCTGTTATTCTTAAAATAGTTTTCGTTTCAAGTAAAATAAATTAAATCATGGGTACACCCTAACATTTCAGAAATGCATTTCTCGACAATTATCTGAAATAGATAAGTAAAATATCATATTGTCACGTAGCCTTCGAGGTCACGAAAGGGGAAAGAAAGGTTTTAAGAACGATTTGGGTTTTAGTTGCTAGAAGATAACTAAAGTGTTCACTTGAGTCGGATAAATTTAAATATATAAAATATAGTGTGTATTGTGGTGCATGTCAGAAATTAAATAGGTGAGTCTACCTCACAGAGTAATTCATTTTTGCCTGTTATTTGATATTTGAATTTAAAAGATATTTTATCACATAGGGTATGTATATTTGCTAATTATTTTTAATAATAACTTTGTTTAAAGTTCTTTAATATTCAACGTTATCAAGAACATTAATTTATTGTTGCATTTCCTATTCATCCAATCCTACTGTACTGTGGAGAGTTTGTGCCACTTGCAGTTTAACTCACATACCTATACTGTATTGTGGAGAGTTTGCGCCACTTGCGGTTTGTCCATTCCTGATACAGGGTGACTTCTCACGTCACCTTTATCTCCTTCCACCCCCCTGTATTGTGGAGAGCTTGAGCCACTTGCAGTGTAACCTTATTTAGCTGTACTGTGGAGAGTTTGTGCCACTTGCAGTCTAACTCATATACCTATACTGTACTGTGGAGAGTTTGCGCCACTTGCGGTTTGTCCATTCCTGATACAGGGTGACTTCTCACGTCACCCATATCTCCTTCCACCCCCCTGTATTGTAGAGAGCTTGAGCCACTTGCAGTGTAACCTTATTTAGCTGTACTGTGGAGAGTTTGTGCCACTTGCAGTCTAACTCATATACCTATACTGTACTGTGGAGAGTTTGCGCCACTTGCGGTTTGTCCATTCCTGATACAGGGTGACTTCTCACGTCACCCATATCTCCTTCCACCCCCCTGTATTGTGGAGAGCTTGAGCCACTTGCAGTGTAACCTTATTTAGCTGTACTGTGGAGAGTTTGTGCCACTTGCAGTGTTTTATTATTTTGCTGTACTGTGGAGAGTTTGTGCCACTTGCAGTGTATTATTATTTTGCTGTACTGTGGAGAGTTTGTGCCACTTGCAGTGTTTTATTATTTTGCTGTACTGTGTGGAGAGTTTGTGCCACTTGCAGTGTATTATTATTTTGCTGTACTGTGGAGAGTTTGTGCCACTTGCAGTGTATTATTATTTTGCTGTACTGTGGAGAGTTTGTGCCACTTGCAGTGTATTATTATTTTGCTGTACTGTGGAGAGTTTGTGCCACTTGCAGTAGTTATAATATTGTTTGTGGAGAGTTTGTGCCACATATTCCTTACATGCATTGGGGAGAGTTTGCGCCCCTTGCACCTTTCCTAATAACCCTAAATATTTACTATTAGGCATTTATTTTTGATCAAGTGAAGTTTTAACTTTACTTTAGTACTGATATGCATAGTCACAGTTCAAACACATAAGATGCACCTTGTATATTATTAATACTTTCATTAATTTTGTGGATTTCAACTATACTAATCGTTAGTTAAATAATTAATCATTATTTATGGCAAATTGAATTCTCAGAGTGTTTTTCTATCTAATTCCAGGTACGTCATCTCGGTTGTTCAACCTACTTGGACCATGTCCACATGGACTGTTCAATTAAATCCAGGCATCACGTCCAGTGTCTTGTAAATAGTTAATTTCAACATTTAGATTTGTTTTATTATCTATATTATAAACAATATAATGTAAGTACACAGTAAGTAATTAAAAGTTAAATTCTAATTAAATATATCAATCTTTACAAATCACTCATTCTCCTCAAGTCAAGTTTTTTTATTCCTTACAATTTATCAGAAGTGGGATAGAGATGACCTGGATTTATTAATTCAATGACATAAAGTTACAATGCCGAGATGACACTATTTTTTTTTAAATGTTATTCTAGCTTTGTGTCCCTTTTTTTTTAATTAAATATTCATTTACCGTATTTCTACCATAAATCACAAAAGTATTAATAATCAACTGAAATGGGTCCCCAACGACGCAATAAAATACCGCTACCAATTGAGACCCAAGAGGCTTCGGGCTTCGGGTTCGAGTGAATCTGTTACCCCAAGAAGAAACCGTATTGATTCTTTGACACCGAATGACTATTGAACGATTGACCACTGTAATGACCACTTTTCTCGAAAATACTGCCGAACGAGAACGGCCTAGCAAGACGGTCCGAGGGGATGTGGTACCGTACCTGTATTTGACCTCGAGGATAGGGTGCAATCGATTTCGGTTTGGCTTCAAAAGGTCGATGAACTTCGTGATATTTTTCGATGTTTAGGGGAAGCCACTATCTATTACGCTACTACAAAGTTCCGAAGGTTGGCAATGGTTTGGTATAAGAGTTTGCTAATGTGTCAAGTCCAAGGCACCTCAGCTTTTAAGTTTTTTTTTGTTTTTTTTTGCTCTTGGCTGCTCTGTTTATGTGAAGAGATTAGTTGCCCTTATTATGCTTAATAATATTTCCACAATATTCTCCTCAGAGAAATCCTTCCTTGGGTACTATAGCCCTAGAATCTTATGTCTCCAATGAGTGGTATTCTCTAAGACAATTTCATATGCAGAGGCCGGGCATCTCGGGACAAGCTGTGCAGTGGTACACAGTATCTTTCCGTATTTTTTGTCCATAGCTCAAACCCTACATTTTATTTTCTAAGCGTTTGTCCAAGTTAATTGAGAATTTCGATTTCTACAGGTAAATGGTTTACATTTACAGGTACATCTGCTTATTGCGACTGTTTTGGCAATAGTTTTTCTAATACGGACATTCGAAAGTTGTAAAATATCATTTTCTAACCAGAGTACTTATTATAAAGTTTATGGGCATTGTGCAAATACAACTGGATCACATGTATTATAATTTTCTAATATCAACGTAACGTTCGGCGTGCCGTTGGATAATAAGCCATCATTTGATCACGAATGCCTTATGTCTATTCCACTATTTATTATACTTGACTTTTGCTTTTAGTTACCACTTCATTTTTTTTTATTCAGTAGATATGTCTAAGACGTCTCTTTTATCGGTCCACTTGCCAATCATCATATTGCAGTTATACATAGCTTTGGTCTCACCTTTTCTTAATTTTGTAGCTACAACGTTTTTGGGGAAATCTTTTCGGCTTTTCTGAGAGTACCTGTACAAAAGGTATTTGATCAAGCAACTTTTTTTTTTGCCAATGAATAACTATTATAAAAGTTGTCCATGTATAAGCTATGTCCGTTATTCAGACATTCGCGCATCAGATACATCACTATCTTTTGTGCATGATCTTTTCCGCCAGTTATATCGCTCGAGCCAGTATGTACCATCATATCTAAAATTGTTCCGTCCCCTTCTATTACCATATACAACTTTATCCCATATTTCTGCCGCTTCTTTGGTAGATATTGCTTGAAGTAAAGTCCCCCCTTTTCACAAGACCATAGATTCATCCACTGACAAGTTTTTTTTGGGTAATATATTATCTTCATTTTATTAGTAAAATGATCCAGTATAGGCCTGATTTCGATCATCTGGGGACAGCTCATTGGTTTTAACTTCAGGAACATAGGGGCATCTCATTATTAGCAAGTAGCGATCCCTACCCATTAAATGTGAGAAACAGCTGGAGAATAGTCTTATGTTTTTTTTTTCTCAATAGTCCTGCAAGGTAGGTAACTTTAAAGTACCTGTATGTAAGGTAAGTCCAAAAAAAAAAATTTAACAGTACCGATATTGTCTAATCTTGCCATAGAGAAATTCTTGAGTAGTCACTTCTCGCACTGGTACATAAAACTTGTACTGCTTAATTGTTGATTTGCGAAATAATATACCTGATTTAATGATGGATTACGTTCACTTATGGCACGGCAAAATTTCTGGTTCATGCACGATGGTTCTCCTGTTCATTTTAGTCGAGTAGTTGGTCAATATACTCACAGTTCGTACGGGAATCGATGTATTCGAGGGCGAGGGCCAGTCAATTGGCCTGCAAGATTAATCGATTTCATTTCATGCCATTTTTGTTTTTAGGGCTACTTAAAATTGTCAGTATATGCTGCCCCAATACAAAATCGTATTCGGCTTTGGGAAATAATAAGTGTACCTAATTCTAATGTTCTGTTTTTGATCCGTATGTTCATCCTTAGCGGAACACGGTTATTTTCAAATTGCAGTATTGGTAATGGCTGGTTAAATCTAGTAGATATACCAACCCCGTTTGACTTAGGAGTGTAATCCAATGTATGTCGGGGCAGATAGCCCGGGAAGTAGTTGCTTCATCTTAGTTGCACGGTCACTGTTTTTGAAAAATATTTTTCAAAACTTAGTTGTAAAGCGTTGAATAACGTATATTCATTTTTCGATATCTAATTTATGCGCCTCTAAATTATTCAGTACTTAAATACTGATGGTTTGCGAACATCTGTTTTTACTTTTGCAGAAACTATTTTATTTTCTTCTGTAGGTAGAGTTTTATTTTGTCGAGTTTTTGACCTCGTTATAGCTAAGACGTGAAAATTATCTATGTACAAGTCTTTTAATTCATTTATGGATATCCTTGAAATACTGTCTGCATAATTTGAATTTCCTTCCATATACTGTATTTCAAAATTATATTCTTCTGTCTAGTCTAATTCTTGTGAGTCTTGAAGTGGGTTCTGTCATTGAGATAGATGTGTTTACTGCTTATGATCCGTTTTTACTATAAACTGTGAAGAACCATACAAGTAACTATTGAAGTCATTAATTCTCCAATGGATAGCTAACAATTCTTCCATAATTATAGGTTTGTTTATTTCACTTTTCTTAAAAGTTTGCGATGCATAAGATGTAGGTAAATCTATACCTTCGTATTTCTAAGAATTGCATGCAGACGCGTAATTTGAAGCATCTGTAGTCAGTATAAATTGTTTACTGAAATCAGGATATTTTAATAAAGGTGGCTCTATTGATGTTGTTTTTAATATTTGGGATAATTTTTCGGAGTCTTCCGACCACTCGAATTTTACATGTTTCCTGGTTAATTTTTCGAGAGGTATGCATATTTCAGCGAAGTTCCGAATGAAACGTCTGTAATCATTACAGAATGATACGAACCTTTTAGATTCTTCCAAGTTTTTGGGCATTGGATATTGTTCAATGACTGAATATTTTACTTTATAGGGGAGTACTCCCTCACTAGACAAAGTGTGCTCTAAATAAGTGTCTTCACGCCTGAAGAATTGGCAATTTTGTGGATTTAATTTTCGACACAGTAGTAAAGACAGGAGCCACAGCAGGGAATCATATGTCTACTGAAAGCTTGTATGGATAGTTTAGTTCATTGGTAAACATGTCAAAGATTTCTGAAATCCATTTTCAGTCCAGTCAAAAAAAATAACCAGTCAGGATGGGAACAGAACTAGTAGATATCTCGGGACGAGATGCTCGCAGGATGGCCGACTGTAAGACATTTTTTTTTCTCACCCTGTTATTCTTAAAATAGTTTTCGTTCCAAGTAAAATAAATTAAATCATGGGTACACCCTAACATTTCAGAAATGCATTTCTCGACAATTATCTGAAATAGATAAGTAAAATATCATATTGTCACGTAGCCTTCGAGGTCACGAAAGGGGAAAGAAAGGTTTTAAGAACGATTTGGGTTTTAGTTGCTAGAAGATAACTAAAGTGTTCACTTGAGTCGGATAAATTTAAATATATAAAATATAGTGTGTATTGTGGTGCATGTCAGAAATTAAATAGGTGAGTCTACCTCACAGAGTAATTCATTTTTGCCTGTTATTTGATATTTGAATTTAAAAGATATTTTATCACATAGGGTATGTATATTTGCTAATTATTTTTAATAATAACTTTGTTTAAAGTTCTTTAATATTCAACGTTATCAAGAACATTGATTTATTGTTGCATTTCCTATTCATCCAATCCTACTGTACTGTGGAGAGTTTGTGCCACTTGCAGTTTAACTCACATACCTATACTGTATTGTGGAGAGTTTGCGCCACTTGCGGTTTGTCCATTCCTGATACAGGGTGACTTCTCACGTCACCTTTATCTCCTTCCACCCCCCTGTATTGTGGAGAGCTTGGGCCACTTGCAGTGTAACCTTATTTAGCTGTACTGTGGAGAGTTTGTGCCACTTGCAGTCTAACTCATATACCTATACTGTACTGTGGAGAGTTTGCGCCACTTGCGGTTTGTCCATTCCTGATACAGGGTGACTTCTCACGTCACCCATATCTCCTTCCACCCCCCTGTATTGTAGAGAGCTTGAGCCACTTGCAGTGTAACCTTATTTAGCTGTACTGTGGAGAGTTTGTGCCACTTGCAGTCTAACTCATATACCTATACTGTACTGTGGAGAGTTTGCGCCACTTGCGGTTTGTCCATTCCTGATACAGGGTGACTTCTCACGTCACCCATATCTCCTTCCACCCCCCTGTATTGTGGAGAGCTTGAGCCACTTGCAGTGTAACCTTATTTAGCTGTACTGTGGAGAGTTTGTGCCACTTGCAGTGTATTATTATTTTGCTGTACTGTGGAGAGTTTGTGCCACTTGCAGTGTTTTATTATTTTGCTGTACTGTGTGGAGAGTTTGTGCCACTTGCAGTGTATTATTATTTTGCTGTACTGTGGAGAGTTTGTGCCACTTGCAGTGTATTATTATTTTGCTGTACTGTGGAGAGTTTGTGCCACTTGCAGTAGTTATAATATTGTTTGTGGAGAGTTTGTGCCACATATTCCTTACATGCATTGGGGAGAGTTTGCGCCCCTTGCACCTTTCCTAATAACCCTAAATATTTACTATTAGGCATTTATTTTTGATCAAGTGAAGTTTTAACTTTACTTTAGTACTGATATGCATAGTCACAGTTCAAACACATAAGATGCACCTTGTATATTATTAATACTTTCATTAATTTTGTGGATTTCAACTATACTAATCGTTAGTTAAATAATTAATCATTATTTATGGCAAATTGAATACTCAGAGTGTTTTTCTATCTAATTCCAGGTACGTCATCTCGGTTGTTCAACCTACTTGGACCATGTCCACATGGACTGTTCAATTAAATCCAGGCATCACGTCCAGTGTCTTGTAAATAGTTAATTTCAACATTTAGATTTGTTTTATTATCTATATTATAAACAATATAATGTAAGTACACAGTAAGTAATTAAAAGTTAAATTCTAATTAAATATATCAATCTTTACAAATCACTCATTCTCCTCAAGTCAAGTTTTTTTATTCCTTACATAAGTAAAAACACTAATAAGACTTGTTTACAAAAATCTAATTTCTTTTCATTTTCAGAACTGACAAGTGACAGGTCCAAATAATTTTCATATAGCAGTGTTCGCTATAACTATCAATCTTATCTCTGATAACTATTCAGTGAGTTAAAAAATGTCAAAACCTATTTAGAAGAAACATCTAATCTTTATATTTCATTTACAGTTCTGATTATGTAATTAAAACGAAGCCTGATGTAACTTCCCGCACAGGTCCAAATAATAATCCATATAGCAGTGTTCGCTATAACTATTCAGTAAGTAAAAAAATGTCAACACCTATTTAGAAGAAACATCATATTTTTTTTTTCATTTACAGTTCTGATAAAATGGACTGTTTAAAACTTTTGCTGAAATGAGTTGGAAATAATTTTGTTAGTAAAAATATTTATTTAGAGTATTTAGAATTAAATTGAATAGATGAGGCTTTTACTTGATGAAGATCCATACTACTGATGAAATAAAACAAATTGATTTGTTTAAATCTTCATTATTTATTTTGAACTGACGTTCAAATTAAAATTAGTGACGCGTTTCGCTGTGTAGCGCTGTGTAGCGAAACGCGTCACTAATTTTAATTTGAACGTCAGTTCAAAATAAATAATGAAGATTTAAACAAATCAATTTGTTTTATTTCATCAGTAGAATTAAATTGTTTTTTTTTCAGTCTTTATAACTATATGTCTCTGCTATATGGATCAAGACTTCAGTATATCGATGGGTGTCACCACCCCTTTGTGAGTGTAGAATCGTAAAAAATAGATAATTTTATAAACTTTTTATTTTCTTTTTGTTCTGAGGACTGGGGAGAAATGGTAGAGAAAAATGGAAGATGAACTTCAGTTGCTATGTACTAATAAATATGAAGACAAATACATTAAACATAATGTAATAATAATTTTATTTATTTTTATAGAATATTTTTGATTTGTTTCTTTTCAATAAAAACATACATACACCTATTTTTGCTGTGATTTTTTTTGAATAATTAATAAGGATCATTGTAAAAGCAGACATGTCTGTTTATTGCTATAATAAACATTTTTATAGTTTACCTAATTAATTAGCATTTCTTTCTGTATTATAATTAATATAAAAACTTCTCTGTACTTCAAATTTGTAATACTACAATTAAACAAAAAGATTGCCTAAATCATTTCTTTTTGTTTTCAATCAAAGATGACATTTTTGGTATAATTTACTTGAATAATTAAGATTAAGAAGAGTCAATGGAAAAACAGGCATGTTCGTTCATTACAAACTGGAGGAAAACTGCAAAAAGTATTTATAATAACATTTCGATACATCACCTGGAAAAATTGAAGATCAAAAATATATAACATTTTTATTCCTGTGTTTCGAAAATAAAAGATTACAACAGTATAGAATAGAATACGAAATGTCTATTTTGGTCAATTAGTAGAAGTCATTTATTACTAATATTAGCAATGTAGTTTTTCTCACTAACTCGGGTGGCCGATGTATGTATGCTGATGCAGTCTATGGTTGTGTACAGGTCCCCGGAGGAACAAAAGGCTCCGATATGGGGATCAATAAATATAGGGCACTTTTTTGTGGGATCACTAGCAGTACTTAGTTAAAAATATTTGTGGTTTATTTCACACCTAAAGGCACTAAACACGTTACTTGTGATGGAGCACATGTGGAGTAAATATAAAGAGCATTTACGAAGCACACATTTACTTTTTCAGCATGAAGATTATTTTATTATAACCACTTACATATACTGACAAGCTATGCTATAAACATAAACAATAATAAATAATTTGAAATATTTTTACACAAAACCATCGTCATCTGTCATTGAAGTTCCATACAGCGTCATCCATCAAGACGGTGGAACGTCTGAACTAATGTTCGTTTCGAAAATTTTGTATGCAACAAATCTCAAAAAATACAATGATTTGAGATTTCATATTTTCAGAATGGAATTCTCTAGGCTTTCTTTTGGGGATCAGATCTTGGCGTTCAAATTGGTGACCACAAATTGTCAAAACTGTCAAAAACATACCATCACATAATGGCTAATATCTTTTTTATAACAATATAAAACTTAACCAAAATACCTGATCCCCAAGACAAAGGTCCAAGTTATATTGTGTTAAAATTTCAACACTTAATTTTACTGCGTTCTTTAGATTTGTTGTTTACAAAATGACCTAAATTTTGTTGCAACCCTGACTTGCCAACTGTTTTGAGCTGTCTAATTTAGGAGCGCGCTCTTAAGGCTTAAGACTTTTTTGAATTAAGTCTTGCAATAAGTACTAATACACTTTAATAAAATACCAAAAACCGGATATTGGCACCTCAAAAACAAAATACATACGTTGTTTATGTCATCTGTGGAACAGGTGTGACGTGGAATAATTTGTAGCTCAAAGGAAACGTTTGACACGGTACGGCAGTGCATAAAATACGAACAAAATTAAAAATTCATTTCATTAGATTTCGACAATTTGGAAGTCCAAAATATTTGATCCAATAGGTATCAAGGATTGCGTATTTCTTCAAAAACTTTTGTTAAGAAAAACCTTTATAATCCAAAGCAGAAATATGTTTTCGAGCAAGTAACTGATTTCTTTTTCTAAAGTCGGGAGATTTAAATATAATGAAGACCGCACAAAAAGTTTTGTGATTTTCTGTGATTTCGGCTTACCCTTTTAGTTTTTCTTTTTTTAATTCAAAAAGCAATTAGTACACTTTTTAGAGTAAGTGCTTTTATAACAAAACCTGGAATATTATTATATTGTTAGTTAAACAAAAATCAATGAATTATAATTTATCATCTTCATCACCCTCTCATTTCCTGTATTAAACACAGGTATGTAATTTCGAAGTTAGTCAGGTAGTTCTTTCGAAGAATTTGTAACAATTTATAGATGCGTTTTGTCTCTTGGTGGTCAGTCTAGAAGACATTCCAAACCAGTATAATCACATTCCAATAAATGGTGGCGTTCTAGAAATAATTTCTTTTTAAAATTCAGAGCATACATAAAAAAATATAATTGAAAATTCTACTACAAAAAAGTGGTCCGTTACGGGACACCCGGCAGATGTAAAACATAAAATAATAATAATTATTATTATTATTGCCAAGATTTTTGCCGCGATTAAATTAATGAAAATTGTATTTTATTTAATTAAAACTAGGTGTTATACAATTTTATATTAAATACATTTTTTATTTTTGTTCAATTTGAGGGGAGAGCACAACAGACTTATGATAACTAAAATATGAGACGTATACTTGTGATTTATAAAATTCCATACACTACCAATGTTAGATGTTGAAACATTTCGATCCGTGTTCATGTCAAGCTTGAGGTCATAATTTATTAAAAGAATACGGAATCTTCTCCAATTTTTTTAAGTCCAAACTTCCATAGTTCGAAATTTTTCAAGTCCTTGGGGTAGGACAATTTTCCAAGGAATTTATTTTTTATTTTTGTGGGTTCTCCAATTTTTAGAAACGTCCAAAAACGGATTGGGGTGAAATTTGTAAGTGTGGTTTTTTGGGGTTGAAATCCTCAAAATGGCCAATTTCGTGTATTAAACCACTTTTTGGATGGGGGTAGTTTTTAGGGGTAGGGGTGGTTTTTCATCCTTCCCGATTCCCTAGTGATATTTTATGTTTCCCTTTAAAAATGTCGAAAAATTTTCGCTCTGATGATGGTCATGCCGATTTTACTACCAAGGCGCACCAATAGATCTTTTACATCAATAAATATTAATGTAAGTATTTAAATTAACATCTATATTAAAAGAAAATGATATACATTTTGATGATTATACAGTGATATTTTCTTGGTTTTCGTTGATTATTGTTGAGTAGGATGGTTCCACAACCATAGAATTGATTGACGGTTTATTTAATGTTTTGTTGGTTTGGTAGTCTCTTGAATTCTTTCTACAATTTAAATTTTATTTTGAATTGCATCCTCATTTTTAAGTATGCAGCAATTTTTTATGGAATTTTCGACATCGTATTTGTACCGACACTACGGAATCTACAGGCATCCCTTCCATGAACATGGAGAAACTTCATCTCCCAAGTCATCGTTTAACAATATTGTAATATGTTCAATGTCATCTTGCATGTTGTTTACTTTCCAAATATTTTTCTCGATTTTTATTGCATGGTTGATGTAACTTTCTCAATGCCTATTGTTCTGTACTTGAGTTCTTAGAGAACACGTATTTCTATTGGGTTCAGCTCACAGTGATAAGGCCGAAGTCTTAAGATGTGAACATCGACGCGGTATTGTTCGTCTCTGTGATCCATGTATTATTCAGCAACTCAATTTTGTATTGTTTTTGAATGAATTAGCAGTTTACATTTTATTTCATTTTCATTCTTCAAGTAATCTTCTTCAGCATAAAAAATATCCTGTTCTTACATCCTCTCCTGAAATTGCTGTTTCATCCAAAAATGTTTGGGAAAGCTTAGTTTTCTAGAATGATAAGATGCATTGTTCATAACAATCACACATTATTTTTATTTTTGGGAGATTCGGCATTAAAGTGTCTTCAAACCGTTTCTCAAATAGATCTTCAGTATACCTTTTGTAGCAAGAAATGTAATGTCAGACCTTCAACAAATCCGTCTTTGTTTCCTGCATGGAGTAAAACAAATCTTCTGCCTTTTCTGCTCGGAAATTTGAGCCCGTAGCAAATCCATTTACATGATGATTTTTTTATTGTTGTATCTTGCTATAGTGCATTAGTAATTTAGTATTAACCCACGAGGGTTAGCAAAGGGACTGGAAACACCCCTTTGCGGTAACAGCTCCAACGTAATATTAGAAGAAATAGGCAAAGCCGAAAAGGAGCTCCTTATGATTCCTCAGTATTTCATTTCTCTAGGAAATTGGAGCCTCAAAGCGACCATTCCCCTCAAAATACTTTTAGGTTGGAGGAATGTTGTCTTTTTTTGTTATGGAAACTACGAGTAACCCATTTTTATTTTATTTTCTGTATCGAAATATCATACATTCAAATTCTAGTCATAGCAGAAAACCGGTGTGAAGTTGGCAACCAAAAGTTAGCAACCGAATTGACGGAAATACCCGAAGGACCAGTGGCGTACCGTGATAGGAAATACGCATTATTTTTGATACCATTGTTACTATTGGACAAATAGTTAAAAGCACTTAACACTAACTGCTTGTTGCAATTTAATACTTTGCCATCTTAGAATAAAATTTAAACAAAAGTGCAATATCTTTCTATTTAACATTTCACAAATATTTCCCACAATATAAATATTTCATAGGGGTCGGACCATAACGTACGATTACATACTTTGGGCGGGCTGTGCCGAATTCCGCAAAAACCTCCCTGAGTCTTCAATCCTAGGTCGATTTCCGCAAAAGGTCGCGGGAGGATTAGAATATGGATAACAGCTAAAGGCCAGTTTTTACGAGAGCTTATTACCTGAAGTTTTCATCTATAGAGAAAATTCGAAAGATCAAAACATAGAAATAAATTCGACTGGGTTGAACTACCAACAAATTATTATATGGGTGAGAGAGAGACAGAGAGGGAGAGAGAGATACAGACAGAGAGAGAGAGAGAGAGAGAGAGAGAGAGAGAGTCAGAGAGAGAGAGAGAAAGCGAAGGTAATCGTTGACCTACAGACCTTCACCCAGCAAAGAAAAAAGTTTGTTGTGCCCGAAAAAAAAACGTGATTCGGAACTGTTTATTAAAAATAATAGCGATTGCACACTCAATTCTTAGAAGCTGCTATACTTTTGAATCGATTTAAAAAAATATTTTGTATATGAGAAAGTCTCTTAAATCACCCTCTACAGATCTGATGCACCTTTCCATTTCTCTCCGTATAGTTACTTAAAACATCTTATGGGAGGGGAACCCGACCGCGTTCATTCATTTACATTATTTAGTTTCATTCTCGATCTCAAACAGCAGACTCGGTATTAGTTGAGTGGCAAAACGAGTTTTGCTATTAGAGTGAGTGCATTTTTATAGTGGCACAGTGTTATTTAACGTCGTACGTCTACTATTTTCAATGTTGTCCACAATTATGAGATAAATAAATTTATCAGTTCCTACAAGGTACCTCTCTTCACTGCACCACATCTTTCCAAGGAATGTAAGTATCTAATTAATATTGGAAATGTGTATATGAATATTCTAATGTTGCACCTGGTTTATTGTGTATTTCTGTTACCTGACGAGATTGTAAATTAATATAAACATTGATAGGCAGACGTTTTAATTTATACATTATTCGTGAACATTCCATTAGTTGTAGACATACTGGCGTAAAATTGTTTCTAGATTTTATTAAAAAAACAAATAATGTTATCAAATAATTGAGAATTTCGCTTGCTCCAAGCATGCCTATTTTTATACAATGCTTCAAGTACCTATCTACCTGTTGTTCCAAAATTGTGTGCATTATATTGTTACAAAGGATAAAGCCGATATTTACCTTCCATAGGCGTACTCTCTCGAAATTCGTGATGTAAACTACACAACAGTTACCTTTAAGTTGCATGCTGAATACCAAAAAAAGACATTTTCACCAATAATCAATTAATTAACTAATTTCTAATGCCGTATTTTAAAAAACCATATACCCATAGGTTGGCCGGATTTTGATTCCCACTACAAGAATCTCCTAAACCGTAAAACATATACAGTCGGTTAAATGGGAAAATAGGCAATTTAAGAAGCGATTCCTTGATGTCAGGAAGTCTGAAATGTTCCGTCTTGTTACGGATAGGCTCGCGGATTAGTATATTCGACAAAAATCGAAATTTCCTATTTTCTTTAATAGTTGTTATAAGAAATTTACAAACAAATTATTGATATAGGTAAATTGAATTTGCTCTAACCTCCCATATTCAAATTTTGATTACGACTTATCGTCCTTCCAAGACCACCAATACGGATCCGAAATTCTTATTCACTATTTTTTGGGGGTATAAAATTCTGGATTCTTCAATCTGCCATACAATTTACCGTTTTGTCCAAATGCATCTTAAATTTCATAGATAAGTTTCATTTGAAGCAAATAAAATAGTTGATTAAATTTAAACTTGTTTACTATGGTGGCCCTCTTAGAGTTTAACATTGAACTTCTTGAAAATTGCAAATTTAACATTGTCAAACTTTATTGTCAATAATGATAACTGGACTTTGCATAAAATATTTAGGTACTTTTTTTTATTTCTTTTAGATAAACTCATGAATACTTACTCAGGGCCGGATTTGCCTTAGGGCCCCGAAGGCTACAGGGGCCCCACAGCAAACACAAGAAATTATTAAAATAAAGTTTAATTGTGACTATTTAATTTTTTGCTTCTTCTTTTCCAACTGATAACTGATGCCTAGGTCCTACCTAATATATATTTAGTTATCAAGTAACAACTCAATAAGAAAAAACAGCGGCAACGGAACACTGGTCATTTTTTTTGTTAAATGCATTATTTTCGTTAATCTTTGATAAAGAGCCGGCAAGGGACGAAAAAAGTTCACTGGCAATATTGATAAACATTTCAGCTTCTTAACTCAAACTAACTGAACTTCATAACGACGACTTACAACAAAAATGATATTAACGATGAACTAGCAGAGAAATGTCTTATTTTTAAATCATTTTTAAACATAGTTAAAGAGAAAACCAATGTTAGTTCTGCACCTGATTTACCTAACTATACAGTAGAACAAATTGACCTTTACCCTGACGTCATACCTACAAATCTCGCGAAATGAATCAATGAGTCAAAAATGGCTACTGTTACTTTGTCGTGTGCGTTGTATTTTCACTGTTTCTTTATGTTGTCAGGAGAAAAAGATGAGGCATACAAAAAGTCTGTGTTTACTACTGTTCATTGTTAGTGACGTCAGGGTAAAGGTCAATTTGTTCTACTATACATTTATTCCAATGATTTAATAACAGTTTTTCCTAATATTTACACAGCTCTTCACATTTTTTCTATTTTAAAATTAGTCAAAACCTACCTGAGAAACTCTTTGTGTAATAACAACCCAATTTCTTTTGCATTATTATCAATTGAAAAAGAGCTAATACAAAAAATAGATACTGATTCTATTATCAACGAGTTTTTAAATTCTAAATTACGAAAATGGCGTGCTTGATAAAAAATAATTATTTTTATTAAATTTTATTTTACTGACTTTTAACATTATAATGATAATATATACGTTTCCGTTCAATTATCTTGCAATACATTTTTGTTATATTATACTTGTTTGTTTTCTTAGCAATAAAAAAACAGCTATATAGAATATGGGGCCCCGATTTTTGGATGCTCTAGGGCCCACTGGTATGTACATCCGGCACTTAACTTACTTATACAATACTTCCTGATTTAAAATATTCCATTCATCGTCTTAGTTAACTTTTCAAATACATTTTCAGTTTTTTGAAAATCAAATTACACAATTCTAATCTCGAAATAAATTTACACAGTAGTGTAAAATTAAATATGATATTCATTCAACTGAATAATTACAAGAACTGTTCGAAGATTCCTCATTTTGAGGTACTCCCAAACTAAACAGGTCGACTGGATTAAGGCCAGGTGAACGAGGTGCCCATCTAACTGGGCCGTTGTTGTCAACCCAACATTGGGGAAATTTTAAATTTAAATATTGTCTAACTCTATTGGCATTACGAGAACTACATCTGTCCTGCAAAACGTATTTCATGTTTCTTTTCTCGTTTCCAGTGGCATCTCATCAAATACTTCTTCCAATAAATTTAGATGTGTATATTCATTTAAGCTTCCGTCTTATAAACGGGTCCTAATATTTAATGGTCTATGATTCCACACCAAACCTTCTGCCTAAAAAATAGGCGAGCACAACTCAAAAAAATACAATAAAATTTAGGGCTTTTTAGATGCGCAAATAATAAATTAGGCCAGTCACGATTTTCGAGAAATTAACAAAAAACCAAGAGTAGATTTCCTAAATCTGACTGGTTTTCGATCAAAATTTAACTTTTGTTCCATCGAAAAAAACGTAGAAATTAAGTGCTCCAAGAAACTTTGTAGTAACTTTTCGGAAATGGGAAACATTCAATAAAAAAAATTTGCCACGCGTTTGCCTGGGTAACAAAAAGAGAGCATGCGAGATAATGTGATTTAATTTTTAGAGACTGCAATACCAAAATTACTTACTGCAAATTCAGTGAAAAACACACTAAATATATTTTTTGAGTGCAATTAAAAAGATTTTAATTCTTTAAAACTGAAAATCATTTTGACCGAGTTATGCTGATAGAGCGTGCTAGAGTATTCCTACCCAACATATACAGGCTGCTTCACGACGAGCTTACACTATAAGTGATTGGATAATTAGGAGCAAAAACGGAAAAACTGGAAAATTCTTCATTTTTTTCAAATAATTTTATCTTCGTCGTTTTTCAAGTTATAGTGCTGAAACTTCGTAGAAATCAAGACCTTTGTATGCACTTTATGTGCGCGAAGAGCAGATACCATGGGACAATTACTTTTGTTGCAATTGCAATTTTTTTGCAATATTTTGCCGAAGGCCTGGATGCGTTATAGATAGTCCGATTTTAATTGGAGACAACTCACACGATTTCTATAAAAATTGGATAGATGGAGAACAAGTTATGGCGAATTTATGGAAAATATTTTGACATACATATCACTTTCGGTATAACCGGTTATACCGAAAGTGAACGACAACTTTGTTATTTTAAATGTAACACTCTGTATATTATTAACTTTTCGGATTCTACATAAAATTTTAATGTCACTTTGTGTAGAATACCCTATATCTAAAATCTATACTTATCGAGATATTACTTTTTTTAATAAACAATTGACAGGTGCAGACCATCATATTGAAAATTCTGTGTGAACATTCCCAATACCAAATAAAAAAACGAGTCCAGTCATGGGACTGCCGACAGAAGTGAAAACACCAATAAATTAATCCCTTTTAAAAATTTTATCGTAAGCCCATCGTAAATGGAATTTTTTACAAAAAAGTACACAAATACACAGAATACATATTCATGGAAAGCGTGATGATGCATTATGCAACACTATATACCCTTCATTGTTAATTGTGTTGCATAACCAAAAGTGTTGTGTGTTGCATAAAAGCGTGACGAAAGACCAAAGAATTGTGTGTTGCATAAAAGCCTGACGATGACGAAAAATCTATATTTTTTCTTCACCCAAAAAAGTGCTCAACGCGCCTAAAGAAGTTTTCACTTCAAAAACATCTTGTCGAGTTGATTAGTTTGACCTAGAGTAGGACGATCAAGGTAATCGGTGACATGTCGAAAACTTCTTTTTTGTATACAGGATTCGTAAATAAGTGATGAAAAGTTAAACTTCGCAAATGTCAAATATATCAATTTTTTTGAATGAAACAACCATATTTTTATTCTGTTACTTAATCCTAAGGCCGAAAATAAGGGCAGTTTATGTTCAGTTCTCTATACCCAATCTTGAGCGTTTTTGAAATATTAACAACAGGCTTTCTTAACTTTTGCTTTAAAACAACCAAATTGTGGTAAATTGTTTAATATTCTATTCACTGTGTGATGGCTGGGTCGGGGTCGATATGGATATCTTGTAGCAAATAAAACACATGTTCTAGAAACAACTCCGTCACATTCACCATGTAGGTATTAAAAGTAAATTTAGATAATCTTCATTTTTTAATTCCAAACGAGCCATTTCTGTACGATGCGATTGACTTGAAATAATGACAATTAATACTATTTAATTATGACAGGTAAATACACAGCCTGCTAAAATAAAAGAATAAATAACACTGCCTAGGCGAACGCAATATTAAGGCTGAAATAACTAATATTTTTAAATACATGTTAATATCTCAAAAACGCTTAAGATTTGGTATAGGGAAGTGAACATGCCTTTAGTTTCGGCCTATTAAGTAAAAGAATACAATTATGGTTGTTTCATTAAAAAAAATTGAGATATTTGACATTTGTGAAGTTGATTTTTATTCAAAAAATTAATATCTCGATAAGTATATATTTTAGATATAGGGTATTCTACACAAAGTGATATTAAAATTTAATGTAGAATCCGAAAAGTTACTAATATATAGGGTGCTACATTTTAAATAACAAAGTTGTCGTTCACTTTCGGTATAACCGGAAATGACATGTATGTCAAAATATTTTCCATAAATTCGCCCTAACTTCTTCTCCATCTATGCCAATTTTTATAGAAATCGTGAGATTAGTCTCCAATATATAGATAGTGTAAGCTCGTCGTGAAGCTGCCTGTATATTCAGTGTGTTTTTCACTGAAATTGCAAAAATTTTGGTATTGCAGTCTCTAAAAATTAAAATTACATTATCTCGCATGCTTTCTTTGTTACATACCAAAGCAACCGCGTGGCAAATTTTTTTTATTGAATGTTTTCTATTTCCGAAAAGTTTCTACAAAGTTTCTTGGAGCATTTCTACGTTTTTTCGATGGAACTAAAGTTAGATTTTGATCGTAGGCCTGTCAGATTTTGAAAATCTAGCAAACCCTTGGTTTTTTGTTAATTTCTCGAAAATCGTGACTGCACCTAATTTATCATTTGCGCACCTTAAAAGCACTTAAAAACCCCTAATTGTGATCTAAATGTCCTTGCATTTTTTTAGTTAGGGTGGCCTATTTTTCAGGGGACTAAACCTTTTGGGAAAAGAAATAAAAAAAGTACCTATGTATTTTATTCAAGGTGGGCCCAGTTATCATAATTGCCAATAAAGTTTGACAATGTTTAAATTTGCAATTTCAAAATAGTTCAATGTCCAATAATAAAATTATAAGAGTCATGAGTCTAAATTTAATTCACTATTTTATTTGCTTTAGGTATATTATGGCACTCCAAAAATAATACTTGTCTATGAAATTAAAAATCCCTTTTATTTAGACAAAACGCCTTAAAATAGTTACGTATAAAATATTGCTGATTGTAGAATTTTAATCTCATGGAACAAAGTGAATCAATATTTCAGGTCCGCATTAAAAAAAAATTAGTTGAGGGTCGCTATGGAAGGTTGCGCAGAGCTTTTGTTCCATTTAACCGACTTTGCATCTTTTAAGTCTAGAAAATTCCTATAGTGGAAATCAAATCCGAGCCACCCTATATACGAGCTGTAGGCGAATACATTTTTTTTTCTCGAGTCCATCTGACAAATACTCTGATATCACTGTAGCCGCCAGAGTGGCTTATTCTATTTTTGCTTATGCTTGAACATAGCACTTAGCTCAACACCTTTGTCCCATCCCATGCATCAGTTTGTACAAGTTTTTAGCTAGGTGTTTGCTGTATAGTTTTGCGTCACTTTGCGATTCACCAAATAGTAAGGCCGAGTGAACGTTGAGACGAAGTTAAGTGAGGTGATGCAGAGTGACTCACCGCAGATTTTTGCAATCAATATACATCGATACATCAGCGAATGTTCAGAAGCAGCGTGGAGCAGTTTTTGTACGCCGTGAACCTGCGAAAGCCTGCGGTCCACACAAAAAACGTTCGTTCGTGTGTGTTGATAAAAAATGTGAAGGAAAAGCTATTGAAGCCAATCGGCGAAGAAAAGTCTTATAGGACACCAGTGATGTTAATTACATGGCAACCCAAATTAAATTGTGTCCTCAACAAAAGCAGAATCAGATTCCGGGTCTAACAAATTACAACCAAAAATATGTAGGCATCTAATGGGCGAAATCCATCTTTATTTTCCCTCATTTCAACAGGGGAACTTCTGAACGGTTTGAGATAGAAACATGCGGTTTTCACTAAAATGTTTCATTTTAGCACAAGTTTTATTTAAAAAAGTTTTTTTATTCGTTTTGCCTACGTCACAACAAAAATGGCGGATGTTTGACATTTTTTTTATTGACGGGAAGTCATGCAAGCACGGAAAAATCCACTTCCGGACGTGTAATGAACGATACTTTTTATTATACTTATCTGAAACCGACTGCTTCAACATCTTTAGTTCTAAAGGATGACTAAAGGGACTAAACTTCTACAATAATACAAATTGTACAATAAATGTTACTATTAATACCAACGATTCCTAAATATACTAATTATGTTGTTGTTGTTTTCAGAAAAGTGTTATAAATAAATAATTGTTTTTTCTTATAATTAATTTCAATTGTATTTTTTTATTTAGCGCACGGAAAAAAAATCGGAGATCGGGAAAAATTTTCCGTGCGCTGTTCGGAAAATGCCACCTTTACGTCTTTGTAAAAACAGATGAAAACAGGGTGTTTTCACTAGTAATACCACTAGAGGTCAAATTATTTCCGGAAATTTTTTCGAGCTCATGAATATTTTGAAAATTATAATTATAATTATAATTTTCTAAAAATATTTATGAGCGAGAAAAAATTTCCGGATTTAATTTGACCTCGTGTGGTATTCGGTAAGAAAATTCCACACCAAATTGTGTTTGAAAATCAAATAATTAAAATTTATTTTTCGATTTCCAACAACGTCAATTTTTGACGTTTGAGGCTTAGTCGACTTGATTATTTAGTTATCATGGCAACTAAGTGAAACCCTAATCTAAAAATTATTTCAGTTTTGATGTTTTGAAGCTGTCAAGCGTCACGACGTAAAAAATACCTTTAAATTGTTGATTTCTACTCGATGTAGTTGCACGAAAACACCATCTCAAGACACAACACAGTATGTTCTTTAATTTTACATAAGTTTTGAGTAACTACAGTGGTAGAAAATTGCTTTTTTGTAAATATAAAAAAGAGTGTCAAAAAAATATTCTGACATTATAAACGTCAAAAAAAATTTCCAGTATAATTCTCTGGTGGGTGCCCACCATGAAAAAATTTCCGATAAAATTCATCCGTTGCCATGGTGATCTGTCAAAAAAACACGTTTTGATTGGTTAAAAATTACAGGTGTGGATTTTTCAGATATCGGTAGTAAAAAATATCCTAATCTCCTTAAACGTTTTAAAAATAGGTAATAGGTTGAAAAGTGTATCGAATCTAATTTGCATCACCTACTTTAATGAAAACAAATATCGGAAATAGTGTTCAAAGAAACTACATTTACGGAGTAAAGTAATTTTTATTTTTTTTAAGAATCTAATTTGATCGGTTTAAACGGTATCGTCATCTATTGTTATACTTGGGAACTATTTAACCAGATCTGTTGTTAATCAGTATTTAATATAATTTTTTTTTTCAGAAACTCAACAATGCTGAAACACGTCATTTTCCCTCCACTTATTTTGACTTTAGCTCTATTATTCTTGATAGAGAACGTGGAAAGTTGCAACGAAGCAGTTTGTGGCAGCGTTGTCAGCAAATGTTTATTGACGAAAGCCTGCAATTGCGATCTTAAGAACTGTACGTGCTGCAAAGAATGTATAAACTGTTTAAGTAGTCTTTACAGTGAATGCTGTTCGTGTGTGGGTGAGTATGTAGTTTTCTAATTGAACGTATTATCACAATTTCCTTTGCTGGGTATAAAATAAACCGAAAAATTACCACAGACATTTCACAAAGCTTATTTTATATTTGTTTTAGATATTTGCCCTAAGCCTAACGATACTGAGACGGATCTAAGTAAAAAATCTCACGTGGAAGAATTCGATGAAGGAGTTCCACAACTATTCTCGGTCATGACCGAATCTCCTGATGCACTTAAAAGATGGGACACGAAAACTTTTCCGGTCGATATGGAGTTTAACCATTACGATCCCAAAAAGCAAATCAAAATTACAATGTGTAAGTGTTGCAAAATTTTATTATTATTTTATTTAAAATAATAAAGCGCATCAACCCTTTAGGTTATTAGCGCTACCAAATATTATAACAATAAATAAATACTAAGTAGTACTACATGTGTATATTGTATTCTTCTCGGAGCAAATGCTACATAGTGGGTGGGACGTTAAATGTCACTCTCTGTTGTGAAAACTTTGGACAGTCTATTAATTAATATATGCCTGTCTGTTAACGGGCATTGACACGCTGTACAGCGGGATTGTTCGGGTTTTGACATTAGGTGTTCATGGGAAAATCAGAGACGGGTCAGGATAACTTGTTCTTTCCTAGTTTATGGAACGGCACTCAATGGTTTAACTGCTCTTTTCACTTCTCTAAGTTTATCGTGGGATTGGAACCACTGGTGTTGCCGAGCGTTGTTAACCGATGCCTTAATAAGTATTTTGATGTCTGACATAGTAGCTCTAGTGACTTCGGAGGCACTAGGATCCTGGATTGCAGCTTTGGCTGCTGCATCAGCTCGCTCATTTCCTTCTATTCCTGAATTGTATAGCTGGGATCAGTATTGGGTTCGATGGATATGTCTTGAGCAAACTTTCAATTGAGTTCAATGAAACAGATACTATGAGCAAGTGTCTTACATTTTCTCTATTGGCATGGACTAGAGCTTGAAATATCGCATACAGTTCTCCAACTAGAATGCTTGTAATATAAGGTAGTCTACTTTTAATGATCACATTTGGAGTTACAAGTGCGGCTCCGACTCCAGTATCCATTTTTGTGGCATCATTGTAGATATGGGTATATAGTTGTAAATAAGATATTTTCTCATAATATTTTCCTCTAATTAGGATATTGAAAATTTTATTATCCATGGAGGAGGAGAGGAAGTGAATTGAGGAACCGATGGAGGAATAGATATATTTAGAAGGTTGAGGGATCTGTTAATTCTTTCATAAAGCGGTGGATCTGTTTCTTTTTATAGTCAGCCGAATAACGATTGGAGAGGGTGTTGTCATAAACTGGATGATTGAGTTTTGCAGATATAGTGATCGCGTAAGGGAGGCTAACGTAAATCCGACGGAGGTGGAGGGAAATTTCGGATGCTTCACTGTTTTTTTCGCTGACGAGTATGCTACGCATCCGTAATCAAGACGTGATCTAATTAGTGATCGATATATACGTAGACGTTGAATCAGCGCCCCAATTCCTATTAGATAATATTTTAAGCAGATTAGAACTTTTATGAGTTTTACAAATCAGGTCGTCAATGTGAGTTGTCCAAGTCAGTTTGTAATCCCAAATCATACCAAGATATTTTATATGATCACCAAAATTCAAATTATTGTTGTATAACTTGAGTATCGGGTTGAAAAAAATGGATTAATATCTATTAATTTACAAATTTTAGAAAATTACAATCTTCAGACGAGTTCAAAGTTTGTACTTCTTTTAATTGTTTTGCTTTTCGCCTCCTCGTTTAGAGAAGGTACCCATTCGAATTATATTATGATGTTGTTTGCTATATTTTCGGTTTTCGAGATTTCCCCACCTACACCGGTGCGTAGTTTATTATTTTTAGTCGAGAGATTTTCCTTAAAATATCGATTTGTACTTAACCTAAAGAAGAGTTTACAGTGTAGTTCAATGTGACTTAAGTTTATTCATAAATGCGATAAAGTAATTGCAATCCAAGTAATATTAAAATATTATCGTGAACATATTTTTTTTCTATTTCTGTGTCGGGCAGGTTGCTTCACCCCGTATCAGGACGAGTTTAGGGTCTTTTCTATTGTCAAGAGATTAAAAATTAAGTTATTACGGTAGTCAGTGACGTGAGCTGAGAATGAAATAAATGTTTTGCGTAAATCTGAATTGTACACATTTTAAATCGGAACGATTCATTCTTTAACTCATATTAAGTACGCTTATGAAATTTGTCCAATTGATTTATTGCTCCGCCGGATTTATGAATAAACTACATTAACAGTTCTTTGTATTTCGAAAAAGTTCTATAAATTATCTATTCAATAAATGTTCCTCAGTCTGCGCCCATTGATAAGAAACAAGCTGCTATACCATACTATAGTTCAGTGGCGGCTCCTCGAAGGAGGCCAAGGAGGCTGAAAATCCTCACCAATTTATTCAGCAAATAGCACCAGAAATATTTTGTTGAAAATAATTTTTAAATTTTACAATTCATTCCCCATTTTCAGTAGTTATTTTTAAATCTGTCAACAGTGCCCTGATGCTATCAGTGCCCTGAGGCTAGATTCTGATTCTACACATCTCAATACCTAAACACGTGTTGCTCAACACAGTTGCCGTTTTTTCGACCAGTCCAATTTCTTAATACCGTAAAAAGTAGCTGAAATGGTAGGTTAAATTAATTGGCTGAATAGAGTATATTTTTACAAAAACGTTTTATGTCCAGCCTCCCCTCTTAAAAAGTTTACGAGCCGCCACTGCTATAGTTTGGACAAGTCTATCAATAGTTTTCGCAGCGCACGCCAAATAGTTGCTTTGGTAGTCAAATTTTTATAATTATTATAATTTTCTCACATTTTTTCTTTCTATAGGTAAAATAATATTTAAAATCGGTTAAGCAGTTTTTGAGTTTATATTACAAACAAACATACATAACCATTTTTCCTCATTATTAGTATAGATATAGATATAGATTAGGATTGATAAGATATTAGTAATGACCAGAATGGAACAGATTTAACTTTTTTATGTTTAGTGAGCGTTGAACAAGAAGTGGATCCAGATAAGTTGAATGCCATAACTGTCAATTGCACAGTGGTTTTTTGGGGACAGTGTATGAGTTGGAAGAAATGTAAAACAAGTTGTCAATCGATGGGTGCCAGCAGCTACAGATGGTTTCATGACAGTTGTTGTGAATGTGTTGGGCAGTATTGTATTAAATATGGAATAAACGAGAGCAGGTAATTATAATTTAATTACAGTAATAAACATTTTAATTAAACCAAACTATTAGTCTGTGCTTCCCAAAACTTTTACCACAGAATGTATAATAACTAGAAGGTTAACTCTGCGGTACCCCTTTTGATAAGGCTTTCATGTTGTTATTTAACAATCTGTTGTCAGTTTACGAAAATAGCTGGTTTGTCAGTCAGCTCGCGAACGCTTCACTTCGATTCTATCGGAACGAGGAATTTTGGAGCGGTAATAGATGAAGAAAATGATGATGATATGGATGAGGGAGGCCTTGGTTTTACACACTCTTCATGATGAGGAGAACTTGGACAACAGTGCACTCTACTTATAATAAAAATAAATAGTGACGGGCATAATTACAATTAAAAATCATTCATAATCCGATTATGAAAATACTGTAATGTTTTTCTTATTTATTTAAACAGTTTTTACTTGTGGGATAAAATTATACACACTATGGCTAATTACTATCTATTTATTTAAAGAAATACACACACTGTATTAAACTTAATTTATATACACACTATACTCAAAGTCTACTAATTTATTTACACTCGGTATATTAGTTCTAATTTATTTTCACCACTTGGATATTACCCTATTTATCTGCACTATTTAATTCACTAATTCTTCCGAACTAACTGTACTGTACTAGCTAACTAACTGTTTACGCACTCGATAACCCGCCTATATATAGTCCTTATCGGTTCTGGAACACTCTAGTGCCTTCGGCGCTCGGGCTACGCGCGAACGAAACCGTTCCAGATTGTTCGAATACATTTTAACGCAAGGGGAGCGCAGCCACCAAAATTTACACTCGTGGAACAGGGCCGGCTTTGAGTTGGTGACCTCGCAACATTGCCCCCTCCTTAATAGGAAGTTCCTCCTGGGACTTCTGTGTAGCCGGGACTGGGTGTTTAAATCGGCAACTGGACCCATTCCGACACTTTCCGGTCGTATGGAAATAACAGGGCACTGACTTCATTGTACACTGATAACCGGGGGTATAGCTGCAGATTAATATGTGGACACCGGTATCTTCGAAGATCACTTCCATCATATTCCTGATGACTCGCCAATCCAACTGGTTGCTCTCTGTCTTAGGCATAGCTAGTTTCTTCTCGTTGGATTCCAGCACATGGTCTCGAAGGCTACGTAGTGCTTCCCACACATTCCGGTAGGTGGATAGATCTTGAAATTCGTTTTTTGTTACCAGGTAAAAGATGTACCGTGAATTGTGTTTGAGTCTCAGTGTCTTGCCAGGGGTTGGGATCTGTTCTTCAAGTTTTCCTAGTTGCCCAAACTTCTTTCGGAAGACGGTTGCCAGGCCCCGTGCGTTTTTGATACTGGCTGGGATGTTGTGTGCCAGTGAATAGTCTTCCGGGAGCGTGAACAAGTCTTGTCGTTGCTCTGTAGTGACTCCAAATGTAGCCTTACCGGTATTTCCATATGCGCCCATAAACTCTTCGAAGGCAGGGTCAGAATCTTCCTGGACATGGTTCACTCCTTCTTCCATGTCATGGTCTCCTTCGAATGGCGCTAGTCGATTTTGGTGAACTACTTTCGGTTTTCCATTGGGGATCTTGCTTATGCGATAGATGACGTCATTGATCCTCTTATTGATCAAGTACGAACCCTCCCAAGATTTTTGTAATTTTGGAGAAAAAACCTTTTCTCCTCGTCGGGTTGTGTAAACATACTTTGTCCCCTTCTTGGAAACTGCCTTCTGTGGCCTGCGTGTCGTGCCGTTTTTTCATTCTGTCGCTGGCAACTTGAAGATTCGTTCAGACCAATTCGTGTACATCGTCCATCCTTTTTCTCAACTGGATTACGTAATCTTCTCCAGGTCGACAACCAAATTCCAGGTCACAAGGAAGTCTCATATCGGCAGATGAATTCCTTTACCAATACATCCGCGATAGTTGTGGCTTCTTGATTCGGGATCGCGTAAACTTCTACCTACTTTGTGAAATAATCCATCACAACCAGGATATAATTACCACCATTTTCTGTCGTCGGAAATGGTCCAGCGATGTCTAAAGCAATCCTTTCGAATGGGCTTCCAACATTATACTGTTTCATGGGTGCCTTTCTCTTGCGATGTGGTCCATTACTCGTAGCACAAGTCGTACACTTCTTACACCAGTCCTTCACATCGTCGGAGCTATTCATCCAATAAAACCTTTCACGGACTCGCTGAAGGGTTTTCTTCACTCCCAGATGACCTCCTGATGGACTGTCGTGTAACTTCCTCAGTACCTCAGCTACTCTTGATCTCGGGATAACTAACTGTCTCCTATTCTCAGAACCATCATCGTTTTCAAGAATTCGTTTCAACAGGTCTCCTTCCAGGACAAGGGAGTCCCACTGGGCCCAATATGTCTTGAGTGTTGGTGAAAATCTTGACACTTCTTGCCAGGTAGGTCGCCGATTTTCTTCCTTCCATTGTCGGATCATCTTCAGGTGAGGATCATTCTCCTGATCTTCTCTGATCCTGGTGGGTGACCATTCTTCGTTGACAACTGTAGTTCTTGAAACTGCAGCTTCCTTTGATTCCGCCTTGTTGCAGTGGGGACACTCTTTTGGGCACGGCCGTCTGGACAGAGAGTCGGCATTTCGATGGCTCACACCGGCCCGATGTTCGATGTTGAAATCGTACTCTTGAAGTCTTTCAATCCATCTAGCGATCTGGCCCTCGGGATTCTTGAACTGCATCAACCACTTGAGTGCTGCATGATCAGTCCGTATCAAGAATTTCCTTCCATACAGGTACTGATAAAAGTGTTCCACAGACTTCACTACCGCCGAAAGTTCTCTTCTCGTGACGCAGTAGTTTCGTTCTGGTTTGGAGAGGACTGAAATGTCCCAGCACTCTTTCCTGTCCTCCTTGGATCTGTGAGAGCACTCCTCCAATCCCTACGTTGCTTGCATCAGTGTCAAGAATGAAGTCTTCCTCTGGTAGCGGATATCCTAGTATCGGCGCCGTGGTTAATCGTCTCTTCAGGGTTTCAAAAGTATTTTGACATTCCTCATCCCAATGAAAAGTTCTGTTTTCTTCTGTGAGTCGAGTTAGTGGCTTGGCGATATCCCCAAACTTCCTTATGAACTTTCGATAGTACGTGCAAAGTCCAAGGAAGCTCCTAACTTGGTGTTTGTCGGTAGGTTGCGGCCATTGCTTGATGGAAGCAATTTTCTCTGGGTCTACCGCCACTCCTTCATTGCTCACAATATGACCCAGATAGTTGACTCGGTTTTGGAATAACTGACATTTCTTCGGGTTTAACATGAGCTGGGCAGCTTGAAGTCGTTTGAATACGTCTTCCAAATTCTTCAGGTGTTCCTCAAATGTCTTCCCCAACTACGATGTCGTCCAAATAGACCAGGCATGTTTTCCAAGATAACCCTCTCAAGACATTTTCCATGAGTCTTTCAAATGTCGCGGGCGCATTACAGAGCCCGAATGGCATGACGTTGAACTGCCATAATCAGGATCCGGTGGAAAACAGTTTGCTGCCGGCCAAAGTGTCTAGCGTATCGTCAATTCGAGGCAGAGGATAGCTGTCTTTCTTCGTCACGTTGTTTTGCTGACGATAGTCTACGCAGAATCTGGTAGTTCCATCCTTTTTCTTGACGAGCACTACTGTAGATACCCAAGGGCTAGTGGATGGTTCTATTACTTTCTCTTCCTTCATCTCTTCAATAATTCTTTCAGCTTCCTCTCTCTTCGCTCGTGGTAGTCTTCGAGCTGATTGCCTAATTGGCTTGGCGTCACCAGTGTCGATTTTATGTTTGACGGCTGATGTCCTTCCAGTCTTCCCTCCTTTTGGTACGAAAAGGTCTCGATACTGCAAGAGAAATTCTCTCATTTTCCTTTTCTCAGCTCGATTCAAGGATTAGCCAGCTATTGACAACATCTGTTCAAGTCTGTCATTAGAATTGTCAGTTGTCGTTGTTTGACGAACTATGGATGTTACTGGTACGCAGGATCCAATTCTGGTTGACTTCTTGATGGTATTTGGGTAATCGTTCACGTTTATGACACGTACTGGGATCTCCTTCGCTGACGTAACCAATCCTTTTCCAATCAGTACTCCTCTACCAACCTCTTCGTCGTGGTTCCATGGCTCCATCATAACCGGTGTACCTTCCTCCATGATTCCCTGTAGCCGCGCTACAATCATGGTTTCGCTTCGTGCAGATAGAACAGTATCTTCCTCTACAGCTGCCAACACCGTGCTGCCTTCATATGGATGGAGGAATACCTCTTCGGAACCCACTTTAATGGTTCTGTTTCTGAAGTCTAACAGGAAACCATGTAGATTATTCACGTCCATTCCCAGAATCACGTCTTCTTCGATGTCAGCTACGATTACCGTATGCGTGAACTTTTCTCCACCAATTCCCAATTGGATTTGAGTCTCTCCGTGAACATTGGCAATCTCACCGGTTGCGGTCCGGAGTCGCAGCCTAGTAGGCAGAAGCTTCTTCTTGGATTTTATTATCTCCGGCCGTATAATGGCTCTAGTTGCTCCAGTGTCTACCAGCAGAGTATACTTCTTGCCATTCACTTCGCCATCCACATAGACACTGTCGTTACGGCATCTGAGAGAGGCTATCAGTATGAGAGGGTCTTTGGAACGATCCTGGGTCGGTGCTGCCCCCTCGAAGCCGACCCGTTCTAGTTTTCCTGGGACTGGGGTTCTTGGTTTGCTGGAGTCCTAGGGCACTTACACGAACTGCGTACATTCCCTAGCTCGCCACAATTCCAGCATCTAATCTTCTTCGGCCTTTTGTCTACCATGCTCTTTATCAAGTTGACGATCTGGTCGAGTCTATCTTCGTCGCCTTCTTCTTGAATGGTCCTGAATTTGTTGTACCCCGAAGCCTTCGTGGCTGCTTCATATTCAAGATCAGCAGTTAATGCATCGACCAGTATTTTGGGATGCGCCAAACAAAGCGTCCTCTGCATGTCAGGGTCACGCAAGCCGTCAATAAAGGCCTGGATGCCCAGACATTCCATCATGTTTTCTTGTGCTGATGGATAAGCAAATCGAACTAGTCGGGCGATATCCACTTCATATTCTTGAAGAGGTTCGTCACGTTTCTGCCTTCGGTTCTTCATCTGAGATTGGTACAAGTGTTCTAGATGTTCGTGACCATATCGCATGTCCAACCTCTTCTTCAGCTGCTCGAAGTCATCCGTTTCTTCAAGGGGTATTGTCTGAAGCACATCTAAGGCATCTTCCCGAAGAGCGATGGTTAATTTCACTGCCTTCTCCTTATCGGACCAATTATTCACTCTAGCGGCTGCTTCAAACTGTTTAATTGGTCCACGACATCTTTCTGTCGAACGTTGGGGCCTTGACTCGGGCAAAACTGCCAATATCTTCTGTCTTGGGGTGTGCTTCTGGCTTGCATGGTTTTATTTGTTTGATCTTTTTTTCCTCTGTTGGCGTGCCTTGTGTTCTTAAGTCTGCTATTTTTCTCTCTAACTCCTGGATTTTGTCGTCTATTGTTGTTATCGTATTCTCCATTTTCTCGTCCATCGTTGTGATCTTATTCTCTATTTTCTCAATGTCCGATTTTAAAAGCGAAATTTTATTTTCGACTTCAGCGGCAATGTCGTTTTTCATTGGTAAGATATCGGCAGAGATATCATTCTTCATAGTAGAAATCTTCTCGTCCATATTAGCAGAAATATCGTCCTTCATAGCGGAAATGTTAGCAGAAATCTTCTCATCTATAGTAGAAATCTCGTCCTTCATATTAGCAGAAATTGACGAGATTAACGTGGAAGCCTCGTCGTTGAATAAAAATGTGTCCGGGTCCAAGCTGTCGATTTCCAGTGCTATTTTCAGTCTTTCGACTAACTCACACTTCTTTCCGGACGTTTCCAACTCGCGATTTTCCAATTCCGCTTTCAGTTCCGTCACTTTCAGGTCACTTAGTCTCTAGCCATTTTTACGTACTTATTTATTTATATAATCCCACTTCTGACACCAATGTAATGTTTTTCTTATTTATTTAAACAGTTTTTACTTGTGGGATAAAATTATACACACTATGGCTAATTACTATCTATTTATTTAAAGAAACACACACTCTGTATTAAACTTAATTTATATACACACTATACTCAACGTCTACTAATTTATTTACACTCGGTATATTAGTACTAATTTATTTTCACCACTTGGATATTACCCTATTTATCTGCACTATTTAATTCACTAATTCTTCCGAACTACTGTACTGTACTAGCTAACTAACTGTTTACGCACTCGATAACCCGCGTATATATAGTCCTTATCGGTTCTGGAATACTCTAGTGCCTTCGGCGCTCGGGCTACGCGCGTACGAAACCGTTCCAGAATGTTCGAATACATTTTACCGCAAGGGGAGCGCAGCCACCAAAATTTACACTCGTGGAACAGGACCGGCTTTGAGTTGGTGACCTCGCAACAATACGGTTATTTCGGGAAGAGCACATTTAAAATTTATTTTTTACAATAACGTCTGTAGCAAAATATATGTATCACTTATTTCACCTATATAATCTCCTTGATACATGATAACAGTATTTAGGGATTACAAAAATTTATATTTTACTTAAGTTTATTTACAAAATATATATCAATAATATAATATACAGGGTGATTGATTAGTGTGATAAAGCGCTGTAGGTCTGTTATTATGAAAGATACCAAAAAAAGTTAATTACAAAAATTGTAGGCAGCTTTAAGTTTCATGATTCAAAATTAGTGACAATGTTACAGGGTGTTCCTTAACTCGCACTTCACACGCTTCACTTCCCCACTACAACTATATAAGGTTGTAATCTATTATACAGGGTATTTGAAAACTTATAACCAGATTTCCGTAAAAGTCGTGAAAAGTTCAACGCCCTGTTTAATTGGATAGTAGTAAATTAATAATACTCTATTGAAACCAAAGATTTTCAATGATTATTAAAATTTATAAACACGAAAGATCTTGCTAATATTCCTTAAAACAAATACATGGTGTGTCAAAACGCAAGTACCTACCTACATTATTTTCTCAGTCATTTTAAATGGATCACCCTGTATTTTATATAATTGTCGAAGAGTACGATTACCATACTTTTATTTTTATTAAGTAACATCAGGTAAACTATTACATACCTAAATGATACTTTGCAAAGAAAAAGAAAACTATCTCAAAACTAGTTTTTGCCTCAATTATCTCGAAAACGGATCGTACGATTTTTATAGATTTTGGTGAGCAAGGATCTTGTGATATGGCCGATATCATGGCGGTATTTACATTGTTGTCAGGTCTTTTCTTTTTCCGGAATAATAATTAACTTGGATCACCATGGATATTTTTTGCCTTTTGAAATCCTTAAGAAATACTGAATATTTTCCATGTAATGTTCCCTATACCTAAATGCCATCGCTACATTTACATTATCTTCGCCGAAGTTGAAATAATACTGTTACGCGAGCTACTGCATTAATATGCTCACTTAGTGCCCCCAGTGAAATCCCCGTATGAGACGACTATGGCTCCTCCGCCCAATTTTCGAGAAGCATCCAAAATACGAAACATCGAGAACACCCGGTGCATCCGCCAGAACGTCGAGAAATTTCTAGAATTACGGCGCGCGAGTATAAATAGGCCACAAGCATCGCTGCAGGCAATTAGTCAATCAGTCAGTGTTGATACCGAAGGAAAGTAATCGCGCCTCGATAAAGTGTTTATTAAGTGACTCTCATATAAATTATAATTAGTGTGTTTAGTGTATTACATAAATTATTAAATAAGGACTGAATTACATATAAATCTGTAAATATAAATTAATTGTAAATATAAATTAGAATAAACGTTACAATACATTTAGATGGCTTTGATTGGAACTCGTTTAATTTGACTAATCTTGAATAACAGTTCTACAAATTGAAAGTTTTTAACAGATGTTTTTATTTTGAGAACTGAATTTGTATAATTTTGGTGTGCTGATTCCGAAAATCTTAGGTAATTATTTGTATCACGTAAGGTTTTTCTACAATATTTGAAGAAAAAAACGACATTTTAAAACATTTATACTTTTTATTTTATTGCACTGAAAAATGTGAAACACAAATGACAGATGTACTTTATTTATTATTTCTTTGAATGAAATCTTTGCCTTTTTGCATGAAAACTACGTTGGGCGGACTTCCGACTGTCTGTTTTAAAGGGCATATCTCGTTGTAACATCCAGCAGTAGTCCGCCATCATTGATACGCTCCATCTTCCTTGATATCTCCGCTCCATTTCTTTAATATCCTGGTGAAATCGCTCACCCTGTTCTTCGCTAACAGCCCTCAGATTTTCAGAAAAATAGGTCAAGTGTGAAAACAGGAAGTCTACTTTCAAACTCATATTACACCCTAACTGCTGAAAGTGTTGTAACATATTTTTGACAATATTTTCATATTCTTCGTCGTTTCCATTTCTAAGAAACTTTTCCATTACTTCCTTAAATGAAGCCCAAGCATTCTTCTCGACATTAGACATAGTAATTTCAAACTCCTTGTCTTTGCATAATGTTCTTATTTGAGTCCCTATAAAAATACCTTTTAAGTTTCGCATCGGACAAGGCTGGAAATGTATCGCACAGTATTTAAAACACTGTCCGTTTCTGTCTAGTGCTTTAGCAAACTGCTTCATCATGCCGAGTTTGAGGTGAAGAGGGGGCAACAACACTTTTTTGGGGTCAACTAAGCTATTTCTCTTAATGTTTTTACTACCAGGTGTTAGACTTATTCGAGACGGCCACTCTGTTTGAGTCCAATGTCTTATCTCTCGCGCGACTATCCCACTCACAAATAAAATAGGGGAACTTCGTATAACCGCCCTGTTGTCCCAATAACATACAAAGCACTTTTAGGTCACCACAAAGCATCCACTGATGTTCTTGGTAATTTATTTTTTGTAAAAGAAGCTATAAGTTTTCATACGTTTCTCTTGGGTGTACTGAGTGAGCGACGGGAACCGAGGCCAATACGTTACCATTGTGCAAAAAAACGCCTTTTAAACTTCGTTTATTTGAGTCAATAAACAATCGCCATTCTTATTCTTTAACGTACAACACATTTCCTAACTTTGAAACATGTCAGGAATTTGGTCAGGCTAACGACCTGGTTTGAGTAAAATACTGACACAAATCTTTTTCGCGATATCTGTAAAAGCTTGTTGTAACTCCAGTCGCCCACAAATTTTTGTCACGTAGCCTGGAGGCTAACAATTCGGACGCATCCTTTCGAATATGCAAATCTCTAATTAAATCATTTAGTTCACTTTGATTGAACACTTCAGGTTGGGTGGAAGTTTCTGGGTTAAAGTCTGAGTCACTTAGGTCGGAAACTGATATGTCCGATGCTGATGAAATAACGTTTATTTACAACCATATATGCAATGCTGTCATTACTAACGTCATTGAAGGTTAGAAAGTGTCATATTACACACCTCTACTTCCCGTCCTCTAAAATAATCTATTCTAGATGAATATTTTTTATATTTAAAAATATAACACATTGACAAATATTATAAGACTTATTTAATGGCAAACAATGAAAACCAACAATGAACTAAAATACAACAAACTACTTATTGAAATTAATGGTTAATTTTGAATTATTATAAGCGACTTCTTTTGTCTGGTTTGCTCTCCAAAATATGCTAAGAGTACACTTTCGGAACTGGTATTCTTCGCACCACTTCCTATATAATTCAATAGCTTTTAGGTAGCGATGCTTACTTTTTTCTGGCACCAACCCGTGTGCAGCCTCTCGTATTTCTGGAGGGGTACAATCCATCAATTCTTCATCGGAGGACATTTTTCTCAATTTATTATTCGCGAACTTAATATCCATCCGACTTTATCTGACATTTATTTATATTGGTGACAGTTGTTTACCACATAGCAACAGTAACAATATAGGTACCTGCTTGATTATTCTGAGAAAAATGCCTGGTAATTTTTTGTTAAATGTAATATTTTAGGTATGTTCAGAACGAAACAAAGATTTATTAATTTTGATCGAAATATGATGGTTGTAAATAAAATAGTATACAAACCTCGGTAGGAAGTTTCATTCCTGTTTCGAGATCATAGCTAACCTCGACGCTTCGCGTCTCGTTTAACTAACTAATCTCTCGACAGTAATGAAATTCTTCCCACCTCGGTGTGTAATATACTATTTCTATCTCTTTTGGTACGGTAGGTATCGGCACATCTGGTCCATGAGGAACTGGTCGAATAGCAGAGTTAAGATAGGGATATAAGATTTGTTTTTTATTTTTTCTGTTGAATCCCTGAACATTATACGAACAAAAATAGCAATCATCACTATGGTTTTTGGGTTCCCGCCATACCATAGGAATCCCAAAGCTTAAACATTTCTTACTACCTTTTCTTAATCCTTCTACACAAACAGAACAAACATAATGTGTTGCCCAGGACTTATCTTGGTCACCAATTTTTACCCCAAAATAGGCGTAGTAGACGTTTTTCAAAAATGAAGTCAAGTTTGCCTCTGCTTTGCCACTATATAACTGCCACAGATATAACAAAATATATCTGGATTGTTTACCCAATGTCTTCCTTCCATATGTAAACGTTTAAGAAATTGAAAAACTACAGGAAATAACAAAACAAACGCAGGCAGAGTAAAACGATTATTGATCGATATAAATGAAATGGTAAATACAGTAGAAACGGTGAAGCTTTTCCATCACGTGACTGTTACGTCAGCAATATTGTTCATATGAATTAAATCAAAACTTGTGTCAACTCAATAGGAATAATCGTTATGACTAATATTCCAAAGGTCGGCGTTTTACGAATTGGTAATTAAACAAGAAATTTAACTTTTTTAATTGTATTTATTTTATTTATATGGTTAACATCGACATATTTATTAAAACTATCGATATACTGGGCGAATAAGTTACAAAATCCAAAATTAATATTAACCATGCTGGCTTATTAGTGGAGAGCTGATTTTTTGTAGGATATCTTGTATTTTATATAAGTACATACAATTTATGAAGTTCATGAAACTGACGTAATGTTTAGTCTACTGACAGGGTGTCCTCTAAAACTTTTAAAATAACACTTTCTAAACTGATTATATTAGAACAATTTTTTTGGATGGGCTATAGATTGTAAATAGAATAAGATTCCCACACTGCTTGAAGGTGGACGTTTCGATAAATATATTACCATCATCAGGGCAACACATCAAATGGAAACCCTCATATTAAAAGTAAAAAACAGAAATATCCGCAAAAGACATCAAAAATAAAATGTAAACACATATAGGTACTAGAAACGAAAAAACACATCAAATATGACAAATCTTGCTTTATAGTTCATCCATTTCGGAATCTGGGCTGTCTTCACCAGTATTTATTATCACTGGTTCAATATGTATGTTCACCAAATTTCGTGCTCGAGTAAACCAGTCTTCGATTATTTTTTCGGTATGCCTAACACAATTATCCCAAACATTTGCACTACAATTTTCCAATGCTTCTTTCCACATACTCAAGACCCTTTCATCGCCGTATCCGTCTCTGCCAATATACTTATTATAATATGTTTTGCAGTGGGCCCAAATAAGCTCAATGGCATTAAATTCGCAATGGTAGCCTTAAGACTTCATGACCATGTTTTCGGAACAATTCATCAACAACATATACATTTTCTTTCCGGTTCATTTTAGCAATTTGTAATAGTTCAGGTCTTGAGAGGTTTTCATTAAAGTCAATATTGTTGGCTTTTAACCAAGTGATAATTTCATCTTTTTTTGACGAAGTGGAAGGTTGCTTTTCTGCTAGTATACTTGGATAAGGCGCATTGTCCATTACCACTAACGACGGTTCTTCTAAATTCGGAATTAACTGTGTCGTAACCCACTTTGTAAATATTTCATCGTTCATTTCACCGTGGTAATCTGACGACGATGATTTAGAGGAAAACACTAAGCTGGCATCTTCCACAAATCCTTTGGATGAACCAGCGTGAACAATAATAAAACGTTTACCGTCATAACCTCCTGGTTTACGTACACTTTTAACATTACTGTCCTGCCAAGAACTTAATTTAGTTCCTTTTGCATATATCCATGTTTCATCTAAAAATATAATTTGTCTTGAAAAAACACTATCACTATTTTCTCTATATTTTCGAAGGAAGCATGCTCTTTGGCTAGCAATATTTGTTCGTTCTATTAATGCTCTTCTGTTATCTTCCTTTTTATATTTAAATCCCAAATGTTTCAATAATACCAATAAAGAGGTATTTCCAACAGAAAGAATTTCCTTATTTTTTAGTTCATCATTTATGGTTTTAACAGTAACATGTTTCCCTGAAAAAATAAGAAAATTTAAATTATCATTATCTCAAACAAAAAAAAGATTTTTTTATATTTACTTCATACTAAACTTGAACACAAATTTTTGATATTCAGATTTTTTTATTATTTGTACCAAATAATGTATAGAACAACTCCGTATGTGACATCAAAAAATTTAAATTAGAAAACTAAATTGTGAAACACAATCTACACTCAGAACATTCAAATTGGTAAACATTTATGGACAGTACTCAACTTAGAAATCAGCACATGTAGAAACACATTCAAATTAAAAATATGCACAACTTTCTGTATTCTAAATCTTTCATTACTCATAACTTCTATAATCGAACTTACGTTAAATTACCTACTAGTTTTCTAAGATTTTCATATACCACACTATAAGCTGCTGGTGAAAAATCTCACTGTATGGATAATACTATATGCACTATGATGTGTAATCTTAATTATTAAGGTACTATGATTTCACTTCTCTTTTATTTAAAGTGTAAGCTGACTGTAATGTAAGGCTTAAGAACTCCCATGTTCTTGTATTATTGTTTCACATGTTTGTTTACTTACTTTGTTCATACATATTATATAAGGTATTCCGTACTGCCATTTTGGTTCCCTCGGGTAAATCCTCTGTTTTTAGTTTTATTCGAGGTGTTTGACTGAGTGACGTTGGGAAAGTTGGAATATTTTCCTTACTTTTTTAAGGGAACATACCGTTTTCACAGATATTTTCAATGCAGTTGCCACTCTCTGAAATATAATATTAAATAGAAATGTCCTTAAATAGATGTTAACTTTAGTATAATACCTCCTGAACAGATGAAATAGGTTGAAAGGGTCCGCCGTTGTTTTTTTCCATCTCAAAATATTCAATCAAGTTCATAACAAACTCCTGTGCTCGTGAATTAAGCCACTTTCCAGGCATTTTCTGAAAATAACTGTTGGTTAATTTACCGTTACAAGTACAATCACACTTGATTCATGCAAATTTGAAAATTCTGCAGAGATTTACAAATTGTAGAGAATTATAAATACTATTTACCACCAATAAGTAGTAAAATAAGCATTGTAATATTCCCGTCTCACGGTATTTTAGGTGTTATGAAATGTCAAAAAGTTTACAAGTTGTTAATGTAATAAATTAGTACTTACCAATGTTAAATGGAATAAAAAGTCAAATTAGTTCTTACAAGAACTGATTTTAACAAAACAAAAACAAGTCAGTAAACTAACCTCAAATGCGGTAGTGTCAAATTCAAGTTTTAGTACGATCAGTTATTCACGTTACGTCAATTATATCGTTGTCTCTTTTTCCGATTACTACGGCAAATTTATAGAAACTATTACGTATGTCTTGTAGTTGGTCTTGTGTAGAAGACAATCGATCGAACGTTGTTATGTTTGATTTATATTGATAGAAGAAGATAGAATGTAGAAAATATGTGTTGCATAAATCGTAGATTGGATCACGTGATGGAAAAGCTTCAGCGTTTCTACTTCATAAACGTGTATTGACAAGTTTCTGCGTCTCTGTTGTGTTACTGAGAAAACTGCAATCAAGCAATGTTGCCAGATCACAATGACAATAGCTCTAATATAGGAATTATGGAAAAAATGAAATGAACATAATAATGATAATAACATTACATAGATTACATATTAAAAACATATTTTAGGCATAGAGCTTTGTACAAAAAAAACTATACGTGATAGAGCAAAAATTAGGCGATTTTTGGATTCTGCGTCACAAAATAACTCAAAAATAGCTAACAGCTTCAAAACATCAAAATCATTGTAGACCTGTGAATTTATATCCTAATAGAAATATCTACTGTCAGTGAATTATTAAAAAGTTTAACGAAACTGGTGCAGTAAAAGATTTATCCAAATCATGGCGCAGAAAACCTACAACAACTGAAGACAAATCTTTAAATGTTTGTTTCATGTCCTAGGTATGTCTACATTTGAGCGGTAGAAAAATTATGAATTCTAGAAAACATACAGTAAAGGCGATTACAGCAGATGCTCAAAATGTTGTACGTTTACTTCAATACAACAAGCCATGCGATTTTTAAAAATTGCAACATCCCGACTGCTCAATTCTTCTCATCTCTGTGGTAATCCTATCTTTTAATTCCTTAATATTGGCAGGTTTTGTTTTATAAACGATGTTTTCTAAGTGACCCCACAGGAAATAGTCTAAAGGATTCATGTCGGGTGATCGCGGGGCCATTCGATAATTGAATTGAATTGAAATTTCTACATTAAAATGTAATTGAAAATACTTACTTAGATTTGGAAACCGAGCCAACTCAGGTATAATACTATTTTCCAATAAATATAAATACGCCGGACCATTTAAGTTTCCCTCAATGAAGAAGGGACCAATTGTTTTGTCGCCTACTATTCCAGCCCATTCATTCAATTTTGTTGGATATTGGGTCTGGGATTCACGCATCTAACGAGAATTGTTAGGAGACCAATATGTACAATTAGCCCGATTTACGTTTCCATTAATAAAAAAAGTGGCCTTATCGCAAAATATAACATTACTTAAAAACTGGATCGTTTTGATTGTAACATTTTGCCATCATAGTGACCAGTATCTTCAATAGACGTGATGACTGATTTCGAAAAACTGCTCCACGATGTTTGTACGCATAAGCTTTATCCAAAAAATGTTGTTTCTTAAAAAAATAAGGGTTTTAAAGGAGAAATTTACGTTTCTAAAATACAATTCAAATTTCGCACCAAAACGCAGAATACAGTAATGGCGCCTCTTTGACATCACACATCTGTAAATACTTCAAATATTTCACAGTTTGCAAATTAAAAATTAATTTTGATTACTAATTTGAATTATTTTGTGTCATATTCATGAATTCTATAACGAGTAAATATTTAAACGATGCAAAACCAAAAAAATCCGGTAATAATTTGAACGATATACAAAAGGTTGACATCACACGTTTGTGATCGGTGTTTTAGCTAAGATGGCGGATTCTGTATTTATATTTTTACTAAAATAAATATGATCACAATTGTAAAGTAAAAATAAGTGATTGCTTTAGAATCTTTGTAATCTATACAATTATTTTAAATTAATATTTACGTTTCCATTAATAAAAAAAGTGGCCACATCGCCCATCGTAAAACATAACATTACCTAAAAAATTTGGATCGTTTTGATTGTAACATTTTTCCATTATTATGTCTGCAAACTCTCCACGTCTATCGAAATCATCATCTGACAACTATTGAACTAATCTTATTTTGTATGGATGGAATTTATTTTCACTAGTAATACGCACTGTATAATTTTATGTATAGTGCTCATTGTTGCTCCTATATGAGATTCTACAAATGGAAGATGCATATTTGCCGAACCTGTATATTTCATGATGGTATAACATTTCAAAAAAATGTTGGTTAGGTACAACAAATAGTGGCGAATCTCAATAATGAAACTATTCTTAGAATTAAGTTCTTTGTTTGTCAACAAGGCCTTTCTACATTTCGTACAATGGACGAGTTCTATACAAGGCAAAAGCTGCCAACATAACGAAGGAAGCGGTTTTCCGATCAATTTTTGGTTTTTCTTATATATTTTGGGTCTCTTTACCACCCATGTTGTACCCGAAAAGTTTGAGTTGACGAAAAACTAATGTCAGCTGTCAACACATATACGTATGATTAAGATATTTTCACTGATATTAGGCATTATCAGAGATAATATACACAAATGCATTATTCAGCATTCTTTGTTTTGCTATGTTTTGCTTTGTTTTGCTTTGTTTGTCTTTCTGGTATTTGTATATTACTGATTTTATTCTTCTACCTTTATCTGTTTGAGATTTATGTGACTCTGAGTGCTTTTATTATTGCAAATACCATCGAGAAGAGTTATTCTATTCCGATTTGTATCTTTGTTGTGATTATACAAAATGCGATATTTATTGAGCATATCAAAGTTGTAAAAATAATACAAGAGCTTTAGTTAAAGGACGAAGACGGAATGCCATTAAGTTTATTCCGTTTCCCAAACCCAGGAGATGTCCCAGCAGAATGGATTGAGTTATGTGGCAACCAAAATCTGAATTTTGCCACAATCAACAAAACCACTTATATTTGAAGTGAAAATTTCGATGATAATTGTGTAGGTCCAAAACCCTATTGTAGTGATGGGTCCACTGAAGCTGAAGTAAATGCTGAATTGACTCAATTAAATGTACAAGAACCTGCTAGTGTCTCAGATAATCAAATAGATGTTGTCAATAATCAATTTTCTGAGAGTTTTCCATCTCCAATTACATCCTCTACGAATATTGGAACAAAGTTATAGCTCTTCCAATTTTGTAATGCAACCACAAGCTGAACAGAAAAATAGATTACCAAAAAATTAAACAAAAGATATTCCGTGGACAAAAATACTTCATACAGAAACCTAAAAAGGAAAACTACCATGTTTAAATACTTTACTGGACTTAACCCTCCGCATTTTGAAGCACTCTTTTCATTCTTAGATGAAAATGTTATGATAGACTTAAAATACCAATTTAAATATAAAAGGCATCTTAGAGTTAGAAAGAATTTCTATTCAAAATTTTCTAATAGAGACAAGTTATGTTTGGTGCTAGTAAGATTGAGACGAGGATACACTTTACAAGAATTAACATTTTTTTGCAATACAAATCAATCATACCTATCAATGATATTTTTTACCTGGATTCAATTTATGTACCACCAAAGAGATATTACAATTTGCAAGAAACTTTAGGCAGCAAGGAAATACTCCAGTTAAAAACAAATTAATACGATTAAATTTCTAGTTGTAACTGCAGTTAGTGGTGCCCTAATATACTGTAGTGAAGGAATTGAAGGCTCCATATCTGATAGTGAACTGTTTGTACAGTGTGATATGAAGAACTTTTTGCAAGAAAATGACTGTCTATTAGCAGATAGGGTATTTCTACGCAAATGAACTTAAAATTATAGTCTATTTCAGAAAGGTATACAGAATTAAAATGGGGAATTCCGTCCAGTTCGGCTCAATTTCGGTGTCGGCCATAGGTCTTGAAATAGTATTGTTTGTAATATTAAAATTTCAAGTAATTGCGTAAGAGAATTAGGAAAAGTATGTTTTCTGGCCTGAAGTGTCAATATCGAAATATTTTGTAGGGATTACTTAGATAGTAGATTATACAGTTACGTTTTGCGTTTAACAGGTACCGTTTAACCTTCTATTAGTGCCTCTGCCTAATTCCAACCCTGTTTCAGATTCGGCTCAACCATGCCGCAAGGTGCCTTACCCAACATTTTTATACCTTTATAAGTATTGTTACGCGAGCTACTGCAATAATATTCTCACTTAGTGCCCCCAGTGAAATCCCCGTATGAGACGACTATGGCTCCTCCGCCCAATTTTCGAGAAACATCGGTGCGTCCGCCAGAACATCGAGAATATCCAATGCACCCGCGAGAACGCCGAGAAATTTCAAGAATTACGGCGCGCGAGTATAAATAGGCCACCAGCATCGCTGCAGGCAATTAGTCAATCAGTCAGTGTTGATACCGAAGGAAAGTAATCGCGCCTCGAATAAGTGTTTATTAAGTGACTCTCATATAAATTATAATTAGTGTGTTTAGTGTATGACATAAATTATTAAATAAGGACTGAATTACATATAAATCTGTAAATATAAATTAATTGTAAATATAAATTCGAATAAACGTTACATTGGTGTCAGAAGTGGGATTAAAAAATAAATAAATAAATAAATATACAGGAAGATGGCGAAGAAACTTTGTGAATTAAAAGTTTCAGAGCTTCGAAGAGATTTGGAGGATTACGAACTGGACACAAGTGGGGTCAAGTCAGTGTTAGTGGAACGACTAAAAAAAGCTATGATTAACAATGGATTGGACCCGGAAACGTTTGAATTCACCGACGAAGCATCCGCCTCTATAACCTCTTTATAAAAAAACTTTCGGCGGACATGGAAAACAAAATGTCGGACATGGAAAACAAAATGTCGGATATAAAAAACGAAATTTCATCCATGGAAAGTAAACTCTCGGAGGACATGGAAAACAAATTGTCGGACGTGGAAAATAAAATTTCATCCATGGAAAATAAAATTTCGACGGATATAAAAAACGAAATTTCAGCCATGGAAAGTAAACTCTCGGCGGACATGGAAAACAAATTGTCGGACGTGGAAAATAAAATTTCATCCATGGAAAGTAAACTTTCGGCGGACATGGAAAACAAAATGTCGGACATGGAAAACAAAATGTCGGACATGGAGAATAAAATTTCGACGGACATGAAAAATGAAATGACATCCATGAAGACTGATATTTCTGCCGTGGAAGAAAAGATTAAAAGTATGGAGCAAGAAATGAAACAAAAAATCAAAGAAATCGAAAGGAAGACTAGTAGTAAACCGGATATTACAACTAGGCAAGCCCCGAATAACGACGAACTGGCAGAGAAAGTATAGTTGAAACCGAAAATGGAAAACGATATTAACAGCCGAGTGAAACTGCCAACATTCGATGGTAAAACGTCATGGCCGAACTATCTTAAGCAATTCGAGGCGGCATCAAAGGCAAACAACTGGAGTGAGAAGGAAAAAGCGTTAAATTTAACTCTTGCCCTTAGAGGAGACGCCATGGATATCCTCCAGACCATTCCAGTGGAAGAGGCCGAATATTTTGAACAACTCAAAAAGCGATTGAATATGAGATATGGCCTGGAACACCTGGAGCATCTGTACCAGTCACAGCTGAAAAACCGCAAACAAAAACGCGACGAAACTCTGCAAGAATTCGAAGCAGACATTGCGAGGTTGGTGCGGTTTGCCTATCCATCGGCACCGGAGAATGTCATGGAATGTTTAGGGGTACAGACATTTATCGACGGAGTTCGTGACCATGAAATGCAGAGAACTCTACGCTTGGCTCGGCATAAGACACTGGTCGACGTACTCTCTGCAGCCTTGGAGTACAAAGCAGCTACACAGGCTTCCGGAGTATACGGCAAGGTGAGGGCTGTAGCAGACGAAGAAGTTGAGAACAAGCTCGACCAGATTGTCAACATGATGAAAAGCATCTCAAATGGAAAACTGAAAGCTGTGAGATGCTGGAATTGTGGAGAAATGGGACATGTACGCAGTTCGTGCAAGCGACCGAGAACTGCTACAAACAAAGATGCCCAGCAGGAAAAACTAGGAAGGATCGACCTTCAGAGGGCAGCTTCGACCCGAAGACCTTCCAAAGACTCCCTCTCTAGAAGACCATGCCCTGCAGAGTGCTCTCACTGCAGCAAAACTGAAGCTAAGGAAGCTGCGATTCGAAGAACCACGGTGACCAGCGACGAATGGACACCAGAAAAGTTGGAAGAGGAACAAGAGAACGATCCCGACTTGAAGAAAATCCGACATTGGAAAAAGGAGAACTGTCGACCTACTTGGCAGGAGATTTCAAGGTACTCGCCAACGATGAAATCGTATTGGGCCCAGTGGGACTCGCTGGTTTTGGAAAACGGTTTGCTACAGCGAGTAATCGAGAACGATGAGGGTTCCGAAAGTAGAAGACAGTTGGTGATTCCAAGAACAAGGATAGCAGCAGTACTTCGGAAATTACACGACAGTCCGTCAGGAGGACATCTAGGTGTGAAGAAGACCCTCCAGAAAGTGCGAGAACGGTTTTATTGGATGCACAGTTCCGAAGATGTGAAGGACTGGTGTAAGAAGTGCACTACCTGTGCTACGACCAATGGACCGCACGGGAGAAGAAAGGCTCCTATGAAGCAGTACAATGTCGGAAGCCCTTTTGAACGCATTGCCCTGGACATTGCCGGACCGTTTCCACCGACAGCAAATGGCAGCAGGTACATTTTGGTGGTGATGGACTACTTCACAAAATGGGTAGAAGCGTATGCCATTCCAAACCAAGAAGCTGCAACGGTTGCCAACGTGCTTGTGAATGAGTTCATTTGCCGATATGGAGTGCCCCTGGAAATACACAGCGACCAGGGCAGAAACTTCGAAAGCCAGCTGTTCCAGGAAGTTTGTGAAAAGCTCGGCATGAAGAAAACGAGAACTACGGCTTTGCACCCACAGTCGGACGGGATGGTAGAGCGAATGAACAGAACTCTTGGCAAATATCTGTCTAAAGTAGTATCTAACCATCAGCGAGATTGGGACCAATATCTCTCGCTATTCGCGATGGCCTACAGATCCGCCATCAATGAGTCCACCGGCCAAACACCAGCAAGAGTTCTGTTCGGACGCGAAATGAGATTACCCTGCGACCTTGAATTTGGATGCCGACCCGGAGAAGACATAGCTGGTGAAGATTACGTAACCCAGCTGAGAAAAAGAATGGACGACGTACACGAGCTGGTTCGATCGAATCTTCAGATCGCTAGCGATAGGATGAAAAAAAGGTACGATACGCAAGCTACGGAAGGAGGTTTCCACGAAGGAGACAAAGTCTGGCTGCATAACCCAAGAAGACAAAAGGGTTTTTCTCCAAAGTTGCAGAGAGCTTGGGACGGTCCGTACCTCGTAAAGAAAAGAATCAACGATGTCATCTATCGTATCAGCAATATCCCAAATGGAAAGCCAAAGGTGGTACACCGTAACCGATTAGCGCCATTCGAGGGTGACCACGATGAGGAAGTAAACCAGCTTCAGGAAGTAGCCGATCCTGCTTTTGTAGAGTTCATGGGTGCTTATGGTGGTACCGGAAAAGCGAGATTCGGCGTCACCACCGAGAGACGACAAGACCTGCTTACCGTTCCGGAGGAATACTCACTGGCAATAAACATCCCTGCCAGCGTAACCGATGCGCGCGGACTGGCATCTCTGTTTATAAAGAAGAGTGGTGCACGACTTTTGGCAAACCAGTTACCAGTACCAGGTAAAGCTTTGAAGCTGCAAAATGGCTCCCGCTACAATTTCCACCTAGTGACGAGGAACACCTTCGACGAAAGACCAACGTACGAGGATGTCTGGGAAGCATTACGAAGCCTGAGGGAGCATGTGCTTGAATTGAACGTGCATAGGCTAGCCATGCCCAAGATTGAATGTAGGCATTTAGATTGGCGAATAATCCGTAACATGGTAGAAGTAATCTTCCGAGACACCGAAGTGCAGGTACTGGTTTGCGGCCATGCTCGGGAGACACAGCCAACAGAGAAGACGGTCGCATGTTACTTCCATACAACTGGAAAATGCAACAAGGGGACCAGTTGCCGATACAGTCATCTCGTTCCAGTTTCCTAGCTAGTTCCAGGAGGAACTGTCTCTTAAGGAGGGGGCAATGTTACGCGAGCTACTGCAATAATATTCTCACTTAGTGCCCCCAGTGAAATCCCCGTATGAGACGACTATGGCTCCTCCGCCCAATTTTCGAGAAACATCGGTGCGTCCGCCAGAACATCGAGAATATCCAATGCACCCGCGAGAACGCCGAGAAATTTCGAGAATTACGGCGCGCGAGTATAAATAGGCCACCAGCATCGCTGCAGGCAATTACTCAATCAGTCAGTGTTGATACCGAAGGAAAGTAATCGCGCCTCGAATAAGTGTTTATTAAATGACTCTCATATAAATTATAATTAGTGTGTTTAGTGTATGACATAAATTATTAAATAAGGACTGAATTACATATAAATCTGTAAATATAAATTAATTGTAAATATAAATTAGAATAAACGTTACAGTATATTTGTTTAGTTTAACGCATCGGCATCAGTATTTGCTGTTAAGCCGTAAATAGTGTTCACAGTATTATAAGATTATTAATAAAATGGCGACATTTACACCAACGAAAAGATGTTCCAATAATTCTCCACTATCAGTGAATGAAAAACTTATTATTTTAAATGTACACGATTGCATAAAATACGATTACCCGAAATTTACTGTACAAGAAACGGTCGACCGATGTTCCCGAATGACTGGAGTTGGAAAGTCCACCGTTTTTAAATTATTGAGGGTGAGAAAGATAGCAGGCCAAGTGGAGCCTCCCAAGAAAAGTCTAGGCAGACCAGTAAAAGTCCTTGATGAAGACACCAAAAGTGTAATTCGAAGAAAAGTTCACTCTTTTTATTTTAAAAAAGAAATACCCACCCTAGATAAGATTTTAATGGACCGTTCAGTCGTGCCATACGGGAGATTACCACGAGGACATGGATTCGGATGTTTTTGAAGACTATTTTGGTGAAATGATAAAATATCTTCCGGCTGATTCAGTAGTAGTTATGGATACGGATAACGCATAGAGAAGACTTCATCTTGGAGAAAACAAGAAATTATTGACTGGTTAACCACCACAAGTATTGAATTTGAAGATAATTTGATAAAAAAAGAACTATTAGCTATAGCAAATTTACACAAACATCGTTTTATGAAATACGCCGTGGAAGATATAGCAGAAAAACATAGTGTAACTGTGCTGCGCACATTGCGAACTAAATCCTATAGAACTTATGGGTGCAAGTGAAAGGATTTGAAGCAAGACACAACACGACATTCATAATGAAAGACGTTAAGCTACTGTTTGATCAAGCCATTAAGGAGGTGACACCAGAGAACTGGCGAAAAGCAGTCCAGCATGTCATTAAAGAAGAGGAGAAAATGTGGGATCTTGAATACTTGATCGATCGGACCGTCGACCCGTTAATTATAACGTCAAGAGGCGATGACAGTTCCTCAGATGACGAAGAATATTATGATTTTTTATAATTTAATTTCTGTATAAAGTATTTTTTGTATAATGTTCAATAAAAAATAAGTGTACCTAATACTATGTACATAATGCTTAATTTTTATTCTGTTAAAATAAAATTCTTTCCTTTTTACGAGTATCCTACCGGCACGCCTTTGGCACACTATTTTCAGTGTTTGTGAATGGATAACAATAGGCTAAACCCATATATTGAACCCAACACGGATGGTACTACTTGCACTTGATAAAACGAAAGAATTTTACAATGAAATCAATGCCAAACTATGAAAGTGGCTTAAATATTCGTTGGGTCACTCTGTGCTCCCTTTGCATACCTAATGAGGTTTTATTACTCTATACCTTTCTGAAATAAACTATAAAGTGTTCACTCCATCATTTCTTTCGAAAAGGGATAAACTGACAGCAGAAGGAGAACGTCTGGACAAAAAAAATTGCCAAATCTAGAATGTTCAACGTGCCATTCGTAGGATTAAATTGTACAAAATATTAAGTAACCGTTGCCCTATTACTATGTTATTAAGATTATTATATTATCAAATATTTTCAGTATTGTGTGCTTGTAAATTTTGAAAAAACTTTGGTTAAATAAAATTCTGTATTTGAAAAATTGTTTGATACCATATTTCGGTTGTATTCTGTTCTTTCACTTTTATTTTTCCTATTAACCCAATTTTCGTCTTATTCTCTTCTCTTAGACGTTGATGTATAAAACTCCCAGCTATGCCCGAATACCCAGACTATAAACTTATACATAAATGTGAAATGGATTTTAACCATTTGATTGTTTTCAGATGTTCTCAATGCCCTCAAATAGATGAAAAGCCGATAAGCGAAGAAGACGATGATTATTTGGACTACGGAGATCAAGACGATGAATACGGAGAAGATTAAACAATAGCACAGCAATTTTTTTTAAATTCATGACTATTTATTTCAGGATAACAATTTTAATCTAACAATGTATTTAATAACAACAGAATGATATTGACATTTTAAAGTTTATTTGTGATTTTCAGAAAAAATTTAAAATAACTGGTGGAAAGTACCTATAATAAGGTGACATTGCTGGACTGTTTGTACTATTTATTTTATCTAATGGTTCTCATACAATTTTTACTTAAACTATTAAGTACCGAATGAGATTGATATTTAAATTCCGTTTTAATTTTAAACAATTTTTTGGTTATGGTGAACATTATTGGGATTGAAATGTCTTTATTCGTGACATGTTATTTTCTGTTAACTAAAGACTATTCTTTTCGTTGTTTTTTGTCATTTACAGAAATTAAAAACTTCTACGGATTTACTTTTCAAAAAACTTATTATTATAGTAAGTTTAAATTAAAATTGCAGTCCAATATAAATTAATCTATGACATTCTTCCTTTACAAATAGGCGAACAAATCAATAATTTTTTTTTTAAATACGACCGTGTCTTTTATTTTTGGTTTTCATACACGTTGTACTAACATAACCACTTCAGTAATTTTGTATCATCAAAATATATTTTTTCTTTTTATTGGTTCCACCTAGTGCTTATATTTTTTATAATTTTGGAATATATAATAGTGATGTTGGTAATCAGAGTGAGAGTAGTGATGAATAAAAAACATTATAAGAAGAACACCGATATGTTTCCTTCTAATTCTAATATACCTATTAATCATTGTACAAACTATTCTGTTTAAGGTGTACATTTGTGTATAAAATATAATAATAATAATACAAATAGATTTTTTACTAATTTTTAGATATACTTAACATGCAATTCAACTAAACTAGGTATATTTTATAAATGTTTCCTTAATAAAGCTACTTAATAAATAAGATTAAAACTTGTATTCTTTCTCATTCTTACAATTTACTGTTTACTGTTCAGAACAAGCTAATATGTCATCTACATACCTATACCAAAATAAGATATTATTTGAAATGTTACATTCAAAGAATTTTCTTTCTAAACTGTCGATAAAAAAACGTTTTCTGATAATGTAAGAGATATTGTCAATAGCTCAAATTATGTTTTCAATGAGTATGAAAATAACTTAAATTAAAATTACAAAATTTCAATCAACCTGAAAGTGAACGGTCTAAGTTTTATTATTTTTAATTTGCAATTTTTTTTTACTTTCTTAGTAGATTTTCAACTTTTGATATTAGGTACTTAATTTAGTAAAATAGTAATGATAAAATATATTTTTCAAAATATTTCGGTTACCTACAAATAACTTACTGGAAGACTATTATCGTAATAAGATTTTAAATAGAATTAAACAAATATCAAAATGAATCAGTCATCGAATGAGTCAAAATAATAACAAGTATCTGAAAGTATTATTACTAATGCATTCCAACCTTACTTTATCTCGGGCTATAATGATCCTTTTAGTTACTAATACATGGCAAATACAGTCAGATAATGACATCTATATGAAGTGAAATCTGTAGCCATCAGTCCTTGCTGTAATTTAAAGTGTGATTTATGTGGCATATGTGTTCACAATTTTACATGCACCTGTGTAGATTTTTTGGTGCACAATACAATCTGCAAACATATTCACTATGTTTCATTACATTCCACCACCAATATTTTAATGAAATCAGAATGTGAGGATACCAAACAAAGCAATGAAAATGAAATTAGTACCCATCTAAGCACTCGTAAGTCAAAATATTCCATCCAGCAGCAACAATAATAGAAAAATATTGGACACTATTTTCTCAGAAACTGAAAAGTTAAATGCACAGGCCTCCACTTCTAATGATTTACAAATATTAAATCATGTGCTAAGAACGCCCAAAAAAGAAAATATGATTGTTGAAACAAGTCAAAAACATGAACAGATTAATGCTTTCCCATCAAGCTCTAAAAGTGAACCTGCAAATAAGAACATTTCAAAACAAGTCAGTTTTTGCAGCACTAAAAAAAGAAAAGTTAAAAAAAAACGATTATTACAACTCCCAAGCATCGCTGAACGCAATGTAATCCTAAATAAAACTGAATTTATATCTAATTCTTATATTAATTATCATGATTATTTGTAAATATTTTTAATTGTATTTTCAAAGCAAATAAATTTATTGAAATTTTTACTTTGATATTTGTCTTTGTGTCTACGAAATATTGCAAAATGCTTAAATTACTAATTATTGACAATAAGATACAATTTTCTAAATAAATTTCATTCATTAATGGTATATTTAATGTTCAATATATATATACATTATTATTTAATTTTATTAATTAAACTAGATACACTTTGTATATGAAAGTTTTAGTATTTGGGCAACCGATTGAGAATCAAGAGAGAAATTTGAACAAAGTTTTAAAATATTCTAATGGTGATATTTATCATAGTTGATTAAAAAGCAAGATGCATATTTATTACTTATTTCAATTCTTTCATTTATTTCATTAGTAGTGGACTGAAAAAGGGGCAAAAAGGTTTCAATTTTTTTTTTGAAGGTACAACCACATTTTACCAAAATTGTATTTTCTGCTTTTAGCTCTGCTATAACGTGGAGTATCAGTCTTGTATCAGCTTCTTCTTGATTGCTATTTAGTCTTTCCACCTCTTTTGGCCCTGTAATTTTATTTAATTCAAAACAAAGTTGAGGATTTTCAAAGCCACCTGCTACAATTAGTATTTCACAGTAATTTAGTAAATTTGGTGCTTCTGTCAAAAAATAGTTTGTAATGAATATTTGTAATTTGTCAGGAATAGACAGGTCGCATTATGCGTATGCGGGAAGCGGAGAGATGTCTGCTCGTTAGAAAGCACAATAATTAAACGCGGCTGCAGAAACTTTCATGTTTGCATATTTATTGCTCAAAAACTATGATAGGTACTTATAATAGTGATTCTTGTTTTAAAAACTTCCTTGAAGCTTTAGATTTATTTGGTACGCAGATAGTTTGGTGAAATTTTGAAAAATAAAAAAGTTTCTCGATTACTGAAAATATAGTGCTGCAAAAAAAGTAAAGATTACAGTTTTCTCTAATTTTACAAAAAAAACTAGGTTTTCTATACTAATGAAACTAACGCAGTAATCTCCGCTTCCGTTTCTTCTGCCGATTAAAAAAAAAGTTGAAAATATCTTGTTCAGTTCCGGAGATATCGCGAGGTATGTGTGAAAAAGTGATAAAACATAATTTTGACAGATTTTTGACAAATTTCGCAATAAAAAGTGTTGTCCCTATTAAAAAATGTTGTAATTGCCGATTTCAGATGGCCAGGGACCTAGTATATCATTTTGTAAAGACCACATGTGATTGTATCTAAAAAAAAATCGAGAAGGAAGCGACTTTTTCTCCGTTTTTCAGTCGACTAAAGGTACAAACCTAAATGTGTGCTGCCTTAACTTTTACTAATGTGTTAATAATAAACAAATCAATATTTGTCACTTTTAAAATTTTTTAAATCCAAAAACAAGCTGGGCATAAATGCTCGTTTTTTCTATGAAGATAAATGATACAAAAATGAAAACACACGAATGTAAGGTTAGGAACACAAGTCAGAATTTGACATTTCAGCTTAGGACTAAGCTTGGCAACGTCGGTAAAGAGAGCTACTACTACCACTGTATACTGTGCTACACTAAACAAGATGCAAAGCATATGCAAAGAAAATCCGCGGCTGTTCCGAGTATATATGCATAAACGCAGATCGCCCTGTTCATGCGTATCACTGAACTTTTTACCCTATACAAACATTTTAAATTTTAATTCACCGCCATTTTTTGTCCAAAGTAGATTTTTTTTAAATAATGTTTTTCCCCACGGGAACGGGATAAAAAGTACCTATCCTATGTCCGTCTCCTGGTTCTAAGCTACCTCCCCACCAATTTTCAGCCAAATCGGTTCAGCCGTTCTTGAGTAATTAATAGTGTAACTAACACGACTTTCTTTTATATACAGGGTGTCAATTTTAAAACTTACAATGGGCTGTACCTCGTGAACGAATAGATATTCCAAAAAAATTTCAAAAACGTTTCTAGGGTAGAGAGGGACAACTAAAATGACATGAGAGAGAACGCACCCCCATCAATCCTCTATGCCCCACCTAACCCATCTACAAAAATTTAAATGGCAACCCCCTACTTGTGATACGTCATTAGAAAGCCCGTAGAAAATGCTTTCCAACGGTCTAAGTCATAATTACATAACAATAAAGCAGAAAAATTTATTTGACAACAAAAATAACACTTAATTGTGTAATGATACTTCGCTTTGAAAGTGCAAGTAAGGTCCCTATTCAAGTGCTAAATGTTCTATCGTATTTCAAAAAAAAACGTATTTGCTTTGCAGTTTTTAAACAACACATTTTGTTATTCTCTTTTGCATTTCCTTTCTGTATTCAAATTATTGGTTTATTTGATACTTACCTTATGTCATTGTCATTTGTGATAGATTAATTATTTGTACGTTTGGTCCGAAAATATTTTGGTACGTTTTGTACGTTAATTTAACTACAATAATCACGATGGTTTACAGTATACCTGAACTTATGGAGATAATTTTAATATTTGGCTCCCAAAACGAAAGTTATTTGCAGACAGCTAACGTGTTTAATGGATGACATCCTGAAAAACATGTAAGTTACGTGTATATCCGTGATTTATTCGCAAAATTTAAAGAGACGGGTTCAGTGGCAAATAGAAGAAGGAATACCGCAAGAGTAGGTACTCGATGAAGCAACTCAAATTGAAAGATCCTACTTCATCAACTCGTCACGTCTCTGCAATAACAGGACTATCACATGAGTCGGTACGGAAAGTTTTGAAACTTCATAAATTTCACCCCTATAAAATGCAATGTCTTAAAGAATTGTCCGATGACGCTCCAGACCGAAGAATTCAGTTTTGTGAAATTATGACTGAAAGAATTAGGAATGAACCTAGACTTTTAAAAAATATTTGTCTTAGTGATGAGTGCACATTTTATCTAAATGGTAATGTAAATTAACAAAACTGTCGTTATTGGAATGATGAAAATCCACATCTGTTTAGAGAAAACCATACTCAGTATCCTGAGAAACTAACTGTTTGGGCAGGGGTATTGGGAGATTCTGTGATTGGTCCCTTGTTTATACCGGGAAATTTAAACGGTGAAATGTACCTCGATATGCTGGAGAACAATATTAAGCCCTTAATTGTTCATGAATTAGAGAACCAACAGGACGGCGATGGCAATCCAGCTCTAGATGAAAATTTGTTGCACTTCCAGCAAGACGGAGCACCTTCCCATTACGCAGTAGCAGTTAGGGACTGGTTAGACAATAATTATCCAAATAGATGGATTGGAAGGAGAGGTCCCATTGAGTGGCCACCTAGGTCACCAGACTTACCGCCACCTGCTTTTTTTCTGTGGGGTCACCTTAAGTCGGTGATTTATAAAACTAAACCAACCTCAATCGACGATTTACGACGAAGAATTAGTCTAGCACGTCGTGATATTACTAAAGCAACATTTGCCAATGTTCGTATGGAGTTTGAAAATAAATTGTACTATTGTTTACAAAACAATGGAAACCATTTTGAACATTTACTAACTTTTTCATTTTGTTTTGTCAAATAAATGTTTCTGCTTTATTGTTACACTTTGTATAATTATGACTTAGACCGCTGGAAAGCATTTTGTACGGGCTTTCTAACGACGTATCACAAGTGGGGGGTTGCCATTTAAATTTTTGTAGGTGGGGCATAGGGGGTTGATGAGGGTGCGTTCTCTCTCGTGTCATTTTAGTTCCCCCTCTCTACCCTAGAAACGGTTTTGAAATTTTTTTGAAATCTCTTTTCGTTCACGAGGTACAGCCCATTGTAAGTTTTGAAATTGACACCCTGTATATAGATAATTTAATATTGTTATTAAATGCCACTTCACCCTGTAGAACTAACAGTTCCAATATGCAACACAAATTTAATCCACATCAAATATTTTAGATACAAATATGCAGTAAAAAAGAATTTTTTATAAAGCCAGCTGAAGTGGATCCGCACTGGACTTCACTGCTGAAGTGGATCCGCACTGGACTTCAAAATCTGAAATAACATCATTCGAATCATTTTTAAACCCTAACAAAAACGTCCTTGACTTTTACGCAGTTTTGAATAAAACAATAAATTCCAATAAAATGTTTTTTATTTGTACAAATTTCAAAAACTAATCCTAATATAATACTTTGGTATACATAAAAATTAAAACTAAGTTACAAAGTTTAAATATAACACATAATCATTAATTAAAATTGTATTCTTAATATTTAATTAAATTCAGCAACGCCATCATCCAAATCCAAATACTCAAGATCACTTCTTAAGTTTCCCTCAGCAACTGGAGTACCTTCTTTATTTTTACCTCCATCATTCTTTTCTTCAGCACCAGGTCCACACTTACATTTGAAATTGCTTTCAAAAGGAAATCTACCATGCTTACCCCACCTTCCTTTTCTAGCACCAGGACCAAATTCACCCCCAAACCATGCATGATGGTGATGGAAATGATGGTGTGGTGATGGAAATGGAGCGAAAGATTCCCATCCTATACATTGTTTTCTACCTCTGCTTCTAGAGCTATCTCGGCGACCTCTACTTCTAGATCTATCACGACGACCTCTACTTTTAGGGCCAAAATGTCTGTGCTTGTTTTTACCATGGCTTCTAGATCTAGAACGACCACCATGGCTTCTAGATCTAGAACGTCCACCACGGCTTTTAGATCTGAAACGACTTCTAGATCTAGAGCTTGATCTAGAGCGACCTCGCTTTCTTTTAACAAATTTAGCATCTAAAATATCTGCTACTAACTGAGCTACTTTAGCTTGAATTGCGGCTTCAAGTTCTTTTGGAATCTCTATAGATCCAGCGCCTATGTTGACTTGACCGTCAGTCTCCATCTAAAACAATAAACACTGCAAATTTACAAAAATAAAGTTACCTGTAACTTTCACTAAAATCACGATAAATCACACACCACTGTATTCTATTTAGGAAGTTGAAAAAGCTACTGATAAACAGGAGCTGTTGTCTGGGGTATTTATACTTTTAATATTGCGTTTATTTTCACAACATTGCACAATCTTTCGACATTTGTTTTTTCTCTGTAATATTGTGATTCAAAATAATAATCAGAATAGATAAGGGATTCCTAAATATTATTTAGTGCAATTAGAGTGCAACATTAAGCTATTTATAATGATAGTGGGTTTATCAGTGGCGTATCTATGTTGAAAAAAATTGTTGATAGCACATTATGTATGCAAATCCCTGTTTAACTGTACTGGGTGATTCTAACAAGTTTGGGTAATTCTGACCCTTTTGTACGGTCATTTAATAAACAACTTTTAAGTTGAGTAGGGAATAGGGATGCTAGTTATATAGTAGAATACCAGAATACCATTGTTTTCGAGGTCCGTTGCGGAGTATTGCGTTTTTAGGGACGAACCGATTCAAGTTATGATTTATATAATATAATTTTTCAAAAATTTTTTAACGGGAAGCGGTCATTAATTTATTATTATTCATTATTTATTCAGTTTACAGTTCAACTAGTTGCTCACTAGAAAAATATCACTGTGTCTTTTAATAGAATGTATTTTTAAAGGAATAGTAAATCTACATAAAAAATAATTTGTATCCTGATATGATATTTTATGAACTAATAGCCAGTTACAAGAAGGCCATTCGAATTTAGAGTTTGAAGAACTGTCAAATGTAGGAAATACGCCACGAATCTCTACACTGCTATCTGTATTGGGTCGAGCAATGCAACCCTAGCGAAGATAAGAAGACGACCCTTTTTGTGGAGTTGTTTACATATTTATAATTAATTGTACATTTCGAATTTCCGGAAACAGTAATTTTAATTTATTGACATCGTTGCTATATAGAAGTGGTAGTGTGATTTTAATACAAAAATGCTCCTAATAATGGCATATATTGACGTTATTGAAATAATGAGACGTAAGAATGAAACATTCAGTTTTTTACAGTATGAAATAAAATACATCCGGTAAGTCTCTAACAGTACTCATTTCGATACTCATTCATTAATGATCTCATTCCCCAACACACAGCATATTGCCAGCAGTAGACTTCATTTCATCCAAAATTTTGTCTTGACGTTCGATGTCAAAACCATATGGTCTCTTCAATGGCACTTTTGGGGAGGTTGTGTATTGTAATATCGGACATATTATAAGGTTGGCAACGGTGTCAAGCCAAGGAGCACAGGCTCATTGAAACGTAGTGGACAGTGTATCTTATCTCTGGTGGACAGTCTGCTCTCAACCTCCGCCCTCTATGTCACGGTGATTCGATATATATATATATATATAATAATATATATATATATATATATATTGGACTGATTAAAAAAAATTTTTTTCTTAATTATATCGAAAATATTGTTGGAAATGACAAAAAAGAAATACTGTGAAAGTTTAAGCTCTTAATATTAATATTAAGAGGTGCCGCATCGCAAATTTCGATTTTCCATTTAAATAACATGGGAACAATATTCTCTTGCATTTTGGAATTTTATAACTCACGTTGGTGACAATACTTCGGAATGAGCAAAGTATATTCTTGTAGAGAATTGAACGTTCTACAAAAAAGGTATCTTACAATTTTTTGATATATTTATTCCTTCAAAAGTTATTCGAGGTCAAAGTTGAACTAAGGACAAATTTTAATATTTTTCAATTTTTTTCACGCAACTATAAACTTTATGAGAAAATTTTATGGGACATTTTATGGAGAGCATATATATATATATAATAGTTAGACATAATAGTTATATATATATATATATATATAATTTATATATTATATATATATATATAAATATATATACATCCTTCTATCGTTAAAGCGTCCAGACAAAAATGTGCTTCATGGCGTCCGACGTTGTTTTCTGCAGATATAGTGTTAATTGAGCTGAATACTTTTTAATATAGATAAAGGATGGTTTAAATAAATGGAAAAAAGGACTTTGGCACGGAAAACACAACATTGCTGCATAGTTTCTAAACATTATGGCGCCCTTTCAGTCGATGGACAATTGGGCGTCTCTTATATTCAGCATTACGTATATATGATAGCCTTTAGGGCGTCAATTTTGTTATTGCGTTGTTGCCGCAGTAAGTACATATCTGCTATTTACAGAAAATAGGAGGACAAATAAGATATAATGTGGTTGTTGTAAGTAGGAGGGATCCATATTATGTTATTGCAATGAAATTTCAGAAGTATTCATTTAACAAGTTACAAACACTCAAAATATTGAAGACAGTGAACTTGAATAAATCTTCAAATGGACAATTTCTTCACAAAATTGCATTAATTTCAGAATTACATGATAGTTATTATTTTATATGGTGTTTGTTAGGTACTAGTGGAAGAATAGCTATTTATGTAGCAAGTTACAAAAAATATGATTTTTTGTGACATTTGTGATCGTTCAGGACACGAGTATTGTCGGTGAAAAGTTTTAACCCTAGTTGAGAACTAATATTTTTCCTGCGTAGATAAATAATTAATTTCCTTAAAATTGTGGGTTACGGGAAAATACTATAAGGGAAGTGATGTGATGGAGTGATTTTGACATTTCAAGATTCGAATGGATCTACACGTTTCATATTAGTCCAAAAAACCTATTTTTAAAAAATGTCGGTCGGTCAGTTGTCAACACGATAACTCAAAAACACAACGAATTTTTCAATGAAATTTTATAAGTAGGTTCAGAACATAAAAACTGAGGCTAAGTTCGTAAATGATTAAAATCTGAATTACAGTATTTCGGAAAATTCCATTTTCATGCAGTTTTCTCAATTTTCCACCCAAAATAATTTTTTTAACGAATAACTGACAAATTTGTTGGAATCTTCGTATCAAAAAACCTCCTATACAAAATTTCTCCGAAATCGGAACCAAATTTTTTTTGGAAATTTCCTTCAGCTTTAATCCTGTATATTATCTTCAATAAAAAATGAAAGAATTCAAATGTAGTAAGTAATTGAGATGCATGCTAAACATTTTGCAGTCCTGACCCAAAAATTGTAAATTTTGGTTTATATTGAATGTATGGAAAAAATTATGCATTATCATGTATTTTAATACGCGGAATCCATTTCTTTTAGTAGTGTTATGAAATTTTTGTTATTAAAAAAATGTTTTCTTAGTTTTTTTCAAGCAAAGTATTAGAAAACAAATTTTGGGTGAAAACTAATAGCCTCGTGCATAAGGTGAAGTCATCTGGGTACATCAACTGGTTCAAATAATATTCTAATACATCAGTCGGAGCTAGATATCTCGTTTATCCTTAGTGCCACGAAACAACATTATTAACAAAAGAAGTAAGTAGATATCGTCAAGGACCAGATTTTAAAAATATTCATACATACAGTCTGCTCCAAAATTCAGTGACGAAACAAACACATATTTTTTATGTAACACCCTGTATTTCTTAATATCTTTCGATTCTCTTCGAAGAGCTGATTTCGAAAAACTATAGCACTTGGGGTCAAATGGTTATAGTTTCTAAATTCCAGGGTGTTGAAAATCACTTTTTTAACTTCAAAGATTTTTCAGCTAAAACAATTGATTATTTAAAAAAGAATGGATGTCCCTATATTCACTTGGGTTTAGTTGGGTTCTTCAATCAATTTTGGAACATCCTATATATTCATGAATACTTATAAAATCTGCCTCTTGGCGATGTCGGCTACTTTTATGTTTCATACATCAATATTGTGCATAGGAAAAGGAATAACTTTTGGCCCTTGTACTAATATTTCTGTTGTTAAAAAAAATTGAATTTTTTGTTATTAATCTAATGAAATTATGTCATATCAACCTGTTGTTGGTTTTCCAATGAGTCCTTCAGTTGGTTCTTGCTGATTTGCCATTCCAAATGAAGTATTATATGGGTGGTCCGTAAGTAATGGTCCAAAGTGAAATGGGAGATTTTTGGCCTGAAAATATTACAATCTCTTGCAACTTGCTTCAATCAAATATTGATAATGGAAAAGATACAGGGTGGCAAAGTTTAAATGTAAAAGATGTTTTTTCTCAGTAAATTGAAAGATTTTGGATATACAAACGTAAAAATTAAGAGATGGGGGTTTTGAGGCATGAGAAATCGTAATATGATATCCGTTTTGATGTATTTCCTAGAGGGCGCCACATGAACTATGTTGTTGGTGTAACTGTGCGCTCAACTTTTTCATCGTTAGCGCTATCTCTCTTTTTATTGAAAAATATTAAAACTACATTATTTGCGACCAAAATAAATATGTATCATTGGTCTCAAAAATTACTAGTTTTCGCATTTTAAAAACCCCCTACATAATTTTTATTTTATTTATTAGCACAAATAACACCGTACACTAACTAACTTCGTTAGTTAGTGAACGGTGCAAATAATAGCGTTAGTAGGCGCTGATGTCAGCAAATTTATCATCACAAGAATTAACATAGTAGGTGCCGATGTCAACAATACTCCTGTCAGTTAATCATTCGTGTTTTGACAGTTAATCTCATTACACTCTTGAAGTACGAAACTATTTAAACACCTTGTTTCCTGAACGCTGGATTGGTCGTGGTAGTCCCTTTCCTTGGCCAACACGCAGTCCAGAATATAACCCCTTGGATTTCAGTATATGGGGCACAATGAAGGAAATAGTTCACAGAAAACCTATAAATAGTCGAGTTCAACTTTGGCAAGAAATCAGAGCAGCAAAAAATTTTTTTACGCCAATGACATTGTTTAATATTAGGCGATCTTTCATAAAACGCATGGATAAATGTATCGAGATGAATGGCGGACATATTGAAAAATTACTGTGAAATAATATTTAAATTCCGTTGTTGTATTTTTCGATAAATTGTTCTTTTTTCTCTTGATTAAAAGTTATTGAGTTCATAATGGTTGCTTTATTAATATGTCAAAGTACTAATAAATAAAATGCAAATTACGTAGAGGGTTTTTAAGATGCGAATATCTTGAAAACTAGCAACCTTTGAGACTTATGATAAGTATACATTTTTCTTACAAATATAATGTCATTTTAATATTTTTCAATGAAAAGCGAGATAGTGTTACCGATAAAAAAGTTAAGTGCACAGTTACACCAACAACGTAGCTCATGTGGCGCCCTCTTAAAAATACATCAAAACGGATATGATATTATGATTTCTCAGGAACTAAAACCCCTATCTTCAAATTTTCACGTTTGTATATCCAAAATCTTTCAATTTACTGAGAAAAAACACTTTTGACATTTCAACTTTGCCACCCTGTATCTTTTTTATTATCAATATTTTATTGAAGCAAGTTGCGTCAGATTGTAATATTTTCAGGCCAAGAATCTTCCATTTCACTTTGGACCATTACTTACGGACCACCCTGTATATATATTTTTATTGTTTAAAAGTATATTTTGCAATTTTTTTTAATTTCATTCAACTATTCGAGAGCTATAAGACCGAGGCAGGCAATAAATGCGGAACATAACACCCTCTATGCTATAAAGTGTTAGAGTAGACCTTAATGCCCGGTTAAGTCATGTCTACTAGTCAATGATGAACAAGTTGAACATTTATTGTAAATTTTCTTTTGTTTATTTTGGTAATTTAAAATCAAAAATTGACCTGTTTGGGGAATTTTTAATAGTACTTTTTATTTAGCTTATAATAAATTTAGGCGTTACTTGGACGCACCCTATATACAGGAACGTATCTAAGAAATTAAGATCTGGGAAGTAACTTGGGACTTTGATTTTAAATGAAAAAGAGATTCATTCATATTTTTTCATGTATAATTTGCGTATATTGTTTCGCGTTTACGGCGTCCACTGACCATCCGCATACAACGTGCTAACTCTTTTTTTTTAAGAAAACTAAATATTTTTATGATCGAAGAATACGTACAAGTACATGCAATGGAAACGCACAAAGAAGTAAGAGATGAAGGCTGTAGTTCATTAAATTCGAATGATTTTGATTTTTGTATCCCTGCAGGATTTTTTTTCAATCTGAATAACTTTTAAGTTTCTCTGTGTATATGTAGATTTTATAGTAGAAAACTATTTTTTGTTTTGTGTAAAAATTTACTTTTTATCTGTCCCATATTCGACATTGTTTTATAATTACTACTTACTAGGTATTAAAACAATAAAATCTAGATTTATAACCTAATTAAAGTGGTTTTCTTTAACACGTTTTAGCTTCCAAATAAATTTAGGGGTAGTCAACATAATATAATATTGACATTATTCTTGTCTTTTAGATGACCGAGAATAGTTTGTATATAATGTCCTACTCAATAATTAATTATACAGTGAACGTCTAAATTATGGAATATTATCATTATTCCGAGAACCGTCGAGTTTTAAGGGTAATCCCGAAACAGGTCGATTTTTGTTGTAAAATGCCCATGTTATAACGTACTTGGAGTAGGGATGACGTAACCGGTGTAGGTGTAATGACGTTATCGTTAATTTTTTTAAATAGAAATCGGTATAATGTGACACGTCATTTGAACGAGAATTTAATTATCTATTTAACGACATTACATTTTTAACTAAAATATTTTTAAGGGTACGAAAACAATTTTTTTTAATTTAAATTCAATCAAATTACAATTAATGCTTGAATCCATGACTTTCTGAAATACTTAAAAAAGCAAAAATAAGTAAAAATAATAATGGACACAAAAAGTTCTCTCATAAACACTGAAACTTTTTGTCATATGTTAATTCAAGCAAGTGATAGTGGCATAGTTACTGTAATATTTATTGTCGTAAATGTTTTGATTTTGTGAATTGTTATCATAGTTGTCAATTGTAATTTTTACTTTTGAATAGTAAATTATGGCTCACCTAAATGAATCACAACGCATAGAAATATTAATCCTTAGCGGATGCGGAGATAAAAAAAGAACACAGAACGAGGTATGCAATTTATTCAACGCAAAATATCCCGATAGACCCATCAGCCAATCAACAGTAAGTAAAATAGTCCGAAAATTTGGAGAAACTGGGCACGTTAAACATATTCCAAACGCTGGGCGTCCTAAAATTGAAGACAATGTGAAACTTGATATTTTATCAAATGTACATGACAATCCTCACAGTAGTTCAACACAAATAGGTGAATATGCTGGAGTTTCCCAAATATCGGTATTACATATTATAAAAAAAGAAAAATACCATCCCTACAAAATTCAACTACATCAGGAATTAAACAACGACGATCCCGATCGCCGGCTTCAATTTTCTGAAATTGTGCAGGATTTATGTATCCCCAATCCACTTTTCATCAATCAAATCCTTTTTTCCGATAAAGCAACATTTTTTATACATGGTACCGTGAATCGTCAAAATTGCAGATATTGGAGTCAAGAAAACCCGTATTGGAGGCACACACGCAATATCCTCAGAAAGTGAATGTATGGGCAGGGATCATCAATGACAGAATCATTGGCCCTTTTTTCTTTGAAGAAAATCTAACAGGAAGACGTTATTTAACTTTTTTGAGAAATCAACTTATACCTGTCCTTGCTAACATGTATACAAATGCCAATAATCCAAATTTACCTAGTGAAAATATCTGGTTTCAACAAGATGGATCCCCTCCGCATTACGCACGTGAAGTACGTCAATTTTTAAATAATTGCTTTCCCGGGAGGTGGATCGGAAGACGAGGTTTTATAGAGTGGCCAGCAAGGTCGCCAGATCTAACACCTCTAGATTTTTTCCTGTAGGGTTACATAAAATCAAAAGTTTATGTCAATAGACCCCAAAACTTACAGGACTTGAAAGATAGAATTAGGCATGAAAAGAGTCTAATTACTGCAGAAGTCATCCGCAATGTACTTGATGAATGTGTCCGTAGATTCGCATATTGTCAAGAAACCGATGGATGGCATTCCGAACATTTAATTTAAAATAATTATTATGCATAATTTGGTTACTTTAAAGTACATTATTAATTAAATCATTAGTTAAAATTTGGTTGAATTTAAATTAAAAAAATTGTTTTCGTACTCTTAAAAAAATATTTTACTTGAAAATGTAATGTCGTTAAATAAGGAATTAAATTCTCGTTCAAATGAGGTGTCACAATATACCGATTTCTATTTAAAAAAATTAACGATTACGTCACTACACCTACACCGGTGACGTCATCCCTACTCCATGTACGTTATAACATGGGTATTTTACAACAAAAATTGACCTGTTTCGGGATTTCCCTTAAAACTCGACGGTTCTCGAAATAATAATAATATTCCATAATTTAGCCGTTCACTGTAGAATACTATTAATAAAGAAATGCGCCAGCTCACTGACATTCCTACCTCATATCTAAACCTTTACTTACGTTAATGTATCGGACTCTCTTAATTCGGCGCTATTAGAGGAGAGTGGTTGACGTGACGCTCTAAAGACGAAAGCATGTATTTGAGAGAATACTCAGAGTTGAGTAATGTACCAGAAATGTATTTTTCTAACTGTTGCATTCAACAATATAAGCAATTTAACGTTCTACTGAAACTGCAGTGTTGTCAAATCTCCGGACGCTCTAAGCGCGAATAACTATCAAGATAAAATGTATACTCTATATACAACTTAATACTCCTAGCGACTCTGCCGGAGAGTTGCGCGAACTAAATATATTCGAGAACTGTATATTTTCGTTCATTTCATGATCAAAAAAGCGTCCCCCAAAAATTTTGTTAATAGGTTCGTGACGTAATTTCAAGTCCATGGACAAATTATTAGGAGGGGTGTGCATAGAGCGTCCGTATACGGACGCTGAATGCACTTGGACGCTCTATTGAATGCGATTTCAGAATGTATGGACGCTTTAACGATAGAAGGATATATATATATATATATATATATATATATATATATATATATATATATATATATATATATATATATCGAATCACCGTGACATAGAGGGCGGAGGTTGAGAGCAGACTGTCCACAGTGTCCACTACGTTTCAATGAGCCTGTGCTCCTTGGCTTGACACCGTTGCCAACCTTATAATATATATATATATATATATATATATATATATATATATATATATATATATATAGATGAGTATGATAGTTAAGGAAGTAAATATGATGTAAAACCGCTTAAAACATAATTATTAAAGTATATATAAAACACGTGAGTTTTATTAGTGCACGATGTTTAAGTTAAGAGGATACACCACAAAATGGCGACGAGGATGGGATAAAAGAAATATAAAAAAAAAAATAAATAAAAGAAGATGGCATCAACCGGCATCGTGTTCCATCAATTTAACAGTGAAACTGACGATTGGATCATATACAGTGAGCAATTATCAGAATATTTTAAAGCAAACGGTACGAAGGAAGAAAATAAAGTAGCTACGTTATTAAGTAATATTTCTAGCGAAATTTATAAACTTTTACGAGACCTGTGTCACCCAGATCCACCAAATTCAAAAACATTCAAGCAATTAACAGATTTATTAAGTCAACAGTATTGTCCAAGAACAGTTGTATGGCGAGAGCGAAGGAAATTTCACCTAGCTCAACAAACACGTGAAGAAACGATGGCAGAATGGAATGCTAGAGTAAGAAGCCTATCTGTAAACTGTAAGTTTGGAAATGATTTACAATTGCTTTTGAGAGAAAAATTCATATCCGGGATGAGAAACGGCCCGATATTAGACAGACTATGCGAGGAGGAGGAAACCGCAGACCTAAAAAAACTAGTGGAATTGGCCATAAAAAAAGAAAACGATAGCATCGAGAGAGAAGTGAACATGAACTTTGTAAAAGACGCTACAAGGTCATCGAATCAAAAATATCAAGTAACAAGAGGAGTTTCAAATCAAGGCGCGCGGCAACGACAAAATTTGGACCAACCACAACGCCGATGGCAAGGCGCAGATTCACAAAACAGTTCAAGACAGCGCACGGATAGACAGACGTCGACGAGTTTAGCTACACTTCCACGCAGAAGGATGACAACTGAAAGAAATGTCAACATTCAACATGGCGGAAGGAAAACAAAATTACGAGATGATAAAATGTAAAGTTTGTAATAATTATCATAAAGGAGTTTGTCGGTAAATTTTTATTGTTCTAAGTGTAAAAGAAAAGGACATCTTGCTAAAGCATGTGCAAATAGAAATTTTAACTATGTAGATTTTTCAAATACCGAAAATAACCAAGATAACTGCCGAGATTGTTGGTTCACGGAACAAAACAATCAAACGGAGGAAGCAGACAAAAATTTTAATGTGTATAGTGATTGTCCATCAGAATTTGAAAATTTTAATATCAATAATGTTGATAAAAAATTTATTGTCAAAGTTTTAATAGAAAATACAGAGCATCTGTTTCAAATAGATAGCGGTAGTGTGATATCAGCGATAAATGCAGATCATTTTAATAACTACTTTAGACATTTTAAATTAAAGGAAGCCGAAATTGTTTTAAAAAGTTACAATAATAGTACTTTTGCACCATTAGGTTATATAAATGTTAATGTTAAATATAAAGACAAAAAAAGACAAATTAAATTGTATGTTATAGCTAACGGCGGTCCGAAGATTCTGGGGATGGATTGGTTAGAAGCATTTGGAATTCAGTTCGGAGTGGTTAATCAGCAGGATTACGTAAATAAAAGGATAAATGATATTGTTTCTAGATTTCCAGAAGTTTTTAGCAAAAAAATCGGTAAGTTTACTTTAGATAAAATTAAAATATATATTAAAGACAATGCTATGCCAATATTTCGTAAAGCACGTCCAGTACCTCTTGCATTCAAGCAAGGCGTTACAGAAGAATTAGAAAGGTTAGAAAAGGAAGGAATTATATCTAAGACTGAAACATCAGAGTGGGCTACACCTTTAGTTCCAGTTTTAAAAGAAGACGGTACAGTAAGATTGTGTGGAGATTACAGCGTAACTGTAAATAAATACCTAGAGAATATGGAGTACCCTTTACCAAGAGCTGAAGAAATTTTCTCGAAGCTTCATAAAGGAAAATATTATACCAAATTGGATTTGTGTAGAGCTTATAATCAATTTGAAGTAGATTTGGAATCGAGTAAGATTTTAACGTGGAGTACCCATCAAGGATTGTACACGGTTAACAGACTTCCATTTGGAATTAAAGTTGCGAGTTTCATATTCCAGAGGCATTTGGAGCAACTGTTAAAAGAGATACCATCATGTGTGTGTTATTTAGATGATATTATTCTAACAGGTGAAAATGAAGAAGAACATCTGAAGACATTGATCCTAGTACTAGAACAGCTAAAGAAAGCTGGACTAACCGTAAAATTGGATAAATGTGAATTTTTCAAGTCAGAAGTTGAATATTTGGGTCATGTGATTGGAAGTGATGGATTGAAGACAAGCGAAAAGAAAATACAAGCAATTAAAGAGGCACCCAGACCAGAAAATCTAACAGAAGTGAGATCTTTCCTGGGAATGGTAAATTATTATTCAAAATTTATACCAAACGCATCAATGATACTAAAACCAATTTATAATTTATTAAATAAAAACACTAAATGGGAGTGGGATGAACAATGCAATGATGCATTTTTAAAAATTAAAGAGATATTGTCATCAAAACTAGTACTAACCCATTTTAATCCAAATTTGCCAATTGTATTAACTTGTGATGCTAGTAAGTTAGGAATCTCAGCAGTATTAGCACACGAGATGCCAGATAAAACTGAGAGAATAATAACGTGTGTTTCTAGAACTCTGCAACCGAGCGAAAAAAATTACCCAATAATTCATTTAGAAAGTTTAAGCATTTACTGGGGTTTAATTAAATTTTACCAATATTTATATGGGAAAAAATTTAAAATTAGAACAGATCATAAACCATTAATATCCTTATTTCACCCTGAGAAAGGTATACCACAAATGCATGCCAGCCGTATGCAACGTTGGGCAGCATTTTTATCAAGTTTTAATTATGATATTGAGTATATAAAAGGGAAAAATAATATTGTAGCTGATTATTTGAGTAGAACACCTTTAAATATTAATTACATTACAGATGAATTTCAAGGTTTAGGTAACTATGTGAATTTTGTGAGTACACTTAAGGAACAAACGATCAGTATGGAAGAAATAAGACGAGAAACCAAAAAGGATATTATTTTGAAAAATGTAATGAAATATATACGAGAAGAAAAATGGCCAGAGATGTCAGAAGAAACGAAACCATACTATCACAGGAAGCACGAGATAATAGTGGACAAAGGAATTTTAGTTTGGGGACATAGAATAGTTATTCCGAAGTCACTCCAAAGAAAAATGCTGGATGAACTTCACCAACACCATTTCGGAATGGTAAAGACAAAAAGTATAGCAAGATCGTATGTTTATTGGCCTAAAATAGACCAACAGATTGAAGAAACATGTAGAAAGTGTATGTGCTGTATGGAAAACAAGCCAGCTCCACCAAGAGCAATACTAACACCATGGGAGGTTGAAACCGAGCCTTGGACACGAGTGAGCATGGACTTTCTGGGACCTATAAGAGGTAAAATGGTATTAATAATAGTGGACGCATATAGCAAATGGCCAGAAGCACACATTATGAGCCATATAACAGCAAAAGAAACGGAAGAGAAAATTAAGAGGACATTCGCCAGATTTGGCATTCCTAAAACGATAGTAACGGACAACGGCACACAATTTACAGCAGAAACGATGCAAGAATTTTTCAAAAGAAATAACATTCGACATATCACGTCACCCCCGGGTCATCCACAGTCGAATGGAGCAGCAGAAAACATCGTAAAAACTTTCAAAAACAATGTCAAAGCCAGAGCAATTGATATAAGAAACAAGGGTAAGAGTATTGATTTGATAATTTCAGAATTTCTATTTTCATATAGGACAACACCGCATATAGTAACGAAAGAAACACCAGCCAAGCTGATGATGGGTAGACAACTCAGAAATAGAGCAACCATACTGAAAGAGTCCATAGGATGGAGAGTAAGTAGGGAAGAAGAGGAAACTGGAGCAGAAAACAATCATCAGAAAGCTCAAGAGCGACAGGTTAAGTATTTTAAAGGAAAAAATAGAGAATTTGAAATAGGAGAAACGGTAGCAGTGGCAGATTATGGTAATCCTAACCAAAGGAGTTGGACTAAAGCAGTCATTGAAAAGGTAATAGGCAAAACGACATATCTGTGCAGACTAGAAGATAAGAGACTATGGAAAAGACATGCGAACCAGATACATAGAAGAGAGAGAGAGAAGGAACAGGGTCAGGTAAAAAGAAATACGGATGTAAGAAACAAACAAAGCACTAAGAAACGGTATTGTTGGGAAAATATGCCTGAAGCGGCAAAACATACGTCAGACAGTGATGAAGTTGTAAATAATGATGAATTTGTTTTTACAGATGAAGCAGTAGGGCAAGATCATATTACAATTAACAACTCAGCTGAACCACCAATCCGAACTGAACATTCCAAACCACAACAGACAGAACCATTCATTCCGAGTGATCCAGGCCAACCCCCGGAATCATCGGAAACCGGAAGTAGGATAAATGTTGCAAAACATTGTGATTTAGAGAAGGTTGTACGACGTAGTTCAAGAACTACAAAAACACCAGCAAAATTTAAAGATTATGCATTAGAAATCGACTGAAATATGTACTTATGGTTAAAATATTTTTTTTTATATATGTGAATAGTCACAAATAACGTTTAAATTTGTATTTGTATTGGATGTATACATGTATGTATTTTAAAGGAATGACAGAGTGGAATGGCGGAGAGAGCTTAAGTATTAATATTACTTTTAAAAATAATACAAATTTAAGTGATTGGTAGAAAGAAAAAATTTTTTTTTTTGAATATTGTTTTCTAAAATGATTATTGAATGTTTCACTGTACCTAGTGTAAGTAGAGATAATTTATATTGTACAAACATATATAGTAAATCGTAATCATACTGTAGGTATATTGAAGCATAGTATTAAAAATGCACTCACAGGAGTTAGGCTAACAAAGGGGGGTGTAATATCGGACATATTATAAGGTTGGCAACGGTGTCAAGCCAAGGAGCACAGGCTCATCGAAACGTAGTGGACAGTCTGCTCTCAACCTCCGCCCTCTATGTCACGGTGATTCGATATATATATATATATATATATATATATATATATATATATATATATATATATAGATGAGTATGATAGTTAAGGAAGTAAATATGATGTAAAACCGCTTAAAACATAATTATTAAAGTATATATAAAACACGTGAGTTTTATTAGTGCACGATGTTTAAGTTAAGAGGATACACCACATGTATGATCACATCAAACCAGTTATTCATTAACTGTACAAAATTTGATAAATCTCCTCCAGATTCGTCACCATCTCCATCAGGTTTGTAAAACTTCAAAATACAGTAGCAGTGGTGTTGGAAAACAACTGCGCAGCAAGTTTGACATTCTGCCTTTGGGTCTTGTCGCAATTAATATGTATCTAAATCTGTCAACTTGTGGCATGAACTGACTTCAGTCTTTGTATCCTTTAATAATTTCTGTATAGGTCCTTTGTTTATTGGTTTTCCATCTCCAAGAACAAATCCAGTATCAATAAACCAATTTCTAGCCAATTTCAGAAGATGTGGGGCATTGGCAAAAAAGAAGATTGGTTCCTGGGTTGCAGGGTGTGGATAGAAAGTTTTATTAATATCCACATCAAGTGGTTTCCATAATCCTTAGTTTCCCCCGCCACAATCTGACGCGCATGCCACTACATTATAATGAATTTGATTTAGTAGATTGGCCACCGAATCCAACAACTCTTTTGTAAGTTTTTCATCAAATCCAATATTATACTGGCTGCTTCCAACTTTCAAAAAGTTCTCTAGCCATAATGACCTGCATGTATGAATGAGGTCCAACAACTTTATCATCTTTTTGATCATACTCATACAATGAAGCAGCTTTCACTTCATCAGAGGACAAAACAGTGGCTTTTTGGTAAGTGTTTCGATCTCTGCCTGTGGTTTCCATAATGCGTAGGACATCCGCTTCTTAAATTGATGTTGGCTGCCCACTTTTGGAGTGTGGAGATTCCAGGAAGTTTTTTTTTAAGTTTTTTTTTCAAAGCAATTGCAATTTGATTTGGGGTCAAGAAATTCTTAAAAGCTATTTTGGCTCTGTCTTCAAAACTGCAGTCCGATTTTTTAAGATGTTTATTCAATGCTTTTATGTGATTTTTAAGCACTTCACTATTTTTTTCGTGCTGCTGAACTTTATCCCTTAACTGAAGATTTTATTGATGTAGGATGTGTAGCTGCTCCAGTACACCAGAGTTTTTACTGCAGGATGCCTCAGCTCAGTGCAGACATCTTCCCTCTCTTGTGACTGTTGTACCTCTGGTTCCAGTAACTCTAGCTCTACAAAATTAAAGTCAATACACATAATATTTAATTTCAAAACTCTCAGCTCTTACCATGTTCGTCAACTTTGCTTGTTTCGGCAATTAAACTTTCCACCCAGGCTTGTCTCTCCTTCTTTTCTGCTCTTGCTGATCGTTTCGACAACAAAGGTTTTGTGTGACAGCTGACCTGGGGTAGCAATAACAATGAAGGAATCGCTAAAAACAAACGAAAATGCATAAATCATTCCTAAATGGGGTTCATCTGCATTACCTGTCTTTTTCAATTTTTTAGCTTGAATGCCCATTAATCTGGCTTTTATATCATCTTCAAAGTCATCTAATTTAAAATGTTTGCTGCACACTGCTGTCTTTTCTGTAACATTTCCGTATCCATTCTTTTCTAACTTCGGGGTCCTTTGGAAACGAGAAAAACATGCCTTTTCCAGTTTCTTTGGCCTTCTTCGAATTGCTTTTGCAAATATCAACACTACATATTTTTCCTCCAGGCATCTGGTAAAATAGAAAATACACATATATTACATGACTTTACGTTGATGAAGATCTAATAACTTCAAACACAATACACACTATTAATTGACTTTCTTTTATAAATAAAATTACACGAAACTTCGATGAAAAACTACAATAAGCACCCAAAAAAATCGAAAACAACACTGAACAATGGTAAACTGATATTGTATACGGCAGCCACGATGACGCGCAATATGGCGACGATCCTCGCGATGACCTTCAATAGTTTATAGGTTTACAGACAACCCATGTACTTTAGGGACCTCGGTCGCCATATTTGGTTTATGTTTGTGTTGTTGTATCTGATTAGAGTTTAAATCGTGTTCTTTTATTTTTCTCGATATTTGTTACTTTATTGTTTTGTTGGAGTTATTTGACTTTATTAGAATTCCGACCAGTTTGATGTGTATAGAAGTTAAGATGTCACGAAAACTTTGTTTGCTTTGTGGAAATAGTGAGGATGAGGTTGAGAAAATGCATTATTTTCCATCCAATTATAATTAAATTGTCTTAAAAATATATTCCTTTGATTTAAACTTTTATTTACTATCCTTAACAAATTATTTTCATTCCTTAACAATCTGACCGATAAATACCTCTCGGAAATAATTCCAACTCATTATACCCATAGAGAATTTATCAATGACTATACCCCTATCATTTTATAAAGCTTTATACAATGCCCCTAATAACTTTAAAAATCTATAAAGCTTTATACAATGCCCCTATTAACTTTAAAAATCTAGTACGTGGCAGTAGATGCCATCTTTACGTAGAGTGGATCAACTATAATTCGATATATCACAGATTTTAACAAACAAAACTTTTCAGCTCGTCTCAAGATTTTCATTAAAGGAACCTTTCTTTCGAGCAATTTCTGCGTTAGATTCGAATGTTTCTGAATTCCATATTTCCAGAAATCTGAATGACTTAATTTGATTAATCTTTATTTTTCCCTTGTGCATTCAGCCATTATTAAACTATCAACCACATAAATTTAAAAATGTACCAGTAAGAGCAGTCTATAATTTATTCACCAAAATTCATTGTACACCGAAAAACCAAAAGAAGCGTGTATTAACTATAAGTACTTATGTATTAAACTTGCATTTGAAAAAATATTTGATGCAGTTTCGTTACATAACATTAGCTGCCATCTATCGGTAAGCAAGTCAATCATGTATTTCAAGGTTTCTGCAATTCGTAGCGAAACTGTAATTTAACATTGTCAATAGAAGCCGCCACCATTATACGAAAATATAAATATCATTTAGGAATATTATTATAAAAATAGTTATTTTCCGTCGACTGTGCGTTTTTGAGCTAAATTAATGTACACAAAATCATTCATTAATGACCTCTATTAATGAACGATTTTCTATTCATAAACGATTTTGGTATAGGCAACCAATCGAAAGTATTGAAAAAATATTTTTCTACAACTGCTATGAAAAGTGACGTATTTCTCATACCTTACTTAATTACAAAACCAAATATTGCTCATACTGTGAGAAATATTATTTCTCACGGCACTTTGCGCACGCCACATACACTTATATGGAGAATCAAATAAAATCGACAAAAACTTAGTAGGCTACTGTCATTTTTAAATAGGTACCTACTTAGCTGTCACAAAACTGTGATTCTAAAATGACGTTCCGGGTTTGACCATACAAAATTGTACAAATTTCACCATCAACTATAATTTTAAATAAAATTATTTAACAGTTTAGAGATAGGATAATTTAGTGTTATTTTTGTTTTACTAACCATAAAAATAAATATTAAGTTACTTTACTTGTATTCTTTAAATTTGTGCAGTTGTAGAAAAAGTATAGTGTGCAACATGTGGGGAAAGTACTTTTCCCACTTGTTGCACAATATACTATTTTAATACTTTCGTTTGGTTGCCTATACCAAAATCGTTTATGAATAGAAAATCGCTAATTAATAGAGGTAATTAATGAATGATTTTGTGTACATTAATATAGCTTAAAAACGCACAGTCGACGGAAATAGTAGTTTGTGCAACTAGTGTGGATATGATGGCCATATCGCACGAGGACGAAGTTTGAGCACGACGCCGTAGGCGGAGTGCTCAATCGTCCGAGAGCGATATGGACAATCCACACGAGTCGAACAGTATATTTTTTCTACGACCCACTTAAGAAAAAATCTAGAAAATAAACATTTTATTAAACTAGAATCTATAATATAACTTCAAATTAAAAATTTTTGATAATTTTACTAGTATTATTATTTTATCATTATTTAGAAATAAAATTAAAATTTAAAAAAAATTTCCCAACGGGGAATCGAACTCTGATCTACCGCGTGAGAGCATGGGATACTTACCACTGGACTACCGATGAATATACTAATCATCTATCTATAACGTCAAATGTATTACGTAAAAACTGACGTTTGTCAGGAGTACCCTTAAATATTCAATTTATTCTGTTTCTATACGTTATACGTCTCCTTTGCGGCTAAGCGAATATCTGGTGGAAAATTATTTATTGATTCATCAATGGAATCACTCATTTTTACTAATATTTTTCTTAAAAACTATAGAAATATTTTGACAAGTTATTTTGACGTTTCTATGAAATTGAAAAAAGATTAGTTGGCGGGTACTAAACGCAACTGCTGATTGGTGGATTTCATATACGTTCTAGGATGTATATGAAATCATATCCGTTCAGTTAACCGGAATGGCCTACATTTACATTCTGTAAATTGTGCAGAAAATGGATAATATACATGTGGGTGTAGAAAAATAACTAAATGATATTTATATTTTCGTATAATGGTGGCGGCTTCTATTGACAATGTTAAATTACAGCTTCGCTACGAATTGCAGAAACCTTGAAATACATGATTGACTTGCTCACCGATAGATGGCAGTTAATGTTATGTAACGATTCTTCAAAAGTTTATTTTTATAGTAAAACAATTTTCACATCAAATTGAAACAAAGATAGATGAAACTGCATCAAATATTTTTTCAAATGCAAGTTTAATACATTAGCACTAATATTTAATTACTGCGCCCTCTTTTGGGTTTTCGGTGTACAATAAATTTTAGTGAATAAATTATAGACTGCTCTTACTGGTACATTTTTAAATTTATATGGTTGATAGTTTAATAATGGTTTAATGCACAAGGGAAAAATAAAGATTAATCAAATTAATCCATTCAGATTTCTGGAAACATGGAATACAGAAACATTCGAATCTAATGCAGAAATTGCTCGAAAGAAGGTTCCTTTAATGAAAATCTTGAGACGAGCTGAAAAGTTTTGTTTGTTAAAATCTGTGATATATAGAATTATAGTTAATCTACTCTACGTAAAGATGGCATCTACTGTCACATACTAGATTTTTAAAGTTAATAGTGGTATGATCACTAATAAATAAATTCTCTATGGGTATAATGAGTTGGAATTATTTCCGAGAGGTATTTATCGGTCAGATTGTTAAGGAATAAAAATAATTTGTTAAGAATAGTAAAAGTTTAAATCAAAAGAATATATTTTTAAGACAATTTAATTAGCAAATAAAAAGTGTCCCCAAAATTTCAAGGAACTAAATATAATAATTATAATTGTAATGGAAGTTTCCAGTCTATTTGTTGTATTAATCGATCACGCTCATATGTTCAGATGATACAATCATTATTTTTGTTTTTTTCATTTCATTCATTTTGGGAATTCCAAGACCAACAATAAATGCAAATACAGAAAACAATAATTCAATTAAAATCCCATGCTACTGAATCTGTTTAGATCACTATCAAATTAAACGTTAGATTTTTACCTGTAACTCAAAATAATCCCATTGTGTCAATAGACAAACCGCATCTGTAAATTTTCCCATAAAACATACAAAAAACCCTTTACTTGAAGAATATTTCCGGATTAACAAAAAAAATTCTGACACCCTGAGAATCGAAACAAAAAAGAAAAGAAACGAATGTACGGAAATTTGCTTTTTTTCTCAACCTTTTTCCTTATTTAAAAAAACGCACCCTTACATGTGTTTAGTTTCACCCTTTCAAGTGCAAAAAAAGGTTTAAAAAATGCACGGTAATGCTATCTACGTTTTAAACCCTTTTATGGATAAACACAGCTGCAAGATTTTTAGCAGTACGGGAAATAAGGGTTGAAATTCAGTATAAAGAACTAAAAAAGGGACTATATACCTTTATGCATAGAAAATCGAAGGGATGTGGGACGTTAGATTAACATCTTCAGGACTTTATGTGTCGAAATGAATCTATAAACTAACGTTTATTTTAAAAATTTAACAAGTATATTTCAAATTATAATTTCTTTGAAATAAAAGATTATCCAGTAGACCAAAAAAAATGGACACTTGAACGAGTATATTTGTTTTGGAATTAAGTTAAAGTTTTGATTTAATTTTTCTTAATGAATATTACATTCAACCAAAATCATTTCATTGTGAAATCCGGTCCTGAGAACATATTAGTTCTATATATTAATAATTTTATACTCTGTATCTCTAAAATCTTAATTATTTCCACATCTTTAAAAACCACTAGGAACTATTAAAATATTTCTCGGATAATTAGTAAAATTATTAACGAACGATGATGACAAGGCACAAATTTCGAAAATTCGAATTTAAAATGTCTATTTTAATGGAGATTTCAGTTTTTTAATTCTTTTTCCCGACTTACCCGCTGAGATGAAGTATCCTAAAAGCATTCTGAAAGGGGTACCTTGAATATTAGATTGCTTTAGTTTTTTTAATTAATCAGGATGATATAGCAGCATATTTTTTTTATCGAACACGTTTAATATTTTGAAATTATAGGCCAGCTTTTAAGGATAACAACTACTTTCATCAAATGAAAAAGCTTCCTTTTTCACATTATTTTCAGGATTTCTAAAGATATAGAATTATATACAAACTTATGGAAAATTTGGTCCGTAACAAACTCTTGTTTTTTTGTCAAACACAACATATTCCCTGGGGCCGTATTCTTGACTGAAGGAGTGGAACTTCCCGAGAGAACAGATATTATTTATATATGTCACTCCAGTGACAAAGCAACCAATAAAAATAAAAACAAAATATGTGTTCTCTCGGAAAGCCCCTTAGTCAAGAATACGGTCCCTGATGTCCAGTCCAGATTTCAACAACATCGCTCAACCCGAGATAATATTGTTTTTTTTATTTGTGAACCATTTTACCTATTTAAAGCAGGCCTCAGCGTGTTTAAATCGAACTTTCAAAAACGCGCGTTTTTTAAAGTTACCATGGCAACATCAACAACTCGAGAAACGAAGTCTAAATGACAATTTTTTTATTATTGATCTGACAGGAGTACTTTGTAACGTCAAAACCTTTATTCGAACAATATTTAACAATTTCAATTTTAAAAATGAAAATGGAAAGTACAGTTGGTATTGTTTGAGATATTAATATTTCGATTTTTCAAATCGGAGGAAATGGTATTTAAATTAATACTATTAGAATTCATTTTTATGCACTGCGGTGACAACAATAAATCTTAGACAAAATGCAAATTAGTTTATGTTTTTCTTTTTTCCATGACAACGCAAGGTATACTGATGTAGCATCACAAATTCAACCATTTTACATTATTAGTTCTTATTTCCATTTCTTGTTGTTGTAGTAGTAACAGATACCAGTATTTATAATTTCAAAGTGCACCAATAAAAAAAATAGCGTAAAGTATTCGTGGATAACTGGTCTCTAAAACACTTGCTCTATTTCGAGCACTCCGGATTCGCCGTCGTGCTCGAAAATTCGCGCGTGTTTTAAAGACCTTAATATTCACTTATACTTTAATTTACTATATCATCATATTTACAACGCTATCAATAATAAACACGAATCTATATCATATTTGATAAAAAAGGTGCATTTGACACCAGAAATGTAATACTCAACAAAGTAACCCATCTTAATTTCAATGGTAAAATACAGTGTGTCTACGTAAGTTAATAGTAAAGTATCTCTATTTTTGAACATATGGAAAATTTTTATTAAGAAAAGATTAAGAATAATTTTCAAATATTTAATATTGTTTATTTACAAATTATTTTCAACACCTTCTCTGTGATAAAGTAGTATAAGTTTATTTTGATAGTAGTAGATTTCTAAATGTTTATTTAAAGTTCATTTTATCAAATTTATGAATTATTAAATATAATGCATTATTGTTAAGAAACTTTCAATGTTCAATATTATCGCAGAGAAATTGTAAATAAACAGTATTGAATGCTTAATTTTTTTTCATTTCTTAACTTCTTTTCTCAATAAAAATTTCCCATATGGTCAAAAATAAAGGTAAATTTTTTATAATAAACCTGGTATACGACTGATAAAATTTAATATCTGATAGTTCAATTTTGGGTTTTAGAACATGCAACTTCTTATAAAGAATACATATTTTTGATAAAACCAATAATAAAAAAGTTTTCCATATGCAGGGTGTGTCATAACTATTGTGACATATAGGCTAAGTGCAGATTGTTTTGACCAAAATATGGGGATAGGACCAAATATGCCTCAATAAAATATTGCTGTGGAAAAAGATAAAGGGCGTTAAAGTTGAATTTTTTGCTTGGTTTTTTGCTAATAATATCAGTGTATATTATTTATCGATTGTTATCAAAATCTTCACAGAAGCATAATTTTATATAGGGAATATTATTTTATGTATAATTTCACATATTGTTACAGGGGGGCGCCACGTGAAGGATTTCCGATGATGAAATCGACTGGTAACTTTTTTTGACGAAACTTTTTAGTGATTTTGGTTAGAAAATATGATATAAACATCATTTCTACGTAATATTAGTAATTTTGCTTAAACACGATATTTTCATACGTTTTCGAGAAAAACGCTATTGAACAGTTAAGAATATCAGAATGAGATTTAAAATATTATTTCATTTATGAAGAGTGTGCTTTGGACTGTCAGATAATTGTTGCTGGTAAGTGACATTTCTTGTCAGTGAATAAATTTTGCTGCCAGTTTAAGGGCTAGCGCATACATACAACTTTTAGTTGAACAACTGTTTTGTTGTGTATCATATGTTCAAAAGGATATATGAAAGCGCACATACTGTCAACTCGATAGTTGCTCGACAAAAAAGTCAAAAAGCTTTATCGATTTGCTTTTGATTTGAAAGTTGGACAACTATCGATCAAGCGCTCAATTTGTCGATCCGCTGACCTTACTGCGACTGCCAGTCTCGTATAAGCATTTGAAGAGGTGCTACGATTTGAGGAGATAAAAAAATCGATTGTATGCGCACCTCCGCAACTAAATTGTTTAGTTGAGTAGAAATCACGAATATATTCTGATACACAACAAAACAGTTGTTCAACTAAAAGTTGTATGTATGCGCTAGCCCTAAAGCTACATACTTTTTCGATTGAAATGCCTCCTCACAATCATTTTACGAATGAAGAAATGCGAGATATGATTTGTGTATACGCACAAGAACATTTTTACGTTCGCTCTGCAGCCTGAAGGTATGAATTGTTATATCCAGGCAGAAGGCAACCAAATCACAAAACTCTTCCAAATCTGTTTAATCGTTTGGGTGAAACCGGGTCATTTCACAATAAAAATCAAGGTGGTCGTCCGAAACAAATCACACCTAATCAAGAAGATGAAATTTTGGTTCGAATAGATGAAAATCCTACAGTAAGTTCACGTCATTTGTCAGCAGCAACAGGAGTAAGTCAGTCGTCTATTATTAGAATTCTAAAAAAAAAAAAGTTCCACCCTTATCACTTCACTCCTGTTCAAAATTTTCTTCCAAGAGATCTCCCACGACGGCTCTGCCAACGTATTCTCAACAAGCATAATGATGACCGAAATTTTATTAAGAATATTATGTTCACCGATGAAGCGACTTTTACCAGACGAGGGATATTTAATTGGCGAAACAGCCATAATTGGGAAGAATAAAATCCGCATGCTCTGAAAGAAAAGACATTTTCAGCATGAGGTTAAATTGAATATATGGTGTGGCATTATAGGCGACCAACTACTAGGATCTTATGTTCTTCCTCCAAATTTAAATGGAGATTCTTATTTATTTCTTTTGCAAAATACTTTTAGTGATATTTTGGATAATCTGTCACTAGCTATAGGAAAGAAAATGTGGTTTATGCAAGATGGAGCTCCACCTCATTTCCCATTAGTTGCTAGAAATCGTCTAAGTGACATGTCCTCATCGATGGATTGGCAGAGGAAGTGATTTTGAATGGGCACCAAGAAGTCCTGAGTATAACCCGTTTGATTTTTATGTTTGGGGACATATGAAGTCGTTAGTTTATGCCAATCAAATTAACTCAAGAGACGAACTCTTGAGGAAAATACAAAATGCGGCTAACTTTATAACTGAACAGAATAGTTATTTATGTAATAAGGATCACAAATACGATCATTATGGTACAAGTCATGAATGTTATTGGGCGAGGCGTAGCCGAGTCCGATAGCACGACGTGTGCCATAATGATTGTTTATGATTCGTATTACATTCAAAATTTTATCTGATGGCATTTATATTAATACATTTTCGAAAAATTAAAAACTGCATTTTTGACATGTCACAATGACAACTATTTTTAAAGCAGTAAGTAGATATGTGTAGTTTAAAATATTAGTAGGTTAGTGAGCTGTGCTTTGCCATTTCCTTGACAACGTCAGGTTGTAACGGCAATATTTATTTATCTGCTGTCAAACACAATTGTAACGTAGAATTGAATATAATTTAAATAATAATGAGTGATTCTGAAACTGGTAGTTTACCTTTTGATTTGGAAGAAATGACGTGAAATATCGTGGAATACCCTTTTCCGGAAAAATCACGGAGTGTATATGAAATAGCGTTTAATCGGTACGAAGAATGGTGTGTTCTACTAAGAAAATCAAGAATATCACTCATGAAACAGTATTGTTGGCTTACTTTGAATGCTTATCTAAGGAAAGAAAACCATCTTCTCTCTGGTCGTATTATTCGATGTTAAGAAGTATTTTATTAACAAGGAAAAACGTCGATATTAGTAAGTACCTACAGCTGATTGTATTACTAAAAGGTAAATCAGAAGGTTACAGAGCCAAAAACCCAAAATTTTTATTAAACAAGATGTCACAAAGTGTTTAACGGAAGCATCAGATGATACATATTTATTTAAAAAAGTTGCTATGAGCTTTGATAATTGGACTAAGTGGAGCATGCAGAAGAGAGGAACGTGACAAATATGCTTGTTGAAAATGTGATAGATGAAGGATCCGTTTTTAGAATTACTTTACCGAATACAAAAACAAAGGTAATGCGAGATTTTTTTGTAACATCGGGGAATATCCCAGGGATGGAATATGGTAGACAATATGTGAAAATAAGACCATGCAACACAAACCATCGACGTTTTTTTGTCACATATAAAAATAAGAAATGCACGAAACAACCCATTGGAATTCACACCTTTGGTAAAATGCCAAAAGTATTGCCACTTTTTGAATTTACCTCACCCTGAAGAATATACCGGACATTGTTTTCGGCGATCGTCTGCTTCAGCAATTTTTGGTTTCAACAATCAAACAGGATTACAAGTTTACCAAAAAGCATCAACTACTGATGTAAAAACTCTAGAATCCATTGGAATTAATATTGCAAATAAAATTGTAGTAATTGCTTTTTCACCATTTATAATAGTGTTATACATAGTTATGCATTTTGAATAAACTTTTTTGATCTTACCATCACATGTTTTTCATATAGAATTTCATTATGGTACTTAGTACGATAATGAATTCATTATGGGACATGCCATCAGATAATATTTTATTTTAAGTCCGAAAGTCCTTTATTAAAAGAAATAGAAAAGGCATAGAAGTCGGAGGAGGCCACGTAGAACACTCAATTCGAGTTTGATCTTTTTATGTTACATTGTATTTAATTTTCGCCTTACGTTACAAGTTTTTTTATTGTCCGTTACTTGAAATACCCTTTCGGTATTCTGAACTGTTCAATTGCGTTTTTCTCGAAAACGGATGAAAATATCGTGTTTAAACAAGAGTACCAATATTTCATAGAAATGATGTTTATGTCATATTTTCTAATCAAAATCACTAAAAACTTTCGCCAAAAAAAGTTACCAGTCGATTTGATCATCAGAAATCCTTCACGTGGTGCCCCCTGTAACAAAATGTAAAATAGTACATAAAATAATATTCCCTTTATAAAATTTTGCCACTGTGCCGATTTTGATAACAATTGATAAATATAGAGTGGAATTATTAACAAAAAACGAAAAAAAAATACGGCCTTTATTATCTTTTTCCACAGCAATATCCAGGGCATATTTGGTCCAAACAATGTCCCAATAGCTATGACTCACTCTGTATAGCCAACTTACGTAGACACGTAGACAGGCACTTCTGATGAAGGTTGGCGACGCGCGGGAGTCGATACAAGAAATAGTTCCAGAAAAGAAAAAAAGGATTACTACCTACTCAGAGGAATAAGATCAAAAACATAACGTAAAAAAATGCAAGTCTCTCAACGCGAAAAGCTGTGAGATCTACTGAAAAACCAATTCCGCTACTGCTACTACCTACATTTATTACATCTCAAACATCAATCTTACAGTAGTTTGGGATTTACAAAATAGTACGATTTTATATTCTACCAGATATAACGCACAAAAATTATTCATATCAAATAAAAGCGCTTGATTCTGAGGTATTCATGCCCGATTAAAGTAATCTGGATAAGACAAGTTTGGGTTGCACCGCTATTTAAGTATTCCTGAAATTAGTTAAGGAGCACTTAGTATTATGTTTCCCGATTGGGTCGACTTAAGTTCGACTTAGTATAAAATCGCAGTTGACAGCTGAGTTATGGATGACATTTTCGAAGTTTATTTTGATATCCTCGAAATATTAGACGAATTTCCCAGATGTTTTCCACTCGATCTGATCATTTTTACGACATAAAGGAATTTGCATTTTATCAAAGATTTCGAGTGATAAAGCAATGCTGTTCACGGATTTTAGGATTGATAGAGGAAGCTCTGAAATTTCGAAATTATCTTTAAGAACAATATTATCTAATAAGAAAACCAACAAGACCAAATGATCAACTATTATTACAGAAACCACACAGTTTGTCTTCCATTAATCAGTTGCTAGCAGCACGTCAGTTTCATGCCTGGGCTGGGCATTTGATAACCATTGCTGATTTCTTAAGTTTGTTGTTTTCTTTGTATTTATAAGTTAACCGTTCACATTTGACGCGGGCGAAAGCCAACAGTCACTCGATACAAAGCCAAAACTGAAACTATAAGTTGCCATGTACGCAATGCGTTAAGCCTTCCTTTACTAAGTAATGCCGTTGATCAATCAACGGTAATGCTTAAGCTGCAGCGGTGCAACAGGCTAAACAACTAAGTGCTTCTTAAAGTTGAGCACAACTTACGAAAGGCGTCCTTAAATTCCAAACGGTGCAAACGGGCATGAATACAATAAGTGAGTCAAAATTATAAAAACAATCGGCTCTTGGTTTCGTTACAATATTATATTGGATAAACAAATAACAAATGGTGGAGGTTTCGAGTTCATTCATATTACAAACTGCGCAAAGTTCATCTGGATTGATGTAATAGCTATTACCATTAAAAGAGAAAAAAATTATTCAGTTCCTTTCTATGGGAGCATCTATTCAACAACTTTATCAGAAATTGTTACGTAATTACTTAAGTAACTAACATTATTTTATAGTGACTGTATTAATGTTAGACATCTTCACTTCTTCAATAAATAGGACTACATAATAATCACATACGGCAGCATAATCTACATATAATCAAAATCTACGTATTACTATTAGCGCTCTGAGAACCTAATCATGTTTGCGTTACTTAATCGACGCTTTGTAAACCATTAACTAGCGCAAACATTATTTATTAGCTTAATAAAAAGTACTATGAAAAAATTCTGAAACAGGTCGATCTTTGATGTGTCCTAATTCTCTGTATTTCCTTCCTATTCTGCTTAGAATAGAGATACGTTCACGATCTGTTGTTGAGTCCGCATCCTATCGCCAACACCACTCATTATTGAAATTTCAATTCTCATACTTTCACTTTTTACCAAAACAGTTTGTTGAATACGGTATGATAAATTAGATTAACAATACGGAACTGCACTTGGATATTTATCACAGTTTTAAAACGTCAAATAAAAAAATAAATGGCAAGAAATACCTTTATCTACGACCACCATTAAAATGAAGCATTTACAAACTCATATAAATACGTGAAATTACATTTTATACATACGTCTAAAGCGTGCGAAAAAGAACAATGCTTTTTAAATGGAAGTTTCATTATAACACCCAAAAGAGTGCGAAAAAGTACAATGCTTTTTAAATGGGATAATCATTATAACACTCTTTTTTATTTGTATATTTATTACGTTACCTTAGATAATTTTGTGTTTTGTTTTCCGTCAAAGGTTCTGTAATTGTAATAATTTTGTACTGTCATTAAGAAGTGTGAAACGTGAATGGTCAATAATTGTCAGAATCTGTCAAAAATTGTCCAAAACTGTCAAAAATTGTTAAATATTTAAATAAATGGTCAAAAATAGTCAATAATTGTCAAAATTTTTGAAAGTTGTCAAAAATGGTCAACAATAATCAGAAACTGTCAAAAATGGTCAATAATTGTTAAAATTTTGAAGAATCTTCAAAAATTGTTAAAATTTTGAAAAAATGGTCAATAATTATAAAAAACTGTCAAAAATGGTCAATAATTGTTGAAAATTGTCAATAATTGTGGAAAATTGTCAATAATTGTTGAAAAATTGTCAAAAATGGTCAATAATGGTCGATAATTGTTAAAATTTGGAAAAATGGTCAAAAATAGTCAAAATTTTGAGAAAATGGTCAATAATTATGAAAAACTGTCAAAAATGGTCAATAATTGTTAAAATTTTGAAAAATGGTCAAAAATTGTCAGAATTTTGAAAAAATAGTCAATAATTATAAAAAATGGTCAATAATTGTTAAAAATTCTAAAATTTTTGGAAAAATGGTCAAAATTTTTGAAAAATTGTCAAAAATGGTCAATAATTGTCAGAATCTGTCATAAATGCTCAAAAATGGTCAATAATTGTTAAAATTTTGAAAAATGGTCTAAAATGGCCAACATTTTTGAAAAATTGTCGAAAATGATCAATAATTGTCAAAACTGTCAAAAATGGTCAATAATTGTTAAAATTTGGAAAAATGGTCAAAAATTGTCAAAATTTTGAAAAAATGCTCAATTATTATAAAAAACTGTCAAAAATGGTCAATGATTGTTGAAAATTGTCAAAAATGGCCAATAATTGTCAGAAACTGTCAAAAATGGTCAATAATTGTCAAAAATGGTCAATAATTGTTAAAATTTGGAAAAATGGTCAAAAATGGTCAAAATTGTTGAAAATTGTCAAAAATGATCAATAATTGTCAAAACTGTCAAAAATGCTCAATAATTATGAAAATTTGAAAAAATGGTCAGAATTTTTAAAAATTGTCAAAATTGGTCAATAATTGTCAAAAATGGTCAATAATTGTTAAAATTTGGAAAGATGGTCAAAATTTTTGAAAAATTGTCAAAACTGTCAAAATTGGTCAAAATTGTTGAAAATTGTCAAAAATGATCAATAATTGTCAAAACTGTCAAAATAGGTCAATAATTGTCAAAAATGGTCAATAATTATGAAAACTTGAAAAAATGGTCTAAAATGGTCAGAATTTTTGAAAAATTGTCAAAAATGATCAATAAAATTGTCAAAACTGTCAAAATTGGTCAATAGTTGTCAAAAATGGTCAATAATTGTTAAAATTTGGAAAAATGGTCAAAATTTTTGAAAAATTGTCAAAACTGTCAAAATTGGTCAATAATTGTCAAAAATGGTCAATAATTGTTAAAATTTGAAAAAATGGTCAAAAATTGTCAAAATTGTTGAAAATTGTCAAAAATGATCAATAATTGTCAAAACTGTCAAAATAGGTCAATAATTGTCAAAAATGGTCAATAATTATGAAAATTTGAAAAAATGGTCTAAAATGGTCCGAATTTTTGAAAAATTGTCAAAAATGATCAATAAAATTGTCAAAAATGATCAATAAAATTGTCAAAACTGTCAAAATTGGTCAATAGTTGTCAAAAATGGTCAATAATTGTTAAAATTTAAAAATATGGTCAAAATTTTTGAAAAATTGTCAAAACTGTCAAAATTGGTCAATAATTGTCAAAAATGGTCAATAATTGTTAAAATTTGGAAAAATGGTCAAAATTTTCGAAAAATTGTCAAAACTGTCAAAATTGGTCAATAATTGTCAAAAATGGTCAATAATTGTTAAAATTTGAAAAAATGGTTAATACTTGTCAAAATTTTTAAAAAATGGTTAATAATTATAAAACACTGTCAAAAATGGTCAATCACTGTTAAAAATTGTCAATTCTTTTTAAAAATGGTCAAAAATTTTGAAAAATTGTCAATAATTGTCAGAACCTGTCAAAAATGCTCAAAAATTGTCAAAAATGGTCAATAATTGTTAAAATTTGGAAAAATGGTCAATAATTGTTAAAATTTGGAAAATGGTCTAAAATTGTCAAAAATGATCAATAATTGTCAAAACTGTCAAAATTGGTCAATAATTGTTAAAATTTGAAAAAATAGTCAAAAATTGTCAAATTTTTTTAAAAAATGGTCATTTTATTGTGCATAAGAAGCAAGCTTCTGTCGGCTGTCCGACGACCGCTCACCTTTTTTTTGGATTGGTGTAACACTAAAAAAATTAAAAATTGGACGGAAAATGTTCTTATTGCATATATCTCGGAAAAGTCAATGGAAATCATCAACGTTATGGTCCCATTATTCAATGTTGAAAACTACAATAAATTTAAATTTAAACATTGATATAAGTAAATTTCATAAACTTATTACCTTCATACAACGACAATCGACAAAAAAATCAAAAATTTTCACAAGGGAACAGATTTTGGATTTTATAAATGGAGCACCAGATAATGAATTTCTTATGTTGAAGGTAGGCAATAATTCAAACACAATTATTAAAAAGAGAGGTTATGTAATATATAATTAAGGGAAAGTATTTTTAATGTGGTCGTAGATAAAACATTGTATGATACTCATGCGTGAATTACTTTTGCGCACTCGTTGCGAAAAAGGCACTAGCTACGCTCGTGCCTTTCATTTTCGCATCTTGGGCGCAAAAGTATCACTTCACGCACTTGTATCATAAATAACTTTTTCTACGACAACCTCGATAAATGTTCATTTTATAACCGTAACTTCAATCATAAACAAGCACTTTTTGTACAGAATTTCATTTTTGCATCGGTTGCTAGGCAAGTTGCTAAGCAACAAATGCGAAATGGAATATTTCGTGTTAGGTATAGGTTCACTCTAAAATCAAGACGACTACGGCTTGTCAAATTATGACGTCCAGCGACAAATTGATGAAATGTCAGCAGATCGTTTCTGTCAAAGTTTTAGTAGGTAACGAGTAATTTCATAGTTGTTTTCTATAAAAACTATTAATTAAAATGGAAACTGATAGTGATATTGACTTAGATTTGACACCTCCGAACATAATAGAAGAAGCGAAGGTAACAACACTGAATTTATTACCGGATATCGAAGAGTATGTAATGAAATGAAATGAAATATTATCAGTTTATTTGTTTCAAAGTTTTTGCAATGTATGCATGTATTAAACGTGAACGATATGTTGTCATAGAAAAAGTATAGTATGCAACTCGCAACAAAATGGGCATCATTTTGTGCTCATTGCATAATATACTATTTAAACATTATCTGTTTAGCCGTGCGGCTAAGAAGACTTTTGAAAGTGGATAGATACCTACTATGTTAAAATAACAAACAACTTTTACGTTTTTGTCCACCCTGTACCAATTGGAATTAACTTGTGATACATTTTTGGAATCAGCTTAGCTAGGCAAATCCGCAAATTGAAAAAAAGGGGGGTGCTTCATTTAAAATAACTTGCGTTGAGTCTTCACTCAAAGGTTTTTCACTCTGTTTGATAGATTATTCTTTAAATAAAAGTATATTAAAATAAAAAATCGACTTGTTTCGGGATGACTTTATGCGTTACTTTATGGCCCACTATTCCTTATTATTATTATTATTAATATTACATGTTAAGGACAGAGGGCCAAGTCCTGTTTAGCCCATAATAAGTTATAGAATATAAATAAAACAATAACAGGCACTAAGCCTAATACTAAACTAAAGATTAAAAATATAGGAGTTGCTTTTTAAAACTTTTAACATTTTCTGAATTTATTATTTGCTGAGGAAGACCATTCCAAATATCAAATATTTTGTTACTCAGAAAGTTTCGCCTGTTACGAGTTCTAAAAGGCTCTTTCTTCAGCTTTAAGGAGTGTCCACGGAGACGGTTGTCCAAATGGAGGGGGAAAGCTGCTTGAAGGTCGCTGAAGTCGAATTTCAAAATTCGGAAGGATAGAATAATTTCACCTCGGAGACGTCTTTCTTCAAATGTTGTGAGATTTGCCATGGTTAATCTCTCTTCGTACGTAGGTCTAACACGGCCAAAAGACAACCTGGTCTCGCGTCTTTGCACTTTTTCCAGCACTTCACGACCTCGGACTAAATCTGGATACCACGAAGGCCGGCGTTTTCAAGTATGAGTCGGACATAGCACTTGTAAAGTTTGCAATAAGTTTAGAAAGAAGCTTTAGAGAAAGGTTTTTGTATTAGGAACAATTTAGAGTTCGCGCGTTTATACATATGAGAAATATGATCACTCCACGTAAGGTTCGAGTTTACTAATAAACCAAGGTCGGTATGTGATGAGACCGTGCTTAATGTTTGTCCACTGATGGAATACGGATTTTGCGGGTTATTCTTTCCGACGTGTAACACGACATACTTATCAATGTTTAAAGGCATCAACCAGTTGGAACACCATTCTTGTAGTTTATCGAGATAATTCTGCAAACTTAAATGACTGATGTTAGGATTTCCGTAAAGTTATATGTCGTCAGCGTAAGCCGAAATTGAGATTGAGAGATAGTATTGAAGGTCACTGGAATATGACATGAAAAGTAGGGGTCCAAGAATGGAACCTTGTGGAATACCGCCAATAACGGGTCTTTCCTCGGAGAATTATTGTCCAACTCTGACTTTCAATAACCGGTTTGTTAGAAAGGCAGAAAATAATTTGTTGAAAGTACCTCTTATGCCAAGATGATCGAGCTTTAGTAGAAGTCTACGTTTTGGTACCCTGTCAAAGGCTTTAGAAAAGTCTGTCATCGAGTGCTTTGGACCAATCGTTGGTACAGTGTAGTAAATTTGTCAAAGTTGATCGAACCTTCATGAAACCATGTTGGAAGTTTGGGATTACATTTTCCCGCAAAAAAAGTCAACCATTTGGTCGGCAACAATGGATTCCATTAGTTTGGAGACAATGGGTAAGAGACTTATGGGATCCAATTTATTTTTTAAATATTGGGGTGACTGATGCTAATTTCCAGGTGGGCGGAATACAGAGTGAGGAATTCATGATTTTGGATAATGGATATGATAATGTATGAGCACAGTTTTTAAGGAATAATGCATGGGAAAGGTGATATTGTGAAGTTATGATTCGATAGGTCCTAACAAGGCTGGTAGTGCATCAACTGGTGGTTCGTTTGTAAAAACGTTAGCGAAAGACAAAGCAAGAATTTCAGCTTTTTCTTAATCACAGCACATGTTTCCATCTTCTTGTTGTAAAGATGGGGTGGCAACTTTTGAGGAAAGCGATGTGCGAATGTAATTATAAAACTTTTTGCTGTTACCACCGTTGACAATGTTTTCTTCATAGCCTTGTCTAAAGCTAAATAATTGCTCTTTCACTCGGTTCGAGAATCTTATATGTTGGTAAGTCCGAGATATTAAAAGGGCGTTTATATTTCGGGACATACGTCTAAAGGAACTACTAGTCTCCGAGATTTTCCCCAGGAACTAAGTAGAGGAAAGGGGCACAATAGATCTTTTAAGTCTCAGTGAATGTTACCCCAGTATACATACCTACATACACACATATCGCCCTCTAGCAATATGATGGTTAATAACCGAGACGTTCATCTTCAGCTGTTTTTAAAGGTATGTCTCTCAATTTCTATTATATATCGTGAAAAACCATTTCAAAGTTCTGTTTGTAAAAAATATGGCATATTTTTGCCCCACATTTATTTTAATCATTTGTATTAAACTTCAAAATTTAAAGAAACATTTTTGTAAATTTCTACCTCTTACATGTTATCTTCTGACTTCTGAAATACCTCCGTAATAATAAATGCATCGTCTTGTTCAAATTAATTCAATTCTCACACAAAAATTAAAATATAAAAATGTATACTCGTATTTAAAAAGTGTTTTACAAATACTAATTTCGTTTGTCGAATACCGAAATATAAAATATATCAACTTATTAATCACATTTCCACAAAACAGTTCCGTAATCGTCGTAAAAATCCCCAAAAACAAAACAAACAAATTAGAGAGAAATAAAAAAAGGGACTACTCTCCACGCATTTTAAGAAACATTTTCAAGGCTGTCAGACGCCGAAATGATTAATCTTGTTTAAGAATTTTTAACCGGCCTTTTTATATTTTCTGTATAACTTTTTTAACAAAATGATAAATGATTGTGAATAATAAAATAAGCTTCATTGACGTACAACAATTCATTTATTTGGATATTTGGATTTTTTAAGGATATAAATAAAAGTTTTGTAAAATTTGTTTGTATCAACGTCATATTCATCTTATCTTATCTTAAAAGTTAGCTTCAATTCAATTATTTGTTATCCCATCTGAAGTAGCACAGTATGCTTTCCAGATAGATAAACGTACACTCCTGTTAAATTCGCCATCCTGTAGATATGTGGAGAGATCTTGAAAAAAGATGAGATTGCATTATAAATGAATCCTAAGTTCATCTGTGATATTGGAAGGATCTACTCAAAAGACATTCCTTTGGGAAAAAAATTGGGGCTGAAACCTGTCCTACTATAAAAATATACATCTTGGTACAGCAAGCATATACTTCTTCGGTACGATGGCCGAAGATCCACCAAGGAATGGCCAAAATGAGACTAACTAAGGTACACAGATTTGCATGTCTGGGTATTGTGGAGGCAATAAGAAATACTCTTACAGTAGCTATGGGAATACTATTAGACCTACCTCCCATATATATGCAAGGTTATACATTCCTTCCGGAATAGTAAGCGCCAATATTTGGATCTTAGACTCTTTTGTTTTTGTGGAGGGTCAATACACATTGATTTCTTGCTTGTATTTTTCCTCCATTCCTTCCTGTCCTGGGTCTATTTAGTTTATCCATATAGTTTTTGGTCTGTTTGTAAGTGGTGTCCACTATGTTATTATGAGGATATTTTCATTTCGACTGCTGTGTATGATCTCGTTCTATGCGTAGTGTATCCATTATTTCTTTATTATGCATCCGCTTGGAAAATGTTTGGGCAGAGTTGTCAATCTACCCTTTAGTGGCTGTGGCTTTTGTGGTTTGGTATAGAAGTTTGTTTGATGGATTGTGGAGAGGGTTTGATGGATGTCTCATTTTTGTGATGGCTCTTATGGTTGTTGTCTCTGCTGTCTGTAGTGATATCCATACGGGTCTTCTTATTGCCTGGTATATTATATGGCCATACTCGAGTATCGGACTACAGATACTTTTGTTTATGTGTGCTGCAGTTTTCTTGCTTACGCCCATGTAATAGTATGTTTTGCTTCGAAAGTGTTTTCATCGGTTAATGCATTTTTTCTTTGCTATCTCTGCGTTTTTATTAAAATTGAGTATATTGTCGATAGTCATACCAAGGCACTTTACAGTTAATCTATATGGTATTATGTTGTTGTTAATATAAATAGGTGGTGTTTTCATTCCCCACCTGTTGAACCATTTCTCCGTTCTGTTCATTAGTGTTTGCAGTTCATTCACTGTTATTTGATGCTGTTGTTATGACTAATTAAACCAGTGTCATCTGCATACTGCAATATGTATTTTCGCAAATTTATGTGATCTGATGCTAACCCAAAGTTGTACATGTCATAACAGTACATATTGTAGAGCGAAGGAGAAAGTGGGGAGCCTTGCGGGTTGGTTTAATTGTTTGTGAAAAACTGTTATTAACTTTTATTTGTATTGTTCTATCTGTGAGGTAATTTTTTATTATTAATAGCAAGTATTCCGGATACTTCATTTTATGTAGTTTGTACAATAATCCACAGTGCCAGACATTGTCAAAGGCTTTGTTAATGTCTAGGAAAATAGCAGCACTATGTTTTCCTTGCTGCTTAGAGGTTTGTATATTCGATGTTAGGATTGCTAATGGGCAGCTATATCTACTCACTGGATAATTACACTGTATTTCAGTTGAAGGTATTCGTAATCCTGCAATGCACCAGAGAAAACAATAGAAGAGCTGGGGAGGGCAAGCAGATGCATACCATGTCAGATGGTCAGGCGGCACTTAAGACAAACTCCAGCCAAAAAGTGACGTCTAGACTAGTACGAAAATGCATCGAGGAACTGAAGACGTTAGTCGAACGGAATAACGTCAACTTGACCTGGGTACTAGGTCAACCAGACCATCAGGGTATCGAGTACGACGAAAAAGATTATGAGCTTGCAAAAAGCAGATTCTTGATAATATACTAAATGTAGAACGAGAACTCAAGAGAAATCGACTATCTAAATGGTGTATTAAACAATTTAGGTCTCTTAGATTGCCTGACATTTGGAAGAGAAAGAAATGAAAATCTCTTTTATTGATTAAAATACAATTTTTGAGGCGCTTTAGAAAAACGCAATGGGGTATTTAATTAAAAAAAAATGACTGGGAATACTGTCCTTCATATGGAGAAATAATAGTTTATGAACACTTATTATTTATTTTAATGCAATATTTAAAAAAGTATATAAAAAATATTGAAGAATTATGCAACCCGCAGTACAGATACGTTAAGTACTGCGAATTAAGCATGGCTGCAGTATTTTCTCTCATGAACGTTTGACATTTAAGAACTAAAGAAGAACCTTGTGACCTACCTTATTTGTTGCTGTTTACCATTGTTTTTTTGTTCTGTTGACGCTTTAAGCATTTGTCAATTATGTCAATGAATTTACTTGTACGTACCCATGTTAATAATCAGTGACGTCAAAATGCAAACCGCGTAAACTTCAAAAGTTTTAAATTGTAAAAAAAATATGCACAAATTTATTCGTCCACGTTATACTACTAATGGCCGTATGCACCGCTTACACTTATACTCGTTTAAGTATTAAACTAGTTTATAATTTTGAGTTGGTATGCACCATAGATTCCATGGAAGTTAAACCAGTTTAAACTTGAACGCCCAATATTGGAGGTTTAATTTTAAACTGTTCTTTTTGACACTTGGGTAACTTATTCCAATGTCTCATGAAAGGTTGGTTAGATTTGATGACAAGAAAAAGTTGTTGATTCTAATTATTTAAAATGTCGATCATTTTATCAATGAAATACATGTAATTCGGAATTCAAATAACAACCTTCACATCCGTAACTGTAAACGAGAGTACTCAAAACTCAAATAATACATTTTTCGATGTTGTCAAACTTCTTTCAGGTTTAACTAAACTTCGTTCGATGCATACCAGTCACCTCATCAAATCTAACCAACCATTTAAGAAACATTGACATAAGTTACCCAATTGTCAAAAAGAACAGTTGAAAGTTCCTCCAATATTGGGCGGTTGAGTTTAAAATGGTTTAACCTCCATAGAATCGATGGTGCATACCAACTCAAAATTACAAACTAGTTTAATGCTTAAACGAGTTTAAGTGTAAACGGTGCATACTGCCATAAGGGCGTATAACTATTTAAACCAGTTTAGTTATACGGGATTAATATTATAAAAGGTGCATACGGTCATTATTTATTATATACTAAACCGATTCTATAAAAAGTTAAAGACTGGACTGTTTCATGACTATTAAATTTGTATCCCTTATGTGTAACGTCTATGTTTTTCATTGATTAATTTCTTGTATTCCTATTTCTTTTTAGTTTACCATTTTAAGTGGAAAAATTTAACCGTACCCGTTTTAGATACATAATATATAGAGACTGGAAATTATTTTTATTAATGATTTGTTCGTATCCAAGTACATGAGAAAGGTTTTTAGAAAAAGAAGGGTTGAACTGCGTCACTAATGGTTGGATTTAAAAAAAATGTATTAGACATGGTCTTTCATTTGAATATCTCGAAGGGAAGTTTTGTGTTATGTTCTATTTCCCCTTTTTCGATCTGTATCTGTATTTAGGTTTTAATCAATCATCGATTGGGATAATTGTTTAAGGTACCCAGGTAGGGACTCACTTTATATATTTTTTTCTAGTGCTTGTTGAATATGTCTATGATACATAAAACCAAAGAATTCTTTGTTCTCATTGTGAGAATATTAAGAAAAACCGAAAAAAAGAAAAAGTGGAATCTCATTTACAACACATGTTCGTGGAAAAATTCCATATTTCAAACAGTTCGCAGATATGTGTGTGTGCGTCTGGGACTGCATATAACATTCATTTATCTTTCTTATTAAGTTACAAGTCTCTCCCTATTATTTCAAATCTTTTACTTCCTACCGAGGCTGTTTTAATGATTTTTAAAATCGTTCTTTCCTAAAACCATTTGATAAAGTTTTTGCTGGAACGTATTGTCATTAATTTTAAACTAACCGTTTTTGAAAAAAAATATATATTATAGAGGGGTGTTTTAAGAGAATAAGGTGATGAAAATGCTGTGTCTTACTTCTGTTCTACAGAGTGTTTCATGAATAAGGGGGAATATTTTTGCTCAAAATATGAAAATTGAACCTATATCACTAAATGACCCCTAGTCTTGTACCAAATATACAGAGAGCAGCTCAATTATGGAACAAATTTATTATTTTGCAAACAATCTATTTTAGATAAAAATCTAGAAATAGTTCGATTGTTAATTTTAAAAGCCGATTTTTTAAATAATATGCGAACATGGTGACGTCACCAGTTTTGACGTAGTTAATTGTTTTTTAATTGAAATTGAAAGGTCTTTTAATACTGTATTCAGCAGTATATCATTCTTAACTGACTAATGCTTATACAGGGAAAATAAAAAGTAATTTAATTTAATCAGAGAATAATTTTACAATAAACGAACTGCAATATTAAATTAATTAATACATAATACTTTTCAGCTAAATTGAATGCTCAAAATGCTATCCACCGGTTTCTTGACAATAAGCAAATCGACGAACACATTCTTCTTGCACATTACGAATAAATAACCTCCGGAGTAATTCTATTAACTTCGTATCTAATTCGGTGTTGCAACTCCTGCAGATTTTGCGGTTTATCTACTTAAACGTTTGATTTTAAATAACTTGGATGCCACTCTATTGGTCCTCGTCTACCAATCCACCTCTCAGGAAAACACTGGTTTAAAAACTCGCGAACATAACGTGCATAATGCGGGGGTGCACCATCTTATTGTAACCAGGTACTATAATCTGGTAAGTTAGGATTGTTGGCGTTTGGAAACATATTGTCAAGGACTGGTATAACTTCTATTCGCAGAAATTGCAGATAACGTTCCTTTGTAAGATTTTCTTCAAAAAAATAAGGACCAATAATTGTGTCATTAATTATTTCCGCCCAGCCATTCGCCTTCTGATGGTGTTGAGTATGACCGTCAGTCTTCCTGTGAGGATAATCCTTACTCCAGTATCTGCAATTTTGACTTTTTACTGAACCATTTAGGCAAAATGTAGCCTCAACAGAAAACATAATTTGCTTAATAAAACGTGGATTGCGGTTACATAAATTCTGCAAAATATCACAAAACTGCATTCGGCGATTGGGATCATCATCGTTGAGTTCTTGATGTAACTGAACTTTGTGCGGATGGTACTTTTCGTCTTTCAGAATACGTAATACCGACAGTTCAGTTATGCCTGTGTCCGCTGCAATTTGGCGTGAAGTCGGAAATTTTATTTTACATAATTTTACATTTTTTTATTTTCTAAAAATTACTTTTTTAGGCCGAAGATATCTTGATCTATTGAGAGAATTAAAAAACAAATTATTTAGATCGTTTACCATGTTTGCCTTCACGATGGAGCTCCTCCTCACTGTTCCAGAATGGTAAACCAATTTTTAGATGAGACGTTTGAAGATAGGTAGATAGCTAACAATAGTCCTTTTCGGTGGCCTCCTCGTTCACCAGATATAACACGTTTAGATTTTTTTATAAGGGGCTACAAAAAGAATGGGGTGTATTCCCATCCCCTAACAACAAAAGAAGATTGTGAACATAGAGTTCGCAATGCATTCAATTCTCTCCCTGCAGCAATGATTAGGCGTGCAACAAACGAAGGTGTGATAAAAAGTCTTACTAAATGCTTGGAGGTTCAAGAACGAAATTTTGAACACTTGTATATGTTCTTGTAAGTTATGTATGTGGAATTACATTAAAAAAATACGACCTAATTATAATAAGCAACAATACGGCAAAAATAACTTCAATAATTTCAATTTTATTATCATTATTATTAATAACAGGCACTTTCTTAACTTTTGCTTTGAAAACAACCAAATTGTGTAAAATTGTTTAATATTCTCTTCACTGTGTGACGGCTGGGTGGGGGTTGATCTGGATATCTTGTAGCAAATAAAACACATGTTCTAGTAACAACTCTGTCACATTCACCATGTTGTATTAAAAGTAAATTTAGATAATCTTCATTGTTTAATTCCAAACGAACCATTTCTATCACTGTACGATGCGATTGACTTAATTACTATTTAATTGTGACAGGTAAATACACAGCCTGCTAAAATAAAAAAATAAATAACACGGCCTACGAAATAATTTATATTTTTAAATACATGTTAATATCTCAAAAACGCTTAAGATTGGGTATAGGGGAATGAATATAAACTGCCCTTATTTTCGGCCTTACAATTGAGTAAGAGTAGAATAAAAGAATAAAAATATGGTTGTTTCATTTAAAAAAATTGAGAGGTTAATAATATACAAGGTGTTACATTTAAAATAACAAAGTTGTCGTTGACTTTCGGTATACCGGAAGTGACATGTATATCAAAATATATTCCATAAAGTCGCCATACCTTGTTCTCCATCTATGCCAATTTTTATAAAAATCGTGTGAGTAGTCTCCAGTATACAGGGTGTCAATTTTAAAACTTACCTCGTGAGCGAAAAGAGATTTAGAAAAAATTTCAAAACCGTTTCTAGGGTAGAGAGGGGAAACTAAAATGACATGAGAGAGAACGCACCACCATCAACCCCCTCCCTATGCCCCACCTACCCCACCTACAAAATTTTAAATAGCAACCCTCTACTTGTGATACGTCGTTAGAAAGACCATAGAAAATTATTTCCAACGGCCTAAGTCATAATTATACAGGGTGTAACAATAAAGCAGAAACATTTATTTGACAACAAAATGAAAAAGTGTTAAATGTCGAACTACAAAAATGTTAATTAATTTAGTAAATGTTCAAAATGGTTTCCATTGTTTTGTAAACAATAGTACAACCTATTTTCAAACAATTAATTGTGGAACGATACTTCGCTTTGAAAGTGCAAGTACGGTCCCTATTTAAGAGTTAAATGTTCTATTAATTGTATTTCAAAAAAAACTTGTTTGCTTTGCAGTTTTTAAACAAAACATTTTGTTATTCTGTTTTGCACTTCCTTTCTGTACTCAAATTTATTTGATACTTTCCTCAGTGTCATTGTCATTTGTGATAGATTACTTATTTTGTACGTTTGGTCCGAAAATATTTTGGTACGTTTTGTACGTTAATTTAACTACAATAATCACGATGGTTTACAGTATACATGAACGTGCGGAGATAATTTCAATATTTGGCTCCCAAAAACGAAAGTTATTTGCAGACAGCTAACGTGTTTAATGAAAGACATTCTCAAAAACATATAAGTCACGTGTATATCCGTGATTTAGTCGCAAAATCTAGAGAGACGGGTTCAGTGGCAAATAGAAGAAGGAATGCCGCAAGATTACTCGATGAAGCAACTCAAATTGAAGTCCTTAGACAATTTGGAATAGATCCTACTTTATCAACTCATCACGTCTTTGCAATAACAGGACTATCACATGAGTCGGTACGGAAAGTTTTGACGCTCCATAAATTTCACCCCTATAAAATTCAATGTCTTCAAGAATTGTCCGATGACGATCCAGTCCGAAGAATTCAGTTTTGTGAAATTATGACTGAAATAATTAAGAATGAACCTAGACTTTTAAAAAATATTTGTTTTAGTGATGAGTGCACATTTTATCTACTTGGTAATGTAAATAAACAAAACTGTTGTTATTGGAATGACGAAAATCCACATCTGTTTAGAGAAAACCACACTCAGTATCCTGAGAATCTAAATGTTTGGGCAGGGGTATTAGGAGATTCTGTGATTGGTCCCTTATTTATACCGGGAAATTTAAACGGTGAAATGTACCTCGATATGCTGGAGAACACTATTGAGCCCTTAATTGTTCATGAATTAGAGAACCAATAGGACGGAGATGGCAATCTATCTCTAGATGAAAATTTGTTGCACTTCCAGCAAGACGGAGCACCTCCTCACTAGGCAGTAGCAGTTAGGGACTGGTTAGACAATAATTATCCAAATAGATGGATTGGAAGGAGAGGTTCCATTGAGTGGCCACCTAGGTCACCAGACTTACCGCCACCTGCTTTTTTTCTGTGGGGTCACCTTAAGTCGGTGATTTATAAAACTAAACCAACCTCAATCGACGATTTACGACGAAGAATTAGTCAAGCATGTCGTGATATTACTAAAGCAACATTTGCCAGCGTTCGTATGGAGTTTGAAAATAGGTTGTACTATTGTTTACAAAACAATGGCAACATTTACTAAATTTATTAACATTTTTGTAGTTCGACATTTAACACTTTTTCATTTTGTTGGGAAATAAATATTTCTGCTTTATTTTTACACCATGTATAATTATGACTTAGACCTTTGGAAAGCATTTTCTACGGGCTTTCTAACGACGTATCACAAGTAGGGGGTTGCTATTTAAATTTTTGTAGGTGGGGTAGGTGGGGCATAGGGGGTTGATGGGGGTGCGTTCTCTCTCATGTCAATTTAGTTCCCCCTCTCTACCCTAGAAACGGTTTTAATTTTTTTTTGAAATCTCTTTTCGTTCACGAGGTACAGCCCATTGTAAGTTTTGAAATTGATACCCTGAAAAGTTAGTGTAATCTCGTCGAGAATCAGCCTGTATTACGGAACTATTATAAATCCTAAAACATATAGGCAACTATTAAATATTCCTTTCTCAATAATTATTCTAACCACACAATATTTGTTGTAATTTATTGCACTTTTTTCGTGTTTGACACGCATTTTACAAAAATTGGATAAATAATAATTATTATGCTGGTGCATACTTAAGAGGAAGCCGAAAAAACCTATGAATTTTTCTTTCAGTTTTTCGCTTATAATTTATAAATCATGCGTTTTTAGCGGAATATACCCATTTACAAAGTTGAAGAACATTAAGTTTGCTCAATATTTAAATAATCAAAAGTATTTTTAACCGAAAAGTTACCGAGATACAATGACTTGCAGATATAAAAAATTCTCACAATTCAAACCAAGCATAGAGTAAGCCTCCGATCATTAAATATAAGGTAAAGTGACCAAATATGGGCACCCTTAAGAAAAAGTCACTGTAAAACCCACATTTTCCCCAATTATTTATTTAAAAAAATTGGGTATGTTCTAACACACATATAGGACTCCCCAAACCCAGTAAATACTGTATTTAGCAACATAAGCTTAAAGTACACAAAAAAATGTTTTCGTTTTTTGGTGCCCATATTAGGTACACCATGTTCATAATATGGGGCATTGAAAAAAAACACTTTATTCTAAAGTTTGTGTGAACATGAAAAAATAAAACCTCATTCTTGAAGATCAAAACTTAATTCATTAAAAAAAATGAAAACGTCATAACAAATAACGACATAAGCAAGTCATCAGTCACAAAGTGGACATTTAAAAATCTGCAGTTCATCCTCTTCAGTCAGTCCCACGCATTCCTCGTGAACCCACCTTTTGCAGTAAGAGCACTGTCGCATGGACAGCTTTCGGTAGGTTTTGCACAGGGGACAGTACCAATTTTCGGTTGCGTTAGTGCGTAGTTTCTTGGCTGTGACTAACGATTCTTTGATTTTTGCGGATTTTGAAGCTGCACTTTTCGCCACAACATTTTGAGTGAAACTTGAAGTGCCAAAGCCTTCTTTCGTGTTTGTGTTTGGTTAGTAGTTTCACTCTTCTTCTCTGAAGTAGGCAAAAGATCAGTAAACGACAATGAGTGTTCACCAGTATCTTCTTCTGAACTGGACTCATCTGGATCGATTCCAGCATCCTCTGAACTGTGCGATGATGGGGCAGCATATTCACTGTCCTCACTGCACGTATCACTGACAGATGAAGCAGCACGCTTACGTCGCGGTTTCTTAGTCACAGAAGCTTTCTTAGAAGGGCCTGGTTGCGGACTTCTGTTTGAACTATCACGATCCATAGCTACGATGGGTGGACCCACTCTTTGTTGATTTTGATCTGAAAAATTTGGATCTTGAAACAGATCCGGCTGTTGAACTTCTTCTGTGGACAGAGAAATGTCCAGACGTTTTTCTGTTAGTCGGGAGGGTGCATAGGCCGTTTCAGGAATTACGGTTGGTCATAAGGATATATTCCTGTAGCTTGAAATCCATTTGCCACATTTGTGGGTGTTTCTGCCTTGGGCCAAACCTTTGAGAATACTACACCAAAACTTGTTTTGTTCGGTCTTCTATCAACTTGGTGCCCCCAAAAGCGCTGAACTTCATCATCCCAGTGGTACTCAAACGCCCAAAGGGTACTACAGAACACTTTGGCACCAGGCGGTAAGTTGTCCGAATATTCGGGTTTATTCCTTTGCCCCTTGTATAAGATTACAGGTGGTATAACCTGCCCTAACGCATTTCCACATGACACTACAGTCACATTTTCTCCATGTTCTGGTACTACCATAGGAACTCTTTTAATTCCTTTTCGGGTTAAGACCTTTGGCTCTTTATGAAGCGTAAGTTGACAGCCCTTTTCATCCATGTTAAATATTAACTGCGGTTGATTCATAACACCCAGTTCAGTCATTACATTTGCTAATGTCTGGAAGTAATGCGTCACAATATCTTTATTCAATTTTGCCGCTCGATCCGGATTAACTGTTTCTGATTTCCTTTGGGCTACATCTGGATGACGCTGAAGAAACAGTTTAAGCCATTTACGCCCAATTAGTAAGGATGGTTTTCTGCTTGGTGGTAGTGTCACATTATTTTCAACGCAGAATGTGTAAACGGTTCTTCGCAAAACTTTCGAGGTTAATGTCATACCGATTTCGACAAATCTAAAAATGCGGCTGCAAAGTCCTTGTTCTTGCGCCGCACTAAGCATGGAGTGTCTCCCTAAACGTTTCTCGGCATTTCCTGCATGAACATGACGTTGCAAGGTACTACGTGGGATATTGAAATCTTGGGCGGCTCTTTTGGCTCTTTTTATTGATGTTCCATTTCGCAAAGCCTCCATGGACCTGCTTAAGTCGGCCTGGCTCCACTTTGCCCTTTTAGTTGGTGCCATTTCCTAGAATTAAGAAAAAAAAATGTGGTAGAAATAATTTGGCTACATGACCTTCACAAAGTTAATTGGGAAAAAAATGTAAAAAGTATCTTAAATGAATATTCTAACAACTACAGCTTCAAACAGAGAAAGTTAGCTAACAAATGATGTATAACATGAACCAGTTTGAAAAAGATGAAAAGCCAAAAACCTTAAGAAAGACTTACCGTATATTATAACTCACGCACACAAATCGTCATTATGAAGTATATTTCATAACTTAAGAGCTGCCATCTGCTGAGATAGCATAGGCGTTGGTCAGTGGTAATATAGATTACTTTTCTAAGCCATCTGGTGGAGAATAGCACAAGCCCATCGAAATTTCAAAGGGGTGCCCATATTTGGAGTGGTGCCCATAATTGGTCAACATATCTTACTAGGTGAATATCCTACAAAACTGACAATACACATTGTTTAAAACCAACGAGAATCTCTGACTAGTAAGACAAATGTAATTCGTCTGAAAATCACTTCAACATCCGACCTAATTCGCAAATCTGTTACAATCACCGACCACCCAATGGAGGATTAAAAACTGTATACAAGAAAAGATATATGAATGCTCTACCAATTCTTTATAATCGTTCCCTTCAAATGTAACACAGGCTGTAGCACGGGTGCCTTCAGCTGCAAAAAACAGTACACCGGTGCTCTGTTAACTGCAAGAATTGCGTTAGTACCGCATTATGAAAATTCACCAGAAACAGTCTTGAATAAAGAAGACCCTTATGCTGAATACGAAGAAAATGAAAACCTCTTCGACGAAGTTGTAGCTCTGACGGAAGAAGGCTACACCGACGAAGACGTGGCATCAGCACCAAAGAGGTCTAGGCATACATTCGCTTGATAATCTTTGGATAATTGTACGTGTTAAAATTTAGGGATATCTTACATAGATATAACGTTTTAAAAATTAAAGTTATTGGGTAAAAATCTGCATTTATCTGCTATTTTTGATAATTTAAGAAATTCCTGGAACTTTTAGTCCACTGGTACATGATTTTTACCGCTTTAGTCATATTTAGAAAACAGACGAAACATTTATTTGCATTGAAGAGAAACTAATACTTTTTAAAAAAAGTAATATGAGTTGATTCCACAAAGTAAGGGTCCAAACAATAAATCCAATCGAAGAGAAACTAGATTATCACTCCCAGACATAAAGCCAATAGTGCTAGGAACGGTGATTCTATTTGCCAAAGCACCTAGGAGGAGTACATTTTGATCGATGGCGTTCATAGAACATGGGAGCTATGAGGTTGTTAGGTAGCACACACATACTTGCTTGCCTCTGTATTACTGAGGTATGAAAACAACTTCCACAAGTGTGATGAAGGTCCTACTCAATTTACCACCACTACACATTTTCATATACGGCGAAGCCAAATCTGTAACCACAGACTTCTCCAGCACATGAGCCAAAAGCACCAAAGAAAACTTATCGAGGAGATTAAAACGGATGACTCAATAGGGCAACCCATATACGTAACGGCTACGGCTTTTAATAAGTTTGGACCGGAACAATAAACATGGCCATAAGAAAGTGGCTTCAGATCTTATCCTTTCGTCAAAAACTAGTCAAAAAGGCTACCCATATGTTTTTCATTAACACTTTTCACTCCACTTTTGATTACTAGTCAATAATAAGTTTTCTGTAAGTTCTTTCTATATTTGAAAGCTTGTCACTTTTGCTCCATTTTATTCCGGAAACGTGTCTTCATTATCTTTTCGGTAAGCCCTATATACTCAAATTTCTCAATTTGCACATCCTCATCATATATGTTATGTGTCTTATTCACATATACTTTGTATTTTGAATTTAAAGATGTGACGACGGTTACATGTTATTGAATGAATTTACAAAAATATACCCAGTCGTTAGTGATTTGCGTAAAATCCCAAAAATCTGCATTAATAAATTTTTAAGCTATAGCGAATGCCATACGATTAACCTTGTTTATGTAGATTCTACATTAAAAAAACATTTTTGAAACGTAAAGTAGCTTATTAGAACGAAAGTTGAATTAGTACAAGGAATAAATTACCTAAGAAAAGAGCGTGGGTGAACTACATTGTTAACGAAGTGACAAATTAACCGTGCCTACAAATTTATTGAGAGATTACTAAAGATTTTATAAATTAAAAAAGAAAAACAAGTTTGTATTTATCTTACTCGTTAATTTATTTCAGATTATCGTAAATGTTCAAATCCATTCGACGAAACGCAGATAATTGTATTATAATAAAATTGATTGACATTTTTTTTTAACAAGAAAATACCAGGAACTTATCACTTAAAACGCCCGTTTATAGAGATTGTCCCCTCAAATTTACTACTGACAACAATATATTTAGAGAGCCAAATCAATCAAGCCTTCTGCAGCTTCGATATCAATAAAACATTTAACATGACTTGGAGATACAAAATAATAACACTGGAGTCTTGGGAATATCACGGGAATATGAAAGCTTTCACAAAAAAAACTTTTCACGCGATAGAAGTTTTCAAGTTCGTGCAAATGGCACTTATCCAATATCAAATACCAAGAGAACTGAACGCCACAAGGCTGCATTATTACTCCAACACTCTTCTTAATAGCGATTAATGACGTGCAGCAAAGTTTTAAAAAACCTGTACAAGCCAAACTGTCTGGATACTACGTGAATTTTTGTTAAAGGTAAAAATCTTAGTACTATAACTGAAATGCTGCCAAAATTGATCTAACATTGAATAGCAACCATGTCGACGAGGACTTAATCTACTTATATATCCTGCAAATGAAATATGGGGTGCTGATGGTATTACCAATGAATATAGATGCTTATAGAAGTGTAGGTCTTATGGGGGGTCAGTTGAGGGGCTGACTAACAGATCCTCTTTTCTCTTAGGTAGCCACCGCATGGCCTCGCCGTCGTTGATTAACACGTGCTCCCCCCTATTTTCCAGTCACGCGCTTTCTCTTTTCACTCCCCCGACTACAAAACGTCTTTCTCGTCCATCTGAGCGCCATACCTCGGTCAGTTCGAAACCTCTCGGTCTTACACATTGGCCTGCTCTTCTATAAGCGTCTATATTCGTTGATATTACGTTATTAACATTATACACAACCATCATTTGTTCTAAAATGGATTATGGACGCTTGGTCTACTGTTCAGCTTCCAAGACAACACCAAAAATACTAGATGTCGTCCATTACAATGATTTTAGTATTATAACTGGTGCACATAGAACCACTCCTATAGAAAATCTTCAGTGAGAATTGAGCGAACATTCATTTCATCAAAGACGACGCATATGCTTCGAAAAACAAACAGCAGTTATTTGCATACCACTGAATCATTGCAAACACTACCAACCGCTCAATATAAGAGCTCAGCATAACCTTCCAATATAAGAGCTCAGCATATTTGAACATCTATAAACATGCTCAATCACATGATCAACATAACCTCACTAATCCTCCATGGCTCATACCACTTCCAGAACTTAACCCCCATTTATCAACCTAAGACAAAACTGGAAAAAGCTCAAAAATTATTGTTAACGTCTTTCAAAAGCGGATGAGATGTGGTGAAAGATTTGTCTCGGTCTGGCAGGCCATCAACGTCTTCAACTGAATTTAACATCGCCAAAATAAAGGAATTGGTGACTGAAAAGCGTCGTGTGAATCTGATAATGGTAGCCGCTAAAATTTCTGTATCTCATAAATCGATTGGTACCATTTTAAGGTATGAAACGCGTTGTCTCTCGACTAGTGCCGAAAGTCCTGGTTTAAAAAAAACTCAATCGCGTAAGAGTCACTGAAGACATGCAACAAGCTTAGGAGCAGTGCTTTCCAACTGAGCCGACTTTAGACACCAAATTAACCTTGGACGTTTATATCAATAACTGTTTAGCCAGTGGTGAAATAATTATTAACATTCTAAAGACCATTGTGAAGATCCCAAAATATATATTTTATTTTATATATTTTACAAGCTATTTCAGATTACGGTTTCTTATAATAGTTCTGCCACAAATTCTCCTTTGATAAAACTGGATAGATTACAATTTTAAGCGCTGTGACTAGTGTTAGGTGTTAGCGACATCCCCAACTGTCACTTTTCTGGCTGAATGTAATGAACTGCCTTTACACCATATAGAAGAGTGTATCCAGTTGAAAAATGTTAGTGTTTAAATATGAAGCAAATAAATAAATTCTTTTTTAGTTAAAATTTCTTCCAGTCCAATATTAGCTTTTGCATACCCCAGCATTTCTGGTTACTGAGTAAAGGCGTATACCCTTTTTCAAGGTAAATTACAATATCTTTATGTTTAAACTTTCAGTGCAGTTCCCTAAGAGGGCAGTTCAATTTACATTCCCAGCATCAAACAATATTAAATGTTTATCTAGCCTCTCATTGATCTGTATTTACGGCAAAACTAGTGGCGATCTATAAGGCTTTAGAATTGATTTCTGAAAAACGTCCAAACTTACCAGATTTATTTCTCCGAAATGATTAGTTCAGAAGCAGAGCTCTATGCATACGATAGAAGTTTGGATAAGCTAGAGCAGCGGTCATAAACAAAATATTTGGCTAAATTATACCCCTCATTAAAACTCAAACTTCTTTCTCATAACTACTCTTGAAATGTTTGAATAAAAACAATATAATATAATGTATTTATTTATGTATATCCACCATAACCCCATTTTTTTTGCGTACTCCTTGAGATCATCTCGCGTACCCCAGATTTGGAGTCGCTAGTAAATAGATGACATTGAAGAGAATTCGTGGAGAGTACCGAAGTGCATTCCTGGAAATTAGTTAAAAAAATGTATTGAGGAATGGATTATTTGGTGGCGTGGGTGTATTATTTCGGAAGGAGCCATTTTTAAAGACGATATAATAAATAATACATATTTTCTCTTTTATTGACCAGTTCCCGGTACTTATTTCACAATAGTAATATAAAGTCCATTGTATCCCTCTTGTAGCACATCACATGTCCCGTAATACATGCAATTTTTGTAAATTTAAAAGGAATATTGATGAAGTTTCTCACAAAGCCACCTCCTCAATTTCAAATAAAAAAAAACACGAGTGGTAACGTTAAAAATAAACGTTTTTATTTTTAATAGCGAGTGCATTTCCCCCATATATATTATTAAATCCGAAGCACTACTAGAACTTTTAAAAAAGCAGTGAAGAGTTGAGAGCATATGGCATATTTTATATAATTTTTTTCGATAAGTTTTTGTGTTGGTAGCTCTGCAGATGGAAGTAAAAAGCGAGAGAGGCCAAAGCTAAAGGGTTATACAAAACCGGAAACCGAACAGACTCTTTTCGAATTAAGAAAGAACGTATCCTAAGTAATGAGAAATAACACATTTTATGAGTATTTTTATCATCCGTAGAGAGTAGTAAATTACACCAGACCGTTTAGGATTTATGGAATATGTTCGGTATGAGAGAAAGACGTTATGTCACTTTTATTAATTTCATATTCAAATTTTTATACCGACCATGTTAAACGGTAGCAGTTTGATTTCATATCAGATATTTATTTAGTTTTTAAATTTATTCATTAAAATTAATCAATTTGAACAAAATTTATCACATTTCATTACTTAACAACAATTGGGTTTAGTCAATAATTAACTTATGTCACTAAGACTGGTGACATTATTTTTACTCCAGTCTACTGGGTGGTTATTTGTCATATATGGACCTTCCCTTTATCTCAGTAGCTATTTCAGATACAAAAAAAAGTTTGTAGAGGTCAACTGTTGTTTTTAGGATATTATTCAAAAATTACACAGAGTATTGTAGAAATGTGTGACATCAACCTAACTTTTTCAATGGGACACCCTGTATATATTTCCAGAAATATAAATACTTATGGCGTGAACTTAATGACGTTCATAATATAGAGAAATTAAAGTTCTAATGTGAAAAATATTGTGGTAGTCCACAAACATCATATTCACAAAACTTCATTCTCAAAACTATAGTTGACCTCGTCAAACTTTTGTACACAACTTTTCTCCGTATATCAAATAAATTCTTAAGGGGTCCATATACAGGGTGTTTCATTAATAATTGGAAATATTTTAACTGTTGAATCTTGAGCTTAAAATATGAAGATTTAACCAAAATCATTTAGATAAAATGTGAATCCTTACTGAGTTACAGGGAGTATAATTTGAACATTAAGAAACTATTTGTGCCTAGTACTTTAAAACTATTTGATGCATCCTTGTCATACTTGGCGGGAAGTGTAGATACTAAACGTCCTACTAAATTATGTTTCATAAACGTTTGTGGCTACTACTAAAGGCGTACGACAAGGGCAAGTGACTGGTTGACCCTTCCAAAATTCTACGCTACTGCCGGAATTGCCATTTTAGTACAATTTTTCGAATTCTCCAATACATTCTTTGTAGATAACCTTCTCTTTCCACGTAACAATGCAGTAATTATTTTTCGATATCTGTATGTATTTAAAGTTGAACATAAAGCTGCACAATTCTTTTTATTAATATTTTGTATTAATTATGTCGGTGTTTTTGGGTCATTTAATGCGCAAATGAAACTTTAATCAGTATTAACAAAAAAAAGAACAACGTTGTTTAATGAAATTTCTTGGAAGGAAAAGAGCCATTCAACATTTAAAAAAAAGTGGTTCTGAAAAGAACCATTTTGTTATAATCTAAATAAAAGAACAATTTTAATAGTGCTAAAATGTCAAAAAGCACATTTTATCTTCAAGAAATAATATGAAGAAAACCTTTCGTAACAAATGTTCTCTTCTGAAATGAATTTTTTCAATAAAGTAATATTAAAATTATTTAAAAATATTTTATAACAAAATAAACTGATTTCTACATTTATTTACCATATTAGAAACAAATAAATGCCACTTGAATCATTTCTCCATACCATTTAGATAAATGCTAATACTTTCATGATATTAAAATGCTCACGACATATTGAAAATAAGTATAGGTTTTGTGTAGTTGGCTCTGGTCTGAATTAATTTTTTCGATCTAGTAGGATGCAGTCATCGCTATTAGTTGTTACTGTCACTAAAGATTCCAATTGTTGTAAAATTTAAAAAGCTGATTAAGTAAAAATATATCGAGAAATGTATCCAAACAGAGTTCAACCCAATCGCCAAACTTTCAGTACCATTTTTAGTTTTTAGCTTTCAGCCTAAAATTGATGTGGGACGACCGAAAATATTAACTGTTGATCAGGAAGATGATATTTTAGCGCGAATAATCCTGAACTAATCACTCGGCATTTATCAGCAGTGACTGGAGTAAGCCACTCTTCAGTTTTTCGACTACTAAAAAAAGGAAAACTACGACCTTACCAGTTTGCACCCGTACAAAATTTATTGCCTAGAGATTATTCTTTACGACTGAATTTTGCTCAGTGAATGTTAAATAAACAAAATGAAAATCGCAATTTTATTAAAAAATTCTTTATACTGACGAGGCCACTTTTACACGTAGAGGAGTTTTCAACTGAAGAAACAGCCACAGTTGGGATATTGAAAATCCCCATCGATTTCGACAATCACATTTTCAACATTAATTTAAGATTAATGTGTGGTGCGGTATATTTGAAGACAGGTTTGGTCCTTATGAATTACTAGCAAATTTGAATGGTAACTCGTATTTAGAGTTTCTACAAACTACACTTTTCGACGATCTAGAGGGATTGCAATTTAATCGAAGGAGAGATAATGTGTATTATAAAAACTGCTCTTTTTATAACAATATGGTTCTTTTCAGAACAACAATTTTTTTAAATGTTGAATGGCTTTATTTGTTTCAAGAATTCAATAAACATCGTTATGTTTTTTAAATAGGTACTGATTAAAGTTTCATTTGCGCAATAAATGACTCAAAAACACCGACATCATACAAAATATTAATCAAAATAATTGTGCAGCTTTATGTTTAACTTTAAATATCACTAAAAATAATGATTTTATCGTTACGTAGAGAGAGTAGGTTATCTACATATAATGTATTGGTGAATCTAAAAATTGTACTAAATTGGCAATTCCGGCAGTGGCGTAGAATTTTGGAAGCGTCAACCAGTCATTTGCCCCTGTCGTACGCCTCTGGTAGTAGCGACAAACTTATATTATACATAATTTAGTAGGGCGAATATAGTATCTACACTTCCTGCCAAGTATGACAAGGTTATGTCAAATAGTTTTAAAGTACTAGGCACAAATAGTTTTTAAATTTAAAAAAAAAAACACCCTGTAACTCAGTAAGGAGTCAGATTTTATTTAAGCGATTTAGGTTAAATCTTAATATTTCGAGCTCAAGATTCCAATTTCCAATTATTAAAGAATCATCCTGTATAATGAATAAACCTGTACACGTCATTAGGCAGTGACAACATAATATTTACCTTTCTGGGTACAATTTTGGATGTTTTCAAAAACAAAATGATTATTGAATTGACAAAATATTATTTACAAATTTCAGTATAAAAATGACTTAATTTTGTATGTAATTTTTGGTAATTTTGTTTCATCCATAAACATTCAACCACATCCAGCATCCATTGATATATAAAAAACACAAAACATCTTGATGGTGATTGTTTTAAAAAGAAAACAGCGATAAAAAATCCTACAGCTTAAATAATTTTTAGAATACAACGATTAAAAAATTTTAATGTAAAATAAAAACATTGGGATGCTTGTAACACATTTACGCCTTTTACAAATAGTTGGAGCAATGACATATCCAGAGCTATTGATATCATAAAACTCGAGCTATTTTTTTCACTTAGAATAAAATGCACAAGAGATTTGTAGATTACCTTGTAAATGGTTGATAAATGAGAAACTTGTAACTGTAAAAGTTAGTTATTCTCCAATTTGTACTACTTGGGCGCTAGAGTGGCCGGCCACTCGAGAAAGATGCCGGCATGAGACTCTTCTCAAGGGTGGTTCTACTCCATGTTAGTACTGCACTAGGTATGCCAGAAAGTTGTCAGACTATAAGAATCTTTAGGGCGCCACTACTTTTCAGACGTCGACGAATGAACAAAAATGAATTTAAATAAAAAGAAAACTAAGGTGAAAAAAGGAGAAAGAATTTATATTATACGTCTACCGAGTGTACCGTAATGCATGAAATTTTTCACAGATATATGAAATATCTATTCGCTTTTGGACAAGCAGAAGTTTAACAAAAATCTACTAACTTCTGATAGGCTAGATGTCAAAGGTAATAGTGTAATACTATTATAAGGCCTTTCAAAGTTTTTGAGAAATAATTTTCAAATAACACACCGTTCACTAAGAAGCAACAACTACTTCTCTGGCTATATGCTCCGACAGACATTGAATTACACTTCTAAGTTAAACGGGGTTTATATATCTGGATGGATGGCATCTACCTTGTATTGATGAGGCGCAAATACGCCGAAACCGGTCTACAAGTGATGTTGTCCCTTCTATTTACAAACCAGAATGGTTGGTTATATCTTGCAGAAATACCAACCCCTTACTTAGAAGTGTAATTCCATGTACGTAAGGGCATATAGCCAGAGAAGTAGTTGTTGCTTCTTAGTGAACGGTCTGTTCTTTGAAAAGTACTTTTCAAGAACTTTGCAAGGCGTTATAATATTAAACTATTACCTTTGACATCTATTGATAACACGCTTTACTAAAATATGACAATTTTTTACGGATAACTGTAATTAAGTAAATTCTGATAGGCTGCATATACGAAATTTTTTTTTTATATTCATTAGATTTTATTTTTGGCAAACACCGAAAACTTCTGTTCATTTCCAATAATTTTTCAATGTCATCTTCACCACGACATTATTCTCTATAATGCTTTAAAAATGATAAAAAACCAATTTAAAGGTGAATATACGCGACTTTTCGCTTACTACACCTTTTCGAATAGGTTGGAGTGGAGTGTGGATTGAAGTGTTTGTATAAATAATGTTCAAGTCAAAACCTGCGGTCCACGTTCCACGCGTGTGATTCGAACTGCGCGCCGATTACCTAGACGCAAATATGGGAAAATGCGTTTATTCGGAAACGTTAAATACGTACTTGGATCGTACACTCCAAAACCGTTGGAAAAATAACAATGTGTAAGGAGTTATTGTTACTGTTTAATAATTCAACAAGTTGTTGACACAAATGTCAAACTATTTATTTTAACAGCGGACACGATATTGATTAAGAAATGAATAAGTGAATACACCTCCGAACGATGAACATACTAGAAGAGTAAACAGACGTATTATCTGATAATTAGCAATTAATTACCAATGATCTCCTTATCTCTCTTGGGGTTAGATAAGGAGTTCCCACGGTATTCAAAATTTTCCCAGGCTCAGGTGCCGTAAACCCTGCTTGCCAACATAAATAACGCCAAAGTTTAATTATCTATTCTGTTGGAGTTCACAGATGTTGCCATTTCGTGTTATTTAAAAGCAATAATCATCCATTGACTTCAATTCTTTTGTGGTTCCTCAATATATTTATGTCCGTCAACACTTAGATATTATATAATTGGGATAAATGTATAAAAAGCGATTTACTTCATCTTTGATAATATACAAAACTTCATTTATACATGTGTGAATACTTATATATACTGAAGGGTTCTGTAATTCAGCAGTTTTCAGTAAATGTGACAACACCGCTTATATTGAATGTTTACATTTGTTGACAGATCTTCGTTTTAAATTTGACCAAATCTTTTATGGCTGTGTTGTTCAAGTTCAACTGTGGTAACATTTTCTAAAAAATTCTTGCTAGAAATTTTACAACTAGAAACTTCAACAGCCCTATCTGCGGATAAATATCTCATTAATACTTACAATTTTTTTATTTTATTATGTTTATCTACCGCTATTCAAATGTACATCTATTAATACTAATAATATCTTCAGTATGCGTTAATATTTTCATTTGAGATCATTCGGCAATTTATTTTTAAGACGTCACCCTCACCCACACAATATGGAAATATACACGGTTCACAGTTTGAAAGCATTTAACGGGAAGATCAGGTCGTTTAACTTTCTCAACCCTTTCTGAAGAAAAAAATACGGAACTATATTTTACCGCCACTGAAAAAAGATAAAATATCTACTTAACTCGAATTCGTAAAAATATGGGGATACAGAACCCTATTTCTATTAATTACGGAGTATGAAATCTGGAACTACTTGACATGAGCGTGGGAATTGGTTGTTTTTAGAGGGATAAATTTAAGTGAACTTTTCTGTATTTATTTGATTTTGGTATGTTTCATCATTGTTCTATTTGGGACATATTATAGGAAACCAAAACCTATTTCAACAAATCTTGCAGAGCAAAATTAACAGTAAAGTGTCATGATGGGAGAAAAACACCTGTCAATAATTTAAATATTTTGTTGAAATAATAAAAAAGTAAGGACTTCAGCGCCACTGACCAATGACTCTTGGTAATTGTAGTTACTTGATTCAAATTTGCATTTTACATGTTATTGTATTTTGGTATGTGCTGTTCCGGGTGGACATACTGAAAGTCACACTATTATTTTTTGAAACTGAGGGATAACGTAAAATAAAGGAATTCTACTTTTCTGTAAGAGCCAACCTACAGAAAAACCTTTTTTAACTGCTGCCATAAATACTGTACTATCAATTATTTTTGAAATATGCTGTAGCTGTATGCTATGATACGCCACTGCTATTTGTGTGCGATAATACTTTTCATATGCTAGCGTATTATAATTTTAGTTTATCTGAAATTTATATGCAAGTCTGAAATGAAATTCTGTAGGTCTAACATCTCGTAAAGGTAGTTAAGGAGGGTGATGGATACACAAACACCCTTTTCGATTATTTTCTCACGATGTTTTTTAAGGAACTGTTTTTGTTTTAGTTTTTACTTAATGTTTGAAAAACATTGCACGGTTTTAGATGTTTGACATTAAAAACAGGAATTCTGAATCGCTGTTAAATTTAGAAAAATAAAAAACAGTTTTATATTTATGTGTGAAAGTTTTTTTTTGGAAAAGTGCATAGCAATAGGGGTAGGGCTAGGTTGATTTAAAATAAATTTTACGGAAGTAACAAGTTATTTTTATAACGCTGTTATTTGCTTCACCTGAACGTTTGTAACGGAATCTTCGTCCGTAATTTTCGTTGATTTCAAAACGCCCAATTAAACTGAAGGACTGATGACAATATAATAATTTAATAATTTTATTGCAATATTCTGACCAGGGTCATCAGGATTAACGATTCATAATTTCTTCAACGGTACATTTTAACTTAGTGCAAATATAACCTATTTTAGCTAAAGTTGAACTGATACGCCCTTTTGATAGGTGAACTATTCAGAATATTTATCCGAATAACTTGGTTCGCGAAATATGATTTTTTGAGGTAGGTAAAACTTCTTTACGCACGCTTGACTTGGGGAGTAAGCTGGTGGATTCGTGACGAGAGCGTTACGAAAAGTGTGATCGGGCGAGGCGAACGAAAGTTGAGAGGGAGATATTAGTTAGTGAAGGTAGAAAGAGAGAGAGAGAGTTACGTTTCGTATATTACTGTAGGGGCAAGAGAGAGCAGTGCGCGCACACATTTTCTATATATCTCAGTCAGTAATTCGTTTGCGAGTTTGCTATCGTTACGCGAACGGTGATTTCTTGATAATTTTAATTTCATTTCGGTCTTGAACAATTTTATAAATTAATATCTTGTTCTACTTTAAATATTTTAGAAGTTTCACTTCAGTTGTGTGGTCTAAAGCACACTCATTTTTTATTTAAATAATACCATCTCTTTAACGCGCCTTTGGCTTTGTCATAAAGTAAGTTTTGTTAGATGTGTTTAGAATCTGTGTAACATTTATAATGAAAATGTCAATGTGTATCAGTAAGCCCTGACTACTCAGGTTGTCGTGAAATTTGTTTGACGCTTATAAGATGAATGAGCAAATTGGTCAATCCATAATGCAGTTTTAAGCAAACAAGACAGAATCTTAATTATCTTTTATCGTGAAGAGTTTTATCATAGTGCAGAAAATGTTGTGAGAGAATTTCGACAGAAAAATTTGCACATTGGAATTATATCAAAATTCTTAGGCAACCTGGCCAAGCTGTCGGAACTAATTAAATCGCAAAAATAACTAGAATGTCGCGTTAGTCAAAGAAGTTTGTCATCTTAAAATATTTAAAAAAAAAAGTTGTTTAAGGCCACCTAAAAATACCCAGAACCTACAATTTAAAACAGAAATCCTGTTAGAATGTATGTGACAGTATAAACGTTAGATATACCAATTCATAGCTCAAGAATGATTTATAACATAAAATATTGTCTTGATTTTCACGAAAAGGCAAAAGCAAAGACGCGTTGAACAGCTGGTAGGTACCTATCGTTTAAATAATAAATTATATTTCGCAAATCGCAAATCCAAGATATTTAGATAACTTTGTTTTTACCGAAGTATTCTGGATAGTTTAAATTTATGTAAAACAGGTTTAATTTGCAAAAAGCTTAAATGCACCGTTAAAGTTAAAAATGGATTAGCCTGGTCCTGTAAATCTATTCCCTAACTAATCTTGGCGTCTTATTGAGGATACGGTTATTATTCCTGTAAAAAGAAAAATCTAATTTTGAATTAAGAAATGTAACTACTCCTTTATTTCGGGCCATGGTATATGAGTTCAAATAAAAAAAAAATAACAAATTCTACCACAGAAATATGACATACATTATTTCACTCGTTTAACATATTGTCACGAGTAAGTAGATATAGAAATTGAGGTAGATAAATGAATAAGAAAATAATATACCTCATTTTTATATGTTATCTAAGATACGTCATCTTAAGATATTTCATGATTCTAGATATCAAAGTAGTCAAAATCATCACAGAATAAATTTCTTAAAATCACTATGAAGATATGTTCAATATTCTCTTACAAATAAACTGATATATACTCTTTATTCTTCATTGATAGATTGAATTTTAGATGTATACCAATACTATACCTACTATGTTATCTTAGATCATGATTTATTTTGATATAACATATCCTAGGCTACATATAAAAATTAGGAGTTACTTGTTTATTCATATCAATTTCTATGACGATGCAAATGTTATTTGTGAAGCCGGTCGAGTAGTAAATGTTATACATCTGATGTGGAATTTCTTAAATATTGATTTCATTTGATAAATATGGATATATTTCAGGTTGTACATAATCCCATACTAGCTTGGAATATATGAAATCGAGGACCCTCAGTACAGCTTGGCTGTCTGAAAATGGCAACTGAACAGTATGTTTTAATTTATTTCGACGCAGTGGTGAATCGCCGTCACACTTCCTTAGATATGCTTATTTGGAATAAATAGCTTTTGTTTTAGTCTTACATTTCCGGCTCCTACTCCTACCTCTTATTTCGAGCAGTCTGTGTGGTTTCCTCAATAAGTATGGGTATACCTTTCTTCCAGTCTCCCCCCCCCCTTTTTTTCCGGGTCGAGATGGGAAACTCATGTTCGAATGGGTCCAGGACCCAATCAGTGATGGACTCATCCCCAAGGGAATGCCTACCAAACCAAACCCACGTCAAACTCGCCGTTGCCCCCGCCTAGGAATCACTATCCCAGCACACTTCGAGACGGGCGGCGGTCCCTCGCACATTCTCCGCTCACACCGTCGTCTTCTCCCTAACTATCACTCCTACCTCTCATGCCATATCGAGTCCTTCTCTCCTCCTAACCATTATCTCTACTACGCCACTCACCTCCATCCATTCCTCCTCCCCCCTCAACATTACCACCACCATGTTCTCCCAATACACCGCCCCCCTAGTTTCCTCTCCAAATTCTTCAGCACTTCCTCGTTTCTCCAGCATCCAAACACATGCCCCACATCATTCTCCGCTTCACACCTCTGGCACACTCCAGTCTCTCTTTTCCCAATCTTGTGGAGGTACCCTACTCTCGAACCATGTCCAGTGAACACCTGTGTCAAGAAGTAGTTCACCTCTCCGAATTTTCGGTCCATCCAATCTCTCCTATTCCCAATCGCCCCTTTTAGCGCGCCCTCATACTCCTCCCACCTTCTCTCCATTTCCTCCTCCATCCATTCCTGTACTTCCTCTCTGGTCGCACCCCTCCAGCGTTTATTCCTGGCTCTAGCCATCACGTCCATTGGGTAGGACCTTGACAGCACCGCTGCTGCCAGTCCACCCACTGTCCTGTACCCCTGCACCACCCTCAACAGTATCCCTCTCTGCACCCGTAGGAGTTGCACCGTACAGCATACTCTGATCTACCGTCCTACCAATTACCCTCCTTTTCCTCACTCCCGGCCCTCTCACAGTCTTCCCTACCTGGCTTAGTTATTTTAAAGTTCCTGCTATATCTTGTGTGAGTGCTGCGTCAATGGGTTCCCCCATTAAACCTCGATATAAAACACGCTTTTTGTATAATAATTTTTTTTTGTAAATCACTTCACCATTATTTTAATCTATCTGAAAATTTTCAGTTTGATCTGCTATAAAAGCATGTCTTTTAGTTGTTAAATAACTAATATTTACTTTTGCATTTTTAGTCTAAGGCAAGGTAAAAAAGAAAATATTCCAAAATGTTTATAATCGAATCAGATTATCCGGTAAGTGTTAAAAAATAATTTAAAGTTGCGTAAATTTTCGTTTCATCAAATTAACATATTACAAAAAAACCGGCCCAATTATACTTAAATATAATTCAAAGATAAAAATCTGTTCTTTGTAAAGAAGTGATTAGAGAATGTAAATTAATTTTTTTCTCCTAACAGCTACATGATTATTTCAACACCGAAAAATGTATATTATTAATGTATAATATGTATATGTATTATAAATATAATATACACGACGATCGATCTAGATTTAATTTGGGTTCTAGAACAATAATATTGAGTTTCTACAAAAAATATTAAATAATCTAGTCACGACTTGTAATATTTCAATTATATCATTTTGCACAATATACAATACCGAGTCCGAATTATTCATTTCTGATAATATCTTTTTTCTAATGCCATTGCCAGTGAGCGATTGAAAAAAATTAATCGTTTTTTTCGTAATCTTTGTACGTATAAAAAATATTGATGCAAATTTTTCGATTTAATAGGTTTTTGTTAATTCAAAAATCGATGGTAGTTTGTCTAGAAAAAGTATGTTTTTCGAAGAGCTTCTTTCAAAAATCAGATACAGGGTGTCAAGGTATTCTTTTAAAGAAGTCTGTTATAAATAAAATAAAATGTATCATTTATGCAGCATGTTGCGATATTCGACGTACAACGCTCCACCACAGAGAGCTCTGGTTAATTGATTTATTTTGATATAGGAATATGAATCCTCAAAATACTTGTCCGAGGTATATGGAGTTAATATCTGAAATTGAAGATAAACATTTTTCACTTAGTTCAAAAAATAGGTTTTAAACTACTCGGTACGAATCGTGTAAGTAGCGCCCTCTTTGAACAAAATGATGGGATGTTTCAACTTCCAAAAAATATTCATACAAAATTTCATTACAATGTTGTCAGTAGTTTTGACATAATCGTAAATATTTCGTTTTGACTTAGGCCAACATGATTAATTTAAGACCAAAACCCACAGCAGGTAGTCGTTAATCCGATAATAATACCACAGTATCGTTCCCACTCGTTTCTTCGAAAAGCGAGAACAATGCCTAATAGTATAATTATTTTACAACTGAAATGTTTGGCTGGTAAAATAATATTTGAGACTAATTTTTTAATTGTGTTTTAATCATTCAAACATCGAGGTTATAGTATAACCGATGCAGCAAAAGAAACATGTCAGTTGACCAATACCCCAATATCCACAGTAAACGACATTATCAATAAGCCAATATATAAACGAAAAAAACTAAGTGATGCTAATCAAAACAAATGTGTTGACCAAATGCGAAGGGATATAATCCGAAGAACGATATATGTCCCAAGAACAAATGATACCAACCCTAGATTGTATAAAAAAGAGGTTAATTAAAGACGAAACGGGAATTGTTTGTAGCCGAACAAGTTTGTCGAGAGCTATTTCTCAAATGGGATTTAAATATTGTACCATCAATAATAGGCAAGCGATAATGGAGACATATCATTTACGAATGTGTCAAGATATTCAAAAATATAGATGTGAAAATCATTCAATTATCTACCTCGACGAGACATGGTATGACACTCATGATACTCCAACGAAGGGTTTTGTGGATTCATCGAGAAAATGCAAAACAAAGGATCCATCAAATAAAGGACAAAGAATAACAATAATGCAAGCTGGATCAGAATCAGTTTGGGTTCCAAATGCTTTATTGTTGTCTGCAAAGAATATTAAAGATTCAAGCTTAGATTATCACCAAGATACAACAGCAGATCTCTTCGAAAATTGGTTTGATAATTATTTATTGCCAAATATACCGGAAACATTATAATTGTGATGGACAATGTATAGTCGTTAATTGAATAAAGTACCAAATAACAACAGCAGTAAACGGGAAATTCAGGAGTATATGTTAAAAAATGACCTGTATTTTGGAGAATCGTACAAAAAACCTGATCTCTTACAAGTTTTAGCAGTGTTCAATATCGAAAAAGAATACGTTTGTGATACCTACTATCGCTAAAAATATGGGCCGCACAGTCTTACGGCTTCCCCCATATTATTGTATATTTAACCCTATATAACACATGTGGCATCAGCTAAAATCCAGAGTTAGATCTGAAAACGTGTCACCCACATTAAAATCAAGTGTTATAAAGTTAATTAGAAATGTGTCAAGTAATATTCCTATTGATAGCTGGAAAAATTCGATTCAGCATATTACTAAGGTTGAAGGTAGGTAGGTACCTATCGAAATGCTAATGACACTGTAGCACCCTTAGTTATTATTAATTTAAATGAAGACGATAGTGATACTGAACCAGATTTGGGTTAAATAGTTAGTTGCAAGTAATATAGAATTAGTTAAGTAGGTAATGTATTGACGTAAATAATATAAGTATATATATATTTTTTTTCTCTATTTACCTACTGCCAGTTTTTTTGTTTTATTTACAGTCATATTTCATGTACTACACTTTGCTCCTTTTCGATTTTATTTCAATTTCATATCAGTTATTATTTAAAGAATGTAACTTTGAAACCTTCTACTGTTTTGCAGATACATTTTTTGATAACATTTACCAATTAGATGTAATAAATAAAGCGTATACGGTGGGCCACCCTGTATGTTTCAACAAGTTAATTTCTTTAATTCCAATTAATAATTAAAAGTTAAATTTGTTTTTGTACTGTTTACTGTACAATGAGGGATTTATAAACCTTTATTACTAAATCCTTAAAGCCAGATGCCGAGTCAACGAAATATTCTTTACCATGAATTCGGATGCCGTTACGAAAATTAATTTTTTACTTAGCAAACCCCACTTATTTTTCAGTGTTCTACTTATCCTAGCAGCGGGGCCACCTTTTTTGAAACACCTTGTATATGTTTTCAAATTTTGTGTGTTAATTTTAATAGCTTTTGGGACATTGTGATTTGTTTTAATTAAATTTCAGCAACTGGTCTCAGAATGAAGCCCATTTCTTTTTCAATTATTTAAGCAAATAGGGCATTCAGTGATAATTCTATATTAACTTTTTTGATGTAATTTATGTGACCTGGTGCTGGGGACGCAAGTATCGGACTGGGTGCTATGAAAACCATGAGCAAAAATAGAGTGAGCTGGATGCACTGTTATCGATAAAAAAAACAATGTAACATTCTATCTATTTTTATACCCTTCTAAGTTTATAAATAAATCTTCTGTAATCTCCGCCCATTTTAAACGAAACATTCGGTATAATAAAGATATTAGAAGAACCACACCTACGTTCTTATTGACGAATCATTTTAATATCTCGAGTTATTTTTAAGGTCATACACGCACACACCATTACACCTTTTAAATCAATCTTAATTTTATTTTTCATTATCTTCGAATTCGAATCCTTGGAACATATTTTAAAATCGACACCGCCTTTGAATAATAATAATAATAATAATGAATAAAAATAATCATAAATAAATAAAGAAAAAACAAAATCTTGATATAAAAAACAATGGGAGATGAATGACATGACTCTGAGAAAAAAAACGCCTTATAGTCGGAGATATGTACTAAAAAGACTTAATATTAATTATAATACGTGATTGGTCCATTTTGTGAAAATATATCCATAAATCGAACGCTCTATCCCCGTTAAAAATATCTATACGTTTAATACAAACTTTTTTCATTTAGTACGACGGATTGTTAGCTATTTAGTTCGTTATACTTACAGAGAGATGAAAAAATAACATATCAATATTTTTAACTACGGCTTCTGGTGTGAGTACCAGATATTTTGAACAATAATCTATAGCCTGTGCCCTGGCGTGCGATTTTGGTAACATAGGTAAACAAATTTTCTTTCTATTCTAGGAAATAGACATTGTTAGTGCATTGACCTAATTATAACCTAACATAATGTGATTTTTGTGCAAGTACTTTATTGCAAAAAAATTATTATAGTTTTAAAATATTTTAACAAAAAAATTTTTTTACGGTTTATTATATCCAATTTATATGAACATAATATCTTTACAAAACGTTTACTATTTTTATACTGTTTCATTTTATTTTTATATTTTCTGAATACGCTTGACGATAATAAACATTTTCAGTACAGCATTAACAAAATTGTATTTAAAAACAGTTTATGTATACGAAAAAAAAACAAATTAGATTAAGTATGTTGTAGGCACTTATTATTTCTATGAATGCCAATATCAGTCGATAGTTCATCGAGCAACTCGCAACATAAAATCAAAAAATGAAGTTCTAGTGTGAAAGTTCTAGTGTGAATAGTAGATTCTTTTATAAATAATCATATTTATTACTGTTTTTCTATTTTCATATTATTCTTACTTCTACATGTTTCAACCTACTTGATAATAGAATAATTAGTATCTGAATTATCTGCCTACCCCTTTGTATATAATCATGATGTATAATTATCATCTTTTAGGACATTAGAACATTAGTACTTATACAGACTGCATACTTACTATACACTATACTATAGATGACTAACGAAATTTACTATTAAAGTCACATTCCGTTAATTTTATCCCTCCGTCGGGCGCATATAATCTCACAGATTCATACCGATGAAATTTGAATGTATTTCATCCAATACGCAGGCGGGCAGTGCGGCGGCGCAACTTATCCTAACGTTGTGTGCGTTCTAGTGTATTTTGCAAAGTGTTTTAATCTCACAGACTCATTTCGCCCGTTCGTTATATTTTCTGCATGTTATCAGATGAAGTAGAAATATAATACAGAGGTAAATAGTGTATTCATTATTATTATCAAAACTTAGCAATTGCGCCCACTTGGGGGTTCCTTACTAGAAACCTTGTGCAAGAATGGAGAGACGTCAAAGACTATACAATCCAGACAACCCCGATGATGCTAAATCCTTATTACGTATATGATGATGGAGTCAGACGATATTTTTGTAAAATGTTCTTTATTAAAACAATACAATATTCTTTAGTTCCGTTTTTACTCTAATTAAATTGCAACGAAAAAAATCTCACTCATGAATTTAAGAGATGCATTGCGCCCGAACTTGGGTAATCTACTAATGCGCCCGACGGAGAGTTAAAGAAGTCATAATATCGGATGTTTCTAAAATTTATAGAAGTATTTGAATGCTTGAAATGTTTGTACAAATAGGTAAAAATCAAGTAATATGATGTACACACAATTGTAACATTTTTGCTTAATCTTTTATGCCGTAATAATGGAAATATTGATAAATCTTTTTGAAATCAAATATTTTGAAAAAAAGTACTAAAGTAAACATAGGTGTGTACTGTAAATGGGTTAATTGATTTTGTTTGGGTTTGGTGGGTTGAATTTTGAATTTTAAGAAAATGAAAAATTCGAAGAAATAACCTTTTAGGTACATTATCTCAACTTCGATTGAAATAAAAATGGCGTATGTGTTGATATTTGATGGAAAAATTGAATGTAATTCAAGCCGGATGATTTATTAGTGCGATAAGGTCCAATATCTTGTAAATTCTCTATGACATTTAAATACAATTTAGACCGATTGTAGCCAGCCTAAAGGATCATATTTTAATATTAGTCGCAATTGTGTTCCAGAATGCCGTACCAGATCAAAGGTACATTTTTTTTAAATGGGCACCCTGTATTTCACAAATTTAAATTCTGCTCGACTTCTGACCACTTGTTGCTGAAAATAATAATGACTTCAACGACTGGTATACTTTAAACTGCACAATTTAAAATGAATCTATTACAGCCATCCGTCTGTGATGGTGGTCTAGTATCAAAACTCACTCCTGCTTCCTTATCTAAGAAACCAGAGAACATCGGTTTCACAATTCTTTTAAATGGATCACCTTGTATTTTATATCGCTAAATGAAAGTAACTTTCATTTGATCTCTAACCTAAGAAAGCTCTTACATACAATTGGCCTGGATAAACCTATCTGTTGGTTGTGCATGGAAGAGGAGGGAACACCCTCACACATGATATTCGAGTGTGGAGTACTGACTCATTGGAAATATAAACTCCTGTGACTGGAGTGCCCAAGGGAGGATTTTTCCGAGATAAGAAAAATTAGCCTTTTCACTTAAACGATACAACCAAGAGCACAAAAAGCCTAGAGGCTGAGGTCCCGAGGACTCTTGATCTTGCAACGGTTTCCGAATTCGTTCAATGCACGCACGCAATCCCATACTAGCTTAGAATTGATCTCTTTGGAATAGAGTGCCTTAAATGCTGCTTGGCTGTCTGTGGAGATCGCAACTGAACGATACATAATGTCCTGCCTTTTAATTTCTTCAGCGATTTGGTAAATCGCCGTCGCTTTCGTTTGAAAAGTTATAACGTCTTCAAATTGGCTCATTGGAATAGCTATCATTTATTTTAGCCTCACAATTCCGGCTCTTCCACTTACTTCTGCCTTGGAGCCTCAAGTTGTCTTCCCTACCAGGTATAGTTATTTGGAACTTATTATTAAAGCTAAATCTGTTACAGATCTAGCTTCGGCTTGTATAAAAATGTGTAGTATTGGTAAATTCAACAGAACCTCCATTGCAATTGTGGGAGTGGCTTTTATGGTCCCTGAAATATACGGTCAAGCAAGCGTTTGTGAGCTAATTAACAGTCTCATAGCCTCTCACTTGCACTGTGTTTGTCCACCACACTACTGATCCATATGCTATTATTTGTTTAACAGCCTTTATGCATAGCCATTGGATCATTTTTGGGTTGAGACTCCAGTTTTCTTTCTTCGTATCTGCTGAGGGCACAGGTAGCTTTCTGCGAGGTCTTCTGAAAGTGTGTTTCTTTGATCAAAATGTACTATTGGGTACTTAGTTTCTTTGGCAAATAGAATCACTGTTCCTGATAGCACTACTAATAGAATTCCTTCTTTGGGACATCGTCCACTCGTCCTTGCATTGATGGTGACTTGCCCCAGAGTGGATATTAGTGTCCTTTCTGTTCATATTAACCAATGAAAACTTGGTAACGTTCTTTAATGCTTCCTCGATGTCCAAGAAAATGGCCATCGTTACCTCTTTGTCGTCTATTGACTTTGAGATAAGCCTGTCTAGATTATTCAGCGCTAGATCCGTAGATTTGCCTGGTTGATTTGCATATTGACGATTGCTTAGGGGTTTATTCTTTAACACTTCGTTTCTTATGTACCTGTCCAGTAGCAGCTGACTTTGAGGTTCTCGAGATTAACATACTGAAAGTTCCACTATAATTTTTGTAATCTGAGAGATAAGAACCTGAAATAATTATTGTACTTTTCTGCTATGAGCTAATCTGTAGAAAAACCCCAACTGCTGGGACAAACACTGATATAATTATTTGCAAATTGACTACATTATGTTATACTATATCAAATATCTCGTAATGTACGTGGGATCATCTGGAAATTATTTGGGGAAAACAAAGTTTATTTATAATCAAATTTGCCATACCGACTTTTTCTCTGAATTCTCAAGTATATTTTGTCGGTAATCCATGTCACTATAGTCTTTAAGTATATGGAAGAAACAATGGAATCTGTTCGTGGTTACGTGTAGTAAATCGTAGCGTGTTGTGGATTCCACCGAAGAATCCTTTCGATAAATATCTTTGGATGACTTGGAAATTTCAATACATACTAATTATCTTTTTAAATCAGATAAGAGGGAGATTCATTTGAAAAACCAGTCGAATAATCGAAAGATGTTAAAAAACCTATATCAAAATTATTTGACAGCGTTGCTTTTCGAAGCACTAAGAGAAATATAATCATGAGAAGAAGTACTGAAAAAAAAAGAAAAAGAACTTATATGATATTAGCATTTTAACAAAATTTGGTTGATAATAAATGATAAAAAATTTTACCTCACCCTACTGAAAATATAATTATATACGGCCTAGTTTATCAACTATAAAACAATAAATAAATGTATCAAAAACAAATGTACGTCGTAAACCAAAACATTTTTCTCAGACATAAAAATTAACGACAAAATCCCTTGATTGTATTTTAAATTTCAACGTATAGAAAAATAAAAAGTGACCATAAAGATATATTTCAAAACGTACTCAAATCGTTGAATATATATTACCGAGATTCTGTGAAAATAAAAATAACTATTAAAGGGGATCATAAAACAAGGCAAAGGCATTTAAGAAATTCCATAAAAGACCACAATTCCAGCTTTCGGACTTTTATTTATGTGGTTTTTTATCCGGCAGTGGCAGCACACTGAACGAGATTTATAATACTACCAAGGGATGACATTTTTAATTCAAGATTGGTTAAAGAAGGATGGGATGCACTTTTGATTTCGGTTAGAAGTAGAAACAATATACTTTCGCTTTACTGCGATTAGACTGGGAACAATGAGTGTCATAAAAAATACATTGTGACCAAATAAATTTTAGCTACTTTCGAGAAAATGAGTACACTAAATTTCATTAGCTTTAGCCACGAGTCTAAGTTAAAATTTGCCATATCTCTAATTTGTAGTTTGAAGTTTTCTCGAGATATGGCACAGCATAGATAAAAAATTGACAAAAATTACCAAACATATTTGGCATTTATCCAATTATTATTCAGCAAATTGAAGGCAACAAAATAATCAAATACAACTCTGAAATCAATAATATTGAGAGAACAAAATAAAAAACAAATAAATTGTTAAAGGAAAGTTTCTATAATTTTAACATTTAAAGTGACATTTGTCAAAAGTCGGTGACAATATAAAATATTTTACTTTTCATCACCAGTTGCGAAAAGTTGAACTGTGTACCCACTTAAGTTCGCAGCATATGGAAACTTTCTTATTATTAATTTTAGGAAAAGTTATTTTCCATAAAAATTTCTGCATGGTCTAAAACCTAAAATGCAACCATTAGGTGTTGAAATTCTCCAATCATATACGAGGTATATCAGAAAATATGAATTTTACCCAATAGTAAAATACTTTCATTTTTGACAAAATCGAAAGTATATCAGGATAATGTATTCAAATGTGAACTAGTGTCTATATTGAAACTGTCTATAGATATAGAGTTTTCCCCCTGCCAAAAATCCCATGTAAATGGAGTGCAATTACCGCAAAATTACAGCGAAAATTTTTTGCTCTAGTAGATATCCAATGAAATCAGTTAATTTGAGGTAATTTGATTGAACTCAACCAATCAGAACAACATTACACTGATAACAGACCATGGGCTGATTTCATTGGATATCTACTAGAATCTACGTTGTCATGGATACATTTTGATTTATTTCGATTTGGACGTTTCAAAATATTTAATATATATTTCAAAATGTCACGATTCTGTCATAATATTGACGAGAATATTAATGAAATTATAGAAGCAAATATACTCTGTTTTTTTTTCTATAATTAGCAAAAAATTTTCTATTCGAATAACCCTCGAACATTGATAAATGCTCAAAAATTTTATAACAACTTTCTCAAGCTTGTCGCTTGGAAACGGACCGACGCCGCAGGCGTGTTATAAAATTTTTTCGAAGAATTATCAATGTCCTTGGGTTATTACTACTGATAATTGCATTGTAGAAATCAAAAGAGCCCTGCGATATTTGCATTGTCTAGATAGAATACGTATAATAATTGTATATTGCACTTCAGTGCCTGCAACTATAGATTTAGTTTAACCTTGAATAAATAGTTTCATTATATTTTTACGTATACTTTCATAATAGGAAAGGTTCCCAAGTGCCATTTTCCATTTCGGAACAGAGTGAATTTTTGTAAATTTTGTAAATTTTGTAGGACTAATTTTTTTGTACAACAATATTTTACTAGGGCAACAAATAAACCAATACACTGTGTTATGGTTGTCCTACAGTTATGATACGAAAAAAAATTTCCACGGTTTTTCGATTTTCCGAGAGAAGGACTGGGAAAAAGAACTAATCGATCTGTAGGACAATGTTGCTCCAGAAAAAAAAATAGCCTGTTATTATACATTTTTATCATTTCGTTATTTCAACAGGAGGACTGGGTTGATTAGACTATTTTTCTTGTAGGTCACACGTTTTTTCGTATTCTTTATCCAGTTACACAAAACATGCTTCCAAGGCAACAGAGTAAGAAATAAAAATCTCCGAACTCACCTGTAGATCTAAATATATTTAAATGAGGAACTTTTTGTATACTTTTAGCTTGTATTAAAAAGGATCACACCATATTTAATATCAGAAAAAATACTGGTTGAGACACGATGTAAAACAGTACTTTTTCCCATATGATTACCAAAAAAAACATAATTCAAGGAATATTAAATTTGTGTTTGTGACATTGTTACATTTTTTAAATTTCTTAAATCATCACACAAGATATTCGCTCACAATAATTTTTTTAAATATAGTTAACATATATGAATTTTTTCACTGGAAAAAAATATATAGTGATGTCTCTGTATTTAAACTGATTAAAATATTTCAATTGAAATAAAAACCTTCCAGCAAACGGAGACAATGCGCCACATTGTCTTTGCGTTAAAGTTGAAATGTAATGGTGAATTTTACACAAGTTTATTTAAGGTGGTAGAATTACAGAAATTTCAGATATTCCACAGATATCTTAAGTGGTCTTTATTAATGTCCCATTTAATACACACCGCCTGCCTTTCGGACTTTCTTTCCAAGAAAACGTTTCTGAAGAGTAGATATACGCATATTACGAATAAAACTAGCTGGTGGAAATTTTGGTTTTTATCGCCGATTAGTTACAAAAAAGTTACTAATTTTTAGAGATTTGTTAGACACGAATAAACATGTTTGTCGATTGCGGTTGATTTAAAAAACGTTCTACTATGAATTCTGGCTTAGTTTATAAATATATTTTATGCAAACACCAGAAGGTATACGGAATCTTTCACAAACTTTCTCACAGTTTTTTAAAAGGTGGTTGAAAAAGTGGAAAACATGTCAGTTTACATCAAATATTACGATTTCTACCCAAAAACACATAAAAACCCTTTAATGGCTGTCTGGAGAGCTTAAGTTTCATTTTTTGTGAAATTGGAAACCAAACACTACATAAAGAACAGGTATAAAAAATCACAGGATCGGATCCAGATTGTAAAAAAATATTTTGTCTAAATAGTGGTGATAAAATTTATTTAAATGCAGATAAACAACAAATTATATTGTTTTCTCTTATTTCATTTTCCATACTTTTTCCAATAGTATTTAACATCGGTCAATAACCTTCCGGCAGGTATTTTCAAGTTTCACTAGTATCTGGACCCGGATCTTTGAATGCTCGACTATTCGCGAAAACGTCGAATGGATTTTGTTCCTACGAATGATTTAACCCGAATCGAACGTTACTCGAATGTTCAATAACAATATCTTCCACAAACACACTGGCGAACAATTTTGTAGATCTGATGTGCGTTCATTTTTGTTCAGTAGTATTATTAAAAAACTTAGGTATAATGATTGCTATGATCTACACGCTACAACCACAGGTTATGATTATTTGTTTTTCAGACGTTCTGCGCAAGACTCTATTCGCATACTCCCATGTGGGACTCATACGACTGATACATTCATTCGTTTGCAAGTCGAACATTCGAGATTTCGAACATAAGAAATTCACTCCCATCACATGAAATACGTCGGAGCATTTGGTCGAACGTTTAAAGCATGGAGGCTATACAAGGAGATCGAACTCCATGTATTCCAATTTCTGGTCATTATAGAGGGCACCACCTAAGTTGCGATACCAAAAAATCTGACGGCAGCCAATCATAAAACTCGAGTTCATGATGTTTTATTGGTTGCTAACTTCTTTGACAGTTCGCTGTTCACGTGTGAGGTAAGTGAGGTTAGGTCACAGAAATGGAAAATATTGTGAATAGGAAATCCGTGTTTTGTCCTCGTTTTCAAAAATATCGAAAATTGTGATCGTTTGGTGGTAAAATAATTAGCTGAATGTATTTATATTTTTACTAAGGTATATAATTTTAGTCTATCACAATAAATATTATTTCCTACTTCATTTATCTTCGAGTATTTTTAATTACCTTTGGTACTCGAAAAAATCGTGGATTTTTTATATTCAGCTCACGTCTTCGTCTTATATCACCAGAGCACTACCACTATGCAATTTTTAACAACGCACACCTTGCCCATTATAAATTTTTATTATAACAATTTCAATTTACTAGTTTTTATAGTAACGTTTACTATTTACTAAGGTTATTGTCGTGACAGTCATAAAATGGTATCTTAGCTACAATGCGCGACGCCACGGTGAAAAAACAAACTGCTTAGATAGACGATTTTGAGGACAGGTTTTGTCAATTTTCAAAGATGGTTCAAAGATACGGGTCCTAGTCCTTTACAGGTGGTGAATTTTGGTGATTCAATTTTAGGTTAAAATTTTTTGGTATTCACATGAAAATTGGAAAAAGACAAAAATAACATTACAACTGAGATTGGTATCAATTTTTAAGAATCTATAGAGTGTCCCAGTTTTATTCAAAGGGAGAAAGATTTTATCTTTTATTTAACAAAAAAATTTTCTAGAATAAAAACCTCCACATGTCTTGTAGATCCGTAATCGAGAACAAAATTTTTAAAACATTTACTGTAATGCAGGGAAAATAAAAATGGCGCTTTTGAGTGAAAGGGTAATACATAATACGTTCAATCTGAAGTGGAGAACAGAATGTTCATTGAAATTATTATTAAGTGGCAAAAAATTACGCACATTTATAGATTAGTGATTAACTTATTATATATCTGACAGTTGTGAAATGAATAGTTTTATCAGGTTGATTAATAATTTTCTTAATCAATGAGAATATTTTCAATTTTATCTTCAATTCTCAATTTTACTGGCATTTCCAATTACTGCAAACCACCTCATATTACATTTGACATTTGTGGCAAATATTAGATATCCCAAAGGACTCAGCAGAAACGTATTTAATTAAGAGTAACAAAAAATAATGCTCTTTCTAGGAAAGGGTTCTCACGAAATGTCGTACTGACCATTTATCGAACAATTGCTGTCGTGTTTATTGAAATATAGTCCAATTCTTATCTGGGAAAATCACTATCAAAGTGTGCATACTTTTTTGGTACTCAAAATCAATTGAGTTTCTGCTCTCCACTACTAGTGATACTCCTTAGATCAACCAGACGAAATTAGTAAAAAAACTTCCAGCGGGCCTCGTTGTCGTAAATGTTTTTGTTTTCCATCCAGTTGTTAAGACATAACAAATATCGTGCATATTTATTATTATTTCTGTTTTCCTTCAGTTAACGCAGCACGTGAGAGTAATCTTTCCGTCGGGTCTCTAGTAGTCGGTATGCTAAAAAGATCTGCTATCAAACTTGGGAATGGGAAATTCAGAAGTATAAATTTTCTACCATTGTAATCTGTATTTTCATTTCACTGATGTATAGAATTATATTTTTAATATTTTTGAAACTTCTGCATCCATTCTCTTCCTGCGCGGATAGGATTTACTGCACATAAGATATCAAAATCAATCACAAAATCTGTTTTTTTTTTGTTCAGGATGTTTTAGTCACCTGCGAGACCAATAAAAGTCTCGTCTCGTGTTGTCCGAGTATCGTCTCGAGAGAACGAGCAGAGGTCATACGAGATTCTCGTGAGTATCACCATCTACTTCAGTTTGAACATATTTTACTCTCACTCTAGAATCATCGTTTTCCATTTTCCCTGTATTATAATTTTGAAAATTTTGAATTAGATTAGGGATTTACAAGTTATACAGAGCTTTTTATCAATAATTTTTCCTCCATTTAACAAAAACTTTCTTGGGACACAGTGTATATTGTTAATTGTCGCAAAAATTATGATTGCACCTTTCAAACTTAGAAGATTCTCAGTTTTACTTGGTATCTTAAAAATGTTTTCGATCTAAATAGATAACTCCACATATAATTCAAACCAGTTGTTAAGCTAAATGGTTGAAGTGATACAGAAAATTATATTTTTATTAAAATTTCATAATTTCCCGAAGCCGGTTCTGTTTTCTTTTAAATCCATCGAGGTTTCAGGTAAAATTATGACCATATTCACTGTCTTTGTTGTTGGTCACGTAGCAGACACGAGAAAAGAATGACACCAGAAATAATTTTTTTTTATTTTCAGACAGAAGGGTGTGTGTGTGAGGATTAAAAAAAAATAGGAAATGAGAAGAGACAGAGTTTAATTTCCCTTCTTGAGGTTAATAAACCCGTATACGGTTATTTACCCCTTCGAGCAGAATTTGTTTAAAATAAATTTTACATAGGATTTTAAACATTATTTTTTTTATTAATAAATAATTCAAAAGAAATCAAATAAATATAAAGAATTATCACGTTAGTGAAGGTTTCTAACCACCCCGGTAGCTGTTAAAGACAGCAAATGTAAATAGAGTTTAAGCTATCTTAGGTACTAGATTACCTACTAGTTCATTAGAAGAAGACACAACGAATATAAATGTCTATTGATCTGCACTAGTTGCATTCGAGGCTCATAACGTAACTTTCGGACAGTGCCGTACGTAAAAAAATTATATATTTAAAAATAATTCAAGCCAATCAACGGAATTCAAGTAAAATTTACTGAAATTTAAAAAAATGAGTGAAAAGTCAGTAAAATACAATATAAAAACAAATTGACTAAAACTGAAACTACTGATCACTGAAAAAACCTAAAACAAGTTGAAAAAAAAAAAGAAAAAAAAGGAAATCTACTGAAACATTCTTTTCGAAAATGATAGCTAAAAGCTTTCCATTAATAATAATAATAAATCAGTGCAAAAAAATATCTATAAATTTAGAATTTAAAACATTTAATCAATGAATTGATAAAAGTAGCAAACACATACTTGCCTTTAGGTGGTTGTAGTTACTTAATCCCAATTTACATTTTATGATGTTATTGTTGGGTTGGGTGTAGTGTTGTGGACTACTGAAAGTCCCACTAAAATTTTTATGATCTAAGAGAAAGTAAAATTATTGTAGCTTTTTGTTGAGTCAGCCTTTAGAAAAACCCTTTTTCACTATGTTAAAAATAAATAATACTAAAATAAGAACTGATATCAACAAAAAACCATCGTCAACAACTAAAAAAATATAAAAACAGGTGAAGGCAGTTAAAAACATGTAAAAATATCAATAACATCAACTAATACTAACTGAAAAGATTGAAGATTACACAGACCACGGAAAAAAAGTCCAAAATCTATTGAAAATAACGAACGTCAACTATAATTAACAAGAAAAATCGTAAGATATAAATGTTATTACAAATAACGTAGCCAACGAAAGAAAACATACTAAAAACTACTGAAAATTAACAAATATCGACTGGAATCATAGCAGAATCTCTGAAAAATAATATCAACAACAACTGAAAGCAAATATCAAAAGTAGTAAAAAGTCGAAAATTAATGAATATCTACTCAAAATTACCATGAAAATTATATTAGATTTCAAGAGGTGGTTAATTGGCCTATTCTACCGCAACCATTCCAGATCTATTGAGTTCCTCTCTTTATGCACTCAATCAGCCTCGAGACTGAACCTTTCATGTATTTTTTTGCCGGTGGCTTCTCATCACCTAGAACAAGAAACCGCTCATTCGCCAGGCAGTCGTACTGAAAACAATTAAAAACAACTGAAAACCAATTTTACCTAGAAAAAGTCAAATGCAACGAACTAAAAAACTAATGGAAATCACTAAAAAATATCAAAAACCTAACGAACATTAATTAGAAAGAATGATTATCAACAAAAATCCACTAAAAACAACCAAAAAAAAAATAATGGCGAAAATCAACAAAATATAACAGATAATTCATAAAATCCACTAACCACAACTTAAAGCCATTCAAAACAACGAAATACGATGGAATATAGCTAAAATGAATAAAAATTAAATTGGGATGAAATAGTAAAAATAACTAGAATCTTCAAAGGCAACTAAATATCAACAACTATTCACCAAAAACAACCAAGAATAAATCAACACAACTACTCGAATCGAAAACAACTAAAAATACATAATTATAATTATTTGATGCCAAGAGGAAGTTGTCAGAGGCGCAGATTTGCTCTCAGAATGATAGATCTATCACCAACCTATTAACACCAAATTAATTCAAAACGATTATCTATAAATATATATACGATCACCCGAAAACGTAATTCGTTTTCTGATAATTAGTTTTATTCTCAGTTAATTTATCGATAAGGGCAAAGAAAATGATTGAAGAAGGTATACAGTGTTGAGAAAATGGACGCGTAAATTGAAAAACTGCAAATTTAAATGCCAATAGGAAAGTAACATAATTACCTATTAAATAATCCGAAACATGTGAGTTTTGGCCAGATTACATGTTGAATTTTATACCTGAAATGGTTTCTTGGCGAAATTACCTATAATAAAATGAGTTTATGACCTTCTTTGGCGAAATTACCTCCCCTATCATTTTGAGAACACAGTTATTATTCCGAACATAATACCGATTCTTTGGTCATAAGTTACGATGATTATTCGTTCATTTTGGATACAAACTGTTACACATTTGGATACATATGTTTGGTGACAAATATATAAATCTGAGAAAAAAATAATTTCTGGGATTAAAACTAATAATCAGAGGATTTTGTTTGATGACAAATATTTATTTTGGAGGCGTTCTTCCCAACAAAGTTGATCAGGTTTAGGCCTCGTTGTTGATGATCCAAAGTTCAGGTGATCTACAGATCAACATTGATTCACCTTCATTTTTAAAAGCATTGTTTAACTATGCAGTTAACTGATCCTTTATTAACTTGTGAGTAGTACAAAAGTTCCTAGCAATGTCATTTTAGAAGAAGAAATGTCATTTGTGAACATCAAGTGATTGCCTACAACCTAACTGTTTTGTTATATTTTTTATTATCCTATAAGACAAACATTTTTGTTGTGTTTTATAATAAAATAATGGAAAAAGTGCTAAATCATCTTGCAATTTGTCAATGAGGAATCTAACAACGAACTTTGAAAATCTGAATCTATCTAAAAAGTCATTATCCCTCCATTTCTCAAAATTATTTGGACGTTCTCGAAATACTCTAGGTAGGTACTCGCGGATTAAATTCTATTTGAACTAGTTGTAAAAAATCTTCATCATCAGTCAGTTATCCAGTTATCCATGCTACTAGTTCAATTCAATCTGATATCAACAGAACAAGAAAAGCTCATTTAGACAAATAAATTATAAATGTCAGTTTCTATTCCTAACCTCAATCGTAAAAGCTTGAAATTTTTGAACTTGGCTTGATCGCTCGCTAACAGACGATCACTAATTTGTAGAAGATCCATAGATCAAACGTATCACAAGGAATATTTGATAATTATTAAATAAAATCAATAAATAACAAATCCCATAACATTTATTAATCCTAGAGAGACTACCTCGCCACCCGCATCAGCATGCTTACCGGGCAGGCAGTTCAACAGAGACTGATGTGGTACAACCGACGGAGGATATCCGAGGGGCTTTAGACAACTAAGAAGCCGTAGAATGCGCATTTTTGGATATAGAAGGAGCTTTGACAATGCGGCTGTCAAAAGAGCATTAATTAGAAGATGTGTAGACAGCACAACATCGAAATGGATGTCGGAAGTGCTCATCACAAGAGTAGCAGAGACGAGGACGAGCAAAGACATCCATCCATCTGTACAACCAGAGGATGTCCACAGGGAGGAGTAGCATCCCCATTAATGTGGAACCTGACGGTTGACGAACTCCTGTGTGGTTTGAATGACCTCGGAATATCCGATGATATTGTCATAACAGCCAGGGGAAAATTCGAAAACACCCTTTATAACATCGTACAAAAGGGTCTGAACTATACAAATAGCTGATGTAGGCAAGTGGGACTTATCATCAACCCCACCTAAACCTTCTTAATAGCCTTTACTAAGAAAAGAAAACTCAACCTCAAAACCATTAAACTTGATGAGAGCGAGGTTGAATGGAGACAAGAAGTCAAGTATCTAGGATTGACTCTAGACAGTAAACTCCAGTCGAACAAACACGAAAAGGAGATTATATACAGAGCAAAAATGGCTTTAGTGGTGTGCAGGAACCTGGCAGGGAGAAGTTGGGGTTGTAACCCAAAAATTCTGAGCTGGATGTATACTGCCATAGTGAGACCAATTATCACTTATGGAGCCATTGCATGAAGTAATAGAACTAGCCTATTGACGACGAGTGAAAACCTCTAAAATTCAAAGACTAGCCTGTATGTGCATTACAGGAGCAATGAGAACATGCCCAACGGCAGCAATGGAAGTGATTCTCAACCTCACACCACTACATATGGTGTGGTGGAAAGTGTTGCAGAAAGAACAAGATACAGACTAAGTAGAGAGGGAATCATTAAAAAAAACATCTACTTACTTCTTAGAAATGAGAAAACCTGGGACATACCACAAGATGGTATGATGAAAATGTATAACTTTTCAAAGAAATTCGTTACGGAATTAAGCAACAAGAATGAATGGAATCCAAATACCATTATCAGACTTGGAAAGAATGCCATTCAATCGTACACAGACGGCTCAAAAGCAATAGAAGGAACTGGGATAGGAGTGTACGCGCCAGGAACCAAACACTCTGAAAGCTTGGGAAATACCCCAAGTATGTTTCAAGCGGAAGCACGCCTTAACAAAGTGTGCCCAGTTAATATTGATAAAGGATATAGAAGGCAAAGGATTATCATAATGTCTGATAGTCAAGCAGCCATTAAAGCACTGAGCTCTTGTGTAATCAGTTCCAAAATAGTATGGGAATGCCTAGGCAAACTCAATGAACTAGGAGAGAACAATATAGTCACCTTTCTGTGGATTCCAGGATACACAGGAATAGAAGGAAGTGAAATAGCAGATGAACTAGCAAAGAGGGGGACTGAAACACCATTTTGGGAGCCGGAACCCTTTTGCGGTATCAGCCCCAATGTAATATTGGAAGAAATAGGCAAAGCCTAAAAAAAGAGAAGATCTGACCATTGGAAAAATCTAGTAGGACTTAGACAATCAAAGATTCTTCTGGGTGACTACAGTCTGTTGAGATCAAATGAATGCAAGAGTTTTAACAGGGATCCTAACGGGACATTGTCGCCTGAATAGGCATCTGAAAAAGCTGAAAATAGTGGAGGAAGAAGAATGTAGATTCTGTGGCATCAAAGAAGAAACCTCCATCCACATACTTGCGAATTGTACTGCAATTCGGAATCCTAGGGCACAACACCTAGGAGAGTACTGGATAGAAGAAGGACATTTACCTAAGTTAAAGCCAGTAAATATTCTAAAATTCCTCCGGGAAATAGGACTAAGGAAGCTGCTAGTCTCTGAGACTTTCCTCAGGAACTAAGTAGAAGTAAGGGGGCACAATAGATCTTTTAGGTCTCAGTGAATGTCACCCCAATATACATACATACATACATATAATCGACTGGTTTCGCAAAATACATTTACATCGTCAAAAGTTTATATTTATATTTCTATAATTTTCTCCAGAGGATGCAAATGTAATTTGTGAAACTGGTCGAGTAATAAATGTTATATTTTTGTTGTGTTTCTATTAATTGATTTTACTTGATAATTATGGAAAGATTCCACGTAGTAAGCTTTGAAACAATTAATTGGTTTAGGTCTTTTATAATTTACAAAAATGTACATTAAATATTTAAAATTCGTCCCCTTTTTATTGGATTTCAACTGCGTCTTTGAGCAATGATATGCCACAACCAACTTGAAATCGACATGTGTGGTCAGTAATCGATTTTCTATCTTACTTCAACCCACTAGTGCAAATAAACACCAATCCGTTTTTTCAATCTACGCAATAATTTTAAATACCTTTTTCTGTGCATATCCAGACAGATACACACTTTTTAAAGAATAAATAATTAAAATAAAAAAAATACAACTTTACTGATAACAATAAATAAAAGTTTTCAAAACTAAAAAACACTCTTTTATAGCTATTATATTACTTAAGCGCTACTTTTTAACTTACAACAAAAATCGTGGGGAGTTTTGTTAAATATTTTTATTCTAACTCAAGCTTTAGAGTTCGATCTGTTATGGAAGCGTGTTTTTTAGTTTTTCAAACTACCATATTTTTTTGCATTTTCAGTCTGAACGAATTGAAATTCAGCTTTAATTCGACTTCTTGGTCGATGAAAATCACTTTAAAATATTCCGCTACATAGGTACATACATTAAGTAAATGAATGGTTAATCTAAACTTTGTCAGGATATTGGTAGTCCGTGAGCCTACATTGGATAGTTCAATGAAGATGCGTCAAAAAGATAAAATCGGCTGGACAGCGATATGGATGTATAAGTATCCAGCACATAGGTTTTGGATTAAAAAAAATTGACAAAAGACAAGTTTTAATGAAGTTCAGTAGAATAAGGGAATGGCGACTGGAAAGCAATGAGGTTATATAGAGATCAGAAAAAGCAAATTATTTCCTTGCATGAAACCTGGTTCGACACATACGAAACGATAATTGCAAAACGAAAGCGCTATCAAATGAATTTAAAATTATAACGATGTTGCATGCTGGATCCAAAGATGGATGGATTCTACATGCACTTCGTTTGTAGATCGTGAAAGATTTTTCATTGGATTACCATGAGAACACCACTGCAGAATTATTTGGAGAATGGTCAAAAACAAATAAATTCCAAAAAATGCCCTCAAACGATGCAGCAGCAGCAATTCAAAACTAAATGTATAATTTTATTTCCACGAAGATTACACCAAACAGCAATTAATCGAAGTTTTGAAGTTTGAACATGAAAAGGAATAGACCTATAAAACCTATTTGACTTCAATTGAAATCTACCATTCATCGTAATAATTTCGAAGTAATAATAATTATTGACCCCACCATTAATTACAATGTACTGAAAGATATAGAAACCGAAGTTATCAATATCTCTCCACAGATTTGGGCGAGTTCTATCATAGAGGAAAGGATTCAAATATGAGGAACCCATTTTATTTTTGTTTGTCAAAAAGAAAAGAAAACTTTGATATTAATTGTGAACTTACCTAACGATAACCACAGGCCACCAGAAATATTATATTAATAGCAATCGAATGATCAAACTAACTGAATGGAATGTCAAAAATAGACCATAATGCATGAAGTGTGAAAAATGAAACAATGATCATCCAGTTTTCATAATTATATTATTGCGAGGTCACCTACTCAAAGGCGGCCCTGTCCCTCAACTATAAATTTTGGCGAATGCGCTCCTTTCGAGAACATTCTAGTAAATCGTTTTGTTTGCGCAGTTTGCGTAGGACGGGCGTGGAACTTCAAGAATTTTCCAGAATTGATAAAGACTATATATACGCGGGTTTTTGAGTGAGTTGACAATTAGTGAAACGAAGACAAAGAGTTAGTTTACAGACAGTTTACAGAAGTTCTTAGTAATCGGACAGTGAATGAAATAGTGAAGATAAATAGTGTAATATTCAAGTGGTATAAATAAATTCGAACTATTATACCGAGTGCAAATAAATTAGTAGACATTAATTAGAGTGTGTATATAAATTAAGTTTAATAAATAAATCAATAAATAGTAATTAGCCATAGTAGTGTGTAAAATTTTATCCCACAAGTAAAAACTATTTAAATAAATAACAAAAACATTACAATATATAAATTTAATAATGATTACATAATGACTGCATTGTTTCTTTTTACTTACTTTCTGACTTGGAAGTATTAAGCTGTATAAAGGAATAACTACTTCAGTAAGTAATTTTTCACTTTTTAGTTAATATTTTGCCTTACCTAATGTCATAATGTAAAAAAAACATAACTACCGCAGTTATCTATTGAAAGAGCACAAATTAATAATTTCATTCACGTTTATTCCACTCAGCATCCCTATAGGCAGTTGGAGATGGAGACACTGGTTATTTAAGTAGAAAATATTTAATTTTATATTTTATAAGAATAAAACTTAACTTAACATTTCACTCCTTTACATCACACTTGGACATTGTCTTTTTTTTAATAACTAATCCAAACCTAATTCAATAACAGCTAACAACCAAAATACAGCACAAGACACTCATCTGATGACCCGAACAAAACAATTTGAATCTGTCAAAAATGCGCAATGATTAAAAAATATATATAAATTCATTAGTTCGTGAATATTGAAAACGTGTAAATACGGTATCCGCCAAAATAAACAGTACCGAAACAGAAAGTGCTGTGGAGTTGTTTATGTAATATGGATTTGTCATATTTGACTTAATTGTCATTAGTTGATATATTAATAGTACGCTGCAGTTAAATTTGATTTAAAAATGGTTCTAACAACGGAAGAAAAAGTGTTTTTGGTAGAGCATTATTTTCGTTCATACGGAAAATAGAATAATTTCTCGGGGAACAGACTTCGAATATCCTTCTCATTCACCTGATCTGACGCCACCTGACGCATACATTTGGGGCATAATGAAGGACAAAATATTTCACTCGGAAAATCCGCCGGCGAATATTGCCGAACTACGGGAAAGAATACAATATATTTTTCGGCAGTTACATCCACCACTTTTTATAAATATGTTTATTGACTTACAAAATCGATATGAAGCTTGTTTGCGTCGAAATGGTGAACATTTTGAACACTTACATTACAGAAATTAAAAATTAATTTTTATTTTTATTTTCGGTACTGTTTATTTTGGCGGATACTGTATGTGTGCTTCATTTGACCCTAACTGTTAGATTACAAGCGGGTCGATTCGCCCGGCTGGCCTTACTACACTGCCTGTTACCACCTGTTCCAGGTATTTGAGGCGTTGTCGGACAATTACCCTGGAATTGCAGATAATGTGTTCCGCCGTCTCATCTTTATTATCGTAGAATCTGCATGTTCCACTGTCCACTTTGCCTACCTTACAGAGATAGTATCTAAGTGAGAATTCCTGTGGTTACTCTGAGATCAGATTTCTGAAGCAATTTAGCGTAGTAAGCAAAAAGTCGTATTAATCTTTTTGCCTGTCTTTGGTCTGGAGTATTTTTCCAGTAGGCTGCACCAAGTTCCTTTTCTCATTTTCGGACTTCTTCCACGATATGGCTTTTTGTGATACCACAAAATGGTTCGAGTCCGATAAAAGGAGTACAAGCATATTCTTTTATGTCCTGGCACCCACAGCAAAGTTACTTTGTTTTGTCTAGATAGTTGCTTAAGGGATTGTTTGCATTTCTAGACTGTCTTAGACTCATAAGCTGTAGACTGCAGAGCCTTTAAAAATCATCCTGGCTATCAGAAGTCATAAATATTTTGGATGAATTGAGGTATTTTTTGAGGCATTTTTTAGCACAAAAGTCCATTGCTAATAATTCCACTTGAAATATTATTGAGTGTTTCCCAGTGCTACTGACCTGTAACCACTATTCCTATCCTTTCGTTTGTTTTTGACCCATCAGTTTAGTAAGTAAGATTCCCTCTTGTAATTAGAGCGATGTCGTTTTGTGTTATCTTACGCTCGTTGATAACAACGTTTAACGAGTTCGAAATACTGCTTCACGGACATAAAGGCAATGGGCATCTTCATGGATTGGGTTGCTCCAAGATCTCAAGATGTCCCGTTAGAACGCCGGATTTAAAAGGTTTAGTATATCAGCCTGTAGGCATTTTTCAGAGCGATCCTCTGTACATGTAGATGTAGTGAATGAAGGTCTAGAATTACCTCTAAGGTTATGCTGGGGCACGATCTCATTGCAGCATGGTCACGTCCAAGAGCCCTTGGGGCTTTTGAGGTAATATATGCGAAGTGCACATTCCACGTGAGTTTCCTGTTAAGGATAACACCTAGGTAGGTAACCTTTTTTGAGAAAGAGAGAGTTTTTCCTTTCATTCTTGGAGGCTGTATTTCCTCCTGTTAGTTAATGAAATAGGTGTAGTTTTGCCTTCTTTCGAACACCAAGTGGTTATAAAGTTTAATGCATGTTGTATGCGATTGGCAATAATATTGTCGTATTTTCCTCTAGCCTTTATAAATGTAACTTCTGCGTAGCCCGGAGCACAAAATCCTCCTCCTTTGAGCTTCGTCAAGAGGTCGTCAACCTCTAGTGATCACAGTAGAGGTGATAAACTCATCTTTGAGTACAACCTTTTACTGTGTTCTCAGTAGACGATTGACCTCCGAGGTAGGTGATTATTTTCCTATCATTTAGTATGCATTGAACTCATTTGATTATGGAGGGTTGAATACCTTTTGCTTCTGCGGCGGCTTTGATTTACTCATATGAGGTGATATCGAATGTATTGTCTATATCTATGAATAATCATAGCGCCACTCCCTTTGAAGCTTTTGCCTTTTCTAGGTCTTTTACGAGATAATGCAAACCATCTACCGTGGATTTGCCTGATTGGTAGGCAAATTATTCTTCGAGAAGGGGTATTCATGATAAATATTCACTTCTCAGTATTTTTTCCATACTTTTAAGTATAAAGGAGGTAAGGCTGACAGGTCTATAGGACCCTAAATATGGGCTACTCCCAAAAATGTGTGATACATTTGTGCTAATCTGGTTATCGTACTGATAGTTCTTTTGGCGTTGAAAGAAAATGATTAGCCATTTTCTACTTTCTACTTACAATAAACGGATGTTCGATGTGATTCCTGGTAGCTAAGGTGGATGCCAATCTCCTTACGTCTTTTATTATTAGTCCATGAAATCAATCTTAAAAATACGAGTATAACGAACTAACTCACCTTCTAAGTATTTCACTAGAACAGCCTTATTTGGGTAGCTTCAATAATTAAATTTAGTTTAAGTTTTTTCTTTGATAACAGAGGTTTAGTTAGTCACTTTACTCTAAGTATGAACAGACTTTACAAACTTATTAAATTATTGTTTTATCATCTGACCTTGAAAGTGTGAAAAGTTGACGTTTGGAAGTAAGTGAAAATTACGTTACGTTGCAAACATACATACCCACATATCTTATGAAGCTGATAAAAACATGATAAAATTGATAATTCAGTATATTTTATTCAAAGTAAAATTTCCACAACTTTACTTACCTTATATTGAGCTTCTTTTTTCATAATAACATGATAAATATAAATATTTACTTTAGATTAACATACTGCTATAAATGCATATATTTAAAGTTATTTTTAAAAAGTGGAATGTACTTTTATCATAATATAATTGTTTGGTATAGATTAACTCACTTATTAGGTATTTAAACTCATGTCGAGTAACTAAAAATTATTTATACAAAAAAATTATATAAAGATGATGATGCTGTTGGTTATTTTGGAAATATTCGCTATATTTCATAACGTCCAATCACAAACACCTGCTCCTGGAGGTAAGATCTAACTGAATTTTACAACTTTTAATAATTTAAATTAAATAAATATGATCATAGTATATATTTTATTTTGAAAAATCCACATATTTGACAATAAATATTGAATTTTGTATGTAAAATATTTTTCAATATTAATACAGGGTGAGTCATGAGAAACTGTACTCCTACCTCGTATTGAATGGGGAATATTAAATGACCATTAAAAAGTGTCTACTCCCATTATTTACTAATATACAGGGTGAAATGTGTGTGTGAATTTTTACTGGAATTTCTTTTGGTCATAATTTTTGAACGGCAAGTTTGATATGTCTCATATTTTTGTAAAATTTTACCCTACTGCCCAACAGTAGTTTTCTTTTTTACTTTTCTACAAAAATATGAGACAACTCGAAATCACCCTTCAAAAGTTATCAGCAAACAAAATTTCAGTAAAAATTCACATTTCGCCATGTATACAAAATATACACAATCTTAATAACATTTTTGTATAGATAAGACAAAACAACAACACTCAACAAAGGAATAATTCCAAATGTACACGGAACAAATAACGCTACATTATTTGATAATGATTGATAGCACAGTTTTTATGACATAGAAATTAAATACCAAAATATTTGGTTTTTAACCAAATTTCTTGAAAAATATTACAAAACATGTACCTAATAATTTGAGAAAATATTAAATTGGCTGAAAATGTTCAATGCAAATCATGAATTGATACCCATTTAGGCAGCCAACGAGTAAACATCGTTTATCGGTCGTCTAAATAACCCATTAACTATTTGCGAGTTTTTACTATGTGTTGTGAAAAAGTAAATGATATTATAATTTGAGATTCAACATATTTTGTGAATGAACTTTCAAACAATTCATTAATAAATCGATAACTTCAACAACTGAAGAACCTAGTTTCACCAGTGGCGGAGAAACTAAAATACAACCCCATCCAACCTCATCACTAGCACAAAACCCATTTACTATTACAAAATATTATGTAGCCGCAGCACAAACAAAAAGTCCTCCACCAACTTTTCCTAAAAGAGAACAGGCAATCGTTATTCGTTATGCGTGCTACTCCCGATACAGCTCTTTTTGAATACATTAAAGCTATTGGAGAAATCGTCACTTCCAAAAATGTAAACTTTGCTTCTAAAATATCGAACAACCGTGTGTGCATTTATTTAAGTTCCACTGCTGTCGTCGATAATTTAATCAAAACACATGATAACATCTCTGTGAAATCAACTATTCTATACGAAGGCTTATTATGCCAGCCAAACGAATTCTTATATCTAACGTATCTCCTACTATACCACATTATATTATTGGAAAAGCACTTGAAGACATCGGCATTCAATCAGTCTCTCCTGTTTCATCTGTGAAATGTGGTGTACCAGATGACTATTATGCGCACATTATGAGCTTTCGTTGAATAACATTCGTTTTACCAGATAAAGATAATTTTACCTTGCAAATGTCTTTCTTGATCACACATTATAATACCTGATATAGAATTTTTGTCTTCCCTGATAAACTGGAATGTTTTTTGTGCAAACAACCTGGTCATACTGCCAAAGCTTGCACTAATCCTCCTAGTAATCCCATCCAAAAATCCATCACTGCGAACAAATGATTTACTTTCAAGCTCTCCTCCCTTAATCGCGTCTGAAATTACAACTTCCACTGATGACCAAACTAATATAAGATCAACAGACCAAGAGCAATTGCCCACATTCGACTGTTTAACCCAAGGGCAAAAGAGAGGATTATCCTTTAACAACAATCTTGAAACCCCACCCGAACTTTCTCCAGCAGATACGCCCACAGAAAACCGAATGCCTATTTTGAAAAAACCTAAAACAACCCTAAAGAATATTCTAGACTAGCATCCAGCATTATTACCGCAATACACGAACTTTTTAAAAACAAACCGACTGATCTCACTTCACTCAAATCCAACTTACTGCCTTTCTAGAAAATTCATTTAGCAGCTTAGACCCATTAAATGAAGATCTTTCATTTACTACAAATATTCAAGGACTATTAAACGACTACATTCAAAAGCCAAAGAACGATACCTTAAAAATCCGATGATTTAATCTCGTCTTTATTGCCCCTTCTCACCGACCTTGAAGTTATAGCATTAACTATTTGGTGACCAAATAAATTAACTGTCTGTAGTAGTATTCCACCTAACTATTCACTAACAGAAGAGGAATTGGTAAACCTTATCTTCCAGCTCCCTCATCCCTACATACTCGTAGGCGACTTTAATGCCCATAATAATATATGGAGATCTAATTCAACATTTGTTAGAGGAAAAACCAATATAATAAATTGTTCAAGTGCATGCCTACTAAACGCAGAATCTAATACCCATATCAATTTATCTTCTGGGTCTTTCTCTGCTATCGATTTTAGCTAGCTCTTTTACTAACTTGGCACGTTGTCGACGACCTATATGACAGCAATCATTTTCCCATAGTCATATCTTCCGATGAACCCATTAACCAACCAGCTTTAATAAGAAGCTATTGGCAAGTAAACAGCGCTGACTGGAATAACTATAAGTCTCAAACAGAAGCTACCTTACCCACACTTAGTTTCTCTGAAAATATGGATGATAGCATATTGCTTTTCACTATATTTATTTTATCTACATAGGTAAAACTAATCATTCTCACGAACGCAAAACTGTTCCTTGGTGGAATTCTTCCTGTAAAAGTGCTGTGCAAAAACTGTACCTACAGAACAGAACGCCCGAACGCAGAATTATTTAATATACTACAAGTATTTAAGCACATATCTTTGCATCATAAAAACGTATGCATATGTACTGATTCTCTTGCATCAATTAACTCCATTAAACATTTCTTCACTGACCATCCTCTTGTACAAAATATTCACGACACCTACCAATTAATCACATCCCAAAACAGTTACCATCATATGGATACCATCTCATATTGGTATTAGGGACAATGAACTTGTTGATCAGCTTGCTAAAAATACCACAATACCAAATCACACTGAAAACATTATACAAACGACAAAGGATCTTAATTCATGTCTAGACAATATCCAGCCTTCAATAAATCACCCATACCTTACCGAACCTTCAGAACTTTTGAGGCAAAATTGAGCAGTGATGAGAAGACTACGAATTGGACACACCAAACATACCCACGGTTACCTGATGTCATCAAGCAGTCGACCATATTGTTCAAATTGTCAATGCAACATCACAATCAAACACATCCTCACTGAAGTCACCAATACCTATCAGAAAGACAGCAGCTACACCTTAATTCCAATTTACAAGAAGCCTGAGTAACCCCATTTAAGCAAATAACGGCATACCTCATTTTGATATGTCATATTAAAATATTTCATGTTCCAAGATAGCACACATTTATAGTAAGCATTGTATAAGGCCTATCCTTATACAATGTAGTAAGTATAAATTTATATGCTATCTAAAAGACAATCTAACAATGGAGAATGTAGAGTATCTATCTGTTCATTTATAAGAATATATTGAACATATTTTTTAATTTCTAATGATTTGAAGACATGTCTGAATATGGCTGTGATAATTTTGACAACTATGTATTTATGACCTGAAGATCTATTGTGCACCCTTGCTTCCTGAGTCAGTAGTTCCTTTAGACCTAGTTCCCGATGGAATTTCACTTTCCATCATGATGATTGTTAAATCATATTATGCATTTATCCGTTTGATATTGAAATTTGTTCAATTATTTCCATTTCTTTTCCAAAATTATCTGAACACATTGGAATTAGAAAAGCTCTGTGTATATATCTTAGACTAATATGCTGCTAGTTTGTGTGACATATGGTGGTTTGAGTAGCAAGTTATTGTAATGTCTGTTTGTGTTTGTTTTCTATAAATTGAATATTGAATAAGTTTGTTTTCAATTCTAGTGATGGTGAAGTCTAAGAAGTTTATTTATTTATTTTCTTCTATTTCTAACGTGAATTTAATGTTTGGGTGTAAGTTATTGATAAATTGGAAAAATATGTTTAATGTTCTAGAAGTAGGTACCTACAAAATATGCGAGAATATCATCAAAATAACTGTACCAAAATAGAATATTCATGTTTAATGAGATTTGAAAATAGTAACCTCCAAATTATCAAAAAAAAATGTCTGTTGATATTGGGCTTCCATTAAGTATTATAGGAATATAAAATAGTTCAAATAAATTTAGAATACGTATCGGTTGTAGTATTTATATCTACATTCTTTTGTATTAGAAAATCTTTAATAATAGGGATGCATTCCTTTGGTAGAATTTTTGAAAACATACTATATATTAAAAAACTAATGCTGCATTTTTAAGAATGTTAAGTTATGTAATTTCTTGAAATTGAAATGAAGTTTGAACACAATGTTTTGAGGAAAAACCATAGTTTTTTACTAGTGATTTGAGTTTTCTGCCTTTTTTGATATATTGATGTATGATACAACTGGTCTAATAGTTTTTTTTTGCTTTTGTTATTTTATTGTTCCAGAGCTTGAAAATAAAGAATTTGTATTCTCCAATTCGGATCTAATTTGTTTTGCAAAGGTTTTAGTTTGATTTCATTTCTAGGAATTTCTCTTATTTTTTCCGAACTAATGAAATTTCGAATTTTATTGCCATAATGTGTTTAAATGACAGGAGCATTACTTTTGTCAGATTTTGTAATGATTAGATCATGAGGTATCTTTGTTTCTTGTTTATTTATATCAATTTCTAAAATATTCTCTTGACGATTCAAATTTGTGTAACCATTCAAGTAATATGTTATATTTCTGTAGTGGAATTTGTTATTTATTGGTTTCTTATAGATGAATGGGATTATTTGAAAATTTTTCGAATTCTCCAAATATATTTTTATTTAATTATTGTTAGAAGAAACTTTTCAGATTCATACATTCTGAATTTACTTATAATTTTTTTTATTTACAGGACTAAATTGGATTAACTGTACAAGACCGAATGAATTTTACGCCTGTGGTAGCGCTTGTCAGACTGAGTGCAGAACTCTTAATCAAACTTGTCCTATAATCAACATCAGATGCAATGACGCTTGCTATTGTATTCCAGGATACGCCAGAAATCGAAGAGGAACTTGTATTCCTATAAAAAATTGTCCTAAATGTGGTTAAAGTAAAAAAATTGTGATACTTTGAAAACAGTTATGGAAAATTTTGTTCTAATTACAATTTATCTTTAAGTTACTATTTCTTTTATTTTCTTAAATAAACAAGTGCATAAAGATAATAAAACATATAAACATAGTGAACATGATATTTCCATGGAGCTGGTAAATATTAAAACACACTGTATTTATGCAATAGTAAATTACCTGACTTCCTAATTAGCATGCAACTTACAGATCCTGTATATTCCTTTAATTTTCGTTTTTAATTTTTTTTTATATTTAGAATTAAATTTTGTTTTCGGATTTCTCCCCAATCATGAAATAACTGTCTACAATATTGGAACATTAAATAGATCGATGATATATAACAGACTTACTGTAAAAAATATTTCTAGCTATTGTATATTTAGCCACCTTATCGAGACAGTAGGCAGTAACGAACATCTATTAGGGTACCAAGTAGTTAAAAGCTCATTTAGATTATTAGAAATTTTAAAATATGTTCAAACCTCACACAAAAACAGTTAAAAAAAATGAAGAAGAATCTACCTGTCCATCAATCTACTTCATTTGAAGAATAAAAATCTTGAAAATGATAAATCTGCTCTCTTCCACACATTCCGAAATCAAATCTCACATTCACGTCTATATTAGAGTACATACAACTGGAGGGTACGACACTTATTACCGCTATTTTTGTTTCGTTTAAATTTTTAGTTAACTGATATAGATCTGACAGTTAATGTAGGTTAACAAAAAGTCATCAACTTTTGTGAGTAATATATTGGTATACATCGAAATTGCCTTTTACATGTATGTATTTATACTGAGGTGACATTCGATGAGACCTAAAAGATCTATTGTGCCCCCCCTCTTCTATTTAGCTCCTGAGGAAAGTCTCAGAGACCAGTAGATCTTTCAGACTTATTTCCTTCAAGGAGTTTTAGGATATCCACGGGCTTCGGTTGAGGTGAGTTTCCCTCATCTATCCATTAGTTTCCTAGGATTCTGTATTGCTATGCATTCCACAAGTGTATGAATGGTAGTTTCTTCTGCCATTCCACAGAATCTACATTGTCTTTGGTCCACAAGCTGGATCTTTTAGGTGTCATTCAGGTCTGACAGGACACCTGTGAAAACTTTTAGTTCAATCTTACTCTGTAGATGTCCTATATTTATATTATTTCACTGATGCAATCTAAATTCTCAGTATAAAATTGTTAGCTCATGTCCTTGCGGCAAAGTATCACTTTCCGCACTATTTAGGAAAATAATAATTACCCCTTCAGATATTGAATGAGTATTGGCGAAAAAGTTTGTCAAGGCTCCTTAACAATGATGGACCAGTATTCAAATACATGTGAAGTAAATTTCCCCGTCTTAATGACGCCAAAACAAAAGGAGGAATCATGATCGGTTTAGATTAAGAGATATTCTGAAAGACCAAAATTTTGATTTAGCTTTGCATGGCTTAGGAAAAGAGGAATGGGAGTATTTTATGGCAGCTGTTCATGGTTTTTTGGACAATAGGATAAGTGCAAATTATGCAGAACTTATGAATATGTAGTGAGCCATTCCACCAAGATATATCGACAATGAAATACGTCAATGCTAGCGGACTATTTCTGGAACTCGATAAGAGATTCTTCTGAAAGTATTGTAATAAACAAGCTAAAAAAATATAGGTTGAATATTTTATTATTTTTTCAGAATTATCATCATGTAAAAAATAAAAAATAATAAATTTTATTAATAATATTTATGATGATACATTTTTTTTGTTTTTTAACATTCTCGTTAAAGTCAATTTTTTTATAAGAGCTGATTTGAAAAAGGCACCGAAAAAATTAAATTTTGCAGACTAGAGTAGTTGTTGTCATATACATAAAATTATATTTATTTTTGTTAGCATCACAGAAATAGATACTAATATTGGAACTAGAACCATATAAATAGGCACTGGTTTAGTAGCTAGAACCATATAAAAGACACCAGTTCTATTTATAGTTTGCACCTTGGAAATAGATAACATATAACTCGACCTTCATGAAGGATATTCAAGCAGCCATGAAAGCACTGAGATCTTGTGTCATCGGTTCTAAAATGGTATGGAAATTCCTAGGCAAATTCAATGAACTAGGCGAAAACATCATCGTCACCTTACTATGGCTTCTTGGACACATCGAAAATGAAATGGCAAATGTACTAGCATCGATAGGGGCTGAAACACCCTTTTGGAGACCGCAATCCTTTTGCGGAATCAGCACCAAGAGCCGATTCTACAATTCCAGTATAAAAGTCAGTATAGTTATTCCTTGGATATTTTATACCTAGATTTATACCGAGAATAACTGGTTATCGGTTCTACAATAGTACAATGGTACAATATCTCGCTGGTAGTTTCAATAAACCAACGTTTTGACATTGGACGCTTCGAAAACTGGGAAATTCTGACATTTTAACTAACCATAACTCAAATTTCTTGGTTTCTTTAGATAAATTAAACTGAATTCAGAATATTTGTTTATTTTGGTTCGAAAATATGGAGAAAAAGGATAGTCACATTTTCAAATAAATGAAATTGGTGTGCTATTTAAAAAATATAGAAAAGATTGTAGTTTCATTTCCCAAAATAATTACAAAAAGAATAATGAATACACCACAAGGAACATGCAGAAGATATTAATAGAAGAGGTTGAAGACATCAATTTCTGTAGGTATTCAACTTTCATATCATTAAATTTATTTCAGAATGCAAAAAACCGACACCGTTACTAATACTGAGGAATAATAAGGCCTGTAGACAGCATGTCTGCTTCTGCAGCGAAAAGCACATAAGAAATTCTATTCATCATATTCTTCAAAATAATTCTGTCTGACAAATTTTTCAAATTAGAAACCTCATTCAACTTATACTGCACGTTACCTAACTTTAAATACTTTAGGATCAGTATAATCGTATCTCTTCAATTTCCTCATCTTCTGACGCGAGAAATGACAGCAATTGTTGTTGGTATTTTCACGCGAAACCAACCAGAATAAGTTTATTCCTCGGTTATATCCTCAAACTTGAATAGATAACTTATACTCTGGTTTATTCTTGGAATAAATATATACCTCTATTGTAGAACGCAATAGTGACCCGTATAGCGAATACCAGGTTTGTACTCAAATTGTAGAACCGGCCCTAAAAGAAATAGACAACGCCGAAAAAAAGAGGAGATCTGACCCTTGGACATATCTATAAAACAATCGATAATGCTCCTAGGAAACAACAACCAAGTGAGAACAAATGAATGAAACCTGAGTAAGACTGTCCTGACTGGACTCTCTCGTCTGAATGGGCACATCAAAAAAATCTAGGACCAAAAAGAATGTAGATTCTGTGGAATGGAAGACGTAACCAAAATTCACATACTTGCGATATGCGTAGCAATTGGAAGAAGAAACCTCCATCCACATACTTGCGGATAGCAATTCAGAATACTAGAGCACAACACCTAGGAGACTACTGGATAGAAGAGGGACACTTAAGCTAAAGCCTGCAGATATCCTAAAATTTCTCCGAGAAACAGGTCTGAAGGAGCTACTAGTCTCGGAGACTTTCCTCAGAAGGAAGGGGACACAATAGATCTTTTAGGTCTCAGTGAATATCAACCCATTATACATATATACATTGGACCTAAAATGGCGACCTTGTAGTAGCGGTCATTTCATTTTAAGATGACGAGTGAAAGTACAACAGCAAATGATACGGCAGACGTCACCCTCCCGAATTATTAAATAGTCACAACGTTGTCAGATTTTTCTGTGAATGGAGAATTTCCGAAAAGTTAAGAAAAAAAGTATTAGATTTCAATTAAATATTTTCGAATGCCTTAACCGATCATGTTCGTCAACCTTTCGATAATTATGTACATACATATTTCAGATAGCTTATACATTTATATACTGAACTTTTTTTTAACATAATAAAAATTTTCAAATAATCTTCACGTACAATAGAAGGCATCTTGATCGAAAATCAACTTTAAGTTACTTATAAATAGAAAACTTTATCTCTTATATTACACGCCACGGGGCTTCGTATTGTTTAAAATAATTATTATTATTTTCTTAGAAAAATAAGAATGTGACTGGTTTTAATAGAAAATAGTATCGATAATCGTACAGTCTAAACGAGTAGAGCTTAAAAAAATGAGTCGAGTCATTCGTCTTGATTTTGAAAAATCATCGTCAAATCTCTGGGATGTAATGTAAGAAATACCTGCTTGAGAAAAAAAAACGTTTACGTTGAATAAAATAAAAAGATAATATGTGAATAATATCGATACACACAACTGGGTGTTCAACTTCAAATTTTGACTGCATATTTTTAGGTAATATGAATAAATAGCAAATGGGTTGTCCGAAAATGAAAATAATTTCAAATTTTGTCTTCAGATTAACAGAACAAAATGAAAACAGAAATTTACTGAGGTTATTCAGCTTATAATGCAGATACGTCACTACTTGTTGATAATATTCATTCTTCTATTGGTTCTATTCATGGAGACTGTATGGGGAAAGAACTCCATGTATGCAATAATAGCCTTGAATACACTTTGAGTTTATGATATTTTATTTACTACGTTTTCATGGAGTATTAAATTCATTTTGAATCCAATACCGATCTCTGTTTTCATGGATAGGGATTCAACCACGATTCAATTACACTTCAAATCGTTTTGAGATTTGACATTTTATCTGTCAATAGTGTCAAATGCCGTCGTGTTTTTGATTGATTTCTGGGATTTTTTTAGTAGTCATAATGATCAATAATCAAAACGTCAAAAAAGTTTCCCTTTTAACTGTAACTTTTGGTTTAATTGCGTCATTGGTATGTTTTTTCTATGAAGAGGAGGCTCCATACATAAAGCGACAAAATGAGAGGATAAGATTCATGCACCAAATAAATTTGAGTTCTGTGAATTTTATGAAAAATAATGGACGGATTATTAGATCATACAGAAAGAAACGTTGTTGGCGCAAAGAAAGGAGTCTTGACTGGCGTGAGAGAATTGTGAAATTACTACTGAAGAATATTTCATCAGTAATTTTCGTTTATCTAAAACATCATTTAATTAGATATGTTTTCGACTGAAAAAGTATTTATGTTCAGAATTGAACATCGTTAGAGAACCTTTAACTGTGGAGAAAAAATATGCTATAGCATTGTGTACTTTAGCATCATGTGCTAAGTACAGGGTTATTGCTAACCAGTTTGGTACACATAAGTGCATATTGCAGAAATGTCTATAATATGCGTTTTGTAATCGTACCTCAAAAATCATTTTTTTGTTTTTTTGACAATTATTTTTTCACATTCTTCATCAGAGCTACTTGAAGAACCTCGTGGTCTTGTGTGAGATGAAGAACGAACAGATTGAACCATGTAAGGGCCCATTGCCATAGTAGGGAAGGGGGTTCTGAAAATATTTTCCACTGTACTTGAAAATGTTTGTAAAATATTGTTTAAATCATCAGATCTAGCTTTTGCTGCCTTTTCCTGGGATTTCTCTTGCATTTTAAAAAAATCTGACATTAGGGACATTTGTTTATAAAAAAAATCATTTTCTTTACCCTTGCCAAGTTTTTTCAATTGGGGCTCTTGATCTACTTGTATGTGGTGTTTCTTCGATCTGTATTTGAGAATAAGATTCTGATGACTGTAAAAAATCGCTCAGTTCCTGATTATAAATGTCTTCTTCCTCTTGTACAATTATACCTGCATCCAAACCTTCAAGAGCCGATGCAGGACGACCTCCTAATATTTCCTCAAGTAGCCCAAAATAGTCGCATTCATTTCTATCCATACCACTTTTAGCGTTGTTTTTAATAAAATTATTGTATTGAGTCTTTAAAGCTTTCCATTTATTTTATATTTGCTCAGTATATTTAGTTATATAGCCTCTTTCTATCATTTTTTGTTCGACCATTTTGTAAATTTCAGCGTTTATGTATCGCTTTCCATCGAACAACTTCAAAACATTTTCTTCCTGGAATATTTCCAGCAAGGAAGCACTTCACTTCTGCATCTTTCCACACATTTCTAGAAGATGACGAGCACGACATTTTAGAAGAACTTTCCATAAAAAAAATCAAAAAACCTTTATTTCCACAAAACGTTACAAGAAAGCTAGAGTAAACTTTTATGTTTTGAGTGGTTTTAAGGTTATATGGCTTACAGCTGGCATAAATTTGTCAGCGAATGTCACAGAGTGCGCATGTTTCAATACGATCTCGGTTTTCATGTCGTATTTCGATTTTTCGATCTCGATACGATCCCAAAAAAGCAGTATCGACCTTGAAACTCAATTCGATTTCAATACCTCTTTTCATGGGCTACGTTCATAAACTTACTCAGAGTAAGGATAGTTTACTCCGAAGCGTTCATAAATTTACTCTACCAGTATAGAGTATGCTTTTATAAACGTTCAGAAACCTACCCGGAGTAAACTCTGCATACTCCGCTTTTTAATGGAGTATTATATACTCTGACAGTTATGACAGTTTGGCTTATACAGTAGTTCAGTTCAGATTACTGCCAGGTTATTTTTATTGATAAATTGATATTATTTGATTATTAATATTCAACTCATCCATGGTTAATTAATTTCTATTTTCGAAATGAACAATATAACCCCAAATTCATACACAACACAATGACATTTGATTTGCCTTCGGCCGGTGAAGCCTCTGAACGGTTACTCCGAGTAACCATCAAACATACTTTTCTAATCACGTGATCATACTCTTCTCTACTCACTGGAGTAAGTTTATGAACGCAGCCATGAGGTTTTTAATACGGACAGTGTATTCAATTCGAATTGAATTCTGCATGAATAACTGTCTGCTAGTTCCTTTGACAGTTCTCGGTTTGCGTGTGACGTAAGTGAGGTTAGGAAATAGAAATGGAGAAGTTTATAGATAAGAAATCCGTTTAAATGTTTTTTTGTTATATTTAAAAAAATAATAAATATGATTATATTAGGTATTATTATTGGACAATTTAATCCACTTTCCCAAAAAAATATTAAGCATCCCTATTTATTAATGTTGAAATATTTTAATCATTTAATTTTTCTATCTCGACACTATATTGCTTCTCGATAAAGTTACTTCATAATAAAATTGAATGTATCTCTACAAAGACTCGTGACTCACGGTGATATCTTGTGGATATGGTTAGTTAATAGTTAAGAGATAATTTGTTACACTGCGGCATGCATATAGTTGCTACCTACTTTCGAAGAAAAGTCACACTGGAAATAAGAACATAAATCAGTTGTAAATACTAATTTTATCAAAGCTTACACGGTCTCTGATTTCTCTCACTATTCTAGAATATAATTAACTGCTTTTGATAGTAGGGGGGATATTAAATGGAATAATTTAGTCATAGAAGTATAAATATTCGATTTTTAATCGTTTTCGTCTGAAGGAAAAAATTCTGTTTCGCACGACTTATTGGAATCATCAGGGCTACTTTGAAATCTCGAAACACAATAGATCAACGAAGAGAAAGTAAATATTAAAAAACGAAGTACAAGGTGGGAAGAAAAAAATAAACAATAAAAAAAACGTAAAATACAAAACGAAGAAGATAAAATGTATACATTAAAACGGAGGAACAAAAACAAATAAAAGACTCGCAGAATCCTTATTGAAAATGTGTTTCGGCTAATTTTTTTTGATGTGCTAATTATTGACACCTACAGCAAAAATATACATAGCCGCAAGGTCCATAAGGGGTGTAGTTTTCAAGGTACAGCACCCCAAAGTTGAACTTTTCATACCTTATTGCAGCGTTAATCATAATCAAATATCGACCGTATCATTTTTTTTTTCGGATTACGGCGTATCAAATCGAAGTAACTTATGTATTTTTGTGCATTCAGTTATTGGCCCAGGTCTTTGTTTTTTTTTAATTTTCAAGATAAAGTCCACATGTTATGATAATTAACGCAGGTACGAAAAATCCAACTTTGGGGTACTGTATCTCGAAAATTACCCGTGATCTAACATTGGAGCTATGGACACTTTTGTTCTACGTGTTGAGATCTACCGCATATCGAATTTAAAAAAAAATAGCAGAGATACGATTTAAATGAGAATTCTGTGGGGTCCTATAATTTTATCCCTGGCGATACCTTATTTTCTGTGCTCTAACCGTTTCTCTATTTTTATTTCTGTTTGATAAATAAATAATTAGATTAAAGCCAGATATCTGTAACCTGTCTAACCACATTCTTTTGATGAAGAATTGTTCTATGAAACCTTGGGGAACGCTTGTCAAAGTAGTTTTTAAATATTGCCACGCGACCCTACAGCAGCTGAATTCATCAGTTGGTGGAGGAGTATCGCCGAGTACAGTCAGCAAAAGTTGAGTTGAGTTAAACTGTGTTTTATCAATATTAAGTCAATAATTATTAATAGTGGCTTTAAATTCTGATACAAAAGGCAAAGTTTTAACAAGCCAAACTAGGGAAGTGGCTGCAAACGTTATATTTTTATGAAGCGGGAGGCAAAAGCTAACAATTAAATCCAAATTTTCAATGGATTTCCGGTATACTTTTTGTAATTGGGTTCCCACATTTATATTGAATTTCCTATATGTCCTAAGCCGATGCATCTCACAATATATTGCAATAAACTCTTTGTTTCTTGTACGCTGCCTATTACATTTCCACTTCTCTTCCTATGTTTGATAAGCTCTAATTTTTGTAAAACTGAGTAGAAACAATAAGGCGAGGCTTAAGGGCTTAGAAGCAATTGCACCCGTTCACTCGAAGGCCAGAGGCTCATTGCGAGTTTTCTTTGAACCAATATACCTCGTCACTTCTTTTAGTCCCTCAATAAAATCCCAAACTTTTTGGAACAGATTTCCTTCAGTACCTGACATTGACAAAGTAAGTAATTTTTTTCTTCACATTGTTTTCAAAAGTCATCATTTGAAATTTTCTGTAAACTGTACAATTTCCCGTAAATATACCGTCTACTACAGGTTTCTTTATCTCCAAGAGATTCCTTGATTTTCCCTTGTCTATCCTGGGCCATAGGGTTTGGGCTTTATAGCAATGTTGCTTTAACAGCCTTCCTGTGTGTTCAAGAATATTTCATCAATTACATTCTTAAGTGACCTGGTCGGAGGTAGTATTGTAGTTACTGCCGTTGCGATGAACTTCAGTTCTTTGCTTTGCGAGTACATCCGTTTTATCATTTACTTCAACATTTCTGTGACTTGGCTCCATCATAGAGCCACCTACGGAGTTTAGATAACGCTTCACGGTAGTTCCTCACCGCCTTTGATCATGATGTCTCTATTGATGTCAAAGTTTTTAGTGCAGCCGACTATCTGAGTATATGTAACTTCAGATCTGGTTTCGCTAATCTCTATATGTTTTGCTTCATTTTTTACCAGAATTTCTGCTTGTAAGACCGTTCATAACTCCGTTCATAACTCTATTACTGGATGTTTAATCTTTCGCAGTACATATATCTCCGTTCTTTTGTCAGTTTTCGTGACAGAGCCATCTGTAAATACTTAGATTTAGTCTACTTCCAATATTGAATCTTTATGTCACTCTTCTCTTGTTGGGAAGTTAGTAGAATATATTCTTCCCAAAGTTTGTCCTGGTGATCGAATAGTATGTTTGCTGTACCAGCAGTTTGGATTTGAACTTACCAAGATTCTCTACCTCTACCAATATCTTCGCATGTCCGTAGCTGGTTGATTCCCAAGCTGGATTCTCTAGGTCTTCTGTTGTCAAGCTCTTTACGTACAGGTAGAGTATTGACTCCAGAGCAGCATGTGCTGATTTATATAAATATTTTATTCCCGCGATTGTTTCTTTAACGCCACTGTGAAAATAGAATCTACCATTAATTCGTTACCCAAATGAATATATTTCATGGACTGTTATTTCCCCCCTCACGTACACCCACCCCATTTCAATGCATCGCATCGGTTTCATAACAATAATAGGTAGTTTTGTTCTTTTGTTTTCGAACATCTGAAAAAAATAATTGAACATCGAAGATTAATAATGCCCCGACCAGTTTTGTCTTTAAAATATCTGATTTGACCAGCTTTGTAGGTAGGTGAGTTTATAGTAGGGGAAGCTGGGGCAAAAAATACTGATATAAATGGTATATCTAATAAGATAACTTGGAAGTCTAAGACCAATCATGAAAATCGCATTTGAGGGAGTTTTCCTTGAAATCATTAAAAAATACCCTTGACTGATCTGATGATTTCATTTGAAAACTGACTAGAAGAAAAATTGAAGAGTAAGCTAAAAACATAGTTAGGCTTACATAGGAAAAAGGTTTGTAAATGTAAATGAAGGAAATTGGTGATGATAACGGTGAAAGCCTGAAAAGGTGATATTCTCAATAAAATATTTTAATAAATCGAGCTTTTTGCTCCAATCACCCCTACGATTTTACTGTCAGGATTCAATTTTTATCGTAGCCGGAGTCTATAATTTTGGAATTCGAATTTTTAAATTTATTCTTGGACTGTATTTATGACAATACGTGAAAAAATTACTGGATCCTTTTGTGTCTTTATTGTGTATGGGAATTTTCGAATTCACAAATAGATATTAGGTATACGGCGTATCGGAAATATGAAAAAAAACTAAACGATCATTTTCGGTTTGGATTTCTAATAAAAAAAGTAAACCATTTTTTGTAAATGCCATATAAATATATTAGCCTTTACATTTCTGTAGCAATGATTAGCGCTCCATCTTGGAGCTCTTGGATTCCTTTATTGCTTGTTATCTGAGATCTCTTTTTCTTCATAGTTTTTTGTGTTTTTTTGCCTTGTCTACAATTTCTCTCCACTTCTTCCTGTCCTGGCACAGTTTATTCCAGTTTCTAATGTCAAGAGTTTTAATGTCTTCGATTATTTGATTCCTCCATTTTTCTTTTGGCCTTCCCCTTGGTCTTGTTGTTTGTGGTGTCCATGCAGTGATTTTTCTTATTAGCTCCTCTGGTTGTCTGCGGTGAATGTGTCCCCTGATAATACTTTCTTTTATGTTTTCCCATAGTACTTCGATATTATTTCCATTGACAGTTTTTAACTTACCATTTATTGTCTCCACATATTGTGCCTTACTGGTTTGTGACTTCAATTTGTCTATGTTCCATCGTTTTTTGGCGTTGTGTGTATGGTTGGTCTTTATTATTTTCAATTTCAATTTGGCTATTACTAAAATATGGTCTGAATCTGCATTGGCTCCCCTGTATGACCTGACATCTTGTATTATTTTATTCCATTTTTTGGATATCAAAACATGATCTTTTTGGTTTCCTTCTGTCGTTCCTGGTCTCATCCAGGTTATTTTATGTTCTCTCTTATGTTTATGTCTCGTGCTTACAATGAAGGTATTAGTTGTTGCTGCCAGTCCACAGAGTCTACCTCCGTTGTTATTAGTGTATTCATGAATAGTTTCTTTTCCAGCTACTTCCTTTATATATTCCTCCTTTCCGATCATTGCGTTGAAGTCTCCGATTAGCATCAGTATATCATTTGCTGGTACTTCAAGATTCAACAGATCGTAGAATTGGGTTTTTTTGTTTTCTTCTTCATTTTCCGTGGGTTCGTATGTATTGATAATAGTTATGTTAGCTTGTTCATGTTTAATTCTTATAAGTGAGAGTCTTCAATTAATTGCTTTAAATTCTATTATTTTATCTCTAAGGCTTTGGGCTACTAAAAATTCTGTTCCATTTCGTCCTTGTTGCTTTTCTCCTGAATAGTAAAATGTGTAGTTTTTCTTCTCTATTGCACCCTCCTCTTTCCATCTTATTTCTTGTAGAGTCAGAATATCTATATTGTATTTTTTCATTTCTCTCGAAATTTCTTCCAGCTTGCCTGGTATCAATAATGTCCTGACATTCCATGTACCTAGTATGATTGATTGCTCACGCCTTTTATTCCTTTTTGTGTTTTTAATTTTAGTTTGGGCATTATTTCTATTTACCTTTTTCTTTGCCTGGTCATCATCCTTTATTCCTGACGTGCTCTCAGTTTTCATCAGTTTTTTTCATTTGTTTTTATTATTTTTGTGCATTGTTCCTCTGAGTGTCATTCTGGGGATCTCATGCTAGCTGACCTCTTTCTCTCATCCTGGGTTTCGTTATCTGTTCCCCTACCCTGCTGTATGCTGTAAGTCTGTTAATTTAAGCTCTTTCCCATTTATATACAATCTGTTGTAAACCAGTTTCACCCTTTGTCCGCTGTCTCTTGCCTCTTTCATGTATCTGATTAAATTCTTTCTCCGTTGTAGTATTTCTTTTGGATAATCTTCGTTGATGTATATTGTTGTCCCTTTTAACTTATTTGCTTCTTTCAGGATATCCATTTTCTTATCCCAATCTTTCATTTCCACCAAAACTGGTCTATTTTTGTTATTTCCACCAATTCTCCTGAATTCAATTACATCAGTTTTTACATCAATCGTGCTGTTCAATTTACTAATAATGTTCTTCAATTTATTTTCCAACTGTATCTTGCTTTCCTCCTCCTCCTCCATGATTCCATGTATTATAACATTTTTATGGAATTTATGGAAAATATGTTGACACACATGTCACTTCCGGTTATACCGAATGTGAACGACAACTTTGTTATTTTAAATGTAACACCCTGTATATTATTCACTTTTCGGATTCTACATTAAATTTTAATGTCACTTTGTGTAGAATACTCTATATCTAAAACTTATACTTATCGAGATATTGATGAGGTGTGTATTCCCATCCCATCCCCTAACAACAAAAGAAGATCGTGAACGTAGAGTTCGCAATGCATTCAATTCTTTCCCTGTGGCAATGATAGGCGTGCAACTCACGAAGGTGTGATAAAAAGGCTTACTAAATGCTTGGAGGTTCAAGAACGAAATTTTGAACACTTGTTATAAGTTCTTTGGATTCATGTATGTGGAATTACATTAAAAAAACACGACCTAATTATAATAAGCAACAACAACAGGATTCACTTTCTCAACTTTTGCTTGAAAACAACCAAATTGTGTTAAAATGGTTTAATATTCTCTTCACTGTGTGACGGCTGGGTCGGGGTCGATCTGGATATTTTGTAGCAAATAAAACACATGGTCTACTAACAACTCTGTCACATTCACCATGTATTAAAAGTAAATTTAGATAATCTTCATTGTTTAATTCCAAACTAGCCATTTCTATCACTGTACGATGCGATTGACTTCAAATAATGACAATTAATACTCTTTAATTATGACAGGTAAATACACAGCCTGCTAAAATATAAATAACGCAGCCTACGACTACGACATAATAAGGCTGAAATAATTAATATTTTTGAATACATATTAATATCTCAAAAGCGTTTAAGATTGGGTATAGGGAAGTGAACATAAACTGCCCTTATTTTCAGCCTTAGAATTAATTAAAAGAATAAAAATATTATTGTTTCAATAAAAAAAATGAAGATCTTCAACATTTTTGAACTTGAACTTTTCATCATTTTTTAAACAACCCTGTATACAAAAAAGAAGTTTTCGACTTGTCACCAATTACCATGATACTAATCAACCCGACAAGATTTTTTTATTTGGTATTGGGTATGTTCACACAGATTTTTCAATATAAAGGTCTGCACCTGTCAATTTTTCAATACAAAAATTAATATCTACACAAAGTGAAAATTTAATATAGAATCCGAAAATGTAATAATGTACAGGGTATTACATTAAAAATAACAAAGTTGACGTTCACTTTGTATATAACCGGAAGAGATATGTATGTAAAAATATTTTCCATAAATTCGCCATGACTTGTTCTCCATCTATGCCAATTTTTATAGAAATCGTGTTAGTAGTCTCCAATATATAGATAGTGTAAGCTCGTCGTGAAACAGCCTGCATAAGCGAATTTTTTTTTAAAAGTAAAACAACCACCCAATGGATGAAGATATTTGTCGAGAAAACGTTGTTGAAGGCATAACTGTTAACCTTGAGGATTAGCCATGATAGCGGCTCCAAGGGTGTTGGCAAGAACGCCCCCAAGTCCCGAATCTGAAAAAAAGTTACATCTTTTTTTCATTTTGTTAACGCTGAATTTTTTTCTCAGTTTTATAAAAGGCACCAATCATCGATCTAATATTGGCAGAACGATTGACCGGTACTAAGAGGGTGGTAGATCACCCCCAACATGTTCAGACCATTCGGGTATTGGGCAACTTTAAAACCTATTCAAACTCCATCTAATTAGAAATTACATGAAAGATTCAGTTTCGAAGTTGATTGGCTACTTAAAAAGAGACGGACTGGATAATGTAATCTAGATTCAGAGGACCACAATAGATCTGTGGAATAGGCCGATTAGCCACCTTATCAAATCTAATCTAATCCATCTAATTATGAGTTTGTCATTTGATTACTACTTAATTAGATGTAAACTAACTACTGAATACTATTAGAAGTTATTGCACTTGAATAAAGTTACTTTATTAAAAATGTCCTGGAAGGTGTGATACAATTTTTAGGTAATATTTAGGTAAATATCCGAATTTTTAAATATCATTTTCCGAATAATTTTTATAATTGGGCTCCTACATTTACATTGAATTTCCTATATTTCCTAAGCCGATGCATCTTCCAGTATATTGCAATAAATTGAACGCAAAAAAACTCTGACGCTGAATGTACATTTCCGCAGCGCGCTCCGCTTATCTCTCTTCCTTCTAATACTTTTTCTTTCTTTTCTATACGCAGGCCGTCACATTTCCACATCCTTTCCTACGTTTGACAAGCTGTTTGACAACATGAACAAGATGCTGTGGGATTTGGCCGAACAAGCGAAAAATAGAGATACGGAAATTAAGAAAAAACTAAATTCATGATAGTCGGCAGGGAAACAATAGATGACCTGACGTAAATTACAATATCTTTAAGTATTCAGTGGTTACAATAAATGAAAAACCAACAGAACCATAGAGGTAGCAGAAAAAGTCATATCGGGACACAGAGTTTACTGGAAATAAGTTTCTTGAAGGTAAACATTTAACCAAAAACACTATCAAAATCAAAACTGTATAAAGCTGCTATAAGACTATAAGACCAACAGTGACATAATATGCAGCGGAGACAATGTGCTTGAAAATATCAGGGGACATTTTTGGGGTCACAACAGAAGAGGATGAATTTAGAAATATGATGAATTATGAAATAACAAAAAGCCAGGAAGATGAGATATGGTAAGGCTCCTAAAAGATCTACGTTGAAAATGATATTGCGGTAACAGTAATTAGTAGAGTAACTAATTGGATACCGCAAGTAGAAACACTAAAAGGAAGACCGAAGACAAGATGGTAAGACCAAGTTAAGGAAGATAGGAGGAAAATGCGAATAAATGATTGGATCTGAGAGACAAGAAAAATGGAACAAGGTAACAAAAAATGCGAAAAATCAAAATAATCTATAAAGAAAATCAAATGTAGGAAATAACAGTGATTCACCGCAAACAATGAATCTTACGAGCTCAAAATAGCGGTCACCAATCCCATGGAACGGTAAAAAATATAACCAGTATCCGCCCTACGTACATTTAGCACTGACCATTAGAGTAGAAAAAAAGAGAACATTTCTAAAAGAATATGCTTTTTGTTGATATATAGAGAAATCCTTCATTATCCGAATAGAACTTATTTCTTTTATTTCAATTTCATATTCAAATTCAAAATGTTTAAAAAAAATAAAAGTTAATTTTTAACACCCTCTCAAAACTTTCGATATCTACGCCTATGATTGTCCAAGACAAATAGTCCTTCACGATCGTGTGAATACTGTATTTACACGTCGATTATGTTTTTATTCTCGGCTAAAAAATCGTGCCAATAGAATTTTTGAAATTGTGGAAGATATATCTATTATTAAGTGTCATTAAGGGACATAAAAACGACCGTTATTACACAAACAGTATTAAATCTGAATAACTGGTAGTGTCATTTTCTAAGACCCTTCGATTTTAATTCATTTCTTCAAAAGCATCATTATATTGGATGCGATTACATAATTACAAGTAGGTACAGTAAGGCGTAAGATAAGAGCAACATTTTTTCATCACACATTCGAGAAAAAAAGAAATTTAAGGTCTAAATGTGAAACAAAGTGTGGTGCCCCTCATATAATTTAATTAAATGTAGGTCATTCACTAAAGAGCGCCAGCAATTACTTAATTAAAACGTTGAAATCACATCAATACACCAACCTCAGTAAAGGAAATGCTAAGAACGCGATAACAGCGACATCCCCACATCTAACCACAAACCAAAATTCTATTTTGACAAAAAACCATCTCGGTTTGGTAGTTATTTACTTAATTTCAGTTACCTGTAAAAAATTGTAGTATTTTAGTCAAGCGCGTTATCAATAGAAGTCAAAGATAATAGTTTAATACTATTATAATGCCTTACAAAGTTTTTGAAAAATATTTTTCAAAGAAGCAACAACTACTTATCGGGCTGTATGCCCCGACAAACATTGAATTACACTTCTCAGTTAAACGGGGTTGGTGTATCTGCAGGATATAACCAACCATTCTGGTTTGAAATTGGAAGGGACATCACTTGTAGACCGGTTTCGGCGTATTTGCGCCTCATCAATATGAAAATATTCATATTTTCATATTTGTTATGTATAAAAATGTATACTCATTTAAGAAATACATTTTTTCATTTAAAAAAATGAACATAAAGATTCTATTAGAAGATATATTCAATATTCTCAGTTTCTTCTCTGAGATAGATCGATTACTGATCGTTACGACGATGATATCTCTTCACTAGAAATATTATAAGACATCTGAATCGGTCCTTCAAAAAGATTACAATAATCATTTCATATCGTTTTTTTTCAACAATCATATTCAACTTTTTTTTAATAAAACATTCCACCAACAATTTTTAAAAATTGAAACTTACCAATAGGATAGAGTCTGAAAGCATCTGCAAAGAAAAAAATACTAATTAGAGACCTATTTTTGGAAACGACTATATTATGCTCCCATCAACTGAGTAGACAACTGTCAAATTTTGAGCATGCTGCTTCATTTAGTTTGTGTTTAACAGTCATTGAATGCAGTCAACTTCGTGTAAATTGAAATTAGAACTACTTGACAGATGATCTGGTCTGGTCATTTACATTGAATTTTTTATATTGTGAATTGAAACAAATGTATTAAAAACAGTTCTTCATTATAATCTTAAGATTATACCATATTATTCATATTGGACTCATTGCTTCTCATGGCCATAATGTTTCACAATTAGAACATGTTAATCATGGAGATCGAACTCATACGGAAAAATTGACAAAGCGTGTCTTCAAAATCGTCTATCTAAGCAGTTTGTTTTTTCACCGCGGCGTCGCCATTGCAAATCCAATAGACCATTCTAAAACGACGTCACTGACAGGTTCGCCATATTGTGCTGGAGGGCACATTTACAGGTAAACAACGGATAATAGTTAGACTTTAATTAACAATTAGTTCTTAAAGGTATCTAAAATGTCATCGTTTTGTATTGTTGATAAGTGTGGAATGCGGGGAGGAAGAGATAAGGTTCGACTTCCGGCTGTTTTAACGAAGCGAGGTGACTATTTAATTGATCTCTCTGATCAACGCCGCGATGCTTGGATTAGTGCTTTAAAACGCCCCCTCAGTGAATCACAACTTTAAACTTGGCGTGTGTGTTCCAAGGTTAGTTGGTGTACCGATATCAGTCAGTTTTTGTTCATAAAACACAAACCCACAAGGTTCAACTCCAACTAATTGATTCGGTTGCCATCCAGAACAATATGGCCGACCTGTCAAAGTCAGGTGTTCTGGAATAGTCTATACCATCTAAAAACAGTGACCTTAGTTTTTATGAATGCCAGTAATCAAATAGTAAACATTACTTATGACAAAAACTCAAAGTAAGAACTAGAAATATTAAAATTGTTAAAAATTGAAAAATTGCAAAAGTGGTTGGTAGAGTGAACTGAATTTAATTTAAAAACACCAGAGTTAGTGATTATTTGAATATTATATTTTATACTGAAAACCTGTGCATGAACTAATGTCATTAGTAAGTTGTGCCTATTGATTGAATATTGTATTTTTTGTTGTTATTAAACAGATTGACGATTATGCATTGAGTTTTAAGGATTTGGGGTTCATCCTACACCTGTTAAACCATTTCATTATTCTCATCTACATACTGTAATATGTATGTTTACAAATGTAAATGTTCTGGTGCTAAATCGTAATTGTAACAGCACAGATAGACTGTAGAACAAATGGGACACTGGGGATTTCTGATTCCTAACCTCACATACTGTCAAATGAGCTAGCAACCAATAAAACACCATGAACTCAAAGTGGTTGCAATATTGGCTGTTATTCTCCTGCAGTCAGATGTTTTTGGTATTGGATTTAAACTATTGGAATACATAGAGTCCGATCTACTCATATAGTCTCCATGATGTGAATACACAACTTACCATGAACATAACCTCAAAATTTATAAATTACGAATTTTTGCTTGATCTCCTGAAGCTGCTGGAACAAATTTGAATTGAGCGAGGGAGTGACCGTGAAGATAATTTGCATTTGTCAAGCACCAACATTCATCCCAACGTAGCGCTACCGGAGCGATCATCAATTTCTTGCTGAACGCGTGTTTTGTCAACTGATCAGATTTGAGCGCTGTGGTAGCAGTCGCCATTCTTTTCATCAGAATTGAAATACGCTTCGCTACATATCAATGATGCATTAACCGTCATTTTTGCCAAATATCATGTTAATTAGGCAATCCAGCTACCTGACAAATAAAATTCAATATGGCCTCCCAGGGCAAACAATAATATGGTTTTGGTTTTTTGGTGTTTTGGTATACACAAGAGTGTTTATTTTGGAGAAAGGTGATTTTATTTGGCTTTAAGGATTGTTTTGTGTCTCGATAATAATAATAAACAATAAAAAGTTTAGTTTTATGAAACTTTTGTGTTGCATATGTGGATTTTGAACCAAATTTTGGTTAAGTTGTACCTACATAAATACATTCATTTTTCGTTAGTTTAGTTAGTTTAGTTTCATTACTATAGCTCTTTGTATTCAAACAAGCTAGAGAGATGAATATCCTTTATTGTAAAGAAAAATTGCTATAATTTTATGAACAAAGTGACCTAAAAACTTATAATAAAATTAGAACATAAAATAAAATAATTCCTACGTTAACATTACATGGGCTATTCAAATAGGCGATTATTATATGTATCAATATCTTTAAGATCGCACAAATTTAAAAATAATTTTCATTCTTTTTAATTAGATTCCAAAAAAAAATTAAACTTCTTTCAAACACACTGCAATACCATAGGAAACAGTTTTAAATTTACACAATCAAAATGGAATTATTTTATCTTACAATTTACTTGATCACACAATATTGGTCCACCATCATCAACATCATTACAAAAAAGGGCTTTTCTAGCTCGTCAAACTCCTGCATGGGATGAGAGTATGCTTGCAATACAATTTTGAACTATCTCTTGACCTAGCTATTCTTACTCATCTATGGAAACTTCCTCTACATTTTGTAGGGGTTCTCAGTTATATTTTTTTTCATATATAGGATATTGCTAATATAACATTCAAAATAATCTCAAGTAATACCTAGCCTACTAAACCAAAAACTCCATTGACTAAAGTATATCCTACTTTCTCCACAAAGCCAAATTCAAAATATTTGTAGGTATGTAAACTTTTGAAAGCTCCATCTGCTCTTTGGTGCAAAAACTGTATGAAAATACCAAATAACTAGGTATCTATATCCGTATCTAGGAATTCATCCATTTCTCAAATGTGGTTAAAATCCAATGAAGGTTTTCAAAGAAACACAAAGTCAAACCACAGCGTATATATATAATGAAACACACTAATAAAATCGACGAAAAAAATTTTGAAAACGTTTTACTATTAAATAGACAATACAAAACTGACCAGCTGTCCAAATTGTTTTCCCTGGCCGTATTAGGTCACGTGATCTGGTTGGACTAATAATTTTGGTTTGGAGATATTTTAGAAATTTCTGTCTTGGAAATAAACACCACTATAGTCGATAGTCGAAATTCTGTAAAGTGACGTCATCGGTTATCTACCGATTTAAAGTGAACTCCATGAGCGTATCATAGTTTAAGGGTGCGAATACTGAAATATCTGGAATTTCAATTTTTAACATTTGAAATAATAACTTATCACAAGTTGTTCATAAGTAAGTTAAAACAAAATAAAAAAATGTTTAAAAGTCAATTCCAACTTACTACTACTAAAACTAAAATTGAGGTAACATTTTCGTTATTTGCTAACCGGCATTATCATTACGTAAAAGAAAGTTGTTTGTCAAGACCAAAATAAATTACCGATAAGTATAGGTATGTTGCGAGGTCACTTGTAAAATGTCTGACTAACTGGAAGCGGTATCACTCCCTGACGACTCCTCAGAATCATCGCTTTCTCCTCCTATATCCATAATGAGTGGTTCCGTCATTACTTCTACACGTATGTCTAAATCCCAAAACTTTATTTCTTCTTTTAATACGTGTTGAATACATTTACGCCAACTCTCAGCAGTAACGGTATGCAGCGCCTCGTCAAACAGTTTCTCAACGTCAGCCATTTTGAATGTACTGTTTTTTCTCGCAACATAATTTTTCACTTGGGCCCAAACCAGCTCGATGGGGTTTAACTCACAGTGGTAGGGAGGAAGTCTAACAACTGAGACGTTGAAATCTTTCGCCATTTCATCGACAACGTACTTAATATAACTGCTTTTATGTTTCCGTACGAGAGATAATAATTCAACTTTTAGCATTGCCTCGTTGTGCGGAATGCTTTTACTTTCTAACCAATCAATTATAACCCTCTTGCGGCTAGCTGAAGTAGGTATTTGCTCCAGTTGACGAGAGTGGTATGAAGCATTATCCATAACTATCACTGAACCAGGAGTTACCTTTGTTAAAATTGATCTAAACCATGTTTCAAACCGGTTACCATCCATCTCTTCATGGTAATCGACAGTTTTTTTGGACTGAAAACTTAGTAATCCACCTTCTACAAATCCTTCCTCGCTGCCAATGTGAGTGATAATCAGTCGACGTCCTTTCCCAGAGGGAGCTTTTAAACCGGAAGAGAAACCCTCCATAAAGGCTTGTCGATTGCTTCGTATATTCATGTCTTGCCACACTTTTGACACAGTGTGGCCTTCATTTAACCATGTTTCGTCAAGATAATATATGTGCCGTCCTTCGTTACGAAACTGTCGTATCTGTTTTAAATAATTTCTCCTCCATTCCACAATGTCATTTCGTTCAATTAAGGCACTGTTTCTACTTCTTGTTTGGTAACGAAAATTCATTAATTTTAAAGTTCGTCTCAAAACTTTATCACTGATGTTTGGTAAAGTATCATCAGCTTCTATTACCTTGCTCAATTTAGCTACCGAGGGGATTTCATTCATAAAATAAAAAGAATGTATTTCCCTACGTATAGCATTCCGTGTTTGGTCGTCCAAAACAATTTTCTTTCTTCCCCTACTTTCCGGTTTACAGTTTTCACCTCGTTCTCTTGTCAAAGATCCGTCCCGCGATTTCTTTAGAATATTGTATATAGTACTCTCAGAAACTTTAGTTAAATAACTGCACTTAATCACAGCGTCACTAACACCCAACTGTTTGTCCATGGCACGCAGTCCTTCGTACACATTTAATATGAGGACTTTTTCTTCCCGAATTAAATTGTTACGACGCCGTTTTTTATCGCCAACACCGCTACACTCCGCCATTATTGTCACTAAATATACCGATATAAATATTACAATAAATACCAATAATAACCGATTTATCACACAAAACCACAACACAAATACTGATGTTACGTTCATGAAGAGAATAAACACCTCACATAACTGTTTACTATCACTGTCTCATTCGCGTAGCTCGATCTATCTATCTCGTTCTCAAAGCCGGAACATTGAAGCGACTCTCCAACATTGTCAAATCGGCGAGTTTTTCACAACAAACTTTGCGTTCAAGAAATATACATAAACACTTTATTTCACATTTCAAGTAAACTAATTATTATTAGTCTGCTTGAAATTTGAAATAAATATATTAAATTGGTATTGACTTAATTACATTGCATCTTTTGTACCTGAAATATTGACACAATGGATTTGAAGTGTATTTATAAAATACAGCATTTCTCTCTAGAATACATATGGCAACTGCGCTTTAACCAAAGTGTTGATTAGATAGCTCTGACTCACTTTACAGAATTTCGACTATCGAGTATAGGAACTATTAAACTTAATTGAAATCGAAAATGAATACATAATTATTGAAGAGATATATCAAATAAAATTGGGTTATTTTGTTATATCAAGATTAGCACGTTCAGCAGAATGAGCGTCATATTTGAGTGATTCGGTTGTCTGATTCATTTTCGAACTGTTAATGTGACAGTTAAATAACCTAACCTAAAACACTAAAAGTAAACAAAACACAATTAATCCTAGTTAGAGTATTATAAAAATAATAATTATGAATCGGAAGCGTAAAGTGGTTGCGTCTTTGGCAAATTTGCAATCACACAAAACGTATAAGTAACAAGTAACAATAAAGTATAAAAACATAACAACAAAACCAAGAACAAAACACTGCGCATGTCGGGTGAATGTTAACTTTGAAAATACTTGGTTGGAAAAGCGACGCTCGAGCGATGAGAGAACATAGTTTTGGAACTGTATAGTGTAACGTTCGACTGATCATCCTAGAGTAGGTATTCGGGTAGACTTAATCGAGCGCGCTCCAGTGTACTTTTCGAAATCATCCCAGCTGGTTCAAAATTTGACATACCTACTATTAATACACAAAACAGATAACCTTGAATTAAAAATGAGGTTTCAAACCCATCCACCTGAAGCACTAACTGCAATCGAGTTGTCGAAATAGGACTGGCAGCTAAGGCCTTTAACCCTAAACGAAGAAAATATGTTAAAATTGTTAATCTGAGCTGTTGTCATGTTCGTCGTTTAAATTTTTTAATTTCCATTTAAAATCTTCACTGTTTTTATATTACTTGTTACTTTATTTTTTTTGGCCTTCCTGTATTCGTGCATTACCACAGGATTAATTATCATAGGTGAGTTGAAAAAATAGATTTTTTTATTTCACATATTTGAGGTTAGGTATTCATAATCAAAATAGGGCAAGTCCAAGTGACGTCATGTGACATTCGCCCTGATGAATCTGATGATAAGCAAGCGTTCTTTGCACAACACGTGGTTCTTAATAGTTATTTGATTTTGATTCAGTGCTTTTCTCGACGTTGTTTTAATTACGTAAGTAATTTAAAAGCTATATATGACTATTTATAATAAAAAGGATCATTGAATCAATACAAAACAACCAAATTACAAATCTATCCAAATAATTCTTTATCCTCAGGGCGCCTGTCATTAGTGTCAACTTGTCAGTTGGTGGACATGCCCTATATTGTTTGTTTTGCAGTTAAAAATTATGATTGCCCAAAGATGTTCATAACACTAATACCCATACAAACCATATTAGGCGTCTACCCAAGGAGCCTACGTTTGTGAAAATAAAAAAATATGGTCCTATGAGTTTTTATTTGTGGCTTCTTGAGCAATATTGCCATTTACCACTTTCTTTTATTTTGTTCTTTAGACAAAAACTAAGAGTTTGGTAAAATAAAATCTTGTACTTACGATATTCAACCAGAAAAAAATTATTTGGTTAATTTTAATATTTTTTTTTCGATTGCTTTTTAGTAAGTATGTTTTTGTATTAAGTTTTCTTAGATAATATTTTACTTTATAAAAGATTTGAAATTAATAAATTATAATTAATTTCATTTGCAAAAGGTATTTTATTTCATCTTCCTACGATAATTTCTTGTAGTATACAATATTTGCAGCTGGACGATTTAACACAATACAGTTATTATTAAAGAGCAAAATTGTTCAATTGCAAACATTTTACAATATTACGCGTATCCTTAAAGATAAAAATTCAAAAAACCCAAACCCATCCACTACGATTACTGGAATTCTTCTTTCATACCTTGACACAGGCCTTTCACTTCTATAGGTTTGTCTTTTTTGTGCTATTAATATATGTTAGTTGACGGGAGCGTTATTTTTTCAATAAAAATAAATTTTTATTTGTTCGTATTTTAAGCACTGCCGTACCATTCATTCGATTCGTTTCATAAGTTCCTGATAGATGGCCAACTCATACACCCTTTGTAATTACAAATTTTATGTTTAGTTCTTGCGTATAAGTTTTTTAAAGTAAATTAACGTGTCTCGTCGCCGAGGCTACAATAATGATAGTCAGACGAGCACACGGGTAAACATGGGGGCTGAGTACCTATATTGAACATACTCATGATCACATACGCATCCTTGGTATAACCCAAAAAATAAGCTGCGGCTGAGTTGAGCAAAGTACAAAGACTTGTCAACCTCAGCATAATAATGGCGGCTATGAAAACAACACTAATATTAGCCACTGCTATATTTTCCCCCGATTAACATGACAATCATGGAGAACTCAAGAATGGAACTAAGACAACGAATCACGAGCAATAGATCGGATCGCAACAAAACAAAAAAAAAGTGGAGGTAACATTCTCTAAATGGGACCAACGGACCTCATGTCTCCTATATATTTCTTCCACATCAACTTCGAGATGATTATGCAAAATCTAAGGGAATGGATAGATGACAATATCAACGACAAACCTGGTATACTTATAGTCGGATAAAAGACTAGAATATACAGTGAGAATATATACTGCACAAGAAAAATGTGCGCAATGCTCAGAGAGCCAGGAGTCACTGGAGTATCTTATGAATCCAAAAGTGGCATTAAGACTGCATCATAATGCCCATAAGAGCTTTTAAATGTCATCATGCAGCTGGACATTTGCCATAGGTAAATTCGTCAAGAATGGTCTCTTAGCGGCCAAGACTGCAGCCCCTATAACTCCCACATGTGAAGGTATCAGATAATAGTGGCAATTACCTCATTAAGTGTAAGTTTATTGTATGAGCCATGTATGAAATTCACGAGATGATAGACAGATACAATTTTTTTTTAATTGCCGGAATAAATACCTATCAGCATATGAGAGGAAGTTTGATTTGATGTATGATACTACAAGAAGTTACAGCGGCATTACCTTCCTTACCACTTCTAGAGACAACAGTGTAAAGTATTTAGCATGAGAATTCTTAATATTTTGTAAGATATCGCTAAGAAAGTCTAACCTCAAAAATGAGCCATACCATCGCGGCGCTAACTGCAACTAAATTTACGGCGCAGGAAATTAAAAAAGTCAAAAACTTATCAAACTAGCTCCATAGTTAATGCACTTAGTGCTTTGTTTAATTGTATTTCTGTTTGGAGCCTGAAATACTTAGATATAAGATATATTAGAAGGAGTTTAGCTATATTTTCTGAGAAGAATTCTTTTAGTTCCCGTCACTACTCCAGATTTTATAATCCTTTTTGAGATTGGATGAGACAAGTTTGGTTTTGATTTTTCTAAAATGTCTCCTAACTGGGTACAAAAAATAATGGCAATGGATAAGATTCGCTCTACAAAGCTCTGCAACTGCGTTTGGTCTACAAATGTGAAGTGTAACTTGTTAGTGAAGATGAAATCGTTTTTTGCTTATACTGTTTCTGTTCATATATATATATATAAAACCAGAAATATTGGGGAAACGGCAAGTTTATAAAAGTGAACTCTTCTTACTAATTAAACAAGCTTTCGGAAACTTTTATTTCCATTATCAAGTTACAGTAAATTGAGGATTGATATAAAATGGTAAATATATATTAAATGCTAAAATTGGTATTTTATTTAAAAAATTCAAATACCAATTTTAGCATTTAATATATATTTACCATTTTATATCAATCCTCAATTTACTGTAACTTGATAATGGAAATAAAAGTTTCCGAAAGCTTGTTTAATTAGTAAGAAGAGTTCACTTTTATAAACTTGCCGTTTCCCCAATATTTCTGGTTTTATACCTAATTAGTCGGCAAATATATATATATATATATATATATATATATATATATATATATATATGTAACAATATGAATCATCCCTCTTTTAGTTCACAGAGGAAAGATTTGTTGTCCAATACTGAACAAAATTTCCATAAAAAAATATTCGATGTTCTAGGTGGAATATTTCAGCGAACAAAAGTATGATAGGCGTTCAGCTATCAGTTCGTTCTTTTTTTTCAAATTTGTTGAGTCACCCTATCTCGGTGAGCAGACGAATTTGACGGCTTTACCGGCTTTTGTTCCATACACACCAATCATATTTTTAATCCCGTTGTCTTCGTTTTATTATTATTTTTTTAGTATTGATTTTATATTAATTGCAGCAGAATGAGGCATTAAGAATACAGATGAATGTAACCAATATCTGTAGCGTAATTAACCTTCTTTTATTATTATTCAAGATCAAATCTTTATATTACTGAAAATAGTAACTTTGTACCTATTATTATATAGAGCACTTTAAGAAAATAAGAGTGTTTCCACCCGATGAAAACTGAACAAGCAAATTGAATTCTGACAATGTTATTTTAAGACTTATCTCCTGTACGTTCTTGTTGTATATTCATGATTTGATTTGTTTTTAATGGGAATTAAACAATGTTTTTTTTATAATAATTATAAACTGATTAGACGAACGAATCAAAATAAACCTATAGATATCTGTAGAGTAGGGAGGGCCCACAGCACTTAGGCCACATGTGACCCATTGTACGTCCTCCCGAGGAGTTGTCCTCCTAGGTCATCGTCCACCCTGTCCTTTCCAGGAAGGTGGACAGGTCTCTAGGAGACATCTCCTTTACATCGGCAGGTGTAGGCAAAGACTCACCGAACACACACTCTCTCATTGATGATAACTCCGGGCACTCGCATAAGACATGCCTGACAGTTTCGTCTTCCTGATCACACATCTTGAATAGAGGTTTGTCCACTAGCCCCATTGTATGGAGATGCTTCCTTAGCTGACAGGTGCCAGTCAGAAATCCTACTGTTAAACGTAGGGTTTTCCTGGTTATCGCCAAATATTTCTTCGACGCCAGCTTCCCAGGGTCACCCAGGGTGATCCTGGCAAGACTGCATCCCTTAATTTCATCCGAACTCTTTGGGGATTGAGCATGGGTGTAATATGGGTTTAGCTAGTTCCGCAATTACCGAAGTGGTCAGTCCGTGGGTGTCGCTGGGTCCTAAAAGTCTTAGTCCAGCCGCTTCCCTGGCTAAAGAATCGGCAATGCGGTTACCTTTACTCCTGACGTGCTCTTTAACCCACCACGGGATAATATTGTTAACTACCGAGGCGTTAGCTAAATCTTGATGGCACTCTAATACTTGCCCTGATGTAACACGTTGTCTGTGCAAGGCTAACAGAGCTTGTCTGCTATCAGTGCAGATTATTATAAACATAATGATCTGCAGAAATAACCAGAAATTCCTTTTCTGGTTAGTTCTTTTGTGGCAATTCTGTTTGAACCACGCTGGTATTTTTTCCCATTCCCCACTTAGGCACTTAATTCTGAGCCTTCTTTGGTTTTTGAGCCGTCTGTGTATATGCGTATTGCATTTGCATCATCTGACTCCGTATTCTGTTTTATTTGTATTTTGTAGGGTTTGTTAAACACAAACTGCCTGCAACAGAGATAGTGCAGTAAGCGCTTCTTACCCTAGGCTTAGTCTCAATTGACGCACTCCTACCTAGGGGGTTTACACCAGCAACCTCTTTGACGTACAAGTCCAGAGGGGTCAGACCAGTAATTAAATTTATTGCCGCGGTTGGTGCTGTTCTCATGGCTCATGTGATGTTTAAACAAGCCATTCGCTGTATTTGATATAATTTTTGGATGGCCGTTGCTTGTAGAACTTTGGGTCCCCATGCAATGGCTCCATACGTTAACATAGGTCTTATGATTGCAGTGCAGATCCAGATGACCACACAGGGTGAAAGACCCCATGTGCGTCCCACTGTCCTCCGTCATTGCTCATAAGCCAAATATGCTCTTTTTGCTCTGCTTTGTAGGTGAGAGATCCATGTTAGTTTCCTGTCTAGGGTAATACCACCGTACAGTAACTAACGACAAGTAAATTCACTTCGTCGAATCAGTGGTCACCGAAAATTTCCTCACCCCGCCTATCGTCTGCTGAGTTCTGGCGAGTTTAAATCGAGAAAGTGGGAAGTACAGGGGTTGCGCGGCGATAACGGGGAGTACGGCGCCAGAGAGACGATGTACCATAAATTTCAAACGTTCCGACGCAAGTGAATCTACTTGTCGTTAGTTGGTGTACGGTGGTAATACCAAGGTATCTCACCTCTTCAGAGAAGTTTAATTTACTTTTAAAGATTTGGGGGGGTTTTAAGCCCGATAGTCTTCTTTTCCTGGTGAAAAGGACCATCTCAATCTTCTCGGGATTGATAGACAGTGAGTGTTACTTACACCATGTTTCTATTAATTAGAGCCCATCCTGCGCTCTATTTCATAGTGTGTTCTCAAATTTGCTGTTCTGCAAGATAACTATGTCATCTGCGTATGCAATTGTGTAGAATTCATTATTATTGAGGTGATTAATCAGGGTATCCAGGACTATGTTCCAAAGGAGGGGTGATAAGACCCCTCCTTGTGGACATCCCCTCATGACCAGCCCTCTCACTATGATGTCTTCTACATTGATACTTATTGCTCTACTAGGGAGCATCTTGAGTATCCATTCTCCCACTACCAGGGGTACATTTCTGCAGTTCAGTTGCTGGGTAATTGTTGGAAAGGTTGTTTTATCAAACGCTTCCTCAATATCTATGAGTATACCTAGGGTGGATTCTTTATTATCCAATGATCTGTCAATTCGGCCAACCACTTGGTGAAGGGACGAATCAGAGGACCTTCACGGGGGATATGCATGCTGGTTTTGATGAAGTGGGTTGTGAACTAGCACTTCATCTCTTATATACCTCTCACATAGCCTCTCCATTGTTTTTTAAAGAACGATGTGAGACTAATTGGTCGGAATGCTTTTGGTAAGGTAATCCATCCTTCCTGGTTTGGTTATGAATACCACTCCTACTTCTCTCCACTTTCTGGGAATATATCTCAAAGCTAAAGAGGCTCTGAATATTCCAACCAGGTGCGGCATAAGGATATCCAATCCCTACTGAAGTAGGGCTGGTCTTATAACGTCAGGTCCTGGTGACTTGAAAGGGGAAAAGCCCGATACGGCTCTCCCTATCTTGTCCTTGTCCTTGAAGGCTGGTGGCTTTGACGCCATTTTCCCTCCGAATGCCGGTACTCTTATGGTAGTCGTTTGAGACCGCCTTCTGTAGCCTATAAACTTGTGGGAAGTCTTCGACTGCCTCACAATAGGCTCTCCATGCAGCTCTTTGTTTTTGTATGCAGATTTTTTTGAACTATTTGAGGCTGGCTTGGTATATTCCCCAGTCCTTTTTGAGTTATGTTCGTTTTGCCTTGTTAAAGCTCGTTCTGGCTGTCTTTCTGAGGTGTTCCAGTTCGGAGCACCACCAAGTATTGGTTTTACCATCTGTCTGGATTATCCTCATCGGACTGGATTCCTTATAGGCAATGTCTATTTTGTTTTATAGATACCGTGTACCTTTCCAGTTCCTCATTATTGCCAGGTGTCAGAACCTCTGTTTCCCGCAGAGCTCCTTTTAAGAGTTGATTGTAGAGAGTTCATGCGTCCTCTTCGGGTCACGGGTTTTTGCAATGGTCCTGAGATCCAGGCTTACCGCATAGGTCAGCCAGCGGTGGTCATAGAAATGTCATCCGACACTTGCCAGTCCTGGATTTTGTTTGATATTGTAGCTGACGCCAGCGTAATATCTATTAATGTTTGGGTACGGGCCTTTTTTTTTTTTTTTTTTTTTTTTTTTTTTTCGGGCCGAGATGGGAAACTCATGTTCGAATGGGTCCCAAACAGTGTTGGACTCATCCCCGAGGAGATGCCTACCAACCAAACCCACCTCAAACTCGCCGTTACCCCCGCCTCGGAATCACTACCCTAGCATACTTCGAGACAGGCGGCGGTCCCTCGCACACTCTCCGCTCACACCGCCATCTTCTCCCTCCTATCACTCCTGCCTCTCATGCCATATCGAGTCCTTCTCTCCCCCTTACCATGCTCTCTACTACTCCACTCACCTCCATCCATTCCTACTCCCCCCTCAACATTATCTCCACCATGTTTTCCCAGTACACCGCCTCCCATAGTTTCCTCTCCAACTTCTTCAGCACTTCCTCGTTCCTCCAGCATCTAAACACATGCCCCACATCATCCTCCACTTCACACCTCTCGCACACACCAGTCTCTCGTTTCCCAATCTTGTGGAGGTACCCTGCTCTCGACCCATGTCCAGTGAGCACTTGTGTCAAGAAGTAGTTCACCTCCCCGAATTTCCGGTCCATCCAATCTCTCCTATTCCCAATCGCTCCTTTTAGCGCGCCCTCATACTCCTCCCACCTTCTCACCATTTCCTCCTCCATCCATTCCCGTACCTCTTCTTTGGTCGCACCCCTCCAGCGTTGGCTCCTAGCTCTAGCCAACACGTCCAATGGGTAGGACCTTGCCAGCACCGCTGCTGCCAGTCCACCCACTGTCCTGTACCCCTGCACCACCATCAGCAGTATCCCTCTCTGCACCCGCAGAAGTGGCCTAACCCTCGCATTCACCCCCGCTCTTTCACCCCACACCTCCGCACCGTACAGCATACTCTGCTCTACCGCCCTACCAATTACCCTCCTCTTCCACTCTCCCGGCCCTTTCACATTACACATCAATCTCCCCAGCCATGCTGCCCTCACTTTACCCTTCTCTGCCGCCTTTACCATATGGGTTTTCAAGGATAATTGGCTATCCAACCACACCTCTAGGTATTTCACAGACTCCTCCATGCGAATTTTCCTTCCCTTAACCATCACCCCCACTTCCCTTGCCCTGCTCCGTCCCTTCACTAGCAACCCCACCGTCTTCTCTTCCGCCACTTCCAGTCCGCACCGCTCTATCTTCTCCACAATCTTCCTGCACATTCTCTCCACCTTTCTTTCTATCTCCGCCTCTCCCTTTGCCGTACATACCAGACACACATCATCCGCATACACCGTAATCTCACATCCCTCTTCACATACTATCCCACAAACCTCATCAAACACACACTTCCAGAGCGTCGGTCCAAGAACCGAGCCCTGAGGCACTCCAGCCTCCATCTCATATCTCCTCCCTCTGGAGTCTACAATCACACGCCCCGTCAGGTAGTCCTCCACCAGGTTAACCAACCCCTGCTCCACTCCAAGCCTCAGCAACGCGCTCAACACTGCCCGTTTGCTGACACTGTTGAACGCGTTCCCGACGTCGAAGAACACGAGTAGGGCCAATTTCTTCTTCCTCCAGCTGCCCTCCCTAGCTCTTTCCACCAAACCCATCACCTTGCTCAGTGCCGAGATGCAAGATTTCCCCTTCGTGAACCCATGCTGGTTTATCCTAAAACCCCCATTCCTACCAACTTCCTCCTCAATCCTATCCCTTATTATCCCCTCCATCAATTTACCCATACCACACAGCAGGCTGATAGGCCTATAGTCCCCCGCCCGCTTTCCCTCTCTACCCTCCTTCTTCATCAGTATCACCCTGGCTACCTTCCATCCTTCCGGAAACTCCTCCTTCCTCAGCACCCTGTTGAATAGTTCCCAGAAGTACTCCCTATTGTCATCCAACAGCCTCTTCACCATATCACCCCTCAGGCCATTTATCCCTGGGGCTTTTCTCACTTTAATATTTCTCCCCCAATCTTCTACCTCCCACTTCTCTACCGGCCTTATCCCCCTCATTTTCACTACCCCCCTTGAATCTTGGATTTCCTGAATTCTGCCACCCACTCCTCCTTCTCCCCCTTTGAACAATTTCTCTATAATCTCCTTCTCCCAATCCTCCTCTAGAACCTCGTTCCTATTTCCACCCATCCTCTTCACCGCTATCTCATACGCCTTTCCCCATGGATTGTTTTCCAATTCCCCCAGTAACTCTTCCCACTTCCCTCTTTTTTCCCTCTCCACTCTACGCTCCAGTTCCTTCTTCTTCTCTTTATATCTCCCTCTTCCCTCTATCCTTCCTCTTCCTCTCAGCATCCGTCTTCGTTCTTTCTTACACTCCCTCCACAGCTCCTCTATTTCCTCATTCCACCAGTAATTGGCCCTCCGCTCTTGCCTATTGCCCCTCTTTCCCTCTCTTTTGCAGCCCTGTATCACATTGTACAATTCATCTGCATCATGTCCAAGTCCCCTTCCTATCTCTTCTCTTACTTTCTTCCTCATACCTTCTGCCTCGGCTTTCGTCCACTTCCATTCCCACTCTTCCACTAAATCATTTCTCTCTTTCCTTATATCCGTCTCCACATACCTATGTAAGCCCAAGCTTTCCTCATCCTCCAGCACCCCCCAACTAAACACTCTTTCCCACAGCCATTCATCACATGCTGTTATATCAATGAATGATGAACCCCCGTCACCCCTCACGAAGGTGGGCAGTAGTCCATCATTCAGCACCACCAACCCGTTGAATGTTAACACTTCCTCAAGGATCTCCCCTCTCCTGTCCGTTTTCTTCCCCCCCCATATAATATTCTTCGCATTGAAGTCCCCTGCCACCATTCTCCTTATGATCCTCCTTTTTCCTTTTGACACCCTCAGATCGTCCTCTTATCCTGTCATGCTCCTCTCATATTCTTCCAGGTTGACATTTGGGCTTATATACACACTATACACCACCATGTCTCCCATTCGCACTACCACCCATCCATTTCCCTTCCTCACTCCATCCGCCCTCAATCCATCCCCCACCACTCTTATTCCTGCTTCTCCTGTATCGTCCATAATCCATCCCTGCTTCCCCACATATCTAGCATTCACCTCGGATCCACACACTACATCCACTTCCCTCCTAAAAATCACTTCATCCAATATATCATGCGCTATCCTGCATTTCCCTAAATTTATCTGTAACACTCTCCATACATCCCCTACATTCCTCCTTCCTGCGCAATGCTGTCCCCTTCCTCCTATTTGACCAGACTCGTCCCCTCTGAGGGGTCCAGAGGTTCCCTCCCATTTTTTCCTTCACCTTTTTCATCGTCTCCTTCTACTTCTTCCCTTCCCCTACTACATTCTATCTCCCCTGGCTTGTGTCCCCTTTCCCCACATACCCTACAAAGGAAAGCCAGCCGACAGTCTCTCGCCATGTGATCCTCGCTCTTACAAAGCCAACACTTACTCCTCTCCTTGACTACCTTCACCTTACACCCTGCTACTTTATGGCCCTTTTTCCCACATCCAAAGCATCTGTCATCCTCTCTACCCTCTATAATATTTACCCTGTTCCACCCCATTCTAATCTCCTTTTTTTTTCAACAAGGCTACCGCTTTTTCCCATTTCGCCCTCACCACCGCCATTTTCATCCCGTTCCTCTCCCTTACCATTTTAATCACCGTTGTCCCTTTCCCAATCAAATTCTCTATTTTCCCCCTCACCTTTTCATCTTCCATCCACGGTTCTATCCCTACCATTTTAATGGTTTTTGTTCCCCTCCCCGCTTCGACCACCCTAGCTCCTGTTACCCTTCCTACCTCCCCCAGAATTCCCCTCACCTCAACCCCCTTCTTTGCCTCTATTACCACCTCCCTATTTCTTGAGACTCTGAGTCTATCCACCCACTCCCCTGTCATCTCCATCAACCCCTTCTTAATCCTCTCGATCCCCTCCTGATCGACTTCCCCGATATCCTTCAGGATTATCGCCCCATTTCTACCCTCCTTTTCCTTTTCCCCCCTTCTGTATAGATTGTTACCTCCGCCACCTCTCACCCACGCCACCATCTTCTTCAGCACCTCCACCTCTACCTGCTCAAGCCTGTGGAGTCCAATGCTGTCCCCGCTCCCCACTACCCCAAACAGTCGACTCATCAGCTCAAACACCTTTTTCTCATCCCTACAATCTCCCTCCATCCGACAGATCAACTCCTCCGTCTTCACCCTTACCCCATTCCTTTCCGTAGTGCTCCTTGACCCACTCCATTTCCTCTCCTTTTCCCCCTAGCATCGGGTACCTATCCCTAAACATCCTCTGTATTCCCTTCCCCATTCCACTGTCTTCCTTGGTCACCCATACCACCTTTACCTTTTCATCCCCTAATATTGGATTTCCCACCTTCACCTCTATTCCCTCCCCCTTTTTACCATCCCAGTCCCTATCTCTAACCTCCAGCCATCTTTCCCAGTCTCTTTGCCCCACCTCCCAACGTGTTTGCATTATCCCGTTGCTATCGTCCTCCCCCCTCAACCTCTCCAATTCCTTGACCCGCCCCTCTGCCGCTGCCTTCTCTTACTCCAGCCTTTCCACCTTCTCCTCCAGTCGCCTTACCATATCCTTCAATCTCTCTACACTCTCCCTCTCTTCTTCCTTCCAATTCTCCATTTCCTTCTTTCCTTTCTTCTTCAGTTTCCTCTTCTGTTCCTTGTCCTCCAGAGGCGATACCTCCTTTCTCTTTACTCCAGTATCACTCCACCCTCTCGTCTCCCCCGGCGTTCGTTTTACCTTCGTCGACTTACCAAAAATTCCATTTCCTTGCCTTTCTTCATCCATAACCTCCTGTTCTATTTTTCTTTCTTCTTTGTCCATATTCCATCCCACGAGTAGCTAGGGAATTGAATGTCCACCACCACAGAGCCCCGCTTGTGGTGGTAAGGCTGGTTACTCCGGGAGGTCACCAGGTATCCCGGAGGCACCGTTTCTGACTGACTTTCGCGCAGCCATTCATCCATTGCCACGGTAGCTAACAACGTAGATTACGGATTGTTTTATCGAGGTTTACTCCTCTAGGCTTTTTCTCACGGTTGCCTCCGGACGCAGTGGCTTCCGTTGCCTACACTACACCACAACATAGCAGCCTTCCCTATGTTGCTGGTTTTTTATCGAGGTTTACTCCTCTAGATTCCTGGGAATCTAACCTATTAGTCACCTTTTACAACAGGTGGGCTATTCCCTGGGGGTATTCTTCTGAGCCCGCCCCCAGACAGGCGGGTATGGGCGTTAATGAATGTCGGCTCCCTGCATCTGTTTAAGATTCTTAGATCTTTCTTAATTATGTACTCATATAGAGGCTTACCTCGGGCGTTGATATCCTTGCTGCCACAGCTCAAGTAGTGAGAGTTTGTGTCGCAACCAAAAATAAGCTCCACTCTCTGGCTGAGACAGTGATCCACTAGTACCTCCATCTCTCTAGTCGGTGGTAGGGTGGCTGCATCTGAATGGAGGTAGACCGATGCGAGCATCAACGGCGTATATTTGCCTCTACCATCTTTTTTTTTCGGGCTGAGATGGGAAACTCATGTTCGAATGGGTCCAGGACCCAAACAGTGTTGGACTCATCCCGAAGGGGATGCCTACCAACCAAACCCACCTCAAACTCGCCGTTACCCCCGCCTCTACCATCATTCAAATTTAACCGCAGTAAGGTCTGAGGTGCAGAATTGTGCCATAGGAGAGGGTAATTGGTAGGACGGTAGAGCAGAGTATGCTGTACGGTGCGGAGGTGTGGGATGAAAGAGCGGGGGTGAATGCGAGGGCTAGGCCACTTCTGCGGGTGCAGAGAGGGATACTGCTGAGGGTGGTACAGAGTGGGCGGACTGGCAGCAGCGGTGCTGGCAAGGTCCTACCCATTGGACGTGAAGGATAGAGGTAGGAACAAACGCTGGAGGGGTGCGACCAGAGAAGAAGTACAGGAATGGATGGAGGAGGAAATGGAGAGAAGGTGGGAGGAGTTTGAGGGCGCGCTAAAAGGGAATAGGACAGATTGGATGGACCGGAAATTCGGGGATGTGAACTACTTCTTGACACAGGTGCTCACTGGACATGGGTCGGGAGTAGGGTACCTCCACGAGATTGGGAAAAGAGAGACTGGAGTGTGCGAGAGCTGTGGAGAGAAGTGGAGGATGATGTGGGGCATGTGTTTAGATGCTGGAGGAACGGGGAAGTGCTGAAGAAGTTGGAGAGGAAACTGGGAGACACGGTGTACTGGGAGAACATGGTGGAGATAATGTTGAGGGGGAGGAGGAATGGATGGAGTGGAGTAGTAGAGAGCATGGTTAGGGGGAGAGAAGGACTCGATATGACATGAGAGGAGGAGAGATAGTAGGGAGAAGATGACGGTGTGAGCGGAGAGTGTGCGAGGGACCGCCGCCCGTCTCGAAGTACGCTAGGGTAGTGATTCCGAGGCGGGGGTAACAGCGAGTTTGAGGTGGGTTTGGTTGGTAGGCATCCCCTTGGGGATGAGTCCAACACTGTTTGGGTCCTGGACCCATTCGAACATGAGTTTCCCATCTCGGCCCGAAAAAAAAGGAGAGGCCGTAAACAGAGGAACAGAGGAACGTAAACAGCTGACCTAGGTTGCTGACTGCTCTGTAGGCTGAAAATTTGACCAGTTAGGCTACTAAAACCAATAATTTTGGTCTTTATTATCCAGGGCTCCTGGATCAAAACTATTGCATCTTCCGATACATCAAGGCGGCGACATAGTGTTGCCGTTGCCGCCTTTTTGTGTTGGAGGTTGCTTTGTATAATATTTACCTTTTTTCCAACGTTTCTGCTCATGAGAAAGGATAGTCGGTTGTTGACTTTAGAGGTCCATCTGCTCCTCCGCTTGGGGGTTGACGACCTCGCTGACTTCAGGTGCCTCATGGATAATAAAGTTATTGAAATTATGTATAACAAACACATTTACTCTCTCTATACTCTACTCTCATCTAGTATAAAACAGAGAATTATGTTGGATCTTCTTTTGTTGACAACCAAAATAAATAAAATACGTATAGACACTCGACCACAAATGCAATGCTGAATTATATGGCATAGGTATTTTCTAAAAACACCCTCTTATACTATATGTGTCTTTTGTGAGTATTGCGAGTCAAAATGGAGGACCTTATAGACTCACTCAACTCAAACCTATCCTAACCTATATGTGTGACCTATTTAAAAAAATTGGTAATCAATTCATTATTCGAACTATCCTTAAATCTACCAAACAAAAACTAAACGAAAAAATAAAAAACAATGCTCCAAAAAATGCAAATATCAAAATCCTATTAGTGTGGCAAATTTTATTTAGGTGAAGCATGTAGACCATTGAAAATCAGATTAAATAAACACAAATACGACTTTAAAGATGAAAATAACAACGAAAAATTGGAGAAACATAAATGTGTAGCTAACATTTTAGCAGAATGTAGTCAAGTTTGGTTGCCGTTGCTGAAGAAGGAAATTTTCAATAATCAATAAAGTACCTTCATTATCAGAATAGTATCTTAAGATACAGATTTGATAAGGGCAACCCCACAGCACTTAGACCTCATCACGCCCTTTGTGCATCCTTTTGGAAGTCCATCTCAGTACGTCAACTAGCCTATGATTTTAACATAGTTCATAGTGTCCCCAAGAAAAACTTCTCTCAGCATAGCTGGTGTTAGCCAAAGAAAATATTCTCATCTTCTTGTTTTGATCATTTTCTGTGAATGGTCCGTAACCCAATTTTAAAACAAGTTTTTGCAGTCTTAAGCAATGAAACATTTTCATTGATTGTTAGGGAAAAATGTAAACATGATAATTATTGATAATAATGTGGTTTACCTCCTATTGAAAACGAACCAAATAATTTTAAGATCCTGTGGTTTCCGAGATAAATAGGACCAATTCTATCGATTTTCATAAATAAAAAACTGCCAATTCAAAATTATCCAAAAAAACCACACGGTACAATTTATAATTTTTTTAATAAATTTTGCCCCATAAGAGACCCCTATAACCAAAATTCATCTATGTTTCACACACGTGTACCAAATGTCTTCACTGCTTTTACCCACGTTTACAAAGAACGTTCAAATAGGACATGGTGTCCTTCAATATTCTGCCACCAGGTGCAAATATCCCATTTGCGTGTGTAACTCGAAGAACATTGCACGAAAAAAAATTGTTTTCCAATTCTCTACTTATTTTTAAGGGTTGAAATGAAGACTATAATAATATTAGTATCAGTGTAGGTGGTCTGTATCTCGATAACTAATCAGCCAATTTAAGTTGGCGCAATTGTCATTTCCGAGAACAATCTTTGCCGTCTCCATAGTGTTAAAATTTACATTAGCAGATAAACAAGAAAGTGTTTTATTTTATTTTTTTTATTTTTATTTTTAATTAGTTAAGTTTAGTTGGGAAAAAGACGGGTTCGGATACCCTTCGGATTTATTCAAAACACACAAAATATCTCGAATCTTGTATAGTTCAAGTTGGAAGTTGAAAATTCCAGTTAATTAAAATTAAAAGTGAAATCATGATCGCTAAATGTACAAGTCTTAATGCTTCTGAGAGGCTATGAATATATTTAGGCCTTGTCTTTTATCTATGTTATGTATACTGGTACTACCCTGATGATGATTATTCTAACAAGCTCTACATTGAGCTGATGTAAGATTGAAAATGGTTTAAATTAAATCGTTGCTTATTCTCTTTAACACGATTCATCGCTTACCAACGTTGTCATTGTAAAAATAATATTGTAAACATCAAAATCAGGAGCTAAGCTTTATTATTGAGTACTGTGCATTTTTTTCAATTTTTACGTAAATTATTTGCATGGATAAGCTTTATTCAACGAAGCATCATTAAAACCTTTTACAAAGTATCCAGATACTATCCGCCCAAACGCAAACTACAGATACTAGATTTTATGTCCATCTAAGGGGGCGTCCATAAATTACGTGAGACATTTTTTAGAATTTTTCGACTCCCCCGCCCCCCTGGTGAGATTTCGTAAGATTTTCCTTCACTCCGTCCCCTCTCCACAAATCTTACGTGAGATTTTTTAAAATGTAATTTGGCTGTAAGCCCGTTGGATTTACAAAAAACGACATACGACAAACACTATTGTGTCGAGTTTCGCCATATTTTTACTCTAGAAATTTTTTTTACTTTAATTTAACTTTACTTTCACGCAATTTTACATGGTTTTGTATTAAAAAAAAATTTCCTGATATTTGTTAAAACCCCCCCTCTCCCCCTAGTGAGATTTGGAAAGATTTTACTTGACCCCCTCCCCCCCCTTGAACACCTCACGTAATTAATAGACGCCCCCTAATCTAATTTACCTTTATTCAAAAGTTCCTCCTGTTAAGTCAGATTTTTAAGCATATCTCAAAAAAACCGCTACCTAAAAACTTCAAACTTGGTACATTGTATAAACCTGCAGTGATAAATTGTTTACTACAAATCCGCGTTTTTTATTACCATAACAATCATTCATAGTCAACGTGGGAGAGGCAACGGGAAAATTTTTTGTCTATCAGTATTTTGACAAATTTTACATTAAATTCAAAAACTATACCTACGGTATTTTCCAAAACAAGTGGTTGTGTTCGAATTCGCTATTATGCACCGTTTTCGAGAAAAACCAGTTTTTTCACTTTCAAAAAGCTCATGCGATGATAGATAGGTCTAATGGACAATCATCTACTGGAATCAGTAGAGTTACCTGGCTGTTTAACAGGACAGGGTTACCCTAAGTTTTTGCAAAATAATTTACCTGATTTAATGGACGACCTTCCCTTAATGACATGGCAAAATTTATGGCTCATGCAGGATGGTTCTCCTCCTCATTTTATTCGAGTAGTTGGTCGATATCTTGACACTACGTATGGAAATCAATGGATTGGACGAGGAGGGCCAGTCAATTGGCCTGCGAGATTATCCGATTTCAGTCCATGCGGTTTTTTGTTTTTGGTGCTACTTAAAATCATCAGTTTATGCTGTTTTAATACAAAATTGTATTCAGCTATGGGAAAGAATAGAGGGTGCATGTAATGCAAAATGATCCCAGAACTTTTTCAAGAGCTAGACAATCCTTACAGAAACGATTGGAATGTTATAAAATTTAATAATATTCTTATTGTTAATAATGTTCATTTTTTCGAAAAATTAAAATAGATTTATACCGAAAATGGAAGACTGGAAGGAAAGAATACCAATACAAGGCACAAGCGGAAGCAACCTGTTATACGGACGGCTTAAAAACCTCGGATGACGTAGGAGCCGAAAAAGCATATGAAAAAATGATCTAGGCTTGTCAATGCCATTCGTAGGACAAGAGCCCTTCTGCGGCGCTGCAAAAGCGACAGCAGTAAATGCTACAGAAAAGTGGGTAGCCCACAAATCCATGGGGTGGACAATCTCTCTAGTACAAAGAGAAGTGAAACGGTTCATAATAGAGCATTCGCCAAAGTTTTTGGCATACTTAATAAGTAAAGACTGGAATTCTGTCAAAACTGTGATGTGTCTGCTAACTGGGCATTGTAAGTGCGATAGTCTGACAAATTTGCAGTTCTTTGCATTAGGCGACGAAAAACCACTAGCCAAGAACTATATGGAAGATTCACTCTAAAAAATAGTGGACTTCAATAAGAAAGTCTGGCGGGGGAGGTAATCTAGAAGTAATCTAAATAAAGAGGACCACAATAGTCAGTAGCCACCTCCTAACATCTAATCTAATCCAGGCAACACGTTTGCCCACGCACTGTAGGTACTAAAATTTCAAATATGTTCTAAGATGTTTATCGATCGGTTTGCAGCCAGCTCTAGTTGTATTGGTGAAATTGTTTTAGTTTAAATATTCAGGTTAAGAATTGATGACAATTTCCACCAAAGCCGGGTATTTTGTTACCCTACATTTCGCTAGAATCGTGTTGACGTCATTTTACCAGCCGGACTAGGATTCATGAAAGCTACTAAAAAGAATGCAATATTAAACAAACATGGTTTTTTAAAAAAACAGAAGAGTAATGAAAATGTAACAATATATTTTTCAAGACACACTGTATAACCGTATTAAATTTCTCCGTATCTACAATAGACACGCAATAGAAACCGAATACTTGTAAATTCATACCGAAACAACCAATAAATCTACAATCAATCTTACACCCGAAAGAAAGGTGGAACCAAGGTGGTCCCAAAAATTCAAATGATAAATTTATATAAACATCAAGATGCTTCAATTAAATCTTTATTTTTCGTTGGCCGATTTATAAATGTCTTCTTAAGTTGGAACGGTTATTCAAAAACTTTTTAAAAAATCAAGGATCTACCTTTCAGTCGAAAAGCAATTACGCATCAGTCTGTTTCAGTGGGATCTAGATAAATGGTCAACGAATTATGTTTATCATATTACTTTTTAAAAAGAGTTATTATTGATTACTAGATAAAAGATTAATTAAGGATGTACAGTAGTAACATTTGAGGTTAGTGCGTATTGTTGATCCATAGGCGTAGATATATAAACTTTTTTGAATATTTCATACAAAATAAGGTTGTTTTATTTAAGTTTAAATTTGCGGTAGCAAATTGAGGAACGAATAGTTAGTTCTCAACCAAATTAGACAAAAACAATATCCCCAGGCAGCACTTAATAGACTTGGTGAGACAGCATCCACCGTTATACGATATTGGACAAAAAAGCAAAAAAAATATAGCGGTAAAAAACAATATTTGGGAAAAAGAGTGTGTTATATAATCCTCTGCACGGTAATAATAAAGGAACCTTCCATCTTCTAATAACAATAGAAACGCAACCAATTTATTTGACTCCATGTTCTGGTACCTTCCGTTTCTATTCACGATACAAACAAGACGCACATGGAGTGGGTACAAACGGTACTATCTAACAAACAACCTCGAAAATCGATATCCTCAGCAGCAGACGGACTCTTTTCTTTCCTCGACCGAATGTTCAAAGACTCCAGGGTAAATTACGACCAGCAGCTATCACAAGGATGCATAAGCCAAAGTAAGACTGCACTGAAAGTTTTGACACTAGTGCCTGAATGGTTACCCCAAAACTCTCAAACTAGTGGGAAAGTGAGAATAGAGAATAAGTAGAATGGAAGAAGAAATCTCCATTCACATACTTGGGCATATCACTATAGAATTTGGAGTTACAATACCTAGGAGACTACTGGATAGAAGAGGAAAACTCACGGATATCCAAAAAATCCTTCAATAAATAGGACTTTCCTCTGGATGTGAGTAGAAAATGGGGAGACTTTCACGCCTCAGTACTGGAAACGGACAAAAAAAACAAACATATTGTTGCGAGGTCACCAACTCTAAACTCTATCTCTCGACTATAAATTTTGGCGAATGCGCTCTTCGAGAACATTCCAGAAAGACGCTTTGTTTACGCATAGGACGAGTGCGGATAATATAAGAACTTTCCAGAATTGATCCAGACTTATATATACGCGGGTTTTTGAGTAATCGGGCAGTGAATGAAATAGTGTAATATTCAAGTGGTAAAAATAAATTAGAACTATTATACCGAATGTGAATGAATTAGTAGACATTAAGTAGAGTATGTACATAAATTAAGTTTAATAAATAAATCAATAGATAGTAATTAGTCATAGTGTGCATAATTTTATCCCACAAGTAAAAACTATTTAAATAAATAACAAAAACATTACATTGGAGTCAAGTGTGGGGTAATATAAATAAATAATTACGTAAAAATGTTTAAGAGGCTAAGTGAGCTGATAGTGACGTAACTAAAAGCAGAATTGGAAAATCGCGAGCTGGAAACGTCCGGAAAATCGAAAATCGAAAAATTGAAAATAGCACTGGAAATTGACGAAATAAAATTTCGTCTCTAAAATCAGATATTGAGAATAATAAACAATGGACGAGAAAATCCATGTGTTAGAGAGAAAAATGGCAGATTTAAGAACACAAGGCACGCCAGCAGAAGAAAAAAGATCGAACAAATAAAACCATGCAAGTCAGAAGCATACTCCAAGACAAAAGATATTGGCAGTTTTGCCCGAGTCAAGGCCCCAACAAGAGACGTAAAGACGTCGTGGACCAACTATAATAAACAGTTTGAAGCAGCCGCTAGAGCGAATAATTGGTCCGATAGGGAAAAGGCAGTGAATTTAACCTTCGCGCTTCGGGGAGATTCCTTAGATGCGATTCAGACGATACCCATTGAAGAAACGGATGACTTTGAGCAGCTGAAGAAGAGGTTGGGCAAGCGATATGGTCACGAACATCTAGAATACTTGTACCAATCCCAGCTGAAGAACCGAAGGCAGAAACGTGACGAAACTCTTCAAGACTATGAAGTGGATATCGCCCGGCTAGTTCGATTTGCTTATGCATCAACTCCAGAAAACAAGAAGGAATGTCTGTATTCAGGCCTTCATTGATAACCCTGATATGCAGAGGACGCTTCGGTTAGCCCAGCCCAAAACAATGGTCGAAGTAGATTCCTTCTCTTGAATATGAAGCAGCCACGACGGCTTCGAAATATAACAAAGTTAGGACCATTCAAGAAGAAGGCGACGAAGATAGACTTGACCAGATCGCCAACTTGATAAAAACCATGGTGGACAAAAAGCCGAAGAAGATTAGATGCTGGAATTGTGGCAAGCCAGAGCATGTACGCAGTTCGTGTAAGCGCCCTAGAATTCCAGCAAACCAAGAACCACTGACCAAGGATCGTTCCAGAATATGAGGAAGCTGCAGTTTCAAGAACTACAGTAGTCCTGAAGATGATCCGGCAATGGAAGGAAGAAAATCGGTGACCCACCTGACAAGAAGTGTCAAGATTTTCACCGACACTAAAGGCATATTGGGCTCAGTGGGACTCCCATGTCCTGGAAGAAGGCCTGTTGAAACGAATCCTTGAAAGCGTTGATGGTTCCGAAAATAGAAGACAGTTAGTCATCCCGAGAACGAAAGTCCATCAGGAGGTCATCTGGGAGTGAAGAAAACCCTTCAGCGAGTCCGTGAAATGATTTATTGAATGAACAGCTCCGACGATGTGAAGGACTGGTCGTAGCACGACTTGTGCTACGAGTAATGGACCACATCGCAAGAAAAAGGCACCCATGAAGCAGTATAATGTTGGAAGCCCATTCGAAAGAATTGCTTTAGACATCGCTGGACCATTTCCGACGACAGAAAATTGTGGTAAATACATCCTGGTTGTGATGGATTATTTTACAACGTCGGTAGAAGTTTACGCGATCCCGAATCAAGAGCCCACAACTGTCGCGGATGTATTGGTGAGGGAATTCATATGCCGATATGTAGTGCCCTTGGAAGTTCACAGCGATCAGGGAAGAAATATCGAAAGCCATGTATTCCATGAAATATGTGACAAGCTGGGAAAGAAGAAGACCAGGACAACGGCGTTGCATCCACAGTCAGATGGAATGGTCGAAAGAATGAATAGGACCATTGGAAAATACCCCTCCAAAGTAGTTTCCAGCCACCAGAGAGATTAGGACCAATTCGTCTTCAATGAAGACAGTGCCCTGTTATTTCCATACGACCAGAAAGTGTAGAAATGGGCCCAGTTGCCGATTTAAACATCCGGTCCCGGCTACACAGAAGTTCCAGGGGGAACTTTCCATTAAGGAGGGGGCAATATTGCGAGGTCACCAACTCAAAGCCGGCCCTGTCTCTCGACTATAAATTTTGGCGAATGCACTCTTCGAGAACATTTCAGAAAGACGCTTTGTTTACGCATAGGACGAGCGCGGAAAATACAAGAACTTTCCAGAATTGATCAAGTCTATATATACGCGGGTTTTTGAGTGAGTTGACAATTAGTGAAACGAAGACAAAGAGTAAGTTCACAGACAATTTACAGAAGGTCTTAGTAATCGGATAGTGAATGAAATAGTGAAGATAAATATTGTAATATTCAAGTGGTAAAAATAAATTAGAACTATTATACCGAGTGTAAATAAATTAGTAGACATTAAGTAGTGTGTATATAAATTAAGTTTAATAAATAAATCAATAGATAGTAATTAGTCATAGTGTGCATATTTATAGAATAGAATAGAATTGCCCTTGAAAAAATAAAAAATACACGACATTTTCTTATAAAATAAATAAATAAAGCATTAAAAATTACTGAAAAGGCCCATTATTATCTTTGTGTTAATTTATATTTTTACAACTATGATTTTATTCTGTTATTTAAAAAAAAAATTCTCCCATTTTCCCTCAAAATCTAATACAAAAAAACCGCTGCCCAATTTTTTATCCCAAATAATTTCTCAAATAATTGACATTACTCCATTCATTGTCTTAATTAATTGAATATTTACATTTTATGGAATTTTACACGAGACATAATTTTATATTAATTTAAGTTTTATACTTCTAAATCCAGAACTACATAGTATAGTTCTAAATAAATACTGTCTTTTTTTAACTAAGGAAAAATTGCAAATATTATATTTTTTAAATAATCGGTATAACGGCAATTAACACTTATACAGGAATATTCAAATATAAAAAAAACAATTTTTGGAAGCTTACATCGCAGGCACCAGTAGAGTGATACTGTACAAAGTAATTTGCCAACACCGTTACTGTGAATTCAATGAAAAACTCGTTAATATTTTTTCCTCCTGCCCCTATAGAAAGAACACTCTTTCCTCCTTCATATCAGGAAGGAAATTCATACTTCCCACCCTAGGGGGAGATAGTATATTGTGTCACAAGGGCATAAAATGAGCTTTATCAGCCTGAGACATTAGCAGCACGAACGAGCGTAGCGAAGCAAGGGCAGCTGATAGTTAAGGGCTGCTAAAGCGTTTCCTGCATGTGTGACACACAATTGTTTTTTGCCTACCGAATAAACCAAAAAATAGGAAAATATAACAAAAAACTTTGACAGTCACTGAAGTTTAATTGAAAAATGTATGTGAAACGTCAAAGTACTCAAGTGACAAATGGTGAAATACTTCAAAAATCGTGGATTTTTCCGCCCTTGGGCTGCTAAACAATACTTTCCGCCCTATTTTTGGTGTTCATATGATTGGTTTTCCGATAAGGTCGGAGAAAAAGTACTTTTCCTCCTTCTTATTTTAACTTTGCTGTAAGTAAATGATGGAACTTGCATTATATTCAAATTGTTCCTGTAATATCTTGTGTTCTGGTAAAAATGAATTGTTACTTCAACGATAGGTTTACAAATAAAAATTTCAACTTCAGGATTTTTAGATACGTTTTTTGACTTACGAATAAAACTAACACAGTATGATGTGGCTCACTGACAGTAAACATTGCGATTGACTTTTAGAGTGCAAAGTTGTTACGTTTATTGAACTTTATTGACTTTTTGAGAATTTGAGAGTGAATTTTAAATCACAACTACGCCACCTAATATTGGAGAAAAAGCTAAGATAGCCTCATTAACCTCATTACCACAAAAATCTATAGACAGGTATGAAAAATAATATATACAATATAAGTAATGGACTGAAGACAAGAAAATAAATAATTATTCAGAAAAAAGTTTAATATGTGGGTAAGAGGAAAAATTATATGTATTAAACAGGAGTAAAGTGCCTTTTCATCCCTTGAATGATTACTACATCCTGTGGAAGAAAAGTGACACTTTTCTCTTTCAGTAATACAAATAACTATTTTTCAAACAATCGACTTTTTGAATTCATAAGCGAACACTACTAATATATTCCAAATACAATACCTGTGGATAGTTACCATGGCTAACTGTTCATACCTCCAAAATATAAAATTTCCCTACAGTCAATTGAATGTGGGAACGGGGTGTTGTGATAACAATGTTTAAGTTTAATTCTTTTATAGTATCTCATTAAAATGTGATACATGATATGACGTCTACTTAGTATCATTTTGTACGAAAACTATAACTATAACAACTCATAAACATCTCTTGAAACTATTTTATATTTCTTTTGTCAAAAACCCCTTATTGAGACAAACTGTATAATTATGTTTATAAAGTTGTGGAAACAACAATTACTTCATTCTACCTACTGCTACCGGCTACTAGATATTACCGACTAGTGTCCATACTTCCTCCAAGTCAGTGATCACTAGCTAAGATTAGCAGGATCCCACCTTGAATCTGTTTTAGAATTTCTCAATCGACAAAAAAGATGTAGGTAGAGGTAGAGACATTTTAAATTATAAATGGATCTAGATTTCAATTTCTGTCGATTTAAATGAAACTAATTTTTGAAAAATACCAAAGACCACAAAGTCGTTTTATAATAAATGTCCGTACACTTATTTTTCGACGTATTCAATCTATTTCTTGAATATTATTAATATTGAACAGTTTCGTTTAACGAAATTATTGATAATTACAATATATCAATTTTATAGCAAAGGTAGCGTACGAACACAATCCTTGAGCTATATCATACATTTATAGCTATAATAAATCTATTTTTTTCCAGAATATAAATACCACTCCTAGATGTTTGTGGATTTACTAACACTACGTTATATGGGTAGGACTCAGCTCGAATATTGAAGAAATGAATTCATTATCAATAAAGAGAAGGCAAAGGGTATGATAAAATTAAGTGAAAATAATAATTCAATAATTCAAAAACAATTTTTTATTGTTTAAAATAACTTTTTCGAAAATCGTTCGGAAATATTCCTGAAAAAATTTTATGAGCAAAGATCAATATTTCCTTACATTTGGTCGTTGCCAGGCAACGAAATATAATTGTTAAGAAATATTCATTTCGGTACTGTTAGGAAATATTATTTTTATTTACTTCAAAAATAATTGAAACACGTTTTTCAGAAACAGTTTATTCAACTATATGTACCTAATGCAGTCATTACCATTGGAGAAACATTTGAACTAGCAGAGTTATTGTGTCCAATATTTCTTGCTGTGAAAATTTTATTTGTCATATCTACCTTATTCTTAGGAGACTCTTCAGTATATCTATCAGTAAAGTTTGATAACTTCCACCCGCCTAGCCTCTTCAAACTAGTAATATCTCCATCAGAGTCAACCAACAGCATCGCTGAAGAACGACGAATGCAGTGACTGTAATATTTTGTCGTATTAGGCAAATTCTAAAATGTAGCAACCATCTAAGGTATTTTTCTAAATTGATGTACTTCTACTAGCTTTTTACAATTTTTCCAATCTACATTTTGAAAGGAAAATCGAAGGCTATTCATGTTTTCTGGTCTGAACGCAACATATTTGTGGAAACATTTAAATACATTTGCTTAGGTTTATTAGTCAAGTAACTAACGTAACCAATTTCAAAACTACGGTGACGGCGATTCACCACTGCGTTGAAGAAATTAAAAAGCAGTTGTCATCTTCACAGAGTACCAAACTGCACCAAGGTAGTATGGGATTGGGCAATTCCCATCTCGGCTAATCAGGCAGGTATACTGAATAAAAATCGTCCAAGTCGACCCGAGTCTAAAATTGACCTGTTTTGGAATGGCCCATCTCGGCCCACCTTTATTACAATAATACACTTCAATCAGATTGATTAGATTTTATTAATATCTACATATAAATATAATAGTTAACTATATTACAACAATTTATATATATTTACATTAAGTTATATACATGAATGATAATATGATAATATTTTAACATAAGACAACTTTGAAATCTTTTTATTTTTATACTCTTCAATTTTTTTAGCAACAAAATTTTTTTTTAGGTTAAGTTAGGTTTTAGTTTTATTTTTATACTCTTCAATTTTTTTAGCAACAAAAATTTGTTTTAAAGGTGCCTTTAGACCATAGGATTTTTCATTTGATTTTACATTTGATAAAACATCTGATTTTACATCAGAGTCGAACTTGGACGTTTCTAAATATTACCGTTTACATTTGTCTGATTTTCGATTCGACTTGGAAAATGTCAACTGTCATCCATGTCAATAGAAATAGAAAATGTAAGGTTTAAGGTTATGATTTTGTTTTCACAAATTTTAAGTTGTTTGCTTTTTGGTTGTGTTTAGAAGAATATATTTTGTAAGTGTGGAGATAACTAAAATGCCTTTGACAAACACGGAAATTGCTGCAGTTGCAACTTTGAATCTTATGTTATTATTGCAACGGCAAAATGACAAAAAAAAACAAATAAATAGGAAACTTTGGTGTAGAAAATGGTTGTTGCGTCGAAGGGAACGTGGTATTTCTAATTTAATTTTTAATGAACTTTTGTTCGAAGATCCGCAAAGCTTCAAAAATTTTACACGAATGAGCTCAAAAACTTTTGAAGAATTATTGTCAAATGTAAATAGCAAAATTCAAAAGAAAGACACTATTTTGAGGGAATGTATCGAGGCAAAAACAAGGTAGAGTAATTCTATTAATTAGAAGGAGTAGAAATTAATATATATCTTAATTTATTAACAGGCTATTAGTTACACTGAGGTTTCTAGCCACCGGAGAAACGTACCAAAGTTTGAGCTACAGTTTTAGGATATCTGTGCCTTCACTGTCAATGATAATACCGGAGACATGTGAGGTGATTTACTCTTCTTTAAAAGATGATTATCTTTCTGTAAGTAGTTTGTTCAGACATTTTATTTTAATAGATACTTAATTGAACATTGAACATTGCAGACTCCAAGACATACTGAAGAATGGCTGAAGATTGCTGACAAATTTAGAAAAATGTGGGATTTTCCTATGTGCCTAGGAGCTTTTGGTTTGTAAAATAATATCTATCATTTACCTCATAATTTTCTGAAACAATTTTAAGATGGGAAACACATTGCATTCAGAGCAAAAAAAAGTGATGGATCTTTCTATTACAATTATAAAGGATTCCACAGTATTGTTCTCTTAGCACTTGTAGATGCTGAGTACAATTTTATTTTTGTGGATGTGGGATGCAATGGACGAGTAAGTGATGGTGGAGTCTACAATAATTCAAGATTAAGTCCAGCGATTCAACAAAACCTTTTAAATTTTCCAACTGAAGATTTTTTGCCTGGTACCAATGTAGAAGCGCCTTATGTTATAGTTGCCGATGATGCATTTAAATCTACTAATCGAATGATAAAACCTTGGGGACAAAGATCTTCTAATAACCAAGAAATTTTTAATTATAGATTAAGTAGAGCTCGTAGGGTGGTCGAAAATGCATTTGGAATATTAGCCAATAGATACCAGATACTCCAGAAAGATATAAATTTGTCCGTTGACAAAGTTCAGTTGATTACTTTAACATGTTGTGAATTACATAATTATATAAAAAAGAAGGATGGGAAAAAGTATTTACATGGGATTGATTGTGAAAATGGATCAAAAGAAATGAGAATTCCTGGTGAATGGAGAAATCATGTATTTATGACAGATCTGGAAAGAAACAAGACCAACCGAACAGTTGATGAAGCTATTAATATAAGAAATGTTTTCACCAATTATTTTAATGGTGTAGGAGCAGTTCCTTGGCAAAATGAAGCCATAAAAAAATTTAATTTTTAAAATAAGTCCACTGTATATATATTTATAAACTATTTAATGTGTCAGTTACATCATATATTGTGTTTCGTTTTTTCGCAACCCACTTTTTTTTGTATTTATAAATTATATTGTTTATTTCATGTTTCACATCCAATAAAATCTCTATATCGTCTATCCCTGACAAGTCTTTTGCAACCAAACTACCAAATTCCTGCTCACGTAAATCTCTTTTTTCTGCCAGATTGTTGTTAAGTGTTTGCAGGGTTTTGTGGATTTCAACCTGCATTTCGACTGGCTCGCTATTATTCCGCTTGACCTTTTTAGCAGCAGGTGGAAAACTCGAAGAGGTTGGAGTACTTTCAAAAGTACTTGTGTCCTCATTGAAACTTTCTGACTACAATGAAATAATTAATTAGAAAAAATTCATAAAAAATTGGCATACTGATTTCATACTTGGCTGACATTGGATTCCTCTTGTTCATGGGCTTCTTCCATTAAAGAATCCTTGCCTTTTTTTGGGTGCATATAGGGCAGGAGGAACTGGGCACAGTCGAACCACCAAATTGATGGTTCATATATCTCATCTGTCCCAGCTCCACTTCTTTTCGATTCCTTAATTTTTTGTAGCTCATGGGACAGCTGTGATCTTATATTATTAATTTTGCTCTTTATGTCCTCTACAGTTACATTATTACTTGACTCTGAAAGAGCAATTTGCATCTTGCAAAGAGCATCAGCTCTTGCATGCTTATTAGCATAAAAACAATTTTTTGAATCATACAAACAAACATTTTCCTCATATAATTCGAAAAGATGTCTGATCAAATCTTGCGTCCACAAGACCTAAAAAATAAAGAAAATAATATTTTGTTTGTTGAAAGGTACTTGCAACTTACATTTTTTCCTTTTCTTTTCTCAGCCATTATAATAATGAATCTTTGCAAGTATCTAGGTACTAACAAAACAATAATAATGTACGTCAATGTCAGCAAAAAACTAACCAAATTTTTTAATTATCTTCTTTTTATTTGCCCGTATCCTATTAAGAGTGTAGTCAACATCAAATAATGCGCAAAGCGCATGATCAATCGCCAGAATCAGATGAAAAATCGAACCGAAATAGATACGGTTCTATTTTGCAAAACTCGAATGGTTTGTCAAATGCAAAATCAGACGGACCAAATCAAATTGAAAATCGAACAGTGTAAACGAATACAAAGTACGGTTTCATCCGATTTGTTAAAATCAAATGTAAAATCAAATGAAAAATCCTATGGTCTAAAGGCACCTTTAAGGTTAGGTTAGGTTTTAGTTTTATTTTTATACTCTTCAATTTTTTTAGCAACAAAAATTTGTTTTTAGGTTAGGTTAGGTTAGGTTTTAGTTTTATTTTTATACACTTCAATTTTTTAGCAACAAAAATTTGTTTTTAGGTTAGGTTAGGTTTTAGTTTTATTTTTATACACTTCAATTTTTTTAGCAACAAAAATTTGTTTTTAGGTTAGGTTAGGTTAGGTTAGGTTAGGTTTTAGTTTTATTTTTACTCTTCAATTTTTTAAGTAACAAAAATTTGTTTTTTGGTTAGGTTAGGTTCCATTTTGTCTCCCCTGAAGCTAATTTCCGGTTTTTTTGTTAAATTTAAAGTTTATCACTAAGAGTGGTTTTCCTCGTTGACTCGTCATTTCTTTAAATTCTGGATGAACAAATGCTGCCATTTTCCGAAGTTAAATTTAAATTGTTTTTACACGCACTGGTCAAGAATCAAAATAAAACTAATAACTATTTTCGACAATTCAGGATAAGTGTATTATAACTCACCAGTGTTCATTACTCTGCCACCATTGATAAGAAATTGATTGCATAGATTAGGGGTTGTAATTTTTCGTGGGTTTCTACCTGAAAGTGGTTTTGGCCGAGATGGTTATTTCCTAAAGTCATCAAAAATTGATCTGTCAGGTACCTTATTAAATCGGCCGAGATTGCGCGGGTGCCTTTAACGCACTCGGAGACCGTTACAAGGTCACGGTAGGCTGGGTACCATGGCAAGAGTGTCATAAAGGTATTGAAAAGGCGGATGAAATGACCAGACAAGGCTCATCATTGATTTGACAGGAATCCTTCTGCAGCGTCGTAGAATCGACAATAAACATGGTCACAAGAACGTGGGTGCATAGAAATCTCTAGAATGGACGATAATATTACCAGGATAGAGACAGGAGAAACTGTTCATTAGAGGGAATTCTCTAAAATTTACGGCAGATTGAATGAGCAAAGATAGGAAAACTGTCAAAGCCGTAGTAGGTATGTTAACAGGACACTGTAAGCGTAACAGTCACGCAAAACTAATAGGGTTGACAGACGAAGTGATGTGCAGATTATGACACCTAGAAAAAGAAACGGTAGAGAACATCCTATGCCAGTGCAACTACCTGGCGAATATGCGGTTTCATGTACTAGAAGATGAGCAGCCACCGGCAAGAAACTACAAGAAATGTTTAGACTCGAGGCTGATTGGCTGCGTTAAAAAAGTCGGGATGAAGAATATAATCAAAATTCAGACGACCACAATAGATCTGGAAAGATATCGGTGGAATATGCCAATTAGGCACCTCATCAAATTTAATCTAATCTATTTCTAGTAACAAGTATAGATTGAAGGGCCATTTTAACTAACTCATCCAATCAACAGAGTATAGCCAATTTGAGCATTGTTTAAACATAAATAGCTCGAGTTTCACAGAACCGGTCTCCAGAGTACGCTCCTGTCTTTGTATCAACATGTGTGGGTTCAGCTATTTACCGTATTCTAACATTTTTCAACTCAGACTCGTATTAATCAAAACTTTGTTTTAAGACATGACAAACCAATCATTTAAAATTTCAAAAAAAAACAGAATATTTATGAAGAAATTTTACCCAGAATCACATTATAAATAGAGTTTTATCCACACTTATGAAGCATATTAAGTATCACTTTATCCAGTAATAGATTAATGAAATTACTTTATTCCACTAGTGGAAGAAAACTTTCGACATTGTTGATCCCAACATGGAGTACCTAAATTTTTGATTAGTTTATGGTAAAAAGGATCTGTCGTTGGATAACTTATTCAGACGTAAGAACGTGTATTCTCTACATCCCCCTTCTTGAATTCTCCACCAGCTTCACAAATCTTAATAAATGGGGTCAATAAGCAATCGAACCTAAATAGTACATCCACCGCAATATTTGTTACACTAACTTCAATAGACCGGTAGCCCATGACATACGTAGGCTTCATTATTTCGAATGGAAGCCGTTTTCATCATCGAGTTTCATGTGAAAAGCAAGTAGCCTTATATTCCCCAATACCCAAACTGGATTATCGACGATACAGTGGACTTTGAATTTTCACGAAACTAGAACAATTAACTAATGGATGCCGTGTACTTGGATGCATTCTTTGGGTACTACTTTATCATAAAAAAAACATGGCATACAAGTCCAAGTGATACTAAGGGTTGATAAGCGAGGGTTAAAAATTGATAAATAGGTGGAAAAAAACAATTAACTAATGTATGCCGAAGAGAGTTTAGATTTTATCTTAGTAGATGTTAAAAACATTAGTGGCATACATTTTGCGGCGATACTTCATTTGTTAATAATTTTCCAAATATGATGTGAAAGTATAATTTAAAACAATTAACTAATGCTGGAAACTCTTGTTCAGTGAAACATTTCTATTCTAATGCTAACTGCAGATTGGCTTCCAATTCCTAATGCTACTAATTGTTATAAACTACTATGAATAAAAATATTGAGCATTCTCGAACAAATAACTAATGTATACCAATAAGTATAAATAATCAACTTTTTATTTCAATGTATTTTTCCATAGTGGCATAAAATTTGATGCTCAAATAATAAATAAAATTAATTTACAAAAAATATACTTTCACGCGTTGCAATAGCCGCGTAATGTAGGTGCCACTTTACTTATGAGTTATGACTACTCAGGTTGTCATGGAGTTTGTTTGACGTTTATAAGTTGACAGCAAATTGATTATGAACATAAAAAAGGCTGTCATCAAGGAGGAATTTTATTACCTCTACTGTGGTAGAGAAGGATTTCGTGCTCTGGGGTATGCTGACGATTTAGTTATAGGGGTGAGAGGCAAACAGGACGGTTTTATTGCCGATCGCATGCAACGTCTCTTGAAACTTGTTATTCGAAGGAAAGGCTATCAACAAATCCAAACAAAGCGATACTAATTTCATACAACAGGGAGCAGGATTGGAATAATCCTCTCATTCTCTGAAGAGGTTGCTCACCTAGACAGAAGACTCACGCATATTGGACGCCTCGCACACATTACCTCAAAAGCAACAAGGGTTCTCTGGGCATGCCAAAGGCTTTTTGGGAAAACGCGGGGTCTGAAACCGAAAATGAATATCTAACGGCTTCGTTGGTTTGGTGGAACAAAACTCAGCCAGAATATCTCTGATAGTCAGACTGCTTTGAAGGCTCTGAAATCTACAACTTATGCGTCTAACACAATCTGAAACTGCAAACAAACCCTAAAGCAAATAGACGTCAAAAAATAATAGTTCAATAATATTAAACGCTTTACAAAATTAGAAAAATTAATTTCCAAAGAGCAGACCGTCCACTAAGAAGCAACAACTACTTCTCGGGCTATATGCCTATACACAACAAATAAACTTGATTGTGGATGCCAGGGTATGAAGGAATTGTCGGAAATGAGATTGCAGATGATCACGCAAAAAAAGGAGCTTGCACTCCTTTTATTGGTTCCGAGCCATTTTGTGGTACCCCAAAAAGCGGGATCGTGGAAGAAGACCGAAAATGGAAAAATGTGGTTAGTGCAGCCTAAAAGGTTAGTACGGCCTTCAGCTGACTACGCAAAACTGCTCTCAGAGCTTCAGAAATCTGATATCAGAGTAATCGTAGGTATTAATGAGCAATTTAGGATGCATACATGAAGACATGTACTTGTTCGCTCTCACCCTTAGTACTCCACTTCCATTATTTCACGGATACATTTAATATATTGATAATTAACATTAACAAATAATCTAAGAATGTGATGTGCATGCTCTTAAGTCACCATTCGTTGTCTTGTGGTAATATCGGTCATTATTTGAGAGTTTAATATATAGTTACACCCTTCCAAAAATCCCAAATTACTTCCGCATACAGTTAAATTTTCATGTACTTATATCCGATAAATTATAAAAACTGATACAAATATGTACGCCCTCCCTTATACTCGAAATTTCTCTTCACGCCGTTGAGAAGTTTGTCAATATGAGAAAAATTATTATTTGTATGGTACATTATTATTTATCGTTCTGCGTTTTCGAAAATTGTTGGTTGGTGAGCTTTCCTCTTTTTGTTTTACTCCATTCCAAGATATTTCGTTCCAATTTAACACCAACATGATTGATTCAAGAGAAAACCCACAGCAGATAGTCGTTAATCCGATAACAACATCACAGTATCGTATCATACTCGTTTCTTCGAAAAGATAATGCCTAATAATATTATTATTTTACAGCTGAAATGTTGGTAAATGGCTGGTAAAATAATATTTAGTTTTTGATTGATTGATTAGTTCGGCACCACCAGTCAAATGCTTAAAGACCTCGGCACCTCAGCCTTTAGGCTTTTTGTGCTCTTGGTTATACCGTTCATTTGAAGAGACCGAAAGCCCTTATCAACAGACTTTTCACTAGGTCCTTCTTGGAGAAATCCTCCCTTGAATACTCTAGTCCTAGGAGTCTATATCTCCAATGAAACAGTGCTTCACATTCGAAGATGTGAGGGGCTGTTTCCTCCTCTTCCATGCACAATCGACAGATGGGTTCCTCCCTATATATGTTAATTGTATGCATAAGCTTCCTTAGGGTACAGTGACCGGTGAGTAATCCCGTCACTTCCCTTATCTGTCCCCTGCTGAGGTTTAGTATTTCGTAAGTCAGAGACTCCGAGAGTTTTTTGACTAAGAGTTTGCTGTGTTTCTGTTTTGGCACGTGTCTCCAGTACGTCTGATGTTTATTATGAATCCACCGAGATGTACAACCACGTGCAGCAGATTTTGATATTCCAAATACTGGTTCAGGACCAGTGAACACAGTTTCAGACCCTAGCTTCGCTAGAGTGTCTGCCTTTTCATTGCCTACAATACCCTTGTGCCCGGGACCCACTTAAGAGTTACTCTATTGTGGTTTGCCAGGGTTGAAAATTTTTGAAGGCAGTCCCAGACCAGTCTAGATCTGATCTGGGGACATGCTAAAGATTTCAGTGCTGCCTGACTATCTGAGAGTATGAGGATCTTTTGGCCTTTTTACCCCCTTTCGAACACGTGTCGATAGCGTAGATTTCTGCCTGGAATACAGATAAAAACTTCCCCAACTATGCGTGGACATTGCACCTGGGTCTGGCACTCCAGCTCCTGTTCCTTTGTCAGTTTTAGATCCGTCTGTGTACCACACCAACGTTCCTTCATGGCTGAATGCTTCCAACACATCCCAGTTTATCTGGATAGGTAAGGTTGGTTGTCGTTAATTGTGGCCAACATGTTATCACTTCTCATTTCAAGAAGCGAGTTTGTGATAACATCTGCGATTCTGGAATGACTATGGGAGTTGGTTCCTTCGTGCCAATTCCCATGGCACTCCAGTCTGTATGCAGCCATAACATGCAGAGCGAGAAGCGGAAGATTGAGAATGGCTTCCAATGCCGCAGTCGGGCTGCTTCTCATCGCACCCGTTATGCACAGACAGCCAAGCCTTTGAAGTTTTGATAGCTCCAGTTCGGCTTTTCTCTGATCTGTTTTTGGCCACCAAACTAGGGCTCCATAGGTAACCATGGGTCTCACCACAGTTGTGTACAACCAGTGAACTATCCGTGGATTTAGTCCCCTGTGTTTCCTATCGCCCGTTTGGCAGCCATTAGGGCCATCTCCCCTTTATTGGTTTTGTCATGTAGGTGTGAGTTCCAGGTTAGCTTTGCGTCCAGAATTATGCCCAGATACCTCCTGGCTAAGACACAGCTGCATGTTGAAGAGGCTTGGAAGTTTTAGTCTATCAAGCTTCTTTTTTATAGTGAAGGGAGTGAGCGCAGTTTTTGTACACCCTTAGGCGTACACCAAATCTCCACCATTTCCAGAGCTTGTTGCATCAGCTACTATATAACGTTAGGGTATTTCCCCAGAACAAGTATTGTCAAACCATCTGCATATATCTGGTATATATCCCCTTCCTGTTCAATTCCTCCAGGAGTTCGACTATGACAAGGTCCCACAGCAAATGTGATAGGACTCCTCCCTGTGGCCATCCCTTCATTATCGATACCTCCATGGATTCTCCAAATAAGGTTGTCGTTGCTGTCCTGTTGAAAAGCATGTTTTTCATCCACCGACATGTGGTGTCGTCTGCTCCACGCCTTGCAACAGCAGCTATCCAGTTGGTGTAAGGCTGTTTCACAGGATTTTCCTGATTGATAGGCATGTTGGTTATAATGTAGTGGCCTTTCAATTAGAAAGTTTTCCCTAACTTTTCTATAAATAAGTTTCTCCATTATCTTCAACATGAAAGAAGACAGAGTTATTGGCCTGAATGACTTTCCTGGGAATAATCCTTACCTTGTTTGGGAATAAAGACGATTCGGGATCTTTTCCCAGTTCATGCTTCTCGGATCACGGTACCTCACTGCAGGTTTCTCCATTTCGGTGATTTCCATAGAGATGTACCGATGATCCGAAAGTGACGGTTCCTCAGACACATGACAGTGAGTTAGCTGAGAGCTTATATCAGTAGACGCCGTTTTTGTCACAAAAGTTGGTTTTGCCCCCCGATTCACTATTACTGTCATTAGGAATAATAAAATCTAATAGGTACTCACCTCTTGAGTTAATGTCACTACTACTCCACGCAGTGTGGTGCGAATTGGAATCCATCCCAATTAGAATCTGCAGTTTTCAGCCCTGCAGTAGTTCACCAGCTGCTCCAGTTCATAGGACGGAGGTGAGGTTGGTGAGTCAAATGGCATATATACTGAGGATATAATAATTTCCGTCCAGTTTCTTGCCATCTGTATTTTCAATCATAAGACTACTTGGCCCCCAAAACAGAAGTCATGCATTTTTAATGCCTGTATTTCATTCCTCGCGAAAATGCAGGTTCTGGGATTTCCTGCAGAGGAATAGTATAACTTACTCTTGGCTTCCCCAAGTCCTCTTACATGCCCTCCATAAATGCAGGGTTCTTGTATGAGGGCTATGTCTGTGTTGCCTTGGGTAATGTGGTGCACTAGTGCAGCAGTTGCCTCTTTATTATGCTGCAGGTTCACTTAAAGGACCTGCAGCATTTGCGGTTTCTGCTTTCTTCCCCCTTCCGTGGGATACCCTGAAGGCTAGCAGTGATAGGCCGAGGTATATCTTCAACCCACTATATGTCAGCACCTTCAGTGATTGCTCATCCATCCCTAGCACAATGGTAGTTCCCTGTGCCTCAGGATGGTTTCCTAGGATCCTCCAATCCTCTGTTTTGAATCCCGTGTTCCCGGTTTCCACTGGTTGGAGGATCTTGTAACGGTTGAATTTGTCACTACGTCTATTGTATTTATTAAGTATTTGTATATAGTAATTACCTGTTTGTAACCTCATTCTAACATCATTGGTTCACTACAAAAGTACTTCAGTAGTTATATAATTTCTGTCAGCCCAGAGTTTTAGGGACTACTCTGCCATCATCCTTCCGGTGAAGTGGTGCAGGCTGTAACCAAACCTGTCTTCACATCATGACAATAATTTTATATTTTGTCGATAGGTAATGTAAATAATAAAACGAGCGCCTATCTGGTAAATGTCCGTATAGATAGATTCATGCTAGTTATTTCTTTTCGTTTCTTATAATTCATAATTAAGGGTAGTAAGGGGTTTTCTCTCTGGTGGATTTTACTTTAGTTTTTAGTTACCGTGGGACTACTGATTTTTTTTGCTGGCTTTGATTATATCACCTTTGGGGTGTAGCCACAGTAGTCCAAATACTTTGTCCGTTTCAGCTTGATAAACGCTAAAGTTTATTAGGGTTCAGTTATAAATTACTGACTCCTTGACTTGAAGTCTAAAACATTTAAAGTAGTAATTAGATTTCATAAAACTTATTGATCTATGTAGACATACTTTACTTTTGAGTTAAAGGTATATTTTCTTCATTTACCTACCATATTTTGGATTAAGCAAATACATACTAGTTAGAAATCTTCTATGTAAGATGGCATTCGAATATTTTCTGAACATCTACTTATAATATATATTAGCTGTTATCGCCATGTGTTTTGTATGTTAAATCCGAGTGTTTGATCTTTCTTTGTTTACTTTGACAGGAGGGTATTGTGGTACTATCTATTGCTCAAATTTATTTGAATAATTTATAATATATATTTTATTTTTCTCTGTTATTGTTTACAAAGTCGAATTATTTATTGGATGACATTGGCCATGACAGTCGTGTCTTGGATAAACGCGTTCGTTCGTCATGCCGCTGAGTGTAGTCGTACTGGATGTTAGGCGATGCTCTGTGACTTAAAGAGTCCACAGACAACTTAGTTTGTCGCGCCGATGTTGGTATAGATAGAGCAATGCTCTGTGACTTGAAGAGTCCACAGACAACTTGGTTTGTCGCACTGATGTCGGCAGAGATAGAGCGTTTGCTCTGTGACTTTAGTCCAAAGACAAATGTTGTCGCTCCGTTTTAGGGAATCGTTAGAGCGTTTGATCGATGCTACTCAGGAGTGTAGGCTGTTTTACTCGTGAATGCGTATTGACTTACATAGAGGAAAGTGTAGCACTTTATGACTTGATCTGTGCGGAACACGCTTGGTGTAGTGAGCAGTGTAGGTCGGATGTATGTTTCAGGTAGGTTTCTCTATGGTAGTATTCTGTATTGAAGTTGAGGAAGTGTCAGTCACTTGTCTTTTCCGGTGTGTGCTCCTACTTGATGGTTGGTTTCCAAAAGTGCATCGGACGAGAATCTGAATTTTGTTAATGACTGGGTAGTCATCCCCTGCTGGGATTTAGAGGTTCTCGTTCTGAATGAGTTGTGGAATATACGGCTAGTATTTTGGTTTTACGGGAGTTCGATTTGCTGGAGAATTCCGTCCTGTTCTGGAAGCCGTTTTCACAAACCCTTATAGGGGATTTATTGCACTCAAACGATTGTAAGTATTTTCTCTACTTACTGATTTCGCATCACTATGTATTTATCACTATTTAAAGGAAACCGCCAACGTTGAAGTTTTGGAATTGGAGGTGTGTCACATGGTTTTGCTGGTTCATTAGTTGGTTGACATTCAGTAGAGGAAAATTTTGAGTATTGGACGGAAAAGGTATGTCTCATAGATTTGTAGTTTTTGTAGTTAAAACAGTTGGTGGTAAAATACTACCTGTTGATTGTAATTTTTGATTAAGACAGTCTATTCTGTTACCCTATGTATATTTTGTTTTTATTTGCCCGCTTTAGTCTAACGAATACTATAATTCGTGGGTGGTTCTTCAAACCTACCCTGGCTATGACCAAAAACAGTTTATTTTAGATGCTTATCGCCTTCTTATTATTTGATTTAAATTCAGTGTAGTATACTGTTACTGACACTGTTGATTGTAAGTAGGCCTTATGACTACTTTGTGGGTTTGATTAAGTTAATTTGGGGTTGATTTTGATTTGTACGTTACTTGTAAATTCTTATAAATTAGCTTCTGGCATAGGCCGAGACAAGCTTAACTTGTCAAGGTGTTGGATTTGTTCCTGTATAGGCTCAGTTTTTAGCTGACACCTGTTTTAATTTTAAGGGTTCACCTGTGGGGCCAGATACACACTTCACCTGTGGGGCCAGATACACACTTCACCTATGGGGCCAGGGTATACTTACCACCCTCCAGATACACACTTCGGGACATTTGGAGTCTACCTGGTGGATAGATAATGATGTCTTCTGCAGTTTGCTGGTACTTTTCAACAACTTCGTGAAGAAGACCACATTGAGGGTAACCCGGTATCGGGGGTTTTTCTGAGTTATGTACTTATTTTTATTTTAGGCTTTACGCCAACATGTATATACAGTAGTTAGGTAGTTCCTTACTGATTTATTTTATTATGCAATTGTAATGGTGGATATTAATACTTTGCGGTAAATTTTCACAATCTAATTTTCATAATTTTATCCACTTGCGCATGCGTCTCTGCCTTAGTACCAACGCCTTGACTACGGTGTCGCCTTGTATGAAATTGTTTTTTTTTATAAACTTTACACTACTTTTCAGGTAACGTAGTATAATTAATAAGTTTGTATTTAATCTGTACTGGTACACTCCATACACTCCAACAGCCATATTAATTTCCCACTACGTAGGTCAATTAACTGGTATAGATTGGAATTTAATTGTTAATCATTTGATTTATTTTTTTATGTGTAACAGATGCTCACGCTATTTTTTTGGGGGGCATTTACTAGGGTTTTCAGTAGATATTAATTGTAAAACATCCCCTTAAGGGTATTAACTATTTTTAATTGCGTAATTATAAGGAACATAAGCTGAGGTTTGCCTTTTATTTTCATCCCTTGTTTTACTGGGTTATCGGGGGAAATTAGTTGCGCTAGGCCAAAGTGGAAAACTCAGTTGGCGCCCACACAAGTTGTCTACTATTTTGTCCGGAAGATCAATAAGAGGGATCCACCCCTACCTCCGTTCTGAGAGACGTCGAAGGCCTAAGGTTGTCACCAGAGCAACCGAAACTTATGTAACCGAGTAGACAAATTAATTTATAATATTGCACTTGTTTTTTTTAACTATCATTTAAATTTTATAACTAAATTCTTATTTGGGCTTGAGCTCAATTTTTAAGGTTACAATCTTGGAGGGTTCTTTTACCTCCAGAAGGTCTGTTGGGACCCACAAAAGGACTCTGGCAGTTTTGAGCAAGTCCATATATTTAGTTTCAGAACCTATCTAAATTTTACCGACTACGCATCTGTTACTGTTTACTGTACAATGAGGGAATTATAAACTCTTATTATTAAATCCCAAAGGCCAGATGCCGAGTCAACGAAATATTGTGAAATATACTTTTCGTTGTATGATATTATGTAGCGGAAGTCTCGATAAGAATTTAGGACCCGTTTATAGTACAGCTTCAAGACAAATAATTGTCTCATAAAAGTGACCGCGATAAAGATTAGATTTTACCTCCAGTATTCTGAATTTTTGCTATGAATTGCATTTCATATTCTCTCGATCATGTTGTCTCGAGAGGTGGGCCTAGTTGCAAAAACAAGGTTTTCATTCGTCTTCAGAAATAAAAATCGGTTGTCTGGTGACCTAACCAAGGAAATAGGGTATGTATCATCTAAAAAATATCTAACGCCGTTTATCGATGACAATATTGATAGATTGAAAAGGTTAATAGAACCATTCTTCGAAGAAAAATTCTTAAAATTCACACGCTTATTAAAATACATATATTGGAATAGGAAAAATATATCGGCATGCAGTTTTCGCCAATTTGCTGCTTATTTGGTTTACTTCTGTTATCCATGATTGAAACTATATACCCTTTTACGTATTATGTTTTAAAGAAAACTAGATTTCTAGAAAAAATAGTGCCCTTTAACGTACACGTTATTAGCCAAGTTCCCTTAAGTAAATAGTTTTTATAATGGAGGAAAAGATCTATTTTGAAGAAAACCAAGTCTGTAAAAATCGATTCCTATCATTTATTTGAATAGACAGAAATTCATTGTTAAATGTGATTATCGTATTCATCATGCTCTTTAATGAGGCAAATCATGTAAAATTTAGTTTTTTAAATTTTAAGTATTTAATTACGCCTCCTAGTGATGGACCTACCTAAATTGTTAATAATTTCCAGATTCTTATCGAGGCCACTTATCGTACCGTGGCTGTACTATAAACCGATCCTGAAATATGTTCGAGAACGAATTTTATTGAGACACCCGGTACAGTCCGTGGTCCCACTCATAGGTCCCACCTTTTTTTCCGGGTCGAGATGGGAAACTCATGTTCGAATGGGTCCAGGTCCCAACCATTGTTGTACTCATCCCCAAGGGGATGCGTACCAACCAAACCCACCTCAAACTCGCCGTTACCCCCGTCTCGGAATCACTACTCTAGCATACTTCGAGACGGGCGCCGGTCTCTCGCACACTCTCCGCTCACACCGTCGTCTTCTCCCTAACTCACATCCCTCTTCACATTCTATCCCACAAACCTCATCAAACACACACTTCCAGAGCGTCGGTCCAAGAACCGAGTCCTGGGGCACTCCAGCCTCCGTCTCATACCTCCTCCCTCTAGAGTATTCTATCGTCTTCGTTCTTTCTTACACTCCATCCTCAGCTCCTCTATTTCCTCATTCCATCAGTAATTAGCCCTCCGCTCATGCCTATTGCCACTCTCTCCCTCTCTTTTACAGCCCTGTATCACATTGTACAATATTCATCTACAACATGTCCAAGTCCCCTTTCTATCTCCTCTCTTACTTTCTTCCTCATACTCTCTGCCTCTGCCTTTGACGACCTCCATCCCCACTTTTCCAATAATTCCTTTCTCTCTTTCCTCATATCCGTCTCCACATACCTATGTAAGCTTAAGTACCCTCCAACTACTCACTCTTTCCCCCAGCCATTCGTCACATCAATGAATGACGAACCTCCGTCACCCCTCACGAAGGTGGCAGTAGTCCATCATTCAGCACCTCCATCCCGTTGGATGTTAACACTTCCTCCATGATCTCCCCTCTCCTGTCCGTTTTGTCCCCCCCCCCTTACAGTATTCTTAGCATTGAAGTCCCCTGTCACCATTCTCCTTATGATCATCCTTTTCCCTTTTGACACCCTCAGATCATCCTCCAATCCTGTCATGCTCCTCTCATATTCTTTCAGGCTGACATTTGGGCTTATATACATACTGTACACCACCATTCGCACTACCACCCATCCGTTTCCTTTCCTCACTTCATCCGCCTTCAGTTCATCTCCCACCACTCTTATTCCTGCCTCTCCTGTATCGTCCAAAATCCATCCCTGCTTTCCCAAAAATCTTAAAAATCACTTCATCCAATATATCATGCGCTATCCTGCATTTCCCTAAATTTATCTGTAACACCCTCCATCCATCCACTATATTCCTTCTTCCCGCGCACTACGCTCCCCTTCCTCCTATTTGACCAGACTCGTCCCCTCCGAGGGGTCCAGAGGTTCCCTCCCATTTTTTCCTTCCTCTTTTCCATCGTCTTCATCTACTCCCTTCCTTCTCCTACTACACTCCCCTGGCTAGGTCCTACCTAGAACAGAAAAGAATAATATTCTTTTTCAAACGCTAAAAGAACTTTTTTTCCCCAAAAACACCTAGCCCTTTCTATGTAAGATTATAGATTATAGATGCAAGTATACTTATTTTAGTTCTATTGCATCTTTGGCATGACGATTGCATCGCACCAGCTTTGTTTAAAGTTCAGCAATCTTGATAAAACTAATCCACAGTCTACCGAGATGCAAAAGAAGTGGAATGGAGTTCACAATAAATAACTATTTGCATAACCATATGGTGTTTTTTAAAATTTTTATTTAAATACTTATCCAAATGCACTACTACCTTGATATCTTAAAATACAATCAATTCAAAAGATATTTTTGTCGAGTTATGCCGCTCGATTGATAGCATCGAACATATTTTCATTTCATCGATATATTAACTAGACTGTTACAGAATGTGACATCTGAACCCGATTTGAGGTTATACGTTTCAAATTTTTGGGATAATTAATAATCCGTAAAGAAAGAGAGAAAGAGAGAGAGAAAGAGAGAGAGAGAGAGAGAGAGAGAGACACACCCATAAGATCTCATTGAATATCATTTGAATAAAATCAACCTAAATCTTTCATTATTACACGTCAATTTTTTTAAAGATAAATATCTGAAAATTCGTTATTGATATACAAACAAGCAAAAGACGAAGTTCATTAAAAGCATTTCAGGTATATCGTCGTGATTAAATATATCAGATGTTTCTAGACGAAAATTACCATCCGGTGTACAGGATGTACTTGTTTATTAATAATTTATTTCAAAAAGGTTCTTGAAATTGTTTTCTATATATCAACTTTTTTTATCATGATTAAGTTTATTGACTAAAGAACCGATCTTTTGTTGTATTTTTCGCTACTGTATTGGTATTCGAAATGCTCTTCAATAAAAAAAATTATAAGTAAGGTAAAAAAAAGTCAAAAAAAATAATAGTTCAATACTATTATAACGCTTTACAAAATTTGAAAAAGCAACAACTACTTCTCGGGATATATGCCCCGACAGACATTGAATTACACTTCTAAAGTAAACGGGGTTGGTATATCTGTAAGATAGACCATTTTGGTTTGTGATTTGAAGGAATAACATCACTTGTAGACCGGTGATCACGCTTTACTAAAATATGACAATTTTTTACAGGTAACTGTAACTAAGTAAATATAAGTAAGGTATTTGCACCTCAAATAGTGAGATGAAAATTTCGGAAAAACACACTAACATCAAAAAAATTTACACAAAACTGTAAATATGTAGATGTTAGTTTTTTTTACGAATCTATATAATTTATTTGACCATAAGTAAAACACGCTTGTGTAAGGCAATTAGCAAAAAAAGTGATAATGGATAGCATTTTTTTATAAATAAAGAAATAAAATATGCGATAATTTGGTCTGTGAGTGTATATTCAAACTTTGAATGGATTCTTGGAAGGAATTCCAATTTGTATCTACGGAACAAAATCCTAGTTTTAGATTGAATTAGATTTTATGAGGTGGATAACTGGCTTTTTCCTCTGCGACCTTTTCAAATCTATTGTATAGTTCTATGAATTTAGAATACATTCTCCAGCGCGACTCTTCTTATGTATCAAATCAGCCTCGACACAACCTTTCATTTGTTTCTGGTCGGTGGCATCTCATCGCCTAATAGAAGAAACTGTTCCAGGAAGTCGCACTGGTACATAATGTGCTCTACAGTTTCCTCCTTTTGGTAACAGAACCTGCACCTGGCTTTGTCCCTCAACATCATCAGCTTTGCATGCCTGTCAAGCTTACAGTGCTCTGTTTGCCTATTACGGCTGTGACAGTTTCCCTATCTTTGCTTATTAGGTCCGCCGCAAATTTTGGCGAATGATCTCTAATGAACTGTTTCGCCTGTCTCTGTCCTGGTGAGATTATCATGACATGTTTTTTGTCATGGCGTTGATGAGCCTTGTCTGGTTATTTCATCCTCCTTCTAGTTGCCCTCATGGCCCTTGTACTCTGGTACTCAGGCTACCCTGATCCTGCAACGGTCTTCAAAAAATTCTAATTCAATCAGTAGCCTGGTGTTAAAGCCTGTTTGGTTAAATGAAATACGATTATGGGGCTGTAGCAATGACAACAATATCCCTTCCAGAATAAAGTATTACATGTCATGGTTAACGCTCTTGGATCTTGGAATACCAGCTGTAAAAAAACAGATTTAAAGGTTTGCAAAGAGGACCGGCTTCATTTTTATGACAACGCGGAAACTCTGCTGGTTTACCAACATCTTGTCCGAAGAGAATCAAATAGAGAACCAAACCACAAAGATTGAAGAGAATCAAAGTTTAACGATTGAAGAGAGCCAAACCACATAAGCCTGTGTAGTGTTTTGAAGAAAAGTATAGTGCGCGGGAGAATAGTGAACAAGTGAAGTGATGTGCTGACAAAAGAAACTAAGGACGTTAGGTTAGGTTGGTTTTTAATAGGGTGTGTAACTAGTTTTAAGATTTATTAGCTGAAAATTATTGGTACCTATATATTTAAGATAAGTCTTAATTATTCAAAACAAAGAATGGATCTATTTATTCATATATCAAGTGACTTTAATATATTTTAGTTTATTCAAGTGAAGAACCGATTTCTATTCTTCGACTTAACTGCACGCTGTCACTGTTGACGTACACAATAAAATTAACAAACAAAATGTGAATACAAAAATACAAAAAACGGTTGTTGAACTTGAAAATTCAGTGTTCGAAATGTTCTATGTTAAAAAAAATAATAATAAGTACTTGCTTTTTATACCAACTTTTAAATAACCGACGTGTGTTGAATATCCTATCGAAAAAATCAAATACCTTATAAGTCAATCTTCAATCTCTAGATACAACCTGACTTGACGGGTAAACTTTTTTTGTTTTCGAATTTATTATGAGATTCATATTATTATTAATCTAAACATGGAAACCATAACCGATTGTTTTGTCGAAAAAGGTGTGGTAACCGAACTGTAAATTACGACGTCATATCCTCCGCGTGGGTATTATTAGAAAAATAGATTCTTGCTAGTTCTTTTTATTTAAACGACTTATTTGGAAGGAGTAAACTGAATGATTAAATAAGAAAAAACTCTGTTGCATTTACATTTTTTAATGAATAGTGGAAAACTGCACGGAGAAACATGTAACGCATTCTTCAAGCTTCAGGATATTCCCGCTTGTTTTTCGCTTTTCAATAAAAAATGTTGACATAGTCTGGTTTTTTATCCTTTTTTTGTAAAACTTAGTTTATTTCTCAATTTCTATTATTTGGAATTTGCAATTTATTACATTTCGTTTTATACGCATATTGTTATACTTTATTCCTCTGCTTTGTTTTCGTGGTGCGCCATATAGAAATTTCATACCCTATTTTATTCCTACAATTGAAACGAATCTAATAGCATCTCATATGTTGAAATCCGTCGTTTAGGCTACAGAGCGTGTCAAAGAAATGAACACACATACATAGGTATTCTCCATTCCACTTTTGTCTGTTTTTTAGTAAATGCTAGAATCCTAAGTTTTGGCTTGTATATACTTGTCATAGAATGAACATTCGGTGGTTGAGTATTTTGAACTGTTCAAGCAAGCTTCGTTGCCACTAGTACCAAAAAATAAGGGCAAATTATTGGCACCTGGGAAAATTACTAACAGGGCAACTAGGCTTTTCTGGCAATGCAGAAGAGTTATGGGCAAAACCTGTGATGTGATCATCTATGGAACAATATGGTGGAGGACAGAAGTGACCTCCGCAGTAAATATTATAACTACAATCCAAAAACAAGCCCCTCTTGGTATTACCAGGGCAATGAACAGCACGGGGACGGCATCAAATAAAGCCCGTATTGGACTTCCTCCTTTGGAATTTTTTGTAAAGGCGGAGGAGATGATAGCAATTTTTAGGCTGAAATCGGGAGACTTATGGTCCCCGAAAAATTTTCATGAAGGACACACTGATACAACTGGGACAATACTAGATGAACCCATATTTCACATGAGTTTTGATATCATAACACCGGAGAGATAATGTTCTTTAGCCTTGATCAATATACATCTGTGTTTCAAGCAGAGACGACTGCCGCTATAGCCTCTATTGATGGAAACAATTATAAAATATTTTGACGGACAAAAAATTAAAATATTCACTGACAACCAGACTCTGCTTAAAGCTATCAGCACAGACAACAAAGTGCCTCTAATATGGGTGCCGGCACATGAGGGGATTGCAAGTCATGAAATGGCGGACCAATTAGCTAAAGAAGGTTCTAAAGGTTTTGTGGAATCATAAAAGATTGCTTAAGAGGGGAAATCGGGAACTGGCTAGATAAGGAACACTAACTCCAATAGAGGTTGATAAAAAGGCACCTCCATACAAAGAGTAAACTGAACAAGGTGGTCAATGAACTCTCAAACAGGCTATTGAAACTGGGTAAGAGACATTTGAAGACAGTTACCGACGTGGTGACTGGTCACTGCGCCTTGAGGAAACATCTGCACAAAATGGGCAAAGTAAGTGAAGCTATGTGAAGAAAATGTGAACTCTATGATGAAACACCTACTCACATACTCTGCTTCTGTGAGGACTTATAAGCACTCAGACGGAAGCACTTTGGAAAGGAAATAATACAACCATTACAACTACTGAAAATCCCTCCAGTCAAACTAGTGGCCTATATAGAAGACACGAAGCTTCTGGAATGGAAGTAGATAACATGGGGAATGGTACAAACATTCAGTTCAAGTGCCTGGGCTGTTGAGAACAACCCAACGAATGAATGAATGAAAGGCAATGTATCAGTGTAGAGTGCGTGGTGGCATTGAAGTACTCCATTCGCTACAAAGCATTAAAAATAATTTTTTTCTGTCTGCCAAGTACCGGGTGGGCAAATATGATCTGCCGTCAGCCATATCTTAGGATCGGATTGAAGTAGAGCTTTGGAAACAAATTTCTGTAACAAAAGCGACCTCCGGAAGAATCTGGAAATTATTTACAGGTTTGTAGGTCCACTAGAAGGCGTAACTAATTCAAAAAAATTGAATAGTCCATTTTCACAAAATTCACCCAATTAAGGAGCATAACAAAAACATCATCATATTCTTCAAAAAACTCGTCTATTTGATATTACAAGTTTTAGTCTACTTACTCAAACAAGAGGTTAAAGTTTAAAATTGAAATTTTAGAAAAGTATCCACAAATATTTAGAGGGTTGGGAGAATTAAGTAATTTTAAACATAATCATCTATATATTTTGGGGTTTTAAGTACTCGTTTGGGTCTTCCTTTTTCTAATGGTCTATTCTGTCTATTCTCACTAATTGAGATCTCTGCTCATGCAATTTTTGTTTTTTTCTATCACCCCTTCTCTTTGCATGCTCATAATCCAAACTTGATTTCCTGCACCAAATCTTTTTTTTCTCTGGTATGTTTGTATGTGTATTGGGATGACATTCACTGAGACCTAAAAGATCTATTATGCAGCATTTATTCTACTTATAGTTCGTGAGAAAAGTCTCAGAGACTAGTAGCTCTTTTAGACCTATTTCCCGGAGGATATATGCAGGCTTTAGTTTAGGTAAGTGTCCTTCTTCTATCCAGTAGTATCCTAGGTGTTGTGCCCTAGGATTCTGAATTGCAAGTGCAATCCGCAAGAATGCGTGGACGGAGGTTTCTTCTTCCATACCACAGAATCTAGATTCTTCTTCCTCCACTATTTTGAGATTTTTCAGGCGACAGTGTCCCATTAGGACAGATATAACTCTTAGTGCAGTTTTATTCTGACTCCAAGGAGTATATTTGATTGTCTTAACCCTACTAGATCCTTCCTATAGCCAGATCTCTTTTTTTCGGCGTTGCCTATTTCTTTCCATATTACATTGAAAGTGATACCGCAAAAAGGTGTTTCAGCCCCTCTCCTTGCTAGTTCATCTGCTATTCCATTTCCTTATCGCCCCCCGCTAAAAAAGTGTGACTTAAACATACAGCATACCTTAAAAATAATAATGTTTCTTCTACAAAAAAATCATTTTTTTAAATTTTGTGATAAAAAGTTTAAATTAAAAGACTTTTTTTTGTAGAAGAAACATCCATTATTTTTAAAGCATGCTGTATGTTTAAGTTACTAAAGGATTTTTTTGAGTTGTGACACTTTTTTAGTTATGCTCCAGTGTGTCCTGGAATCCACAATAAGGAGGCTATATTGTTCTCGCCTAGTTCATTGAGTTTGCCTAGGCATTACCATACCATTTTGGAACTGATTACACAAAAACTCAGTGCTTGACTACCCGACATAATGATAATCCTTTGTCTTCTCTATCCTTTATCAATATTGAACTGGGACACTTTCCTATGGCGTATATTTCCGCTTGAAAGATACTTGGGGTTTTGCCCAAGCTTTCACAGTATTTGTTTCCTAGCTCGTATACTCCTATCCCAGTTCCTTTTATAGCTTTTGAGCCGTCTGTATACCATTGAATGGCATTCTTTGGTAATGGTATTTGGATCCCATTCCTTCTTGCTGCTTAATTCTGTATCGAATTTCTTAGAAAAATTGTACTTTTTCATCATACCATCTTATGTCCCAGGTTTTCTTTTCTCTTGCTCTGTTTCTAATATCAAAATTTTTTTCCGGCTTCTTTTTCTCTTCTAACATATTTTCTTTTATCTGGTCATGTTCTGGTATTTTTGGGATTCGTTTTTTTATTGACGTTTTGTTTGTTATAGCTCAATTAAAAAAAGAGCATGTAGTAGACTAGACATATTATATAAATCAAATAGATAGGATTGGCAGAATGAAAGTTAGTTATGATATGGTATTAAGCGCCATTTGCACCGAATCACTGTTTAAATGTTCTTAACTAAGTAGAGCTTGAAATGTAGGCTCCCTTAAAAATATACCCCTTCACCATGTCAACTCATATGTCAGCTTAGCTAAGTATAGCCATGCAGTTTGGCATCAATGCACATTCTAGGAAATTTTTATTTTAATTTAAGTGATTGGTAACAATTTTTTTATTTATTCGATTAATTATATTTGCCGAACAAATACCCGTTTCGTAAACCATGTTATATCCATTTTCTTATCAATACACAACAAACCACCAGGCAGTAAGCAACTTTTAGAGAGCAGAATTTAAGTTTTCTTGTAAGCCTCCGAAATTTACGGCTTAAGTTAAGGGAGGCTTTAATTGAGTTTGCCATACGGTGCAACAAAAATATTAACTTCTAGCGGCCCTTAACCCCAAGCTTGCCTTAAAATAGTCGGTGCAATTGGCTCTAAATACATAATAAATCCAAGGTGATTCATTAGTGCGATAAAGTCCAATATCTTGTAAAATTTACATATCTACAGTTGTGCATGGTACTGTTACCGACCTTTTAAAACATTTTTCTAAAATAACACACTTTTCTAACACGTTATTTTTTGTGAATGAATTTTTTGTAGGCTACTTTTTATTGATTTTTCATTGGAAATAAAACGAATTTTACCCTTATGTCAATCATGTCAGACTCAACTCAAAATAAAGCATCCGTTACTCAAATGTCCAGAAAATGAAGAACAAAGAAGACGCGGCAATTTAGGAAACACTTTAAAATCAATTCTTCCTTCAACTTCAAACAAAGTGCTATCTTATCTCAGAGACATAAACTTAACATCTAAAATTTAATTTTTGTTATTATAAATGTACCACACTATTTTGTAGATGTCTCCCCTGCTAATAACTCTAGTTGATGTATGTTTAAATAAAAAAATAAAAAAATGTAATCATAAGATTGAAATATCACATAAACTATTCAGTTTGGGTATAAAGAATACTCAGTCAAATTTTAAAGTACAGTAACTTTCATTTACCGATATAAAATACAGGGTGATTCATTAAAAAAAATGAGAAACCGATGTTTCCGAGTTTGACCTCGCCCTGTATACGGTTTCTTGGATATGGAAGCAGGTGTAGTGAATTATGATACTAGACGACCATCACAGACGTGTCTGTAAAAGATTAATTTTAAATTGTGCAGTTTGAAGTATACAGGGCGTTGAACTATCTACGATTTTCGGGAACAAGTGCTCAAAACTTTTTAAATACACTGTATAACCTCTAACAACCATATATCATAGCAATTGCGCACTCAAACAGAATTAAAATTTGAAGTAAAATATGTCCCATTTAAAAAAAATGTACCTTTGATCTGGCACGGAGTTCTGGAACTCGCTGTGCAACTGCGAATAATTTTAAAATATGAGCCTTCAGGCTGGCTACAATTGATCAAAATTTTATTTTATTTTTATAATTTCTTTGAGGATTTACAATATATTGGACTTTATCGCACTAATGAATTACCCTGTATATCGTCCATTTATGAAGTTTCTGTTTAGATATTGTATGAAAAAACATTTAAGCTCTTTAAAATTGAAAATATAGTGTTTTTTTCAGAAAAAGGTGAATACAGATTGGTTACTGGTAAATACAATTATACATTATCGAATTATTTTCTATCCGCAAACCACTGTCTCATAAACGCCGTCTAAACGCGAACTTGCATATGGCTGTATTAACGTAAAAGATATTATGCGAACTTAAAGTTGTCCGCTTTTTGTTTGACTCTAATACGAGGATATCGTCCAGTCAATATTATAATTTAAAACGCTTAGTTGACGATAAATTCATTTAATATTATACTTTCAACTAATAATCGTTAAAATGTATTTAATAATTTTTAATTATTTAAAAACATCTTAAACACAATATCAGACAATTAACACTACCTTTTATCTCGTTTTATTAAGGAGTATAAATATAAATTTCAAATAATTCGACGAAAATTTAAATAATGGTGATGAAAGTGATGATTTTAGGAAAGTAATGAAGACAGGATTCGACGACATTTAAATTTGGAAGCACAGAAAATATGTTTCAATGTGTATAAGAATCTACGAGAAAAGTTTGGTTTCGATGAAGAAACAGAATTAATACAAGCAGTATCTGATTTAACAGAACTTCCCCTGTCAACTATACGTAAAATAGCCAAGAATGGGCCTTATGAACGCAAGAAGCGATGTGATAAGGGATTGGTCAAACCTTTAGATGTGTCTGTGACAAAATTATTAAAAACCACCATATATAACTGTTACAAAAGTAATGAGTTACCTACGATTGAAATAATAAGAAATAAATTGACAAATGCCGGCCATAATGTAAATTGCTGTAAGAAAGAAAACTATTGACTGGATTAAAAAATTGGGATTAAAATTCAAAACGATTGATAAACGTCAAACAGTCATGGAAAGCAGAAGAATAGTGGATATGCGGTATACGTACTTGGAACAAGTAACTAAGTATAGAGAAGAAAACAGACCAATTGTCTATTTGTACGAAACTTGGTATGATACACACGATACGGTTAAGAAAGGATGGACTGATGGGTCAAAAAAGTGTATGCCAACAATGCCTGCAAACAAAGGATCCAGACTTATTATTGTGCATTGCGGTGGAAATGAAGGATGGGTTCCAAATGCCTTAAAATGATGTGGAAAAAAATGGAAGATTGCAACGTTGACTATCATAAGAACATGGAAGCTAATATTTGTGAAGATGAAGAATGGTTTAAATTCACATTGATCCCAAACTTAGAACCAAATAGTGTTGTAGTTCTTGACAACGCTCCTTATTATTCACGACAGCTCAATAAAATACCAAATAAAAGCTCCAAGAAGACCGAACTACAAAATTTTTTAATGAATAATAATTTGTACTTTGAAGATTCTTATACAAAACAACAACTGATTGAAGTTTTACAGACAAAGACATTTAAGAAATTATATGCCCTAGAGAGTATTGCTGAAAAACATGGACACTCTATACTGAGACTTCCTCCTTATTTTTGTATTTTCAATCCCATCGAGTTAATTTGGGGACAATCAAAACAGAGTATTCGGCGTAACAATACATTTCCTAAATTTGATACGAAAGTCGTCGACCTGATTAAAAGAGAAGTTGCTAATATTGCAAAAGAAAACTGGCAGAAAAGGATTAAAAAAGTAATCAAAATTGAAGATGAGTATAAGAATATTGTGCAAGTCCATATTAATGGGAGAATGAATTTATTATTGATTTACAAGACGAGAGTGATAGTGATGCAGATGGTATGTAAGAAGGATTAATAGAATTTTTGGAAGAAGAAAATTAATTAAGTGTAATATATTTTTCGTCTTACTTATGTAGTGGTGACAAACAGGAGTTAGATATAATATTTATTTTTAAAGAATTGTTTTAAAATTTCTTTTTTTTTGTTATTATTTCATAGAATTTAGTTTTGTTTATGGTTTTTGCTTTGAAATTTGGTTTTCCATAAAAAAATCGAATGGGATACAAAAAGGGCTCAGTTCACGTCTGGTATCCCGTTTATACCGATCGCCCTTTTAACAATTACGTAACATCAAATACAATATAGAATTATCTTTGGTAAGTAGACAAATATAATTTTAATACATTTCAGAGTTTAGCTCCGCAACATAACTTAAAGGGGATATACGATTAGGCAGCTGCACTAAAAGTATTACGTCAACTATACCAACCTAAAGTTTAGAATGGGTACTCTACCTAGTATCTTCGCTCAATGAACCCATTCGCGAATAGTAATAATACTAGTTAGTTCAGTTAATCCTTTTACGAGTTCTAATCTATAAAACTTATAATAAAAGACCCTCAGAGTTTAACCAATCGTATGTAACAGTCTATTTTCTATAAAAATCTAGAATTATTCATCGATATTTTTTTAACGAATCTCCGCCACTGTTAATATCTTTACAATCTCAACAACAGAAATATTATTTAAATTAATAGGGAATGTAGAGATCGAGAGATGGGTATTCGCCGGTAAACCATATCTCGTATTTTCATTTATTTATTTTTTATTTTTTTCAAAACACAATACAACGATGGCAAGCAAGTAAAGGGAAAGATCAGGCTATAGACACTATAGACAGCTCACTATTAATATTATTCATTACTGATGGTGTGTATAAATGTTTTCTCCGGACATTGGTAAATTACCCTCGTCATTCATTTTTTACGTTAAATGTAACGCTAATTGCCTCTTTTCATTTTTCAGTTTGCGATGTGAATATACAGACGCTTTGAGGCTTGTTCGTATACTCTTCTGTTTTATGAAAAGCCTTTTGTTTTACGTATTTTATGACGTATTTGATAAATGGTAATGAGAGTACTAAGGTGGGTTTTTCTAAACTTTGACTGACGACCTCTAAAGAATAACGTCGATTATTTGGTAAAGGTATACAAAACTCATAAATTGACAGATAACAAAAATTTTATAACAAAGCTATTGAAAATCATCGAGAGGAAAGATAAATTGAGTATATTCTGTGTATTACTCCTAAAACTGTGGCAGGTGACACTTTATTCAATTTTTAAAATAATGCATTTCAATAATTGCGCTTTGGCTTATTGTTTTCCTTATATTACCCCTTATATTACCGTGAATTGGACAATGAAACACAAAATCTGTATTATCCAACCAAATTAATTGTATCGCCTAGCATCAAAACATTTTTGAGCTCATTTTCAGGAATCGAATACAGTACATACCTCGAATTCTCTTTTAGGTTTTCAATCTACTGAAAACGAATGCCTTGAAGTAGTAGTTTGAGTGGTGGAAAAAAAGTGGACCGCAGCAACATCAAGATAATACGGTGGCTGTTCGATTATTATTGTTGGGCCAGAATTTCGTTCACAATGATAGCCTTGCGAGATGCAAAATCCATTAGCTTTCTTTCCACAAAATTGATCTTTTTCGGCAAACTCAGGTTTCACCTTTTGTCAAGAATTCCGACTGCACAACACCGCGAAAATCAAGAAAAACATCACCTTTCCTTTTGATCGACTTTGCGAGCTTTTTTCGGTTTCGGTTCAGGTGGAAGGGGTCAATACGAAGCTTGTTGACTGTTTTGCATGTCAATACAGTGCGTTTGATTAATGTGGAGTCGGAATTGACTCATTCTAGCATGGCTTCAGCGACCTTTCACCAATTTCTTTATTTGAACGATATTGAGTTCAGTTGAAGACTTAAAACTACTTACTATGGTTGTCCTGTCTTGTTCATCATGTATTAAACAAGTCGTTATTCAGTTGATAAAATAGAATTTAATTGTATTTTTATATTTCTCTTAACTAAACTTTCTAAAACGATGACTGAGTTTTCCATTGCAAGGTTATAGCTCCAGATACAGTTCGTTAGTAAAAGATCTGAGTATTTTGAATAGTAACTTTTCATAGATATATTAAATCGCTGCTCGGTGAAACAGACTGGCCAGTATGGATAAAAAAAATGGATATTTAATTATCATCAAGGAGCGTTAACTGTTGTTGAAGACGAATTGAAAGAACCTAATCTTTTACACATATAAAAATGAATGATATTAATGGCCGATTGTTCAATCGGAGATAATCCAGCAATATCGATTAAACCAGGTTTACTAGCTGTTTCCGTTTTTCAATAAAGGTTCATGCGATTCACCTAGTTTAACACTGTTTCAAACTAATCTCAGGAATTCATTGGCTTCAAGAGATAATTTACCGATTCTACCCTATAAATTCTATGACATTTTGATTGATAAATATTATTGTTTTGGTGTAAAAGATTTGAACATTTGCAATTACTGTAAATTAAGAGGCCCTTGGTTTAAAAATTGCAAGAAATGAATAGGAGACGAAAGACCGCCTAAAAATCGTAAGACAGATGTCAGACAAATCAAAATAGAGCTACCAACTGTAACTCTAACCTCTATTAGCACTGAACTCGATAAGCTAGATGTAGATTCAAAGAATTGGTGGTTTCATGCCAGTCATGTTACAAATTGTTAGGATGTATTTGTTAGATACAAACAATTCAAGTCCTTGCAGCATAAAATCACCAGGAAAAGGAAGTTTAAATGAACTTGGAAGCGGCACCATTATTATTAGGTTTGTTAAAAGTATTTCTATTTGATTAGCACCAGATAGAAATTCGAATAGTATCTCCAGATCTACAACAACAAAGTGTTGGTTACAAGTTAATGGACAGGCATAAATCAACAATTTTTAATCAAATAAAACATATTATAAGGAATTTTCCCAATTCTTATTCAAATCAACTTATTAGTTAGTCTTCCGGTAATTATATGTGAACAAATATGAAAAAATGTCCGCCATCTTGTTTTTTTATTTTTATGAAATAGCTTTTTTATTTATGTACCTACTTATCAAAAATTACGTGGATACATAATTTTTAGAGCTTAAAAAGACGCATCATTGGGTAAAAAAATATACTTGTAGGTCAAAAGTTAAAAAAGTTACAGGTTCCTAAAATAATGGTACGTTAAAAATAAATAAAAAATTTGTATTAAAAGTTACTTAACATATTTTTAGATATCGAAGAATAAAAATATATTATTCTAACGCTTACAACAATGTTTTGAAAAATATTTTTCAAAACATTGTTGTAAGCGTTGGTATAATATATTTTTATTCTTCGATATCTATTGGTAACACGCTTTACTAAATACGACAATTTTACAGGAAACTGTAATAATTCTTTAACATATTTTTCTTTTATAAACAAATTTAATGTGCTTTTCACAAAATGTCTGCTATTTCTTCATCGTCTACTTCAAAAATAGTGTTGAGAGAAATATTGTAGTGATTGAATAGGTGAAAAATACTTGACATCGAACACTATAAACTTTATTTTGTGGACTGTATAAAAATGTAAAATATAATTGTAATGGTATAATGACGTTCACACCTGGACTTGCTGTGTGTGACTTGTGACTGTTTCTGTGCGCTTCCCGGTGGTATCGATTATCATCGAGTGACGGAAATCCCGCACAGGCGCGTTAGTTTTCAATAGTGAACACTTAAACATACCGGCCACCTTGAAAGTTTCTAACTTTTAATTAATAGGCAGTAAACAGACTTTAGCGGTGGCGCGTTTAATAATGGTACCGGAAGGAGTTTTTACAGACACTACCCGGATAACATTGTCTTTGCCCGGAAAGAGTTCAACAATTCGTCCAAGACACCACTTCATAGGCGGAACGTTGTCTTCCTTCAGGACTACTAAGGCACCCTCCTTGAGTGCATTGGCTTGAGGCGATTTCCACTTGCTCCTGGTTTGAAGTTGTGATAAATATTCTTTGGACCAGCGACTCCAAAAATGTTGCTGTATTTGTTGAAGTCGCCGATAATGATTTAGATGGTTAGATGGTACTTCTCCGACATCGACTTCGGGAAGTGTAGCCAATGAGTCACCAATAAGAAAATGGGCGGGAGTAAGTGGAGAAAAATCCAATGGATCGTTGGAAAGAGGAGTCAGAGGTCTAGAATTTAGGCACGCCTCGACCCGAACCAACAGCGTGTACATCTGATCAAACGTTAGATGATCGTTAATTATTATGCGAGTTAAATGATATTTTACCGCCTTGACGGCAGCTTTCCAGAGGCCTCCCATATGGGGAGAGCTGGCAGGAAGAAAATGCCAGTTAATGTTGTCTTGACTTAAAAAATCACGAATGGATGAATTACTAGCTTTTAAAAAATTGTACAAATGCTTTAATTCATTATGGCATCCAACGAAATTAGTACCGTTGTCTGAGAATATGTCGGATGGTTTACCGCGTCGAGAAATGAATCTTTTAAATGCGTTAAGAAAAGCGTCCTTTGATAAGTCATTCGCCAACTCAAGATGCAATGCCTTGGTTGACATACACACAAATACGCACACATAAGACTTAACCATCCTGGCATTTCGAAGATAGCTAGTTTTGATCATGAAAGGCCCTGCGTAATCTACTGCAGTTTTCATGAATGGCCTAGACGTATTAAATCGATCAGCTGGTAAGTTTCCCATGATTTGAGTAGCAGACATTGGTTTGGCTCTGAAACATGTTACGCATTTCCGTAATACTCTTTTAACGGCAGAGGTACCGGCCAACGGCCAATAACGTAGTCTTATGATTGATAATAAAAGTTGGGTACTGGCATGAAGATTATTTAAATGTTCTAGCAAAATTAGTGATTCGGTAAATGGGTGTTTGGAAGGTAGAATAATGGGATGTCTGTGATCATAATTGGAGTTTGAGTATTGTATTCTACCACCAACTCTCAAAATATTATCTTTGTCCAGAAATGGAAGTAAATTTAACAGTTTGCTGGATTTATATAGAGGTTGGTTGGACGACAATGAAGTGATTTCACTAGAAAATTCTTGGATTTGGACCAACTTGGTTAAAGTAACAAGGGCCGATTGCAATTCGTTGGTGGTCAACGGACCGGTTATTTTGCTCTAAGGCAAACAATTGTGTTTGAATCGAAAAATATATGCTACTACTCTTTGAAGTTTCGAAAATGAAGAAAACTTTTCAAATATAGAGTAATCGATGTCAGCTTGAGCAACCAATGATATAGAGTGTGCTTTCATTTCAGGAACATTGACGTTACTTAAATCATAGTTTGGAACGGGATGAAAGCTAGGGTTATGGAAAAATGAAGGGCCATGCCACCAAAGGTCATTTGAAATTAATTGTTGAGGATTGAGCCCTCGTGAAATGAGATCGGCAGGATTGTCATTAGAAGAAATGTGGTGCCAATTAGAGATTGTGGTGTTTTCTGTTATTTCGACAATTCTATTGGCAACAAACGTTTGGAGATAACATGGCTGGGTTTTTATCCACGCAAGAACTATCTTAGAGTCAGTATGGAGGTAAACATTGTTTATTTTATTCGATAACGCAGCTTGAACTACCCTGAGTAGCCGAACAAGTAGTAGTGCTCCACATAACTCCAAGCGGGGCACGGTAAGTTTTTTGAGTGGAGCGACTCTGCTTTTGGCACAGAGAAGTCGCATACAATGATCTTGAGAATTGAAGGATCGTAGATAAATGCAACAGCCATAAGCTGCTTCTGAAGCGTCTGAGAAACCGTGAATTTCTATGGACTCGGAAGAGTGACAAACGACATGTCTTGGGATCAGAAAATTGTTGATCATTGCAATATTTTCAACGAATACTGTCCACTCTTCTTGAAGCCACAAAGGTACTGGTTCGTCCCAGCTGGAATTGCACTGCCAAAGTTTTTGCAACATTATTTTTGCTTTGATTGTTGTAGGGCCTATTAGACCCAAAGGATCGAATATTTTGGATATGGTCGACAAGATATGGCGTTTGGTAACCTGAATGTTGATGGCGGATTGAAAATTCACGGAATATTGTAATGTGTCTTTGTTAGGGTTCCAAACAAGTCCTAATGTTTTTGTTTCAGCCTTTTCACAAAAAACCTGATCCAATTGTTGTTCGGGAATGATATCTTTAACGTTGGAAGCCCACTTTCTAAGTTCAAACCCCCCGGAGAGTAGAATGGAAGAAATTTCACTTTTAAGTTCTAAAATTGTTTCTAAAGAGTCTGTTCCGGTAATGAGATCGTCAACATAGAAGTCTTTAAGAATGACCTTACAAGTTTCTGGATATTGTGATTCATTTTCAATTGCTAATTCATGTAAGGCTCGTGTGGCTAAAAATGATGAGCTGGCCAAACCGTATGCTAGTCTGGACATTTCATAAGTTTGAATTGGCTGACCTCTAGATTCACGCCAGAGGATTCGTTGGAATCTACGATGTTCTGGATGAACAATCAGCATCCTATACATTTTTTCAATGTCTGCAGTAATGATATAGGAATGAAGTCGAAAACGAAGGATGATGTTGAAAAGATCATCTTGGATCTGTGGTCCCACACCCAAACAATGATTTAATGATATACCTGAATCTGTTGTTGTGCTGCCATCGTAAACAACACGAAGTTTGGTAGTGGTGGAGCTTTCCTTTTTTACTCCATGGTGTGGTAAGTAAAAAGAGATATTATGGTTGGAATCTGGATTAACTAGTGACATATGGTCAAGAGTTAAATATTCATTAATGAAGTTCACATATAATCGTTGGAATTCAGGATCTCGTTGGAAGCGTCTTTCAACACTGGCTAGACGTTGTAATGCAACGTCCTTAGAACTGCCCAATTGATTTATGGATTCCTTTAACGGAAATTTTACAATAAACCTACCAGAGGGGTCTCGAGACACAGTTTACTTGAAATGGGTTTCACAAAAATCTTCTTCTAAAGATAAATGTTTTTTATACGCGATTTCTTCCACTTCCCAGAATTTACTTAGTTGTTGATTTAAGGAAAGGGCACAAAATGTTTTTTGTTGTTTTTGAGGAGGTGGGAGATGAATAGCTCCCGCCAACAACCAGCCTAGTTTAGATGCTTGAAGTAGCGGTTTCCCCTTACCTAACGAGATTTGCTCATTGTCAAGGAGTTCGTAGAAAATAGATGCTCCTAGTAATACTTGGATTTCACTAGGTTGGTTTAATGTAGGGTCTCCCAATTGAACATGTGATGGGATATTGAGGTTGTTCAATGAAAATGGTAGATTTGGAATGTGATCTGTGATTTTTGGTAGAATGAGAAATGCAAGTTTTCTTTTGAATGATGAATGCATGGATTTAATAATTGTTAATGATTGTGTGAAGACATTGATGGTTCCTTGTCCGACACCGGAAATAGAAATATTAACCTTTTGTTCGGGTAGTTGTAATTTTTTTGATAATTCTTTGGTAATATAGTTGCTTTGGCTTCCCACATCTAAGAGAGCTCTAGCAGAGTGAAAGTTTCCAGCACTGTCCTGAATGTGGACAATAGCGGTTGATAGTAAAACGAAATTGTTATTGGAGGAATGAGCAAACAAAGAAGTGACTGTGGAATTATTTGTTTGTGGGTTTTGTACATTTGTAGAAATGGATGTGGCAGGTGAAGTTTGACTAACCTCAGTAGAATTGTTAGTTTCTGATGTACTAAAAGGATGAAGAATTGAATTATGTTTCTTTTGACAGATTCGACATTGACTAGATTTACACTGATGTTTTGAATGACTGCGTTTTAAGCAATTCTCGCAAAGTCCTAGTCGTTTAATTGCAGCGTATTTATTATTAAGTGGAAGATCCTTAAATTTGGCACAGTGGTAAATACCATGTGCTTGATCACAATAGAAGCATTTCATGATATTACTGTTTGCGAATTGACTGTTTGATTGATTAGTAGTTGTAAATGTATGTGTACGTGAATGTTGTGAATGTTTTGAATGACCCTTTGAATGTTGGTAATTAGATGAGTTTGGTTGTAATTGTTTTTGAAGTGATTTGTTCTTATCCAAACTTTCTAAATATTCACATCGGCACACTAAAAAGTCTAAGAACGTCTTTAAGGTGGGTAAGTAACTATCTGATTGCGCAGAATTTATCAACGAGCAGTTTGGTTTAGAGTGAGAGGCTTCTTGCCATTTATCTCTCGTGTTTTTGCCTAGTTTGATTTTTATCAGTTGTATTAAGAGTCGATCCCAGTGCTCAGTGGGCTCTCCAAGAGCAGTCAATGCTCGTAGATGTTGCTTGAAAGAATCAATAAGCTTTCTTAATTGTGTAGGACACTCACTATTTGCTGAAGGAATATTAAATAAATCGTCAATGTGTTTGTCAATAATTACGCGTTTATTTTCATATCTGTCTGTCAGTAATTGTAATGACGTTGAATAGTTTTCGTCAGTTAATTCTAAGTCTTGAATTATTTCTGCTGCTTGTCCCTGAAGCCTACCCTGTAAATAGAAGAATTTTTCTACGTTGGATAATTGAGGATTATGATCCACTAAAGCGGAAAAACGTTTGTAGAAGAAAAGCCATTTTTTGTAATCACCATCAAATTTTGGTAGATCAATGGGAGGAAGTGAGATTCTTGATGAAGAGTTTGCAGAATGAGCGCTGTTCAATGAGTGTTGTCTGGCACCGTGAAATTCAGAAACTAAAGAACGAGCTTTCGACACGGTCTTATAATAGCTGTTTTCGAAAGATTCGCGATTGTCTGACCCAAGTTCCTCTGGATTCAATGATTCTATTTGTGATTGGACGTATTCAAATTGTTTAAAAATGTCAGAAGCATGGCCCAAACGAGTTTCTAACTCAATGGTTTGGGCTTCTGTAGCTGACCTCACGAAATGAATAAAACGAGTGAGTTTAGCTACCAAAATGTCTCTTTCTTGTATCAATTGCATGAGTCTGTTGCCGGCAGCAGCATTGCTATTTGTCTCTGTCATTGTAGTGCGAATAATTGTAGATATGAAATGAAAAGTGAACAAATGTATGCTTTATTAATTGCTATCTCAAAATGCCCAGATGAGAGCTCTATGTGCGTGCAACCTTGGATAAATGAATAGTTCACAATTTCAAGAAAAACGAAAGTATGCAATTTTATTAGAATGTTACTATATAACCTCTAGAAATTGAAAAAACTTGTAAAATTGTGTCGAATGATAGTCTCAAAGTACGCTTTCATCAACGTGTAGCTGATACAAAATGTGCACAATGATGCAATGACTGCTAAGAATGTAAATGAAATCCTGTATTTTTGTTTTCAACCTAGCCTTAAGATAGGCGAAATTGGCGCTTCATATATATAAACTGAATGAAAGATTATATACCCAATTGTTATTGAAAGCTTAAAAAGAGAGAACAATCTTTTCTAAATATGCATAATGGATGCTTCAAAGTAAAAACGTTTAATTCACAAATTCTCAGAAAAACGTTCCAAAAATGTTGAGATGCACACAATAAGATTTTTATAATAAACTGAAATAATGTTTTTTAATGCCCCAAAAAATGTTTTTAAAAAATAAAATGTAAAAATGTATTAAAGCTAATGGAATGCTTTTTGAATGCACAATGGGTGCTTAAAATGTGTTAAAAGCTAGAAGAATGCGTTTGTAATGCACAACGGGTGCTTAAAATGCTTTAAATTAAATGTTAATGTATTAAAGCTAATAAAATGCTTTTTTAAATGCACAATGAGTGATTAAAATGTTTCAAAATGAAATGTGAATGTAGCTTACAGAAAAGATGTACAGCCGCTAGCACATGGCCAACGCGAACACAAACTCAAAAGCCTCAATAAACGAAAAAGGAATGGAAATGATAAAAAACTCGCCGACTACTTAACGTCTGGTAATCTTACTTTTACACTTTTCTGAAGTTCATAAGTGACTTGTTAACTTGTTATCAGTCAACCGTAGAATGGCCACGTGGACGTTGATGGTATTGATTTTTTGTTCGATGTTTTCTTCGCTTATTACAAGCTCGAATCCGTTGAGAAGGACCAAAATGTTGAGAGAAATATTGTAGTGATTGAATAGGTGAAAAATACTTGACATCGAACACTATAAACTTTATTTTGTGGACTGTATAAAAATGTAAAATATAATTGTAATGGTATAATGACGTTCACACCTGGACTTGCTGTGTGTGACTTGTGACTGTTTCTGTGCGCTTCCCGGTGGTATCGATTATCATCGAGTGACGGAAATCCCGCACAGGCGCGTTAGTTTTCAATAGTGAACACTTAAACAAATAGCATTAGCACAAGTAATTCCACAGCATTGGCCACACTTTGAGAACACCTAATGCCTAACTTTTTACAAGAACAATTCCGTCTACACGCACTTTCTTTGCAGTTACAAAAAACTTGTTTTAGTAGATCTGGCGGGGCTACTTCTTGTTTTGCCTTGATGGGAATTGGGTCACCATCACCATTGTCACTTTTTATCCATCCCCATGCGGTAGGATCCATGTGATTACCCAGCCATTCTTGTTCCTTAAAAATGTAGGAATAAGATTGAAGTTTTAAATTTTTTAATGCGTGTTATCGGTTTACCTGATAATAAACTCTCAGTAAATGTTGTTTTGCAGATTTTTCGTAGGAGGCAACACCGCTAGATTAAATTGGCTTGACAGTCCCTGCCTCGAAGTTATTCTATGCATGATACATGAAGTACCGAAGTTCGTCTAAACTTTTGGATTTTTTGGCATTATACAATTTCAGAAGAAACTCGAGACTGGGTTTAAAAATATCTGGTTTTAAAGTGCCTTTCGTATAAAATGAAGTTAGCGTTTTGAACAATTGAGGATTCTTCTTTAAAGTAGACAAGCATGCTTCTTTGCTTTTGCCAAACAGAAACGATGTTGTGTCACATCCCGAAACTGCTTGCAAAAACAAAATTTTGTCTTTAACCGGACCAAGGCAACTTTGTAGTTTCGATATATTTGTAAATCTATCATATGGTCCTGATTTGCCAAGACGAAGCAAACACAAGTTGCCTTGGTTGCAATAGTGTTGCATTACTATATTATTGTGTTTTAAAAAGATACTTGCTGCATTCTAACATTATACATTTATTTTACTCAGACCATATCGATACTGAACATTAAATATTTGTCATAAGACTAATTTTGGAACTAGGAGACGACAGAGGACTGTGAATTGAGGGGATTGAAGTGCAAGTTAGTAAATAATAAATAATTTCACTTGCGAAAGGTTTTTTATTTCATTTTCCTATTTTCATTCCTTGTATACAATATTTGCATTTGCAGACGATTTAACACAATACTGTTATTATTAAAGTGCAAAATCGTTCAATTGCAAATATTCTACACGCATATCCTTAAAGCTAGAAATTAAAAAAACCGACTTAAATTAGTTCTAAACCCATCCACTGCGATCACTGAAATTCTTCTTTCATATTTTGACACAGGACTTTCACTTCTATAGGTTTGTCTGTTTTGTGATTGTGTTATTTCTTGTTAGAAAACGTCAGATTAGTTCAGCTCAAAAATGAGTGTTTCTGAAGAAAATATCAGATTTGGAACACAATCCATTGCAGAAGTTAAAAAGGCAGTGTCGGAGAATATATCTCCAAATACGTGTATCTCCAAAGCTTCCTGTCGGCGACAGTTTTCGCAGTTTTTATTGATAAGAGATTATAAGCTTGCAAAGCATACTCCAGCCGAAGGATTAGCAGAAATTATGGAATATTATGGAACACCACGGGGCAGATACTACCAGAAAAGTACTACCAAACATTTAATACAAAAATAGACCCATTTACGACATTTTTTTTAAATCAGCCTGTTTGGCAAAGGAATCAAAACGAAAACAACTTCGAGGTAACCAAGAGAAAAGGAAAGAAGGTTCTAAAGCCCTTGCAACACAAGAATTATTTGAAATGATAAAAATTCATGAACGGCCTACAGAAAAAAAATATTTCACTTATTTTCTTTTGAACTTGCCTGGCAACGGCAACGAAGCAGTGAACTGCGAAGTACATTATTTCCCACAGGAATTAGACCTGAAAGCAGAATTTACGTATCGAATACAATTCCATATTTTCAAAGACCACACAAGCAGGAGCAAAAGCTTTGGCCAGTAGCAAATGGTTGGTAAGAAACAACACTAACAAATATCTTTGTCCTACTCGTCTATTTTCTAAATTATTGGAAAAAGTAATACTAATCCAGAAATCACAAGTGACAGGCTTTTTTGGCACTACATCCAAATTGGAAAAAAAGAATTTGGTACAAAAACATGCCTATTGGAATCAACAGCATGTCAAAATGGACCAAACTCTCGGCAGAAAAAATTGTCGTAAATACCAAAAAATTTAAAGTAACAAACCATTCAGATCGCTTTTCCACTATTTCTGCCCTTTCTACCGCAAGTTTGTACATATGTTCCACAACCCCATCATGACGATAAAAATATGCAAAAGCGTTTAATTAACATAACTGTAACTGTTTTTTGTTTGTTTCTCGTGAAATAGTCATGTTGAATACCACTCGAGAAATAATTGTGTGGGTAAAATTGTTCTCAAGGTTTTTATTCAAGTTTGTTGCTTTTCGGCAATTTCGCTCATGAAATTTTCAATCAGCAGACTTTCATACCTTTCGAAAATTTTGCCTACAAAATTTTTTCTTATGTGGTATTATATATGAATATTACACTATTATATTACTACATGCGCTAGGGCGTGCCAAGAATAGCTAATATATTGTTATTATCAGTACTTACAACTCAGTCTATTAGATACATAATAGTTGCCTGGTATGTGCCTCCAATTAGTGGAGAATTACCCATATAACTAAATCTGAACTATTTTTTTTATGTTTACTGAACTTTGTTCATGAATTTTTCTATCCCCAAACGGCCAAACTAAACAATTTCACTTAAAATTCAATAAAAAAGAGAAAAATGAACCATCCATTAATCTGTCATTTGTCATTATAAGTGATAAATAAATCAATTAAACAGAAGCCAGCACATTTATATTTTCAAGACAAATTTTTATTAGTTAAAAATGATATCGAAAATTTCCATACCTACGTTTTAAAATATGTAAGAGATAATTATTCAAATACTTTAAAATGTACAACCATAGCCTTTCAGTCTAACCGCGATTAAACATTCATCTGTTTCAGATGTATCTAGATAAAACTATAACAGGTTTATTCGAAAATTCTTTTCGATGACGGAAATCGATAAATCTACCTTGTCAATAACCAGATTTATTTCTCCGAATTATACGTTTCAGATAGATATTTTCGGGGCAACAGAATATATAATTATATGAATTATTAAATTCTAATTTCGGTTCTATGCATGAGATTTTTTTATTTTCCAACGCAGACCAATTTTCAAAACAAAAATAAGTTATTTTAATGTGGTTTAGGAGTTATTTCATATGCTCACGCACGAATTCCTTACACTGAGAAAACAAATAATAATTATGAACGTGTCTGTTGGTTATTACGAGGGAGTGCCGACAATAACATATTTTCAAATTCATACACTAAATGAATGTAATTACATTTAAATTAGAACGAAACAAAGTGATTTCAAGCTGTTCTAAATAAACACAATAGATCATAAATTAACATCAAAATCACCTTATTTACTCGAGTATGAAAGTATTTTCGTCGTCTCCCATTCACTCATACACATGTACGTCCCGGTGGGGAATAGAAATCATACAATATGGGTACTATTATGTAATATACTTTTTTTTTCATTAAACTTCCCCTGATATTTCTGCAAGATTACATTTATTTTTTTAAATCCAAGTCCATCTATCAATATACTTGACCAGATTCTTGATATCAAAACACTCGTTTATTGACTTTTCAGTCACGCTATATGCTATGTTTTTTTACGAAACACTACTCGAGCTTATGTGTTTTTTGTCCTATTCCTATTGCGTAATTATGAATATCCAGTCACTTTTCTTGCATCTTTGCTAATCTCTTGATCTATTTCTTACCATAAAACATCAACAAAACGACGTGGTAAGTGCTTTTAAGATCCAAAAATTTTATCCTAATGATCCATCCATAAATTACGTCACACGTTTCATATATTTTTTCCTGTTGTACCAATATTAGTGTTGCCAGTAGGTTAGGTTAGGTTTGTGATGAGTGGATCTATTAGGCGACTGCAGCTCACAAGGGTCTATTTCCACAGAACAAATTCAGCTTCTTCAAAAACTAATTAGTTCATTTGGTGAATTATATTTTAGGTATGAGGGTAGGAACAGATCCTGCCAAGCACCAGATACCTGATTAGGGTCGCGGTGGGGGAGGTACAGAGAATATGAGGCAAACTATTGCAGTTTTTCCGGGGTGAACAGACATCGTCCAACGTCTTTTGTAGGATATTCTATAGGTACTACTCTTTATGACTTATTTCTTGCCATGATGACATTTTCCATCAAGAGTATCCACAGAAGGGGAATAGTACCCTGCCTTGTGGGCAGCTCCTGGTAACTTTAAAGCTGATGATCTCATCCTGAAGAGATGTGGTTGGCTGTCCTATTTGTGAGCATGACATAGATCTAGCCATTAATGGTTGATTTTATGGCATAAGAGCAGAGGGGGTCCAGAAATCTTGAAAATCGTATGACGTAATGTATGTATGTCCCCTAATTGCACTTAGTCAATATATCGATTCTCACTGTCCTCTTATATAAAACAGCATTTGTTCGGGTATATTTTGTTCGAGAAACTAAATTTTGGATGCTATTCTTTCAAATGCTTATAATAATCTATAGGCCGTTTGGAGAAGGGGCTTTTTTGTTAGTGGATTCCAGGTAAATAATTATGTGATAATCAAAATATGTCCAACGGTGTGGGGTTAAATATATTATTGAATATGTATAACCTACATAAAATAAAAATTGTATGAAACCTTTTATGTACTGCCATTGTGTGTTCAATTATCATATCTGAGTAATTCCTCTAATAACAGGATAAAGGAGCGTCTCCCCATAAGTTTATGAATTCTGTTTTTAATAATAAACCCTTTTTAAAATCTAAATTGCCTACACAGTAAATACGTTCTATTGTTATTGTTTTAAAGGAACTCAGCAAACCGTGTAAATTGTCGTTATGACACTCAAAAGGTTAGTCATTTATTTAATGGAATCGGAAAAATTGAGGAAACTATTATTTTTCACTCTCTCAAAGGATACAGATTAATTGGACCATTATATTATTACCACCGGAAAATAACTAACAATTTTTTATTCTAACGAAATATTTTACAAGCAATAAAAGTGGAAGGAAAGGAATTTCACGGTAAATAGATATGGAATAAAAATTATAAAAACATATATTCATTCAGTATAATGTGAAATTTAGACATAAAAAATTGAAAATTACAAGAATACAATAAAAATATACAAAGTAACCCATTTAAGAAAGATTGATATATTGAATGATTCAGTAAATATTACTTACTACTAAAGCTTTTTCCCAATCTTTAATGTATATTAAATATTTTTACTGGAATCTGTTTAAAAATTTTGCGCACGTCAACTATGCTTTTTGCTAATCTAATCTACTGTATCATTTTTTCTATAAAGTGTCAAGAAATAGTAATTATGCGCCAAGGTAGAAAAGTGAGATATTATTGTCGAGGTCCATTAAAGACCGAGAAGCGAAGCTTCGAGGTCTTTGATGGACCCGAGACATTAATACACTTTTCTACCGTGGCTCATATAGCATTTTTTTCACTACTTCACTACTTCACTACTGGCATTTTATTTTTTTTTAAATTTCAGTTTGTCGACTCCCGTTTCACATGACATGACAGCTGTGCACAAGTTAACCTCACATTCTATTAATTGGATTGAGATTTAGTTATAATCAAGTACTACCTTGGTTAATAATGAACAACTTCACTACCTCAACAAAAGTCAATAAAGTGAGGTTTAGAGGCTAGTAGTGAAAAATAAAAATTGCGAAATTAGTTAAAATATCTCGACTAATTTTTCCAATCTTCGACGCACCTGATTACATGTTGTTTTTTCTCGCATTTCCAGTTAACCGTATTATAAATAGATAAATACCCGCTCAAATGTCAAAAAATTATTCAGTCATTTGTTACCGGTATCAAACATAAAGAGAAATTAAAGAAAAAATATTTTTAAACATCTGACGAACTCGGTAAATATACATACGTACATTTAAATGATTACCGGAAGTCGTCACTAAAACGTAACAATTGAGTCCGTTTGAAACAAAAGAAGATCTATTTCCAGTATAATATATATAGGGGCGCTAATTTAATGATGTATTCGGTTTGTTTCGAGGATGTACTCTTAGATTTTTGTTCTAACAAATAAATCACATCCGCATCGTTTAATTTTATAAGTGCGTGTGGAATAGTAAAAAAGAAATGTTTCAAAAAGTCTGAGTTTTATAAAAATTTATAGAAGTTACTTTAGGATACATTATATATAGTATACGTTTAAAAAAAAACACAACCACCTTTTAAATCATCAAAATTACTCTTAGAAAATAAAAGCGAAATTTTGATCAAACTGCTGGTTGAAGTTACTTATGAACTACTCGACAAGTGTACAGGATGAACTTTTCCAAGCTACTTGATTTCGGTTATAGATCTAAATTTTAGCTGCAAACCCTGAAAAAATACGAAGCATTCAAGGACTAAATGGTAGATATATTTAAAAAGTGCCCAGATACAGAGTATTACTAACTTTATGGGGTGCTTTTTAATGAATTTTTATAATAAATGAATTAGCGGAGTTGACCGAGGAGATCGACTTTCCCGTTGTCTAAACAGACCTTTGAAAAAGGAATCACTAGAACAAAAAATTGAGCATAGAGCTCATCAAGCTAAAAGAACGAATATTAAAGTACCTATATTGTTTAGTTTTTGTCGACAACCTCACAAGACACTGTAATGGTTCAAAAACAAATTGAGCTACTGAAAGAGATTTAACAAGGATAGGGCTTCACACTTGAGCGAGATTTTTCTCGTCTCGTTCTCGTCTCGAAAAAGCGAGACGAGACGAGACTAGGGCTTCACACGAGAGTGAGATTTTTCTCTTCTCATCTCGTTCTCGTCTCGAAAAAGCGAGACGAGACGAGACATTTTTGAAAATATTATGGGCGATACTAAGACCACATACAGCGCAACCCGAGAGTCTCGTAAAATTTTTTTATGAAGTTTTTATTAGAAAAAAGGTCTACATAGACAACAATAATTTTACAATATATAAAATCTGGTGACGATCTGTAAAATATTTTATTGTAAATTTAAAGTGGTCAGTCTTTATTTTCTTCTATGTGGAATAAAATGATAAAACAGGTCGGTTTTACCAAAATTAAATCTACACGTCCTGTATCGCCTCAAATACAATAGGGTCGTAAAATTCAGCAGAATGGTTAAGGTTTCGTTAATATGATAAGCCTTTAAATTAAATATTTCAGAAGCTCTTGAGATAAATAAAAAAAATTCTGATAATCTTCTTAACGACCAAATAGGTATCAACCATTCTCCCTTATTAAACTTATTTACCTAGAAGATAGGTCAGGAGTAATTGTTGTGAATGAATTTCCAGGTCAACTTATCAGTAATTTTGTTAATATTCGTTGAATTCCGTATTTAGGCATTTTTTGTACTTTATTTCCATGTAAACGTTTTGTAATACTTTGTCAATATTCTAAAAATTCCGTATTAATGCACTGTATAAATTAAAAAAATTTCATTATACCTTCACTCGTTTGCTTCGATTTTTGGACTTCAGTTTCATTAAAATGTCATCAAGTGTGACTGTTATAAATATAGTTTTAAAAAATTATCTATGGATATTATTATCAATATTTAGAATTAAGCGAGACGAGACGAGACAACCGGTAACAAGACGAGACCGAGACTTGAACGAGACGAGACAACCGGTAACGAGACGAGACCGAGACATGAACGAGACTCAATTTCTTCGGAATTGACGAGATCGAGGCGAGATTTTTGATACGCTCGCCCACTCTCGTCTCGTGTGAAGCCCTAAACAAGGAGTTTCTACAGATTTCATTTGAAAAGACAGAGTATATGACCAGTCTTACATTAGTTCCAAACGCTCACAGATCTTGTTCTATCCGAACATTAGCTTGTCTGCTAATCTGTCCAGCTGTTCGGGAAAAGTTCTGTGAGAGCCCGATCGCAGGGCCAACTACTCGGACCAATTTTGAATATAAACCACTCGGGGTGGTTCACTCAATAAAACCGAAAAAATCTCTTCAAAATCGGTTGTTTTGGAAAGAGTTGCATTACATAAACTCTAAATTTAAGGCTGTCCTTGAAAATCCAGAAATAGCGTTTGTTGACAGGAGGGAGCGTTCGATCATATCTCCTTTAGCTCCATAATAGCCGCTGTTGCAAGACGTTATATCGGAACAAACAACAACAAGCTATGAAAACGGTAGAGAAATGGTGTAGGTATGAATACCTACAGATGAATCCTTCAATAACTACGCACATTCTCTTTAATGGGAAAAAGGAAACTTGAGAGACTAAATTTCCAAGATTCTTCAACATGCGTGACTAAGCCAGGTCAAATATCTGGGAATAATTCTTGATGCTAAACTAACCTGGAATTCACACCTGGTGTATAAAACAAACAAAGGGGAAATAGCTCCAATAACTGCCAAACTAAATCCACGGATAGTACACTGGTTGTACAAAACTGTGATAAGACCTATGGTGCTATAGTCTGGTGGCTCAAAAGAAAGCTAAACTGGAGTTATTGCCTGTCTGTGAACAACGGATGCGATGAATAGCAGCCTGGCAACGATCTTCCGCGTCTTGATCTGCATGCTGAGGCGGAAGCAATAATGGCTGCATATATGCTAGAAATGCAATGGGAACTGGCATGAAGGAGCCAGCACCCGCAATCATTCCAGAAAAACAGATGCTATCACAAACTTGCTTTTTGAAGTGAGAAGTAATAACATGTTATCCATAATTTATGACAACCAAGCATGCAATATCCAGCTAATGGGTTGGAAAAATGTAGTCTGGATGAAACGTTGGTGAGGGACAATAACGGATCTAAAACTGATAGAGGTACATGATCTGGAGTCTACGGTGCTCAACACAGGTGCAATGTTTACGCATCTTTGAGGAAGTGTGCATCCGTATTCCATGCCAAAATCTTCGCTATCGACAAATGTTTGTAAATTAACATCGAAAGGGGGTATAGAGATCCCTATACTCTCCGATAGTGAGGCAGCTCTGGAATTCTTAACAAGCCCCCAGATTCAGACTGATCTGGGACTGCCTTCAAATCTCTTAGCCTTGGCAATCCTCAATAGGGTGACAGTTAAGCGAGTCCCGGGGCACAAAGGTATTGTGACACCGATTACCCATAATCTACTACAAATGATATAGTACAGTCTCCGAATACCTCCGACTCTTCTGAAATACCGCAACAACCTACAAATTTTAAAACTGAGGTCCCGGTAATAGAAATGAAAAAAATCTAATAGAGAACGACGTATGCCAAGTCATTTACAAGATTTCGTCATTAATGCAATGGGGGGGGGGGGGTTAAATATAGAATATTTTTTTTAGCTAGTTATTTACAACTTAGTATTTTTTACGGTTCTTAGGATTAAGATTAGTTTTAATATTTATCGGGAATGTTTTTCACTTGACATAATAATTTTCTACATGGTCATTAATTATCCTGAATTATGTCGAATAAAGTTCATGTATTGAGGTTTTAGATATTTCTGTTCAGAGCGTCCTCCAAGAAGGATCTAGTAAAAATACTGTTAAGCCAGATAAGGACCACTAGTCGCTTCACATAAAAGGAACAACCAAGAGCACAAAAATCCTAAAGGCTAAGGTGCTTCTGAACGTATTTTCATATATAATACCACGAGAGTGAAAATTTTGTCGGCAAAATTTTTCGATTGTCATGAAAGTTTGTTGCTTGGCAATTTTGCGAATGACATTTTTAACAAAACCACGAGCCGTCAGGCGAGTGGTTTTGGATTAAATGTCATGAGCAAAATTACCTAAAAGCAACAAACTTGAATACGACAAGAGAAAAATTTTACCTTACAAAATTTTTAATTGAGAGGTATTCGACATGACTATTTCACGAGAGAAAAACTAAAAAATCATATGTTTAAACGTTTTATTTATTGCAAACTTCAATTATACAAAGCCAAAAAAATAATAACATTATGAAAAAAAAATTACTTATTTATGTAAAAAGTACAATTATTATAATTGTACGTTATAGCATTATTTTGGGGATTGTTTTGCATCATAATCTTCAAGAATTTTTGCTATAACTTGTTCAGAAGTATCCTTTTTAACGTATAATTACGTGCGTCCAGAAACATTCTAAACTGTTCCCACGCAGACTTTTTTGTCTTCATTGTATTTCGAGGTATACTTTTGCTTAATTGTACTCTCTATTTCATTTATTGAATTATTTCCAAATCTTGTATTATTCATGTTAATAATACTTATTTAAATTTTTGAAACAGTTTTAATAATTTTTAGACAGTTAAATAAATAAATAAACAACTTAGTTTCCTTAGAAACCACTAACAAAGATTTTATATTGAATTTTATCACAGAGTGATAGAATTTTATACACATAGATTTGATATATTAAACGTCAAAAAATTGCCGCGACAAGACAAAAAATTGCCAGTTCAAAACCTTCAAATTTTGTCAGTTATCAATTTACTCTAGTGAAATAGTCATTGAAACGATTAAACGTATAATTGTCAAATTTTACGCCACTGATAGATGATTAATGTCAAATAGAACGGTAGTGGGCAATGAAAAAATGTGTCAAAAAATACCTTTCTCCACGATCATCACAGAATTTGCCAATTTTGAAATCAAATTTGATTACAGAATGCTGGAATTCTCTCTCTTGAGATTGAAGAAATATTCTGCAATACCTCTGCCCCCATGCAATTTAAATGTATTTACATTCTCTCTCTTGTGATAGAATAATATTCTCAGACTGGTTCGCAATAATAACATTAGCCTTGACGCAGTTGTTTGTCATTGTAGTGTCAAAACTTGAATAAGTGTCAAAATTATTACTGTCACATTGAGTGTTTACCTAATAATTATAATTGTGATTGAGTTCTGTAATTTAAATTATCTTTTGTTCATTTCCATTGAAAATCTCTGATCGTGGAGAAAGTATGGTCTGCTACTCGGTTAGAATGAAAATTCGTGATGCTCGTGGTTCCTCACGCTCGCCTCCGGCTCGCGCTCGGAAATTTCCACTCTCATCGAATTTTCATTCTAACCTTGTTACAGAATATACTATACAGTGACAGAGTTGATTTGTTATTTTTAGTTCATAACAAAACAGTGTTACAATGGTATTATTGCTTCCTTTTCTCAAAAATACTGAATAAGTACTTGATTACTAAGAAAATACGAGAAACAATTGTCAAAATTGTAATTTTTGAATATAGTTACTATGGTAATAACAAATAGTTTCCTTATAACAAGTGCTCAAAATGTAGGCCACCTGTTTCTTGGAAGCTTTGAATAGAATTGCCTGCCTTTCAAAATAAATGGCAGCTTTTAAATCATTTATGTTTGTAGGTTCTTTAGGTAGTCACATATCTAAGAAATTTTTTGATTGGCAATTTTCTCTAGAAACGTTTTACAAAACTCTAATCTTTGATAAAAATTATTTTCAGCTAATTTTTGGTGGTTTTAATTTTGTATGGATGGAACTGATTTTTATTTAAAATTGTTTGCACTGACTTCATGCTAATACCATGATTTTTTGCAAATTAGTAAATACTTACTAAGATTTTGTTGATCATCTAGGTGGATCTAAAGTATTATCTTCATTAATAGCAGTTTTTGATCTGTCGGACCTTGGCGCTACCGGTTCAATTTAATGTATTCCTTATTCTGGAAACTGTAGATCTCCCTCTATGGGGATGTTAAGGATGCAAATCATTAAACAAAGGAATTAGTTTTTCATATATATTCGTTTTTTATCACCATATCCATCATTAGTATCTGGATTCTTTATTTTTGTAAAAGTACGCCTTTCTTAATTTACTGTTCAATAATACAACTTAAACACTCTTGCTATCAAATAATAGAACGGAATCAACTATTTTCAAGATTTATATTTTTATCACATATTTTCATTGCTTACTACTGTTTTGTTATACATTAACCGTATATCTGTGGCGTAGAGTCAGCCGCCCCGGCAGTCGAGAATTCATGTTTGACACGTGGGGATGTGCTTTGAGAGTGTGGTATCCAAAAATCGAAAATAGAGTTAAGTGATCCAAAAATATTTAATTTTCCAAATGCCCGTATCCTTTCGTAAATATTAGTTAATAATTTTCGAGTTCGTGTGGTAATAACTACATGGTTTGGTCTGGATTTTGGTAGTCTTCGCTGAAACATAACCTTTAAGCAAAATGGCGGGAGCAAATATTATTGTATTATTGTCATTTGGGGCGAATAGGTGAGGTGATAAGAACCGGTCCTTGAAATTTTTTGTTGATGTATCCGTCATTAACAATTTATTAATTTATTGTTTATTTACAGATGGTTAGAACGTACAAAAAAAACTCGAAGCGGCGCCGTGGACTTCTCAAGATATGGAGGCAGCTCTGCAATGCAAATTCTTTATCAATTAGAACAGCTGGGCGTCGACCCAGCTCTCTAGTGGAACGCTTCTGATGCGATAACTACAGTCAAGGAAAGTCGAGCGTGGTTACTACTTGGATGGGTGACCACTGGGGAAACACCGTCTTAGAGCCCGTACAGCCTGCAGCGAAACACTTTAGACTACTAGGGTGAGTAGCATATCACAGCTCGCATGCATTATACCAATGAGCACGAGGTATAATGTAGATATGCCGTCTTTCGGATGAGACGTAAAACCGAGGTCCCGAGTCCATGGATGTTGGGCTCGATAAAGATCCCTATACCACTGGTTGGAACACTAGTGGATTCGGCAGAATTTCCGGTTAGGGATAGAGTGCTCCCGGCGTCGGTGATTAGCCTGAGTTGCAGAAATAGACTGACTTTAAATAACCGAAAAAAAAGAACAGCAAGCCAACAGTTTAATATCCTGAAAACTTGCTTACTTCGCCGAATTCACAATGTTGTCACTCACATGGGACCAAGAAATGATACCTACAAACAAGATTTTACTGCTGAACAGGAAAAACAGATGGTTGATCACATACTCGACTTGGAAACCCGATTTTATGGAATAACAACAATGGACTGCCGGAAATTAGCTTTTGATTTAGCAGAAGTATTAAAACTGAAGCATACTTTTACCAAAGAAAGCTAAACTAGCTGGTATCGACTGGTTAGCGGGATCCAGGAAAAGAAATCCCTAAATCTCCATTCGTGCTCCTGAGGCTACAAGTATGGCTAGGGCAGTAGGATTCAATAGGCCTCAAGTGGAAAGATTCCACAATTTATTAGAATCTTGTTTGAAAAAATACGGATTTCAGGCAGACCAGATTTTTAATATCGATGAGTGTGGTGTAAATACTGTCCCTGTTCCAAGAAATATTTTGGCGAAGAAAGGAAAAAAGCAGATTGGTCGCATTGTTAGTGCCGAAATAGGCTTCAACATTACCGCTGTATGTGGAATATCTGCTTCGGGATATTATTTACCCCCCTTTCTCCTTTTCCCAAGGCAAAGAATGAATACATTGTTGATGCGAGGTTATCCTGCAGGGTCAGTTGGTTATGCTAATACTTCAGGGTGGATGGACAAAGAGCGGAGGAACTGACAAGAACGCCATTCAAATAGGAATTGGAAGCTAGTTTCACTAAAAAGGAGTCACAAAAGAAGAAAGTTAAGCTTGTCAAGCGACAACTAGTGGACAGCGATTCAAAACAAAATCAGAGAAAGGAACAGAAACAAAAACAACTAATAATAAACCGAAGGAAACTCAACGATTCATCAGAAAGTGAGGTTGATAATCAAGATAATACCGAATGCCTGTATTGCCACAGTAAATTCACGGAATCCAAATCTGGAGAAGGGTGGATACAATGTGTGCTATGCAAGGAGTGGGTTCCCGAAGCATGCGCTGGTTTAGAAGAGGATGAAGAATGTTTTCAATGTATTATTTGCACAGACTGATAATTATTTTTGTTAATAGTAACAAAACAAATATTATAAATAAATGTGTTTTGGAATATAATCATTTGGCTTGTTTAACTAGACCTCCAAACAGTGGGGCGACAGGGACATGAGCTGCTATGTGAGCTTCATAAACAAACTTCAAAAGAAATATGGGCTATATTGTCTTAGGGGAACCTCTGTGCCCCTCCTCCCCACGAATAATAATAATAATAAATAGACTAGCTATGAAGAATTTCTCTTTCGATTTTTTTCTTTTTTTTTTTCAAATTGCTATAAAAGCGAAATTTGTTTTTTAGAAATCTGCTAAGGGTAATAAAATAGATCGAAGACAAAATATAAATAAGGTTACAGAATTATAAATTGCGAAACTACAGAAAAAGTATTGAAATTACTACCCAGCATATTCGAGATGAAAAAAAGTAGGTACAACGTACACAAAAATATAAATGTATAATTAATGCAAATCTCTTTTAAAAAGTCTCGTAACTAAAAGGTAAGCCTTCTTTCAATTTCTTAAATGCTTGTAATTCTCGTTCTGACTGATTACCATTAAAACCCAATATTCCAACTAATATAGATTTACAGAGCAGATAAAAAGTACCACGTTCAGATATTATTAATTATCGAGAAGAGCAAATTTATGCTTCTTTGTTGGACTCTAAAGAATGACGATGATATGCAACGTTGCCGGTTCTCAACGGATAATGTGTTATTTTATACACTCATCGAAAAAAAAAACAGCAACACTGAGAAAATGAGAATTTAATTAGACGAATTTTAAAGCGGAACACGTATAACACAATCGATGATGATTTTTCTGTCAGGAATAATTGCTGAACACTGAAATATTACGGTAAACTATTTATACTCTTTTAAGAATACAGAAAATGTGGACAATATAATTTTTTTATAAAATACTTGCAAGCAAAGATATTTTTATCTAATAATTTTCTGATTTAGCAAACTTGAGGTGGACTTGTTCTTAGCTCGCCATGTTTCCCAAGTTGATGGAGATTCGTTATTCTTACTTGTTCCACAAACAGCGCCAAGAAATGGTCAACTTAATTTGCAAAATTCGAGCATTAGAAGAGTGAATATGATTGGTGTTGTGGATAAATCACTTACCCGGCAGTTGGAAGCACCAAGAGATGTCCGTATCTGATGCTGTTGCGCATCAATATAACAGTAGCTTATTTGATTTTACCGCCTCTCTTGACTGTAGTATATAGTACAGTAGTGCGAGCCTCGAGTTTGACACTATTGGCTTAAAACACGTGGCGCTTACTCCAGTTTTTTATCAGCGAAGCTGCAATCACGAATAACAAGAAATAAAATATGGTTAATTGACTGCAACGCCAAAAACGACAAATAACACGACAATAACGATTTATAAACGGATGACATGAGAATATGGGGAATGTCGAACAACGCATAACGTACAAAAAGTTCAGAAATCTAGCCTTTTATTCTTCCTCAAACTTTAGTTGCTGCAATATGTGCTTCGAAAAATATCAAATCATTAGGTTAACACCGAAGGAAATTCATGTAGACATGGTAAATGTGTTGAATTAAGCATATCCTTGAGAAAGAATAATTTATAAGTGGGCTGGTTTTGTTTGAAGATGGTCGTGTCAGCGTTTTAAGAGGATCTACGCTGTTCTTGGAGACAACAGCCACACCAGAAATCATTGAAAATATTCATAATATGATTAGTGAAGATCAAATTTTAAGCATAAAATGTCGATGATTTAGTCATCATGGCAGAGAGGAAATACTATACCACAAACAGAGTTAGCATGCATGAGGCTCCAGACAACATAGTCGGAGGAACTAATTAGTAGTCCCAATAAGACGACCGTAATGGCATTTAACCGTAGGAAAAAGTGTATCTTGATTGACTCAAAAGTTACCTGGAACCAACAGATGGAAAATGTAATAAGGATAGCGACGACCACAATAATAGTGGGCATATGGTTCTTCGGTAGCAAAGTAAAAACACGGAAATCCTGAGAAATACTCATACAGCAGCACTCGAAGACCTACCTTCTTTACACATTACAACACTGGTGATTGATTGATTATTTCAGTATATCCAAATAAAAGAATAAAGATTTGAATTAAAATGTAAATCGTTTTAAAATTCTGGAGTTTTAGTTGCCCACCCGGTAAGGGTTTTGCTTGTTAAATTAGGTTTTATTACTCTCTGTCTATTTCAAACAGACTGTATACTTTTTTGCATCGGAACTCACTTAGGTGATCGTTAACTCACTTAGGTGATCGTTAACTCACTGTGGTTGGCAGGGTTTTGTAGGCAGTCACAGTCCAGAATGGATCTGATTTGAGGCTATGCTAAAGCTTTGAAATAAAGGAAGAGTTAAGTTGAGTTGTCAACTACAGACAGAAAGGAATGGATTGACAAAGAACTCAGTACCATTAGACAGGAATAGACATGGTCCACCGATGGGTGAGTCAGGCGGTACTCAAAGAAATCTCGAGCTAGAAAGTGATGACTAGACTAGTATGGGATTGCATCAAAGAACTGAAAACGTAAGACGTAACCCTAACGGAATAACGTCAAGTTGACCTGGATACCACACCACCAGAGAATCGAGGGAAATGAAAAAGCTAAGAAACTTGCAAGAATGGGGTAAAAGGATACACAGCCTGAACCAGGACAGATGCTTGGTATACCAAAAATTGTAGTACGAGGATCTGTAGAGAACTGGATCAGGTGGCGACATAAAAATTACTGGGTAAAGATCCCAAAACAAGTACATGAAAAACTTATAAACAACCATGCCAGAAACGTGCAGCGGAACTGCTAACACTGTGGAGGAATCAGCAAAGAATTATAACAGGTTTCATAACTGGGCATGTATTAGTAAATGAATACCTGCACAAATTAAACATGTACAACTGAGATATTATATGCAGAAAGTTACTGTTTGTCCAACTGCAAAATGATTGAGAGCCATATAGCAAACATCCAGTTAAGAACTTGTCAAACCTGATCCAGGGTCAAAGATGCTATGAAAGAGCATGGCTACAACGAAAATTTTGTTGGACTCCAGAAACAAAAATGAAATTGCCAATACCGTAGGCATCTCACATGAATGAGTATTCCATCTTTTTCATGAGGAATAATAGCTTCGTTCCAACTGGCGTTAGAACCGTTTTTGGTATAATTCGCGCAAGTGCTGTAATTCTTTCACGTTCCAACTGATTAAAGTATCGTTTTTGGGACTGCTTGGGACGGTATACAAACTGTACCTTTTGGAAGAAGTGATAAAGTTGATGTATCCATCCCAAATTCGAGTTTGCGCACTATACATTACTCGAAACGATTCCATAGTACGGTTCATAAATGCCAGTTGGAACAAACCTAATGTATAAAATGTTCTTTGCAAAACTATTGCCGCATTCATTAACAAAGATACGGAAACACCTCTTAGCAAAGTGAGCACCTGCTCACAAGAGTGTTTTGACCATGGCTGAACTGAAGTAATTCACCGAATTTGACATCCAACGACTAGTATGTTCTCAAGAGTAGTAATAACAATTTTAACGTATTTGAATTTTTTTTTTAGAAAATCAATTAACTTCGTGTCGGCAACCCCGCCAAACTTAGTATTTTCTACAAAGCTGCACTCTTCTTTTCTTTTCACTATTAACCTAAACTGGTTTTTTCTTCAGAATTTTAAACATATATCAAAATTTCAAATAGAAGAATTATTAAAGAAATATTGGGCAGACTGTATAATTACTAGTCTGGTTGTGTCAGATATGATATATGAGCGGACGAAAAAGAGTAAAAATAAAACTTGTAAAATATATACGAGGTTGATTCAGTAAATAGAATTGATTATTAAGATTTTCCAATAATAATTAATTTTTTTAGTAAAAATAATGTTAATATTTGACATGTAACAAAAGTGATAATGACAAAAACAAACTTTGGGTAAGTAATAAACTTTATTTTCAGGATTAAACTTTATTTTCAGGATTAAAATTTATTTTCAATTGGAAAGCATGATGCAGAATCATTACGTCTAATTATCTGCCTTTGGAGGTAGCAAAGAGACTGAAGCCACCCAAAAAAACCAATCTCAGCCCCTTCAAAAATTAAATTTCCTGTTTGGAATCCTGTTTTTTGATTGCATTGGAAGTAAATGGAGTGCACAAAGGAAGATACATTGGATTAGATGTTATTGAGGTGGCTACAGACCCTTTCTGATCTGTTGTGGTCCTCTTTATCTGGATTACTTTACCCAGTTCGACTCTCTTAATGTAGTCCACCAGTTTTGGGAATAAATCTTTCATATAGTTTTTGCCAGCACATTTGTCATAATTAACACAATCTGCACATGGCTTTGTCTGGCAATCCCATTAGTTTTCAGTGCCTATTGAGCTTGTAGCGCTCAGTTAGCAGACTTACCACAGTTTGGATATCATTCCCGACTTTACTCGTTGAGTCTGCAGTCAACTTTGGTGAATGTTCTAGTATGCTTTTTGTCCTGGTGAATTAGATTTGTGAGCTACCCAATTTTCAATGGCATCAACGAGCCTGGCCATTTTCTCTTCTTTTTCGTGACCTGGAATTCAGCCTTGCTACGGTCTACCAGTACATTCAGAGCACTTACACAATCCCATACTAGCTTAGAAGTGATATCTATGAAATTAAGTGCTTTCAGCGCTGCCTGGCTATCTGTGAAGATGATAATTGAACGGTTTGTTCTCTCCTGCCTATTAATTTCTACTGCACAGTGGTGGATTGCCGTAATTTCCTTTTGTGACATTCTCGATAGGATTACTTTTGTTTTATCCCTACCACCCCTCCACCTACGTCCTTTGACGTTTTTGAGCCGTCCGAATATCAGGCTGCTTTCACTTGTATGGGTACACTTTTCTACCAGTCTGCCCTTCCAGATATGTTTGAGAAGATGTGAAGGGTAGCTAGAATATCCTACCAAAAGATACTGTAAGGACCCAATCTAAAGACGAAGTATTCTACAGTTGATAAAAAAATATATTGGAACCAGGCACCATATTACCAATGAAACAAAACAAAATAGATTTGGGTACGCAGCGCATCCGGTCAAAATATGGCAGTCGCTGTAATAATTCACTTGAAGGACGAATGATTCTACAGTTTTCAAAAAATATATTGCAGTTTGTGCGCCACATTCAAAGGGAGAAGAAATAATAAATTATGGATAAGCAGAGAATTGACCAAAAGACGGCAAACGCCGTAAGGAACCAGTTAAAGACGAAGGATTCTCCATAAAAAATTGTATTACATGTAATGTAATCATAGATAAAATTCAGAGAAATATTGAATATATCGAAACATTTTTAAAGGCTCCTGGTACAAACGAAACGGAGACGAAACCAGTGCGTAGGCTGCTTTTGGTATTTTATTTATATAGAAACTGTGTTTCATGTGATATTTATTAGCTCGGTTCCCTTGTATACAAAACCATTATAATGAACTTTAATATTAATACCAGCCTTTTCTTGGGAACTTTTTATCCATCTCAATTTATTAATTACATGGTGATAGTAATGGTTTATTTAAATTACCATTAGTTATTTTTTAAAAAGGGTTGTTAAAGAAATTTACAGTGTGGATATGCAAACAAAGTTTTAAAATTGACTAATTTTTGTATAAATTCAAGTAAGGCATTTTTCGATAAGGTGAGATATTGGTGTAAATGAAAACGAAGGAAATAATTCATTATATTTATAACGCAACACGCCACCATTTATTAATGGATAAATGTATATCCGATAGCAGTAATATCAGTACGCGTATAATGAAAATAAAGATGAAGAAAATAGTGGCAAACAAAACACGTGGCCGAAACGGAGAATTTCGTGATAAAATATTATTTTAGGCCTCTATTAGTAAGTCAAACTGCTGGAAATAAGTCTCAAGTATTTCACGTGTTCTTATTACGATTCGTTAACGGATACATAGGGGAAATCGGAATTCGAGAGAGAAGGGTATCACTTTTTTATTTAGAGAAGAGTTTTAGTTCAAGTGCATAGAAAGCGAAGTTATGTTTATTTCTAAATAAAGGAAGTTGGGAATTCTGGAAACGTTGGCTTCATACCGATACCGATACCACTACCTACACCAACACTTAATTAAGGGTATGTTTTCTAGATTGAATGTATAGAAAGCGAGGGTACGGCACTAATTATGAGGTATAGATTCAGCCTGGTAGAGGAATGCCAGAAAGAACTAAATAAGCTGGCAGACCGCACTAAAGTATGATCAGTGTGGGTGTCGGGACATAATGATTTTTCTGGAAATGAAAAAGCTGATGAACTCGCGAGAAGAAGTTCAGAGATATATGTTGGTCCAGAACCAGTCCTTGGGACCACAAAGAAAGATATAAATACAAAAATGAGTCATGGTAGTCTGGGTACCAGGCAGCGTTGCCATACATCCCGATTTTGGCGAGACGGCCCGATTTTTAAATCAAAATTAAATGTCCCGCTTTTCGAGGATAACTCGACACAAAAGACACCACTGCCACCACCGCACAGAAATAGCACCAGCTCTTTCAACAGTTTCCAAAAACAGATACCAGGAATATGTTTAAACTAGTGTCTTTCATATTAAGTATCCCAACTGCTTTCCTGAAACGCGTTTTTCCTAGATGAATTTAAAATGGTCGGATGCCAGAAATAAATGGTAAATATTTAAAAACTTCTGATTATATACGTTTTTTTACCATGTCCCGCTTTCGACGAAAGAGTCCCGCTTTTTTCATTCAAAAAGTTCCAAAATCCCGACTTGGAAAAAAATCTGGCAACGCTGGTACCAGGGCATGAAGGTCAAAAGGGCAACGAATTGGTGGATGAAATGGCCAGACAAGGCTCATCATTGCCATTCATTAGACCGGAACCCTTCTGCGGTCGATAATAAATATGACTACAAGAAAGTGGGTGACACATAAATATCCAGAGTGGTGGGTAATCTCACCAGGACAAAGATAGGAAAACTGCCGTAGTAGGTACGTTAACAGGGCACTGTAAGCTTAACAGGCACACAAAGCTAATGGGGTTGACGAAGCCATGTGCAGGTGCTGTCACCTAGAGGAGGAAACTGTAGAGCACATCCTATGCCAGTGCGACTACCTGCCGAATGTGCGGTTTCTTGTACTAGGTACCGGCAAGAAATTACATGAAAGATTCAGTCTCGAAGATGATTGGCTATTTAAAATGAGTCGGGCTGGAGAATGTAGGTAATCTAGATTCAGAGGACGACAATCCACCTCATCAAACCTAATCTAATCTAACGGGTTATGCCCCGGTAAAAGACAATGGGGCTGTGTAACGGGGATCTCCGCTGCAAACTTTGTGGCATGGATAACGAGACCGAGGCCCTTATCTTATCTGACTGTGAGACAAACAATTTTCGAAGAGGCCAATGTGCCACCGAAAAAATATGGCACACAACCAATGGACCTATATCGTCTACTCGACAGTAAGGAGATAACTGGGTGAGTGGACTAAATGTGGAAGCATAGTATAATAAACCATCAGCCTGCAGTGCTCCCGTCATGAGAACGGCTCCTAAAAAGAAAAAAATATTTAAATGCATGATAAAATTTAAATGCATAGAAAGACGCAGAAAAAATAAACCAGCCTTATTTACATTTTGGTTATCCCCAACATATCCTCCATGATGCCAAGTCTCGTATAACAAAAATAGAAATGAATTATTATTCCTTATATTCTAGCAGTATTTTAAGTTTAAAGGGTAAGAAAAAGTGCAAAGCATTATAAACTGGTATGTCAACATTCTATCCATGTGAAATAGTAAAATGGTTTATACACTTTTAATTTGGCAACGTCGAACTACTATTGCCACATTGATGAGATCTGTCTTTTAGGATTTAAATTTATATTGTGCTTTTATCTGCATTTTTTACTTTAAATTCCTTATAAGACATTTATGATGGTGAGGATGATGGTGAGGTGAGATGAATCGGCCATTTGACAAGTTCTATTAACGTGCGGTTCGATTTCTCGATATTGTAATAATTATTTGTAATACTAATACTGGAGTAAAATTAGATTTTTATCTTGAAACTGGTTCAACCAACTTGGATTTTAATGATTGACGGCTTAATTTCGCAAATTGAATATAATAAAACTGTTAAAGATTAAAAATTGCTGCTTTTCATCTAAATATCTATAATAAATAATTTTAAATATCTTTTTGATTACAACATTGCACGGGAGAAAATTCAGTCAAAGTTCGATGTAATTCAATTTTAGAACTCTAAAAATGGTGTCCCACGACGTTTTGACAGTCCGATATCTCGAAAACTGTTCACATGGCAAGTATGAAATTGGGCAGCCTTAAACAGTTGAAACTGATACTTATATTTATTATAAAATTACTTCCGCTTTTCCTTTCATTTCCGGTCACGTGACCCCAACAAATTCAAGGAGTAAAGAAAGCGAGAGTATGTTATTGAGTTCTAGGTAAAGTGTATAGAATGCCAGGGTATGTTGGGTCCAAGCTTAAAAGTATTGAAAGTGGGGGTATGTTATATGTTGAGTTCAAGATAAAGTGTATAGAAAATGACGGTAAGTTCAAATATAGAAGTTTCTATAGAGGTAGAAAGCTGATATTTGATAGAATTTGGTTAGTTCGATACGTTTCTACATATTTCCGATACCAACTATTTTAGGAAGTTTCCAACAATGTTTTAATACACTTACACACTTTCTATTGCTTTTTGTATTTTTAAAAGCTTTCAGGAGATATTTACACCCTTTTATTGTAGGTTGCTAAATACCTTTTTACACATTTTCAATAGCCTTTATCATTTTTAATCATGCGAAAGAATGGAAAATATTATAAATATAGAATGAGTAACTATTTTTTGGCATATTTTAGTAAAAGAAGAGATTTATTAAGTGGTAGGACTGTTGTACGATATAGTGGTGCTCGCATCGCCCCTACGAATATGTCAACGATCTTAAAACGTTAAATCCTATCTAGAAGATACTGCCTTTGGAATAAGTCAATTTCTTGAAGGATGGAAAAACGACGTTTCAAAATAAACAGCAAGTCAATGTGAATGAGAAGTAAATAAACAAATCTAAATGCCTGTAACTTTTAATTTTATGGAAATAGCGTCATAAAACGTGCTAGATTTATTATAAATAGGCGTTAAAAGATTTATATACTGGGTGCCCTTCTTTTATGTATATTTATGTTGTGGAAATTAAATTTATAGCGATAATAGTGGGAATTTGCAAAAAAAAAAATTTTTAGTACCGTTTTGTTTTAGAACGCTCTAAGCTTTTTAACTCATTTGAAAGGGTAATAAGGGTATTTTTTAAATATGTTTAATTATCTTACAGGCATGTTCTATCAAAAGGTGAAAAAAAAATTTATTAATAGATAGAGCGAATTATATCGGAAAAAAAATTAAGTCAAGATTAGGTTAGGTTATTAGATTTTTAAGTAGTTCCTAAGTTTCAGATATTTATATTGCTCAGTAGATAATTTTTTGTTTCGTTTTGTTCAGTCTGCATAAACAGTATTAATCCCTTATGGCATTTGAATTACTGGATGTTCATTTGGTGTAACCGGAAACGCAAAATAAAAATAGAATAAATCGAGTTTTGGAACAGTAAAGATGGAACAGTTTTATTATGGATGTAAGGAGGGAAAAACTTGACTTGAGGAGAATGAGTGATTTGTAAAGATTGATATATTTAATTAGAATTTAACTTTTAATTACTTACTGTGTACTTACATTATATTGTTTATAATATAGATAATAAAACAAATCTAAATGTTGAAAATAACTATTTACAAGACACTGGACGTGATGCCTGGATTTAATTGAACAGTCCAAGTGGACATGGTCCAAGTAGGTTGAACAACCGAGATGACGTACCTGGAATTAGATAGAAAAACACTCTGAGTATTCAATTTGCCATAAATAATAATTAATTATTTAACTAACGATTAGTATAGTTGAAATCCCCAAAATTAAGGAAAGTATTAATAATATACAAGGTGCATCTTATGTGTTTGAACTGTGATTATGCATATCAGTACTAAAGTAAAGTTAAAACTTCACTTGATCAAAAATAAATGCCTATAGTCGATAGAGGTTTTTCAGAGCTCTTCTAGATATTTGATCGGGACCAGGGGCGGTGTTTTTGCCTCTTAGACAGGCGGTTTTGATCTCTTCGAGAGAGAAAGGTTTTAAAAGAGGGTTATTGGGATCTAGAGGGGTGATAGTATGGGGGCTTCTCGTAATATTCGAGGTAAGTAAGGTGGTTTCTCTGAGAAAATCGGGAAGAAAAAGTGGGTTTTCTGGAGAAATTAAAACGTTTTGAAGATGTGTTTTGAAAACCTCGGCTTTTTCTTCGGAAGTGTGCACTATTTGATTTTGTACTTTGAGACCTGATTCTACTCTCTTCCGTTGACCGGTGAGAGTTTTGAATCTGTTCCAGAACTCACTTCCTCGCCTATAGCCCAGGTCAGCCGTGAGACGTTTCCATTCCCGCTGTTTGTGGGCGTTCGTCTCAAATCTGACAAGGGCATTTAGGCGATTCCATTCGTTCTTGACGGCTGGATCTCTATAGTCGATAGTCGAAATTCTGTAAAGTGACGTCATCGGTTATCTACCGATTTAAAGTGAACTCCATGAGCGTATCATAGTTTAAGGGTGCGAATACTGAAATATCTGGAATTTCAATTTTTAACATTTGAAATAATAACTTATCACAAGTTGTTCATAAGTAAGTTAAAACAAAATAAAAAAATGTTTAAAAGTCAATTCCAACTTACTACTACTAAAACTAAAATTGAGGTAACATTTTCGTTATTTGCTAACCGGCATTATCATTACGTAAAAGAAAGTTGTTTGTCAAGACCAAAATAAATTACCGATAAGTATAGGTATGTTGCGAGGTCACTTGTAAAATGTCTGACTAACTGGAAGCGGTATCACTCCCTGACGACTCCTCAGAATCATCGCTTTCTCCTCCTATATCGATAATGAGTGGTTCCGTCATTACTTCTACACGTATGTCTAAATCCCAAAACTTTATTTCTTCTTTTAATACGTGTTGAATACATTTACGCCAACTCTCAGCAGTAACGGTATGCAGCGCCCCGTCAAACAGTTTCTCAACGTCAGCCATTTTGAATGTACTGTTTTTTCTCGCAACATAATTTTTCACTTGGGCCCAAACCAGCTCGATGGGGTTTAACTCACAGTGGTAGGGAGGAAGTCTAACAACTGAGACGTTGAAATCTTTCGCCATTTCATCGACAACGTACTTAATATAACTGCTTTTATGTTTCCGTACGAGAGATAATAATTCAACTTTTAGCATTGCCTCGTTGTGCGGAATGCTTTTACTCTCTAACCAATCAATTATAACCCTCTTGCGGCTAGCTGAAGTAGGTATTTGCTCCAGTCGACGAGAGTGGTATGAAGCATTATCCATAACTATCACTGAACCAGGAGTTACCTTTGTTAAAATTGATCTAAACCATGTTTCAAACCGGTTACCATCCATCTCTTCATGGTAATCGACAGTTTTTTTGGACTGAAAACTTAGTAATCCACCTTCTACAAATCCTTCCTCGCTGCCAATGTGAGTGATAATCAGTCGACGTCCTTTCCCAGAGGGAGCTTTTAAACCGGAAGAGAAACCCTCCATAAAGGCTTGTCGATTGCTTCGTATATTCATGTCTTGCCACACTTTTGACACAGTGTGGCCTTCATTTAACCATGTTTCGCCAAGATAATATATGTGCCGTCCTTCGTTACGAAACTGTCGTATCTGTTTTAAATAATTTCTCCTCCATCCCACAATGTCATTTCGTTCAATTAAGGCACTGTTTCTACTTCTTGTTTGGTAACGAAAATTCATTAATTTTGAAGTTCGTCTCAAAACTTTATCACTGATGTTTGGTAAAGTATCATCAGCTTCTATTACCTTGCTCAATTTAGCTACCGAGGGGATTTCATTCCTAAAATAAAAAGAATGTATTTCCCTACGTATAGCATTCCGTGTTTGGTCGTCCAAAACAATTTTCTTTCTTCCCCTACTTTCCGGTTTACAGTTTTCACCTCGTTCTCTTGTCAAAGATCCGTCCCGCGATTTCTTTAGAATATTGTATATAGTACTCTCAGAAACTTTAGTTAAATAACTGCACTTAATCACAGCGTCACTAACACCCAACTGTTTGTCCATGGCACGCAGTCCTTCGTACACATTTAATATGAGGACTTTTTCTTCCCGAATTAAATTGTTACGACGCCGTTTTTTATCGCCAACACCGCTACACTCCGCCATTATTGTCACTAAATATACCGATATAAATATTACAATAAATACCAATAATAACCGATTTATCACACAAAACCACAACACAAATACTGATGTTACGTTCATGAAGAGAATAAACACCTCACATAACTGTTTACTATCACTGTCTCATTCGCGTAGCTCGATCTATCTATCTCGTTCTCAAAGCCGGAACATTGAAGCGACTCTCCAACATTGTCAAATCGGCGAGTTTTTCACAACAAACTTTGCGTTCAAGAAATATACATAAACACTTTATTTCACATTTCAAGTAAACTAATTATTATTAGTCTGCTTGAAATTTGAAATAAATATATTAAATTGGTATTGACTTAATTACATTGCATCTTTTGTACCTGAAATATTGACACAATGGATTTGAAGAGTATTTATAAAATACAGCATTTCTCTCTAGAATACATATGGCAACTGCGCTTTAACCAAAGTGTTGATTAGATAGCTCTGACTCACTTTACAGAATTTCGACTATCGAGTATAATAGTAAATATTTAGGGTTATTAGGAAAGGTGCAAGGGGCGCAAACTCTCCCCAATGCATGTAAGGAATATGTGGCACAAACTCTCCACAAACAATATTATAACTACTGTAAGTGGCACAAACTCTCCACAGTACAGCAAAATAATATTACACTGCAAGTGGCACAAACTCTCCACAGTACAGCAAAATAATAATACACTGCAAGTGGCACAAACTCTCCACAGTACAGCAAAATAATAATACACTGCAATTGGCACAAACTCTCCACAGTACAGCAAAATAATAATACACTGCAAGTGGCACAAACTCTCCACAGTACAGCTAAATAAGGTTACACTGCAAGTGGCTCAAGCTCTCCACAATACAGGGGGGTGGAAGGAGATATAGGTGACGTGAGAAGTCACCCTGTATCAGGAATGGACAAACCGCAAGTAGCGCAAATTCTCCACAGTACAGTATAGGTATGTGAGTTAAACTGCAAGTGGCACAAACTCTCCACAGTACAGCTAAATAAGGTTACACTGCAAGTGGCTCAAGCTCTCCACAATACAGGGGGGTGGAAGGAGATATAGGTGACGTGAGAAGTCACCCTGTATCAGGAATGGACAAATCGCAAGTGGCGCAAACTCTCCACAGTACAGTATAGGTATGTGAGTTAAAATGCAAGTGGCACAAACTCTCCACAGTACAGCTAAATAAGGTTACACTGCAAGTGGCTCAAGCTCTCCACAATACAGGGGGGTGGAAGGAGATATAGGTGACGTGAGAAGTCACCCTGTATCAGGAATGGACAAACCGCAAGTGGCGCAAACTCTCCACAGTACAGTATAGGTATGTGGGTTAAACTGCAAGTTGCACAAACTCTCCACAGTACAGCTAAATAAGGTTACACTGCAAGTGGCTCAAGCTCTCCACAATACAGGAGGGTGGAAGGAGATATAGGTGACGTGAGAAGTCACCCTGTATCAGGAATGGACAAACCGCAAGTGGCGCAAACTCTCCACAGTACAGTATAGGTATGTGAGTTAAACTGCAAGTGGCACAAACTCTCCACAGTACAGTAGGATTGGATGAATAGGAAATGCAACAACAAATTAATGTTCTTAATAACGTTGAATATTAAAGAACTTTAAACAAAGTTATTATTAAAAATAATTAGCAAATATATATACTCTATGTGATAAAATATCTTTTAAATTCAAATATCAAATAACAGGCAAAACTGAATTACTCTGTGAGATAGACTCACCTATTTAACTCCTGATATGCACCACAATACACACTATATTTTATATATTTAAATTTATCTGGCTCAAGTGAACACTTTAGTTATCTTCTAGCAACTAAAACCCAAATCGTTCTTAAAACCTTTCTTTCCCCTTTCGTGGCCTCGAAGGCTACGTGACATTATGATATTTTACTTATCTGTTTCAGACAATTGGTTGTTTTGTCGATAAATGGATTTCTGAAATATTAGGGTATACCCATGATTTAATTCGTTTTACTTGGAACGAAAACTATTTTAAGAATAACAGGGTGAGAAAAAAAAATTGTCTTACATGGATTATAATCATGTTCTGTAACTATACATTACCAGTTCTTTGGAAAACATGAACACTTTCGATAGTTTGATATTGCCTCTAGAGTATGTACCTATGTATGTGTGTTTTTTTTTGAAGGGTTGTAGGGTAAAAATATTTAATAGACCCTATCAAGCATTGTTGATGAGCTCGCCTAAACGATATCAGCCCCAATGCCGCCATGTGTCGGAGTCTCCTCTGTGGCAAACTGACTCAAAATCCCCCTCTGGGGGAAGTCCCATCGGCACTTCTTTCCAGTATTACTTCTATGGGGCCTGTCCCGATCCTAAAGGATCCTTCTTCGAATGCTGCTATTCTTAACCTATCAGTCTTTCAGTCTCTTCTTCGCATTTCTCTCTCCTTCCCATCTTTGGTTTTAACCGCCATCCTCATGAAGGTAGCGATTTGCTCTTGTAACATGTATATCGACCTGTTTTGACTTTATATCAAATTGATATCGCAAATCTTTCTTTAATTCCCGCTCGTCGTCTCATTAACCTCCCCAATCTTCAACCCTGACCATAAGACAATTGACATCTGCCAACGACCGCTTCCATTTTTATAATGCCTCTAACGAAACCCTTTTTCGCTATCGACTCTCTTCGAGGAAAGACCTCCATTTTTATCGTCTTTAAATCTTTCCTATCTAAATTGCTGTGGTAAGCACAGCAGCTACTATACGGTGGACAACTAAGATACCGTTTACAACTAAGTATACCGTTGAGAACTAGTATACCGTTAACAGCTAGTATACGGAGGACAACTAAGTATACCGTTAACTGCTAGGATACCGTTAACTGCTAGGATACCATTAACTGCTAGGAGATTATTAAGACACCCTCAAAGTCACCTTCAAGATACCTCCAGGTCCTCTTCTCTGCACGCTCTTCCCGGAGAAGATATTTAAGATAAGTACCAGAAAAAGTACAGGCTACATACAGATCATTTTGTTCCAACTCATTGGCAGAATAAAATTAATGTTTTAATTTCTTATTCACCCGGCTATAAGAGCTGAAGTGGATCGTGTCCGGGCTAAAGTAAGTTTTTAATTTTAATAATAAATATATTAATTTAATTTCTACGAGGTGTTCCTACCTTTTTCACCCTAATTTTTGTTTTTGTTTAAATTCATTTTGTTCTTTCGTCGACGTCTAAAAGGTAGTGGCGCCCTAAAGCTTCTTATAGTCTGACAACCTCTGACATACCAAGTGCAGCACTAACATGGAGCAGAACCACCCTTGAGAAAAGTCTCATGCCGGCATCAGTCTCAAGTGGCCACTCTAGCGCCCAAGTCACGAACAAGCGACGGGTACGGTTACACTCTATTGTGACGAGAGCATTATCGTTTATCGTGATTTTATGCAGGGCACGCGAATATTGTGTGCTCTGCGGTGTCAACTTCTTTCCTGCACAGTCGGCAGTTGCTGTTGGGTCTATGTCCCCTCCTATTAAGGTACTTCCCGAAGTACCCGTGACCACTGAGTGCTTGTGTCAGGCGGTATTCCATCTCAACATGTTCTCTGACGACTCATTCTTCGACGTTCGCTATGAGTGCGTAGGTCCATTCGCCCTTCTTCTATGCATCCCATCTTTTTAATAGCCTTTCAAAGTTTCAGAGACTAGTAGTTCTTTTATACCTATTTCCCAAAGGAATTTTAGGATATCCGCAGGCATTAGTTTAGTCCCTCTTCAATCTTGTAATCTCCAAGGTGTTGTGCCTTAGGATTCTGTATTGCTATGCAATCCGCAAGTATATGAATGAAGGTTTCTTCTTCCATTCCACATAATCTACATTCTTCTCGCTACACTAGTTTGAGCTTTTTAAGGTGCCTATTTCGGCTAAAGTGAGCTGTCAGTTTTACTTTCCCTTGAGCATTCATTTATTCTCACCTTATTGTAGTTCCCATTAGTATCTTGGATTGTCTAAGTCCTACTAGATCTTTCCAATGGTCAGATCTCCTCTTGTTTTCGGCGTTATCTATTTCTTCAAATATTACATTGGAGCTAATACAGCAAAAAAGCTTCAGTCCCCAAAAGGATGCTTCAGCCCCTCTCTTTGCTAGTTCATCTGCTATTCCAGAGTGTGTCCTGTAACCCACAGTAAGCTAATGCTGTTATTCTTTCCCAGATCATTGAGTTTTCCTAGGCATTGCTATACCATTTGAGAACTGATTACGCAAGAACTCAGTGCTTCAATGGCTGCTTGACTATCCGACATGATGATAATCCTTTGCCTTCTATATATTTTATCAATATTGAACTAGACACACCTTCCTTTGTCGTGAATTTCCGCCTGAAAGATATTTAAGGTTTTTCCAAAGCCTTCTATTTGGTTCCTGGCCCGTACACTACTATCCCAGTTCCTTCTATTGCTTTCGAGTCATCTGATTACCATTGAATGGCATTCTTTCCAAGTCTGGTGATGGTGCTGGATTCTATTCGTTCTTGTTCCTGAATTCCGTTTTTATTAATTATTCCTTCTCTACCTAGTTTGTATCTTGTCTTTTCTGTAGCACTTTCTACCAACATATATAGTGGCGTGAAGCTGAGAATAACCTCCATTGCCGCCGTTGGGCAAGTTTTCATTGCTCATGTAATGCATACAAAGACTAGTATTTGGGAGCCATTTTTGTTTTGTATGTGTTTGTTCCACAGGTTTTTACTGTATTGGGTCAAACCTAGATACCTACTTGACTTCTTGTCTCCATTCAACCTCGCTTCCATCAAGTTTAACAGTTGTAAGGTTGCGTTTTCTTGCTGAAGGCTATTAAAATAGTTTTTGGTGGAATTGATGTTTAGTCCTAACACACCAGCTATTTGTATAGCTCAACACATTTTCTTTCTTCACAGAATTTCCAAAAGCTATTTAATTTAGATTTTCTAATTTCCTTATAGTAGTCTATCACTGCCAGTTACCGGTGAGATTTGCTCTAAAGAGGTCCCGGGTTTGAGCTATTAATTCTGACAGATGTTTATTCCACCCAGGGTGCATCCCTATTGCATCGCTGTTTTTCAAGATTATTGCCCTATTCAAGTACTCAAGCTGTTGTTCCAGGACAAGATGGTGTCTAATCCCTTCCACTAATCTGGATATGTGCTAGGTTTCCAGACAGGTGTTATATTTGTCCCATAATCTTTTTCTTTTCTTGGTTTGCTTCTGAGGCTCAACTCGGGTTTGCCGAGTTATAACTTAAATGTTATGATACTATGATCGGAATTTTTTAAAGATCTAGGAAAGTAAAAATCGTTTTTCGCTTAGTGAAAATTTATCAAATCTCCTAATTTAAATGTTGAATAAGAATAACTCGATTGGATTCAGAAGTATATAGTCTTGTTGTTAAGCCATTTCATACTTTTTATGCTGCTTAACAAGACACATGAGCTGGACTTAGAGCATGTCGTGGTAAAAATCATGTTTTTTTCTTGTAGCCATTTTTCATTATCATCTTTTCTTAAGGTGGTAGTGGGTAGGTTTTTCGGTTTTAGGAGGTGACATAGGTATTGATCTGAACTTCATCCGTGGTTTCCGTGGAGGACATAATATAGGTGGATGAATTAAAACACTACAGTCACAATTAACAAAAGTCATGCAGCACATCAAATAGTCTAACAAATGTAAACTAAAAATATACCCAAACTTACGGTAAGAGTAAAAAATACTTTAGATAAAACGTCGATTGTAATTTGCTATTAGCAAAAACCAAGTTCGACCCTGTAAGAAATAGTGTGCCAAGATTAATGGCCCTTCCACCAATAGAGACGTAAAATGTCTGTTTCCAGATCTGTTGCCAGGTGGAAATATTGTTTTGACGTGTTGTAAATAAAATTTAAACAGAGTAAGAAACTAATAAAACAGTGAAACAAATACAAAAATCTAAAGAATATTTCACAATATTTCGTTAACTCTAGTAATAAAAGTTTATAAATCCCTCATGTACAGTAAACAGTAGGTACAACAGATCCGTAGTTGGTGAAATTTAGAAACATAAATTAAATTTATTTTGTAAAAAAAATCACTAAATTTCTCAAAAACAAATTTAACTTTTACTTATTAATTGGAATTGAACACATTAAACTGTCGAAACATACCTACAGGGTGGCCCATTGTATACGCTTTGATTTATTATATCTAATTGGCAGATGTTATCAAAAAATGTTTCAAATCAAAAACATGCAGTTTAATAATGACAACATTTTGAAAATATTTTGTACTATATCTGTATCGCTTGTCTCTTATTGATGGTACAATATTTGAATCCCATTTGAGAAATAGTTCTCCACAAACTTGTTCGGCTAAAAACAATTCCCGTTTTTTTTTCTTTAATTAACCGCTTTTTGTACAATCTAGGGTTTGTATAAGGAACCTATGTGTTCTTGGTATAGGACATATATCGTTCTTCGGATTACATCCTTTTGCATTTGGTCTACACATTTGGTTTTATTAGCGTCACTTCGTTTTTTTCGTTTAGGTATTGGCTTATTGATAATGTCTTTACTTACTGTGAATATTGGGGTTTTGGTCAACTTACATGTTTCTTTTGCTGCATCCGTTATACTGTAACATCGATGTTCCAATGATTCAAACACATTTGTCACAATTCGTTTCGCATCCGGCGATAAATGCATTTTTTGCACTAGGACGCCACTTACTTAGTTTTAAACACAAGATTACTTTTGGAGTGAAATGTTAAATACAAATTAAAATTCTGAGTCAATATTGAAAATGATTATCCCGGAATCCCCACTTTCCACATTATTATGTACTTAAATATAAAAAAGGCATTGGAAACAAAGTAGGTAGGTGCAGTACAGGTCAGACAAAGGAAAACAAGCAATGAAAGCTATTTTTATATTTACACAATCAGATTAAAATATTTATAGATAAAGTGGCCATTTATCGTGAAAAATTCTTTTAACTTGAAAAATAGAAATTCGGAAATATATCTTCCGACGTACAAATGAATACCTAATAGAATAACTGAATAAATTTAAAAAATAGTCTCAAATATTATTTCACCAGCCAAATACTTCAGTTGTAAAATAATCATATTATAATGTTATAATTGTTATTTATTTAAATAGTTTTCACTTGTGGGATAAAATTATACACACTATGGCTAATTGCTATCTATTGATTTATTCATTAAACTTAATTTATATACACACTTTACTTAATGTCTACTAATTTATTTACACTCGGTTTAATAGTTCTAACTTATTTTTACCACTTGAATATTACACTATTGATCTTCACTATTTAATTCACTGTCCGATTACTAAGACCTTTTGTAAACTATCTGTGAATTAACTCTTTGTCTTCGTTTCACTAATTGTCAACTCACTCAAAAACCCGCGTATATATAGTCTTGCGCAATTCTGGAATGCTCTTGTATTTTCCGCGCTCGTCCTATGCGTAAACAAAGCGCCTTCCAGAATGTTCTCGAAAAGGGGAAATCTTGCATCTCGGCACTGGGCAAGGTGATGGGCTTGGTGGAAAGAGCTAGGGAGGGCAGCTGGAGGAAGAAGAAATTGGCCCTACTCGTGTTCTTCGACGTCGGGAACGCGTTCAACAGTGTCAGCAAACGGGCAGTGATGACCGCGTTGCTGAGGCTTGGAGTGGGGCAGGGGTTGGTTAACCTGGTGAAGGACTACCTAACGGGGCGTGTGATTGTAGACTCCAGAGGGAGGGGGTATAAGACGGAGGCTTGGGTGCCTCAGGGCTCGGCTCTTGGACCGACGCTCTGGGAGTGTGTGTTTGATGAGTTTTGTGGAATAGTATGTGGAGAGGGATGTGAGATTACGGTGTTTGCGGACGATGTGTGGCTGATATGTTCGACAAAGGGAGAGGCGGAGAGAATGTGTAGGAAGATCGTGGAGATGTTAGAGAGGTGCAGACTGGAAGTGGCGGAAGATAAGATGGTGGGGTTGCTAGTGAAGGGACGGAGCAGGACGCGGGAAGTGGGGGTGATGGTTAAGGGAAGGAGAATTCGTATGGAGCAGTCTGTGAAATACCTAGGGGTGTGGTTGGATAGTCAATTATCCTTCAAAACTCATATGCTAAAGGCGGCAGAGAAGGGTAAAGTGAGGGCAGCATGGCTGGGGAGATTGATGTGTAATGTGAAAGGGCCGGGAGAGTGGAAGAGGAGGGTAATTGGTAGGACGGTAGAGCAGAGTACGCTGAACGGTGCGGAGGTGTGGGGTGAAAGAGCGGGGGTGAATGCGAGGGTTATGCCACTCCTGCGGGTGTAGAGAGGGATACTGCTGAGGGTGGTGCAGGGGTACAGGACAGTGGGTGGATTGGCAGCAGCGGTGCTGGCAAGATCCTACCCATTGGGCGTGATGGCTAGAGCTAGGAACAAACGCTGGAGGGGTACGAGCAGAGAGGAGGAACAGGAATGGATGGTGGAGGAAATGGAGAGAAGGTGGGAGGAGTATGAGGGCGCGCTAAAAGGAGCGATTGGGAATAGGAGAGATTGGTTGGACCGGAAATTCGGGGAGGTGAACTACTTCTAGGTGTTCACTGAACATGGGTCGAGAGTAGGGCACCTCCACAAGATTGTGAAAAGAGAGACTGGAGTGTGCGAGAGGTGTGAAGTGGAGGATGATGTGGGGCATGTGTTTAGATGCTGGAGGAACGAGGAAGTGCTGAAGAAGTTGGAGAGGAAACGAGGGGAGGCAGTGTACTGGGAGAACATGGTGGAGATAATATTGAGCGGGGAGGAGTAATGTATGGAGGTGAGTGGAGTAGTAGAGGTCATGGTTAGGGGGAGATATGGACTCGATATGGCATGATAGGTAGGAGTGATAGTAGGGAGAAAACGACGGTTTGAGCAGAGAGTGTGCGAGGGACCGCCGCCCGTCTCGAAGTATGCTAGGGTAGTGATTCCGAGGCGGGGGTAACGGCGAGATTGAGGTGGGTTTGGTTGGTAGGCATCCCCTTGGGGATGAGTCCAACACTGTTTGGGTCGTGGACCCATTCGAACATGAGTTTCCCACCTCGGCCCGAAAAAAAAAAGAATGTTCTCGAATGGAGCGCATTCGCCAAAATTTATAGTTGATAGACAGGGTCGGCTTTGAGTTGGTGACCTCGCAACAATATTATATTTTCGCTTTTCGAAGAAACGAGTACGATACTGTGCTATTATTATCGGATTAACGACTACCTGCTGTGGGTTTTGTGGTCTAAAATCAATCATGTTGGCATAAGTCAAACGAAATATCTTGGAACGAAGTATACAAATTGGGATGGAATGTTACTACAGAAGTATAATTTCAAGCATCCGAAGATATAAACACACATGGGTTCTACCTAAATGAGAAGTATAACAACTAGAAAAAACTGTTAAAGAAAGATAAAAAAAAAGCTAGAGGGTGTTCAGTTTGGTGTAAGGATGGATAAAGAGACAAAAGGAACTATTATAATACCTACTGCATTTTGTTAATCTTGAAGGAAAAAGTTAAGAGAAAATAAACTCAGTGGTAGGCTTCGTAGCACATAAAATCACAGATTAAGGTGGAAGAAAGGTTTAGTTGAGTTAAGTTTTATAGAATTCAACATTTTATGGCAAAACATGAAAATTAGAGTTACCTAGTAGAAAAACATTCGAAATGAGGATGAAATGGACAACGAGTCCAAATATTGGGATGATTTATTGTATGGGTCCGAAACTTCAAAGGAGATATTCAGGGCCGGATCTACGTATGGGCTTAATGGGCTCCAGCCCAGGGCCCCCGGGTTCCAGGGGCCCCGATTAATAAAATAATAAACCAGTAAAAAAATACAAATCAAAAATATAAGTTCAATTTTCCCGCATAATTCTTTTTTTTTTCGGGAAATTGAAAATATTTTAATTATTTCGTGGGTCCCCCGGATATCGTTAGCCCAGGGCCCCCAAAGGTCGCGGTGCGGTCCTGGATATTGAAAAAAGAAACTGAAAGCAAAATGAGTGCAAAAGGAATTTCATCAAAGAAAAACTATATAATATGTATCCCGTAACCATAAATACCTACCTACATTACCAGACCTCCATGCCTTTTATTTTCGTAAGATAGAGGTCTGGTTTAAACGCTAGCAGAGTTAATGGTCTTCTTGAGTATATTTATTTTATTTTATTTAAAAATAATAAAACCATAATACGTATATTCAGTTTCACTTTCTATTTGTTAGGTATACCTATATAGATACATCCAAAATTTTCGAGTAAATAGGAACCTACCTAGGTATTACGCCTCATTGTCCAGATTAGATCAGTTTTTATTTAGGTATATTTGTTGGTGACAAACTTCTGTTAATAACATTAAACTGACAACTGAAATTCGCCAAATAGCTTAAACAAAGAACTGTAATCTTCTCATACTTTTAATATAATTTCATTTGTAAGTATTTGTGCGGTGTAAATCGTACCGATCATCTCCGCCTTTTCCTTTATTTTATTGCTCCGTAAGTTCAGTGTACAGTATAGAGTATAGCGGTGAACACAGTCGAAATATATTCTATTTCATAAGAATATTTCAAACAGCCCCCGTAATACTCAAATTTGTCTAAATTAACGTGTGTTATTGGTAAACCCTTTTTGTAGTTAATAAGCGCACGCCTCCTTGCGATTTCCATTTAACAAATTCTTACCGCATATTTCTCTATCTTCATAATCGATAAATTCAATCAAATAAATATTTTCTACATAATACAACAATAAAGTTTTGAGGATGTTGAAGAAACCTAATTTATTCTTGTTTGTATCCGGGAATGTACACGGAGTTATAAGCGATTGGTCGGAACCGAAAACGTAACCGCCCAGTGACGTTACCATTGGCTTGCTACGAAATATGCTCTCGTAATCACAATGCCAACGATTTAGGTACATTTCGCGGAAGAATTTTTACCAGTTGATGTAGATTTGATTCGGAATGTTTTGATTGTATGAAGAAGGACATTGTCGATGTGTAAAATTAGTTGAAAGTTTATCAAACAGGGTGTTTCATTGATAATTGGGAAGATTTTAACTGTGAAATCCTCGACTCAAAATATTAAGATATATCCCAAAACCCTTAAGGCCACTTTACAGTTCGCAATTCTTCTTAGAGCATGCAGCATTCTTTAACGAGGGTATGTACAGTAACGGATAATTTCGCAACACTTACCGTTTCAAGCACTTGTACAAAATTAGTTAGGTTCGTTTTTTATTGCTGCTTTCATTCAATTATGGATGAATAGTTCGTAAAGTCCGGTTGACATGGAGCAATACAATTTGCAAGAGATTGCGGCAAGTTCTTGCAAGGTCAATACATTGCAAATGATGAATCTGAGATGTTAGATATCATGCAATTCTCTTGTCATTACAACATTGCTGCCATCCCAATCAAGAGTAGAAAAAAAGTAACTAGTTATTAACCTAAAAAAACTATTTATTCAAACAACTAATATATAAAGTTATTTTATTATTATTTAAAATGAAGATAGCGAAAGTGAGAAAAGCTCAGAGAAAAAAGTAAGTGCATCACTGTCGATTATCAAATCACAAATGACAAAGCGTCAGTCACCACAATCATCAGCAATCAGCTGATAGGTATCATTTGATTCGAAACAGTTAGTTGGTTGGTAACACAAAAGAAACTAGATTTATCCCTAGAATTGTGCCTTGCAGGCAATAGAAATGGCACCAAACCAATAAAATTGCAATTGCATCAAATTGCAGAAACTGATCAGCTGAGTCTCAACTGCACAACATGCTTTCGATCAAGAAATCTCGCCTCGCCTCTTGCATTGCATTGCACGTTGTATTGCACCATGACAAGCGGCCTTAAAACTTAAAACGATTGGCAATAGTTGCAAGCAAGGCCTCGCAAGGTCAAATTTTTACTGTTTTCTTTATTTGAAAATTTAAAAACTATTTTTACCTACAGTTCATAATTAATATTTCAAACTAAGTAGGTATTCTTTGCAGTTGAAATAATTATGCTCAATCATGGAATATTCAGGTAGGTACTTATAGGTAGGTACTTAAGTATTTTTTTTAAATTTCACATACCTACCTACTTATATGAAACTTTTCAGTTTGGTAACGGTTTTGGATAAGACCGAGCTACTGAAAAATGAAATATGTACCTACCTACATTTTCTCAACGGCCACTTTGTGTGATTTATGAGATTTTTGAGATACAGAACTAGAAATTTAAAAGTATAGGTACATTAAAAAACTAAAAACAAGCAATAAATTCCAATTTTTATACTTACAATTAACTTCGGGCAAAAACATTCAATGTTTGTTTTATATTCTATAATTCAATGGTAACCAATAAAAAACTTCTTGGAAATGGAATGAAACCAAAACAAAAAAATGGAAAATGAATTTTTGTCAAAAAATAAAAATAAATTAAATAATTCACTATTTTAAACCATGAAGCTCAAATTTTTGCGATTTTTAAATATATTTTTGATATTTTCAACCCACATAAAATCCATAGGTTTCGCTATTTTAAACCATAGTAGATAATTTAGTTGATATAGAATTTTAATTTATGTAAAACCACGAAACTCTTCCATTCGTTCCCTAGCGACCTAATCATATCGATATAAAAAAAGGTCAACACAATGTCGAGAACAACCTTTGAAAAATTAGCAATAAATTATGTCAAGAATTAAAAAAGAAAACCGATCGGGACACAGCATTGTACTAACCCAAAAGATGTTAATTTAAATATGAATGTATATAGCTTGTTAGCAAATTTGCATATCGAAAATGGTTTTCGGGAGACCCTTGTAGGCCGATTAAAAATCGATATTCAAAGGATTATTTGCATATTATCGGGTAGGTATTGATGAAATTGAACCGGCATATTCATACATTGTGTTTATTCGGTGTGAGAAAAAAATGTTAATGCGTTTTAACACTTTTACTAGGATATATCGAAGGGTTATAATTAATGTGAAACATCCTCCATATGCTTGGCGATAGGATAAAAGGTCCTAACATGGCAACATTGATGATAGATCACCATAAAAATACTCTTTTATCATATTATTAATCGGTTTGGAAAAGTGTCCTGAAAACTGGTCTAAGCGCATGTGTACCTACATTTAGTAGTTTTCTCTGTTCAAACCAATTTCTTATTACCCTAGGATAGTGTCTCTGAAATGCTGCCATACCAAAATTGGACCTCAATCCCAGGGACAACATCAAACAATAAATTTCCATCAATATAATTTACTGTTTGGACCCTTACTTTATCGATTCTACGCTTATTACCTACTTGAACTAACTGTTTCTAATTAATTCCACTATTTAATGAAAAAATTAATGGAAATTCTAAAATATTATTGATAATTATTTCGATATTAGCATATCATCGTCAGAATGACAGAAGTTACATTTTATGTGATGCCTACTCGATGTTTAATATTTTGGCTAGACCAAATGGTGAGTGACCTAATATATATGAATAGAAAAAAGAAGAAGATATTGTGATATTACAAATATTAAAGCTTAGGTATTATTAGCCCTATGGGGATATCCTGGATATCTTTTTCCCATTTAAGATCAGTACGTATAACTGTGCATCAATGATATAGGAAACCAAGGAAAACTATATCTGCTGATCTTTACAATTGTTACTTAAGAAGACAATTTAATAGTGGTGAGCTCCCTAGATTTATCTTCTCATTGACAACTTCATATTGTGGGTCTCTTAATTGACTTCTAATTTCTAATTCTTCGAGGAAATCTGGTTCTTGTTTCTTATCAAAAATATGTAGGTAGTAGGTAGATACTTCTAGTTCTGTGTTAGGTGTTAATGAATGTTTGGTGTCCAGTAATGTTTTGCGTAATGCGATTTATCTGGCTGTTTTAATCGGTATTCTCGTAAGTCTTCATTGTGTCTAATTTCATATTTTCGACTGGGTTGACCAATATAGACACCATTACATTCTGGACATTTAAGTTTATACATCAATAAATCCCAGACTTTTTCAATGGGGATATTTTTGTTTTATTATTTAACAATTTTTTACTTACATTGCTTTCTGTTTTAAAAGAAATTGTTGTATTTGTTGCTAAAGATACCTATTATCTTTGAAACATTATTAGAAATATTACCAGCATATGTGATGGTTTTCTAATTTTGTATTTCGTTAGTTTTTTCAGGTAATATTAGTAGTAATGCCACTTTTTTCTCTTTTTGCTCTTTTTTATTAATTAATTTATTACATGCAATGGATAACCGCTGGATGTGGTTATTTGTTTAATTATAATAATTTCTCTATCAAAATTATATTATTTGTTCATAGGAACTGAAAATGCTCTGTATATGTAGGTATCATTGAATTATATGCTGCTAATTTATGTGACATGGGATGATTGGAATTATATGGTAGGTATAGTCACATATGTGTTGGTTTTCTGTAAATTGAAAAATCAAGTATATTATTGACTGTTTGAATTTTTAAATCTAATTGTCGTTCCCTACCTACGAAACAAGCTAATATCGAAATAATTATCAACAATATTTTAGAATTTCCATTAATTTTTTCATTAAATATAGTGGAATTAATTAGAAACAGTTTCATTTAAAAACTTAATCCATCAATATATTTTATTTGACCTCTATCTAATAAAATAACATGAACAAGGAATGAAAGGGACATGCTGTATATTAAATATTCTTAGTAAGCTCGTAAATATCAATTAAACAGTTACTTTTTAAATAATTTCTCCTATTCATACTCTGTATATATTTTAATGTTTTACAAAAGTTGATTTCTATGCCTTTCACTGTGGAGGAGGTTCTAATAATATTTCATTTCTATCATCACATTCTGTAACCTATTAGTCTTCTATTCTCTTGAAATTAACAATCGCGTACTTACGTACAATAATTTCAACTCGTAGAACAGGGCTGGCTTTACCATAAACAAGTTATCATCAAAATAAAGAGATAATGATTTGATATCGAAGATAATAGATTTAATACTATTATAAGGCCTTACAAAGTTTTTGAAAAATATTTTTCAATTTCAGGAGAAAGGAACCATCAAAACATTTACTAATCTGAATCGGTAATTTTCTGAATAAAAATGGACCAACAATATTTGAGTTCAACGACAAGAGGAAATTGAAGTTTGAATCTCTTGAGAACGCGGTATGTAAAGAATAATAGCGTTTTCTTCGGAAAATAATAGTGCCCCTCTATATAATAACCCAAATTTCAGTAATTTTTCACTTATGTGCTGATCTGACCAACTTTTATTACTCACTTATAAAGGAAGTTGAAAAATATTATTGCTAGAATTGTAGTTGTATTTTATTTAAAGGTACATAATGATATGGAAAGTGAAATCATACAACACATACACCAAACAAGGGTTATTTCAGTATAAAATCTAAATAAAATATAAACAAATCACCTGACAAATATTTACAACCCAAACTTTAAACGGGAATCTGTATAACTTTTCTCTAATTTATTAAAATCCTATCACATAGTTTCAGAATTTTCAAAAGCTTTGCAAAAGTTTCTTGGCTCATCATAAATCTGAAAAAAAAGAATCTGAAAATTAAAAATTATTAGTTAGGTTATAAAATCTGACACTAGTAAAAATAGAAGAAGTACACTTATGAACATATCTAACAAAGTGTGAATCTAGATTTGTCAACTCGAACGGAAGAAAGGAGATGACAACTGAAATTAAAACAGATGTCAAATAATTTTAAAATTTTTTAACTAAAAGATAAAAACAATAATAAATAATTTGGAGATATTAAAAATCAACTTTCATATCAGAAAAAGATCAAATTATAAAACAATCAAGTCAAATAACAGAAATCAAAAATCATTAAATGAATTTGATTGGTCAGCAAATTTAGAAAAACTTAAAAATAAAGAGACATATGGATTTTTGAAAGGATAGAAAAATTTGATATTCGTTGCTATTGATGAGAAAACGGTTAGTTACAAGAAATATACAGAATTGAGAAGTATAAGCTCTTTCATGTTTAAAAATTTATTTAAAATTAGACTACGTTGTATTAAAAGTGAAACTATAAAGTGATTTGTGTTTCTAACCTTTCCTTATCAAGTTCCTGTTAAAAACAGAGGTTGAATAATATCTGTTAATATAAAATTCTTTAAACAAACCATGAGTGAAGGTTCCGAGAGGTAAACAAAACTGAAAATCTTCCCAAGCCGACCCCGAAGCCATATTGAAGCCACTTCTACGAGAGACTCCAAGGCCCAGAAAGGTCTAAAACATAGAAAATCTTAGAAAATAATACAAGATAAAAAGGTATTTCATAAACTATAAGTTACATTATTAAACTTACGTGCGTGTGATCAAATCCAGAACTTAATATTTATTGATCTTCGTTACGATTACAATATCGTCAAATTTGTATATAAAATCTGTTAAAAACAGATGTTCTATTTTGTCTTTGGTTATTAGTGTTACATGTTAAAAGAGTTGTATAATTTTCATATATTTATTAGATATAAGAACTTCATTTAGTGTGAACGTTGAGCGAAAGATCATTTAGATAAGTGTTTTGAATTGTTTCTTATGTATTTACTTATCAATTCTATATAAATACGCCGTTCATTAAAAAATAAATTAAATAATATTTCATAAATTTCGAATATAAGAGTTTTCTTCCTATTAAGTTGGCAAAACTGCTTCACAGTTGGATAGTTCCTATTATTCAAGGGCAAGGACACAGGACCGGCCTGAGGATATATTAAATAATAAAATAAAAAAAGAAACTAAATGAGCATTAGACCCATGAACCCAACCTGAGGTGAAGAGTCATCATAAAAGGTGAGTGATGTATGATATCACTAATATTTAAATTAAAATTCATATTAATTGGCGCCCAAATAAATATATTATAACAAATAAATTAAAATACATATTAACACCATAAATTAAAATACAATATAAATTAAAAATTCATATCAATAAATATATTTTTGTAATGTTATTTAAAAAGGACATTACCTTTGCTTGTCATATGTAGATATGTTGTTGTTTTTAATAAAAAAATGTATTTATCAATTTATTTATTTATTCCACACAATATATTAACATGTATAAATATATGAGTAAAAAATCATATAAGTAAATAATCTTACAGAGGTAAACATGGTTACCTGTTTGTAGAACTAATTTTCTTAAAATTTAAATTAATAAATAATACAAAGTAACTTTGTTGTTCATAATGCTGCTTCACTATATTCAACATACATTTTATTCATTTAACACTGGTAAAATTAATTAATGTTCCACACATAGCTAATGATTTATGAAAAAGTTTTCCGACACTGAAATATTTTTTGTCTGTGAATGGTCAAAGTCGACTAGCAATCTTTTGCTACAAAGCCTAAAAAGGTAACATTGTGATCAAATTGAAATTTGAAGAATCCATTGAATTTGATGGTAATAATTATGTTTTGTAGGTATTGAGCAGTGGCGGCTCGTGGTTAATTTCATAGAGGGTCATAGGCGATGTGACCAAAATCTTAAAATACGGAACGCCACTGACCAGCCCCGCGAAGGTCTATTGGAAAATCACAACCAATTTCTGCCCAGAAGTCGTTAAAATCGTTAAAGAAGCAAAATTTGTGGAGTTCCTTTCCAAAGCCCCAGAGGCAAACAATTTTTTCGGGCCACGCTTTATATAAAAATAATGCTCTCTCAAAAAACAACCATAGTTTATTCGTTTCTATACATATCTATTAAATATGACAAACTTAAATTAAATGATAATTAGTCTAAATATTTTTAAAATTTAAGTGAAGCCTTCGATCTTTTGTATTTGCAACAACTTATTACGTCAAAACACAGTTCATTATTCTAATTATTTCGCTTCAAATGCTCTCCTTAAAATCAAAATATAGCGCGGCCTACCAACCCCTCTACTCATCTCTTTTCTAAGCGTGTAATAATCAGCCGACGTAAGTCGATTCATCGTCGATATTAAACCGGGCTCATGACCCATCACATGTAAACTTCGGGAGTGTTTCTCTCACGCCGTGAAGATCGTCAGCGCTCGGCAAATTCCGTTCCCATATAACACCTTGAGGTCAACGGTGGACACCAGCTCGCTTTCCAATTTCGGTTTTCGCCGAGTACTTGATGCTTGATGCGGAATAACGTTTGCACGGGGGTCTTGAAACATTTCAGGTAAATTTTTATTAAGAGGAATACTATACTATATGTATAGTAGTTATATTTTATTTTTTTAAATGCTTGTTTAATTATTTTTTTAAATTATTTTTCAATGGGAGGTCATTAACCCAATGACCTAATGGAGCAGCCGCCACTGGTATTGAGACAAATTCCACCGTTGATATTGCAAAATTGTCATTGTTTTTCTGACAGGTAATCATTTCTTAGTGCCTAGGGCCATTTTATTTCCACAATGGCATGTTCTCCAACTAGTCAGTTGTAAGCACCTAAAAATCAAATAAATAGCATTTGAATTTAGTATCAGAACTGCAAACATTACAATATTGTCAATTAAAGTACTTGCATTTATAAATAAATAGCTGATTATCTATTCCTATGACTGCACCAAAACAGCTTGCTGCCATTAGAGATTTTCATACTACATACATTGGTCATTTGTAGCAGCTGCAATTAATTTAATTTAGTCATCAGGAGCACATTTTTCTTAAAAACTGAAGAGAATCGAAGAAAGTCCTGCGAATAAATTATGCTGTCAATATTTTGAATACTTATTTAAATCTTACCAGGTCTCCTCCTGTATAAGTTAAGTTGTTCTTTATCTATTTATTTCTTTGTTCCTTAAAGTCTCATCGACAGCTGCATATGGTTTTAGGGGGGATATAGGTATATTCATTCATTCATGATAGAAAATTTTAATACATGCTTTGCATCCATATATCTACATTGGAATATGTAAATATAGAACAAACAAATTAGGAAAGTTAAACAACAACAAAATAACAACATATACAATTATGCTTACCTACACTAATTTCAAAATGCTTTGCCATTTCTTCTTAAAACAGTTAACAAACAGTCTTATTTATAACAAAATTATGGCAATTTACACGCGTTTTCGGTTTGTTTGGAAAGGTTTTCATGACCTTGCGTCTCATGACGTCAGATATATATTATGTAGTCCATGCTCCTGTTACCAAGATAGCGCTGTTTTAAAATCACTGAGTCACTGGGAAGTTTCAAATGTAGCAATCACAAGTTTTAAGCTTTATGCTTCATATGAGCACAGTGGCAGAAAAATAATTCCATAAAAAAATATGTTGAAAAGTATTTTGGTTTTTAATATTACCTTTATAATTTTCACTGTCCACCTTGTCCACCCTAACCACCCTACTTAGAGTCACGAACGATTTTTCTGATGTGTTTATTGTTAAAAAGAGAATTTGATTGGTTTGTTGAGGTTTGCACACGACCATTAATTACTACATTTGCCAAATAGGCTTAAGATGATTTAATTTAGAATACAAATGTTTAACCTTTTCAAATTTGATAAAATATCTTTAAACATAAAAAAATCTACCGTGAAAATTTCGTACTATTTTTTTATCACTTTTTTATTAACTCGCTTGTATGACTGTCCGGGTTGAACTTTGTACATTATTTTAAACTTATTTTCCGATGGGTTAGAGACTTGCAATTTTCAACATAGGTAATTCAAAATTGGATGACAATAAAAGAAAATAAGGAAAGAATCTAAGAAAATGGAGAATTATTGATAAAACGTCACTTTTTCTATTTTGACATACATCATACGGTGTATATACAATATAAATTATTATGTCTTCGTATCCGAGCGGTATAAAGGTTTGGATGCCAAAAATTATGAATTGTAGACATAGGGTTCGAATCCTCTTGCCACGGTGATATTTTTTAATTTGTTATATTGTGACATTTGTATATAAATAACCTTCAATATGGTTCCTATTAATTCGTAAACAGTAAATCGAACTAAAAAGTAAAAAATAAATGAAATAAAAAAAGTTTTTAATACTGGGTGTCCCAGGAGTAACTGATTTTAACTAAGTTGCTTCTTTCAAAAACATTCGGTATATTTTTTTAAACGTACGTATTAGCAGGCAAATTTTGTAATTGTTTTTTATTTAAAACGTATGTGTCAGTCATCTTTATCTAATAAACAATCATCATTAAAAACCAAATAACTCATTCATTTTTCATCTAAACTTCAACAAATTATACATTTTCGGAACACCCTATATAAGATTTCACTAATTACCTAAAAATTTATACTGAAAAAATTTTATATAAAAAGAAATTGTTCATCGAAAACCGCACCTCCATATCGTTTCTGATTTCCGAGATTTTTGCAGTTAAAATAGGTCAGAAACTTCTGGGACATCCAGTATACCACGTTTTTGAATCGAACTAAAAAGTAAAATATAATTTTTTTTGCAATTAAAAACATTGGGCGAATGTGTATCAATAAAAAAATATATTAATCCATTCACATAATAAGTAATCAAAAAATGCGCCACAAGTTTTCAGTTGCAAGAAAAATTATTTTTTTCTTTTTAGTTCGTTTTAAAAACGTGGTATATTGAAAAAAATTCATTTCATTTATTTTTTTTGGCTCAATTCGAAAAGTCCGATTCTGTAAACCGGTCCTCTTGTCTTTATCTTCAAGCTCACCTATTCATTGTTATAATTTGAAGATATATACATGTTATAATATTAACATTTCACAGTTTGCAAATATTACAAGGTTAATAACCTTTTTGAATGCTCTAGCAAAAATCCATTAAATATTTTACTCTGAATAGAATCGAAGACAGAAAACTTCACATTAGTTTTTTCAAATCATAAAGAAAGATTACAGTAGTTGGTCCATATCAATTTAGGAGGGAATTTTGGTAATATCAAAGTGGATTGAATATATAATTTCTCCTACACCATAAGTAATAATTATAATAATAATAATATATTTATTCACACATCGGCATGGTACAAATACAAAGTAAAAGAAATATAAAGTTCAGCTGTGAATAAATGAATACTCGATAAGTGTAAAACACTTGTTTCGAGAAGCAATTAAATTAAACAATGTACCTATAACAAATGAATTTTAAAAATTTAAAAATTTAAATCACTAATGGAACTATCTAAATATAAAATACAAAACACATTCTCATACAAATAGACACATATACATACAAAAATACACACTTACATACATAGATACACATACACACATAATATGTCTATTTCACGAAATGCTAAAAAGTAAAAGTTATTTTTGTTACACGAGGAAACAACGATAAATGCAGATGTAGCCGTTTCGATATCAAACAGACAAAAATATCAAAATATAAAAAAAAAACAACTCGACACAAGAAACCTCGAGACACCAAGTCAACGATATAGCAAAGGTAGGTACGTAATTTTTTGTATGATTTTGAGTTCCCATAATATATCTAATGGAACATTCGCCGAAATTGAGTTCTTTTAATTTTAGTTTTTAATTTTTAAGTATGTGCTTTTTCAGTTCTTTTTTAAAGTTGTTAATGTTTTTCATTGATTTTATTGTTTCAGGAATAATATTATAAAGATTGGGAGCAAAGTAAGAGTATGATCTCTGAGCAGCGACTCTAACCATCAGGGGAGTAACGTAATGATCTTTTTGGAGAGCATTGTATTGTTTGAAGAGAAGCAATGCTGTAACCTTATTTGCATGATATTTTATGATTGTGCATAGAAACTACAACTGCCTAGAATTTGAGTTTCAGTGTACAGAATATCAGAAGAGCATCTGATGTTTTTGGAAAATATCAATTTAAGGAAGCGCCTTTGCATAACCTCGGTTTTGGTTTTGGTTTTTTTTTCAATAATAAAGAAAAAAAAAGATGGATGTATTAAAATTCGTTTATATTGCCATAAGATATTCATATTCTTGTTTCAAGAAACCAACCATACGGTTGTAATAAGTTGGGTGGCTCAGTCATAGAAGTTCCAAAAAAAGGAAAAAATACCAATTATCTTTGTCAGAGGTGTAAATAAGACATTTTTTATTAACTAATTCTAAGGTATTTATGAACTATAATCTTTAAAAATTTTTGAAAATTCTGACAAAGTACAAATATTCTCATAAATGGAATGAAGAGGAGGTACAATAAAAAGTTTAAAAGAACTCTAACTTCAATCTTTGGTGTGTTGTTGGAAGGGTTTTGATTCTTAGAATTATAAAATTAAGCTTAACGCGCCAAAAAAACTGAGCAATGTGATCAAAGAACAATAGAATGAGGCAATGAAGAGGAAAATAGTGAGAATATAACTGGAAAATCCTAGAATCGAAGGCCAGTAAGAATGTGTCTCTCTTATAATAGATTTTCTGTACATTCCTTGTGGTATATTCATTATTTGGATTGTTTTTGATTTGCATAAAACTACACTTAACTGTTTTTTGATATTTTTATTTTTAACGTTTCGGTAGCGTTGAAGCAGTTGTTATCAGGAATTATAAAATTTTCACCCCTAACTAAACATACAACAACTAGACAATTCATTAAAATATTTTGCGTAATAACATTCTTATAATACATTGCCCAAAATAATTAAAGGAACACATGATGATGTTTCAATCATTTTATTAATTTTAACAATATAAAAATCTAATAATACTTATTTCTCAGACCCATATTTTGTTCGAACATAAATAATGTACAAACATATTTTACATATATGTATATCACTTTTATGGTAACAATATGAGTACCAATTCTGCAAACTTACAAGAACTGTAGAGGTATAAGCTATGGGAATTTCATTTTAGAAATCTAGTAGGTATGCCCTGGGACATCGAACAATTTTGACAGTCCATCACTACCATAAGCTTTACAATATGGGGTATCTACATGAGGTAGAAGTTATTCGTGTTGTTGTTTCAATCGATAATGGTAGCAGTATTCGCTAGACATCGAATGTAGAATCGATATCTAGAAACTGGAGAATATGAAACACGCATTGGACAGGGTCGTGAAAGGAGTACAAACTTAATTCAAAACCGGTTTTTTATCCTATCTTCCCTACCTTATCGCACATCAACATCCAAAGGTTTTCAAACCGGGCTTCGAACAACGTATTACGTAGAGATATCCGACTACACAGTTGGGAATGACTGAGAGAAACTATCCTGAGGCCAAAAAGACCTGTACGAAAACATATTTTGATACATTATCACATAAGGTCTCGTTTAAATTTTGCTCGTTAACATATAGCATGACAACTTCGACAATGGAGGCCAATACTGTTCACAGATGAATCACTGATTGTGATAGTCGAGTACATACATACCAACGTACACATGAACGTCATCCTACAGCAACCATGTATGTATGTACCTATGTATATTGGGGTGAAATTCACTGAAACCTAAGAGATCTATTGTACCTTCTTTCTTCTACTTAGTTATTGAGGGAAGTCTCAGAGACTAGTAGCTCCTTTAGACCTATTTCCCGGGGGAATTTTAAGATATCTCTAGTGATGAGCAAAGAAAGAACCAAGACCAATGCCAAGACAGTCTTGGTAACGGTCTCGGTCTTGGTCTTGGTCTTGGTCTTGGTCTTGGTCTTGGTCTTGGTCTTGGTCTTGGTCTTGGTCTTGGTCTTGGTCTTGGTCTTGCTCAAATACTTGTAGTCTTAGTCTTGCATATTCAGTCTTGGTCTTGCTCAAATACTTGTAGTCTTGGACTTCCGTACTCAGTCTTGGTCTTGTTCTTGCTCAAATAGTTTGTTACTTACTACTTACGTCATTTTGGAGAATTTTCGAGTCTTTTGATAGTTATAAAATATAAATGATTAACAATTAATTATATATATATATATATATATATAAATAATTGAACTTTATTCTCATATATCCTATTTAAAAAGTTGTTTAGTTTATTTTTGCACATTGGTCTTGGTCTTGCATTCTCGGTCTAGGATTTGGTCTTGCTCTTGTTCATTTAGTCTTGGTCTTGCTAGTGTATGTAAGATCTTGGTCTTGCAAAATCGCAAGACCAAGAACAAAACTGTAAGACCAAGACAGATTTTGCTGATCACTAGATATCTGTAGGATTAAGTTTAGGTAAGTGTTCTCTTCTATCCAGTAGTCTCCTAGGTGTTGTGCCCTAGGATTCTGAATTACTATGTAATCCACAAGTATGTGGATGGAGAATCTACATTCTTCTTCTTCCTCTATTTTGAGCTTTCTCAGCTGCCCATTCAGGCGACAGTGTTTCGTTAGGTCACCTGTTAATACTCTTAGTGCAGTTTTACTCTGACTTAGGCATTCTCAACTGTAAGTATCTTTGATTGTCTAAGTTCTACTAGATCTTTCCGATTGTCAGATCTTCTCTTTTTCTCGGCTTTGCCTATTTCTTCCAAAAGGGTGTTTCAGACCTCTCTTTGCTAGTTCATCTGCTATTTGATTTCCTTCTATTCTAGTGTGTCCTGGAATCCACAGTAAGGTGACGATGCTGTTCTCGCCTAGTTCATTGAGTTTGCCTAGGCATTCATATACCATTTTGGAACTGATTGCATACGAACTACAGCAACCATACAAGAAGTTGAAAATTTTGGTGGTGGATCTGTTATGGTTTGGGGAAGAATTAGTCTTTACGAAAGAGCAGATCTGGTTAATGTTTCAAAAATATTGAACGCTTAACAGTACACCGATGTCATCCTACAGGAGCAGCTTATGATATAGATCCAAATTTTGTTGTCACGCAAGAATACGTAAGGCCGCATACTGTGGCCATCACCATTAACTTTCTCCTGCGCCATGGGAACCAAACAATGGATTGGCAACCACTAAGTAAGTACCGACCTAAACTCTATTGAACATCTTTGGAATTTGTTAGATAGACGTGTCTGGAGGCACCCACATCCAGTTCAGACTTCTTATTATCTAATCGATTAATGGGATAATATATCTCAAAAAAATATCCTTAGACATGTACGGAGCAAGCCACAAAGATGTCGGATGGAAGACATACACGGTTATTAATTAATCCTGCTATTGGTCAATGGAAAATCATCACTGGATGAGAGAATAACGTACACAATGATTACCTTCAACAGGTTAGTGTTTGGGCAGATTGTTGGAAACCATATAATTGGTCCTTTTTTCATTGTAGGCAATTTAAGTGGCGTTAATTATTTTAAAAATGTATGTCCTGATCCTTCAAGTTCTATTGAATTGGATATGGTTCCAACAAAAAGAAGTACCACCACATTACCAACTCAATGTCCGATACTACCTTGACGCAATATTTTCAAATCGGATGATCGGTTTTCAGTGTGTTTGAAAACGATAACAGTTTTCAATAAAGTATGAAGAGACATTTCAAACGATACTTTCCATTTAAAAAATTGGGCGCTGGAACTGTCACTCGAAGAGGGTTGAATGTAGGGATCACATTTTCACGTTGAAGAAAGTCAATTTATAATTCAAATTCAACGTTCTTCGGGATTTTCATCAAATATATGCAGTAACCAAAATAATGAATTCATTAAATTTGGCTTTTCCATACTGTAGATGTCTATTAGGAATTGAATCTAGTGGTTTTGTATATTCAAATGGGCATCGGTTAACAACAATGTTGACAATTAATTCACTGTTACTATCTTGATAAAATATAATAAATAATAATATAATAAATAAATAACGAAAGTAACTAATTATTGGAAATTTATCTTTTTAACATTAGTACTTAACCAAATTTGATAACATTTGTCTGAAATGTTAGCTACACATTCATCTGCAATTAGTTGTATCACTTTCTTTAATTTTTCTTCTTTTACTATTGGTTTTTCAATTTTTTTTGCTGAATTTCATTGAACATGATGCCCCTCTTCCCAAGCATATTTGCATTTGACTAAAAAACTTCCTAACTTTAAGGTACTTTTTCTATTAATTTATTCTGATTTTCAATGGTCTAGATGTTCCACCTAAATAGAATTTGTCAGATTCACAGGATATTTGATATTTGCAGTTTTTGGAACATTGTTCTCCATTTTTTTTATTTAGTTTTTGATAGGATAGTTCTTAAAGTGTTGGTAGATTTGAAGCTAGTTCGAATATTGAATTAACTGCCAATTTTTTTAATTTCTGCACATAAACCTTGAAAATATGGGTTTTATAAGTTATGTTAGTTGAATTATTACTATTGTTAATATTAAAAACTGGCTTTAATAAAGTTTTTTCCTTTATAGATTATTATATTCTCTCTGGTTGTAGTAAATAGAATTTATAACCATAATTAAATATTAATATCAATAGCTTAACAATAAACGTTTACCGAATGGAACAGAAGATTCCTAGTAATTGTCAAGCTGAGCGACCCGCGCTTTATATTAAAAAAAGAAGAATAATAAGAAGAAGAGGTTGTACCCACGAGAACAACTTAGTTATGTGTTACAATGTTACATACTCGAAACGTCCAACGTCAAATTGTTTTCTGTGTGGAATGGATATGGTTGTATGTTAAAATTTCAATACAAAATGAATTTCCTTTTTAAAAAATCGACAACAATATGGAAATTTGAATGCCAGTTTCATATTTTATTGTATGCAAATTCGTTTCTGTTGGAATATATTAACCGACCTCTCGGTAACGAATTTCTAAACTCGAAATTAACATATTTTATATATTATAAATCGCATAATATAATGCGAGAGGAGTTACGAGGGGCGAGGGATATTATAAAAATACTTAATACGCGTTATGAAAAAATATATATTTATTCGAGAAGAGAACTTGTTCTGTTTGTGTTTAACTTTTATAAAGTTCGTTTTTTTTTATTCTTTTACGATAAACTGAAGAGTTTTATGTACTCGTTATTAACAACTTATGGAGTCAAAATGAATAATTTCACAGATATTCTCAAAAAGTAACTTCAACGGAGAATTTAATGGTAGTTGCATGGCTCTACAGAATCCCAGGACACAAAACTTGGTAGACTACTAGATGTAAGAGGAAGACTTGCTTAAATTGAAGCTTTGTGTGTGAAGTGTTTGCTGACGAAAAGTGAAAAATAGACAATTTTTCATACGTAAAATGTAATTTTTTGTAAAGGTCGACGAAAAAATTGTTATTTCCTTAGTTTCTAGTGTCTTACTATTCTCCCTACTAATGTGAACTTTTAGTTGTCATCGACATCAGCGAAATCCTCTAGAGGAAAATGCTGCTTCGTTTCAGATGAACACTCCGTGTTAAATCCCTACATAGTCCATAGTAACAAGGATAATAACAATTTTTGTATAATCCTTTTCCAGTGTAATGAAGAATTATATCTTCGAAAAGGGGGAAAAAGCCATATTTAAATTTTTATGCCCACATACGCGTTCTCTATGATTGATCGGATATTCAAATAGGGGTTGAAATTTTGAAACCCAATTGCACTTTAGGAAGGGTGGCAACTACATTTACATAATTTCTGTATGAGCCCTTTAATTTTTGTATTTTGTTGCTAGGATTGATATTCTCTCTTATATTTATTTTAAAGATCAAAGCAGTCGTAATGTATATGGGGAAATTTATGGTTATGTTTATCAGACAAAAGGTTTTTACGATTTTTCGTTAGTCAAATTAATCGAGTGAATTTGTATGATTGGATTAGATTAAATGTGTAAGTTTAGTTGATATAAAGATATGCATTCATTTTTTTGATGTGAGCTTTCACTGAGATCTAATCCTTCTTCTACCCAGTTCCTGAGAAAAGTATCATAGACCACCAGCTCCTTTATGGACCATTCATTAATTACGTAAGGACGATTTTGACCATTGTTGACCCACCCTACGTAAGAACATATAAGAATTTCTCGTATTCCCCCTTCCCCTTTTTACGTAAGATTTTATCTGGTTTTAGAAAGAAATCAATTAGACTGAAACTCATAATTTCACGTAAATAAAAGATTTTTATTTTGTATTATATAATTCAGGTTATATTATTATTATATTTATATATACCTATTATTACCGGATAATTATATAATCTTTTCAATACAAACGAATAATACTTTGCACAAAATAAAAAATTGAAATAATGTCAAAGGAAATAAGTAACAGTAAAAGCTGGTTCAGATCAGATAATCGATCGTTGTCTAAACTAAATCGATTGGCAACTTAATTTGCAATAAAGATTTTCTAAATAAAAATATGTATAAATGTACCATTGCACATTAAAAAAGAAAAACTAGATCTTAGACTTACTTTCCAAACGCCTATATAGATTTTAAATATCCATCACCCTATGTTAAAAATCCCACATTTCGACTTATAAAATATTACGTAAGAATGGCTTTACCCCCCTTTTCCCCGAGATGAGGGCATGTAATGATTTCAAGAGCCCCCTCTTCCTCAGGATCCTTACGTAATTAATGAATAGCTCCCTAGTCCAATACCTTGAAAGAATTTTTGGATAACCGCAGGGTTCAGTTTAAGGAAGACTTCCTCTTCTATTCAGTAGTCGCCCAGGATTTATGCTCTGGAATGCTGTACTGCTATGCATTCCGCAAGTATGTGAATGGATGTTTCCGATTCGATTCCACATAAATTCTTCCTTCTCCACTAGTTTGAGCTTTTTTAGGTGCCAATTAAGGCGGCAATGCCCTGTATTTATTTCCATAGGTTGATATTGTCATCTCCAAGAGTTCCGGTCTTTAAAACTGTGTTTCAGCCCCTCTCTTTGGTAGATCATCTGCTATTTAATTCCCTTCAATGCTGCTTGACTATCCAACATGATCATAATCCTTTGTCTTCTGCAGGATATCCAGCTTTTTATTGGCATAGTATTGGTAAAATGTAAATAAGAGATAGGTGATAGTTGTAATTAGAAGGAATTTTCCTATTTGTTCTGTCTGTCCTGTTGTTTTTTAATTGCTAGTATCAGGTCCGGTAAGCAACATTTTCAAAATATTCCCAAAAGTAAAAAATCCAGTCTAACATGCAAACCGAGCGAACCACGGATATTTGTATAAAAAAATTGGTGTTTTGTTAAAATACAGAACCGTACTGATAGACTTTCCCGATAAAGAATTTTTATTAACAAAGTGTGTCTAAGTAATAGTTACTGTGCTACATATTGCTATTGCTATATTCAAAAGTATTTTCCAAAAATCACATCATGAAGTACCATCCGTATCTAGAAATTAAAGGTGATGATGGTTTTGAAAATATGCTGCATTGAAAATTTAAGTATGTCACCATCAAACCGCATTCAATTCAACATTTGCATTTTCTTGAATTTCTTGGAAATCGCACCTGATACTAGGGATTACAAATGGTCCCTTGTTTAGGCGAATCTTTTCTAATTCCAGCTATTGGCTGTCTCTTGTTTATATTTTAACAATACAATTCTAATTAAAAGCTAGATACCCTGTATCTCTACAATCAGAAACACGTTGGTACTCTAGGTACATCTTTAATGCTCCTCCTCTCATATATGTTTTTAATTAAAAAAAAAGAAACATCTCAATCCTAATAAAAGAAAAAAAACATATTTTAAGCAAAATGGTAAAACAGTGATATTAATAGGTATTGGTATCATCAAAGGTAAAATAAGTACATATTGATATTATAAAAATGTTTTTGAAGTCTAAATATTCCTCAACTTTTATTCGGTAAAATCATTAATAACTTCGTCACAACTAACATATTTTGTTATGTCACATTCCAGAGATAAAATTGACAGTTCATTTAATCGTTCTTGCTTCATGGGTCGATCTTAAATGCTTTGTATCCTTAAGAATTTTGAAAATTATATCTCAGTTGAACTATTAAAATATCTGCAAATCTAATAGCGGTATTTAATGTTGTTTTCTAAATGTTATTTTAAATGATTGCTTTTTTGGATAAATGAAGCATTCAAATAATTATCAAAGGTAATACCACGAGTGCTTCAAATTTTATCGATAATTTTTTCTTTTCCACGAAAACTTGTTTATTTGGCAAAAATATGAAAACAAACCGATTGATAAAATCACGAGTCCGTTAGGACGAGTGATTTTATCTAAATTCGGTTTGTTTGAATGTTTTTGCCTCAAATAAACAAGTTTGAGTGATGAAAATAAAAAATTATGTGATAAAATTTGAAGAACGAGTTGTATTTGGGAAGATTATTTTTTTCAAAATTTTGACGTTTCAATGTAAACAAGGTATTATCGATGAGGAAGCAGTTTTATCAGTTTAATACCGAATGATTGGCTAGAATAATGTATTGCTATTGGTTAAAACCACCAAAATGTCAGATTTTGACAAGTGAAAAAAATAATCAAAGGTAATATCACGAGTGCTTCAAATTTTATCGATATTTTTTTCTTTTCCACGAAAACTTGTTCATTTGGCAAAAATATGAAAACAAACCGATTGATAAAATCACGAGTCCGCCAGGACTAGTGATTTTATCTATTTTCGGTTTGTTTGAATGTTTTTGCCTCAAATAAACAAGTTTGAGTGATGAAAATAAAAAATTATGTGATAAAATTTGAAGAACTAGTTGTATTTGGGAAGATTATTTTTTTCAACAATTTAAAAGGAATTTTGTATTAAATGTTCAATATTCTCTTGGGTGATGGCACTGAATCGGTTTGTGTTCATTTTTCAATAAACTTCGAAGCACTTTTAGTTGTCAATAATGACAAATTCAAAGAAAAATTTTGACGTTTCAATGTAAACAAGGTATTATCGATGAGGAAGCATAATTATCAGTATAATTCCGAATGATTGGCTAGAATAATGTATTGCTATTGGTTAAAACCACCAAAACGTCATATTTTGACGTATGAAAAAAATAATCGTGATTATTTCTAAATAAATGAGTTAATTTTAAATTGATAAAGTTATTTTCAGATAGTCAAGTGTTCTCTGCAGAGTTGATTACTGTTTCGCTTTCATCGAGAGTACCTTTTTGTTTATTTACATGCATATTTTTATTTTTTCAGCTTGTATAGTAAATAGAAATTGTCGCCTAGGCAGCTGTCTTTCTTGTCTAATTGATGACCCTGACTACAATGATTATTGACAGCATGGAGGCTATACAAGGAGATCGAACTGTTACGGGAAAATTGACAAAAAGTGTCCTCAAAATCGTCAATCTAAGCAGTTTGTTTTTTCACCGCGGCGTCGCGCATTGTACCTAAGATACCATTTTAAAACTGTCACGACAATAACCTTACTTTTTATATTTTACCAATTTGACAGTAGGCAAATAGTAAACATTACTTGTGAATTATAAAAACTAGAAAATTAAAATTGTTAAAAATTTATAATGTTGTTGAAATTTATTGCAATAGTGGTTGGTAGTGCAGATTATTTAAAAGGAAGACGTGAATTGAATTTAATTTAAGTAAACCAGAGTTTTTTTCAGTTACCACAAATAATAAGAAATATTCAAAGATAAATAAAGTAGGAAAGGAAATATTTATTATGATAGACTTATATACCTTACTTGTGAGAAGTCTAGAAAAAGCACAATTGGATACAAAATACTTTATTTTTGCTGATGACATTATTATGTTCTATACAAGTACAATTTAAGAGAACTGGAAGAAAAAAGGTGAACAAAGATTTGAAGAAAAACCAGAGATGGTTGATAATGAATAAGCTGTAATACTAATTTGAAAATATTACTGGCATGTTCTTTATACAAAAAAATATGAATTCAGTTGATATTCAGATAAAAATAGGAAATGAAAATATAAATAAGGTGAGAACATATATACATCATATATACATCAAATAGAATAAAATTTATGTTTGCCAATTATTGTTGCAGTTTACCAATGTAGGGATTACTAAAACCATAAAACATTGAAACTAATCGGTCATATTAATAATTTACATCCAAAAATTTAATTTACATTAGAAGTTGAAGAAAATAACTCAATCAATTTTCTTGATATTAAAATTCAAAGAGTCAATAATATACTTGATTTTTCAATTTACAGAAAACCAACACATACTGATGTGACTATACCATATAGTTCCAATCATCCCATGTCACATAAATTAGCAGCATATAATTCAATGATACATATAGCATTTTCAGTTCCTATGAACAAATATAATTTTGATAGAGAAATTGATATAATTAAACAAATAGCCACATCCAACGGTTATCCATTACATATAATAAATAAATTAATTAATAAAAAAGAGGAAAAAGTGGCATTACAATTAATATTTCCTGAAAAAACTAGGGAAATACAAAATTACAAAACCATCACATATGCTGGTAATATTTCTAATAATATTTCGAAGATAATATCTTGTTCAACAAATACAGCAATTTCTTTTAAAACAGAAAACAATGTGAGTAAAAAATTGTTAAATGTAAAAACAAAAATACCCCCATTAAAAAAGTCTGGAATATATAAACTTAAATGTCCAGAATGTAATGCTGTCTATATTGGTCAAACAATTCGAAATTTTGAAATTAGATACAATGAACACTCACGAGCATACAGATTAAAACAGCCAGATAAATCACATTACGCAAAACACCTTCTTGACACAAAACATTCATTAACACCTAACACAGAACTAGAAGTACTGCATATTTGTGATAAGAAACAAGAACTAGATTTCCTTGAAGAACTAGAAATAAGAAGACACTTAAGAGACCCACAATATGAAGTTGTCAATGAACAGATAAATCTAGGGAGCTCTCCACTAATAAATTGTCTTCTTAAGTAACTATTGTAAAGATCAGCAGATATAGTTTTCCTTGGTTTCCTATATCATTGCACAGTTATACTGATCTTAAATGGGAAAAAGATATCCAGGATATCCCCATAGGGCTAATAATACCTAAGCTTTAATATTTGTAAAATCATATCTTCTTCTTTTTTCTATTCATATATATTAAGTCAATCACAAGATAGGTCACTTACTATTTGGTCTAGCCAAAATATTAAACATCAAGTAGGTATCACATAAAATGTAACTTCTTTCATTCTGACGATGATATGTCAATATCGAAATAATTATCAATATCCTTTAATAATTTTCATAAATTTTTTAATTAAATAGTGGAATTAATTAGAAACAGTTAGTTTCATTTATAACATTAAAATATTAGATATTATTAATTATTTAATTGTTTTATTACTTCTTATTAATAGGACCAAATTTGTGTGTTATTATAGCTTATGATTACTGGCTATTTATCTATACATACCTTCTATGTTTTCAAACTGTATTTCTTCTAGTTGCAATTCTCAATTATTCGAAGGCCATTTAATATAGTAAATTTGAAGTGGCACATTTCCTCCAAGCATTTCAAGTGATTTTTCCTTTTTTTCCACCGTTTTTTCATATTTTTGTGTAGCTAATATTTTTTTACTATTTAGGAAGCCAGATTCTGAAAAACTTTAGTATTGTAAACATATCTCTTTATTCATCTTCAATTTATTTTTTATAATTGGGCAATCCAACTCGTGAACTTGGTTCTAGAATATGCTTACTTGCACGTAGAGTGTCTTCTTTATTCTTCAAATTTCTCTTTTAGAGACTTACACTTATTCTAACTGTGCTGGACCTTTAAGTGTGTTCTAAAATTCCATACTGAAGAGAAGACATGATATTCATATTTTTCATCGAGTAAAAACATAAATACATTCAGCTGCACAGAGTGGAACTAATTATGTTACCACCAAACGATTACAATTTTCGATATTTTTGAAAACGAGGACAAAAAACGGATTTCTTATTCACAATATTTTCCATTTCTGTGACCTAACCTCACTTACCTCACTTACCTCACTTACCTCACACGTGAACAGCGAACTGTCAAAGAAGCTAGCTACCAATAAAACATCATGAAATCGAGTTTTATGATTGGCTGTCGTCAGATTTTTTGGTGCCTCAGCATATGTGGTGCCCTCTATAATGACCAGAAATTGGAATACATGGAGTTCGATCTCCTTATCTAGCCTCTATGATTGACAGGTTCAAGTTCAGGTGTGCCGTAAGTCTCTAACCTAGGACCATTCATATTTTCATCATGCACATATGATTTGGAACTTACTAAGATATTACATATCAATGTATGACTGTGAGAGACTTCAAAATAATGTAGCTAAATTTTATAACTGATCTGTTTGCAACAATTTATTGCTGAATAGATCCAAATGTGCAACTGTTTCAATCACATGGATAAATGATGGTTAAATTCAATATGCATATATTTTCTTTTATATCAGTTCCTCTTCTATAGGTACTTCCTTTATAGCTCTGTTATTCTTTCTATGTGACTCGTACTTTTCGACCTTACTACCGTTGATATCGGGAGACTTTCATACAATTCCATAAGCTCTTGATCTGTTCTTCTGATCCAGATACCTTCTACTTTTTCCCCCATATATTCTTCAGAGTATTTTTCTCTCCCATATAACTAGAAGTTTTTCTTCCTTTTTATCCATAATCCACAGCTCTGGTCCGTTAAAACTGTCGGTCTTATAATCGTTTGATACATTCTTTTTTAAATTTCCTTGATACTTTTGATTTAATTCATCATTTCTGTTGTTGGAACTTTTTTCTTGAACTATTTGCCAGCAGTCTTGAAAATTTTATTAGTTCCTTCCTAGACCTTGCTATCATCACTAAATCGTCAGCGTAGAACTGACATTGATGTTTGTGACTATACATCAAGGGCGTCGATAGGGGGAGAGGGGTAATGGGGTATTTACCTCCCCAAGAATAGTAAATAAATAGTAAATTATTATATTCTTAACAAATAGTTTAATTCCATCAAACATGAAATCGGACATCAATGCGGACTATTCTTCAATAAAACAAAACTAGAATATTTATTGAATTTCACGAACGAAGGCAAATATTTCTTATTGTCCGAATTGGAGCTTTGGTTTAAAAAATGGTGCCACTCATGAAAATTTGCCTGGATCGGCATTATCCTGCTGTTTTCTTATCTTCTTATCCAAAAGTATACCGAGCTCTACATTTAATTGCCTGTGAGTGTAGCAAGCCCAGAAAGAAATTTTTCAACCCTTAAAAGGTTGAAAACGTGGCTTAGAGCAACAATGGGCCAAGAAAGGTTAGTGGCATTAGCATTGCTATTTATTCATAAGGACATAGGTAGATTTAAATTTAGAGATTTGCAAAAATGAAAAAGAGGCATTTATATTTGATTTTGTAAATTTAATAAAATTTACTGTGTGGACCCTTACTTTGTGGAATCTACTCATATTACTTTTTTAAATGAAACTAAGTGTTTCTAATTAATTCCACTATTTAATGAAAAATTTTTGAAAACTCTAAGATATTGATAATTATTTCGATATTGACATATCATCGTCAGAGTGACAGAAGTTACATTACATTACATTACAGGCATCACATAAAATGTAACTTCTGACATTCTGACGATGATATGTAAATCTCGAAATAATTATCAATATCTTAGAGTTTCCATAATTTTTTCATTAAATAGTGGAATTAATTAGAAACACCTAGTTTCATTTAAAAAAGTAAATTTAATAAAGTTTCTTTTTCTTTTTCCTTTTTATCTTGTAAGTACGTGCCAAAGAACATTAGTGTTGTTATTTATTTGTAATAGACATTTAGGTTTTTTTTTGTTTGTGACTTGTTTGTCCAAAGTTGTTTATTATTTGTAAGATAGGTAACAGATAATATAATAGACGTTTCTCCACGATCATCACAGAATTGGCCAATTCTGAAATCAAATTTGATTACAGAACGCTGGAATTCTCTTTCTTGAGATTGAAGAAATATTCTGCAACACCTCTACCCCCATGCAATTTGAATGTATTTACATTCTCTCTCTTGTGATAGAATAATATTCTCACACTGGTTAGCAATAATAACATTAGCCATTATTTAAAATCTTTGATCGTGGAGAAAGTATAGTCTAAAACTCGGTTAGAATGAAAATTAGTATGCTCGTGGTTCATCACGCTCGCTTTCGGCTCGCGCTCGGAACTTTCCACTCGCATCGAATTTTCATTCTAACCTTGTTACAGAATATTCTATTATGGCTGTTTTATTTGTGAATTGTTTGTCCAAAGATGTTTAGTTTTATTTCTAATTCTAATATATGTTATTTATGGATCTTTACAAAAAAAATGTTTTATTACCTAAACCAAAAAGCCCTTACCCCCCCCCCCCCCCCCAATAGAAAAAATTAATGACGCCCCTGCCATACATAGTTCCTTTTGTGTCAATATCACTCTCTCTGAATATATGTTTTCCAGTGTAAAGTTGAATAGCGTTGTTGATATAGGCGTACTCCGGTTTTGTTATAAAGCTATCTGTTTGATGTCCATTTATGGAAACACTGTTTGTTATATCTGTTAATTTTCTTAATGATTTTATTTTTTGTCGTATCTTCAAGTTTTTTATGTTGTTTTATATTTCATATCTTATCAGCATGTTACATGCTTTCTTCAAGTCAATCAAACCAGCATAGTCTGCTAGATTGTGTTCAAAGCTATTGGAGAGTTTTGGTTTAAACGTGAACATTTGATTGATCTTTCTCTTCGAAACCCGCACTGGTAATCTCCAGCTTGCCTTTCTTCATAGTGATTTTGAAGGTTTTTGAAAATATCTTATATACGACATCAAGCAGTGAAATTCCTATGTAGTTTTCACAGTCAGTTTGATAATTACTTCTGTCCAATGTTTGGGTAACATTTCTTCTTGTCAGACGTGCGCTGTTCACCTCTTTCTTTTATTAGTTCTGCATTTATTCCATTCTCACCACTACTTATTTTTATTTTTCAGTACATTTATTATTTGTCATATTTCTTCATCAATCGTTATTGCTGTATGTTCATCTTCTACAGCTAGCAATGGCGCTTTCAAAATATTGTTTCCACTTTTTACTTATTTCCTTTTCGATTGTAAACAAGCAAATGCTTGCGATGTAATGGCCGAGCATATATCATATCATATCATATCATACATCGCTGGAAAAGAACAGTTTTCTATCGGATTGCGGTTTTATGATGAGAATCAAGAAAAAATCAGAGAGGAATTTGTAGGCTATGAGCTGAAATCTCAAGATGCTCCTACAATAGCTAGCACAATGCAGAGTTTTTTAGTTGATCAGAATCTTTCAGCAGAGAATTGTGTTGGATTTGGATTTGACGGGTGTTCTACGATGGTTGGAAAAGAAGGTGGTGTACAGGCCATTTTCAGGAAAAAGTACAATAAATCTTTATTTTTTCATTGCTCAAGCCACAAACTATATCTTGTGGTCAATGATGCTGGCAAACTACCGGAAATAAGACACTTAATTGCAACAGTTAAGGATACAATATCCTTCTTTCGTGAGTCGCCAGCCCGCAGGACTTCGGCTCCTAATTTATCAAGGCTGAGACTGCGGTTGAATACTGATTATCCCTTAGTATCTTGACCCTTTAACTTTATTGTTGAATGTTAGATTCTCACACGAAAATACACCTGCTTTTGCCTTATCCCATCTTCATCCTTCATACATGCTAAAAATTACTTCAAAAGATTTGGAAAAAAATGCAAAATCTTTCATGGAGTTTTATGAGTTGGGTGTTATCTCTGCAGAATTAGATTTGTGGTTAATTTAGCAGGAGACAAATTAAAGGATCGAAGTGGCTGCACTTTTGGAGGAGGCTAATATTTTTTCACTGCAACAAGGCATGCACTCCTCATTTTAAGTGCTTTCCCATCCACTAGTGCTACTGTTGAACGATCTTTTAGTGCCCTCCGAAGGATAAAGAACTGAGAAGGCTGAGAAGTACATTGGTAAAGGACAGATTGACTGGGTTGAGTTTGATGAGCATCCATCGTAAATTCTTTAAGGAAAATCACGACTGGATTGAAACGAGAGTTTTGAACAAGTTTTCTACAAATCAAAAACAAATGATAATAGTATAAAACATGTAACTAGAATAAAATTTAATTTCAAGCAAATAATTGTAATTACTTGTTGATAAAGCACTGCTATAATTATACATAATTTTCTTAAAATTTTGGTTTCATTCACCTTTTCCATGATAAAATGTTACAACCTGAACGACCATGGTTTGCCCCTCCTAAGTTTTGATCCTGGGTACGCCCTTGGATTCATTATAAGAAAATGTAAAGTTTTCACCATTCTCGAACCTCATTTCTTTGTAAACATTGTACTTTTCTTATTTTAGATCAAAACTTGAATATTGTTCCAATTTGTGGAGTTCTCATTACAGCGTCCATATATCTTGTATTGAGAATGTGCAAAGAAAGTTTTTGAAGTACTTGACTTTCAAAGTTAATAATACTCTGGAGGAAATCCATATAATTTCTTACTTGATAGCTTTGATTTTGAAAGTCTCGGGTACCGAAGATTTTTTTGCTTTTCTGTCATGTATTTACAAACTTTTAAATTGTCTGATGACTATCCAAGTCTGCTTGGCAAAGCCTAATATTTTACAATAATAAAGCAAGAACTATCTTAGATGAGATTATATCACAAGGGGGTCGATTGGCCCGGTTGATCACACTGCGACATATACATCGATTTTTTAGTCTGTTCAACACTTAACCTAATAATTAATTAAACAGAATATTAAAATTGTAAAACTAAACCGAATCTTGAAGTTGTAAATACTAATAAATCAATTAATTAAAAATGTAACTACGCCACTGCAAATTTGTCGAAGTGCGTTGTCTGACATACTTTTACCGACTGAGCTCCGTCAGCGTAACAAGAAGTTTGCTGACGCGCATACAATTATCAACTCTCTAGCTGTTCTGGTCGACCTATACAAGCTCCTTCTTTTGCGAGACTATCAGCAATCTCATTTCCCACAATTCCTTTATGCCCTGGCACCCATAACAAAGATACTTTGTTGTGTCTAGACAGTCGCTTAAGGGATTGTTTGCAGTTCCAGACTCCTTTAGAATAGCTGTAGACTTCAGAGCATTTAAAGCAGCCTGGCTATCATAATGTTCGACTTAGATAGCCTGTATCCAATATGTGCTTTAATTTTAATAAAGTACTTATGGTACGTAATAATGTTATTTTAATTATTCTTTTAATTCAATTTTCCCTGTTTTTCCTTCTAGTTTTCTTCCGTTTTTAATCTAAACAGACATGTATGTATCGCCCTTTAAAGAGCAGTTAAGCAATATGTTATTATTATCTATCATAATAAAAACAATTTGTGGTGAACTCGGAATCTTTTTTGATGGTAGTCAAGTTTTCAAACAAGAATTTTTTTCTTACAAAATACGTCAACATGAACCTTTACAACCGTACTTACTTATCTTAATGCAAATAAATACCATTAAGCAACGGTAGTTATATTTTACTGTTAAAAAATTATTTATATACGATCGTTCGCTTGTAATAAAATTTTTTCTATTGAATTTTATAGTTTGAATAGTCGTAATTAAGTGACATTTTGCATATTGTCGACCATAAAATTACGTTTTAGATACATTGAAGAAGTGTTGAAAAAGGCGAAAAGTTTCAAAAATCCGATTTCTTTTCTAATTTTTTGAAGCCCGGGTTTCAAATGGATGGAAGAGGTGGGTTTAAATATCAATCTGTCCAAGATAGTGCCTTATACTTAATTGGACTTAATGGTACTGGGACCATTATTCCCTCAAGGCACTAAGATTCCAATTGTGATGTCTCGGGGTAATTATTGATTCAAGTATCACTTTAATTAAGGACATCGTAAGTGAAGTCATTTTAGATATGAAAACAGACTATATACCCCATAGAAAGTACTCGCAATACCCAAGCCAGCTGAGGTTTCCTTGAGGTCAGACCCGGCACACAGACGGGTCAAAGATTGGGAAATGAACTGAAGCAGGGGTGTATAGTGAAATGAGGAACACCATGCAGCACGTGTTGCTTTACATAGTTACACAGCATGATAAAATCCAGATTGGTAATTGAATGAACTTGTAGTCCGCAATAGAGTACTCTGAACCAAAAAGGTACTTAATATTAATGAAAAAAACATTGGCTCAACGAACTCTTTTTCGAACTATAGTTTCATCACTCGATGAACATCTTTGATCGGGTTAATGGAGAAGTTCTATGGTCCAATGACTCCAATGAAATATTGTTATCGAATTGATGGATATGATCGTAGAATCAATGAACGTATTCATTGATACCAATCATATTCAATCGTAGAACCAACTAACGTATACATCGATCCAATAAACTGGTTTATTGATCCAATGAACATATTCATTAGCTCAATCATCTATGTTCGTTAAAACAATTAAATTAATTCAATAAAGAAGTTCGTTGATTCAATTATCGTGTTCATTAATCTGACGAAACTATCCGATAAACAGTTGCTCCTAAAGTTCTTGTTGGCTGATGGCCAGATGAAGAAAGGATTCTTGGGAATCTTTGATAGTGTACTTCGTGACACTGTGTTTTCCGTGAGGGTTCTTTTTATCTCTTTATTGGTTGTTGTTTGCATCTATTTCCACAATGTTCCTCCATTCCTAGTACCGCATAATGCACATCTGAAATTATTGAAACAGTATAATATATACATATCACACCAAAATTATTTCTAGTTGACACTTCCGTTTATATTATATTTAGAAAATTAAATCCCGGTTGTGTGGCCATAAATAACAAAATACTCTAAAATCATATAACTAACAGACCATCCATCATGATGTTTTCTATTTAATAATGAGTAGAATGGAATAGGTACTTACTTTCAGAATTATTTTTATGCTCAATGCTGTCCAGTAATCATTTTGTTGTCTTTTCTTTATGAGTTTTTGGTATTTTCAGGAGATCAATGCTTTCTCATAATAATATACCTAATTGAACTGGATGGTTGAAATTCAATGGAATAATTTTTCTGCTAACAAAATTGTATTCTGTAAATATTTTCTATTATTGTGCTTTTTGAAACTACATAGATTTTGAAATCATTGACTACAGCAAACCTCAGCACAACGAAAAATGGAGTTATTGAGTCGTGATGACGCTTAAAATGTCTAATCAGTAAGTGCTACAAAAAACAAAATTATTAAGGCAAATAAAGCATTGCGTAGTGGAATATGTAAACTGAAAAGTACTTACCCTCAGTAATTTCAAACAAGAATATTAACTCAAACTTTACCTCGACAAATAATTTATCTATATTTGCGTAAATAATCGATATTGCGACGGAATCTCTATTTTTTGCGGGACGTCGTCCTTTGCTATACGTTATTGACTGTATAAAATCTTGGTATTTTTGTTAAATTTACCTATTTCGCGGAAATTTTGGTTTCAACCAATAAAATATTTTATATTGAGTTGATCAGCCCAATAAACGTATTCATTGCCACAACGAATGTGCTCATCAGTCAATAAACGGTTTTTGAGCCAATGAACGCATTTATTGGCTCAAAGAAACCCTTACATCAGCTTCTGATTGAATTCATTGTTCTGACGTACTATTGTTAGTAATATTAATAAACATTATTTCGTTAGACCAATGTATACGTTCATTTATTTATCAACCTGATTAATTGACATAACGAATGCATTGATCTAACAAATTTTATTGATCAATTTACGTAAATGTGCGTGTTCGCCCAATAAAAAGGATTCGTTGGGACAATAAAAAAACTTACTGACTTAGTAGGACAAAAATAATCAATAGTGATTCGTTGAGATAATAACTTTGTTCATCAACCAATAATCCCTGATAATTCCCTTAAGGAGTATATTCATTGTGCCAATAAACGAATTTCGATTAATGGTGTTTATTGACATTATGAACAAAATTATTTTCAGTGTACGATTAGTGGGACATGACTAAATTTCTTTAAGTAAACAGGCTGATGAACTCGCGAGAAGGGGTTCACCAACAATATATATTGGTCCAGAACCTGATGAAATAAAACGACTCTGTTGAATTTTCAATGCAGACTAACTTTATTAAGAACAAATAGGACGAACCAAAAACAGTTTCAAGTGGTAAAAGCGACACTTCGCAGGTAAAAACGCTCGAAACTACAAATACCGATCTGCTTTAAGTAAATCCAGATGTGAATTACATTTTGGGTTTATTTTAACACTCCCACTAGCACAAAATATACTAACTGCAAACCAGAACATGACAAACACTTAGAAAAGGATATTTACTTACAATACCTAATTTCTCTAAAAAACTATAATGTTTCACAGAACACAAACTTTTGGTTAAAACGTCGTTAAATCTATCAAATTCTGAGCAACTGCATCTCTAACAAAATGATGCCGAACATCAATATGTTTTGACCTTTTATGATGAATATGATTTACCGACAATTTCTGTGCACTCTGTCTGTCGTTATACAATTTAAATTACCAAACAACTCATTAAAAAAATTTTTGAAATAAATTGCTTCTTTGGAAGCTTCAGCAATAGCCATATACTCAGCTTCTGAGTTGGATAAAGCAACAGTATTTTGTTTTCTACTTTCCCACAAAATAGCGGAACCAGAAAGTGTAAAACAAAAACCAGTGTACGACTTGCGATCATTTGCATCGCCAGCCCAATCAGCATCTACAAATCCTTTTAACTCATTGTCATCTTTAACAAATTTTAAACCAAAACTGTTAGTTGCTTGTAGATACATTAAAATACGCTTAGCCTGCTTCCAATGGCTTTCATTGTAACAGTTATTAAATTGACTTAAGTAACACAGAATAAGCAATATCAGGCCTAGTTAATACACTTAAATACATTAAACTACCAATGAGTTCCTAAATTAATATTCTGTTGTTCCATTGGTGAGCTTACAATTAAACATATATATATATATATATATATATATATAATCATATACCCTTATACCCTTAGGTGTCGGGTTTGCATTTAATTCTCGTATATAAATTTTTTCCATTCTTTCCTGTTTCTTGTCAATGTTCTCGCCTCTTCCCATGATTTACCTCTCTCTCTTAGTATATTACCCACTATTGTATTCCATGTTTGTCTTGGTCTTCCTTTTTTTCTTTTTATTTGTATTTTTGCCTCATATGTCCTTTTAACTTGTCTATTGTTATTCATTCTCTGAATATGTCCCCACCAGCTGAGTTGTCTTTGTTCTATAAATTTTAGTACGGGCTGGACACCTAATTCATCTCTTATTTTTGTGTTCCTGATTTTGTCCTTTCTTGTTGCTCCAAATGTTCTTCTCAAATATTTCATTTCTGCTGCCTGTATTTTGCTTTTTTGTTTACTTGTAAGAGTCCAAGATTCGCATCCATAAGTTAAAACTGGTCGATATATTGTATTATACTCTTTTACTTTTGTCTCTTTGGTGATTTCTTTTTTGTTTATAAATTTTTGGTTCATGGCATAGTATAGCTTAATTGTTTTCTCTATTCTTTCATTTATCTCTGCATCTTGTTTTCCAGTTTCCTCAAAAGTTATTCCTAAGTATTTGAATTCTTTTACTTGTTCTATTTGTACATTATCTATTTTAATTTCTGTGTTGATCTTCTGTTTTCCTATTACAAGTATTTTGGTTTTATTTTTGTTGATTTTCATGCCTTCTTCTTCCATAACATCTTTCCATATGTTCAGGTTTTCTTGTAATCGGTTTTCACTTCCTGCCATTAGCACCACATCATCTGCAAATACTCCTTCGGCTATCTCTTTCTAAATTTTTATACCCAACGAACATTTTCTTCACCTTCTGTTGGCTTTTTTTAATAATACTGTCCATATGTATATTAAATAGTGTTGGGCTCAGTCCCCCTCCTTGTCTTAATCCTATGTTGGTTCTAAATCCTGCTGATTTCATGTTGTTTTTTATGATAAAATTTATGTTTGTTTCATATATATCTTGAATGATTCCGATTATTTTTTTGTGTATTCCCTTTTCTTTCAGTCCCATCCATACTTTTTCCCTAGGTACCGTATCAAATGCTTTTTCGAGATCTATGAACGCTAGGTATGTGTTTCTATTTTCTAGATGTCTCTTCTCTTCTAATTGTTTTATTGTGAAGATGTGATCCTGCGTACTTCTTCCTGGTCTGAATCCACTTTGTGCTTCTGAAAGTTGATTTTCTAGAGTTGGTTTAATTCTGTTGTTTATAAGCTGTTCATATATCTTTATAATGGTATTTAGCAAGGTTATTCCTCTATAGTTTTGACATTGTTTCTGGTCTCCTTTCTTGTGTATAGGTGTGATTAAGGCTACTCCCCATTCTTCTGGGATTTTTCCATCACACCAAGCTTTGTTGATAATTTCTAATAGCACTTCCAGTCCTATATTTCCTAGATTCTTAATAATTTCCGCTGTAATTCTATCGTCACCCGGCGCTTTCCCATTTTTCAATTTTATAACAACTCTTTTTAGCTCTTCCAATTTTATACTCTGTATTTCGGCTTCTTCGTTTTGATTTGTTCGTTCGACTTCTTCGTTTTGGTTTTCTTTTTCTTGTTCGTTATTTGGGTTTCTTTGAGTTTGTTGGTCTAACATCTCTTGAAAATACTCTCTCCATCTTTCTATAATGTCTGCTTCATTTGTTAGTATCTCTTGATTTTTATCTTTTATGTACTGTTCTTTTCCCTGCTTTTCTGTTCTTAGCGATTTTAGAACTTTATAAAATAGTTTTTGATTCCCCGTACTATCTTTTTCCATTTTGTTCCCAAAATCTATCCAGGCATTTTGTTTTGCTTTTATTACTAGAACTTTGACTTTCTCTCTTTGGTTTTTGCATCTTTCATATTGTTCTTGTGTGTTGTTTTTTAAATATTTTTTCCATTCTTCCTTCTTCTTTTTAACCTCTTCTTTAATTTCATTGTTCCACCATGCTGTTTGTTTTTTCCTATTATCTGTTTTGTAAGTCCCGCATAGTTCTATGGCAGTGTTAATGACTACGTTTTTCAATATGTTCCAGCCCTGTTCTGTGTTAAGTTTTTTTATGTCAGAGGATTTTTCTTTTAGTTTTTCTTTTGTTTTTAGTTGATATTTTATTGCAACCGTTTTGTTTCTTAGTTTGTATGTTTTTATTGATATGTGGCTTTCTTTCTTTACTGTTATTTGTTCAGTTTGTGTACTGTCACCTTCAATTTTTGCTTCCAGTAAATAGTGGTCACTGTTAATTTCCGCTCCTCTTTTAACTTTAACGTTAAGTATATTTTTTCTTTCTTCTTTTTGCGTTAAAACATAATCGATAATTGATTTTTCTCCTCTGCTATGTTGTACCCTCGTGTATTTATGGATATCTTTGTGTTGGTATGAGGTGTTACATATTATCAAATTTTGTAATAGACAGAAGTCTAAAAGTCTTTTCCCGTTGTTATTTCTTGTTTTTTCTCCATATTTTCCTAGTACATTCTTGTATTTGTTGTCCTGTTCACCTACTCTACTGTTAAAATCTCCTGCAATATATATAATTCCCTTTGATTCTTCTACCGTACTTGTTAAATCTTCCCAGAATTTTTCTTTTTCTTCTGCTTTACCATTTTCATCCGGTCCATATACTGTTATGATCGTTCTAACTTTTTGTTTTCCGTTTCTTAGCTCTACAAGTAGTATTCTTTCAGATATCGCTCTATACCTTACAATTTGTTTTGTTAGTTTTTCATGTATTATACATCCTACTCCTGCCGCTGCTCTCTGATTTAAGTTTACTCCGCTATATATTAGAATGTGGTCGTTTTGCATTCGAATTTGTCCTTGCCCTTTCTTTTTTGTTTCGCTTATTGTTAGTATCTGTAAATTTGTTTTTTCAAATTCATCTATTAATTCCACTTCCTTCCCCTGTAGGCTTCTAACATTCCAAGTCCCTAGTCTCCATGTTGTTGATTCATTTCCAGCTTGTTTTCCTTTCATTTTTCCCTTTCTCCTGTCCGTTTTCATGGCATTTTTGTTTTGTTCTTTTCGTTCCTTATCTGTCTTGTTTAGTCATTTTTTGTTGTTTTAAATATTTTTTGGTATCTATCGTCGATGTTTTCCGGTGATCTTTCCCCTACAGTTCTTTTATGTCCGTCAGTAGTAGATTGTTGTTCCTCCTTGTGTTCTTCTTTATTTGGTTTATTTTTCTCAATTATTTCGTTGTTTATTACTAATTTGTTATATTTTATTATCGACTTGTGTCCTTTACTCCTTGCTTCCTTTAGTTGGGGTATTAGTGCTCTTCTTTCTTCTTGGATATTCTTTGGATAATCTTCATCAATCCATATTTCAGTACCTCTAAGATATTTGGCATTTTTCAAAATTTGAATTTTCGTACTTTCTTTCAATAATTTTATCATTATCGGTCTTGTTCTGTTTTCTGCATATTTTCCTAGTCTGCGAATTTCGTCGACCTCTGTTACCATATCAATATTTAATCCAATTTTCTGCATCACTACTTCTATTTTTCCTTTTGTTTCGGTTTCTTCTTCCATCTCTACGTCAGTAACTCCTTTTATTATAATATTTTTATGTCTGACCGTGCGTTCTAATTTTTCTATTCTGTCTTCCTGGTTTTTTATTTTTTCTTTTAGATTATTGTTTTCTTGTTTTACTTCTTGCAATTCTAGCACGAGGTTATCCAATTTCTGGGTCATTTCTTTCATATTTGTCTCGATTTGTATGAACATTTGTTCTATTCTAGCCATATCTCCCATTTTTACTTCTTATCGCGGAAAAAGAAGACCCCGGTCAACCCGTCGGAAGTCTAACTTTTATCGATCTGAAGTTTATTTCAAATAATATTTCTTTGCCTCACTGATAGTTTTGAAGGTCTGGCAACATCGCTTTTTATCGATTCAGGTTCTATTGTATAGTAAATTTTATACCCATTTAGAATAAGACCATCCTTATTTATTATTAATAAATCGGTTGAAACAAAAAATTACCAACAAAAATGAACGTCGTAACTAATTTATTAGATGTCACGTTTTTGAAGTTACGTCAAATTTTGATTTCATGTTAATGTCAGATGGTTCAAGAAGCCGCATACGTTAAGTTACTAAAACGGCTGGTACCTCTAAATAGGTATTAATTTTACTTTAGATAATGTTCCAAGTTAATTATTTATATCAATATCTTTTCACATTCACTATATTGTTTTTTTGGGTAAATACATAAAATACGTGTTTTTACGTCGGGATTTTTTTGGTCAGCTGAGCCTAACACTTCCACTACACTAAACAACTTTTCTTGTGATTGATTTCCTCTACACCACTCGAATTTTCGGGTTTAATGTAGGAGTAAAATTCAACCAATGTTTCTACACTCAGCGCCACGTTGCCACCACAATTAAACATATCAAACCTTTTTAAAACTTGGTTAATATACTGCTGTTGATCTAAAGTAATTACATTATTCTCTCTCATCTATTCTAACTCGCATGCCAAGACACTTTTTTATTTCACCTAGATCTTTTATTTTAAACTCATTTGTCAAAGATTCTTTCAAAACTTTACCTTCATGAGAATCGTTAGAAAATATAAAAAAGTCATCTACATATAATGCAATTACTGTCATTAAACTGCCATTTATTTTCTCAAATGAACACGTTTCTAATTTTGACTTATTATAACCTAAATTTCCTAGCATGACATCAACCCTTTCATAGCAAGCTCGACTAGTTTGTTTCAGGCCGTATATAGCTCTTTTTAGTTTTAAAATTTTATTACTATCAGCACAATTAAAGCATTCAGGTAACATCATATATATACATCTCCCGTTTAAAAATGCTGTCTTAACATTTATATAGATGTGAAATATCAAGTCCTAACTTAACAGGTAAAAACATTGACAACCTCAAAGTTGAAAATCACTATCACTAGGAGCGTTCACCAGTTCCCAAGCATCGTTTTCCTCAAAGGAACGAAGTTCATCCTGAATTGCCTGCTTCCATTTGTTCCTGCCTGATCCTGCTAAGGCATCCTGCACTGTCACTGGATCACTGCTTAGGTCAGAACTATCGGAGCAAATGTACGTCACAGCATTTTGAAACTTTCTTGGCTTTGGGTTCGTGCTGACGGTCTAAGTGTTTCAGGAGTCTGCACTGGATGTTCTGGCTCAAAGTCACCATCACTTCCCCGTGCCTCACTAGACTGTTCCGTTTCACTTGATGTGTCACTACGATTTGCAATTACTGGATAGTCGTCTATTGCATTGCCGTTATCTGTGACTCCCACTGAAACTGGAATTTCCACACTTTGGTCCTCCTCTCCTATAGTAATCTGTGGTGTATTTTCCATTATAACTATAGCTCTACTGGTGGTTACTACATTGGATAATCTGTAGACACCATTTTTTAACTCGGCTGTGGCTACCAAAACCTTTTTCTGATTATGTATTTGACAATAAACAGAATCAAACTTAACAAAGCAGTCGATGATCGCTGGTCGAACCAGTGTTCATTCGCTGTTAACTGAACACTTGCACCAGAGTTCACATACCAATCGGACTTATTAAAACTGCCACTCAAAAATACAGTACTAAAAGCACTCGGGGATTTTTGCTGCTTATAATCAGAAACGTCGTTTGGGCATTTATTTTTAAAGTGGTCCATTTTTTTACACTTATAACACTCAATGTCACTCAAACCTTTTTTCTGATTTACGGTGTTGCCACGTTGCTGCCTATTTTACCGCCATGCCAAATGCACTGCCACTGTTGCCAACATGTTCCTCCATCTCTAATAGCTTGTGCTCTATCGCCATCATCATCGGAGAAAATTTCTCAGGTAAACCAGCTAATAGCAAAGAACCAATCCATTAATCGTCTATGTTAAAGCCTGTACCTCGTAGCTTTTGTCCTGTTTCCCTATCTGGTTAACCTAGGCACCCATAGATTCACAGTTATCTAGTCTTGCGGAAATCAAACTTCGTAACAGTCCAATTTTTCTAGTAAAACCAGAATGGTCAAACAACGATTTCAGTTTCTTCCACACATCTACTGCCGTTGTTGATCCTCTTACATGCACGTATAATGAAGCATCAATCGTGAGAATTATTTTTGCCTTTGCCTTTGCCTTGTCGTGATCTGCGTCCACAACTTCCGATATACACTATGAAAGTCCTTCAAGTACCAGAAAATTTTTAATGGCAAATGCCTAATCCGAATAATTTTCACGATCCTTCAATTTCGGAACATTCACAATAAAATTCGCGGCCATTCTGCACTAATCAGAAAAATACTATCAACCGTTTTTCACGCGAGACTGGGCCCATAACCTGATGAAATAAAACGACTCTGTTGAATTTTCAATGCAGACTAACTTTATTAAGAACAAATAGGACGAACCAAAAACAGTTTCAAGTGGTAAAAGGGGCTCTTCGCAGGTACACGCTCGAAACTACAAATACCGATCTGCTTTAAGTAAAACCAGATGTGAATTACATTTTGGGCTTATTTTAACAGTTCGTCCTTGGAACCATAAACAAAGTGGTCCTAGGACAAATTCAAAAATGGGTACAAAGCCAACATAGACTACAGTGGAGAAACACTTCAAAGCAGGTACAGGATACATGTGTCAAACCACAAGATACTTAACCTTTTCCTCAATTGTTACGATTTCTCGCCGTAGTCTTAGAGGTTCTAGTTCCTCACTATTTTTCTTACTGGTAAATGTCATTAGTGTCGTTTTATTTGGACTAATATTTAGTCCCTCGATCCATGTTGTTACCACGTCTAGAGCCTTGTATTCTACCTTTAATTGTGGTATTGCATCACCCCTGTGCTATGATTGTTGAAGAACTAGTTATTTTTGTCCGGCTAACTTTGAATAACACTACTACGAATTAACTGAAGTCTACTTCCAAAATCTATTAAATGTTCACCTTTGAATGGTTTGGCTCTAATCAACTCTTGTACCAGACAATCTAAATCCCGACTATCAGCAAAACACTGTAATAAGGCAGTTTTTAATCTTGGCCAAGTATTTAGTTCTACTCTATTACCTATCATGAAGGCTGCTCTACCTTCCAATTTCTCTTGAATACATTCTATTATATGAAAATTCAATTCAGCATCGTTTAAATGACTATAAGTTTCTATCAAGTGCTCACATCTAGTGATAAATTTGTTCAAATATTCACTATCGCCGTTAAATGGTTTAATATTTGCTAATTTAGATTTGAAAAGGTCCCAATTCATTATAGGAGGAGCCATTTCTTTATAATCAATTTCTTCAACTTTCGAAATGTTATTTTCGCTTATTGAAATATTATTAAGTGATTGCAAAATATTATCGAGATTATCCTCGTTCAATTCACTCATAAATAATCAATCAATATCAATAAATTCTTAATTACTATCTTTCCGAATTCCAATAAAAGGTATAGGAAAGGCGAGAAAAGGAAAATTTGGCACATACGTTACAGAAGAACTGGCTTCCAAAATCTTCTTCTCCGACTCTTTGTTGGTTCTCGTCCAGCTGTATCCAACCACAAAAGGGGTGAAATAACGGTTCGTTAGAATTCGTGTTTAAAACGTTGAAACGTTAAAATCGTGAAAGTCACTACACTTTTATCGTTCTACAGAAACACCGACAAAACGGCACACACTGTATATTTCAAAAAAGGAAAAAAAAAATTTCTGATATAGCTCGATACTTTCCACGATTTACGCGAATCCTACTGACTGCGCCAATTATGTATTTCAATTCAAAAACTATCTTTTAAAAAAGAATTTTATTATATTTATTACAACTTTACTTCAAGAGAATTAAAGAAAGAATGAATATTTTAAAATATGAAATAATTACGCTGTCTTGATAAGATAACCAGTTTCTTAGGATGTCATGATATATCCGTGTGGGTGTGTGTGGGGGGGTGCTTATGTGTGCAGAAGCGTTGCATGTAACTCTACGTTATTTTTTTAATGACATTATGTTGTCAGCACAGACATTAGAAGTTGTCATTCAGTATTTTTGATTTGTATGTTACGTTAATTTCGATAAAAGTAAAACTCGTGTGTTAGAACGTGTGTTTTCATGATTTCTATCACCCAAAATTCAACAATGATGACTAAGAGCCGTATTACACAGCAAATAATTATGCCGAAAATCACTCTGAACCACGAAGATTTTGCCAGAAATCCGTTACTACACAGGCAATAAATTTTCCAAACATTTTAGGAGTAATTCATACGATACGCATGAGCAGGCAGGTTATTTTGTTACAGCTAATGTATGCCAGCTGCAAATTAACCTTGCAAACCCTTTAAAAACGTAGCAAACAGAACCAATATACTTTCATTAACCTAATTTTATTTATTTTCAATAATAAGATTTATTTTCTTCTCAGAAATAGCGAACAAGAAAGAACTGGTAATGTTAGATGTTGCAGAAATTTGTTGTTTGTTCGTTACCTAAAAGGCAATTAATGAGTGAAATGTCAAACAAACCGCTTATGCTGATCTGCGACGATTCTTGCGCACTTTATAAAACTTTATCTTGAGAATATAGAACATGTTTTATATTTTTACTCCGAAAATTTTCGCAAGAATTTTTGGTAGTGTCATACAGCATATTTTATTGACGAAAATTTTCGTGCTAAATTTCACAGTAATTTTCGGGGGTAATACCACGAGTGCTTAAAAATTACCGATAATTTCCATGAAAGCTTGTTGCGAGTTCGAAGGACGAGTGGAATTAGACAACTAGCTTGAATGGAAATTATCCGGTTAATTTTTAAGCACAAGCGGTATTTAGGGAGAATATTTCTTGAATAAAAATACAAATTACTGTATATCTCCACTATATTGAATTTGTACTTTTTTTCGTCGCAAAATAACATAAATTGTCTCCATACACTATTCTTACTCTTTTCCGTGTTTTTGGGTACACCTTTAATGACATTTTTGTCAATTTCCCGTTCTGTTATATCTCCGAATCGATTTATAACCTCTAAGAAACTGTTCTTTGACGTTTCATGGCAACGTGGAATTATCGCTGGGTTGTCATGGCAACTTGGTATTTCCACTGTAATTTTTGAATTTCCATTTAATAATTTAGCATTCGTTGCATTGATACAACATGTATGAGTGGAATATTCGGCATAATTCTTTGCTGTGTAATACGGCTCTAAGTCAGTATATCCCAGGGTACTGTGTCTGCCGTTCTTTTTCATGTCCTAATAGCCTAATAGTCCTAATAGCCCATCCGCGAAAAAGGAGACAGTACTTCCTTCTGTCGGTATCCTCTAGGCTAAATCACCAATTGTAGTTACTAAATCCTAATTCGCATTTTATGATATTATTGTAGTTTGGTTGTGTCCAGTGTTGTTCGGAGTGGACATACTGAAAGTCTCACTATAATTTTTGTAATCTGGGCGATAAGAATATAAAATGATGAAATTGTACCTTTCTGTTATGAATCAACCTGTAGATATACCTTTCTTGACTGCAATCAATTTCAAATAGACTATAACACAAATTTGGCTGTATTTATGTCAAGATAGATGACGCTGGCAAATACATGATATTTAAAAGTCTTTCTATCAATATTTGGTAGCTTAACAATCTTTTGTTTGATATCGCGCTGTTTTCCAGTCACTGTAGACTCATCAGACAGTTCTAATGTCACTTATAACTTGTCAGATGTCTATTAAAGATTCCAATTTATATTCCGTATACGTACAATTACGATTAAATCAATAAATTAATTAAACTAACATATTTGTATGTCGGACGCACCTGATAATATTGCAAATTATTAACAACTTCCGGTTAGTTGGCGAAACATCACCGTCGACAAACTGTTTAAAAAAAGAGTATACGAGATATCAATTTACTGGTAGCAAGAGATCGGAAAAGATCGCCCGGTAGTTTGTCCTGGGCTGGGGGCAACAAACAAGAACAAAACCAACACAAATAACCGATGATCAACAGACTCGTGCTACCGTCATGGTGCCATGGCATTGTCACACGATTATATACCGTGGAAACTTAATTACTGTTTATCTTAAAAAAGGGTAACGCAGTATTACATTTTTTTTAACCGTCTACTAATCAGTTCATAAAAAGTTTCAAAAAGGAAAGTTGGTAGTAGCTAGTATCAGAATTTTGTAAATTTAATTGATTTTTTGTATTACAAATTTTGTGGTGCTTTTTTCAGGAATGGAAAAATTGCAATTCCTTGAGTGAAAAAAGGACACTTTATGCATATGTTGCATACACAATTTTTTCTACGTGCATGCAAAAACCAAAAAATGTATTATTTAGGTTGCTCTAAATGGACTAAAAATGGCGTCGATTTGAATGTTTATGTTTGTCATGATGTAAAATGTCAGATGAGTGCAATCTGCAGAGCCATTAGCGGAAATATTTAAAATTAGCGTTAAAAAAACTACTTTAGGTATCTCACTCTAATGTCACTTTCTTAAACTGTTTAACAAATACATATAATATTTTATATACGAAAATCGATCAAGAAAACGTCACTCTTATTAATGATTGTAGAAAAAATATATTTTAGAAAGAAAAAATTATTTTTTTCGCCAAAAGTTACCAAGGAGAGCCAACCACTGAAAAACAGATATTGAAGACTTGCTTGATACAAATAGAAGTACGGTAATAGTACTTTTCGACAATTATATAAAATACAGGGTGATCCATTTAGAATTATTGAGAAAATAATGTACTTGAGTTTTAATTCACCATGTATTTGATTTAATAAATATAAGCATAATCATTTGTGATTGTAAATTAGGATAATAATTAAAAAGCTTTAGCTTATTATTATTTTCCTCCTAGCCAATTGTACAGGGAGTTGAACTTGTTACGATTTTGGCGGAAAATTAGTTACAACTTTTAAAATACCCGTTTTAACAGAATACCATCTTATATTTCTGTAATGGGAAAATGAAGCAGATTTCAGTTTTATATCATTGTAACTAATTGAGAAATATGAAGCGTTAAGCTATCTACAGTTTTTAATCATAACTTTCTTTAGTATCTTTTATGATAACAGACCTACTGAGCTTTATCACACTAATGAATCTCCCTGTATAAGTGATTTAAATAACATCAATTATTTGCAAAATACCACATCAATTTTCCACAACCTAATATGCGAACATTTTTGTTTACGAACTTTATCGTTTATCAAACTAATTGACAACATTATCGATTCTTGTAACATTATTAGAAATGATCCCTTAACCCCCAGGAAGTTAATTAGACATTTGATAAACCGACAGAGTTTGTATAGAGAATGGTGGATTTCATTTCGAAACTGTGCCACCAATCTTAACAATTTTTCCTATGGTTTTCGTTATGTCTTTTCGGTTTTTTCGTTTTTTAAGTTCTTTTATGTAATGGTCTATTCATGTATATTCTAAAATTTTCTTATTGTAATAGATTCATACAGTTTTAATGCTCTATTTTAATCACTTCAATCTAATAAAGATCAAAAGAGTTCGATAGAATAACTATCCCGATGAATCTCTAGAGACATTTTATACAGGGTGATACTTTATTATTATTTAAAACAACTTAAATCTCTTGAAAACCAGTATTATGGTTCATTTTGCACACAAATGATTGTGTGAGAAAAAAAATAAAAACTTCGTTTTTGTTATATATTTACATACATACAAATTCAGATACAGGGTAAAATTTTTTATATGAACAAAACGAACTAATTTTGTATAGGCAGATCTGATATTTTTCCAGTTTCATATCAGTCAATAAGGTGGTTAGTGTAACATTTTACCAAAATATGAGACAAATCGAACTCACCTTTCAAAAGTTATGTATATTAGTAAACAATGGGAGCAGACACTTTTTAATGCTCATTTGATATTTCCCATAGGAGTCTCAATACGAAGTAGGAGTATGGACAGTGTGTTATGACTCGCCCTGTATTAGTTTAGATAAATGGAACACCTTTCGTAAAAAGAAATTATTACAATGTGAATGGTTTTATTTCATTGAAAGTCATTGCAGTATTGCTCTAAATAATTTGTAATAAAACGCGTTACCTTTTTTACATTTCTTATCAAATTTTAAATAACTTTATAGCCCAGTATTTATCGGTCGAATTAAAGACCATCAAGAGAGCAGTTAAGTCGGTGTTTAGGTACGTACCTCTACCTACCTACCGACGTACCACGTCACATTAGCGACGATGTCCAACGGTAGCGTTGACACAAATGTCTTATTTAACACCAAGTTAACTAGTCGACGAAGACGATGGCCACCAGAAAAGGATGAGACTAAATATATAACAACACCACGGTATTACCGGATTTAACGGTATGTTTTAAAACACCGACGGAATTGATAGTGGTCGCTATTAATGTTTTATGGCTTTTATGAGCAACGCTTGTTAATTTTTTCACCCGTCTAATTTGTTTATTTTCATTACTTTCACGTTGATCGTTGATACGTTATACCCAGAAGTTGACATTTTCGTGAAGTGTGCACACACACACGCACACTTAAAGTTACACTAAGAAATAGGAAATATTCCATTTTTATCGCATCCAAAAAATTCTTCGTTTCAAGTACTCACTCTGGAAACAGAAAATTGAAGGCTACTCTACGGTATCCTCATTCCATTTACGAGTGTCGTATCTCTTGTATACATCGATATAGATATTATGTACGTATGCACTGTCGTATCATTCGAGCTCTGACCCCCCTCTTTCCTAACCTACCTTTCTTATATATCTTGATAATGACTGAAAAGCGAGAGTAGAAACCTTTTCAAAAATTTCACATACACAAAGTGAGTATTAAGACTTTTAAGTTTGGAACGCCTCAATTATCTCGGAACTGGCAATTGAAAATAACTGAACCAACTTCTGGTATCTATTTTCCAATAAATTTAAATACACTGGGTTATTTGAGATTCCTTTAATGAAAAAGTATCCAACTCTTTTTTCGCCTATTATTCAGCCCATACCTTAAGTTTTTCTGGATACTGGGTGTGGTATTCACGTATCCAACGATTGTTACGTGACCAGTATCTACAATTATGCCGATTTACGTTTCCGTTAATAACAAAAGTGTCCTCATCGCAAAACATACCATTATTTAATAAATTGGGATCATTTGGATCGTAACATTTTCCCATAATTATGTCTGAAATCTAGGGATGAAGTTTATTATAAATAAGTCGAAAATGTCGTCTTTAGAATTAATTTCCAAAATTTACTGAAACTTGGTAAAGTTTATCCAAAATCAATTGCAAAATTTTAAGCACCTGCTCATTTCCCTTGCTGACTTTTTCCTTTGATCTACATATGCTTAGTGTACTTTTTATCTCGTTGTTAATGACGTGTGGCATGTGGCATCGCAGTAAAAAAGCACGCGCGCGGTATTTAAACAGTCATGGAATGCGGTATGTAAATCAAAATATCCGACAATGATTACATGAAAATACTCTGTTGAGTAAAACAGATAAATACAACAGTCAAATGAACCAGAGCACACATTTGACACTTGTTATGTTTTATGTATCGACCGTACTACTTTAATTCGTCATACTTGAAAACTGTGTTCCTCTTTCAAGTCAACCCCAAAAGTTAAAAAATCATCATTCAGAAAAGCATTTAACCTTCCTTTTCTCGATAAGAGAGATTGTTAGACTCAAAGTACATTTAACCGTATGTAAATATTAACTGTTATTGGTCGTAGAATATACATTTCTCAATAAACAACAACTAAGTGAAACAAGTTACGGTCGTCACGGCACTTTACGCACAAAAGAGCTTTATAAACAAATCCGCGTCAAAGCGTGTGTCGCAACTACTAATCTGAGCTTGTAGCTGACAGTTAACTCTGTAATAATATTACACCAGAATTGATATAACAAAAAACAAGTTCCAAGGATAACAACATATAATGGGTGTTTGATTTGGTCCATAATTTTTTATCCATAAATTGAGATAAGTATGGAAAAATTTGGGTTGTAGGTAATAGAGAAAGTTAGCCACAATGCAAATTTAGGGCTAGTTACTTCACCTGTGGTCCTTTTATTCTTAAGACAACCTGTATAAAATAAACATCCAAATCGATCACTTGCAACAAGTTTATTGAAGTGTGTGATTGATTGGTAAAAATAACTTGACATACCTATTCCTATAGACACTGGGTGCGTTCAGAGGGGCTCAACGGAAGAGTTGCTGACTTAGCGGCTGCATTCAGACGGGATGCTGTCTCTCAACTGCATCAGACGCAGGGGCAATTATTTGCGCTTTGTTTACTCAGCACTGTATAGAAAATTTTAACTGAAATTTGAAATCCAAACTCTCAGATAATGAACCAATATGGAAACAAATCAGGAGAATCGTATCTATGATATTTGGTATACAGGGTTATCCGAAAGGATTTTTTTTGCTAAAGTGTTCATATGTACAGACCATTTAAGGTGTCATCGTCAACATAGAGAAGAGGAAACCAATGAACCTATTGAATTTGTAGATTTTCTTTAGTTATTGGTTAGATTAAGAGGTTGTAAAGTTCTTCTGTAAAATAAAACTATAGTTTCCTCAGTGTTAAAACAAAACCTATTCAAGTCGGAGCATAGCTTAATAGTAACGAGATCTTTGAATATGATAGATTTTAAAGTTGTCAATCTGAACTACTCCATGATACACTAGTGTCGAATAGATTATTGTTTCTACGACCAATATCCTGTTGTTATTTTGTTATACTTCAGATTTATCACACTTGCTCAATTCAACTTGCTTTTTCTAAGCTGATGATACAAAACTCTACGAGATCGCAACCAGTATTTCAAAATTACCTAATCAGTATACACAACTGGAATTGTACTCACTCTTGGAAGAGTAAACAGATTAACACCCCAAACGATGAGCAATTAGTCAAAGCTGGATATCACAATGATCTTGGTATTATCATTGTACTCCTTGAAAGAAATTTTATCGAAAACGTTACCTGAAACGTTTGTTAACCTCTACAAAGTTTATGTTAGACCAATCCTTGAATATGCAGAATATGCTAGAAAATGTGCAAGACCGAGCTGCCCGAATGTTCTTTGATCTCAGGAGACCATCGTACGAAGATCGTTTGAACAAGCTATGCCAGACTACATTTAACATGATTACACCATATTTCAAAAAGTGCAAGCGAACAATTATAAAATTGTGCCTCTTGAAGAAAAGCTTTTCGAAAACGTCACCTGAAATCAGGAGACCATCCTACGAATATCATTTGAACCAGCTTTGCCTGATTACATTTGACAACCAAAGACATCCCGGAGATTTCATCCTAGCTTATCCGATTCTCCATGGACTCCTGCCGTCTTTAAATATTATGCTTCTCCAGACTAATGCGAAGATAATTTTAAACTTAACTAAGAATATTTCACGCTGAAAAAATACCAGAACTTCATAGTCAACCGTGATTTCTCAGCATGGATCAATTTGGACATAACTAGTAATGCACCCTCATTTTCAACTTTTAAAAGCAGATTAGGTCGTTTATTCCAATATACCTAATCTACATTTGATCAATATTATTTTTTTGATCATATTTTGTCACTTTTGAAACGTTCAACTTCCTGTTCATCGTGCACTTTTTAGTTCTATTATTTTTTAAGTAATATTTCAATGCATTTTTCAACTATCCAACGTACTTTTATTACTTTTTAGGTGTTTACAATAAACTACTCCTGTTTAGCACATACTTACCCATCTCATGTATAAATGGGCTTTTATAGATTAAACCTCAGCCCATTCTCACTTTTGGATAATAATAATAATAATAATAATTTATACAGAGTGAGTTTTTATTACGGAAACGACATGATGTTTATAAACTAGGTCTTGCGAGCTTATGGTGGTATTAACTTTCTTGGCAGATCTTCCGGTTTTCTGAAATAATAATGTCTTTGTTATCTCAAATGGATCACCCTATATATTTTCCATATTCATAAAATCCTAAGAAAGTACTACTAATTTGGTGTAGTACCTAAAAGATATACCAATACCAGGGTGTACAAAAACTGCAACAACTGAAGTCAAACCTTCAGATGTTTGTGTTAAGTTTAAAGAAGATCCAAAATTTGTGAAAATCATGTGAGCCGTTTCCGTAATAATTGAGGCGTCCCATATTTACAAATCACTTTGTCTACCAAAAGAGCGTACAAGAAAAGTGTAAATTAAAAAAATCTTCTTTAGATATACGCCGAAACCGGTCTTCAAGTGATGTTGTCCCTTCTGATTACAAACCTGAATGGTTGGTTATATCTTGCTGATATACAAACCCCGTTTAACTTAGAAGTGTAATTCAATGTCTGTCGGGGAATATAGCCCGAGTAGTAGTTGTTGCTTCTTAGTGAACCGTCTCTGTCCTTTGAAAACTATTTTTCAAAAATTTTGTAAGGCGTTATAATAGTATTAAACTATTATCTTTGACATCTATTGATAACACGCTTTACTAAAATATGACAATTTTTACAGGAAACTGTAAATCTTATTTATTTTTTCATAAATTCTTATAACAATTTTTTATTTTATATGTATATGTATTTAATACACCGCGTATTTTAATTCAGAGTTCACGAATAGGCGTTAGTATATAAAGGTGTACGGCAAAAAGCGGTCACGTACTATTACAGCACGTGCATCAAGTGTGCTTAACTTGCGACAGAATGTTCAATGGTTGTTAGTTGGTTAGGTTGGTAGTTTGTTGTTCACTTTATTTGAGAGAATTTGAAAACAGAAGTTTACTGTCTACGACTACTGTACGAAACGGACATTGCTTGAATTTAAAATGAATATTTTACACTTTTACGAATCGTTTTGTAGTTCGTTGTACCGTTTTTTATTACATCTGTGCTCGATTTTTTTAATGACTTAACAAAGAACATTTTCTTAACAAAAACAAATTTCAAGTACACATCGTTCCAAGATATTTCGTTTTGACTTATGCCAACATTATTGATTTTAGACCACAAAACCCACAGCAGCAGGTAGTCGTTAATCCGATAACAATAATACAGTATCGTACTCGTTTCTCCGAAAAGCGAAAAGATAATGCCAAATAGTATGATTATTTTACAACTGAAATGTTTGGCTGATAAAGTAATATATGAGACTAATTTTTTAATTTATTAAATTATTCTATTATTTATTTGTGCTGCGGAAGATATATTTCCGGAATTTCCGGTTAATTGAAGACGAAACGATGAATTTTTTCCATTTACTGCCATCTTTTTTGTTTTATTTGCAGTCAGAGTTCATCTAGGTACTACTCACTTGTTCCTTTTCGATTCTATTACAATTTCACATCAGTTATTATTTAAAAAATGTATCTTTGATACCTTCCACTGTTTTGCAGATACCCTGTATAGTACAGAAAGTTTTTAAAATGTGGCCATTATTAAAATACATCTTTTGTATTTCAATCATTTCATGATAACATATGCAAATTAGATGAAATAAATCGAAGCGTATACGGTGGGCCACCCTGTATGTTTCAAAAGTACAATTTGTTTAATTTCAATTAATGAATAAAAGTTAAATTTGTTTTTAAAAAATTTACTGATTTTTAGTATCTAAATTTTACCGACTATGGATCTGTTATTGTTTACTGTACAATGAGGGAATTATAAACTTTTATTAAATCCCAAAGGCCAGATGCCGACTCAACGAAACATTGTGAAATGTTCTTTAACAATCACTGTGAGCTAGATCTATAACATGGGATGTGTGAGGAACCAATTCAAAGTCAATTTTTTATTAAAAAAATTTATATCTCGAAAAGTATACATTTCAGGTAAAGTTTTTTCGAAATCATTTGCAGAAGCTAAAGCAAGTGTTGCCGACGTTTGCTTTAATCTGTATATTCCGGCACACGTCTTACCAAGAAAAAAGTCTTCAAGGGAGTCGAACCCGTGCTTCAACTTCTTCAATTGATTTTGGACAAACTTCACCTATAGGGTATTTTACACAAAGGTACATTTGAATTTAACATGAAATTCGAAAAAGTTTATAACATACAGGGGGTTATATTTCAATTAACAAAGCTGCTGTTCATATCACATTATTATAGTATTCCCATTTTTCTTACATTCTGCACATTATTTTATTCCTAAATATATTGTGATTAATTAATTTGTATTAATTGCATCTATAGATTGCTATTCAAAAGTCCTCTCCCCCTCTTATTTTTGGAATGATTATAGATAAACTAGTGAAATTTGGAAACTGGATGTGAAGGGTTGTAAAGTTCCCTATACTCTATTTGAAAAAGGCAGAGAGAGAGAGCAATAAACCATTGTACAATGACCTTTCCAAATAAACAATATTCTAAAATCATGTGAAGTTCTTTTCACGAAAAATGGTTTTGACTGGTTTATTTGGGTTTCGCCATTATTTCTGAAATTGGAAGAGATAAATTGTGGAAAATTCTGAAAGATGAATTTTAGATGGGAAAAGTCGTTTTTAATTGAAAAATTTGAAATTGTATGTTGGAGAAAGAATTATTTGTGATCAGTAAGGGATTTTCGCAATGAAAATAGAAAAATCTACCATTTGGACGAGACATGGGTAAACGAAGGTTACACCATCGGAAAAATATGGCAAGATGTAACCTCTTCCCGTTAAGCGTTTTTGGATGGTTTATCTATATGAATAAAAGCACCTTGTGGAAAAGGAACGACTTATAATTTCGCATATTAGAAGTACTGATGGGTTTTTGAAAGATGGTTTGTTAGCATTTGAGTCAATTCACATCGGAGACTATCACGAATATATGAATGCTGATGTTTTTGAGGACTATTTTCCACAAATGATGACTCTAATTCCGCCCAACTCGGTAATTGTTTTGTACAACGCTCCTAATCATCACTCGTAATCATTCAAGGAGATGTGAGAAATTGCCTACCACCGCTTGGAAAAAAACGGAAATCATTCAGTGGCTTTTAGATAAAGAAATTACATTTAAAGAGCATATTATGTTGAAAAAAGAACTGCTAGCAATTGTAAACATACATAAACACCGCTTCCTAAGATATACTATTGACGAAATGGCAAACAATCAGAATATTACAATACTTCCTCCGTGCCATTGCGAGCTAAACCCTATAGAGTTAAAATGGGCTCAGGTGAAAGGATTGGTGGCAAGGGAAAATACCACATATTAAATGAATGATGTCCGTGCACATTTTGAAGAAGCTCTGGAACAAGTTAATGCAGAGAGATGGCGAACATGCATAGAACATGTAATCAAAGAAGAGCAGCAAATGTGGAAATTAGACAATTTAATGAAACAAACCATAGAGCCAATAGTTATAAAGTTCGGACCAGTTGAAAATTCATCAGATTTTTCTATATTTTCCTATAGTTCTAGTAAATCATAATATAAAAATAAATATTTAATATTATATTTAATATCATACCCACTGACAGCCCTACCTAAAGGTACGGCTTTGCCTGCAGTTACAAGCGACCCGAAGATGGATTTCTATTGTATACCGGCGTTGTACAGGGTTGGGTAGGCAAATCAAAGAATAAAGATTTGAATTATAATGTAAATCGTTTTAAAATTCTCGAGTTTTAGTTGTCCAACCTGGAAAGGTTTTGCATGTTAAATTAGGTTTTATTACTCTCTGTCTATTTCGAACAGACTGTATAGTAGAGATTATAGATGAGGTATGACGTCACAAGGTCATTGTAACCAATAATTTTAAATGGAACCCCATGGCAAGCGACACCTCTTTTTAAAGGTATCGAAATAATCTATTCAATGATACTTATCTTGTTTGTGTTTATGGCAGTTCTGTCGGCTGGCTCTGAAAAAAACAAAGATGTGATTAATTAAATCAGTTAAAATTCAAAATTCAAGCTCCGCCTCTGGATAGTTGTCATATAATCTATACTACGTTTCCATCACATTGATAGCACAAACTCAGGTAATAAACTGAAAACGGCAATAAACCAGAGTCGGACAGATTATTTAATTTGTAGCGTCAGAGTATAAAAATAACTTCATTGTGAACTTACTTACTTTTAGTTTAAACCAACTTTGGAATTTTAAAATTATTTTTTTAAATAAAATATTAGGAACGGAGTATAACGTTTTTGTAAGTCTCTCTAATTGTTGATCGAACTTACAACTGTTTTAGTAGCTTTTGGTAATTTTAAAATTTTTGTACATTTGATAATTTGTTGAACTGTTGTGAGCCGAACGTTTAAGTGCTTCAAGAAGCGAAAGGGTACGTGTTTAGGTCATAAAGTAACAGCGATCCTATTACTTGGTGAAACTAGACAAAATATTCTTATAGCAGAACGCATTTTTAATGAGAGGTTTCCTGATCGCCCCGTTTCGAGAACTGATTTAAGGGAGCTTCTTCGTAAGTTTGATGCAGACCATAAAGAGAAAAAAATTTATATACTGCCTGAAGTAATAGTAAATCTTACTTCTTCAATAACTCAAGTTACATCTACCTGTGAAGTCAGTCAAAGTACAGTAGTTTTTTTTTGAAAAAAAAAACAAATTTCACCCTTAAAAATTAAAAATGATTCATCAACTCTCAGACGACGACCAAGACCGAAAACTGGAATTCTGTGAAAATATGGATACTAAAATTAACCAAAAGCCAGAGTATGTCAAAACATTTTGTTTTAGTGACGAAGGCACTTTCTGTCTAAATGGAAATGTAAATTCACAGAATGTGAGGTATTGGAGAGACGCAAATCCTCACCTGTTTCGTGAAACACATACTCAGTTTCCTCAGAAGGTGAATGTTTGGGCAGGTATCCTGACAAATTACATCTTTTGACCTGTTTTTTTAAATACTGATTTTGGTGATGAGGTTTACCTGGAGATGTTGCAAAATGAAATCGAACCGTTAATTTTTGAAATTTTGGAAGATAATCCAGACGAATTCGGCAATTTGGAAATAACATTCCAACAGGATGGTGTTCCTCCAAGCTATAACGGTACAGAAAGACGGTATTTGGATGAGGAATATCTTGGTAGATGGATTGGACGACGAGATTCAATGGAATGGCCAGCTCGATCACCGGACCTCACATCTTTGGATTTTTTTTCTGTAGGGGTATTTTGAATTAAAGGTTTACGCAAATGAACCTGACAATATTGACGATTTAAAACACCGTATTGTTGCAGAATGTAGGGCTATTTCCGCAGACACATTTGAAAAAGTTCGAGTAAGAGTTTCAAAATAGGATACTTTACTGCCAGGAAGTAAATGGAGGTCACTTCGAGTAATTATATTCTTCAATCTGTGATTAATATCATACTGAACGGAATTTAAATTTCAATGTATACTAATAAGCCATTAAAACTGCCATGAACACAAACAAGATTAGTATCAGTTTCCAAATTTCACTAGTTTATCAATAATAGTTCCAAAGATAAGAGGGAGGGAGGGGACTTTTGAACAGCAATGTATGTTTTTTAAATGAATTAGGTATGTCATTTGGAAGAAAATAATTGGAAGTGAACAGCAACTTTGATAATTTAACTATAACCCCCTGTATGATATCATTTTATCGTAAAATTTAAATGTCACTGTGCAGAAAACCCCATATCTATATTCTTCGAAATATTAATTTCTTAAATGCAAAAATTGACAGATGCAGATGTTAATTTTAATAATACAGGTTATAGAAATCGCGGCAATTTGATCAAAGGAAACCCAGAAGTTTTGTATATCATTATTTACTTTAACGACCAGAAATCACTATTATTTGTTGCGCAAATGTTGATACCTAACTAATAAAAATTCACTATTACAATATAACACCAACACAAATGTGAGCCCCGAGAATTATACTATGCTGCCAAATTTAAGTAATTTACACAGTTTACCGACTTAATGTCGACCTGGAATTCCATTGTTTCCCTTAAATCTCCGAGTCCGGCAACACTGCATGAATTACTTATTTTTAGTACCGCTAGAAGGTATCTTCTCATTTGCGCTAGTTTTTATTGGTCAAACAATTCTTTTACATTAGGTTTTATCAAAAAGCTAAAAAGCAGATAGGTACCTGCAGAATATTTCTGCCAGATCTCCTTAAGCGTCCTTTCAATATTGTTTCAGTGAATTTTATCATTATCTATAAAATAGTGGATATTCGTCGAACTGAATTTTAAATTTTACAAAATTTAAAAATAAAATCAATAGTCATCTATGAAACTGGTGGCAAACAAAAAAGTTTCTGGTGATTTTTAGATGAGCCTCAAATTTAATGTTTGATAACATTGCATCATATAAATTTGAAACTAATATGAGTATCCGGTATGGTCTAGTGGCTAGGATACCTGGCTTTCACCCAGGAGGCTCGGGTTCGATTCCCGGTACCGGAATTTTTTTTAAATTATTTACATCTATACTAATTTTTCACAAAATTTATTTAATTTTTACAGCATATTTGAATAGAAACAATATTTTTTTTCGTTCAACACCTTCGTGGAATGACGAAAACTGTTGAAAGCAAATATTTTGAAAATCCATCAGCATGAATGGTGAGACCGGCGACGAAGACAAACTCTCGAAGTCCCTCCAACCGTGTAATTATGCCAAAACAAAATAAACATACTTGAGATATTTCCTTCCAAACGCTATACATCACTATAGCTTTTACAGAGGAGGGTTCAGAACATTTCAAGTCATTAAATTTATATATTTTGCCAGATAATATGATTGCTACTACTATTTATGACGTTAAATATGACGTCATCCATATATTTTTTAGATGAATCACCCTGTATATTTTTATATTGAATCAATCTATCCACAGGTGATAGTTCTGAAGATATAATCAACTTACAGGATTCATGAACAGAGTGCCCAGGAGTTCGGTTCGTACCAATGATGATAGAGAGGTAAAAATAAAGATAGTACTTCATATAAAATTTGTGCCTAACTCTCTTCGTTAGCGAACTATAAGCCTCTAAAGTAAGAAATTGAAAATTGTTTTTTATTTATAATTATTAAACGACTTATTGAAAATAAATAAAAAATTTACCGTTTATAAACACCAAAAATGCACACTTGCTTTGTTTGTAATTCATGGAAGAAATTAATTTCTTAGTTGAAAGTGGACCATCTTTCTTAGTTTTAATTTAAATTTTAATTTCTTGCATGAACATCTACACGGTTTTATATTCTTAGTTTTAGTTTTAAATTAATCTAAGTCTTAATTTTTGCTTTCATGAATTCACCTCAACATTTACTTGTTGAGCAATTTCGTTTCAAGATGTTCGTCAATAATTTGGAGAACCTGATCTTCGAGTTGTGGAATTTGCAGTTCTAGGTAGTCCAATAGATACCTATTCCTTGATTTTGCAAAAAGTTCCAGTTTCTTGTAAACGAAGATGCAATTTAGTGAACGATTCATTAGCGGTTATTTGGATAACGCAGAGCACAGAGCACGTTTGGCCTCTAAGGCTTTACCATTGGTTAATCCGTATAAAAATGTAGATTAGTCATTTCAGCATTAGTACTACAACAAAATTAGAAAGATGAAAATTACTTTCGAAACACCCTGTATTCATTTTTGATTGTATGTTCGTATTTTATGCGCTGCCGTACCGTTCAACCGATTGCGTTAAAATTTTGACAACGTATTGTTTGCACTTGCAGGAAGGATTTTTTTCGGGCTGAGATGGGAAACTCATATTTGAATGGGTCCAGGACCCAACCAGTGTTAAACTCATCCCCAAGGGGATGCCTACCAATCAAACCCACCTCAAACTCACCGTTAACCTCGCCTAGGAATCACTACCCTAGCATACTTCGAGACAGGCGGCGGTCCCTCGCACACTCTCCGCTCACACCGTCGTCTTCTCCCTAGTATCACTCCTACCTCTCATGCCATATCGAGTCCTTCTCTACCCCTAACCATGCTCTCTACTACTCCACTCACCACCATTCATTCCTCCTCCCCCCTCAACATTATCTCCACCATTTTCTCCCATTACACCGCCTCCCCTAGTTTCCTCTCCAACTTCTTCAGCACTTCCTCGTTCCTCCAGCATCTAAGCACATGCCCCACATCTTCCTCCACTTCACACCTCTCGCATACTCCAGTCTCTCTTTTCCCAATCTTGTGGAGGTACCCTACTCTCGACCCATGTCCAGTGAACACCCGTGTGAAGAAGCAGGCTGATAGGCTTGTAGTCCCCCGCCCGCTTCCCCTCTCTACCCGCCTTCTTCATCAGTATCACCCTGGCCACCTTCCATCCTTCCGGGAACTCCTCCTCCCACAGCACCCTGTTGAATAGTTCCCAGAAGTACTTCCCATTGTCATCCAACAGCCTCTTCATCATATCACCCCTCAGGCCATCTATCCCTGGGGCTTTCCTCACTTTAATGTTTCTCCCCCCTCCTCTACTTCCCACTTCTCTACCGGCCTTATCCCCCTCATTTTTCCTACCCCCCTAGTGTCCCGGATTTCTCGAATTCTGCCCCCACTCCTCCTTCTCCCCATGTGAACAATTTCTCTATAATCTCTTTCTCCCAATCCTCCTCTAGCACCTCGTTCCTATTTCCACCCATCCTCTTCACCGCTATCTCATACGCCTTTCCCCATGGATTGTTTTACAATTCCCCCAGTATAACTCTTCCCACTTCCCTCTTTTTCCCTCTCCACCCTACGCTCCAGTTCCTTCTTCTTCTCTTTGTATCCCCCTCTTCCCTCTATACTTCCTCTTTTCCTCAGCATCCGTCTTCGTTCTCTTTTACACTCCCTCAACAGCCCCTCTATTTCCTCATTCCACCCCGCTCACGCCTATTGTCCCTCTTTCCCTCTCTTTTACAGCTCCAGCAGGAAGGTTAAAGGGTAGTTTTTATCCCAATGGTGTACCATAGGTGAATAGTACAAAAAAATAACTTTTTTAATGGAATACCTTGTATTTCATTTTACTTTTGTAAAGCCTATATTTCTCTGAATTCGAAAAAATACCACGTGATACCTTCAGCTTAAACGATGAAATTTTTAGAGAGGGTTAATTATTAGGGGGCTCATTTATTTTCCCAATGACTGCCTATCGTTTCTGTTTTTATTTCGATTTTATTTAAAGTGTGTTTTGCATACTAATTTTGAATTTTGGCAAAATGCCGCGAAGAAAAGCTAACCTCAATTATGTATATACAACTGAACTACAGCAACGCGTGTGAAATTTCTATGACCCAACATTACTTTTTGAACAGTAATTCTATGATAATTGACAATTGTAATAATTCTATGATAATTAAAAGAGAGCGGCAAAAGGCACGTGTAATTCGGAGTTAATCGAACATAAAACAAACAAAATAAAATAATAATAATTATTATTATTATCGATGCCGATCAACATATATTATAGATATACGAAATTTTCCTATGCAAACAATATTTTTCTATTTATTTATAAGTTTTTAGAACGAGTTATAATATACAGAGTTAGTCACTGAAAACTTGCTTCTTATTGTAAAAAATTAATTTATACGTCGATTTCATGAGCTCACAGTATATATTTTTTCTGATTCAAACCAATTTACCTAATTTTAACAACAAATTTTGAAAAACTTATAAGTGTATAAATAATCCTAGTTTCGATCCTGTTCTCGATCAGTACTGTCTTTTAGTATGGTATGGTATGCTATGTATCACCATTACCATACATCATTACTATTATTACTGAGCTGATGACCGAGACTGTACTCCGTAGAGTGAGCGAGTTAGCGAACGAGAGATCGAAATGGACGAGAGTGGGTTGACAATGTATGGATTGTGTACAAATGCATAGACACACCTTTCACGCAGGTGACAATTCACTTTATGAATATATATCTACAAATCTATCAGTATTGTCTATACGAAGACAGTACACAAAATTTCGTTTCAAAGACGAGAGAAGTTCAAACTTAAAATTCTATAAAATGTGAGCTCCGACTGAAAAAAAACACACAACTTGAACGGTTTTATGTAGAATACTGCAAACTGCCAACTTTATTCGCCACCAAACATAATTATTACCTAAACATGACCAACATTTCGGTTGATCCGAAGAATTCTCTCAATTTAAGTTCCACGACTAGTCTAAAATTAACTATATCTCTGTAGATCATGGGTTTTTCTATATACAGGGTGTCCCAAGATTTTTTTAAAAGATGTACAAAATGGCCTCCGTCTGCAACAACACAAGCATCGAACCGTCTAAGTAGTTCACGTGTACATGCCGCATGTATCATCTCTTGCGTAAGGTTATTACAAGCTTGTCTAATTTCATTTTTTAACTCGTTCGTGTCTACAGGTTTTTCATTATAAACAAACTCTTTTAAGTATCCCCATACATAAAAATCTAGGGGTGACAGCACCGGCGATCGTGGAGGCCATTGAAAGGGTCCATGAGTTCCAATCCATTTGTTTGGAAATCTAGCATTAAGATAATTTACTACAATAATACCGCTATTATGTGGGGGTGCGCCATTTTGCTGCCATATCATATTTCTTCTTTCATTCAAAGGAATATTCTCCAGTAACGCAGGTAGGTCATTTTCTAGAAAATTTAAATATCTCTACCATTGAGATAGCCTTCAAAAAAATATGGCCCTACTAACCGACCATTGAATAATCCACACCAAACATTAACTCCCCATCTGGTTTGAAAGCGAGTTTCCCTTACCCACCTCGGATTTTCCACTGACCAATAATGAGAGTTATGGCGATTCACGACGCCATTAATATGGAAACGCGCTTCATCACTCCTCAAAATTTTACTCAACACATTGGGAGTGTCTTGCATCATAACTTGCATGACGGCGATAAAGGTTAATCTCCGATCCAGACCGGTGGATCGCAACTCATGAGTCAAATGCAATTTAAATGGATGGTACTGGTGGGTTTTTAAAATTCTATGAACTGTACTTGAAGAAACACCAATTTCTGCAGCAATGGTTCGGATGGACACATGGGGATTAACCGTTACATATGCTAAAACATTCACCACATTCTGTTCGGTCTGCATTGGTTTGTTATAATTACTATGCTTTGATTTAGGAAATGAACCTTGCCGCATCTTCTCTTCAACCATAGCAAAATTCACATGAGGTGTTTTTCTTTCGGGAAAACGCTCCTGGTATTAGGCCTGAGCATTTCGAGAATTTTTCCTACACTCACCATAGATTAGCAATATATCTACATATTCATTCGGTGTGAATAGGAATGGCATTTTAACTTCGGAGTTTTCACACTATGTATTGTTTTAGAACGGTACTAGGTATGAGTATTTAGAAAGTGACCACAATCAATGTGACATTAGATTTTACTAATATCAATCAAAAAGCGATTAAGGTAGAATTCCAACGCCAACTTTTTTCTTTAGCTTTTATAAAAACTAGTTAAAAAGTAAAAATAGGTCTATCTGAAGTGAATCCGGTCATGATAATTGCGGCATTTAAACGATCACTGGTTATTGTTGCAAATAAACAATAAATTGAAATTATCCACTTGAGTACCCTCACTGAATTTGAAAAAAATATTTGCCCTTTCGTTCGAGCTAAGTTTGATCCCCCCCTTCCATTGAATTTTTTCCATTGCGATAACGTCCCTGCTTCTATGATGACGTCACAGATACCCTGTATACCTCGGATGAAATTACTGCAGGTCCCAAAAAGATTACCCAATTTTCAAATAAACCTATTCGTTATAATTCCTGAGTTACAGCCTGTAAAAAAATCTTGGGACACCCTATATAGCACTAGGAGGTTAAATTCAATACAATTAGGTGAAATAATAAACATTTAAAGCTTTCAGTGAAGCTTTTAGAGAAGTATTTTTTCAAAGTAAACACTTTCTTTAGAGTAGCTCTAGGACAGTCGCTGGTAAAGTGACGAAATATAATAAGCTGTAAGAACTTGTACTTTCAAAGCGCTTACTTACTATCATGCGATCACTAATATGACGACTTGCATTTCTCATACGAAGGAATTCAAAGTTTAATTTTCTTGTATGAATGTCCAATAATATATTGCATACTTTTGAAGAACGTTCACATCGCATCTCGTTTGAAGAGGCACATGACTACTTTTAATAAAACTCACATTTCAAATTTGTATATATATATAATTTTTATTTATACTGAAAGCAAGATTTCTTTTATTTTTGGGTTTTTGGTTACACCAGTTGCTGGACGACCAATAGGTTTACGCTTACTACCCATAGTTACACTGGGTTTGAACAGCACCAGCACGATTTCTTATGCTGAAAGTACTACCGCACATACTTGAGAACGGTTAACAGTTATCTACAATCCAGCCTTTGCATTCAGCAAAGAACTGTTGAATGTTGGTGTCGGTAAGTACGTAGGAAACTCTCAATGTCTTCTACACTATAATATACATCTACCAGAAAGGCAAAATCTACCAGCTCTTTTGTAAGCATTTTTTCATCATATCCACCAATTCACTTATTTTTCTCACGACTAAAATTGGTTATCGCTTATCAACTTTCCAAGTTTTAATGCTTAAAGATCGTGAGTATTTATTTAAAAGACTGCATTTTTCAATATTAATAATTTTCCAGCACGTAACAAATTGACACTAGTAGTCCCTTACCACACTACATCTCTTTTTTGAAGAGGTTTCTCATTTGTGACTATATAGTGTATAGTGTAGTATATAGTGTATAGTGAGGAAAACAACTCAAAGATACTCCTGAGAAACTGCCTAAGCCAAAGTCAAATTGCACTAAGAGTTTTAACAGGTATCCTGAAAGGACATTCCGAACATTACCGAAGATAATAGGTGGCTTGCCTCCTATGGTTTAGTTTGCAGTGAAACGCTATAATGGCTCGTTTACGCAAAACTTTGCCGTATGTACCATATGTTTAAGTGCCTGTATCGTCCGCGCACTGAAAGGTTGAGGAAGTTTGCAAGTATGATAAACTGCAAATAGGCGTTATTAATATTTACATTACGCAGGGGTTGGATACTGGATTATATATTAGAAAAACAAAGAAATGAAAAAAATTATTTCCTAAAAATTTCAAGGGAAGACTTAGGCTCCTTTGAAGTTCGGCCACTAACTAACAGAAAGAGGGGCTGAAACACCTTTTTGGGAACTGGAACTATTTTGCGGTATGAGTACCTACCAATATAATATTGGTAGAAACCGAGAAATTGAACCATTGGAAATTGCTAAGACAATCAAAGATACTCCTGGGATATTACGACCAAGTGAGATCAAAATAATGCATAAGCCATAGTAAGACTTCAATATTCGTTTTGACAGCTGCCCTAAAAAGAAACCTTAAAAAGGTCAAACTAGTGGAGAAGGAATAATGTAGATTCTGGGAAATATAAGAAGAAACCTACACGCACATACTTGCGGAGTGCAAGAAACTAAAGAATACCGGGTCACAATACCAGGGAGTCTACTGGATAGAAGAAGAAAACTTGTCTAGACTAAAGCCTAGGGATATCCTAAAATTCTTTTGAGAGACTTAAAAGATTTCCCTTATGAACTAAGTGTAATAAGGAGGCACAATAGATCTTTTAAGCCTCAACGAATATTCACCAAAAAAAACAGTCGTTGTACTATAGCAGATAAGCAAATTGTATATAAAATAGGTATATAATAAATTAATTCCTATTATTGTTTATTCACCTTGTACAAAATTGAGACTGTAGTTGTATAACAATTTTAGATCTATCTTGGTTTTGTTTTCTGTCCGGGACCGTTCCCCTCGTCGATTTCTCTGTAATCTAGCGAGATTGTTGCAATGCCAAGTTTGTAGTAGATTACAACTTATTGGCTTGTAAATTGCTTTATATTGACGGAAACTGGTACTTGTAAGTACTGCCAATCGTAGGTATATATTCAATTTGAGTCGTACAGACTAATAGGATTTTATTAAAATTATGTCTTTCGAAATGATATTTCAAACGAATTACTTTCTGTACTTGCAAATTGTTATTAATACTCTTATGAATATGTATTTTTTTTATAACACCTACCTACGAAGAAGTGTCAAGAGCTTCAATTGGTAATTCTAGAAAATTAACAGTATATAACACACTTTATATCAAAGCTCTATGTACAGGGTACATACATGATATACAGAGTGAGTCTTAAGGATGGAACGCCCCAATTATCTCGGAAACGGATAGAACGATTTTTATAGAATTTGGTGTGCAAGGATCTTGTGATATGGCCGATATTATGGTGGTATTTACATTGTTGTCTGATCTTTCCTTTTTCTGGAATAATAATGAACTTTGTTATTTCAAATAGATCACCCTGTATATTTTTTGTCTGTTGAAATCCTTAAGGAATACTAATTATTTTTCATGTAATTTGAATGTTTAATTTGAATAATCTCTAATAATTTATATCCTAATAGAAATATCATGATAAGGTCTACTGTCAGTAAAGTAGTAAAAAGTTCAACGAAACTGATGCAGTAAAAGATTTATCCAAATCATGGCGCAGAAAACCTACACTAACTGAAGACAAATATTTAAATGTTTTTTTCATGTTAAAAGTATGTACACATTTGAGTAGTAGAAAAATTAGGAATTTTAGAAAACATATACAGTAAAGGCGATTACAGAAGATGCTCAAAATGTTGTCCGTTTACTTCAATACAATAAGCCATGCGATTTTTAAAACATTTCAATACATTTTGCAACATCCCTGACTGCTCAATTCTTCTTATCTCTGTGGTAATCCTATCTTTTAATTCCTGAATATTGGCAAGTTTTGTTTTACAAACTTTTTTTTTTAAGTAACCCCTCAGGAAATAGTCTAAAGGATTCATGTCGGGTGATCGCCATTCGATAAAACCACGCCTTCCAATCCATCTTCTGGGAAACATATTATTTAGGTATTGCCACAAACATCTAAATATTTGTTTTCAGTTGATGCAGTTTTTCTGCGTCCTGATTTGGATAAATTTTCTACTAAACCAGTTTCGTTAAACTTTTTCATGTAAGGGCGTCGACCCAGAACTGTAGTGGAACGCTTCTGATGCTATAATTACAGTGAAGCAGTGACGAACGCGGTTGTGACCACTGGGGAAACACCGTCATAGAGCCCGTACCTACAGCCTGCAGCGAAACACTTTAGACTACTAGGGTGAGTAGATCACAGCTCACAGGCATTATACCAATGAGCACGAGGTATAATGTAGATATGCCGTCTTTCGGAGGAGACGTAAAACCGAGGTCCCGAGCCCATAGATGTTGGGCTCGATAAAGATCCCTACCACTGGTTGGAGCATTAGTGAGTTCGGCAAAAAATATACATAGGGATCCATTTGAAATAACAAAGTTCATTATTATTCCTATAAAGGAAATATCTGACAACAAAGTAAATACCACCATAATATCGGTCATATCACAAGATCCTTGCACACCAAAATCTATAAAAATCGTGCTATCAGTTTCCGAGATCTCGCCCCTTCTTTTACCGACCATAGGACTTGAAATGCAGGGGCATTGCTGTGCCTATATAATATGCTCTTTAGTTTTTCAAGGTACATGGACGCGACAGTAAAAACACGATTGTTGTATGATCTTCTTATTTACTAATTTTGCATAAAACATCTGAACGCGGATGTGGAGGATAAGCCTGAGATATTAAAAAATTATTTATTAATTACACAAGTAGAAAAAAGCAAAAATGCCGACTACGGAGTACGCAAGTCGTAAAGTGTGGTCAGAGTAATTGGATAAGTGAAATAATGAATTTATTTATTGCTGCTTACGCCAAGGCAACAATTAAAAACTTTCAAACTTCTGGGTGTGTGCCACCGTGTAAGAAGTGTCATCAACCCGCTGAACGAGCGAGACCCGTCAATGAGGAGCGTCAAAATAAGGATATTGATATTTGTTCTTTCATTGAAGCTAGTGAACATTGCTCCAGTAGAAAATGTTTGCGTAAATTAATGTGGTTGCTCAAACTGTGCGACGTGCTCGGGTTTTCCGAACATAATTTAGGTGAATGGAGTTTTGTGAAGTTATTATATAGAAGCAGAATTCAAGTAAAAAGTTTTTAGAAAATTTTTTTTTCTCTACAAAAAAAAAACACAATTCATTTGTTACAAGGAATTTTTCTCTGGAAAATGAAGATCTTAGTGTTGCATTCCCTACTCAGTATCCGTGAAAGTTAAATGTTTGGTCTATAATTTTAGGTAGCCATATTGTAGGACCATTTTTCATTAATGATAGCTTGAATGGTTGCAAATATTCGAAGCTTTTGCTGATTGAAATAATTCCTGCAGTTCGACGCCTTCTTGTAAACTTTCAGAAGGTTTGGTTTTAACAGGCCAGTTGTTCATATTACAACGCAAGAAAAAAAGTCAATTTTCCCAATCAGCCGTTTTCTGTCGCCTGACCAACACCAAAAGACTTTTAAGCTGAGAATTCTGGAACCGTTGGCGATTTTCAATACCGAACACAAGCTACACTATCACTACACCAACACTGACACTACACACTTTGCATCGAAGTTTAACTTCGGTCTCTGAAAACGATAACTCGGTTATCGAAACGAGCGTCAGATAGTGAAAAGCGTCTTGTGACAGTGTTGGTGTAGTGGCGGTGAAACCTGTGTTTCGTACCAAATGACTTTTTTTGGGGATCTCTACTTGTATGCAAACATCACGCCAGATCAATTGACAGCTATTAGGAAAAATTTGTATGGCAGATTTGATTTATGTTCAATACAACAAGGTGGACTATTTGAGCCCTCATTGCATTAAATATGCAGTAGCCAAAAATCTTTTTTGTTTCTGTTTTACTTGAAGTTTGAAAGTGTTCGTTATTTTGCATGTATTATACATCTAATAAATCCCCCAAAATATGAATTTTAGTGCATTAGAAAATATTTGTTATTCACAAATATTTACTAATATTAAAAACGTACAGATAATTGCGTACACCATGGCGCTTTTTTTCGCACGAGATACAATCTGTCAAACCGAGTACAACAGTCGTTCTGCCAGTCTGGCGCAGTATTTCGAAGAAAATGCTATGCGTGTATTCGTTACTGAAATGTAGATTTGAATAGTCGCAATAACAATTATCGGTACCTTAATTAAATATTATCCCCAATACTGATTTATATCACCCCATATGAAAACTGTCCAAATGTTAATAAGACCATATATCAAAACGCGCGTTTCCCGGTAAAATGTACCCATCTTCATCTAAAATACCATAAAAATCGGTAGAAATACGTATTCGAATGCCATGTGTATACATAACTAATAAAACTCTGAAAGTGATTTACCGCCGTTTTGACGACATTTATTGTTAAAAGTAAAGTTTTTATTTGCAGATAGTCCATAAAGCACCGGACTAATATTGAAAAAAATAAATTAAGTGAATTTTTGCAGTAAGAAATTTTTACTTTACATTAATACGAGGAGCATACTGAAAATTTCCATATCGCAAAAATTAGAGGTTTGAAAAATGATTTCCAAAATATTAGATGGGTCTGGGATAGGAGCATACGAACCAGATGATTGATTATTTCAGTACTTCCAGTCGAAGTTTCGAATTCTGGACATCTTAGCCTTTAGGCTTTTTGTTCTCTTGCTTGTACCGTCTATGTGGAGAGACTAATTTATTTATCAGGCTTAAGTCTTTTTAAATCCTTCTTGGAGAAATCCACTAGTCCCAGAAGTTTATATATCCAATGAGTCAATGCTTCGCATTCGAGGATAGCGGTACCTCCTCAGTGAACGTATCGTTATGAGTGAAGCTATTTCTTCCTCTTTCATGGACGACCGACATATAGGTTCATCCCTATATACGTCCTTGGTATGCATGTGCTCCTTATGGTGCAGGGGCCTGTGAGAAATCTTGCCTCTCTGTTCATTTTCCGCTTACTTGGGTTTTGTATTTTTTTGGTCAGCGACACCGAAGGTTTTCTGTGTTTTAGCTTAGGTACGTAGCTCCAGTGCGTCTGTTTTCTTGTTTCTTGCGACATCCGGCAACCCTGCAAATGCAGTTACTAAGCCGAAGCAGTGTGTTGTTTTGGCGCCAGTTGCGATTAAGATGTTGTCAAAGGAGGCTGCAGGTCCTTTAGGTATCTCGCTGAGACCAAAAAAACGAAAAACAGCTGACCACAGCTACTGTGGATTAGCCGAGTTTGAAGTACGAAATATTTTAAATTTTATGGACGGTGGTTCTCTTGAGATTAGTGACGATGAACCGTTTGTGTCTAGTGGAAGTGAGTATTTGCCTCAATCTGATAGTGAAAGTGAAGGATGGGAAAGCCAAGATGATATGGAAAAAGAAAACCAGGTTGAAACCAACACTCAACATAATTTAGGCCAGGGTTCAGATAATATTGAAGCCTTTGAAATAGTTTGGGATCAAGAAGCATTCCGTCCCATGAAACACGCATTTGACGACAATGATAGTGGCGTAAAAAATGGAATTCTTTTAAATGAGACCCTGGAGGTAAACTATTTCCTAAATTTATTCACTGAAGAGCTTGCTACATCTATTGCAGCTGAAAGCAATCGATATGCACATGAACAAAAAGCAAAGGATTGGAAAGATATTGATATTTCCGAATTTTTGGTTTTTATATCTCTAACTTTACTGATGCCCCATGTGAAAAAATCCATCGTTAAAGATTATTGGTCAAAAGATCACTAGATTTATACCCCCTGTTTTGGGAATAAAATGAGCCGTGACAGATACCTTAGTATACTGAGATACCTGCATTTTTCTAACAACGCAGAAGTTGACCCAAATGATCGCATGCGTAAGGTAGGAGAGATATTAAACACCATAAAATCACAATTTAGAAGTCAGTTCTATCCGTTTGAAAGTCTCGTTATTGACGAGAGCATGATTCTATTTAAAGATCGCCTGAGCTTCAAACAATATATTAAAACAAAAAACACCGGTTTGGAATAAAGCTCTATGTATTGTGCGATTGCGAAACTGGTTATGTTTTAGATTTTGTGGTATATGTCGTGCATTGTATTGCACACAAAATGGCAATAAGGTTCAATTTCCCAAATTTCGCCTGGAAGTTATTCGGCAGATCTTAGAGAGGTTTGGATACAAATTATTTCTTTTTTTTTTTTATAAAACCTATACTGTGTTTATTTTAAGATACCAAATAAAAAACCCCAGGCAGGGTCGGCACGACATAGGCATTGCCAGACTGACAGAGAGGCATTGCCAGGCTGACAGAGAGGCATTGCCAGGCTGACAGAGAGGCATTGCCAGGCTGACAGAGAGGCATTTCCCGGAAGAAATTCCCCGTAAATGTGGAAAGCTACAAAGAAGACGGTGTACAGTGAGACCAGATTCATCTGCAAGGAGTGTGATGTTGGACTCTGCATACCGTGCTTCAAAGTTTTTCATGAGAATAAAAAATTTTAGTTTAAAAAAAATAAGATTCGTGTCATCTGATTTTGATAGTTTTGTTTCTTTTTCTATCTTAGTTTATTATTTCTAAAATAAGTTCTTGTTTTGTTAGCCCATTGCATTTTTATAATAAAAAGCATTCATTCCAACAACTGAGCCTAATTCGTTTATCAAGAATGTTCTTTTCATAAAAGGTATTTTATAATTTTTAAAATAACGTTTATTCATTAGAACACTGCAATTTTACAATAAAAACAGGCATTTAAAGATAAAATACAATGAAAAACATTTTTCTAAATAGCGTCGCACATTGTCGACAGCCGCCTCTCTGGCACGCTAAAAACAACCATCTGTAAGAGACACATTTTTGGATTAGCCGCCTTACGGAAAGGGTTAAGAAGAGCCTGGCTGTCAGTGAATATTTCAATTTTTTGTCCGGTATATCATCTTCTGATGTTTTCTTCAATACAGGCCATAGCGGTAATCGTCTCTACTTGAAACACAGTCGTATATCGACCAAGGCTAAAGAACATTCTCTTTCTAGGTCCTTTTATACCAGCCCCAGTACCATGGTTTGTTTTGGAGCCATCGGTGAACCAGATGATTTCTCCAGAATTACCTTGGTTCATCATCTGCTCCTTAGATAGGATGATGATATTCACTCGCTCAGTGAATATATTCTCTGGTGTCATGCTATCAAAACTCATGTTAAATATGGGTTCGTCGAGTAATGTCCCAGTTGTATCAGTGTGTCCTTCTCGAACATTGTTCGAGGACCATAAGTCTCCCGATTTCAGCCTAAGAATTGCCATCATTGCCTCCGCCCTTATGAAAAGTGCTAGAGGAGGAAGCTGCAGAGGACACTTCTGTCCTCATCCACCAGACTATTTTTTCATAGGTGATCGTTGACCTTATCACAGTTGTGTAGAGCCAGTGAACCACCTCAGGTCGTATTCCCCAGGTTTTGCCCATAACTCTTCTGCATTGCCAGAAAAGCCTAGTCGCCCTGATAGTAATTTCCAGTTTGGAATCAAGGGACACTCCCCGATATTTCACTTCCATGGATATTTCTAGTTCTTCTCCGAACAACAGTACTCTACCCTGCGGGAGAACTCAGGAGCATACTGAAAATTTCCATATCGCAAAAATTAGAGTTTTGAAAAATGATTCCCAAAATATTAGATGGGTCTGGGATAGGAGCATACGAACCAGATGATTGATTATTTCAGTACTTCCAGTCGAAGTTTCGAATTCTGGACATCTTAGCCTTTAGGCTTTTTGTTCTCTTGCTTGTACCGTTTATGTGGAGAGATTAATTTATTTATCAGGTTTAAGTCTTTTTAAATCCTTCTTGGAGAAATCCACTAGTCCCAGAAGTTTATATATCCAATGAGTCAATGCTTCGCATTCGAGGATAGCGGTACCTCCTCAGTGAACGTATCGTTATGAGTGAAGCTATTTCTTCCTCTTTCATGGACGACCGTCATATAGGTTCATCCCTATATACGTCCTTCGTATGCATGTGCTCCTTATGGTGCAGGGGCCTGTGAAAAATCTTGCCTCTCTGTTCATTTTCCGCTTACTTGGGTTTTGTATTTTTTTGGTCAGCGACACCGAAGGTTTTCTGTGTTTTAGCTTAGGTACGTAGCTCCAGTGCGTCTGTTTTCTTGTTTTTTTGCGACATCCGGCAACCCTGCAAATGCAGTTACTAAGCCGAAGCAGTGTGTTGTTTTGGCGCCAGTTGCGATTAAGATGTTGTCGGAGGAGGCTGCAGGTCCTTTAGGTATCTCGCTGAGACCAAAAAAACGAAAAACAGCTGACCACAGCTACTGTGGATTAGCCGAGTTTGAAGTACGAAATATTTTAAATTTTATGGACGGTGGTTCTCTTGAGATTAGTGACGATGAACCGTTTGTGTCTAGTGGAAGTGAGTATTTTCCCCAATCTGATAGTGAAAGTGAAGGATGGGAAAGCCAAGATGATATGGAAAAAGAAAACCAGGTTGAAACCAACACTCAACATAATTTAGGCCAGGGTTCAGATAATATTGAAGCCTTTGAAATAGTTTGGGATCAAGAAGCATTCCGTCCCATGAAACACGCATTTGACGACAATGATAGTGGCGTAAAAAATGGAATTCTTTTAAATGAGACCCTGGAGGTAAACTATTTGCTAAATTTATTCACTGAAGAGCTTGCTTCATCTATTGCAGCTGAAAGCAATCGATATGCACATGAACAAAAAGCAAAGGATTGGAAAGATATTGATATTTCCGAATTTTTGGTTTTTATATCTCTAACTTTACTGATGCCCCATGTGAAAAAATCCATCGTTAAAGATTATTGGTCAAAAGATCACTTGATTTATACCCCCTGTTTTGGGAATAAAATGAGCCGTGACAGATACCTTAGTATACTGAGATACCTGCATTTTTCTAACAACGCAGAAGTTGACCCAAATGATCGCATGCGTAAGGTAGGAGAGATATTAAACACCATAAAATCACAATTTAGAAGTCAGTTCTATCCGTTTGAAAGTCTCGTTATTGACGAGAGCATGATTCTATTTAAAGATCGCCTGAGCTTCAAACAATATATTAAAACAAAAAACACCGGTTTGGAATAAAGCTCTATGTATTGTGCGATTGCGAAACTGGTTATGTTTTAGATTTTGTGGTATATGTCGTGCATTGTATTGCACACAAAATGGCAATAAGGTTCAATTTCCCAAATTTCGCCTGGAAGTTATTCGGCAGATCTTAGAGAGGTTTGGATACAAATTATTTCTTTTTTTTTTATAAAACCTATACTGTGTTTATTTTCAGATACCAAATAAAAAACCCCAGGCTGGGTCGGCACGACATAGGCATTGCCAGACTGACAGAGAGGCATTGCCAGGCTGACAGAGAGGCATTGCCAGGCTGACAGAGAGGCATTGCCAGGCTGACAGAGAGGCATTTCCCGGAAGAAATTCCCCGTAAATGTGGAAAGCTACAAAGAAGACGGTGTACAGTGAGACCAGATTCGTCTGCAAGGAGTGTGATGTTGGACTCTGCATACCGTGCTTCAAAGTTTTTCATGAGAATAAAAAATTTTAGTTTAAAAAAAATAAGATTCGTGTCATCTGATTTTGATAGTTTTGTTTCTTTTTCTATCTTAGTTTATTATTTCTAAAATAAGTTCTTGTTTTGTTAGCCCATTGCATTTTTATAATAAAAAGCATTCATTCCAACAACTGAGCCTAATTCGTTTATCAAGAATGTTCTTTTCATAAAGGGTATTTTATAATTTTTAAAATAACGTTTATTCATTAGAACACTGCAATTTTACAATAAAAACAGGCATTTAAAGATAAAATACAATGAAAAACATTTTTCTAAATAGCGTCGCACATTGTCGACAGCCGCCTCTCTGGCACGCTAAAAACTTCCATCTGTAAGAGACACATTTTTGGATTAGCCGCCGTACGGAAAGGGTTAAGAAGAGCCTGGCTGTCAGTGAATATTTCAATTTTTTGTCCAGTATATCATCTTCTGATGTTTTCTTCAATACAGGCCATAGCGGTAATCGTCTCTACTTGAAACACAGTCGAATATCGACCAAGGCTAAAGAACATTCTCTTTCTAGGTCCTTTTATACCAGCCCCAGTACCATGGTTTGTTTTGGAGCCATCGGTGAACCAGATGATTTCTCCAGAATTACCTGGGTTTATCATCTGCTCCTTAGATAGGATGATGATATTCACTCGCTCAGTGAATATATTCTCTGGTGTCATGCTATCAAAACTCATGTTAAATATGGGTTCGTCGAGTAATGTCCCAGTTGTATCAGTGTGTCCTTCTCGAACATTGTTCGGGGACCATAAGTCTCCCGATTTCAGCCTAAGAATTGCCATCATTGCCTCCGCCCTTATGAAAAGTGCTAGAGGAGGAAGCTGCAGAGGACACTTCTGTGCTCATCCACCAGACTATTTTTTCATAGGTGGTCGTTGACCTTATCACAGTTGTGTAGAGCCAGTGAACCACCTCAGGTCGTATTCCTCAGGTTTTGCCCATAACTCTTCTGCATTGCCAGAAAAGCCTAGTCGCCCTGATAGTAATTTCCAGTTTGGAATCAAGGGACACTCCCCGATATTTCACTTCTTTGGATATTTCTAGTTCTTCTCCGAACAACAGTACTCTACCCTGCGGGAGAACTCTTCTATTCGTAAAAGCAACTAGTTTAGTTTTTTTTTGTATTAACTGAAAGGTCCTCTTTAAGGAACCATTCCTGCACAATTCGCAGTGCTTCCTGTAGGACTTTCATAACCTCCTCCGGGAATTTCCCATTGGTGGCAATCACTATGTCGTCCGCAAATCCCTGCGTCCATATGCCTTGATCATTCAATCTACAGATCAAGGAACCCTTTTGCTATATGAGCACCAATATAATATAGGAATAAATAGGAAAAACGAGAGGATCGGGCAATTGAAAAGATCTAGTAAGGCTAAGACAATCAAAGATACTCCTGGGAAACTACGACCAGGAGAAATCAAAAGAATGCATAAGACAGAGTAAGTGTGCATTAAGAATTTTGATACACTGCCGCCTGAATGGGTTCCCCAATAAGCACAAACTGGTGAAGTAAGAAGAATGTAGCTTCAGTGGAATGAAAAAAGAATGCTCTATTTATCCTAGGTGAGAGAAAGACTTGCCAATAATTCCTACAAGGACTAAAGGAACTAGTTTCTCAGGAATTAAGTAGAAGTAGGGAGCACAATAATAGATCTATAAGGTATTAGTGACAAGGCCAAATATTATACATTATGTAATATTTATTAACAGTCATTCGCATATGATTTATAGGCATCCAAAGAAGTTGAAACTGAATAAATTGTATCTTCATTTTACAGAGGAACTGAACAGGCAGGCCACATAGTATAATAGTGGCGCCTATAAGCGAATAATATTGCGTGAGACATTTTGTGGAAATAAACTATTCCGTTTTGAATTTTCAGCTTTGAAGCATTGTATTTCACAACTTTTGTAGAAAATTCTAATTGTACTTATCCAAATATAGTCATGCTTTTTATTTGGATTTTTACAGGTGTTTTTTTATAAATCTTCGTTAAAAAATATTGCAATTTTTTACCAACATTTTCTGCATTTGTTAACTTAAAACCTTTAAAATTTATATTATCAGCAATACAATAGGTACTACACACCATCGTTAAAACGTTAAATCTCCATAAATTTTCAGTACCTTCACTTTTTCGAGTATACATATATGTATATTAAAATCACCATCGTAAAAAAATGTTAAAATTTTTTACCTGGGAAAATAACTATCGTAAATCACCATCCCATTCCATTTAAAATGGGACATTTAAATTATATTACTTCTTAAAATTTATTTTAAAGAAACTGTTTTGTTTTTCACTTTATAGACGCAGGGTGAGTAATATTTCAATTTTGTTGTATGCAAAAATTAAACGACCAAATAAATTTTAATTGAAGTTTGATAAAGGTGAAACCCAAAAGTCTGCCTCTATATGAAATGATCTCTCCTGGAGAAATATCTTCATTGATTGATTTCAGCATTGCACCAAGTCAAGTTTTCGAGTCCTCGGTAGGTACCTCAGTCTTTGGACTTTTTATGCTTTTGGTTGTACTGGGTAGTCAGGTAAGAATGCGAAGTGCTGTATCTCGGAAACTATTCGTCGTAGAGGCTTGCGGTGAAAAATTTTCTAACTAAAGGGGCAAAAAAAAATCCTGGAGATCCCTTCGAATATTCTAAGATGGCCGTCAGAACACGTTACCGCTATCTAAAATTTACCAAATTATTTTTCATATTCAGGGTGAGTGATTAGTGCGATAAAGTCCAGTCTCTCCTATGTTCTGCTAGATATTAGAATAAAAATTGGATGGATCATAGTCACCCTTGAGCGTTATATTTTCAAATTACAGGGTGTTTCATAACGTCGTGCCAGACCAAAGTTATATTTGTCTAAATGGATCACCCTGTATTTTATTTTAAATTTGAAATCTATTCCACTTCCCCATTACAACAATATGAGGTTGCAATGTGTTATACATGGTATTTAAAAAGTTATAACCACTTTTACAAAAATCGTAAGAAGTTCAACGCCATGTATAATTTAAAAGGAGCTAAAGAACAATTATCAATTGCAGCCGTTACTTTTTAATTATTGTCAAGAATTATAAAAAATATTGATTTTCTCAATATTCATGAAGTTGTGCATGTGAAAATCCATTATTTTCTCTCTTTTTTTAAATGGACCCTGCATTTTATATCACTAACGTAAAAAACTAATATTATACTTTAATTTTTGTTCAGCACTCCCTATACCTAAATTTATTACTTTTTGAGATATGTATTTTGATTTTTATATTCAAAGTATTTAATAAGTATCTAAATGTTAACCAATAAGTTGGCCATGACTCATTTGTCAAAAACTGACAGTTTGCCATTATTGTGTGTGAAATTCATTATTTTTTTGGATACTGTTAAACGGAAGAAAGTATATTACAACTAAAACTTACAAAAAAATTACTATAGCGAGAAAATAAATCAAACATAATTTTACTAAAATACAGTAATAATAATTCATTACAAAAGGTGTTCAAAATGACCTCCATACAGCATTTGAGCAGTAATATTTTGAAATGCGTTTCATATTCGTTCCTTCATGTTTTCTCTTGTTGTTGGAGGTATTTTATAAACTTCGTTTTTTACGTAACTTCAAAAAAAATAATCCATTTTATTAAACTCTGGTGACCTGGGTTCACCTTCAATTAATAAATTATGGTGAGCAGGAGCACCGTCGTGTAACAACCACATCTGTTGTCGCATATGCAGTGGAACCTCTTCCAATAATAAGGGTAACTGATTAACTATAAACTCTAAATATATCTCAGCGTTTAAATGATCTTCAAAAAAATATGGTGCTACTACATAATTACCAACAATTCCTCCATATACATTTATTGACCATCTGGTTTGACTATAAGTTATTATGTGGTATGGGTTAGTTGTCGAATAATAATGAAAGTTATGCCTGTTGACACAACCATTTCGTAGCTTCATCACCAAATAAAACATAGTCAAAAAAGTAATTGTGTTGATTTATTTTTTGTAGGGCCCATTCACAAATCTTATCTCAAAGTCAGTTTCAAGTGATTCTTGGTGCAATTGTATGTGGATGCATTTTGTTGTTATTAAGAATTTTTTGCACACCGTAGTACCTAAGTGATTTGCTACTCTTTGGAAATACATCTTATACTAGTATATGGGTTTTCTGTAGCTGCCAACATCAGATTCATTTCGTTTTCCTGAAACTGATTAAATAGACAATGATAGTAAACTACCAGTTTTTGACAAATAAGTAATGGCCAACTTATTGGATAACATTTAGATACTTATTCAATACTTTGATTATAAAATTCAAAATATCCCAAAAAGTAATAAATTTAGGTATAGGGAGTGCTGAAGAAAAATTGAAGTATGATATTAGTACTTTTCGATAGTTATATAAAATACAGGGTAATCCATTTGAAAAAAGAGAGAAAATAATGGACTTGCATTTTGACTCACCCCGTACACAATATCATGAATATCGATAAAATCAATATTTTGATAATTTTTTTACAATAATTAAAAAGTAACTGCTGCAATTGGTCATTGCTCTTAAGCTCCTTTTAAATTCTACATGGAGTTGAACTTCTTACGATTTTTATAAAAAAGAGGTTATAACTTTTTAAATACCATATTTATACAATATGTCCTCCTAAGTTTGAATATGGAAAACTTTTGTATTATTAATTTTAGGAAAAAAAGTTATTCTTCATAAAAAGTTCTGCATTATCTAAAACCTAGAATACAGTCATCAAATATAAAAATTTTTAGTCGTATACGAGGTTTGTCGAAAAATATGAGTTATACTCAAGAGTAAAGTACCTTTAAATTTGATAATATCGAAAAATGTTACTGAAAAAAGTTGATCAGAATTAAAAACTACGTTTAAATATGCACGTACATTCGTTTAAATTGAAACTTCAGATTATTTTATTATTTTATTATCAGAATTAAAAATTACAATTACATTCATTTACTTGCTTAATTACAGTTAACTGTAAATAATTGTCATATTAGTAAAGCGTGATATATAGACGTCAAAAAATAGTAGTTCTATACTATTAAACGCTTTACAAAATTAGAAAAATTAATTTCCAAAGAGCAGACCGTCCACTAAGAAGCAACCAGTGGCGGCTCCTCCATTAGGTCATTGGGTCAATGACCTCCCATTAAAAAATAATTTTAAATAAACATATAAAAAAATAAAATATACCTACCTACTATACATAAAAATTTACCTAAAACGTTATAAGACCCCCGTGTAAACGTTTTTCAAGACCCCCCGTGTAAACGTATTCCGCGAAGTACTCGGTGAAAACCAAAATTTAAAAGCGGGCTGGGGCCCACGGATGTCCTCAAAGCGTTATATGGGAACGGAATTTGCCGAGCGCTGACGATCTTCGCGGCGTGAGAGAAACACGCCCGAAGGTTACATGTGTTGGGTCAAAAGCCCGGTTTGATATTGACTATGAATCGACTTACGTCGGCTGATTATTACACGCTTAGAAAAGAGATGAGTAGAGGGGTTGGCAGGCTATATTTTGATTTAAAGGAGAGCATTTGAAGCGAGAGTTTTAACGTAATAAGATGTTAATGTTTTTTTGATTACTTTTTTAAGGGTGTTTTTACACTTGTGTTTTAATTATTTGGTGTTATTTTATTCTACGCCTTTTATCATGTCTGTGGTGCAAATGGTTCAAAATTTGAGAACTAAAAGTGAACTAAATTTTGAAAAACTATTAAAACTAAAAGAAAGTGGTCGTCCTCTTCCAGAATTAAAAATTAAACATACTAGCAAGGACAAGAACAAAGAAGTTCATCGCAATTTTCGCAGGTCTATGTATGATTTGTCTAATTGGAATTGCAGATGTGAAGTAAGTGATGCATTTTACTGTTTCGTTTGTCTGCTTTTTTTCTAATAATTCTCTATGGTGTAAAAACGGTGTCCAAGACTTAAAACATTTAAAAGAGAAAATAAAAAAACATAGTTTATCGGCAGACCACATGAAATGTGCCGTGAGTTTTGCTACAATCGGTACTGTGGATATTCGTTCTCAATTAGACAATGCTTATAAACAATCCGTGAGAGTTTTTAATGAAAATGTGTCGAAAAACAGATATATTATAAATAAAATAATTGACTGTGTGAAATTTTTTGGGGCGTTTGAACTTTCTTTGCGAGGGCATGACGAGACAGAATCTTCTATAAACCCGGAACCCCACTACGGCGGATAGGCCTCCGGGGGGCTGGTCAGTGTCGTTCCGTATTTTAAGATCTTGGTCACATCACCTATGACCCCCCTATCAAATTAACCACGAGCCGCCACTGGAAGCAACAACTACTTCTCGGGCTATATGCCCCGACAGACATTGAATTACACTTCTAAAGTGAACGGGGTTGTGAAAATTAAATTTGTTTGTTTCTAATATTAATATGATGTTAGTTTTATAACTTAGTATTTGAATGTATTTTATTATTTGCAAAATGAATGAATATGCACTTATTACGCGCTTTAATTGCAAAATTATTAGAAAACATCGAAAAACTAAAAGGTTATCATGTGTTTCGGAATCACAAGAGATAAATGTTCATTCAAAATAGAAATATTAGTAAAAAATAAAATTTTCAATTTAAACGAATGTACTTGCATATTTAAACGTAGTAATTCTAATCAACTTTTTTCAGTAACATTTTTCGATATTGTCAAATTTAAAGGTACTTTACTTTGATTCCAACTTAGAGGGACATATTGTATAACACATTACATCCTTGTATTGTTGTAAGATTGAAACTAATTTTAAAATATATCCATCCAATTTTTATTCTAATAACTAGAACTAGAAGAACATAGGAGATACTGGAATTTATCGCACTAATCAATCACCCAGTATAATATCTATTCTAATATCTAGAACTAGAAGAACATAGGAGATACTGGAATTTATCGCACTAATCAATCACCCAGTTTATTATCACAAGAGAAAAAATTTTGTCGGCAAAATTTTCGAAAGGTATGAAAGTTTGCTGCTTGGCAATTTCGTATTGATTTTATCAAAAATTTCATGAGCGAAATTGCCGAAAAGCAACAAACTTGAGAACAATTTTGCCTACACACTTTTTTCTCGAGTGGTATTCGACATGACTTTTTCATGAGAGCCAGACAAAAAACAATAAAATTAGAGAACTTCTATTATTTAACACTGGAGCATAAACATAAAAATAACTTATTTTCTTATATAAAAGTTACAGTTATGACAATTAAACGTTTGTGCATTATTTTTATCGTTATGATGTGATTGTAGAACATGTACTTGCGGTATGCTTGAACTCGTACTAGAAAAATTTACTTCATCTGGGGTTTTTTCTATCAGGTTTTCAATTAATTTTAAATGATGTTCAGATTCCAACTGCAAATAAGGTTTCAAAGAGTTGCCATGGGAATGTCCTGTTGATTTGAACATCTCTTGCTCTCTAACAGATTTTTTTGCAAGGGCAGAAATAGTGGAAGAGCGATGTGAATGGTTTATTACTCTAAATTTTTTGATATTTACGCCAATTTTTTCTGCCGAGAGTTTGGTTCATTTTGACATGCTGTATACCAAATTCCTTTTCTCCAATTTGGATGGACTGTCAAAAAAAGCCTGTCACTTGTGATTTCTGGATTGGTATTTCTTTTTTCGACAAATTTTAAAAATAGACGAGTAGGACAAAGATCTTTGTTAGTGTTGTTTCTTACCAACCATTTGCTACCGGCCAAGGCTTTCGCACCGCCTTGTATGGTTTTTGAAAATATGGGATTGTATTTGATAATTCCCGTAAATTCTCCTTTTAAGTCTAATTATTGTTGGAAATGATGTACTTTGCAGTTCTCTGCTTCGTTGCCTCGCCAGACAAGTTCAAAGGAGAATAAGTGAAATATTTTTTTCTGTGGGCTGTCTGGGGTGTCTTCGTCATGAATTTTTATCTGTAAGGGCTTTCGAACTTTCTTTTCTTTTCTTTTCTCTTGGTTATCTTGAAGTTTTTTTCGTTTTGAGTCCTTTACCAAACTTAAAAACAATGTCGATAAGTGGGTATTTTTATATCAAATTATTGATAGTACTTTTCTTGTAGCATCTGCGCCGTGGTGTTCCATATTTATGCTTTTGATACTTGACTCTTTGTAGTCCTCTCCGGTGTAATTTTATAACCTATAGGTGTCGAGTGAAAATAATTATGCTTGAATATATTTCTAAAAATTGGCAAAATTTAAGTATTTTCTTCCGGTTTCTTTGTGAAACTTTCTTTCATTTAGTTTAAGATAATAACCTTTACTGCTTAAAGTGAAAATATTCATCGTAAAATAGCATTCAATAGTGTTGAAAAAGTATCATTTTTTGAACTAAATTCGTGATTTTCAAAGTAATTACTGAATGATCCAGCGACATTTTTGTTCTAATCTGCTTTATAAAGTAAGCTATCAAACAAATTTAAAATTAACATAAAATTCCTCCCCTCTCCGTTTTTTTTTCATATTGTAAGCATAATCTTCCATAATTTTTGCAAATTTTTCGACTGGAGTATGCTTTTCAAGCTAATAATCTCTTATCAATAAAAACTGCGAACACTGTCGCCTACAGGAAGCTTTGGAGACAAACGTATTTGGAGATATAATCTCTGACACTGCCTTTTTAATTGCTGCAATGGATTGTGTTCCAAATCTGTTTTTTTTTTCTTCAGAAACACTCATTTTTGAACTGAACTAATCTGACGTTTTCTAAGAAATAACTCAATGACATTTTAAATAAATATCAGATCCATTTGCTTTGATCAACGCACCTTGAAAAAATTTAAATTTTGTGGCTGTAAAAATCACATGTGAATTTTGTCAAGGTAATTGCAGGTAACTTTTTTGTCAGTAGAAAAGATTCCGTTGCTATGGTATTTTGCAAGTGAAAAACACTCTAGTGAAATAGTCAGTTATAATATCACAAGAGCATCGAAAAGAATCATTATTTTTTACTTGTAACTCGAGGTAACGTCTCGTTACTCGTGAAATAATCGATTATTACCGATTGCTCGCGTGGTATTCGGCATAATTATATAATGAATGGGTTTTCAGCGTGTTGGGTGCACATCCACAGCTGTCCCTACCGCGACCTTTAACTTCACTTGCTATTTCATTCAATTAAACCCTGAAGAGGACTTAATCCTATAACAGGGTAGAATCAAAGTTTTTGTTGAAAATCCAAATAAGGATTATATTAAATTTCAATGTTCGAAAAAAAAAAAACGTGTTCAGATGCGTTAAAGATCCAATTGCTTTGCTTATTTCTAAACTTGAAGCTATCCCGAAGCGATTCATTGCGATTTAAGACGTTTTCTGACTTTTTGAGAAACTTCAAGAGGTGGTAACTACGCAACACGCATTGTTGGACCCACCGAAAAACCGAAGTGATTAAACCACGTCGGCAAGCGTATACCGTAACTATGATCAATTCGTAATTTCTATTGGCTAATTTTATCATGAATTATATAATCACTAAAATACACTTGGTAAACTTACCAAAAAAATATATGCTTTTCAAATCTAAGGTTTATTCGAGCTTTTTGACGTATCTATTAAAATAAAGTGGGGGTGATTCAATAGTTTTTTAATAAACTGATTTTAGGGATGCCGCTAGAGCGCTTTTTTAAAATATAATTACAGAAAATTGCAGAATTCTTCAAGAAATTAAATGCAATAATATGAGTTGATTATATAAAAATGTACTAAAAAAATACCTAAATAGGCTAGTGAAAAGATATCGGTATCTTTTTCATAGCCTAAAATATCGAGAAAATTTAGTTATCATCAAATTTTAAAAAGACGCTATTGCACCGGTATTTATTCTTATAATTTGTCTTTTTCCAAGAAGCAATGAAGAAATTTCATAATGTTTAAATAATAATATTCTTAGTTGAAAAACATTTACAAAAAAGCGTGTATAGTGGCATAGTAATCACGGCATATGAAGAGAAAAAACAAATGCCTAAAATAGAGGTAGATATTCCCTATATATGACAAAGGTATGTATGTGCTGCCTTATGGTGCAGTGACCAATGAGTCGACGAGTAGTCCTGTCACTTTCTTTATTTGACCCCTACTTAGGTTTAATATTTCGTTGGTCAGCGACTACGAGGATTCCTGCTTAGACACGTTGCTCTAGTACGTCTTATATTTTGCTTTACCCCACCGAGATATTCATCTCCGTATTGCAGTTTTTGATATACCGGATGCAGGTTCGGGACCCATGAAGGTGAGTGACAACCTGTTGGCACACCTTCGTAATTTTGAAAGTAAGACTCGATAGCGCAATGGAGAGTATTCCTATCGCGTGTTAAATACCTTAAATCGAACTCCACTTAAAAGCAGTAGTATGCGTTTAAATTGATATTGTTCAGGTCTACAGGTTTATGCATATAAAATTTTTTGCTTAATACTAATGGCCGAGAGTCAATTCATGGGTTGTGCTCAACAGCTCATGTATTTAAATTGAATCTTTGTACCATTTCCCATGTCACCTTGCCCAGGCGACTATCAAGGTGAGCCTTCCAAGTCAGCGACTTATGGCACTATACCAAGGTGCAGACCATCAGGTCTTATACCTCTCTTCTTGGTGAAAGCAATTACATCAGCCTTGGCAGGATTAACTGCAAGTCCGTGGTCATTGCACCACCCCTGTAACCTATCCAGAGCCCTTTGTATTAGGTCCCTGAGGACGGTGATATGCCTTCCAACAATAAGGACAACGATATCATCGGCATACCCAATTGACAGAAAGCCCTCACCGTTTAATAAGGATATTAATTCGTCGTCTACTAGGTTCCACAATGTGGGCGAAAGGACGCACCCTTGTGGACATCCCCTGGCGACGACCATTTTAGCCACATGTTCTTTCCATGCAACCTCTTCTGTGCGGTTGTGTATCATGGCCCCAAGCCAATGAATTACCATTGGCTCTATTCCATGGTCTACTGCATCACTACACATTGAATCTACAGGGGTGCAGTCGAAAGCCCCCTGTATGTCCAAGAATGCGCCCAGGGCGATCATGCCACTTTCCAGCGCCTTTTCCACCTGTGTTACCAGTTGGTGTAATGCACTTTCCGTTGACTTGCCACACCGGAACGCATGCTGGTTGTTGTGCAAAGAATACCTAATCCCAACCTTTTCCCTCATATAGCTATCAACCAACCTCTCCAGTGTTGTTAGCACAAAGGATGTTAGTCTGATAGGCCTAAAGGACTTAGCCACGGTGTACGTAGTACGACCGGGCTTGGGTATAAAGACAACTCTTACTTGTCTCCACTGCTCAGGAACATATTTGCTTCTTTGAATGGACTTCAGTAACATAGTTACAGGGGGGGAGGTTTAAAAAATGTTTTCAACTTAGATCGTTTTTATGACAATACCACTGAATATTTGGCAAAACAACGACGTGTCCTTAACTTTTCTTTTCCTATTCAATCATGATAAACAATGAATTAATACAGGGTGATCAAAAATTCCTCATTCTTAGATTAGGTAAACATCAAAATCTAAATTTCTGGTAGGATACATTTGAATTGGTATTTCAGTTAAATCATGGCCATGTTTGCAAACTAATCAGCCTGATTCCCAAATAAATAGAGGAGAAAGAATGATAGTATTGCATTTTTCACGCCACTGATGTCCCAGATTTGAGAGCATCGTTATTATACTGACCAAAAAATGTAATTGAATTCGTAGGATAGTCCAAAAGAAATGCAACACCAAGATTGGAAATACATGAATAGTTGTTCACGACACAGTAGGAAAACAAATTAGAAAGACCATATCAGAAGGTTAAAGCCGAGGATAATTGGTCTTACGAGTATTCAAATAAAAAATGTATTAAAAAAGAGATCGGTATTTTTTTGAATATCCCGCTCAGTAACTTTCAATGCTACACTACTCCCGTCAACTGTCAAATCAGGCTGTGTCACTGTGTCAATAAGTTTAACAGCCATTGAAAGCTGATAACCTCGTGAATTTTAACGAACTTTCAACTTTATGTGTTCATGATAGAAATATAGAAAGAGTTTAATTTCCCAAAAATAACAAAAATACTAATATTTAATGCCTACAACAGGCAGTAATTAATAGGCAATAAGGAACATTGCCAATTGCCATCTCCACAGATATCCAAGCAGCGCTAAAGGCATTTGATAGATGATAATTTTGAGCTAGTAAGATATTGTGTACTGGAAGACCGAAACAAGGTTACTTTAGCTTAGGTTCCAGAGCACAAGGGCCATAAGTGCAACGAAAAAGCAAATGAAATGATCAGACTAGGCTCGTCAATGCCGTACGTTGGACAAGATCCATTCCGCGGCGTTATAAAAACGTCAACAAAAAGAGCTACAGAAAAATGGGTAGCCCACAAATCCATGGAGTGGTGGACAAGCGAGACAGTTCATAAGCCAAAGGTTACGGCGAACTCAATAAGTTAAGACATGAATACTGTTAAAACTGTGCGGTGAGTCTGCTAACTGATCACTTTAAGCAATAGGGAACTTGACTACAATTTTCATTAGCAAAAATGTGCTATAAATCATAAGAATACTTTTTGTCACAAACAACCACTAAAACGAATTTAAAATGCCGAAAAATTCAAATTATTTGAAGCTTTTGTAAACGCACTGCTATTGGTTGTGACGTAGAAGAGTATATTTCAGAACTGTGCGTGCGTACCATGCGAAAAGGAATGAACATTATACCATTAAAACAGCCATTATTGCTTTGTTTGCTGTGTTGTTTACTCGAGTGTTTCCACGAGTATTTTGTATTTTCGGTACATACTGATTTATTAGACTTTATTAAATTTTGTTTGTCCATAATATTTTTAACATGACTGAAGAAGGATATTATCAGGGCCAATCCGACAATCTGCCTTGTGTTGATATGATTATGGTAGCAAATTTTATCAAAAACAGTGAACATTTTTCGCTTGGAGATGTTCGTAAAGCAAATAGGTAAATACAGAAGCTGTTGTGTACTTTGGTTTTTCAAAAATATATTTATACTAGAAGACCCGACAGACGTTGTCCTGTCTTAACATCTAGAAGACCCGACAGACGATGTCCTGTCTTAATATTATCTTGTCAATAAGATATTATGCAAGCGGTCGTTTTCTGCCCGCTGAGTGGAGTGTCAGAGTAGCTTTTGTTTATTTCAATCTTAACGATACTTATACAGAAACTTTGAATTTTAATTTACCGCCATTTTTTGTCCAACGTAGATCAAATCAAATACTACCAGAAGGATTTTTTGCGAGTTACCGTTGATAACCGCTAGTTACCAAGTGGTTATATCCCCACTCATTGCCTTGGACAGTAATTTCAGAGGTTTCGTGAAAACATTGCGGTTAAAAAGAAGTAACTGAATGACAGTTGACAGTTATAGTCTCCATAATGAGTTTGTTTTGGTTAATTCCTGTTTTTGATGATGCTTTTTTCAACGACAATAGTTGTCTTATTGCTAATTATTTTTTTGACGTTCCTGAAATTCCCATAGTTCTACGTTCTCAATATCTAACTGCTGTTCGTCATTGTTGCCAGCTTCTAACACCTCTTTTTCCGCCATATTTGTTTATTATTTGAACTTGTAACCGCATATAACCCACCTATAAAGTTGTGTTACAGAAACTATAACCGTCTTATAAATCATGACGTCAATTTGTGACGTCATTTATGCCTCCCCTGTAACCGTTGCTTCGCGAAAATGGAAAGGTAGCAGATTATCTGTTACCGATTACAAAACGGTAACTCGCCAAAAAATCCTTAAGAATCGGTCCATCCGTTCTCGAGTTGAAAGTGTTCCAACAAACCCGACTAAATAAGATATTATGCAAGCGGTCGTTCTCTGCCCGTTGAGTGGAGTGCCAGAGTAGCTTTTGTTTATTTCAAACTTCTATAAATGCCATCCTTACAATCAGCTAATCTCCAAGTAACGATAACTATACAAAAATTTTAAATTTTAATTTACGGCCATTTTTTGTCCAACGTAGAATTTTTTTTAAATAATTTTTACCCGCTGAGGGGAGTGTCAGAGTAGCTTTTGTTTATTTCAAACTTTATAAATGCCATCCTTACAATTAGCTAATCTCCAAGTAACGATACCTATACAAAAATTTTAAATTTTAATTCACCGCCATTTTTGTTCAAAGTATAGAATTTTTTTAAATAATGTTTTTTCCGTGCAATTTTCCTAAAAAAAGTATCCTATGTCCGTCTCCTGGTTCTAAGCTACCTCCCCACCAATTTTCAGCCAATTAAAAAGCAGGAATAATTTCACTGTATTATCTTCACTATAATATGAATTTAATTTACACTTCAGTCTAAGGAACACGTGGCCGGCTATGCTAACACCAAAAATTAAATTGAATTTCACGGTATTTCGTTTACTACAAAATAAACTTATACTTTAGCCTCAACAACACGTGGTGGTTATGCTATTGAATTGTAGCTTATATGACACGTTTGTAGGTGTGGGTATCTGGTTGTTGCATGGGTTGACGGTTGTCTGGATACCACAAAATATCTGCTACCAACTAACAGAACTAATAACTTTATTAAATTTCAAAGAATCACCAAAGTATCAAAACGTAACATGTGCATTTACTTGACTTGCCAATCAAAATCTCTTCTTCTTTCTATTTCGGCCTCCGTCCTGTGGCTTTTAGCCATCGGCCTCGTCTCGCCTAAGCACTAGTGTTTGCTTCCTGGCGCGTTTGGTTGGAACAGCCACATGTACTCCCTCCCTAGTGATCTGGTGAGGCTGGTCACGATTGGTATCGGCGAAAGGAGCAGGAGAAGTTTTTTGGAATGTGATTTTTTTGGAGTAGGTTTTGAGAGTTGGTGGATTGTCAGCAAGTGGATGAGTGTTTATGGGATCAGAGGAGTCGTTGAACGATGTAAAAGCAGGTTTAAGTCTTTCTGTTGATATACATACTTCTTTTCCATTAATGAGAATCTTGAATAGGTGATCGTTGATGCGTTCAATTACAGGATATGGACCTTGATATGGTGGCTCTATAGGTTTTCTGACTGAATCTGTTCTTAGAAACACATGGGAACAATCTTGCATGTTTTTTAGTTGAAACATGCTTTTCTTCTTAGCATGGTGTGCTGTTTGAACTGGGCGGAGCTTGCGAATGTGTTCTCTGAATTTTTCTAAAAACATCTGTGGATCTGCTGGCATCTCTTCATTTATAAAAAATTCACCAGGCAGCCTCAGTGTGGTGCCATATACCAATTCTGCAGGGCTAGCTTGTAAATCCTCTTTTATTGCTGTTCTTAGTCCTAGAAGTACTGTTGGAAGTAGCTCAGGCCAGGGTTCATTTGAATGACACATTAGAGCTGCTTTTAGTGTTCGGTGCCATCGCTCAATCATACCATTTGCTTGTGGATGATATGGTGATGAACGAATTCTCTTGATTCCACTCAAGTTGGTAAGTGCTGTGAAGAGTGTAGACTCAAATTGTGTGCCTTGATCTGTGGTTATGGTTTTTGGTGAACCAAATCTTGCTATCCAGTTCGTATACATCTGAGTACATATGGTTTCTGCTGTTATGTCTTTGAGGGGAATGGCTTCTGGCCATCTGCTGAATCTGTCAATTATAGTGAGACAATAACGAAATCCTTGCACTTCTGGTAGCACTATGATGTTGATGTTGATATGATCAAATCTGTTATGTGGAATTTCTATGTGATTCGGTGTGAGTTTATTGTGTCTTTGAACTTTTGGCTTTTTGACATTGTAGGCAATTTCTGCACCATCTTAGTATGTCTTTTTTTATGCCAGGCCAAATATACTTTTGTCTCACCTGTGTGCTGGTAGAACGACCACCTGGATGTGCTAGGTTGTGCACTGAGTAGAAGATGTCTTCTCTTAGGTTTTTTGGAATGTATGGTCGCACATAACCTGATGATACATCACAGTATACATGAGAAGATCCATTGAGAGCAACTTTCTGTAACTTTAGAGAGTTGTCTCTTGTTAGAAGGTCTTGAAGTTCAGGATCTTCATCTTGAGCTGATTTGAGATCATTTACACTGACTGTAGTAGGCATTGAGATAACATTTAGCCTAGAGAGTGAGTCTGCGACTATGTTGGATTCTCCAGTAAGATGTATGATGTCAGTGGTGAATTGAGATATGAAGTCTAGATGTCTTAATTGTCTTGGTGATGCTTTTTCTGGTTTTTGTCTGAAAGCATACACTAATGGCTTGATTACAAAGTGACGAGCTTCTAAAGTGCATTTGAAGTATTTTATGGCGGCAGATATTGCTAGTAGTTCTCTATCATAAGTACTGTACCTGCATTCTGTTGGACTTAGTTTTCTTGAGAAAAAACCTAATGGCTTCCATACTCCATCCTCTTCTTGTTCTAGTGCTGCACCAATTGCTTTGTCAGAGGCATCTGTGACTAAGGCAAGAGGTTTTTCTATAGAAGGATGTGTTAGTAGCATGGCATTAGCAATGCTTTGCTTGCATTCAGTGAAGGCTTGTTCAGATTCGGGAGTCCAGGGAATGGGTCGCTTGTCATTTTTCTTGGAATTTTTCAAAAATTCGTTCAATGGGGCTTGGAGATCAGCTGCATTTCTTATGCATTTCCTGTAGTAGTTAATAATACCTAGAAATCGTCTCAGTTCTTTGACGTTTTTAGGTTTTGTGTACTCCAGTATTGTTGTAACTCTATCTGCTGGAGGTTGACAGCCATTTTTATTAACTGAATAGCCCAGGAAGGTGACTTCAGACTTACCAAATTCACATTTGTTGGTATTAATAGCTAGGTTGTGTTGAGCTAGTCTTTGTAAAACTGTTCTTAGATGCTCTTGATGTTGTTCTGAGCTCTTGGATGCAACTAGTATATCATCTACATAGCAAAACACATAGTCTAGGCCTTGAAATATGTTGTTAACATACCTTTGAAATGATGGTGTTGCATTTTTAAGACCATATGGCATATAAAGGAATTCGTATAGACCAAATGGAGTTATGACAGCTGTTTTGGCTATGTCTTCTTCTTCCATAGGTACTTGATGAAATGCTAGGACAAGATCTAATACTGAGAATATTAGTTTTCCATGTAATTGTTCAGTGAAGTCTTGAATGTTTGGAATTGGATATCTGTCTGGGATTGTTTGAGAATTAAAACGTCTATAATCACCACAAGCTCTCCATCCACCTGATTTCTTCGCTACCATGTGGAGGGGACTGGCCCATTGACTATTTGAGGGTCTACAGATGCCTTTTTCTAGCATAAATTCAAATTCTAATTTAGCTTGTTTGAGTTTCTCACCTGTTAATCTGCGTGCTTTTTCTGCTATTGGTGTACCGGTTGTAATTATTCTGTGTGTAACATTTTTGTCAACTTGAGTGGGATGTTCTTTTATGGTTGTGACATCAAGGAACTCTTTGAGCAACTCTTTATACATTGAGTTGTCAGAGATTGTTGAAATGTTGAAAACATTGGTTTCTGATATTTTACTATTAGTGAACAGTGTTGTTGTAGCATCTAGAAGTTTCTTGTGCTTTAGGTCAATCAGTAGATTGTGCTTTGTGAGAAAGTCAGCTCCTATTATGGGTGATTTTACATCAGCGACAATAAAAGGCCATTTGAATGGACGTCTCAGCCCTAGATCAACTTCTAGAATTTTGTTACCATATGTGTTAATTATAGAATGGTTGGCAGCATACAGCTGTAGTTTAGCAGGTGTTTTGCATTGTGTAATACTTTTTGGCAGCACAGAAACTACTGATCCAGAGTCAATTAGAAATTGTATTTTTGTGTTTTTGTCTTGGATGTGTAAACGATTTTCACCTATGCTGCAAGCATTTGTTGAATTGTTGTCAACTGCTGTACTTGCTATATTGTGGTTAACATTGATATGCTCAGTAGTTGTGTTTGTTATGCTGTCATCAACTGTTGTGTTTGTTATGCTGTCATCAACTGTTGTGTTTGCTGATGAGAGCTTCATTAGTTTAAAGAGTTTTCTGTACTGAAATTACATGGTTTGGTGCACTTCTGAGCGTGTTTTCCAAATTTATTATGATAATAACACATATTTCTGTCTGTAGAGCTTCTTCTCAAATGACTTCTGGCTCTACCTCGGGTGTTTGATTGAAGCTTGTCCAGTTTGTTGGATATTTCTTTCAATGAAGTTTGTAACTGTCTGTGCGATAGTTCTAATGTGGAAAGTCTGTTTTCTACATCACTATTAGTTTTGGGAACATATGAAGTTGCCATTATTTGTTCAGAAGTGGAGTATTCCATTATTAGGTCAGCAATGTCCGCTCGAGGTTTTTACTGGCTGCTAAAACACACTTTACTTTGTCAGGCATGCTTTTTAACCATAAGGAACTCAGAACTTCGTTATTGACAGAACCTGCTGCAGTAGATTTCATTTGTCTCAAGAGCTGTGATGGTTTTTTATCTCCCATTTCTAGACCACCAAGTAGTTTGTTGATTTGACGATCTTTGGATTCAGTTATTCTAGATATAAGAGTTTCTTTTAGTTTGTTGTATTTGTCTGTGGCTGGAGGTGACTCTAGGAAGTCTTCAATCTCAGCTATTGCATTTTTGTCCAAGTGTGCGAGAGTTATATGGTATTTCATATTATCTGATGAGACTCTTTGGACAATAAATTGAGATTCAGCGCTTGCGAACCATAGCTTAGGACGCTCCGTCCAAAATGATGGTAGTTTAACTCTTTCTACTGCTACTATTTGATCACTAACCTGCCCGATAGGGTTAATTGCTGCTGGATTTTCAGAGGCTTGCATTGTGGCACGTGTTGTGTAATCTGCAGTTGGCTCGGGGTCACCAATTATGTGGGTATCTGGTTGTTGCATGGGTTGACGGTTGTCTGGATACCACAAAATATCTGCTACCAACTAACAGAACTAATAACTTTATTAAATTTCAAAGAATTACCAAAGTATCAAAACGTAACATGTGCATTTACTTGACTTGCCAATCAAAATCTCTTCTTCTTTCTATTTCGGCCTCCGTCCTGTGGCTTTTAGCCATCGGCCTCGTCTCGCCTAAGCACTAGTGTTTGCTTCCTGGCGCGTTTGGTTGGAACAGCCACATAGGTTTAACACCAGCGCCATCTATTGATTACTTACTCAATCCAGTCAACAGATCTCGCCATCTGTTAAAATCGTTTGGAGTTAACAGATAATTGTGAATGTCAAATAATAGACAAATAATTTGCAATAAAATAATATTGCGACTATAAATTGAGATGTAAGCTATCCTATCTTTCAAGTTGGATCAAACTGCACACGGTGTGCAAATTTGATTAAAATCGGTTAAGTAGTTTAGGAGTCCATCGCGAACAAACAACGTGACACGTAATTTATATATATTAGATATTATATAAATTAAGTAAGTGTGACAAGTGTTAAAAATAAAATACAATTACAAATACAAATTTGTTTTATTTATTCAACAACATAACTTCAAAATGAACATATACATTCTACTTTACTGCATACACAAATCAAAATATAAAAACTTTTTGCTACTCATTTTCCATATCCTCTTCTAACTGAAAAACAAGAAGAAACTATATAAGAGATTTATTGAGTTAATAAAATACTGCCTTATAAATAGTATATGAAACTTATCTAGAATTATTCAAAAACTCAAGAAATTGGAGTGTTTCATTTAAAAAAACTTCTGCTTTTGCGACACCCTGTATATGTGCCATTATTTTAAAATTATGTTTTTATGATAGTTGAATTTTTCACCTCAATAATTTTTATTAGACTTAACCGAATGTAAAACATAATCAACATCCTAATTCGGCACCCTGTATAAATTATATCAAGTAATATTCAATACTTACATTAAAATGATCCTCACAAACATGAAGGGCAGCCGAATTTGCTGAAATATCCTGTTCTCTTCGACAGGCTTTAAGCCATTTTGTTCGGCGATTAAAATCAAGTGGCAATCTAATAAATATTAGTAATTTTACACTCGTATTTATGCAAAGTGTTACCAAGCAGTATTTAAAGTATTTTTTAGTATTTTCTTCCATAATACAAGCTCAAAAATATAAAATGTCACAAAGAACTGACACTAGAAAAACAAAAACACAGCAGAATACAAATTTTAAGAACCAAAATGATACGAAATATATTACGAATTCGATCTTTTTGTGCAGAGTTTCCAGCATATTACAAGAAACTATCCCTCGTACAGGTCTAAAAAATACCATATTTGTTAACATAATCCCTCCAGTTTCGAATAATGTCACAGCTTCAAAATATATGTATATTACGCCGTAGAAAAAAATAATTGAATATTTAAAAAAACTTTTCATAAATATACAAAATTGAGAGATAAAAATGCCTATAATTTTATAATGCAGTTTAAAAAATCCTTCCAAAAATTGTCCCTACGAAACCCCAAAAATCCCTCGAATTGGCATCACTGTTGTGGCCGGCAAACGGTACACTGGTACACAGCTAGGCATACTACTCCTCTACGTCACTCGCTTTGGCGCGCTATGGAGGTCGTTTGAAATGATTTTAAATAACACGGAACTTTAAAGTATGTTTTTCAAGTTATTGATTTGAAAAAAAGCCTTGAGGATTAGGATTTTTAGACGCCACTTGATATTATTGAATAAAAAAAATTGGAAACTTCCCTATTGGCACTTAATGCTGATGGGACAGACGAAGCCATGTGCGGAATCTGCCAATTAGAGGCAGCTGCGGCTCTTTGCACTAGGCAACGAAAATCCACTGGCAAAGAACTATATTAAAGGTCCAGTCGCAAAGCCAATGCACTTCATTTAAGAGAGTCGGACTACGGAAAGTAATCTAGATTAAGAGGACCACAATAGATCTTAAAAGGTCGGAGTGAAATAAGGAGGAAAATTATGCGAGTTCGACTTTTACTCGAAGTTACACCCAGATTTACACTTTTAAAAACAAATTACAAAATTTCGACTATACTTACCAATCCCAATGTTTATGTTTTTTTTTCTAATTTGTATTCTGTTCTAAGCCAAATGATTCTACGCAGGAAGCTTTACGTAATAAAAAGTGAATTTTTTTTTAAAGATGCACGATGCATTCTCGTTGTTTTAATTAAAAAAATATTACGCATTTTATTAACGCTATTTATTCACGACAAACAACAAAACTTTTATGGAAGTACTTGGAAATTCAATCATAAGCAGATCATGCGTTCGTTAATAAAACTATTTAATTATTTATATAAAAAGAAAAATATATAAATTGTTATTGTCGAACGTGTTCGGAAAAGTCATTATAATTCACACTAGGATGAGTAAGGAAACGATTAAAATGTTATTAATATACAGTATTTCCCGTTACTAACGATACGGACCTTCTAAAAATGGCAAATGTGCAAGATTATTATTAAGACAAATATATCCAAGATGACTTCTAATGAGGTACTTTTTTGTTAGCTTAAGAGTTTTTTGATATCTGCATATAAGGAGAGACAGAGTGAATGAGGGGAAATCTTGATTTTTTTCCAGTGAAAGAGTCTTCAAAAGTGACATACGAAGACCATAAAGAAGAAGTTGTCAATACTATAACAAAACAAAAATATTATTATATGACAAGTAAATCAATTTAATACCACCTACAATACCTTCCACTCATCTGACTTTTACGTCGAAGAAAATTTTTTATATTTTTCATAATTATGTATTAATCATAATTTCTTTATCAAATGCACTTACATTTTTAAAATGTTATTAATCGACTTACGAAGGATTGAGACGAAAAAACGTAACATAGTTTCAAAAATTTTACAAATAAATTGATCCCTTGCAAAAATTCCATCGAATGCACATATTATAGAAATAATTACATATAAATTGATCCCTTTCAAAAATTTCATCGTACGCAGATTTTTTTGAATAAATTAACCTCATATGAAAAGTTTTTCGTACGCCCAAGGTTAATGGTATTTTAACAAAAAAATGAACCCACTAAAAACGTCAGATATAGAAATTTTTAGAAAAAAATTGATCCCTTATGAAAATTCAAGTGTACGCCCAAGGTAGATGAAAATTTTTGCTAATAAATTGACCTCATAAAAATTTCATCTACGCCCCTAAATGAGACATTTTGGAAATAAATTAACCAACTTTAAAAATTAAATCATACGCCTATGATACGTGGTAACGGCTGGGCGGTGACCAACTCCAAGTTAAGCAGGCCGCACACTATCGCGGAACAGAACGGAACGGAATGGAACGGAAATTTCAGAAGCATAGAATTAAGAATTAAGTAGCCGCACACTACCGCGGATCGGAACACCGCGGAATGGATTGGAACGAAATTTATTGGATTGCTCACTGAGCGAATTTTTCCACGATTCCGGAGTCCCCTCCACTACCCACCAGCCCGTAGCCACTAATCAGTACAACAAACGTGTTCATTTCTGTGACAATATCACGCCGTTTTGTGTTTGTTTCCTTTTTGGATCTATTAATCAATAAAATTCGTGCTTATAAACACCTTTATCCGTTGTCTGTGAAGTTTTTCACTAGACATTCGGTACTTGAAAAATTTTTGTTCGCCTTCTAAAAGATCTGAGAATAGATGATGAAATTCACCAAATTCTTGTCTTTTGAGGTTTATTTCATGGATCCATTTGCGCTTTTTCTTGTTCTCTCTCGCAATTTATTCTTCTTCAACAACTACACACAAATTCTTCGTATGAACTGTCCATTGCGAATGACCAATACTCACTAAAACTTGATTGGGAAAGCAGGTCTCTTACTCATATACAAATATTTTTTTCCGTTGAATTCCGCGATAATGTGCGGAGATTCAAAATTTCCATTCCTTTCCGTTCCGTTCCGCGATAGTGTGCGGCCTGCTTTATGATCTTACGAAATATCACACAACAATGCAAAAGAAGCTTTATCTTCAATAAATCGCAATTTAAACAATGCACAGTTTACACAAATTAAACTTTTCACCTTTGTGTCCAGAATCAGCTGATTTAACTGGTCAAGCAAGGCTTAGTTCAAGTGATCCCATTTGGATATATTAGATTGCCTGGAGCACGACTATTTTCCCTGTAGAAGCTAGACAAATTATCCCCTGGTATATCATCCAAGACCCACAAAATTGTTTGAATGACCCGCAAAATTTATATGGTTTTAAAAAACTTTTAATCAACATTTACTCAATGTTCACGTCTTCTGATAAAGTACAATTCTATACTTGTCGGGGAATACAGCCCAAAAGTAGTTATTTCTGATTCTTAAGATGTTTAAATACATGTAAAATAATTTTCGAAGAAAATGGATAAACAAGTTGAGACACATGATTCAATGACAAAGAAAAAATAAATGTTTTAAATTAAGGAAAAAAATTCTCTCATATTTCCGGACTAAGCTCAGTTGTAAATGAAATGAAAATTTCAGACAATTTATCTTTTAAAATTGTAGATTAAAAAGAATTATTATTTTTTTATTGTTCTTATTTTAATAACTTTCTATATAAATACAAAAAGATTAAATTTTGTTTATTTACTTTTTTGATAGTTGACGTTTCTACGCCAAATAAACTACCCGAAAAGAAAAAAAACACAAACAAATGTTTCCTAAAAATATCCTTTTGTACTATTTCCAATATTTCAAAAATCGAAGCTTTGGAATGTCTTTAATTAAAAAAAACGGTATGGACAAATAAGATAAACGAGAATTTCCAACTTAACATCTGGATAGAAAAAAGTGTTCTATACCATTAACAAAGTTAAAGGTGTAACGAAAAAAAAACATGATATAGAGAGATATTTGGAGGTGGTAAGATTGTGTGGATATTATGTTGATTTTTACATAATCATTATTGTGAAACATACAATTTGTGTGTTCGAATTGGAAAGGGGCAATAAAAGAAAATAAAGTGGGTTGTGAATTTAAAGCGGATGTTTGGAACTTTAAATCGTAAGCAGCGTATTGATAAATTGATATATTGAGGCATAACATAATCAGCATTAACACTACTTGAAAACTATTTAACAAATCATAATCACGTTAGGAAAATTGATCAAATTTGCTCCAGTAAAATGGAAAGTTGCTACGGTGTACGGCAGAGTAGTGTGTTAGGGCCACTACTATTTATTATTTATGTTAATGTTGCGAGGTCACCAACTCAAAACCGGCCCTGTCTTTCGACTGTACATTTTGGCAAATGCGATCCTTTCGAGAACATTCTGGAAGACGCTTTGTTTTCGAGAGTTGATAAAGACTATATATACGCGGGTTTTTGTGTGAGTTGACAATTAGTGAAACGGATAGTAAAGAGTTAGTTCACAGACAGTTCACAAAAGTTCTTAGTGATCGGACAGTGAATGAAATAGTGAAGATAAATAGTGTAATATTCAAGTGATAAAAATAAATTAGAACGATTATACCGAGTGTAAATAAGTTAGTAGACATTGAGTAGAGTGTGTATATAAATTAAGTTTAATAAATAAATCAATAGATAGCAATTAACCATAGTGTGTATAATTTTATCCCACCAGTAAAAATTATTTAAATAAATAACAAAAAACATTACATTGGTGTCAGAAGTTGGATAATATAAATAAATAATTACGTAAAAATGGCTAAGAGACTAAGTGAGCTGAAAGTGACGGAACTTAAAGCAGAATTGGAAAATCGCGAGTTGGAAACGTCCGGAAAGAAGAGTGAATTAGCTGAAACATTGAAAATAGCACTGGAAAGTGACGGCTTGGACCCGGATACATTTTTATTCAATGACGAGACTTCCACCTTAATCTCGTTAATTTCCGCTAAAGACGAGAAGATTTCTGCTAACATTTCCGCTATGGACGAGAAGATTTTTACTATGAAGAACGATATCTCTGCTAACATTTCTGCTATGAAGAACGATATTTCTGCTAACATTTCTGCTATGAAGAACGATATTTCTGCTAATATCGACGAGAAGATTTCTACTATGAAGAACGATATTTCTGCCGATATATTATCAATGAATAATGATATTGCCGCTGAAGTCGAAAATAAAATTTCGCCTTTAAAATCAGATATTGAGAAAATAGAGAATAAGATAACAACCAGGACGAGAAAATGAAGAATACTATAACAACAATGGACGAGAAAATCCAGGAGTTATGGAGAAAAATGGCAGACTTAAGAACACAAGGCACGCCAACAGAAGAAAAAAGATCAAACAAATGAAACCAAGCAAGCCAGAAGCACACCTCAAGACAGAAGATATTGGCAGTCAAGGCCCCAACGTTCGACGGAAAGATGTCGTGGATCAACTATGTCAAACAGTTTGAAGCAGCCGCTAAAGCGAATAATTGGTCCGATAAGGAGAAGGCAGTGAAGTTAACCATCGCGCTTCAGGAAGATGCCTTAGATGTGCTTCAGACGATATCCCTTGAAGAAACGGATGACTTCGAGCAGCTGAAGAAGAGGTTGGACATGCGATATGGTCACGAACAACTAGAACACTTGTACCAATCCCAGCTGAAGAACCGAAGACAGAAACGTGACGAAACTCTTCAAGAGTATGAAGTGGATATCAGCCGACTAGTTCGATTTGCTTATCCATCAGCACCGGAGAACATGATGGAATTTCTGGCCTTTATTGATGGCTTACGTGATCCTGATATGCAGAGGACACTTCGTTTAGCCCATCCCAAGACATTGGTCGATGTATTGACTGCTGCTCTTGAATATGAAGCAGCCACGAAGGCCTCGGGATATAACAAAGATGGGACCATTCAAGAAGAAGGTGACGAAGACAGACTTGACCAGATCGTCAACTTGATAAAAACCATGGTGGACAAAAAGCCGAAGAAGTGTAGATGCTGGAATTTTGGCAAGCTAGGGCGAGTACGCAGTTCGTGTAAGCGCCCTAGGATTCCAGCAAACCAAGAACCACCGACCCAGGATCGTACCAAAAACCCTCTCATCGAACATCGGGCTGGTGTGAGCTACCGAAATGCGTGTGAGCCACCGAAATGCCGACTCCCTGTCTAGACGACCGTGCCCAGCAGACTGTTCCCACTGCAACAAGGCAGAATCTAAGGAGGCTGCAGTTTCAAGAACTACAGTAGTCAATGGTCACCCACCAGGATCAGAAAAGATCAGGAGAATGATCCTCACCTGAAGGTGATCCGGCAATAGAAGGAAGAAAATCGGCGACCCACCTGGCAAGAAGTGTCAAGATTTCCACCGACACTCAAGGCATATTGGGCTCAGTGGGACTCCCTTGTACTGGAAGAAGGCCTGTTGAAACGAATCCTTGATAACGATGATGGTTCTGAGAATAGAAGACAGTTAGTTATCCCGAGAACAAGAGTAGCTGAGGTACTGAGGAAGTTACACGACAGTCCATCAGGAAGTCATCTGGGAGTGAAGAAAACCCTTCAGTGAGCCGTGAAAGGTTTTATTGAATGAACAGCTCCGACGATGTGAAGGACTGGTGTAAGAAGTGTACGACTTCGCAAGAGAAAGGCACCCATGAAGCAGTATAATGTTGGAAGCCCATTCGGAAGGATTGCTTCAGACATCGCTGGACCATTTTCGACGACAGAAAATTGTGGTAAATACATCCTGGTTCTGATGGATTATTTCACAAAGTGGGTAGAAGTTTACGCGATCCCGAATCAAGAGGCCACAACTGTCGCGGATGTATTGGTGAAGGAATTCATCTGCCGATATGGAGTGCCCTTGGAAGTTCACAGCGATCAGGGAAGAAATTTCAAAAGCCATGTATTCCAGGAAATTTCTGACAAGCTGGGAATGAAGAAAACCAGGACAACGGCGTAGCATCCACAGTCAGATGGAATGGTCTAGAAGTCTAGAGAATGAACAGGACTATTGGAAAATATCTGTCCAAAGTAGTCTCCAGCCAGCAGAGAGATTGGGACCAATATCTTTCCCTATTTGCATTGGCTCATCGATCCGCCATCAGTGAGTCCACAGGTCAAACAGCGACAGAATGATACGACACGCAGGCAACAGAAGGCAGTTTCAAAGAAGGGGACAAAGTATGGTTGCACACAACTCGACGAGGAGAAAAAGGTTTTCTCCAAAATTACAAAAATCGTGGGAGGGTCCGTACTTAATCAAAAAGCGGATCAATGACGTCATCTATCGCTTAAGCAAGATCCCCAATGGAAAACCGGAAGTAGTCCACCAAAACCGACTAGCGCCATTCGAAGGAGACCATGACATAGAGGAAGGAGTGAACCATGTCCAGGAAGATTCTGACCCTGCCTTCGAAGAATTTATGGGTTTATATGGAGGTACCAGAAAAGCTAGATTTGGAGTCACTACAGAGCAACTACAAAATTTGTTCACGCTCCCGGAAAATTATTCACTGACACACAACATCCCGGCCAGTATCAAAAACGCACGAGATTTGGCAACCGTCTTCCGAAAGAAATTTGGGCAACTAGAAAAACTTGAAGAACAGATTCCACCCCTAGCAAGACACTGAGACTCAAATACAATTCACGGTACATCTTCTACCTGGTAACAAAGAACGATTTTCAAGATCGATCAACCTACCGGAATGTGTGGAAAGAGCTACGTAGCCTTCGAGACCATGTGCTGGAATCCAACGTGAAGAAACTAGCTATGCCTAGGATAGAAAGCAACCGGTTGGATTGACGAGTCATCAGGAATATGATGGAAGTGATCTTCGAAGATACCGGTGTTCACATATTAATCTGCAGCTATACCTCCCGTTATCAGTGTCTAATGAAGACAGTGCCCTGTTATTTCAATAAGACCAGAAAGTGTAGAAATGAGTCAAGTTGCCGATTTAAACATCCAGTCCCGGCTACACAGAAGTTCCAGGAGGAGCTTCCTATTAGGGAGGGTGCAATGTTGCGAGGTCACCAACTCAAAGCCGGCCCTGTCTCTCGACTATAAATTTTTCGAGAACATTCTGGAAGATGCTTTGTTTGCGCATAGGACGAGCGTAGACAACTGTAGAATTTTCGAGAGTTGATAAAGACTATAGTATATACGCGGGTTTTTAAGTGAGTTGGCAATTAGTGAAACGGACAGTACTTAAAGAATTCGTTCACAGATAGTTTACAAAAGTTCTTATTAATCGGACAGTGAATGAAATGGAGAAAATAAATAGTGTAATATTCAAGTGATAAAAATAAATTAGAACGATTATACCGAGTGTAAATAAATTAGTAGACATTGAGTAGAGTCTGTATATAAATAAAGTTTAATAAATAAATCAATAGATAGCAATTAGCCATAATATGTATAATTTTATCCCACCAGTAAAAAGTATTCAAATACATAACAAAAACATTACATTAATGATCTATCCCATATTTTTAAGAGTTGTTCTGTTAATTTGTTTGCCGATAAGATACCTCCCCGGCCCTAAATATGATGTAGAAATACCTCACAGAAAGGATTGACAAGACTTAAGCAGAGTGAAGTTTCCCCGAGGTGAGACCTGGTGTATAGACGGGTCAAAGACTGGGAAAGGGTCAGGAACAGGGGTATATAGTGAAATGAGGAACAAAACATGTTCCTTCTCAATACGAAAACATACCTCTGTATTTCAGGCGGAGATTTAGGCTATCCTACAATGTGTCAGAATTAACAAATACAGGACTGATACTCAGGATAAACATATCTCCAAAGCAGGTACACAGTAAGACCTTTATAGGTGACACATGGGTTAAGCGGGCCGAAGAACTTCTGAATGCCCCGGTAAAAGATCACCTGCATAAAATAGAGCTAACTATATAACGGGGATCTCAGCTGTAGACTTGGCGGCATGGAGACCGAGACCGTAACCCATATCTTATCTGACTGTGAGGCACTGGACTCGAGGAGACAAACAATTTTCGGAGAAGCCAATGTGCCACCTGAAACATATAGCACATCCAGTGAACCTATATCGTCTACTCGAAGGTACGGGGATAACTGGGTGGGTGGACTAAATGCGGGAGTATAGTACAATCAACCAACAGGCTGCTATGCTCCCGGCATGAGAACGGCTCCCAAAAAGGGAAAAAAATAAAACCTATATCAGTTGCTAGCAGTGATTATGACCAAATAGCAACGGTATCAAATGATGAGCTTCAGCTTTTATACGAATGATTATTTATGTGGTAGTAAATTGAAATTGAAAGCGTATAAAACCAAATATGTACATGGTTATTGGCTCTAAAAATAATTTCCAAAGTAACTTTGCCACTCTAGAGTGCCAATAATGTCAAATTATGACAGATAGTGGTAGTGGAAATCGTTAACTTTCATTAGATTTGAATGTGTAAAAGCCTTTTCAGGAAAGGACAAAACTTTACTCTATGCCGACCTTAGGCTTATAGGAATATATCACCTCAAACTTTAATTAGGTAGGAGTTTTATAGCAGACTCGATTATTGTCAATAACTAGGTAAAGGTCATTTTGAGAATTATTTCAATGTAATACAATCAAATAAACTGACTATTTTAAGTATTCATTTTCTTGGAAGTGATAAACAATTTCATATTTTCACTTAGTATTACTCAGTTATACTTAGTTGAAATCAGATTATCAAAGAGATTTCAAAAATATAAGGGGGGCTCCATTGAAATAAAGATTACCGACTGTGCTAGACTTGGAATTGAATTGGAAACAGTTTTTATAGTTCTATGAAAAAAGGCCACAAATAATTGTATTCCCTAAGTGGTTTCCACAGTATAGGAGAGTCAATAAATATATAAATTGTTCAATTTATACAAACAAGAAGGAATTTTCGGATATTTTGATGGTTTTTGTCACAAAAAAATTGGGAGGAAGTGGAAATCATATTTTATTTATCTTTAAAAATCTGGAAATAAACAATTCGAAAATAGAAAATAGCAGATGTAAAAATATAAAAATTTCGTGTATTTTAATATGAAAATGTCCTTCTGTCCAGTCAAATAAAAGGTTTGAGATGAAGGAAAATTTAAATTAATTTATAATTTCATAGGTAGAGGAAGTCGGAAATGTGATTTATACAAAAATCTTATTGCTACAAAATGAAATTGCTCTGAAAAATATAAAGACTGGTGCTTTTTTGAATCTATTGAAAAAATTGTCATGCCAGTTTTCTTCTATTTCATAAAATAAGAAAAAGTGGAAGTGGGAATTGTGATTTATCCAAAAATAATATAGCCTATTGATACGAAATAACAATAGTCTAAAAAATAAAGACTGGGATTTTCTTGAACATCTAAAAAAATTGGTATCACAATTTTATCTTATAAAATAAGAAGTAGGAGGGAGTGGGAACTGTGATTTATACAAAATAAAAATGCTCTAAAAAATAACTACAGGGACTTTTTTGGACATTTTGAAAAAACTGTTATCACATCTCCTATCCTATAGAATAAGAAGTAAGAGAGAGTGGGACTGTTATTTATACAAAATAACAAAAAATAACGGCGGGGACTTCTTTGAGTATTTTGAAAGAACTGTCATAACAATTTTCTTCCATCTAATAAAATAAGAAGTAGAAGGGAGTTATTGAAGTTATCTATACAAATGCTTATAAAACCAATTTTTCAATCTCCCTGTATTTAACAAATGAATTGTTTCGACCCTTACTACGTGGAATCTTTCCATAATTATCAATTTCCATAATTTACTCCTGACGATACAATAGTAATTTTTGAAACCGGTAGAGTAATAAATATTATATTTTCGTTGTAGAATCTGTTATTATTTGATTTGAAGATTCAATTCGAAATATACATTATCATCAAAAAATAATTTTCAAATTTTGTGTGTAGTTGTAGACTACCATCGAATTCTCAAAGCAAAAAACGAAAAGACAGCAGTATTTTAATTTATTTTGCCCATATAAGTCAAGCACGACACGGTACCCATCACACAGTATTTCACCATCGAAGAGAAGAAATTAAACAATGCTAACTAACCAACGAACAAAACCAGCTGAAGAAGAAAATAAGCATTTTTTTCGTATTTTTCGCCTTGGGTCCAAATTAAAATTTAATAAACCTATATAAATTCAGCTATTGTGCCCTAAAAGCGGACTCATTTAAAAATGTAATTAAAACGGCTTTAAAATTCGTCTACGTGGAGTTTTTGTTCATTTTTCAAATTCCTCGGAGAGGCTTTATGATTTATTTTGTCTGCGATTTTCTGTTGTTTTTTGAATTTTTAAACTTGTTCGTAATAAAAATGCCGGCCCATAAAAATCTGCTGAAACCAATAACCTTTCTTCGTTTTCGTCGGGTTAGAAAAAGAAAGAGATATGGACGTTCGCAGAAATTGTTACTTTTTTTTTCACCTCTATATGGGCCGAAAATCCAATACCAAACGTATAGTGAACTTATAGATATTCAGTAGCGTACCAGCATTTTTTTAATTGTTCAATGAAAAAAAATCCTATTAAAAAAACTTCCCTATTTCTATCTAATCATCTTTCATCAAGTATTTTTTTAATATAAGAAACGAGAAAAAGTCACTACTAACTAAATCGAATGGATATAATGGCGATATTTTATCATCCAACACCAATATATGATATGGGCCTCCTTTTAGGCTACACAATTACTGTCAATCTATAAATATTTCGGGTGTCTTTCCCAATAGTTTCACATTTCTTTAACTATTAAATAAAATCAATAAATAACAAATTCCACAACATAAATAAAATATATTACTCGACATTTGCATCGTTATTTGTGAAACCGGTCGAGTAATATATGATATATGTATGTCGTGGAATTAGTTATTTATTGATTTTATTTAATGGAAATATTCCACGTAGTAAGGGTTGAAACAATTAATTTGTTCACATTTCTTTATTCCTTTTCTCTTGGGATAATTTTTTTTATTTTCGATACAAAACGAATTCACTAATAGCCAATATTAGATATTTTTTGTAAAAAAATATAAACGTTTATTTCTATAATTATTTATAATATGCACACCATTCTTTTTTGGATCATCAAACAATATTTCACAATCCCAGGAAACGGGCAATATTATGTATAGAAGGAATCATTAAGAGTGAAATCTGGTGCATAAAATATTACTCGTTTTTCTTGGGATACACAATGAATATTAGTTGTTGAATAGGTACTTTTCACAAGATAGACATTTGGGTAGGTTGACGGAACAAAAATTCTCTACGAACTAAATCGGGTGCATATGTTGGCTTTATTTTGTTATTCATCCTATATATCTGTGATTATTTAAAATTCTTACTCCACTTCTCTTTTAGGTACACAAGACACACCAGGTTTAAAACCAATAAATGATAGGAGGAAAAGAGTTTCCATTTGCCAAAGTAAATACCTAGTACATTTTGATCAAAGACTAGCCTGGAACACACAACTTCAGAAAACCACAGGAACCACATTACCCTTGGCAGATATTGAAGAATGTATGTAAAAATCTGGGTTCTCAAACCAAAAATGACCCAATGGCTAATCAAGAATTGTTAGAACTACGAATTAGTAGAATAGTGAACAAAGACGTAGCAAGTGAAGTCTATAAGACTGTTAAGTAGCACATAAAGGTTTGCTTGTAAATGCGATGGAAGTCCTGAAACCAGATCTGTAGCGCACATACTAATTCAAAGTGACAACACATAAGTCAAAGGCAAAGGTAATTATCGAAACCTTATCGATCGAGGAGCTAAAAGAGGATGAGCAACAACCACAAGATATAGCAATAAGATTAAAATAACTATATCAGGTAGGGATGACTGGAAAAAAGTTGTACAGTCTGAGGTAACCTGTTATGCAGACGGCTCCAAAGCAAAGGAAGGTGTAGGAAAACAGAGGATAGCTATTCCAATAAGCCTATGTAAGGACTTCACAACTTTCCAAGCGTGATGGCGATTAACCACTGCGTTGAAGAAATTAAAAGGCGGGAAAGAAGATACCGTTTAGTTGCCACTTACACAGTCAGTCAAACTGCACTGAAGACACTCGATTCCGTAGAGCTAATATGGTATCGACAATAAACATGGCCACAAAAAATAGTTGGTACATAAATCTCTAGAACGATAGGAAATCTTACCAGGACAGAGATATGTGAATCAGTTCCTTAAAGGAAATTCGCCAAAACTCGCGGCAGACCTGATAAGCTTAATAGACAAGCAAGGCCAATAGGGTTGACAGACGAAGCCACCTGTAAAATGTGTCACCTGTAGGAAGAAGCTACAGAGCACATAGTATCCCAGTGCCACTGTCTGGCGAATGAGCGGTTTCTTGTACTAATCGAAAAGAAGCCACCGGTTAGGCACTACATGAAAAGTTCAGTATCGTTGCTGAATGGCTAGAGAACGTAATCCAGATTAAGAGGACCACAATAGATTTAAAAAGATTGCAGTGGAATACGCCGGCCAATTAGCCACCTTTTCAAATCTAATTTAATCTAAGCTTGGGGCACACAATAATAAAAAAATCATCCCATTATTTTGTGGCTTCTTCCTATCTACACTATCAAAACCGTCAAATCTAGATTAAAATGAAAAAAGTAGAAAAAAGTGTGTATGTCAGCTCCGACGCACGACTCGAATTTACTTTAAACGCAAAAATCCTGGCCCTAATAATAATAATTATCACTATTATTTCCAAGATTTTTGCCGCAATTAAAAAATGAATGGTTTAAATTTTTAATATTGGTCGTATAAAAAATGTATTGTTTTTGAAGGTTATTCATATACAAATGTCACAATATAACAAATAAAAAAAAATTATCAACGAGACCCGGATTCAAACCTTACGCCTAATTCTTACTTTCCTCAGTCAGACCTCTAAGCCGCTCTGCTACAAAGACATTATAATTTATCAAACAAGCTGTTGTATATAGACCATATCATGTATGTCAAAACTAAACAAGTGACATTTATCACATAATTAAAGGAATTAATAATTATTATTTTTTATTTTTTGAAAATATTGGTCCTATAAGAAAAATAATTATTGAATTGAATTCATATACAAATGTCACAATACAACAAATAAAAAAAGATTATCACCGTATCCAGGATTCGAACGTTCGACTACAATTCATAATTTTCGCAGCCAACCTCTATACCACTCGGATACGAAGACATAAAAGGTACACAAAGTAATTTACGTAAAGGAACGTTATGCTTTTAATTAACGTAACGCCTCATTCTTAGTAAACACTCGATTTTACTCATAAAATTTTCATACCGCGGACTAAATATAAAAATCCTTTCTTATGGAGGTAAATTCCAAAAACTGGAAAAGTTAAAATAAGAGTAAGAAAATTGAAATAAAAAAGTGAAAAATGAAGGAAAGTTAAGTTAACAAAGTAAATAAATGATTTCAAAAATAAGGTAGTTATAAAACATACAAAAAATACGAAAATAAAATTTTAGAACAAACATTTAAGTTAAAAATATATCCATTAAAAAAATGCATTCAATTTTAATTTAAATTCAGTAGTATTCAAACTTAAAAAATATATCCGTCGGCAGCGATAATTGATCCGGGCCTTCCTCATCAAGCCTTCGCCTATTACTCACTATGTTATATATTATGAGGTATTGGTCAAATGGTGTATAGAACATAATAAATTAATCGTTAATCCTGATGATTCTAGTGAGGAGATCAGGAACTTATTATAGTATAGTATTATATTATCATCGTTCTTTGATTAGTGTGTAGTTTCAATTTCGTGATAAAAATGTAAAATTCCCTCTTAAATTAAAAACATTCTTATTAAATCCTTGTTGTTTTCTAAAATATACTGTTTTCTACAGAAACGCCGATGACGTCTCCCATCTCCGTCTGACCATTATTAAAATATCACCCTTCTCTCTTTCAATATTTAACAACTCGCTCATTCTTCATTTGTTACCTTCTTCTCGCTTTACGGTGTTGTTTTTTTTTTCATTTTTAATTTCTGAATTTTCGGCAACGGCCGTAAAATATGAAAGGTTAACACCGAATAACGAATGGTTTTACATAAATAATAATGTAACATCAACTACGAGGTGAATAATTTTTGAAAAAAAAAGTTCAATGGAGATAAATTTGGTAAGCGAATTGGCCGATACATATATTTTTCCTCCTTTCCAACCCACTGTGTGATTTTGACAAGTTTGGCGTTGAGTCGATGATACACAGGGTGTCCCATTTATTTATTTTATCCACCCTGTTTATTTAATGGATAGACGTCAATTAAAAATAAAACTCGTCTTGTTTAGCGAAAAGTGATAAATTTCTGTATTTTTTTAGTAAAACACTGTTTAGTATTTTATATACAGGGTGATTAATTAATGCGATAAATTCCAATATCTCGTAAATCTCCAAAGATATTTAAATAAAATCATATTTTAAAATCACCGGCAATTGTACAGCGTGTTCTAGAACGCCGTGTCTGATCAAAGGAACATTTTTTTAAATGGGACACCCTATATTTTACTTAAAATTTGAATTCCGCTTGAGTCCGATACTGCAATGATATAAGATTCTTATATGTTAAATAGTGTATTTAAAAAGTTCTGACCACTTGTTGCTGAAAATCGTAATGAGTTCAACGTCCCGTATACTTTAAACTGCACAATTTAAAATTAATATTTCACGGCAATACGCCTGTGTGCGTCATAATTCAGTAGACCTGCTTCAATGTCTAAGAAACCATATAGAGGGCGAGTCCAAACTCGAATACATCAGTTTCACAAATTTTCACTATACTTTCAATTTTATTGAGTGTTACAACCTGTAACCATAGAGATACTACAGCCTGGACCTCTGACTGTCTATCTCTCTCTTATACGCTGATGGGTTCCGAGCTGGATTGTGCCTCTGTCTGTAGTATCTCTATGCCTGTAACACGGTTAACGGAGTATAAGCCACAGAGCCTTCTGTGGTTTTCCCGCAGCCAACACAACACACATAACCTAAAATATATACCCACACAGAGCCGACCACATATGAACCCGTACGAACTTAGGTACATGCACTTAAAGGGGCAGTTTATTTTTGGTACAAATTACAATGGAACGAGTATTTTTCTTTTGTTATACCCTTTAATAAGGCAATAAGGCAATAAGAACTATCTTAACTTATTATAAATACAAAAACACAAGAGTTAACATTGAAATCAGGCGGAGAGGCCATAATGGTGTGTGCACGGGGCCGGCGTGCTGTGTGTGTATATTTTAGGTTGTGTGTGTTGTGTTGGTTACGGGAAACCGCAGAAGGTTCTGTGACCGTGGCTAATGCTCCGTTAACCTTGTTACAAGTTGTGACATTCAGTATTCTCTATACCCAAACTGAATAGTTTTTATCCTACTAAAAACCATTCATCAACGTCCCTAGTTTATCTGGTTCAATATGCTCTGTTTTTCAAAAAAACACTATACAAGCTCATGTGGTTTGGTTCTCTACAATCTTTGAACAAGTTGTTGATAATTCGGTAGTTGAAGAGCTTCTGCTTTTTTGCAAACCTTTTAATATTTCCCAAAATCTTTGTGAAAATCTACATGTCTTACTTACTTTGGAGCATTAACGATGGCACGTAATACTCCATTTTGAAAGATCTGTATAATTTTTATGCGGCTGTCTTTGATACAACCCAATAATTGTATACTATATAACCAGACAGGTTAAAGCACCACCACAAATTAGGAGTGTGCTCCGTAGAGGCAAATTGGAGTTTCTTTCGAATACTGTCGGCATTCGTTGTTTAATTCTATTTTTTTTTCTTTTTGACACGTTCTCTCCATTTTAATTTGGCATCAAGAGTCATACCAAGATGTTTCTCATTCATTTCTATCTGTGAAAGATAATTGTTTTAGTATTTAAATTGATCTGAACTGATTTTACCTCATTTAATCTGATTTTCCATTTATGTGTCGTATTTCAAGCTGTTTGTACAATTTAAGTCGATTTTTCTTGATCATGTCCTGTTGCAAGAATCGCTGTGATATCTTCAAAGGTTGACAAAGTTTTTCGCTCTAGTTCTGGTGTCATATATGTATAAAAGGTAAAATACTAGTCCAAAAACGCTTCCTTGGGGTACTTCTGATTAAATATCTTGTAAGTCAGAATATGCTTCTTCATGTTTAATTATAAATAAAAAGTTTAATATAATATAAAATTCTGTATGAATTCAGTTTTTATTAGTATTTTTACTGGTGTGGCATCGAAAAAAATCCAATTATAAATACGGCACTTGCCCATTTCTCGAAAACCGATCGAGGTCTATCGAATAACAGTAAATCATTTTGTTGCAATGTGCTTTCGTATGTTATGTGCGCCACGCGTTCGGTTAACAAATGAAGCAAGTTTTCAAATATTTGCGTTTGGAATGCGTATAAAGTTGGCATTGGTCGTCATAACTAAACAATTGAAAGACGGAAATGGCCGGCCCCGATGCTATTTCACCATAATAAAATAAAATACGAATCAAAAATTCAACGTGCGCCTTTTCTACTTCCTTCTTTTCATAGAAGTCGGCATTGCATTCTAATCATAATTTTTATATAAAGATATTGAGGTTGGACTGGATGTTTGTATATGAAAAATTATAAGGAATTTGATAACCATCAATTTTATATTTCTCTATTAGGTTGTCGATTGAATACGTAAATTTAACACATTCGAAATATAAATTATTTTTTTACGCTTAAAAGGAGATAACGGCCGTAAAGAGAAAACTTTATTGATAGAGACGTAAAATAATGTTATGTGAATACGATAGATATGGAATTGGTAGTAGGTATATTTACTGGTGGTGAATTTTCTTTACAAAAGTACCTATATCGATTTACTTAATACAAATTTAGTGATGAAGTACCATCAAAAACCTCGGTATTGTGTAGGATATAAAATTTAATAGTTATTTATTGTAAACGTGTATTAGATAGTGTTTTATCTACGCAAGAAAGTTTAATTTTTTCAAGTGGATAAAACGTAACTAAAACACGAATGCAATCGTACAACGTTTTATCCACAATCACAGTCATTTAGAATCAGATTTCATCAAAAAGTGATTTGACCTTTCGCTCTGACAGCAGCTGTTACGTCAAAAAATATTGAAATTAATTAAAAACTTTTTGGGAGGTGTTGAATGGTTGCTATTTAGTTTCGATTGTTTCTCGATTCCATTTGTGAAAAGTGCAAGAAAGCGTTTTATTCTTGAGATAATCTTTCAGGAAGCTGAAGAAGTAGCACTCCAATTATTCCCTACAAAGTCCAGGGAACATTATGAAAAGGTATTTTCAGAATTTGATGAATGGAAAGAATGGCAATAAATGAATAAGTTCTGCTATAGTATTTCTTGAATTTGAAGAAGTATGCAATTTCATCCATGTGCTCGAAGTACTCGACGCTGAAGGCCGTTATAAAGGTCCATAAAAACATAGACATTGGAATATATAGTAAGCTCACTGCCTATCTAAAGAGTGAGTGGAAAGGGTACAAGGCAATGAAAGCTGCGGTATTGGAAAGAGCACAAGTGGAAGAATTTTTGATAAGGGCTTACGATAAAGAATATTTGATTATTGAGGTGATATCTCTCAACGTTTTAGACATTGTAGATAATTAACTTTGAAATATGTTAGTTTGCATTAATAATGGGGGTGTCTGGTGCCTGTCGTTGTTGTGAATTAACGAATTTGGAAATTAGTGATGTAGAAGACAGGTGCCCATATTTGCTTGTTTCGTTACCAGATACCAAGAACGACATTTCACGAAAATTCCCAATTATGGAAGAAGGATTCTCTATCAATACTGTGGAGACGTGTAGAAAATACATGCCCTTACGTCCGAATAAGTTATCCAACGACAGAATCTTTTACGGTACAGTAATCAAAAATGTACTTCACAACCTGTTGGACTCAACATTGCTGGATAAAAATCCAACACATTTATTTATATTTCAATCTTCTCAACGTAGCAACTCTGCAAACGACCTAAATTCACCAGATGTGGGTTTTTAGGTCGACCCGTTCCTTTTCCCCGCCTGGGATCTCAAGTTAGCCACTTGCCCTCTTTATACAAAAAAGCAGTCTTAAAACGAAAGCCAAAAACACACCATCTCGCAAATACCAAAATTGCGCTCTTCACTTCAAAATTAAATTAATCTCTCACTCGCTCTCTTAATGTTGCAGAAAGCAAGATTCATACGCAAAGACGTACAACTGTAAAAAGTGCGGTACTTCAAGTCTCTCTCTATCCAAACCACACTTAACACTTTGTCGAAAGTTTCTTTAAGAGTTGCTTCATGTTTGAATCTGGCAAACGCAGAAGCTTATAGCCGCCACTGCATGAGGCGCACAACTTTACTGGCCAATAAAGGTGCTGACCTTAAGACAATTAAGCGACATGGTGGGTGGAGAAGATTCGCTATAGCAGAAAGTTTTATCGAGAATTCCATATCTAATAAGCTTGAAATCGTAAGGAAGTTCCAAGGTACTCCTGGTACTAGTCATTCCTTACAAGAGGAGCCATCCACTGTTTCTACAGGTTTATCAAAAACTTCGACAATCACTATGCGTTCTGAAACCGATGACAACTACAAGCTTTTTATTAATGGAAACGAAGTGAAATATGATAAAAAAAAAGGAAATGTTTATTAATATAAATATTAATGTTAATATTGTTACGTCGTACCGGTATTGAGGATATGTAGAGGTCTATGAACAAAAAGAAGAAGACATACATCTAGAATCATCTAAAACTGTCAGCGGAAAGTCTAGAATGTCATCGAAAAGTCGAGAACTGTCTGGAATAGGTGAAAAGTATAAAAGCTTAGTTTTGAAGATTTGAAAATTTGAGTTCTGTATTCAGATAGTAAGACGTTATTTGTATTGAATTGTGAAAGTTAAAGTCGAATAAATAAAGAAAGTTTAAGAAGTCGTAAGGAATAACATTGGTGACAGCGGTGGAATATAAGAAATATTTGTATCTGCTTATGGTAAATACTAGAACCACCGTTTATGACAGTGACATATGGATACTGCCGGATCCCCAGCATGATTTTTGATGATGGGAGCAGAGAAGGAACGACGTGAGGAGGAGAAGGAAAGACGTAGAAAGGAGAAAGAAGCAGAGAAGGAAGGACGAAGAAAAAAGGGGTAAGAAACAGAGAAGGAAAGACATGAGGAAGAGAAGGACAGACGTAGAAAGGAGGAAGAAGAGGAGAAAGAAAGACTGAAGGAGGAAAGGCGTAAACAAACAGATGTAGAAATCATGAATGGCCTAACACACTTAAGAAAAATTAACAACTTCATCCAATGTCAACTGAGACATTTTTGAAACGGTAAAATCTACAGGACGCACCAGTCTAGTAGAGCATAGAATTTATACAGGAGATGCAAGACCAATTCGTCAAATGCCAAGGAGATTACCATTTACTAAGCAGAAAAAAGTAGAAAATATGATAGAAAAAATGATAGATGCAAATATTATTGAAGAAGCTTCTGGTCCTTGATGTTCACCCATGGTCCTGGTAACTAAGAAAAATGGATCCACTCGCTTTTGTGTAGTCTATCGAAGACTAAATCAGGTTACACAAAAATATAGCTATCCACTGCCAAGAATAGACGATACACTAGATACTCTATCAGGTGCGAAGTGGTTCTCCACTCTAGATATGAAGAGTGAATACTGGCAAGCAGAAGTACACTCTGATGATCGAGACAAAACAGCTTTTTCTACTAGTAGCGGTCTCTACCAGTTCCAAGTTCTCCCATTCGGACTCTGTAATGCTCCGACCACATTTGAACGACTGATGAAGATAGTTTTAAGAGGATTAACCTGGAAAACTTGTCTAGTATATCTTGATGATATAATGATCATGTCGAAAACTTTTGATGAGCACTTGAAACATATCAAAGAAGTATTTGACAGGTTAAGAAATGCCAATTCAAAAATGAATCCCAAGAAGTGTTCACTGATCCAAACAAAGGCATATTATCTGGGACATATCTTTTCCGCAGAAGAAATTAAAACCGATCCGGAGAAAATTGTAGCTATTAAAGACTGGCCTGAACCAAGGGACAAAGAGGATATAAGGGTCTTGGACTTTGTTCATATTACCGAAAATGTGTCAAGGACTTTGGTCGAATTGCTAAACCTCTTCATCGACTAACTGAGAACAACATTGAATTTGACTGGACGTCGGATTGTCAAGATGCTTTCGTAGAGTAGAAGAAACGATTTACCACAGCATCGATTCTAGCCTGCCCACGGGAGATAGGAACATTTATTTTGGATTGTGATGCATCCCAACGAGGCATAGGTGCCGTGCTATCACAATAACAAGAAGGCGAAAAAAAGTGATTGCATACTTTAGTAAAACCATGGGAAAAGCTGAGAAAAATTATTGCGTCACCCTTTTGGCTATTATCAAAGTCCTTGAACAGTTCCACACTTTTCTTTATGATAGAAGTTTTGTTATAAGAAGTGACCATAGCGCTTTGCATTGGTTGATGAATTTTAAGAAGCCTGAAGGACAAGATGCTAGGTGGATAGAGAGAATGCAGCAAAATGACTTTGTAATAGTGCACCGAAAAGAACGTCTCCATAGCAATGCCGACTTTCCAGGCGACCCTGCTTAGAACGACAATGCCGGTATTGTAAAATGCTTGAAGAAAAGGAAAACCCAGTGGAAGAAGTTAGTCTACAGATAACCACAATCAAACCAGAAAGTGATGATAATCGTAATCCCCTTGAAATCCTTAGAAAATGTCAAAGGAAAGACAATGACTTGAATGTTATAAGAGGATGGCTTAAAAATGGCAAGAGGTATTCAGATATAGTGGAAGCTTGAAAGAGTGGTGGGCTCAGTGGGATTCACTGTATCTTCATGATGGTCTATTGCATCGAAGATGGGAAAGCCCCGATGGAGTACGTATAGTTCACCAATTGGTACTGCTAAGATCACACATCAGAAGTGTGTTAGAAGAACTTCATAGTAGTCACTCAGGAGGACATTTTGGTACTAAAAGAACACTGCCACGAGTTCGAGAAAGATATTATTCAGTCAACTGGCGGAGGGACGTGGAACATTGTTGCAAGAAATGTGATCTGTGCAATAGTAGAGAAGGTCCTAAAACAAGAAGCCGAGGAAAATGGCACAGTATCTTTCCGGAGAGCCTTTTGAAAGACTTGCAATTTATATTCTAGGCCCACTTCCTTTGACAGAAAGAGGAAACAAATACCTGATCGTTGTAATGGATTATTTTTCCAAATGGCCCGAAATAGCACCTCTTCCTAATCAAGAAGCGACGACAGTAGCAGAGGCTTTTGTAGCCAACGTTATTGCGAGACACCGAGTCCCTCTGGGATTGCATTCTGATCAAAGACGAAATTTTGAATTCGAATTATGGCAGGAGTTGATGAAGACATTAGACATTAAGAAAACACGCACTAAGCCTCTCCACCCACAGTCCGATGGAATGGTAGAAAGACATCATAGAACTATTTGCCAATACCTTTCAATGTTTGTCTCCGAAAACCAAAAATACTGGGACACTTTAGTTCCTCTATTTCTGCTAGCCTATAGAAGTTCTGAACAGGAATCAACCAGTTATAGTCCATCTATGCTAATCACTGGCAGAGAAATGAAGCTTCCCCATGATCTTCTTTTCGGAAAACCTCTTTATGAAGAAACGGAAGAACGTACACCTCCTATGTACTGTATTGATTTTATCTTAATGGATATTATTTATATTCTTGTCCCAGGCTGTTGACTTTACTCAGGTCGTGGTTCTATAGTTTTTTTTTTTAATTTTATGGAATTATACTTCACAGTGATAAGTTACATTACATAAATTGAGTATTTAAATAAAAGTTATTTTATTTATGAAGAATTATTATTATTATCAATTTTGCATTTGTTCCAATTTATATTATTATTATTATTCTTATTCTGATTATTATTATAAATTAACACTTTCCCCTACAATAAACACGCTTTAATTTTGATGTCTAAAATGATGTCCGAATGTCGCCAATTTTATGAGTGATGAGAGATTTAAGTAAATTTGAATTAATTGAAATTTACTTCCCTATTTCTTTCTTCCTTGTATTTCTCCATATCATAAGAAATTTCTTGTCGATTATCCTATTTTCATTTAAATTTAGTGAATATCTTCTAATATTTTGATTAATCCAAGCTAATTTTCATTCCCATTTATAAATCCATAATTCTATGCTTCCATATTTAATTTTTATTTCTTAAATTCATATATTTTCTGTATATCCAACAAATTTTACTTTTTCTTCTTAAATTTTTTTAAAAAATTCTCCTTTTCTTATTTTAGCAACGCTATTCTATTATTTTTTAGATGACCCTTATTTTCAATTTAAATTTTTTTATTGGTTTATTTTAACCCAAATTATCATTTGAATGTGGCTTTATTCTTCTATTTTTTTATAAAATAATTGACAAGAAACTTCAAATCTATCACATTTGATAGTTCAATTACCTACAAATTTGTAGGTTAATATATTGACACATTTTAATAAAATAATCAATCTTATCCTATTAATGAATATCTATACAGTGCATAGAAAGCTTGAAATTGGAAAGAATCCACAATTTTGCTCGTGAATCTTTGAAGCTTTGCAACGATAGGGTGAATGCTAGACTTGACGTGCATACTACAAACACAAGTTTCTCGAGAGGTGACCCCGTATGGCTGTTCAATTCCAAGCACAGAAAAGGTTTGAGCCAAAAACTGGGAAGGAAAGAAACGAAACAGGAAAGGATCCTACACCGTTCTCAAGAAAATGAACGTCCTAGTCTACCGCATCCGATTGTTAACGAGGAGTAAGCCCAAGGTGATCCATGTCGACAGCCCCTTACCGCGGGCCCGATCCACCCTGTTGGCTTCAACCAGACTCCAGCAGTCAGATTATTCGGGACGAATAAGTAGAAAAGAGGTAGCATTGTTACGTCGGACCTATACGGAGGATGTGTAGTCTAGTATGTCATCGAAAAGTCGAGAACTGTCTGGAACAGGTGAGAAGTATAAAAGGCGGGACAATTGACATTAGTTAGTTTAGTTTTGAATTTTTGAAAATTTGAGTACTGTGTTCTGATAGTAAGACGTTATTTGTATTTAATTGTGAGAGTTACAGTCGTATAAATAAAGTTTAAGAAGTCGTAAGGAGTAACAATATTTATTTATTTATTTATTTATTTATTTATTTATTTATTTATTTATTTATTTATTTATTTATTTATTTATTTATTTATTTATTTATTTATTTATTTATTTATTTATTTATTTATTTATTTATTTATTTATTTATTTATTTATTTATTTATTTATTTATTTATTTATTTATTTATTTATTTATTTATTAATGTATTCATTTATTTATTTATTGACGGGCTAGAACCCATTAAATACCATAGAGTACAATAATTGATACACAGAAAAATAGAATTAAAAAAAAAGAAAAAAAAATATATATAAATAGAAAAAACCATAAACTTATAGATACATTAAATAACACATAAGATAAAGCACATATCACTTACAATAACAACTAAAAATATTTTTAAAAATTACAAATTTGGAGTTGTCGGCGAAACTCAGAAGAAGATGTAAAGAAATCAAGATTCAATCGATTGGCCAATCTTGTGGACCCGGGGATGAACGAATTATTGCGATAATTAGTATAGTAGTGTTGTTGTGAAAAAGTAACACTAATTCTAGTAGATCTAGTTGGTGCGGAAAAACCAATATTCAACAAAAGAGTAGGACAATCGAGAGTAGAATTGACTATGTTGAATAGAATGAAAAGATCCTTGCAATTCCTTCTGTAACGAAGAGGCTCCAACATAAACTGGGAATGCAAATCATGGTAATTTAGGTGGTAGGTGTTAACAGGATGAATTCCAGATTTATAGGCAATGAGTCTTAGAAATTTTCTTTGTATTTGTTCAATGTTGTGAATATGGTTCGTATAGAAGGGATTCCAAACAGAAGATGCATATTCAGAGGTCTAACAAGGGAGAAGTAAAGTATTCTAAGACATTGCACGTTTCGAAAGTCACAAGTTATCCTTCTGATAAAACCAAGCATCCTTAATGCCTTATTAATTGAAACATATATATGGGACCGAAAAGACATGGTAGAGTCAATCACAACACCAAGATCTTTAACTTCTGACACATAAGAGGTGTTTGGTTAATGTTATAGATAAAAACAATAGGGTGACGCTTTCTACTAAAATTAATAAACTGACATTTTGCTGGATTCAGTTCCATGCCATTGGCAGTACACCACCGAAATAAATTGTCCAAATCTGCTTGAAGATTCTGACAATCCTCTAATGAACGTACAGTCATATACAATTTTAGATCATCAGCAAAACATAAGAATTGAGAGTTTATAAAACAGTTCTGGATGTCGTTGACGAAAATGTTAAACAAAAGTGGTCCTATGTGTGATCCTTGGGGAACACCTGAAGGAACTACAAAGCCAGATGATAAGAAGCCACACACACGGACTATTTGAATACGGCCAGTAAGGTAACTTTGAACCAAGTTTAGGAGACTACCATTAACACCCATATTATTTATTTTTTGAATCAGAAGGCCATGATTAACTTTATCAAATGCATTGGAGAAGTCTGTGTACAAAGAGTGAACTTGATAACCAGAGTCCAAGGCACTTGAAAGATAGTCCACATATGTAAGGAGATTAAGCTCAGTTGACTTCCCTGAACGGAAGCCAAACTGCTGGTTAATGATATAAGGATCCAAAAGTTTGGTAAGGATTTTAGTAACAATATTATCTAATAATTTAGGAATTACGCTCTGAATACATATCGGCCTATAATTGGATATGTTTGATTTTTCATCTGTTTTGTAAATAGGAACGGCGAAACTAGATTTCCAGAAATCTGGAAAGATACCAAGTTTAAGGGAGTAGTTAAAAATGATATGCAACGGGTGAGACAATACAAAACTACAATATTTTAAAATAGAAGGAGGGATGCCATCCGGCCCAGGACCTTTATATACATTCAAACCACAAAGATGTTCATATATTTCAGAGATAGACACAATACTCAGAAGCATTCAAAGGAGTAGAAGATATATAACCATAGCTAGGACAGGTCTTATCAGAATAAACAGAGCTAAAATAATTTTGAAACAGGTTAGCTAAATCGATTCCCACAGGATATTTGACATTGTTGAGGTACATTTCATCAGGAATTGTATTACATCTTCTTCTGGAGTTTACAAAGTTCCAAAACGATTTTAAATTAACACCAACATAACATTCAGTAAACCTAATATAATCGTTATAGTCAGTTTTAGACCTGAGCTTACACCGAGAAAGCAGGTGAGATAATTCCAAATAATCAACAGGAGATCCTGTTAGTTTGAATCTCAAGTGAGCTTGCTTCTTTAAATATATGAGATGTTTTAGTTCTGATGAGAACCATCTGGGGAATTTTCTGGATGAAACTTTCTTAACAGGTACAAACAGGTGAATCACGGTATACAAAATATCATAGAAAGTCCCAGATGATATTCAATAGAGTGAAAATCAGCTGATTTGTAGTCATAATAAATAGCTAAAATGTAATTGATTGAATATTGTATTTTTCATTATTCCACTAGTGGATAAATTGGTACTTTACCCCCTCTCTTCTAAATGGTTCCTGAGGAAAGTCTCAGAGACTAGTAGTTTTTTAGAGCTACTTCCTATAGGAATTTTAGGATATCCATAGGCTTAAGTTTAGGTAAGTGTCCCTTCTCTATCCAGTAGTCTCCTAGGTGCTGAGCCCTAGAATTCTGTATTGCTATGCTTGCCGAAACCACAAGTACGTGAATTGAAGCTTCTTCTTCCTTTTCACATAATTTACATTTCGCCTTTTATATCTTTTATCAATATTGAACTGGGCACACTCTCCTATGGCGTGAAATTCCGCTTGAAAGATACTTGGGTTTTTTTCCAAGCTTTCGGAGTGATTGTTTGCTGGCCCGTACACTCCGATCCCAGACCCTTATATTCGAGAGATGATATATAAAGATAAATTTATATCAAAGCATGAGATTTTCAATTTGTGCCAATAGAAAATAAAAAATGGAATAAACAGGATGTTATCGTACGCATTTAATGAATGGAAATTCTTACAAACCAGCCCCTTTTAAAAACTCTTGCAAACAAATTGATCAATTAAAAAAATGTCTTCGTGCAAACAGGATATAAAAATTATTACAAATAAATTGATACCCTATAAAAAATAATATAAGCCATAGGAAAGTGTGACCAGTTCCATATTGATAAAGGATATTGAAGGCAAAGGATTATCATTACGTCGGATAGTCAAACAGCCATTAAAGCACTGACTCCTTGCGTAACCAGTTCTAAAATGGTATGGGAAAGTCTAGGAAATCTCAATGAACTGGGCGAGAACCTCGTCTCATCACTTACCTAAACTTCCTGTGGATATTCTGACATTCCCCCGGGAAATAGGCCTAAGAAACTACTAGTGTCTGAGATTTTCCTCGCGGACTAAGCAGAAGAAATAGGGCTGATTGATTGATTCATTGATTAGTTCGGCACCACCAGTCAGAGGCTTCGAGACCTCGGCCCCTCAGCCTTTAAGCTTTTTGTGCTCTTGGCTGTACCGTTTATGTGAAGAGACCAGTAGAAGAAATAGGGCACAATAGATTTTTAGGTCTCCGCAGTATACATACAGATAACAAATAAAATCCTAAATTAGATGTTTTGAGTGTTAACTACCCCGCGCATAACTCCCTGCATGACAAGCGCCAACCACTACAAACGGGCTATTGAAAAATGTAAGGTCAGTAGTAGTTCCTTAGGGGGTAAATATTTAGTGGATAATGTTCCTAAGTGACTTCGATATGGTAGAGTCGCTTTTGTCCGATTCAAATAGTCCTATTAAAGTGTTTGGGACACTTTGTATATCTAGAGAACCGAACTGAAATTGCAGTATGGTTTTGTTTTTCCTTGGTTAAACACTAATGGCCGATTTAACCAATCTGATTTTAGATACTTCCTAACTAGGATATGCCTAAATCGGATTCCGGGTGATTCTGTTCTAACGGTGATTTTTTATTTCCTTCACTATTTATTCTCACTGGCCCTTAATCGACAATCTATTAATGGAATTTCTGTGTTAATTAGATATTCATGATCATATTTCATCACTTTTTTTGTATAGTATTACTTGCAACTTACAGTAGATCACTTAAATGTCAGTACTGTGTCATGTGCATATCTAGAATTTTTCGATAAATTTCTTATTTTTTCTGTAGCAATAAATGATTCAAACTAATTATCTCATAAATTAAAATGTATATAAATGTGTACAAAACAATAAATTAAACGATTTTTCCAAAGAATGTCTACTAAATTTACTTTATGTCAGTACCGTGGATATGTGAGTCAGTACCGGAACTGGAACGGACAATTTGAAATTTGATTATCATTCTCCACGCTTTGAAGTTGTAGCAAAATCCTTACAGACTTTCATTTTAACAATAAAGTAGAGTAATAATATGCATAAACAAATGAAAAAAAATTAATTTTAAAGAACAAAAATTATTAATAAAAAAAATTATAGTTAGAACAGAATCACCCTTCCACCAACCTACAAAATCCTTAGGTAAGATATACCTAACTAAACATCGGATTTGGATTTATTTTTGCGTATAATTGGTATCACTGCTTACTTTGAACTTGTAAACCGAATGGGTGGAGAACATAACGTAACAAATAGCCGAGCCGAAGCCACCTAGTTTCGACCGGGGTAGTAATAAAAATCATTGGTACGCGGACGAATTACTCGTTTTCGGGGTCCTTCATTTTCAGACTCTGATGAACTATCAAACCTTTCGAGGCGTTCTACAAAACGTACAGCTCGCATATTTTCGAAATAATAACTAACAATAAAGATTCTGCAAACTCTACTTGCTATCTATCAAGATGACATCCGAGAAATGTCAAATTAGGTATTTCCTAAACTGTTTATGCAGACCGAGCAAGATGTCCTTATCAGGTAATATTTTCTATCTCTCTCAGTTATTACTTAGCGCTTGGTGAAACGTAAATTGCATTATTTAGGAATTCCTAAATCCGATTTAGTTATTACCGAACTTTAGGAAATGGTTTGTGAAATCGGGCATAATTGTGTTCAAAGTTTGAAGTTTGTATTCTGTTAAAAGTAGGTACCTTAGAGTGAGTCTGTCATTGACAAAATTTAGGAACTTTGACTGACAAAAGATCTTAAGCTACCAATTAAAATATATTGTAATTTGGGAATATAGCTATATTTTGCTCTCTTTGTTCTTGAAAATTCAGACTTGTATTTAGCTTTATCCACAACGAAGCTACGGAGGGATCGAAAATGTCCAGTATTGCATCGAATGGTACGGCGATGTATTTTTTAATTTGTGTATGTATTGTGAAACTATCTTGTCGCACTTCTTCCAGTTTTTTTTTTGGTTTTTATGGGGAGATATAAGATCCTAGCTTAAGAGAATGAAATTCTTACACAGTCTCATATTATGTGCTGTGAACGCAAAATACTTCTACTCTTGTAGGTAATTCGTAATTTTCCGTTAAAATTCTCATGATTAAATCCACACATACAGTTGTATTCCCACAAAAATTCAAAATTTCACACTCGAATCTACGTCAATTATCACAAATATAGAAAAAAATGATCAATCATCGACTATCATCAATCAAATTGCATCATTAACGATATAACAGGGTGTCGTGTTTCAATTTCTAACCCTTGCCTATCTGAAAGAGAGAAGAAAAAACATAAAAAATAGTCCCAGGAACTACAGACTCACGTCTACCTGTTATCTCGGAACCCTCTTTAATATAAACAGATCCGTAACGGCTCCAAGAGATAGTCGAATTTACGTTGTTCGAGAAATTGTCATTGAGATCCCTTAAACTCCTCAAAATTGAATAAAAAAATATGTTTATACGCTTAAAAATATTTTTGCTAGAAATGAAAGAAAGCTTGACAATTACCTACTTGTAGCTTGATTCCACATAATTTGACAGATACCCTGCAATATATCAAATAATATTCAATGTCCACTTATTTCATGTAAAATGTTTTGTATTTGCTATAATGTTCACATAAAACAAAAGTTTTGTAATATTCCACATATTTGAGTGAAAAATATGTAAACTATAAAACTATAAAAAATTTCTGTCGTTGGAATTGACAAGATCATGATATAAGACAAATTATTTAAATTCCACGTAGGTTAGAAATGTCATAATATTTAAAAAAATTAATTACAGATATAATATTCCACACATTTTGATAATAAAGAGATGAAAAAATATAAATACATTTAATATAATATTACAAAAAAACTAACGTATGATTAACAAAGTATCAACAATGACAGATGATAGATGAGTAAATTCCACATTATAAAAAATCTATCGTCATAATTGAACAATCAACAAAATTCCACTTAATTGAATATAAAATGTGTTTGTAATAGAGGAATATTGATCATGGCAAATGATAGACAACTAATATTCCACAAAATTTCAAAAATTAATATTGCATCGTTAGAATTGACAAAATATAAACAATGACAGATAATTTTTTTGAAAATTACCTATAAGTACTACAAAAAACGTAAATAATCCGTTAGAATTGTTAAATATTGGCTAATAACCGACAAGTAATAGTTCACATAATTTTTACCTATATGTTGACTTAAACTTGAACATTCGAACAAGATGGTATAATAGAAATATTTTTCGACTGTTAAATATCGAACGGCCGGCTCTGTGAAAAAATCCCTTACTTTTTAATATAAAAAAACCTTCAGTATATTTAAAAAAGGGACCGATTTTGAATTCTATCAGAAGGTAACATAAGACTGAGGGAAACTTACCCCGCAGAAGTTCCTTCTTATAAAAATGTAAGTTTATCGTGGATATTAGGTAAAATCTAGTGTAGGGTGTTTCTTTTATTTCATTGTTGTCTGACTATTCTTTTTAGGGGTTAAAAAGCTTTTTTTATTTATACATATATCCGTATACGTGGAGAGAGGAATGATGAATCGATTTTTACTTTTTAATCGTTTTTTATTTAAAAAAAAAGAAAAAGAAAAGGTTTTTCGGTAAGGGTTTAAAAACAGATTTTCTGTGAGAATTTTTTTAATGATTCCATAGAGCAGATATAATTTTTGATGGATTCGGATATTGCTATAAACTTTTAAGCACACTTGAGGATTTTAGAGTATACAGGATATACCAAAACTTTGAGCGAAAGCGAAGAATAATATTTATCTTTATTCCAATCAGAATTAACTGGTTTTCGAAATAGTTCCACATGTTCAGCAATTTCGAGAAGATGGAAATAACTGGAGATACTTATAGTGGCACTTTGGAAAAAATATTGGCATTACTTTACGAGAGTTAGATAACAACCACCAGCCATACAGTCGTAGTACAGCGGGCTGCTTGGGTAAAATAGTTTTTAATTCTATTACTGAATATGGTAGATCTGGTATCTATATGTTGAATATGTTCTAGAAAAACGAAGTTCGTTGGCAAATATACTACTCTTATCAACCGTTTTGTAGAGTATAGATGCATTTTATGGTATTTTCCAAACAAATTAAATTGATATTATTGTTGTTTATTGGGTTTGGAAAAAGATTATGTAAACTTCTTTTATTTTTAGGTATTAGGCTTTGTTTTTGTACCATACTATTATTAACAACTTTTATGAAGAAAAGCTAGAATCTGACTTATCGTTAAATTATTTACAATAATAGTAGATAAATAATATTAGTTGAGGCAAAATCCTAATTGAAGCAGTTCGGGTTTAAATTTTTCATTAGAAATTCCAGCCAAGTAAATAAGTTTCGCTCGATTTTTAAGTTCCTTCAACGTCTTCAAAATGTAAAACTCCCGAAATATTACCTTTTTCAAGTTTTCTGTCGCCACAAATAATAAACTCGGATTCAATTTGATCATCTCCATTATCTTGCGACAAACCCATTTTCGCATGGGAACACCTCGATTTCAATTTCACCTACCTAATTGAAATTAAAAAAAGCTACGTAATATTTCATCGCACTTCAAACTAATTAGATGGGACTTGATTCGGGGTAAGATGGAGTTAATCGTACAACATCAAAACCAGGAGATATTAATAATTTATCGATACAACTCCTTTGTACCTGGATTAATAATTTTTGATAATTGCAAATAATTGTGGTTTTAGCTAACCATCACCAAATGCAAATGAATAAACCTTATTAAAGATAACACTAAACCTAGCCATGCCTCTGGAAAATCAAGGTATCTAGATGCAGGACTGAGACGCTCTTATACACTTAGTCACGGGATTTGTTTTGTCTGAGCGAATCTGTTGTTCAGGTGCCAAGACAAATTTGTCAATTTTTTGAGGATCTCGTTTTGGCACAGTTTCGATATTTTTTGACACTACACAGTTTTTCGATGGTGCTCCATCGTTAAACGTCCAATTATGTTGATCAATACCTTGTAGTAAAAGACGATCGCAACCGGCATATGTTCTTAATTATAGCCATATTTATAATTTTATAGTATAAATAATGCTGTATTCGCACTCGAAAATGTATACTTACGATCGTATTGCCGTCAACGAACGTTCTGAGTTCTGCGAATTTTATTTATGGATAAATAAAATATGATACAATTTCAATTTCTCGATGTTTCTGAATAGCAGCCTCACAGATCGAAAAAATAAATAAAAATTACGGAATGAATTATCAACAAAATTCCGAAAAGTGCTAAATATCACATATCAGTCTACGAGCACTTCAAACTGTTTAGTCTATACCGAAAAATATTTAATATTAAATGACCAAACTCGATGGTTTCGAATTCCTCAGAAATGAACTTAAAAGCTTAAGTAAAAGGTCACTGGCAGGTGTATTTAAAATGAAAACATTTTAAAAAATGGTAAAGTGTGAGTGAATGGATGTTTTGGAATGATAACAAGAAAAGCAGCATCGCTAACTGGAGTAATAAACACTGGAAAATCGCGAAAAGCTCGGCTATATATTATCCGTAATAACGGCGCTGTACACGAAGTTGATAGCCGAAAAACATCGTTACCAACTGTAAAATTCAAATCGCCCTAGTAGCAACAACACTGCTCATGTCATATTTGGTAAATGACGACGAAATTATCAAATGGGTAAAAAGTGACAAAATTTAAATGTTACCAAAACTCGAATCCATCTCTGTCAACGGCAAAGCTCCATAAACAGGATCCCGAAGTCCTCCTAGTCCTTGTAACAAGGATAATTATCATACCGCATTTGCATAATACGAAATTTACGAAAATGCAAAATGAAAATTATTCTGTAATGTAGAAATTATGCGGTGGTTTAATATAAAGTGGTCTAATCTGTTTTTGACATTCATAAAGTTCATTCATATCTTTATAAATGGTAGCGGCATCCCGAATAAAAATACTTTCCAGGAATACCGGGTGTAAGCACTGTTTATATATACGAATGATATAAATTATGTTTAACAGTTTAACTGTATCGGGTGTCTGATTAAGAGAGGTAACCCGATGTATCTCAGAAACTATTTATCGTACAGCTTAGAGAAAAAAATCTGTAGTACAAACTCGCATACGAGAAACTGCTGGAATTTATTTTCAAGTTTCCTACTCCACCGCTAGAGCAATAATATCACAAAAACATAATTTTTCAATAATAAATGTACCGTTTTATAGTACCACAAAATTTGAATATTCGTAATCATCAGATCATTTAACATAAGTTTGCTCCAGTACTTTTTCCTCTATCTTGTAAAATAACTGGTAGGGGTCAGTGGGAAAGCTGACTCAATAAAACTGTTATAACTTTTATTCCTCTTTATGGATTTTGACAATCTTGGGATCATTTGAAAGAGAATTCAGTGCCTAATAAAATATCATATCATCGTTTTATTCCAGTGGTTTTAACGGTCGCTAGGTGGCGGTGATTGAATAATTGTTTTATTTTCAACTTTTTTTGAATCATTTACTTGAAAGATGATGATGATGAAATTGATAAAAACCGCATCTCAATATCTAATTTTTAAGCGAAGATACGAGAAAAAATAGGTATACTAGGGGATCGTGCTTTATACTTAAGTAAATTGAAAATTTTACAAAATGTAGTCCAGATGTCATAAATTGTTAACAGCTTAAATATAAAATTAATGTAGCCTGTAACGGTTAGTAATTTAAAAATACGTAAATTATGGTATGTTAAAAGTGTATTTTGAATGTTTTGAGAATGCTCTGATTACAGCAAGAGAATATGCATTAAGATATCCCTTGCGACAACATTTTTGCAGAGGAGCATTTAAAAATTTGGCTAAACGTTTAAAACAAACCGTATCTGTTCTACACAAAAGAAATTCTACAAGACAGCGAAGAAACCGTACAGAAATAGATGAAATAAATGTTTTAGGATACATTGCTGCATATCCACAAGTTAGTGTAAGAAAACTAGCTAGCGAGTTAGGAATTTCTAGGTATTGTGTTTATTCTATTTTAAAAATAAATCGTTTTCATCCGTATCGTGTACTATGTGGACCGACGAAGCTACATTTTCCTGTAATGGATCTGTAAATAGACATAATACATACACACTATTGGTCTGATCATAATCCACACTGGATGCAACAAGATTTTAACCAGGGTCGGTGGTCAGTTAACTTAGGGTGCGGGATTTTAGATGGTAGAATTTAAATACCCTTTTGTTTTTGATGAACATTTAAATGGCGAGGGTTACTTAAGGTTCTTAAGAGATGAATTGCCTATATTATTAGAAAATGTTTGTAATTAATTGTTGGTTAATGTTACAGTGATACTGAGTTTGTCAAAATCGTATTTTTATGTATTCCTATTTTTTCTAGTTTCTTCGCTTGGAAAATAGATATCAAGATGCCATTACCATTTTATTTTAAATTCCATCCTCTCTCAAGTAAATGATTAAAAAATATAGTATCGCATTCGAAGATTCCCAAAAAAAGTTGTAAACAAAATAATTTTTTCTGCAATCATTAATAAAAGTGGTGTTTTTTCAATCGATTTTCGTAGATAAAATATGTATTTGTTAAACAGTTTAAAAAAGTGACATTAGAGTGAGATAAAGTGACATTAGGGTGAGATAAAGTGACATTAGGGTGAGATAAAGTAGTTTTTTTAACGCTAATTTTAAGTATTTCCGCTAATGGCTCTAGATTGCACTCATCTGACACTTTACTTATCGTTTTGTCATCATGACAAACATAAACATTCAAATCGACGCCATTTTTAATCCATTTGCTTGATTGTAGAAAAAATAGTGTATGGAACACATGCATAAAGTGTCTTTTTTTCACTCATGAAAAAAGCACCACTTTATGCACTTGCTGCATAAATAACTATTTCAATCACCGCCACCTAGCAACCGTTAAAACTACTGGAATAAAACGATGATATAATATTCTATTAGGCATTGAATTCCCTTTCAAAATCTATAAAACGGAACAAAAGTTATAACAGTTTTGTTGAGTCAGCTTTCTCACTCACCCCTACCAGTTATTTTACAAGATAGAGGAAAAAGTACTGGAGCAAACTTACGTAAAATGATCTGATGAATACGAATATTCAACTTTTGTGATACTATAACGGTACATTTATTATAGAAAAATTTTAGGTACAATCGAGAGATTTTAGGGTCATCAAAGGATACTCCTCAAGGATCATGGATCGAAAGATCAGGAATATTCTCATTTGGACAAAAGAGAGCTGATTGATTACATCAGTACATCAAGTTTAGGTTTCGAGTATTCGCCCCCTCAACCTATAGGCTTTTTGTGTCCTTGATTGTACCATTTATGTAAAGAGACAAGAGACTACTTTTCCTTATCAGAAATAACATTCTTTTTTCAATATTTTTCTTGGAGAAATCCTCTATAGAGCACTCATTGAAAAATAATATGTGACGATTATACTTCCCCTTCCAAGCACATTCGACAGATGAGTTTCTCCCTGACCAGTAGTTTGTTCTGCTCCTGCTTAGGCTCGTGGTTCGAGTACGTCTCATGTTTTGTTTTAATGCACCGAGATATCCATCCACGTACTGCAGTTTTTGATAAACCGAATACTGATTTCCTCCTGGAATACAGATGCTGGTTAGGTACTCAGAAGGCTACAATTAAACTCTGCAAGTCTCTTGGTCATGCTCCAAATATTTCACAAGCATAAAAGTTGGAATGCTAGAGAGAAAAATTCCGAAAGTAACTGGCAAAAAAGAATCAAACTTAGTTTTAATTAAGTGCTAGAGTTTAAACGGGTTCAAAGGAATTACTGATAAGTGGTGTTGGTCTTCGTCTTGCGATTATGCAAAATTAAGATCGTACGTACTAGCAAGACCAAGACCGAATGATGAAAATAAATACCAAAGACCGAAAATGTACATGACTAGACTACTCAAATTTTAACTTCCGTTGTAAATAAGATCCATGAGAATATTTGGTATAATTTCAATACACAAGACCAAGACTGAATACATAGACGCAAGAGCAAGACCGATACTGCATAAGCAAGACCAAGAGCAATACTACAAGTATTTGAACATGACCAAGACCAAGAACGAGACCGATACCAAGACTAAATTTATCTTGCTTTGCTCATCACTAAATGGAATGAAACAGCAGACATGCAAAACAAGGCATCATTCCTTTTCTAGAAGCAAGATCACAACTGGATCTAGTGATTGATCCTGTTGACGAAATACTTTTGGTCTTAAAAATACATAATCTTTTGAAGCTTGCGGGTGCCAAAGGGTCAAATATCTCGAGAAGGGTATCTTGATACCTCCATAAAATATGCAGCTCCTGTAGGATATTCACAAAATATTAATTTGGTCGAAGAACGAAAAGGTATTATCAGATCCTATAATTCTAATATCTGTGGCAACTTGTCACGTAATGAACCGTTTAAGTGGCCTCCCCGTTCACTAGAAAACAACTCTTAATTTTTGTATTTGAAATTCTTAAAAAGATAATATTAAAGACAAGATTTGCTAATCCGTTTTGAATGAAAATTTCTTTTGAAAATATTAACGCCTCTTTTTTTAAATATATCTTTTCAATATTCATTTGTCAAGACAATCTTCATGTTCGAAACATTAAATTGAGTTAAATTGTCAAAAATTCAATCTTTTGTTAAAAATACGCAATTTATTTTTATCCAAAAAGTATTTTTGGAAGAAATTGAAATAATTCGTAATATGCTTACAAAAAAAATAAACTACAATTTTATCATGTCGAGACTGAATGGTGTGTATGTGACTTTATAAACGGTGTTTATATCCCATAATATCAAATTTCTTCCGATAAAGAAACTACTAGTAGGCATAGTCTTTATTGCTTAAATGGAATTCAATAAAATTTATCTACATACGAATTGCATCGTCTTTTGTTATTTTATTGTTCAATTTTAGATAACGAGACTATGCAATAAAGCATTTTCTAGAAATATTATGGCAAATAATAACATAAGAGTAATTTTTAATTAAGTAATTATATTCATAGATTCCCGGTGGCATCAGAATAGTAAATTCCTTTTTAGATATTTTCATCTAATTACGCCCTCTACTGACTACCAAGAGATTCAAAACAACCTCAATTTGTCATTCATATGATACATCAAAATAAATTCTTTTTAACCAGACTGATTTCATCTTCATCCTTTCCTTTATCAATTATTTAAACAACTACATCAAATTTTAATCAAAATGGATTAAAAATTAAATAGAAACTATAAAAAATGTTAGTTGTGACATACATTCTTTGGAATATTCAGATAAAATATTCAGATAAAATATATGTACTTTTGCAATTATAGAACCAATAAAACGGTCGACTTCTCTAGCGTGCACTATTTTGTAAAGATACAAATTATGAGGACCTCATTCATCGTGTTCCCTCTACCTCCTTTATGTACTTTCATTTGAAAAAAAATATTTATTCAACAAAAAATAATATATTGTAATTTATTATACTTTACTTTGTACCCATTTTATATTGTTTCATTTTATTTTCTAAATACGTTTAACGATAATTTATATTGCTCTTTACATAAATAGGAAAAAGGGCAGATTATGTTGTAGTTATTAAAGACTAACTGTATAAATAAAAGGAATCGTCGAACATGTTATGGAAATAAAAGAAAGAATACGGAAAGCTGATAACATGCTAGAAAGCCACTGCTAATTTCTCTGGACTCCAACGACGATAGTTCATTGAACTGAGTAGTAATTTTTTTTCGTAAATATTAATATTTATTCCAATTTTTCTATTTTCACTTCGATATACACTTATAGTTGCGAAAAAACGGCCTCCTTAAAATGTTAATAGATTTTGATCTTATATAACTTCGTTATTTTTGGCCCAATGTTGATGGTAGAAAAAATGGATATTGATCCCAGATTAATCTACACGGATCAGATTTCCGAATGGATCTGGGTTTATACACATTATACGAGGAAAAACAAAATTATGTTTTTAACATTTAAGTTTAAGACACCCTGTGGTGTCGGATCTCCGAACAATGAACATACTAGGAGAGTAAACAGACGTATTGTCATCCTATTCCAACATAAACAATATCAAAGTTTATTTATTTGTCTTGATTCCACAGATGTTGCCATGTCGTATTGTTTAAATCTAATAATCACCCAATTAATTAATAGCATGTTATTCATTGAGTCTGTTTAATGATCGAAGCTTCGGATTTTATTAAAAACAATCCAATATATAAACTTTGTTTATTTCATACTTATCGATTCAGATATATCGATTCGTTTTAAAGTTATGAATTTTTTAAATGTTCCTCAATATTTAGTATAATTAATATGAAGATGCCTTACCTTATTAAGTAGTCGCCCATAAAGTGTGAAAAAGGTGGGTTAAAATATCAATAATGAATTTTTGTACTCTGAGTGCTCCATTTTCAAAAAAAAATGAATAACTTCGAGCTCCCATTGATATTCCGGTCTATACCACTAGCGATCTCCCTCTATGACTATGGAGGGATACACAAATCTTTCTCCCGATCGCCTTCAAACGCGCTGCCTGCTGCCTACCATCCGGTGAATGCACGTAAAGCCGTGTTTTATCAGGAAACATAACGTTTTGCCAATGGTCCTTGGTCTAATTAGGATGTTGACGAGCAAATTGTCAATCTCAGCAGCTTTGAACCACTAGCTGGTCTGCATGCCTTCAACCCAGCATCTCTCTACCGACGACATACCGCCCACACTCTTCTATACCCCAAACTAAACGAAGTTAACTTTTCGTCTCCACTTATATTAATGCCCGATTTCACCAACCTGATTTTAGGTACTAACTAAGTAATTCCTAAGCTAGGAAATGCCTAAATCCGATTCTTACCTATTACCGATTCTTACCTATATATAAATCGGATTCCACCAACCTACAAAATCATTAGGTAAGAAATTCCTAACAAAACATCGGATTTGGATTTATTTTTGCGTATAATTGGTATCACTATTCTTAATTTTAACTTGTAAACCGAATGGGTGGAGATCATAACGTAACAAATAGTGATAGAAGAAGGTGAGAAAAGAAGAAAAATAGCTCAATTTTTTTAAAATTTATGTCCAGTGCCTCGCTTTGTTTATTCTTCAGTTTTTTTATTTTTTTCGTCTACAAACTTTTTATTAGTACCTAAACGTGGAGTTCAAATAATATCTGTGAAAATGGCAGAAAAATGGAGTAGTAGAGCCAATTTTACATAGGAAGAAAAGGTCAAAACTTATCACTTTATTGCAAAAATATAATGTAACTTAATTTATAGGGAATACCGATTCATTACTGGAAAAAATAATAACAAAGAGCATTAATCTAACCTAGATATTTACTTAACCTATCACTTTCAAATTCTGGAGCATCCAATTATCTCTATTTGTAACGTCGCGTCGTATTTTTGTGTAACCGAAAAAGCCGGGAACATTAAAGTGAGGAAAGCCCCAGTGATAGATGGCCTGAGGGGTGATATGATGAAGAGGCTGTTGGATGACAATGGGGAGTACTTCTGCGAGCTTTTCAACAGGGTGCTAAGGGAGGAAGAGTTTCCAGAAGGATGCAAGGTGGCTAGGGCGATACTGCTTAAGAAGGCGGGTAGAGAGGGGAAGCGGGCAGGGGACTACAGGCCCATCAGCCTGCTGTGTGGTATGGAGGGGATAATAAAGGATAGGATTGAGGAGGAGGTTGGTAGGAATGGGAGTTTTAGGGTAAACCAGCACGGGTTCGAGAAGGGAAAATCATGCATCTCGGCGCTGGTCAGGGTAATGGGCTTCGTGGAAAGGGCTAGGGAGGGCCGCTGGAGGAACAAGAAATTGGCCCAACTCGTGTTCTTCGACGTCGAGAACGTGTTCATCAGTGTCAGCAAACGGTTAGTTTTGAGCGCGTTGCTGAAGCTTGGAGTGGGGGAGGATTTGGTTAACCTAGTGGAGGACTACCTGACGGAACGTGTGATATTAGACACTAGAGGGAGGAGGTATGAGACGGAGGCAGGAGTGTCCCAGGGCTCGGTTCTTGGACCGACGCTATGGAAGTGTGAATTTGATGAGGTTTGTGGTATAGTATGTGAAGAGGGATGTGAGATCACGGTGTATGCGGACGATGTGTGTCTAGTATGTACGGCAAAGGGAGAGGCGGAGATAGAAAGAAAGGCGGAGAGAATGTGAAGGAAGATTGTGGAGAAGATAGAGCGGTGCGGACTAGAAGAGGCAGAAGATAAGACGGTGGGGTTGCTAGTGGAGGGGCGGAGCAAGACGAGGGAAGTGGGGGTGATGGTGAAGGGAAGGAGAATTCGTATGGAGGAGTCTGTGAAATACCTAGGGGTGTGGTTGGAAAGTCAATTATCCTTCCGATCATACATGTTGAAGGCGACAGAGAAGGGGAAAGTGAGGGCAGCATGGCTGAGGAGTTTGATGTGTAATGTGAAGGGGCCGGGAGAGTGGAAGAGGAGAATAATTGGTAGGAAGGTAGAGCAGAGTACGCTGAACTGTGTGGAGGTGTGGGGGGAAAGAGCGGGAGTGAATGCGAGGGTCAGGCCACTCCTGCGGGTGCAGAGAGGGATATTGCTGAGGGTGGTGCAGGGGTACAGGACAGTGGGTGGACTGGCAGCAGCGGTGATGGCAAGGACCTACCCATTGGACGTGATGGCTATAGAGCCAGAAATAAACGCTGGAGGGGTGCGACCAGAGAGGAAGTACAGGAATGGATGGAGGACGAAATGGAGAGAAGGTAGGAGGAGAATGAGGTCGCGCTAAAAGGAGCGATTGGAAATAGAAGAGATTGGATGGACCGGAAATTCGGGGAAATGAATGACTTCTTGACACAGGTGTTCACTGGACATGGGTCGAGAGTAGGGTACCTCCACAAGATTGTAAAAAGAGAGACTGGAGTGTGCGAGAGGTGTGAAGTGGAGGATGATGTGGGGCATGTGTTTAGATGCTGGAGGAACGAGGAAGTGCTGAATAAGTTGGAGAGGAAACTAGGGGAGGCGGTGTATTGGGAGAACATGGTGGAGATAATGTTGAGGGGGGAGGAGGAATGGATGGAGGTGAGTGGGATAGTAGAGAGCATGGTTAGGGGGGGAGAGAACGACTCGATATGTCATGAGAGGTGGGAGTGAAAGTTGGGGAGAAGACGATGGTGTGAGAGGAGAGTGTGCGAGGGACCGCCGCCCGTCTCGAAGTATGCTAGGGTAGTGATTCCGAGGCGGGGGTAACGGCGAGTTTGACGTGGGTTTAGTTGGTAGGCATCCCCTTGGGGACATTCGAACATGAGTTTCCCATCTCGGCCCGAAAAAAAAAGTACAACGACTGAAATTAAATTTACTCGCATCTTTTTTTAATTTGGTACCACTTCCAAAAAAGCGAAGGCTTTAGCGCTGTCTACATTAGGTAGTTACAACCAATTTGAGAATAAACATTTTTCCAAACTTTAATTACGACATTAAAACTGCTATCAAATACTAAATAAAATAAAGCAATTTTTATATTTTAACAACATATTTTCGTTATCATCGCTACCCTTAACTGCAGCATACTATGTAAATATTATGAAACGTAGAAAAAATTCCTAACTTTGAAACGAATCGAGACATCAGAATGAATAAAAAACAAAACTTAGAAAATAAACCAAGTTTGCATACAGGATGGTTCAGAGAGACATCCAAAGACTGTATTTCACCTCAGGGTGTCTTGAACTAAGTTGATGAAAACATAATTTCGTTTTACCCGTATTAGTGTATAAATACAGCCTTATTTTGAGATATGATTAATGTGTATCAATCTGGGATTAAATATTTTTAAATAATTAACATCGGACCAAAAATAAAAGAGTTATATACTTAAGTCAAAACATTTTAAGATGGCCGTTTTTTTGCATCTGAGTTGTTATTATTCTAATAAAATAACTATAGTAACGTCGCTTTAATTCAATTCAGCAAACTCCTCTATCTATTGTTGACAGATCAGAATGACCTTACTTTAGGACGGATTCTGGGTGCGTGGCTGAAAAATAATAGAAATACAGAAATACAGAATTTTACAAAAACTATTATTGCAAGTATAGAATACAACCTTCAAGTTTGATGTGTCCTATCACTACAAATGTACATTTTATTACCCCAGCTACTGACTAAAGAGACTACAGCCTTTACACGGACTTAAAAATACTTTTCAGCGATTTCTCTCCCCCATTTTTTAATTCTACACCCTGTATAAGAGATACTTTAAATTCACCCTTTTTGATTGAAACACAAAAATTTGTTACCTATTCCGATTGCATGTATGATACGTTTTTCTTCCCTACAAGTAGATCGGTTCAATTTTTTCACATACTTTTCTATATAAATAGGGAGTTGGGATGAAACAGGTATTCCGTATATTAATTAAACGTAAGCAGTTTTCAATAACGGTAGAAACCCCCCTTTGTACAATTTTTACAAACCGTATAATTTTGCATTTAAAATGTAACTCACTCAAACAGCCATTAATATCTCGCATAATAAACTAGTTTTAAAATTTGAATAACTAAAGATTGATTGTAACACGATATTGTAGGTAGTTGAAAATTATGAATAAAAATTTTTATTTTAGTTCGAACTTTTTTTTAAATCTACAAGGTATGCGGTTACGATTTTTAACAATAAGAGTGAAACTCTATAATTTTTCCTCGGGTATAATATTAAGTAACTGGAAATTTTTATAAACTTTTTAAAATATATACAGGGTGAAACAAAAGAATATTCTCGTTATAAAAAATCGGTATCAATACCTTGATAAATAATCTTGTCAAAGAGTTACAAACGCCAACAATATAAAAATAAAATAAAATACCTGCAATACAATAAGCATAAGAACAAATAATAATAATAATAAAAACGAAATCAGATTTAAAACAATCCAGAGGCGTAGAAACTATGATGAAAATGACAACAAAAATCACTTTTTGATTTAAAATGGACTAAAAGAGAAATAAAAGCATCTAGACTTATTGGAAAAGTTTCAATCAGATCTAAGGCAAATCGCCATACACATTATAAAGACTTGGTACCAAATAAAAAAATTGTTTTCGCTCCAAATGGATCATTAGGGGAATTTTCAAACGAATTGAAATATTTACGTCTTCAACCACACGAGTAAAATTTAAAAGGTATTTGAAAGTGCTGCAAGTAGCCCAAAGTACAAGAGAGTTCGCTGGACAACAAGACCAATGGTTCAATTATGTCCCCTTGTCATGCAAAGGGATAGAAAATTAAATTAAATTAAAGAAAATTTCGAAAGAAGCTGCAGAAAATACAAAAGCAATCATAGTTATCGAGATAAGTATAAAAGCAGCATTAATCATATGTAGAGGTGTTCCTAACAAACAAGCAGATGATCTGAAACTATTTCATTGGAGACCAAAATTAAGCCAACAGAATCAATGCCAAAGGTGACTGAACCGATGTAGCAGATGTACTAGCAAAGAGAAAGACTGAAACACTCTTCTGGGACCATTGAAAATATTTAGTAGGGCTAAGACAATCACATATACCTCTGGGAAACTACGACCAGATGTCCTAACAGGTCACTGCCTTCTGAATCGTTACATCAAAAAGCTAAAACTAATAGAGAAAAAAGAATGTAGATTCTATGTAATGGAAGAACATACATACTTGCGAAATGCGTGACACTACATAATTCCATGGCACAACACCTGGGAGACCCCTTGGTAGAGGGGAGTCTGCGGATATCCTAAAATTGCTTCAGCGAATAGGACTAAAGAAACTACTAGTCTTTGAGACTTTTCTCGGAAACTGAATAGAAGAAGGGGGCACAATAGATGTTTTTTCAGGTCCACGCTAAAATGAACTTCAAAATTACTCTCAAAACTCATCTTCAGGTAGATTAAAGATTACAAAAGAAGTTGCTCTAACTAAAGAACATTGGAATCACTAGGAAGCTGTACTTACAAGCCTGTATGCATATATTCTAGAGATCCTTTTACCAATATTAATATCAATAAAAGCCCCCGGTACAACGACACTGCCGAAGTATTTCTTCTACTTCATATTTCTTTTAATATAGAACCATTGATGATATAAATCTGATGTTTAAAACCAGATTTCGAATATACTCTTTTATTCCTCGCCCTGACGGCTGGGTTGAAATCATTTTTAAAAAAAATATGTGTATGAAAAGAACTTTTACCTGCCCGTAGCTATCACATGCGGTCATATTGAAGATTTTAGTTAAACTTATAAGAATCCGAATCGGTTTGATTTGGTCAATTGGATTCTGTATAAATTTCTATCAAAGAACGAAAAAAAAAATCGGCAAAAAGTTTCTTTTTTGTTCGGAATCTAAACACTTTACACAAACAGTGTAAGATATGTAAGGATAACGTGTGTTTTGTGAAAGGATTTTTCTTTTACCTTCAGTAATGGACTGGTTTTTCAACAAAATTTCATTTCAAACAAAACATTTTGTTGCTTAAAAGACTTCAATATAAGTAATACTCTACTAGATATAGATCTCTTCTGATAACTTCTTTCGATTTCTGATTCCGTAATATTAACACAGTCTTCTAGCAGATGATCTACATTTGTTTTTTTGCCTTCACTAAATAGAAAGTGGGCTAAGCGAGTGCTAGGAACAAAATTTTTCGTATGAGTGCCAAAAAAATGTCGCCCTATTTCTGCAACCAATGCTAAACTAAACTCAAAAATGCAGGAAACGCCCCGTGTAGAGTTCTGCGTTTGGCAGTCTCAACAATTTTATATTTTTTGGTGCACATTCCTACTTTGTCATTTATGAAAAAGTGGAAATTTCCTATATTTCTGCAGATACTTTCCATCGTTAACATCTCCGGATATGACAAAAGTTCGTGGAGTATAATTTTTTGAGTTTTCCATTTTTACGACAATTAAATTCCCTTTGTCTTCGAAATCGGATAAGATATATATCAGCTGGTGCCTCAATAATAAACCATTTTTTTTCTCATAATAAATGCAGTCAGTTTATAAAACTTGATTATATCTACATTTTTCTCAATCTTCTCTACACTCTTTAGCTTTGAATTTCAAATTGACACAAACGATTTGTAATCATAGAGATACTACAGATAGAGGCAACAAACCATTGGCCGCTGTGTAAGTGGGAATGTCCGTCTGAATTCCGGTGAGAGAGAAAGAGACGGATGATCGGAGTGACGTCATTCTGGAATGGACTATACCATCTAAAAACAGTAACCTCAGTTTTCATAAATTACAGTAGTCAAATAGACTTATGACAAAAACTCAAAGAGGGAATTAGAAATATTAAAATTGTTAAAAATTTAAAAATGGAATGGTGTACGTTGTCGAAAAGTATTGCAATAGTGGTTGGTAGAAGTGCAGCTTATTCAAAACGAAGACGTGAATTTAATTTAATTTAAGAACACCAGACTTCTAGAGGAGTAATACTCGATAAAACAATCCGTAATCTACGTTGTTAGCTACCGTGGCAATGGATGAATGGCTGCGTGAAAGTCAGTCAGAAACGGTGCCTTCGGTATACCTGGTGACCTCCCGGAGTAACCAGCCTTACCACCACAAGCGGGGCTATGTGGTGGTAGACATTCAATTAACTAGCTACTCGTGTGATGGAATATGGATAAAAGAGAAATAGAAATAGAACAGGAGGTGATGGATTAAGGAAAGCTAGGAATTTTTGGTAGATCGAGCAAAGTAAAATGTACGCCTGATAAGGCGGGGGAGACGAACGGGTGGAGTGATACTGAAGTGAAGAGAAAGGAGGTATCGCCTCTGAAGGACAAGGAACTGAAGAGGAAACTGAAGGAGAAAGGAAAGAAGGAAGTGGAGAATGGGAAGGAAGAAGAGAGGGAGAGTGTAGAGAGATTGAAGGATATGGTAAGACGGCTGGAGGAGAGGGTGGAAAGGCTGGAGGAGCAGAAGGCAGCGGCAGAGAGGAGGGTCAATGGGAGAGGTTGAGGAGGGAGGACGATAGGAAGGAGATAATGCAAACACGATGAGAGGTAGGGCAAAGAGACTGGGAAGGATGGAGGAAAAGGAGAGGAAATGGAGTGGGTCAAGGAGGTACGCACTAAGGAAATGAATGGGGTAAGGGTGAAGACGGAGGAGTTGATCTGTCGGATGGAGGGAGATTGTAGGGATGAGAAAAAGGTATTCGAGCTGATGAGTTGACTGTTTGGGGAAGTGGGGAGCGGGGACAGCATTGGACTCCACAGGCTTGAGCAGGTAGAGGTGGAGGTGCTGAAGAAGATGGTGGCGTGGGTGAGAGGTTACGGTGAGGTGGCGGAGGTAACAATCTATACAGATGGGGAAAATGAAAAGGAGGGTAGGAATGGGGCGATAATCCTGAATGATATCGGCGAAGTCGATCAGGAGGGGATCGAGAGGATTAAGTAGGGGTTGAGGGAGATGAAAGGGTGGATAGACTCAGAGTCTCAAGAAATATGGAGGTGAGGGGAATTCTGGAGGAGGTGGAAAGGGTGACAGGAGCTAGGGTGGTGGAAGCGGGGAGGGGAACAAAAACCATAAAAATGATAGGGATAGAACCGTGGATGGAAGATGAAAAGGTGAGTGGGAAAATAGAGAGTTTGATTGGGAAAGGGACAACGGTGATTGAAGTAGTAAGGGAGAGGAACGGGATGAAAATGGCGGTGGTGTGGGCGGAATGGGAAAAAGCGGTAGCCTTATTGGGAAAAAAGGAGATTAGATTGGGGTGGAACAGGGTAAGTATTATAGAGGGTAGAGAGGATAGCAGATGCGGGATGTGGGATAAAGGGGCATAAAGTAGCAGGGTGTAAGGTGAAGGGAGTCGAGAGGAGTAAGTGCTGGCTATGTAAGAGCGAGGATCACATGGCCAGATACTGTCGGCAGGCCTTCCTTTGTAGGGTATGAGGGGAAAGGGGACACAAGCCAGGGGTGGATTATGGATGATACAGGAGAGGCAGGAATAAGAGTGGTGGGAGATGGACTGAGGGCGGATGAAGTGAGGAGAGGAAACGGATGGGTGTTAGTGCAAATGGTGGTGTACAGTGTGTATATAAGCACAAATGTCAGCCTGGAAGAATATAAGAGGAGCATGACAGGATTGGAGGACGATCTGAGGGTGTCAAAAGGGAGAAGGAGGATCATTAGGAGAATGGTGACAGGGGACTTCAATGCAAAGAATACTGTATGGGGAGGGAAGAAAACGGACAGGAGAGGGGAGATCCTAGAGGAAGTGTTGAATGATGGACTACTGCCAACCTTCGTGAGGGGTGACGGGGGTTCATCATTCATTGATATAACAGCATGTGATGAATGGCTGGGGGAAAGAGTGAGTAGTTGGAGGATGCTGGAGAATGAGGAAAGCTTGAGCTTACATAGGTATGTGGAGACAGGTATAAAGGAAAGGAAGAAAGGAAAGATCGGGAGAGTGGGGATAGAGGTGGACGAAGGCCGAGACAGAGAGTATGAGGAAGAAAGTAAGAGAGGAGATAGAAAGGGGACTTGGACATGATGTAGATGTATTATACAAAGTGATACAGGGCTTTAAAAGAGAGGGAAAGAGGAGCAATAGGCGTGAGTGGAGGGCTAATTACTGGTGGAATGAGGAAATAGAGGTGCTGTGGTGGGAGTGTAAGAAAGAACGAAGACGGATGCTGAGGGGAAGAGGAAGGGTAGAGGGAAAAGGGGGATACAAAGGAACTGGAGCGTATGGTGGAGAGGGAAAAACGAGGGAAGTGGGAAGAGGGAAGAGTTACTGGGGGAACTGTAAAACAATCCATAGGGCATATGAGGCATATGAAGATGAAGATGGTGAAGACGATTGGTGGAAATAGGAACGAGGTGCTAGAGGAGGATTGAGAGAAGGAGATTATAGGCAAATTGTTCACAGGGAGAGAAGGAGGAGTTGGAGTCAGGATTCGAGAAGTCCAGGTTACTAGGAGGGTAGGGAAAATTAGTGGGATAAGGACGGTAGAGAAGTGGGAAGTAGAGGAGGAGGGGGGGAGGAACATTAAAGTAAGGAAAGCTCCAGGGATAGATGGCCTAAGGGGTGATATGATGAAGAGGCTGTTGGATGACAATGGGGAGAATGTACTTCTGCGAGCTATTCAACAGGGTGCTTAGGGAGGAAGAGGTGGCCCGGAAGGTGGCCAAGGTGATACTGCTGAAGAAGGCATGTAGAGAGGGGAAGCGGGCGGGGGACACAGGCCCATCAGCCTGCTGTGTGGTATGGGTAAATTGATGGAGGGGATAATAAAGGATAGGATTGAGGAGGAAGTTGGTAGGAATGGGGGTTTTAGGGTAAACCAGCACGGGTTTGCGAAGGGAAAATCATGTATCTCGGCGCTGGGCAGGGTAATGGGCTTTGTGGAAAGAGCTAGGAAGGGCAGCTGGAGGAACAAGAAATTGGCCCTACTCGTGATCTTCGACGTCGGGAATGCGTTCAACAGTGTCAGCAAACGGGCAGTGTTGAGCGCATTGCTGACGCTTGGAGTGGGGGGGGGGTTTTGTTAACCTGGTGGAGGACTACCTGTCGGAACGTGTGATAGTAGACACTAGAGGGAGGAGGTATGAGACGGAGGCTGGAGTGGGTGTGGTTGGATAGTCAGTTATCCTTCAGAACACACATGTTGAAGGCGGCAGAGGAGGGGAAAGTGAGGGCAGCATGGCTGGGGAGATTGATGTGTAATGTGAAGGGGCCGGGAGAGTGGAAGAGGAGGATAATTGGTAGGACGGTAGAGCAGAGTATGCTGTACGGTGCGGAGGTGTGGGGTGAAAGAGCGGGAGTGAATGCGAGGATTAGGCCACTTCTGCGGGTGCAGAGAGGGATACTGCCGAGGGTGGTGCAGGGGTACAGAACAGTGGGTGGACTGGCAGCAGCGGTGCTGGCAAGGACCTACCCATTGGACGTGATGGCTAGAGCCAGAAATAAACGCTGGAGGGGTGCGACCAGAGAGGAGGTACAGGAATGGATGGGAGAAAATGGAGAGAAGGTGGGAGGAGTATGAGGGCGCGCTAAAAGGACCGACTGGGAATAGGAGAGATGGACCGGAAATTCGGGACGGTGAACTACTTCTTGACACAGGTGTTCACTGGACATGGGTCGAGAGTATGGTACCTCCACAAGATTGGAAAAAGAGAGACTGGAGTGTGCGAGAGGTGTGAAGTGGAGGATGATGTGGGGCATGTGTTTAGATGCTGGAGGAACGAGGAAGTGCTGACTAGGGGAGGCGGTGTATTGGGAGAACATGGTGGAGATAATGTTGAGGGGGGAGGAGAAATGGATGGAGATAAGTGGCGTAGTAGAGAGCATGGTTAGGGGGAGAGAACGACTGGATATGACATGAGATGTAGGAGTGAATGTTAGGGAGAAGACGTCGGTGTGAGCGGAGAGTGTGCGAGGGACCGCCGCCAGTCTCGAAGTATGCTAAGGTAGTGATTCCGAAGCGGGGGTACCCCAGACTTAGGAATTATTGTAATACATTTTATATTGAAAACTTGTGTATGTTGTGCCTATTGATTAAAAATATATTGTATTAAGCAGATTGTAGATTATGCATTGAGTTTTGAGGCTTTGGGCTTCATCCTACACCTGTTAAACCATTTCACTATTCTGTTATAAGTGTTTGTAGCTCAGTCAATGTTATTTTGAGATTATTATTACTGATCAAAGCGATGTAATCTACATAACGCAATATGTATGTTTATAAATTTAAATATTCTGGTGCTAAATCATAGTTATAACAACACAGATATATTGTAGAGCAATGGTGACCCCAAGTAGTCTTGTTGAGGTATAAATGTGTGTGACGTGATGTGAAACTGTAATTCACTTTTACTTGTGGTTTTCTATTATATCATCCTTTACTTTCTCAACTTTTGCTTGAAAACAACCAACTTGTGTTAAATTGTTTAATATTCTCTTCACTGTGTGACGGCTGGGTCGGGGTCGATCTGGATATCATGTAGCAAATAAAACACATGTTCTAGTAACAACTCTGTCACATTCACCATGTATTAAAAGTAATTTAAATAATTAAAATTTAGATAATCTTCATTGTTTAATGCCAAACGAGCAATTTCTATCACTGTACTTTTAATAATTACAATTAATACCATTTAACTATGACAGGTAAATATACAGCCTGCTAAAATAAAAGAATAAATAACGCGTCCTAAGCCTTCGCAATAATAAGGCTGAAATAATTAATATTTTCAAATACAACATGTTAATATCTCAAAACCGCTTAACTTTGGGTATAGGGAAGTGAACATAAACTGCCCTTATTTTCGGCCTTAGAATTAATTAAAAGAATAAAAATATGGTTTCATTTAAAAAAATTAAGATATTTAACATTTTTGATGTTGATCTTTTCATCATTTTTCAAACAACTCTGTACACCAATTACCTTGATCGTCCTACTAATCTACCCGACAAGATGTTTTTTATTTGGTATTGGGGATGTTCTCACAGAATTTTCAATATATCCATAAATTCGCCATAACTTGTTCTCCATCTATGCCAATTCTTATAGAAAACGTGTTATAATAGTAGTCTCCAATATATAGATAGTGTAAGCTCTTTGTGAAACAGACTGTATAGTCTCCATGTCTAAAATCGTCTCTTAAAATAAATAGGAGATATCCAAACCAAATTTATTATATAGAGCCCTGTAATTATTAAATCACCTCGACGTTTTCGATCCATAAAAGTGAGAAAATTTAACTACTTTATCCTTTCTTCATAAGACAGGTGACGAGGAACAGCCAAGCCAAGCTTCGACTCGCTTTGATGTTTCGTGGAGATCGCTATGATGTTGCGACAACGCATGCATCTAAGCAGTTGGTACCAGAGGTTCTCAATAGGATTGATGAGATCAAGGCTTGCGCCTTGGCCAAACCATTCGTGGAGAATTTTCGATCTATATAACGAACAGGTTTGAGCCTAGAATAAAATCTTGTGGCATTCTCATGAACACCTCAAACAATAACAAGAAACAATAACCTATGCGCACACAGAACTTACGGTCACTTAAGAATGCTTGACTCAATTTTAATAGGTCACCTCTAATTCCATTTTGATCCATTTTAAACAACAGTCGCTTATGAGGTAGTCAAATGTTTCTGAAAAATCCAGGTACCAACTTCTATTGGCTGCTTTTTGTCAAGTAAAATAGACCAGTCACCAACGCCTTCAAGTAAGTTTATAATCTCTCAATATTCTGCTTTCATCACTTAACCGATTCCGGTAAGCATCTTCGAGTATAAAGCCATTGCACATTCCTGAACTCTTCTAACATAAGTAGTTGAAGTCATTTCCTCTGACATCGCCATTAAACTGACTAAATACCTTCAATACGTTTGGCGATGAATCACCATCGAATATATATGACAAATCTTACGAAACCAGCTGGTCCGGTTCTGTATTGTTAAGTCTTACCGTATAATGTGTGTTTTGTGATATTTTTTAAAAAAAGGATTTTGGTTTTGCAAAGAAATTTTCTTTTTGTCCTTTAAAAAAATATATATTATAGTAGATGCGAAATCCTTTAGGTACGGATTTTAATCGTCTATTGAGGGTGGACAAAGGATTTCGTTTGTCATCTCGATCGAAAAAGGTGATGAAAAAGTGTAGATCCTGTTAAAATGCAATTTTGTTTGGTAACAGATGTTCCAGAGGGTTCTAGCCAAATACAAACAGATTATAAAGTCGTACATATAAATTTAATAAAAAATAATTGGAAGGATATTTAAAAGTGGAACAAAAAAAAATATTTGTTATTCTTCAAATTTATTGGAAAATGTGACTTAAACAATTTCATTCATTATTTGAAAATAAGCACACACAATTTGAAGTTCTTCATGGTGTTTTGTATTATCAGCACCGTACACAGTGTACGGTGTTATCAGGACTGCTAAAAGAACGATACCCCAACTTATGATACAAAAAATATTAAAGTTAATATTGATACATTAGTTAGTATTAGTTAGTGAAAATCAACTGCCTCAAATTTCCCAATAATTTTTTTGTAATTTGATCAATATCCCAAGTATATTGTAGTGATTTAAAATTTCATTGCACTATTTAAGTTTATTATCCAATTTTAAATCCATACTTTAACAGTCAAGCTAAAATTTTATTCGTGTACAAATTTGGTCCATAGGGAAGTCCATGTATTGGGAGGATTGTGGTTTTTCCCCTATCGTCGAAAACCTTAGCCTAGTCAGGCTCAATAGCACAGTATGTGTGCTGAGGTTTCCTCGTCTTCTTGGCAAAATCTGCATCTGCCAATGAGAAGTTGTTTATGTGCTTGTTTAGTCTACAGTGCCCTGTCTGGAGTCCGACCAGGATCCTGGTTCTTCTGACTTAGTGAATTTTGGCGATGGTTTTTTGATGAGTTATTTGGCCTTTCTCTCTGGCCATTGTTTTTTCGTCCATGTTCTCCTTTTTCTTGCAGATCATCAAAACTCATTCCCATGTTTGTCTTGTTCTTCCTTTTTTATTCTCTTTTTCGTATTTTTTATTGCCATAAGTACTTTGTTAACCGAAATTGTGTTATTTATTTTTTGCAACTGCTCCCACCAGCTAAATTGTCTCTTTTCGATAAATCTAAGTGTTATCTATCAGATAATATGACGTGAAAAGACGCGTTGGACTTACTTTTATCGATGGATGAACTATCTGTCGGATAAGGCTTATTTATTCGTAGGTGAAAAGACGGGGCCTTATTGAGCTAACAATATTTATTAGTCTAAAATTTTGTAACAATAAAATGTTCCGCCTATGATTTTAAAAAATTCAACATGTTTTCCGGTGATTGCTTTCCATAAATAGATGCTCGTTTTTTTATCAAAATTCGATCTTAAACTTTAGCGAATATAAGTAGAATAATTTTAATTTGTCCTTGGTCGATTCTCAAAATGTAATTGATGATGTGTCATATACCGTCATAAAATGGTCAGCACGTTATAAATTTCAATCAAGACGTATACACTTTTTTGCAATCAAATAAATACAGGATGATTTATTAAGAATGTCCAAACTCTTCAAAAACTTCAAAATATTTTGATTCAACCCAATATACCTTTTACAAAAATTGTAGGAATCAGGGTGATTAAAGTTTGATTTTTGAATTTAGTAATATTTTTTTGTTTCAACTTTTTCCTCTTTGAAATTGGTGGATTTATGTTTTTTGGATACCAAGGACCCCGCACTTTTTTTATTCAAAATGTATTTCGGTTAATTTTTCTGAATTTTGGAATGTTGTAGAGTTTGATCTCCTGAACATGGGCACATTTAAGTCCTGTGACTAGTTTTTGAGATGCAGCAGCTAACGTGCTAAAACAAATCATCTGTTTATGTTAAAATTGGACATTTCAATATTTCATACAGGATATATTGTGTAGCTATTTGAATGAAAATTTGTAAGATTTCAAGCTTCATGGATACTTTGATACTATGATCCATTCAAAACATATATATGACCCGACGCTCATATACAGTGTGAGACATAAGTTAGGGGATGGTATATTTTGCGAAATAACGAGTTTTTCTATAAACCACCCTGTATTTAAAAAATTCTTTGGTGAAATTCTGTAATTTTCCATTATTAGTTCTAGTTTTATTACTCATTGAAATGATTAAATTATTGAAACTTTGCTATGATCAGTTTTGAAAGTTAGGGCCAATGAAGATTTCATTAACCTCAATAATTTTCCGTGTAATTCAACATGGAAAATATATTTTAATTACAGTTATTGTGTATTATACCATTGTATATCAACGTGCAATTTGTGCATTTTGATTCTTCCGTGTTAAGCGGTATATACGGAGCGTAGCAAATTGCTGGTGGACACTGAAAGTCACAGAATTCTGGGAATAACCTCTGACATAATGTCTCGAACAGTAAACTTCGACCTGCCTTATCCCGTCCTAATTCCGAATAGAGATGCCTAGGCCGTCAGTAAGGAGGAACTACTAGGAGAAGATAGCTGTTGGTACTCAGATAGCTCAGAAACACCACCAAGCTCTGGTGAAGGTGTAAACGGTCGCAGACAGAAATATAAACCTCACTAGGATGCTACACAACTGTACTTCAGGCGAAAATCTACGCCATTGATTTAAGTGTGGAGAGATTGGAGAAAAGCAATCTCATACACAAAGCAATAAAAGTTTCCTCGGACAGCCAAGCAGCCTCAATTGGTATAAAACTGCAAAAAAATACTTAATAGGAAGGCTCAACAAAGTGGAGAAATCATCTGGTTAGCCGATGGTTCCAAAACAAACCATGTCACTAGAAAGAGAATGTTCTTTAGCATTGGTCGATATACGCCTGTGTTAAAACCTGAGACGATTGCCGCTATAGCCTGTGTTGATGACTGGTAAAAAACTGCAAAGATTCTCTTAACAGGCTGGCAAGAGACAACAAAGTGTCTCTAATATGGGAGCCGGCACATGAGGGGATTGCAGGTAATGAAATGGTGGACCAGTTAGTTAAAAAAGGTTCTACAGGAGACTCCATAGGTCCGGAATCGTTTTGTGCAATCACCATACAAAGAGTTTACTGAACAAGGTAGGCAAGACAAGGAACTCTCAACCAGGCTATTGAAACTGGGTAAGAGACATTTACCGACAATTACCGACCTGGTGACTGGATACTGCACCCGGAGGAAACATCTGCACAAAATATGCAAAGTTAGTGAACCTATGTGCAGAAAATGTGAACTATATGATGAAACATCTACTCACATACTCTGCATCTGTGAGAACTTACAACGTCTCAGACGGAAGCACTTTGGAAAGGAAATAATACAACCATTACAGCTACTGAAAATCCCCCCAGTCAAACTAGTCGCCTATCTAGAAGACATGAAGCTTCTGGAATGGAAGTAGATAACATGGGAAATGGTACAAAGATTCAGTTCAAGTGCCTGGGCTTTTGAGCACAACTCAAACGAATGAATGACTCAACAAAGTGCCTCTGGTCTGAATACTTGCCCATTCTGGCATGGACGGCAACGAAAAGACAGACTCCCTTGCAAGGAAGGGTGCCACAGGTGATTTTATCGTACTATATCTTGCAATTGCATTAATTAATTTTTGCCAAACAAACACTATATACTTGGAGAAAAGTTTTAGACTGCTTGCACAATTTACCGGCAGTGGTAGGCTTGACCTACGTTGCCTAAAAAGCTTTCTAACAGGTCACAGTCGTCTAAATCGTCATATGGTAAGACATACTGTTGGAAGAATCGACGTGCCGCCTTTGTCTGGAAGATATGGAGCATTTTATACTGATACAGCAGAGCATATACTTTGTGCCCGCCCCGCCGTGACTTGAATCAGGTTGATGTTTGGCAGAGTCTCTCTTTAGCCCTCAGACCTGAAATATTATTCAACAAATAAACTAATCAACTTCGTTGAAAAGCTGAATTTGTTTCGTGAAATATGAATAGTTTTGAGCCATAATAAACTCTTGCGAGTCGCAGTGGAGGGACTATTATTTTGATACTTTTATTGATTACAAAATATTTTACTGGAAATTGTAACTATAACATCTGCACGTTATACAGCTGTCAAGCCAGGGATAGTTTCACTCATTAAATTTGCAGCTAAGTCACGTGCACTCAAAATGTTTCCACATCTTTAGGTTATTGCCATAGCAACGTGCCAAAATGTGTAATCTGATTGGCTTAAAATGGCAGATATAAAATCTCCTTAATTTTAGCCTAATGTCTAAGCATATACCTAATTTTAACCTTAAGAATTGAAGGCAAAAAATTTTTAATTCATTTACTACTTTATTTTTTCCTAACATTAATATCAAGGGAATTTATCTTTGATATCAAAAATATTATTCAAGGTCCCAATCAATTCCAAAAATCAAGATTCTCCCCGATTTTTATTCGTAAAATGTCATCCAAACCACAGAATTCCATCAAAAAGTTTCCCAAGAAAACAATTTTTTACTAAATTTTACCCTTTTTTCAACACAATTCGTACCTAGACTACCACCTGGGCGCCCATATATATCCATTAGCTTCATAAAAAACTATTTGCATTTTTTACCTGTCACTACTCAATATATCCTTCCGATTTCTATTTTTTTGTATAAGAATAAGGGGTTAAAGGGAAAAATGAAAAGGTTTCAAGTTCCTTCAGGTAGTTATCTGGAAATGTGTGTGACATACTTAGAGTTTTTACACAATATCGCACATACGTCATGCGGCGGCTGATTCAACATCGTTAAAAACGTGTGAGAATTTTTTTTAAAAGGGTTAATACAAACTGGATTTTAAAATATTGAACCACTATTATAAACCACGAAAAAATGTTTTTAAACTTTTAAGCTTTTTCTTTTAAAGAAACGATTTCGACAAATTAAACTATTTAAACACTAAGACGCAGTTTGGAATAATCAAAAAAGTAATAATAGAAAAATATATCCTTAAAGATATTCTTATCAAGAGTTGTTCATTCATTCATTCGTTTGGGTTGTGCTTAACAGCCCAGGCACTTGAACTGAATCTTTGTACTATTTCCCATGTTATCTACTTCCATTCCAGAAGCTTCGTGTCTTCTATATGAGTAGGGTCGAATTCCGCAAAACAACCCGGAAGAGGGATAATCGCATCATAATCAAGTGGGACTAGAAGCTCTCGTAATTTATCGAGAAGAGCAAGGAAAATGATTGAAATTTATCGAGAAGGGCAAGGAAAATGGAAATGAAAAATGGCCGCTTGAATAATATATAAGCTCTGGCCTTTAGCTGTTAGCCATATTCATATTCTAATCCTCCCGCGACCTTTTGCGGAACTCGACCTAGGATTGAAGATGCAGGTAGGTTTTTGCGGGATTCGGCACAGCCCTTCTATAAAGGCCACTAGTTTGTCTGGAGGAATTTTCAGTAGTTGTAATGGTTGTATTAATTCCTCTCCAAAGTGCTTCCGTCTAAGTACTTGTAACTTATCGCAGAAGCAGAGTATGTGAGGAGGTGTTTCATCATCAAGTTCACATTTTCTGCACGTAGGTTCACTTGCCGATTTTGTGCAAATGTTTCCTCAGGGTGCAGTGTCCAGTCTCCAGGTCGGTAACTGTCTTCAAATGTCTCTTACCCAGTTTCAATAGCCTGGTGGAGAGTTCCTTGTCTACCTTGTTCAGTAAACTCTTTGTATAGAGGTGCCCTTGTGTCACCCTCCATTTGAGTTGATGTTCCTTATGCAATCTTTTGTGATTCCACAAAACGGTTCCGGACTTATGAAGTCTCTTTTAGAACCTTCTTTAGCTAAGTGGTCCGCCATTTCATTACCTGCAATCCCCTCATGTACCGGCTCCCATATTAGAGACACTTTGTTGTCTCTTGCCAGCCTGTTAAGAGAATCTTTGCAGTTTTTTACCAGTCATCAACACAGGCTATAGCGGCAATCGTCTCAGGTTTTAACACAGACGTATATCGACCAAGGCTAAAGAACATTCTCTTTCTAGGTCCATTTGTAACTCTCCCGATTTGAGCCTACGAATTGCCTCATCGCCTCCGCCCTCAGGTCGTATTCCCCAGGTTTTGCCCATAACTCTTCTGCATTGCCATAAAAGCCTAGTCGCCCTGGTAGTAATTTTTTCCAGGTGTGTCTTCCAATTCAGTTTGGAATCAAGGGTCACTCCCAGATATTTAACTGCTTTGGATATTTCTAGTTCTTCTCCGAACATCAGTAAAAACATCACTGAAATAAAGGGAATAATTACCGAAAATCGTCGAGTTAGTCCCAGTTGTACAATCTGAGTTTAAGCCAGGATTAAATTTAAACCTAGTTTAAAGGTTCTGTTGTACAAAATAAAGTTAATCCTCAAACCAAGTTTACCTTGAGATGTTTGACGTTTGTACTTAAGTGGCCGAATTTGGTGGCTTAAATCAAGTTTAAAGTTACTAACCTCAAAAAGTTACTTTATAATATTTTTTTAAATTCTTGTCGTGAAAATGGAAATTTCCATTGCCTACGATTGTAGAATATATCATTGACAATTTCTATCTCCCATCCTACTAAACGGTGAGTTATAATTTGGATTGTCCTTTGAAGCATTTATAAAAGGTTTTTTAATTACAGAAGTAACAATAGATCAGAAAGTGCTCCTGACATTAAGATTTCATGCAACAGGTACTTTTCTTCTGGTGATGGGTACAAATAAAGGCAATGCAAACCAGATACTTTAAAAAGTTGCAAGACCCATTGCAGGACTCTACAACTAATTTATAAAGTGCCTTCTTTAGAAAAAATAAATTAGAACTATTTCACAAGGGTTGCCTTCGAGACTTTCTCCACCAATAGTAAAATGTAAATTAAAAATAGGTTGTGTGATTGTAAATATTCTTAAATCACATCACAAAACACTCCGAACACCTTTCCAGTTAATGCGCATGAGTACAGACTACCAGCTGAGCTGAGGTTCGAGTTAAGGGTGGCTTATTGTATAACCGGCCCTGGAAGAGGAAGTCGCTGAAATTTCAACTCTATATCCATAAAATGAATACTGGTGATTAGACAAGTACTGCTTTCATTTCAGGTGCGCGAAATCCCTGCTCCTCAAAACTTGTGTGAATCAGTGCAGCACTTGAATGAAATGTGAAAAAGGAATAGGGCCGTCATGTGTTTATTTTGACATTTCACATTTATTCAATTGCTGAAAACCAAAAAGAGCTCGATGCCCCACCTACCTTATTGTATAAGAGGTAAGAGGAAGTCAAACCAAGCCTCCATTGAATGGAACACACACAACGTGCACTAGAGTCGCTCAGAGCTGTTCCAGTACGAGTTTGTCATGGTCAATAACCTTCAGAATGACGCCTTCTAGCTCAGCTGAAAACTAAAAAAGCACATCATTGTGGATCTAAAGTGAAGATGCTGTTGATAGTTTTTTTATTATCGTGGTGTTATGAGCTCGGCTTTATTGACAAAAGGTGGAACAGTGAATAAAAAATATTATCTGAGTGTATCTCCACCAAAGCAGCACATGCTAACGACATTTCTGTTAACTTTGGTGGCTATTTGTTGTAAATTATCACGTCCCCCTCCCCTACGAAATAATGTTGACGGACTTTGTTAACTAACTAATAAGCGAAATTCATCTAGTGCTCAGTAACGTGGGGAGCTAAGAGGATCTTGTCATATCCTCAGCGGCATTCCTTACTACTTAGAGAAACGTATCTAGTTGTAGTGATACTTGCTAACTGACGTTAATTCAGACAATTTCAATCCTCTTCGCAATTAATTGAGAAGTAATTTTAGAAATTTCTTCTGCATTAGTTCAGCAAACTTGAAACACTGCTGCAAATGGTTTGGCCCCTGGATTTAGAAAATTGACATATTGACCGAGATTCAATTCCTGTTCAAGAGAGACTTACAATTTAAAATTATTACTCTTAGGTTTTTATCTTGTAAAAATGCATTTACTTGCATTAAGAGGATTATTTTTGTCCTTCGAGAACAATAACATATTAGAGGCAAACCCTTTGGGAATGTACACACTTTCCGTATCCATGCCTGAACATGAAGATTCTTTAGCTTGTTTGTATTTTCTATAAAAGTGCTTGCTTATATTTTTTATTTTCCATTCAACATCCGCCCTCTCTATTTCCAAACTAGTTGCAGTGTCTTTCCAGGCATTGTATTTTTTGTTTCGGTTATTGTACCATAATTGATTCAAATCCCAAAGTTACGGTGAGACTGATATTTCTCGAAAGCCGTCTTGTTATTTCATTGTTCCACTCCTTACTAAATTTAAAACCAAACAACAAAAAGAAACTTGCTATCAACAAGAGTTGCCGACACGTTCGCCGACAAGTGCTGATTTGTGGGAAGAAAACTCATGATCACGCACCATCCCACAAGGCATCATTGTGGTCAAAAACTTAACGAAGACTCGTATTATCAAACAACCACCATATCCCCCCATATGGCTCCGGCCGACTTATTTTCTTTCTAAAACTCAAATTACGATTTCAAGGTACCCGTTTTTGGTCGGTTGGAGACATAGAGAAGAATTCACGACGAGAAGCTAAAATGTGTTTAAAAAAGACTTCTACTTTGACATAATGGAATTGGATGAACTAAAAATGTCTAACTAATTAACGGATTGTTTTATTAAAAGTATCTAATATTAAAAAAACCATATTTATCCTAGTTGTATTTAAATATTTGCGAAATACCAGCGGAAGTATAGGTAATTAATTTTAAAAAGTGTGTACCTACCGTTTTATCGTGTGAAAAGTTTCGGTAAAAAGAGTAAAAATATCAAACTTGATTAAACGTATCACATTTCCTATAATATTTCCAACGTTTCACCAAATAACAGGTTTTGTCTTGATTCGTGAAGTATCCAAGTATCAAATTTCCGGGTTTCAATTTCTTTATACAATAAACCATGAAATTATAACCCTTTTTTTATTATTTCAATTCGATTGTAAGAAATTTGTAGCTGTGCGTGAGATTTTAACGGTAACTATTGAAATAATTTGTTTACATAAAATGTATTCCGCAATTCGTCTGAAATAAGATATTTTTAGTTTTTGAAATAATCGCACACCCCAAAAAAGTTCCCACCAAGCGTGAAATTGGTTCAAATAGCCCACTTAGCTCTCAATTGCCAAAAAAAATAAGGTCATTTACAAAAATCAAAACTATCTTCACTATCCTATTCAAAGTTTTTTTATCCCACACATAAAAAAGCCTCCCCGAAAAAGATAACAAGGATATCTTATAGGGACAGTACAATGTCCACCCTTCGACAATGTCCATTTAAATATATTTAAATCTTAAATGGCCCTTTATGAGGTGACAAATAGATATAAACATCTCACAGCGTGTGGCTACTATTCGTAAAAATAAAGGACTATAAGGGGACCTAAGATATTGGCCACTGCCTATTATTTTCACTCAACGCTATTATTGATCCTGGCAGATTATCTCGAGAGGATAAAGGTATAAAGCGGTCAACAGGGATTTTTTTTTAGAAATTGGGTAAGTGAGATTTTCAGTTATTTAAGGGGATGAAAAAATTTATAAAAAAGTGAGAAATTTTTTTTTAAATTTAATATTTCACATCAACCGTCTAAAATTTCTAATAGGAGGCAAAGTATACAGGGTTAAACAAAGTTACTATATAGTAACTGTTTTGTTTGTTGTGTTTTTAAAAGTTTGACTATCACTAAAAAAAGTACATTAGTTATACTTCAATGAGTGAAAAACAAACAATGTATATATCCAAAAATGTTTTTATTCTCCAGTATACTTAATCTCCTAAAAGTTCTAGTTCTAAAACGGTTGCTATGACCTCTCCACTCGACGAAAAACTATTACTATGAAAGAGTTGTTTTAGGTTTCTGGAAAGACAGTAGTCACTGGAAGCCAAATGTGGTAAATACGGTGGATAGGTACTCAACCAGTTCGTGCTTTAATTTCTTAAATTTAACCTTGGTCAAAACACTTTTGTGAGCAGGTGCATTGCGAAATAAGATTTTCTGCTTTGCTCAACTTGTTTTTTTCTCACGAATTCTTATATCCAGCTTATCCAAAAGGTTGCAATAATATTATTAATAAGTTAACTGTCTTTTTGATAATTAATCAATAAAACCCCTTTTGCATTCCAAAAAAAATACCATAAATTTATAAGCTGCCCTTAACCTTCTTTGTAGCTGACCAGCCAGCTTAAGTCCACTGTAACCGCTTTTGTTTCAATTTAGGATTATAGTGGTAAATCTAAATCTTCACTGCTCAAATTGATTTAACATCAATATAAAAAGGGCTCGGCTATACATACATGTACAATCCACCCAAGTGCGAGCACGTGGACTATGATTTTAGTAAGACTAGCTTACTATCGTTCTTATACTACCGACCGATCTACAAAAAATTTAATCAACAAATAAGTAGACCATGGAAGAGGATATTTATAATTTGCAATAATTCAAATTGGTACCTATTTAATTCAAGGAAGAAAGTTTATTGTAAATATTTATATCACCACGGTATTTACATACTTTTGGCGCAGCGCTACTGATACATGACGGAATGAAATAAAAACAAAGGTAAGTACTATTGATGTTTTTTAGTAATTTCACTATAGGAACTTATATTACCAAAAATAAATTTAATGTGATTATTTTTCGAAGCAAAAGGTAAATTCTAAAACGACATCGTATTACCCTAAAAAAGTCGAGATAAATTCTAAAATTAAATCAGGAAAATAGTAAAAAGTTCCAAATCACAAAACGAATGAAAAAAATTATCAAAATCAAAAAATATACTCGGAAATTCCCCAACCTTGAGCAAGGTAATACCCTCATCGGTTGTAAAAAGCCTATCTTATATACAGGTGGATAATTTGCGAAATTCGAGAACAAAAATTTTCCAAAATAGTAGATCTGTTGTCATAAATACTCGATTTGCAATATCCCCATAAATAGAAATCTAAAGGAGGCAAATCTGATGAGTTATTAAACGGCCTGTTAAAGTATTATTTAAATAGTCGGTGTCAGGACCGTAATTGTGGACAGGGCAACCAGCTGGTTGACACCAAATATCAAATTTGTCTCCTGCTAATCAACGATTTTCGTGGACAATGCTATTGCAATAAATTCAAAACCAGTTAGATTTGCTTCTATCTAGGATGTTCCGATCATATCGTCGCCTATTATACCATCCCAAACAATCAATGTCCAGGGTACTGGGTGCGTAATATAAAAAACCGGTCCCTTGAAGGTTTGTGGTGGCCAAGTAATGGAAAGATTTACTCGTCAGTAAAAACTACGATCCTAGTGGAATCTTCGCAAAACAATTTGCTATCTAGAGAGAGTAGGTTCTTATATTGCAGTAGCACAAACCATTATCTCCAACATTTCTCTGTCCACCGCATTATTCATATGTTACCATTTTAGTTTTTTTCTCCTTCCAAATTGTACATGATAATGAATAAATCGTTTTAAATTTCACATATTGTTTCTATGAACTAATTAAAGCGAAATTAAATTAAATTGTTGCTTCTTGCTTGTCTATGTACGGTGAAGTTGATTGAGTAATAGTGGTGAACGGGAGCATTATCAATTGTCCCTGTTTTCAAGTTTCGTGTTCGCATTAGACTGATATTGTCTGTATGAGTATACAAAGAACATAAAATATTATAAAGCAGAGGTACCTAAATATTAAAAATAACACAAAAAAAATATTCGTTGATACCAAAGGATCTTAATTTTAATATTCCCATGGAAAAATAATATATTACTTAAAAAGTGTTTGGGCACAGATTGTTTATGGGCATCGCAAAGTCTCCAAGCGAACTCAAATTACTAACTCAATGTGCTCAATACTGTGCTCTAATACAAACTACAACACAATACATATGTTGAGAATTCCTAGTTGTAAGGAATTACACATTGGTCAAATTTCTGCTTGGTCAATAATGTACACTGAACCATTAAACGAGCAGTACAAAAGGTCGAGAAAAGTCGTATTTTGACTAATCAGTCTTATAAATCTGGTTGGCATGTTAATTGTTAAAAAAGGAGCTTATGTGGGAAATATTTCTAAGAACTGATAAATGTTAACATAGCCTGATAGATATACTTGTTGTAGGTCCTCGTTATAGAGGTGTTGTCGGTAACTATAGTTGTTTTTATATAAGCGTTCGAACCTACAATAAGTTAGGATAACCAATCTTAGGAAAAATTTGTTTCATTTATAAATCCCAGTTATATCTACTCTTATTATGGGACTGAAGACCAAGTTTATCGAAAATCATTATTGGATGGTGGTACTCATTGATAGAATTTTGGGTAGCCAATTTAAGCATTGTTTAAATATTAATAGCTCGAGTTTCACAGAGCTGGTCTCCAGACGTACTGTACATGTCGCACATCTCTATAACAAGAGGATTCTTTTAAAGAACCTGACTTGGCTATCTAAAATATATGTGTAACAAAGACCCCAAACTGGTATGTAAGAGCATTTACAATAATTTAGTTATACAACGTAGTTGGGCTGATCTAAGAACTAGTCTTCGACTGAGATAATATAGACCGAGCATTGATTGACGAGCTCAATTGTTTGATTTTTAAAAAGACATCTCTGGTTCTGAGCTATCCTAAAATAACTGTGAAAGAAGCAGACAATTTTGGAAATGAGAAGCTAATTTCTAGCTTGTTAAGTGGTGTATGGTTTTCCAGAATACAGTTTTCGTTCTAACTGATTATAGAATCGTTCTTGGGACGGTACAAAAACTACCTTCTGGAAGGGGCGATAAAGTTGATGTCTCCATCCCTAATTCGAGTTTGCGTACTTTACAGTACTCGATACGATTCCAGAGCGGTTCCTAATGCCCACAAACCTATAATATGTATTTGCTCTGGTGTGATTGCTGCTTTTGGACGCTCACTCCGTGGATCGGCGCCGGTACCATTCAGACTACTTATATAAAGAGAACGAACTCATACATTACAATAGTCAAGTAGTCAATATTACTTAGCATGATAGTAAATTATGTAAAAATGAGTATTTGTTTGTTCGCATTTTATGCGCTGCCGCACCGCGCATCCGATTGCTATAAAACTTTGCCAAGTTTCACCACCAGACATCCTCGATTTTGTCACAAGCGACATATTTTTACAAATATAGAACAAACAACGTTTTAAGAAGCAAAAAAGTATTTTATTAAAAAAACAACCACAAAAAAACCATCTGTTTTTATTTTCTATTTCCGAAGCCCACGTATTCGTAAAAATACAATACACTCCTTAGTATTCAGTAGGAGACCTAGATTCAATTAAATATTAAAATTTTTTCCAGTTGGTATCTTTGTTAGGTTATTGGTAGACATTGATTCATACACAATGAATTTAATTTGCGCGAAACACAAACAACAATTGATTAATCATTCTAGGTGCTTGTCAATTAATTTTGCTGAATCAAACTGTTGAAATCGATACGAGACGTTTATGTATGTGGGTGGTTGGTATTTACTTTTATACAAATTTTTTCAAAATTAATGAAAAAAATATCCAATTATATTATAGTTGTAAGTTGCCGTATTTTGATACTTATTTGTTGTTTCGTTTAATGTTATTGAGGAATTATAGTTTACAGTCGGTGTCGAAGAGATCAGGTGTATGTTAATGCCGGTAAAAATATAATAGTTGGAGGACCTTCCTCCACTTTCCTGCAGTGGTGAGGCTATTATGTCTGAAGCGATATCTTTGAAAATTAAAACTTATATGGGAAGCCCACTTGAAAAAAGTTCTACACAAGGCTATCCTTATCAACATATCGTAGGAACTGTGGGAAAGTTTTGGGCTTAGGACCCAAAAAAAATCTATTGGATATGTGATGATTGTCAGACCTATGATCACATATGGAGCTATTACTTGGTGGTCGAAAGCTTTACAGTGATCAGCCCAAACAAAGCTCTCTGGTATACACAGACTTACCTGACAACCACTGGTGCGGTAGCACCACACAGCAGTGGGAATCATTCTATACTTACCACCCCTCCATATCTTTTTGGAAAGAGGATCTGCTTATACAGAATAATAGCAGACTACTGGTAGACACTGAAAGTCACAGTATTCTGAGAATGACCTCTGACAAAATGCTTCCAACAGTAAACTAGGATACGCCTTATATCATCCTATCTCCAAATATCCAGATTACTGGGCACTCCATTAGATGGAATTACTAAGAGCAGATAGCTATTGGTACAAAGATGTCTTAGAAACGCTCTGGAGCCCAATTCTTGATATCACTCGCTATCGAGCGAATTCGCTTCATAACGAGCAGTAGTTAGCGAAGACTTTACAACTATGCAATTCTTGAGGTGATTCGTTAAAGGGCGTCCTTAAGCGAAATGAGAAATTTGGCAATACCGTAAATAAAGCTTTCGTTCTTCTTGACGCTGTCAAATTTTTCCAATTTTATGGTTATGTTTTATGTATGTCTGTTTAAAAGTGTTGTCTGAAATGGATCAAACCATTCTAAATAATGTATTACGCGGAGGAAAAGCTTCGGAAAAGCAAAAAAATGATGTTATAGTATTTCCAAGGGAAGGATCAAATAATTGGTAGTAAATTCACAAATAACTTTGAAGATTCCGTGGAAGACTGGACTAAATTGGCAAATATCTCGCGGCGGAGAAAATCATTCATTGTCCTGAAAGGATTCGAAGGTTTGCGCAAAACCCGGAAATTTTGAACTTCTATTGCCGGCAGCTCTAAATTTTCCAGTAACATTAAATTCACAAGTTCTTCCATCCTCAATTACCTACTCAAACACGATTACAATTTGAAATTTTTCTATAAACAATAGTATTAACTATACGCGCACGCTGTCACTTATCACTTCCAGTGTAAATATAAATATTATCTACCTATGGTTATCACGTACAAAAATGTACTCGCTGCATAACGAACACTATCAAGCGAATGAGCAACGAAGAGAGCGCTCAAGAATAGTATTTTAACGAATTCGTTAGGAAGCGAGTAACCTTGAGTGTTGCGAAGGGTCAAGAATTGGGGTCCTGGTGCAGGTGTATACGGGCGCAGACCTAGGACGTAAATTTTAACCTCACTAGGATACTATTCAACAGTATTTCAGGTTGAAATTTACGCCATTGATTTATGTGTGGGGAAATTGGAGGAAACTAAACTCACACATAAAATAATAAAAAATTTCTCGGGTTGCCAAGCGGCTTTAAAAGCACCATGAGACGTCGAAATTGGTACCAAACTGCCAAAAAATACTTTCCTAGGAAGACTGAACAACGTGTCTCTTGTCTGGTCCCCTGATCATTCTATTGTGGATGGCAATGAAAAGACAGATTGCCCTGCATCAAGGAAGGATACCACAAGTGGTTCTATCGGACCAGAAGCTACAGTTTTAGACTTCCGGCTTAATATACCAGGATTGGTTCATTCTAAGGCAAATAATGTATCTAAACAAGTGTTGTCTAACCTTTTAACAGACCACTGTTTTCTGTATCATCATATGGTAAGACTTGGAATGACGGAAGATCCGACATATCGTATTTGTTTGGAAGATGATGAAACAGTTTGAATCTCTCTCTCTTCCCTCAGACCTGAAATGTATGAGCCACAAACCTTTCTTGTTTTCTTGGTGTACTTTCGAAATCCCATGAAATTAAAATGGGTCCACCTTGCACACAACGAAAAAACGGTATATTGATAAAAAAAACATCAACACAATGATTTTTTACATTAATTTTGCTCCGATGCTCGAAATCATTACCACAATGCTTTTAAATTATTACTTAATCCGCAACGTTTAATATAAAAATATTGATATTAATGACTTTGACATGGATTAATGTCCTAGTACACTGATTTTATACCTAGTAAACATCAATTGATTAATAAATTTTGGATCAATTGATAATTGAAAAACATTAACCAATCACCTAATATCCATTAATTAATAATCAGTGTAGGGATGCGCGATACTATCCGATATTCCAGTGTATCGATACTTTTATTTCCGATACTCGATATTTCGTATCGATACTATGCTTTTCGATGCATTCCAAGTATCGATAAATTTGTAGTGTATCGATACCTTACGATACGGGATTTTTAGTGGTAGCGGCAAGTGGCGTTATCTATAGTGATGAGCGATATCGTGATTTTTTAATCACGTTGTGAAATGATGTCGTGCTTTTTTTAACGAAACTAAAAATAAATAACGAAAAATGTGAAGTTTTTTGCGTTTTTCGAGCTAATTTTGAAGTTATGTGAAAAAGACACTGATGAAAAAGTTGTAGATTTTCTCAAGATCTGCAACTTTTATAATCAACTTTTTATTCTAGGAACTCGACTTTGGACAGAAATCGCAATAATGTCTTTTTCCACCCCCCCATAAAAAAGTGTTTTTTACCGAAAAAACGTCATAACTCGAAAAATTTCCAAAATTTTAATTTGAAATTTTTTTTCATGGTTTGTGACTATCAAAACTACCTTTTACTAAGTGTTCATCAAAATCGAACATTTTTTAACCAAACCAAAAATAAAAAACGAAAAATGCAGTTTTTTGCGTTTTTCGAGCTTATTTTGAGGTTATGTGGAAAAGTCACTAATGTAAAAGTTGTAGATTTTCCCAAGATCTACAACTTTTATAATCAACTTTTTATTCTAGGAACTCAACTTTGGACGGAAATCGCAATAATGTCTTTTTCCACCCCCCAAAAAGGTGTTTTTTACCGAAAACGTCAAAATTAGCAAAATCTCGTATCGTTAACGTATCGATACTTCGAGTATCGATAAATTAATATTCGATATTCTACTGTATCGATACTTTATGTACCGATCCGTATCGATACCTAATATCGATACTTTCTAGTGTATCGCGCAACCCTAAATCAGTGCGCATTATCATAATGAAAAAAGGCATGGATTAATATCCTAGTACATTGATTCTACGCCTAGTAAACATCATCTGATTAATGAATTTTGAATCAATTGATGATAGAAGAACATTAAGCAATCACCTAATATGCATTAATTAATGCTCTGTGAGCATTATTATAATGGAAAAAAGCAATAATAGTATGCCTGAAATAAGGGAAGGAATGGATCAAACTAAAGATCGACCGTGAAAAAATAAAACCCTTTGGTAATTTATAATCCTAATATATATTTATTTAAACTTAAAAATAACCTTAATTTTACTTACAATCTAGAAAATTGCATAATACATTAATTTTAGGAAATGAAGAGGTAGGATTCATTTTATAAAAATAAACTTCTATGAATGCCCAAATCACAGCACATTCTGCTGGAAAATTAAGATTGAAAATATAATAAATTTTAAAACAAATATCGACTGCCCCAATTAAACTGAAAAATTTAATGTATGTATATATTTCTTTGACTTGTTATGTCTTCACCAATTGCAAATACAAAAGGTTGTATTGCTGTATTTTTAGCCTTTACAAGACTTATCCATTCCTCAATTTCTTGAATGGTTCTTCCAATGTAGAGAAATGATTGTTGCGAGTCTTGTATGGTATATTTAGTTGTTTGGCGTTTTCCTGTTATGTCTTTTTTTTACTGTTTTGCCTGTAGGAACAAGATATCCATGCAATGCCCACAACAGTGCTGCATGGCGTCCACCTGCAAATAAAATCAAGCATATCATCTATATATTAAATCCGCATTTATAGCATCAGCTACAAACTGTCATCTGGTTGGACGGATTACAGTTTTGCAGAATATGGAATTAAAATTAGGCTTATCAAAGCTGGTTATAAATAAATAAATAAATTTTATTCCTCTCTAGTATAACAATGATACATGAACAAGAGGAGAAGATTAGGTTACGTCTATTAATGCGTAAAGTACATGACAGAGTGATGAGATAAAGAGTAAGAATAATTAATAAAAACATAACGGAAAACAAAATTTCGGACTGGTTGAGGTGCCCTCAGTCATTCATTTATAATGAATGCTCTAAGTTTCATTGCCTCGCTCATAAACCTGTGAAGCTTATGCATTATCATAGCGTCGTTTGAAGTCAATAAAGCTGGTTATATACATCACTTACTTTTCATTCACGTCTTCGCTTAGTTTCTGTAATAGAAGTTTTATCCTTTACATTTCCATTGGATAGGAACTCTAATATTTTTCCACAGCTTAGTTCCCAGCCAGTCACCAAACCATCGGAATTTTCATAGGCATTTTTTATACAATTTTCCTCTTTTAGATGTCCGGCAAAACTCCTGCAAAACATGCAAAAAGCAAGCATATACTTTTATATATTTTAATTTAAAAAACAGTATATAGGATGAATAAATGGAGGTGCTTTATGTCAAAATAAATAGACACTAATGAAGTTACCACATTTAATGTGCCTATAGGCACATATTGTAATAAACAACGAACAAAAATTGAAAATTTTCAGTAGATACTTTGTGAACCATGGTACCTACCTAAATATAAACGAGATATTTTTTTATTAACTTACCAATGATTCTGTAGGAAATCTATTAATAATTTCATCTTTTAACCTATAGTTTTCATAGTCATTGCTACTCCCTTGTCTTCAAAATAGTGGGCAATTATAGCTATTAACCGGCTTCGTTGCTCTTCAATCTCAATAAAATACTTAAACAGGTACTTACTGACTAAAATGTCAAGAAGATGCCCTTGCTTCCAGCTAAGAAGCAAATCTCGCAGCTGTTCCACTTCACTCTTAGATGGGCTAGGATCATCTAAGGTATCTGATGTACTCGCTGCACAAAATTGATTACCTGTTGTAAGAGTTACATCACTTCTATGTGATCGTGTATTGTTAGAGATATCTTGAATAATTAGTTGATCACAATCGGGTCTTTTATCGGATTTACCCGCTCATTGATTGCAATATCATGTTGTCTGTCTGATCAAATGTTGATGGTGGCGTATCATTTGAGTTATTAGATGTTATGGATTGGGCTTCATTGCTTGACTGATGCGTTTGACCCATCATATTGGAGGACATACCCAGTACTAATGTAGAAGGATATTCCTCTTAATTCTTCCTCATAGAGCACTCCATACTATTAAAAAATTCGCAACAAAATTGAACTTTGGTAAATAAAACTAAAGTATATGGTTTTTCGGTCATAAATGAGTACTTTTATTTTTCTAAAAAAAAGTTTGGCAGTTCATTTTAATTTACATAATTTAAAAGAAACCACTTTCAAACATTGAACAAATATCAAAAAAAGGAAAAAGTTGGAGTTTGGAGCTAGTATAAACTTGTTTATAGATCATGCTAATTTTCTTTATTTTGGTAAATTTAAGTAAATAATCAGTTTATTGATTCGTTCATTTTTTAAAATCATAATAATAAATACCCATTGAAGCTCTTGAATCTACATACACAAGTTAATTTGTAAGTGTGGGTTTCTAATATGTCATTTAAATCATTTTAAAGTATTCTTTGGATCTAAGCATTATTTTTGGGTCTTAATTAAAGTCAGAAGTGGCCCAACGATTTCATGTAAGGAAATTATTGAAAATTGAAATTCTATAGAATTCTATCTCAGTTGAATATATAGACACAAACGGCCCACAACTATAGTCGCTTCCTCTGTAAGTTATATGAGAATAAATGTTTAGGCAGCTCTTTTGAACTCGAAGTTTTGTTATAAGTATATTATTGTGATTCCTTTCAATTTCATGGGTCTTATTAAAAGTAAAATTACAATTATTGATATTATTGTTTAATTGTGTTAGGCTGTAAGCAAACTTAAGTTCGTATGTCTTATAAAGAGTAAGGCAAATATTTTTTCGTGATGTTATACAATGAAAATAAATTTTAAACTATCTATGATTTGCTTCGTATTTGAAACACCAAAAGTTCCTTAATGGACCCGATTGACGGGCTTTCGTAGGATAATGAACCAGATTATGAAATTTTGGTTTCAAAGTATGGTTAAATAAATTAACAAAACCTAAATTATGCTTTTTTATTTTAATTAACGAAACATAAAATAAAAACGTAATAGCATATCGACAAATTCAACAAAATTAATCATGAAAAACCAAAAAGGGTCATCTTCCGGAACGAGAACTCCAATCATCAATGTAAAATATAATGTAAAGGTCATCATTTGCCGAGCAGACATTTTTAGTTTCATTTTGCCAAGGTGCTTTAAATCATTAAACCATAACATATATTACCAATTTGAACCGTACTGAAAAGTATTTTTTTTAAAGTTTAAGGTATTTAAGTCAAAGTATTTCATTTCTTGTGTAAAGTATAGTATAGCGTGACAAAAATTGTAATGACTTTGAAAATGTCATGCATTATATCTGCATAATAATTTGTAACCACATTCAGATTTAATACCTGTCAAGTCTGGGGAATCTTGCTGTAAGTCAAATATATAATTTTCGATATTTCTTGATAAAGACCTATCAGTGTTGCCAGATTTTTTTTTGCCAAGTCGGGATTCTTCCGTCGAAAGCGGGACATAGTAAAAAACGTATGTAATCAGAAGTTTTTAAATATTTATCTTTTTATTTGAGTTCAAATTACGTTTACGTGACAATAGATATGAAAAATAGCCATAGAAAATGTATTTTAAGTTGGTGCCATATCTGTGCGATTGTGGTGCCACTAATACGTCCAAGGATGATTTCAACAACTTGAATTCTTCATATAAGCTATCTACCGTAATAACACCTGTCAATTTTATTTAAAGATACAGCGGGCGGCCAGTCCACACAGTCTGTGCCACCCACCCGCACTTCACATCTTTTCTTGAAAAATTATTTTGATTATGAAGGGAAAGTGAAAAGCGCAAGACAGAATCACTATTTTTTTCTTTTAAGGTTTTTATGGCGTTTTGAATGAAGACTGCGGAATACTGTGTGGCAAAAATTCACTTAGTTTTTCTTTAGACACAAGAACATGTGTCAATTTTTTACCCATTGATACGTAGGTAGTTAATTATCAGTTGTAATTTAACTAGTGCAATGAAAATTATCGATTCATTTTCAGTAGTAATAACCCAAGGACATTGATAATTGTTCGAAAAATTTTTATAACAGATTTCGAAAGCTTGTTGCTTGGAAACAGACCGACGCCGCAGGCTGAGGTCTGTTGCCAATAAGCAACAAGCTTGAGAAAGTTGTTATAAAATTTTTGAGCATTTATCAATGTTCGAGGGTTATTACTACTGAAAATGAATCGATAATTTTCATCGGCTTTTACTTACAGAGAATTGCTGCAAATTTTGAAGCTTTACGATAAAAACAAGCCGGAGGGTCTGCAGAAAAAAAATTTTTCATCTCATATCTTATGAGCTAGAATTTCGAGGAGGTGAGGCAGCCAACTGTTTGACGGATTTCTTTCAAGAAGAAAAGTTTAATGATGGAGCAAGCACAAATAGATTAGAATATAATCCAGTGTTTTCAAAAACCTGCCAAGGAGGAGGCCGCAGATTAACAGACAGTAAATGGTTAATCAGAAACACTACTAATGAAGACATCTGCCCCGTTAGGTAGGTCAAATTAACCGTTTTTTATTTAGATTTTTCTTATCAAAGCTTTTTTTCTTTAAGATTATACAAAAAACTTTTGTCAAACGAGGATCTAACGTGAAGACGAACCGTCTGTTTCTTACACCGAATCGAGAATGGCAAAATAATGGTTTATGGTTCAAGAACATCCCAGTTGGCAGAAACGAGATCGCAAAATGGACAAAGCTGTCTGTCCAAAAAGCAGGTCTCGATAGCAAAAAGTTCAAATTTACAAACCATTTCCACCGAGCAACTGCCGTAAGCCATCTAGCCAAGGTTGGGGTAAACGAAAACCAGCTAACGAAAATAACGGGACATGGAAATGTCAGTTCAATAAAACCTCATTTACAACTCGATAAAGAGTTTCACGAGGAACTAATAAAGAAAATGAGAAACAGTGAAAACAACGAGTTTAGTGTTTTTTACAGTTTCAACTTCTGCTTCAAGTAACGTTGTTTCTGACCAACAACAAACTTCGACTGGTTCAGTCATAAATTTCACTAATTGCGTTTTTAATTGTAAAAATTTAAATAACTAGGTTTAACAGTTTTCATGTTACTTTAATAAATAATAAACGTTTATAATTACGTCTGCATTTATTTTAAAGCAGCTGATAATTTTGCACTAGTGCAAAATTATCGTCTAATTGTATGCTCATTGGCTAAAACAACAATCAAAAAATAGTCGGAACATTGTTGAAATGTCAAATTTGACAGATAAAAAAATTTTCACTTGTAATCTCCCTAGAGCACGAATTATTTCCGGAAAGTGCGAATTTTCATTAAAAATTCGCAACTGAGGAAAATTTCCGGAATATTAATTCATGCTCTAGGGAGATTCGGTAAGAAAATTTTATACCAAAACGTTTTTAAAATAGAAATTAAATTGGTGACATACTTAGGTGACATATTATTATTATTAAGCCAGAGGGAAATTTCCACTTATTAATTTCCCTCTACGCAGGGAAATTTCCGAAGAAATTAGGTTATTGTCATAGCAACATGTCAAAATGCAGGCATCTGAATGGCTAAAATTAACTGGTAGGTATAAAATTTTCGAAGGTAATATCCCGAGACCATGACAAATAGCCGACTATTATTTTCTTAGTAATTCTATCGAGAGTAACTTGTATTTTGACAATTTGAATATCTCCCGAGAGCTAAAGCTTTGATTATGAATGTTCATAAGGTCGAATTAAATTGTCTCAAAATACAAGTTACCTACTCGAGATGAATTAAAGAAAATAATAGTCTCTTTTGTCATGGTCGAGTGATATCCAGGAAGATTATTTCATGAACAGCATAAAATGATTCCTATATACTATTCGTTTCAACATTTATTTCGTTTCAACTTAAAATTTTACAACCTTGAATTAATCAAAAATAACAAGAACATAAATAAATAAGAAGGGTCCGGTAAGGTTTGCGACCCTCGGAATTTTGGAACGTTTTTTATTAGAAAGCCCTATTGCTATAGAAAAATTCTTGGATCATGCACTTTTGAAAGAGAAAATTGCAATTAATAGTTATTTAATAAACTAGTTTGTTAATGAAAGCGATTAATAAACGAAACTCTTTAAAGCACGAACGAGCGATAGCGCGTGAGTGCCTTTAATAGTTGAGTTTATTAATCGCCCATTAACAAATGAGTTGATTACAATATTTTTTCGTTGTCCGTAAACTCGTTTTTTGTGACAAAATTCACTTTTCCACAAAGACTATCAGGAGATAATAATGTCATCTCCATACCAATGACGTAGAATGTCATTGACTCCATAAATTTTCAATTTCACGTAAAAATCACGTTGGCTAAAAATCTCAGTTATTATCACTTATAATTACACGAGAGCTTTTTTTTGTCGAAGTAAACTTGACATGTATCAATAAGAGTTTTGTTGCCTGGCAATTTAACGAAAAAAACTGCCTCTGAAAAAATTACGAGTCCGTAGGACGAGTAATTTTTTCTGGCAGTTTTTTGAGTTGATTTACCTAATGCCAACAAAATTCGAATTATAAATGTCAAGTTTACTTCGACTCAAAAAAACAGCTAGAGTGTAATTCGGTAAGACAATTTAATGAATATGTAAATCAATAAATTAAAAAATGGGATGTAAATCAGTTTATTTAATTTAACGGAAAAGTACAATTGTTAAAAACACAATTATTAAAAATAGCTTGATTTTCAGAACTTTCCACAAATGAAAACTTTTCTGACAACACAAGTTTGAGAAAAATTTACATAACGTCATCAAAAATTTGTTTACAATGCTGGTTGTCATGCTTTCAAAAGTTAGGTTCCGTTATTGTCGCTGGAAAAGTTAGGGCAAACTTTTTTCGCTGTCATAATGACATGATTTTTTATACATGAATTAAATTGTCATTGCAAAATATAAAATGCGAATTGTCAAAAAAGTTGTCACTGTGAAAAAGTGATTGTAAATTGGTATACTCGATTTCCTATTGCGTAGGAGCACAGGAAAGGGTCGACACCCATAAATCGCCAATAAACCATTGGCGTTACATTTTTCGGTAAAGACCTGAATGGTTTCATTTGTCGGGTTTATTTAATAGTGCAAAAGCTGGGCAAATATCATATTATTGGTAAGTGATTATTACAGTATTAAGAGCCGATTTTACGAAGACCATTCAATTGGGCCAAATTACCTGCTATAATCCGTTACTGAAAATGGGCTTATCGACTGGCTTTGAAAGCTCCTTCCGGTAAGGGTCGCAGATTAATAATTACTCATATTGGTAGTGATAAAGGATTTTTAGATGGTGGTTTATTTGAATTCGAATCTAAGTCAACTAAAGATTACCATGAGGAAATGAACGCTGATGTTTTTGAAGATTATTTTTCCGAAATGATTAAAGAAATTCCTGAAAATTCCGTCATTGTTATGGACAATGCCAGCTATCATTCCAAACTAGTAGAAAAATTGCCCTCATCTAGCTGGAGAAAGGGGGAAATAAAAAATTGGCTTTCTGAAAAAAAAATACCTTTTGATAATGATGCCGTAAAAGCAGAGCTTCTAACAGTAGTGAGAGATAATAAGGCAAAAATTAAATGGCATGTTGTTGATAAAATGGCCAAAGAACATAATATAATTGTTCTTCGTTTGCCATCTCATCATTCCGAATTAAATCCCATAGAATTAATGTGGACTTAAGTAAAAGGATTTATTGCTAGGCATAATAGTACCTTTAAAATCAAAGATGTCAGAGAACTTTTGAAAGCGGCGGTGGGCAACGTTACCAAAGAAAACTGGAGCAATGCTGTAAACCGCGTTATTAAAGAAGAGCAAATATGTGGGACCTTGATAATCTTGTTGAAGACACCATAGAACCTTTAGTAATTACAGTGACAATGTCTGATTCGGATGAGAGTGATGAAATTTTTTAATAATAAAATTGTTAGTTTTGTGAATATATATTTTTATTACATTGTGTATATATATATTTTTTATTTTAATGTTAATGTGGGAAATAATTAAGAAGTCAATAATTTTTTTTTAATCTATGGTTTTATTTCCTGCTTTTAACCAACTACTCTGATGGATATTTAACCAACGTTAAATTTGAGGGGCGCTATTTTATCATTATGTAAACCAAAATGTGTTTTTTATTATCACTGTATGAAAATATGTTGGGATAGTTTGGTTACATTTACTAAGGTAGGTATGCAAAAATAAATTTCATAACAATTTCTAAAATATTACATGAGTCAGTCATACTATTATTAAAATCTACATCTATTGTAAATATATAAAAACAAATTTTATTTATAATTTTTATCATTGCACTTCTTAATTTTTCACAATTTTGTATGTTGCTTCTTTTTAATAAAGCAAAATAAAGAATATTTGTTTGTGACTTTTTTTAAATAATTATAATCTTTATCTTTGGATTTTTATATAACTTTTAGATCTTTAGGATTCTTTTTTGTAATTTATACTTTTATCTAATAGAAAAAATCCAGATATATAAATTTATCCTAATACAAAATTATTTAACAGAATAAAAAAACTGTAAGACCCATCCCTACTCGGTAAAACCCTTAAACTGACTGCACGACACTGGCCACCGTCTTATCATATTAATGAATCCCCATCCATTGTTGTGAATTTTACGACCCTATTGTATTTGAGGCGATACAGGACGTGTCGATTTAATTTTGCTAAAACCGCATATAGAAAAAAAGAAAGACTCACCCTATATTTATAGTACTTTTGAATAAATAATGAGGCAGTTTGCTCCTTCGGAAAAGGAAATACAGTATAATTGTGCAGTTATGGAGTTAGAAAACCCTGCTGAATTACCTGCTGCAGTGTTGGCGAGTGCAAACTATGCATGTTCGAGTTTGTTACCAACTAAAAGTCGAGATCATTACGAAAAAACCTATAATGAATTTGATAACTGGTGTACTGAAAAAAATATAACCAATTACACGGAGCCTGTCTTTCTGGCATACTTTTTAAACATTGCTTCAAACAACTTGGAAAATATCCACAATGGTATTGGTATATTGTCTATATCAAAATGTCATCAAAACGTCAAAATCACAAAAAGAGTGCGTTAATGAAAAAGAGTGCGTTAATGACGTCCAATAACGCATCCTTTTTGAAATAAAATAATTCATTAATATCGAAATTAATAACCGGTCAACGAAAAAAGTACTAAAAATCCGCAATTTTTTTAAATTTTTGATGGTCACAAATTTTAGATAGAGCGGTGGATGGACAATGTTGCCAGTTCTCATTTCCGTAACTCATGACGGCTTGGAAATACTTTACACAAGGTTTTAGATCTTTTTACTAAAAAATGTGTGATACATTCAGAATTTATAGAGAAAAATCCAAAAAACAATATTTTTTCACCACGACCACTATTTGGACAGATATTTTATTTAAAAAATAGTTAAATACTTTATATTCCACATGAATTTTTCCGAGATGAGGAATAAATATGTATGTATAAATGTAGACATAAATAACAAAGAATTTGTATTCCACATGAAGTTTTCCAAAAAGGGGAAGGGATTTCAAATGAAATTAACGTTAGACAAGAAGTTCAAGAGAATATTCACCCAGAAAATGGACTTACTTTAAATAACTGTGTCTTTAATAATGTTGTTTTGTTGAAGCGGAATGAAGAATACATCCAAGTAATTTACCATCCGGTATTTAAAATAAGTAAATGAGTTGAGTTAAGTAGTTAATAAATATAATATGTCAATTTGATTGAAATAAAATTATAATTAGACAAAGTCATTATTTTATTACGAAGGGAAGTTTTTTCTAGTTAGACGATCTGATAATATTAACATGGTAGCAGAGCGTACAGTACCTAAATAGTAATGCTAGAAGAAACAAGAAATTAAGTGAGAATAAAAATTAAAAAAGATTTTGTAACTGTCTCTAAAAGCTGTCATCTTCATAAAGTAGTAAAACGCATTTTCAATTAAATCCAGAGCAAAATGGATCCTAGTTAGGTGCAAATTGGATTACTTGAAGGTAAAGAGAGCTGGACTACATGGAAATACAAGCTTTCTATTCTTTTGAGAAGTGTGAAAGGCGCGATGGACGTCCTTGAAGGTAGATTAACCTCAACGTCGTTACCCCAAGAAGCAACACAAGAAGAAAAATGCAAGTATGAAAAAGATGTTACATGTTCTTACAATAAATATGACTCAAAGCACATTAGAAAAAGTCATGAGATTTTCGACCGTCAGGGAAGTCTGGTTGGAGCTTCATCGTTTGTATGATGGTAGTGCAACCTATGATATCTGTATGCAATTTTTTAGTTATATTAGACAATCAGATGACGATATTGCTACTCATACATCAAAACTTAAGAACCTTTGGAATAATTTGCAAAGCGAAATTTTAAAAGATAAAGCAGTTGCTGAAAATAACTGTAAGTGCGTTTTGCCAGATATTTTGCATATTTGTAAAATATTAGAAACTTTACCACCTGAATATTTCTCATTCAAGTCTAGTTGGATTCTGGTATCAAATAAGGACAGAACATTAGATAACTTGACAAATCAGCTATGCTCTTATGAAAAAGCATTAACAAACAAAAATGAGAGCAAGCAAGAAGTTTTATATACAGTGAATAAGAGCAAAGTACATAAATATAGTTATTATTGCAATTACTGTAAGCAAAAAGGTCATAAAGTGAAGCAATGCGATAAATGAAAAACCGATGGAAGACCTCCTAAGCCAGATAATTCGAAAAAACATACAAATTCTAAAGCGAAAGAAATTCAGATGTCATTAGTTGCTGTATCATCGAATGTTTTGAATTGCGAATATTTTAAAAATTGGTATGTTGATAACGGAGCGACTAATCACATAACAAATCAACAAGATGTATTTCAATCCTATACACCATTAAAGAAGAGCAAACAATAACAACTGCTAATGGATATGCAGTTCCTGCATTAGGACAAGGTACCATCAAAATACAATCTTTTGTAAACGGGAAAAAGAAAGTGTTTTCATTGACAAACGTATGGTATGTACCCAATATCAAGAAAAATCTTTTCTCAACTTTGTCTGCTCAGGACAAACATCCAGAAAGTGAATTTATTTCCACCACTAAGTGCTGCTATTTTAAAATTTTTAAGGAAAAAATACTTGTTGGATCAAGATGTCAGTCTGGTGGACTATATAAATTGAAGATTTGGCCAACCAAACCTGAACATCTGAGTGTCAATATGGTTACTTCTAAAGAAAATATATTGCAACTCTACCAGGAAAGGCTGGGTCATCAAAGTAAGAGACATGTTAAAAATGTAATTAAACAAGAATTTAACATTGACGTGAAGCTGGATAGTGAATTATGTGAGGGCTGCGTTTATGGAAAGGCTTCTGTGAAAAAGTTTGGCATAAGAAAAAGAACAGAAACACCAAGAGAACTGATCCATTCAGATGTTTGTGGACCTTTTCAGATCTCAAAATCAGGTTTTAAATATTTTGTTTTATTTAAAGATGATTTTAGCAGATATCGATTTGTATATTTTTTAAAGCGAAAGTCAGAAGTAGCTGATAAATTAGATATTGTTTTAAAAGAAATGAAAGCTGCAGGATATGGTGTCAAAGAATTTTTGTCAGATCATGGTGGAGAATTTGATAATCATAAAGTAGCAAATATTTTAAACAAATATGGAATAAAACAAAGATTGGTGATGCCGTATACACCACAACAAAATGACTGTTCAGAGCGTGATAACAGAACGACTGTCGAATGTGCAAGATCTTTAATGCATGCAAGAGAAAGTATCTTTGATCAAACATTTTGGGCTGAATTAATAAACACAGCTACATATATCTTAAATAGATCTGGTGGTATATCCAGTATCCTGGTAAATCACCACATGAAATATGGTTTATCAAGAAGCCTGAACTTAAACATTTAAGAGTAATCGGTAGTACTTGTTATGCTTATGTTCCTAAGGTTTGCAGAAGAAAATTGGATAAGAAATCTATTAAAGGTATACTCGTTGGTTATGAACATGATGATGGATACAGGATATGGTCAGAAGATCAGCATCGACTTATACTTTCACGAGATGTTATTTTTAATGAATTTGAAACTCTAGGTGATGCTATGGAAGAAATGGATCCAGATTACCAAGCAGATGACCAATGTTATGAACCAGAAGAGAGTTTAGACGAATATATAGAATTTAGAAGACAATTGAGAGAAAGATCAAACATTAAGAAACCGACGCTTTGACGAGTTCATTATGATGGTTGCTGCTGAAATAAACCACCCCAAAGAACCACTTAGTTACAAAAAAGCAATTGTTTGCTGTGAACAAAATAACTGGAGGAGGGCAATGGAGCATGAAATGCAGTCATTAAAAGAGAATTGTACCTGGGTTTTGAAAAATTTACCTGAAAACAAAAAAGCAAATCCTTGTAAGTGGGTGTATAAACTCAAAACCAATCCAGATGGTTCAATTGATAAATACAAAGCTCGTCTGGTAGTGAACGGTTATTCACAAAGAAAAGGAGAAGATTATGCACAAACGTTTAGTCCAGTAGCTAAAGCTGGTACGATAAGAGCCGTTATAAGTATAGCTGCTAGTAAAAACATGTCACTCACACAATTCGATGTCTGTACTGCATTTCTTTACGGTACTCTAGACGAAGAAGTGTTCATGAAACAACCAGAAGGCTACGATGATGGTACTGGTATGGTTTGTCATCTTCAGAGAAGTTTATATGGGTTAAAGCAAGCACCAAGGTGCTGGAATAAGCGTTTTGGAAACTTTATAGATTCGCTTGGCTTTAAACGAAGTACTGCAGACCCATGTTTATTTATTAAGAATGAAGGAAAAGACATGTTGATATTAGTGCTGTATGTTGACGACGGTCTAATAGCATGTACGAATGAGATAATGAAGATGAATTTTTTGAAGAAACTTCAGGAGAAGCTTAAAATAACAGTTAAACCAGCTACATATTTCTGAAGTTTGGAAATAGAGAAAAAGCAAGACGACTCAATAAGTGTTACCCAGTCAGCTTATACAAAAAAGGTGCTAGAACGTTTTGGAATGGAAAATTGCAAACCGGTCTCGACCCCGATTGTAAAAGAAGCCATCCAATTAGGGAAGGAAACTAGTGAAACGGAATCGAATACTTCTTTTCCATATCGCGAAGCAGTGGGTGCTCTTATGTACCTAATGACGCGTACACGTCCAGATATAGCTTATGCTGTTAGTGTTGTATCCAGAAAATTAGAAAATCCAAGTCAAAACGACTGTGTGAAAGTTAGAGAATATTCCGCTATTTGAATGGTACAATAAATTATCGCTTAACTTATATGCGAAAGCCAGAAATACAACCTCAGTTAACAAGCTATAGTGATGCTGATCATGGAGGTGATATTACTACCGGAAGATCGACATCTGGGGTATTGTGACTTTATGCTGGAGCAGCTGTATCTTGGTTCAGTCAGCGATAAACATCAGTAGCCATATCGACAACAGAGGCAGAAATAGTAGCTGCAAGTGACGCCGCACGAGAAATAGTTTGGTTAAAAAGAATATTTACGGAATTAACAAACGTTAACTTGGTTCCGACACTACATGTGGACAATGAAACTGCCATAAGATTGACGCAGAATCCCGAGTTTCATCGTCGGACTAAACATATACATATGAGACATTATTTTGTTAGAGAAATGGTGTTGATGGATCACTTGAAGTAGTGAAGGTATCATCTGAAAATCAATTAGCCGATATTTTGACGAAGCCACTGTTTTCTAACATATTGAAAAAATTACTTTTTGGAATGGGGTTGGAAAATTACTCAATGAGGGAAGGTGTTGAAGCAGAATGAAGAATACATCTAAGTAATTTACCATCCTGTATTTAAAATAAGTAAATGAGTTGAGTTAAGTAGTTAATAAATATAATATGTCAATTTGATTGAAATAAAATTATAATTAGACACAGTCATTATTTTATTACGAAGGGAAGTTTTTTCTAGTTAGACGATCTGATAATATTAACAGTTTTCAATGTTTATAAAATCTTAAAATACTATTGAATTAAAATAATGAGTTAATTGTCAGTTTAAATAATGAAGTAATTGTCAGTTTTTACAGTAATTAATAAATTATTCTTTGAAACTTAAACAGTTACGTAAAGTTTTTACATAACTACTTTTCATAACTGATATATGAAGGTTATGAAAATATGACGTTTCCTAATGTCAAGGAGTGACTTAAAGTGTCACATTTGATAGCGGAATTAGATAAAATATATTTCTCTTATTGCAGAAACTCAGTTGTGATCTCATTATCGGTGTCACCTCCTAATTGCCCAAAATTATCCACTATACATGTTACTCCAATTTGTTGTAAGTTGCATTTTTAAAAGGTAACAATTCAATTTGCGGCAACTATAAAAAGAAACGAAGTATGTAAACAACTAAACAAAAAAGTACACCTGCGGCTCGTCGTTCCCGACCCACTGCAAGTAGGAGTATAGATATTCCTGCCGTATTTTCTACAAAATATTGACCTTCTAAAAAGTAATAAGCATTTGAAATTTTAAATCGATATCCTGAAAATTGTAGTTATTTTAGACAAACTAGAAAATAATAAAACTAACCCAGTATCTGAACGAACAGTTTCCAAACCCATGTTTATACGATTTTTTTTCAGTGAATAATGATGAGTTCACGAAATGCCTAGTCTATTCGGGAAAAGACGTATTTCACAATAAGACAACGACATAAATGCAATCATGAATTGAAAAAAACGTTTTTAATTTTAAGAAAAGTACACAATAATGTGATTTATTTCGAAAAAAAAATGATTCTGCATGTACCTATGTATTGTCATCTGTAAGCAGGGCCTATTTTCAACTGAGTTGGGCCCTAGGCAGTAGGCACCATCAAATTTTCGGGCCCTGTCTTGCTCCGTATATTGGTATGTAACCAATAGGCTTAAAGATTCTGTTTTAATTTTTGTTATGATTACATAAGAAAATATCAAGATAAAAAATAATACCTTTGAGGGTGCAATCATGCCCCAAAATAAAAACTTCATAAATATAATTTTTTCGCTGTTCGGATAAAAAGGCGACCGCCGATGCGGCTAACTTTAACTTCAATTGGGGGTCAGGTGTCGGGCCTATTTGATATGTTTTTATAGCTTCTTGTATTGCTCGTGCCGCACGCTTTTCAAATTAAGATTGTGAAATGAAAAAAGGCTCTTATTATATATTATGAAATCGCATTTCTTATTTATTGATTTTGCATTTTTTTATGATTTTATGCTCTCCGTTCCGGGCTCTCTGATCATTGGGCCCTAGGCACGGGCCTAGTAGGCCTAGTGGTAAAATAGGCCCTGTCTGTAAGACTTATTAATTCAGGTATCGGTACCTACTAGCATTGTTTAATAATATTATTGTCATTGTCAAAAAGGTATCGTTACAATAATATGTAGATATTCTGTAAACCATTGTTTAATAATATTATTAAACAATGGTTTACAGAATATCTACATATTATTGTAACGATACCTTTTTGACAATGAATTTGAGCTTATTCGAGAGACCATAATAATAATTTCCTAACTTACTTGTCTATACAGGATAGGTACTTCTAGAAAAATCACTGCACTTTTTTGTTTTCTCACATGAACGATTGTAGATTAACACCGCTCTTTTTTGTTTATTTAAACACACTTTTGGAATTGGAGGAATACACTAAAGAATTACCTATAATAGGGCTTTAATCCATGTATTATGACTCGAGGACTATCCGTTGTCGCTAATGTTTCCACGTAAATTTAACTTAACACTTACACTTAATTTAATAATTGAGCAAGTGTTTAGGTGTTGGGAGACAACAGGGCGTAATAATAATGTATTTGGACATTAGCTCAACGTATTTAGTCATTAAGTTATGATTTGTTGTATTATTTAATAAATTTGGGCATTATATTAATGCTAGGGGTACATTAATTGATGTCTATAGGCATTATTGTAATAATTTTCGTTTATTGACTTATAATTTTTAGTGTATTAATCTATAAGTCGTGACATTATTTTTTCTCATTGGGCAATGATTAACTTATGTCGTCTAGGTGATTGGTTTAATGTAAATAATCCTCGTATTAATGTGAAATATGTGACAATCCAAAAAAATATTAACTAATGTTTTTTTATAATCATCATGATCACTTCAATACATTAATTCTATGAAAAGGACACTATCGTCATGATTTTGTATCACGTACGATATTTTTTTCTGTGTGGAGCTATACTGAGCCTAATGCAAAAAGAATAATTGAAATCGGTTCATAAACAAAGAAGCTATACACGAATATGCATAAAAAATATTATACAATTCGAATTGAGAACCTCTTTCTTTAGAAATAAGTTAATAGAATCAGTGCATTTATCGCTAAAATCGAGCTGTTTAACAACAAAGTTGAATGGGATAACTTTTCTGGATTAGATACGCTTAATTAAATTTTTGACGGACAGTTTTTTTAAGGTAGAAATACGAAAAGAACATTTGGAAAACCGAAAAAGTGAATTCAAACCTTTCATTGTTAACATTTCTGATGTGACTAATGGAATTCAAGAAGTGATTGAAATGCAACACGATAGTTACTTGAAAGATATATTCGGCAGAAATTAATTTTGAAGATTTTGGAGCCAATAGGCAATTTCTTTCAGAAAGATTCGAGAAATTGCTAAACGTTACCTATAATTCGAATCTAGTCAACTAAAGATTACCATGAGGAAATTAACGCTGATGTTTTTGAAGATTATTTTTCCGAAATGATTAAGTCAATTCCTGAAAAGTCCGTCATTGTTATGGACAATGCCAGCTATCATTACAGACTAGTAGAAAAATTGCCCTCATCTAGCTGAAGAAAGGGGGAAATAAGAAATTGGCTTACTGAAAAAAATACCTTACTCACACTAAAAGTTACTAGATTAGTTACTAAAGAGCGTGTTCCGTAATAGTGGTGTTAAAAATCTATTAAATATAGGCCTCGATTCACTTAACGCGGAAACAAGCCAATGATAGATAACCTTTATATGCTGAAAATGGTTCATAAGATGTCAGATTGAAATGTGAACAATAAAAAGACTGGTATTCTATTCTTTTCATCCAATATTTGATAATACATATTTAATATATTATACTATTCTTCTGACAGATCTAAATGACCTTAACTCAGCCGCCGTTTTCGTTGATTTGGCGAAGTACTAGTAGAATGATCCATAATCGCAGAACTTGAATAGGATTGCTTGCGGGAGTTCTGAAAAGAATAATTTTAACGAAATAGCGTGGAAAACTAAGTGAAATGGGAACGAAGACGATGATAAAAATAAATATATTATATACAGGGTGTTTCTAAATTCATGCGACAAAATTCAGGAGGTGATTGCTCGTATTAAATTAAGATGGGTCTTTCCTATAACAACATTTCCTCAGCCCACCCCTTTCCGAGATATCACCCTTAAAAGGAGGTGACACCATAAAAAATACACCACAAATCTTTGAACGTGTACGGCAATCCACGTAAGCTACGTTCATGTATTTTGGCTAGAGGTGGTCATTTCCAGCATTAATTATGAATCGTTTTACATTTTACATCTTCACTGTTTTCCACTCAATTTATTTAAAAAATTTTAAATTATGGTGTTTATTTTTTTTCTCTGCAGCTATTGGTTTTGAGAGAAAAATTTAGGAATAAAAAATTGTTTTGAAGAAAACAAGGATTTTAAGTTAAATTTTATTTCATAAAACTTCATCTCGAAAAAAGTTTTGATTTGAAATAAAGTAAGGGTTGCTAATTTCACCCCCGAAAATGTAACAGGAGTTAGTCCGTCGCGAGTGCACGAAAATTACAGAATTTCAATTTCTAGCTTTAGTGAAATTTTAGAAAAAAAAAATAAAAACTCAATTTTACTCACCACCTTTTAAGGGTGATATATCGGAAAGGGGTGGGCTGAGGAAATTTTGTTATAGGAAAGACCCATCTTAATTTCATACGAGCAATCACCTCCTGAATTTTGTCGCAAGAATTTAGAAACACCCTGGATGTCAGAACTATCAAATAATTCCAATATCAGAAAATGTCAATGCTAAAAAGTGCTGTTTGAAACTGGGTGCATACTGACCAATCAGAGGTCTACAGAATTGCCAACTTAAATTCAAATTTCTCCTCCTGGTTTTTAAACGAGGAATAGTAAAGAGTATGCGGTTACAAAAATTGCAATAAAATACCCAATATACTTTTCACTGTAATGTAAAATTTTCGTGTACAATTATATATATTTTATTTTTAGATGAAACAACCCTTTATTCATTAATTTTTACTGTATATTACCTCCAAACATATGGTGGTCCATGGCAAGACAGAAATTTTGTCAGAATGTCCCTCATCACTAGAAAATAAGAGCCACTGCTCTAACGTAAAGCAGGCTCACGTTTAATTGAATTGTTTTACGAAACATTAAAAAACCAGCAGAACAGATTTTTTTAAAGAAATGTCCATTAAATTGTGACATAAAAATGGTCCATTTTCTGTTTAACCATCTCTTCATTCCAAGCAATAAAATTTTATATGTTCAATTGTCTCCGACGTAAACCGCAAAACATGCATTTATTCAAATAAGCCTGTTGATTTGTACAGTCACCGTAAAAATTGTAATTCCAACATTCTCCCAACCCAACTCAAAAGCATGAACAATAATATTCAATCACACAATTCAGCCGGCAAGTCGTGTTAAATTTACAAAGGAATCGTGTTAGTCCGGTACAATTATACTAAATTTTATTTAGTCGAATTAAAAATCGAATCAACTTTGGTACGCATTGGAACTGATTAAAGATTGTTTTTGCCTACATCTCTATACAAAGATTTTTAAAAGGTACAGTTGTATTCAAAAAAAGGATACGAGTATTAGAAAAAGACGCTAAAGTGATCCTATTTTAATAAAACTGAAATTATTATTGAAGTTGTCAAAAATGCAACTAAAAAATGCATAAAGTTAGACATTGATGTATAATAATAAAAAATAAATATGTATGGTAAAATATAAGGACGTTCAGTTCGTACGGTACCAAATTTATACAGATCTCGCCAATTTTTTCTCGACCATAGGACTCAAAATGCATGGACATCACTGTACAAGTGTAGCATGCTACCATCTCTAAATTACGTCAAGGCACATCGATGCGAACGGGAAGACTCGAACAAAAGGAATGGGCTCAACAAACCGCTATGCGTGCATTCGTCATGAAAATGTAAAGGTTGGAATACCGTTCCCCTGTGATCAGTAAAAAAGTGAAGATCTGTATAATAGAAATATTAAAACAATCGTCAGATTTAAGGAGCTGGACTCCATTTATTTCCATTTTTGACAACCTATGACAGTTAGTGAACCTATGAGCAGAAAATGTGAACTTGGTGATGAAACACCTCCTCACACTCTGCTTCTGCCATAACTTACAAGTATCTACTTAGACGGAAGCACTTTGGAGAGGAATTGATACAACCATTACAACTACTGAAAATCGCTCCAGTCAAACTAGTGGCTTTTATAGTAGAAACGAGGCTTCTGGAATGGAAGTAGATAATATGGGAAATGGTACAAAGATTCAGTTCAAGCGCCTGGGCTGTTGAGCACAATCCAAACGAATAAATGAATGAATGAGTATGACAGTAACGACTGTTTCTAATGCGTGTATTTATATTTTATGTTATACAACTGTTATTAAGAATAATTTTTTAAATTTGTCCCTATCTGACACTAAACAGTTAATGAAAATATTTTGAAATTTAAAACAGCAATAAGTTATTTTATTTTTGATAACGGTAGCTGGAACGCTACTGGAAAGTTGAAATAAAAATATAAAAAGAGATTGTGGTTTAATTTCCCAAAAATAACAAAAAGAACTATAAAGAATTATTTGCGTTCTTCAATGAGTCAGATGAGATTGTTCGGTCTTGCGCTAATTTCTATAGAAAAAAAAACGCTCTCTGAAAATTTAGACCTTTATGATGTTATTAACGACTTCGCCTCACTAAAAGCCAAAAGAGCGCAATCGATTTGAATAACTTACTCAAAACCATGTTCTATTACTCACGATAAATTATAGCTATGGACAGTTGAACCCATCTATAAAAAATGCATCAAATATATGAAATAAGAGGACAAACTTTACAGTTTGAGGAATAGGGCCTACGTCTATGAGTTGCGTTTTTGACTATCTATGATATTTGATAACCTCAAATTCCAGCCGGTTTTACGCAAATAGGATGACGTTAACGACTCTAATACTTGTAGTAAGTACCCTTTTTAATAAAACTGTAAAGTTTGTCCTCCTATTTCATATATTTCATGCATTTTTGGTATTCTTTGTCATTTTTTACACATCAGCTAAAAAATACTTTCGTAAATCAGTTATATTTTTGTGTTATACACAATGTTAATGGAATTTTTATAGGCTAGGGGCGGCGGTATAAAACGCAGGTGTCCATGTGGTTAGAAACGGCCCTACTCCTATGGTGTGTTTGAAAAATGGGACTTGGGACTTTTCCCAAAATTTCGGAGTGTTCCCTGGCCCGTCAACTTCCCAGTCTCTTCTATTGTTTTAGAACAAATTTTTTAAAACTTCTTATTACAATTTTTGCGATTATGCAGATATTTTCCATACGTTTCTCGGATATTATAAATAATTGTAAAGATGTCTTTATTTTGTTGAAAAAATGCCCCACTTGTCATACTCCTCTGGCAGGAGCCAGAATCGTCTATTTAATAAAATTAACTAGGGTGTGCAGTACCTAAACTTCTTGGCAAGTATTAGAAGGATACGTCAAATATTTTTAAATGAAATTCACTGTAAATCAGTAAGTAGCCGCATTTGGGTTGAACCTTAAAAATTTTAGCCCAGTTGGAATATTTTCAATTTTTAATTTAACATTCTGTTCGAAAAAAAATTCCATTCGACTATACTAATAGGAATTTGCGATAATTTTTAACGCGTCCATACCGCGCTGTCACAGATTGTACCCTATTCACTCAAATCGACCAATCTCATTTCTCCAATTTACTGAAATTTTCAACTCGGCAAGAGGGGGTATGCAACGCAACTAAGAGGGAGTTCCTACTCTGACAGAAATTTCAGTCAGTTAGTCGATCTTACGACTTCGTAGCTGCTCGGTCAGAGAGCGTTGCTACCCTATCATTTCACTACCCCCTGTTTATTTTTTTGTGTGCGAGGTTTTGTTCTGTGCTCTTACAAATTAGTGACAGTTACTTTTATTATAAGTTTAAATTTAATTATAAGTGTTTATAGTGAGAACTGGGAATTTGACTATTTTTGACATTTTTCGAGTGATTTAGTTTCATATGACTTAAGGACTTTTAGAGGAATTTGAACAAGGTAAAACTTTCAATACTTCTTCAATTATAATTAATAATACTTTTTTTCTAAATGATTTTAGTACTGCGTATAGGTATAAACAGTCGATTAAAATGAGTTAAAAGAAAAACTATACTTTAGGATTCACTGAAAAAAAAATCTCCTTCAATTTTTTTGCAAACAACTACCTATCTCTTAAGTTTTGCGATGGACAGCATATTTTGTTTATTATAAATTTATGAAGAATCTACTCCTACGCGTGTAAGATTTTTTTGTAAACAGATCTTTGTATGTGCAACGTAATAAATTCAAAGGAAATTTGAAATATTAAATTACTACTGTATGAATGAAATTCTTAAAACTGAAAGAAACCGTCAATTTTGTTATATTTATCATGAGATAAAAATAATCAGTTCGTTTCCTTTGAAATTCGCCATAATATTATATTAAAAGGTCCCCCTGCAATTTATTTTAAAAGATTCGGCAAATACCTACCTATTTTTCTAAAAATGGCAAAAATGATTTCTTCGAGCATGATTTGGGAAAAAGGAGCAATATAAAATACCAATTCTGCAGATTTACCTACGCAAGATTTTGAGTCACAAACCCCATCATTCTAATGGGTGAATTTATTTAAAAAAGGTCATTCAATAACATTCCTTCGAAGTCCTTTAAATTTTTAAGACAACGTAAGTACATCAGAGACCCCATTAGGTAATTGACGTATACTTTTGATTCATCAAAAAAGTTTAGTATCCATTTAGCATCATTTGTAGATCTGAACGATGAAGGACATTTTTTCAAAAACCGTTTAGATCCGTTTTGGAAAACTTCAATTGTCAAGTTTTTATACATTTCATCGACTGCCGAATCAAAATAAATGTTTTCTGACTGTCTAAACCTGGAACCCGACTGATAGCACTTTGTGTCATTATAAAATAACATCTACTACACATTATAAATATATGTAGCAATTTTTTTTTGTAGTAGAAATATTAACCGAATTTACTGTTTGGACCTTTACTTTGTGGAATCTACTCATATTACTCTTATAAATGAGACTAACTGTTTCTAATTAATTCCACTATTTAATGAAAATTTTTTGAAAATTGTCAGAATGACAGAAGTTACATTTGATGTGATGCCTACCTGATGTTTAATATGTTGGCTAGACCTACCTTGTGATTGACTTAATATATATGAATAGAAACAAGGAGAAGATATGATTATACAAATATTATAGCTTAGGTATTGTTAGCCCTATGGGTATATCCTGGATATCTTCTTCCCATTTAAGATCAGTATAACTGTGCAATTATATAGGAAACCAAGGAAAACTATATCTGCTGATCTTTACAATTGTTACTTAAGAAGACAGTTTAATAGTGAAGAGCTCCCTAGATTTATCTGTTCATTGACTTCATGTTTGTGGGTCTCTTAAGTGTCTTCTAATTTCTAATTCTTCAAGGAAATCTAGTTCTTTTTTCTTATCACAAATATGTAGTACTTCTAGGTCTGTATTAGGTGTTAATCCCAGATTTTTTAATGGGGATATTTTTGTTTTTACACTTAACAATTTTTTACTTAGGTACATTGCTTTCTGTTTCAAAAGAAATTGATGTATTGCTAAAGATATTATCTTTTGAAATATTATTAGCATATGTGATGGTTTTGTAATTTTGTATTTCTTTAGTTTTTTTCAGGAAAAAGTAGTTGTAATGCCACTTTTTTCTCTTTTTTATTAATTTATTTATTTATTATATGCAATGGGTAACCGATGGATATGGCTATTTGTTTAATTGTATTAATTTCTCTATCAAAATTATATTTATTCATAGGAACTGAAAATGCTCTATGTATCATTGAATTATATGCTGCTAATTTATGTGACATGGGATGATTGGAATTATGTATAGTCACATCAGTAGGTATGTGTTGGTTTTCTGTAAATTGAAAAATCAAGTATATTAGTGACTCTTTGAATTTTTAAATCAAGAAAATCAATTTAGTTATTTTCTTCAAGTTCTAATGTAAATTTAATTGTTGATTGTAAATTATTAATATGATTAAAAAATATATATAATTGTCGTTCACTACCTACAAAACAAGCTAATATGTCATCCACATACCTATACCAAAATACGATATTTTTTGAAATTTTATCAGGTAGGCATCACATTAAATGTAACTTCTGTCATTCTGACTGATATGTCAAAATCGAAATCAATAAGTATCTTAGAATTTTCATATTTTTTTTCATTAAATAGTGGAATTAATTAGAAACAATTAGTTTCATTTATAAGAGTAAGTAATAGAAATAATATTGACTATAAAAAATGGAGAAACGTCTATTAACCATAACACGTCATTTTTTTGTTACGAAAATTATTGTAATACATTTTAAATCATTTTTTTATTTTTGGTGTGAAAACATCAGCCGTGTAAAAACATATTGCTTGTAGTAAAATTCTACATTTTCTAAAACTTGACGAATGGTCTTCTAGTGTGCCTTTCCTAACTGTTACGACTGAAATTCTTTTTGTAATTCTATCTACATTTAATTTCATCCAATGTTTAGTTTATCCATTTTCTTCTATTATATCCACGATTATTTTCACATTTTGGGTTCTAATAAAAAATGTATAGGGGAAACAAATCTGAAGAAGTTTTTTCTATATTATTGTTTGAACCATTTTTTTCTTTCAGTACGTAGGCTAATATAAAAAAATTGCCTTTTTAAAAATGTTATGCGACTTATTTCAACTTTCTAGTGCATTATCTCAATAAATTGGTCATTTGCAAGTATGTAGCATACTCTAACTGTATTTTTTCCAAAATTTTAGACTCAATATCAGGGGAAAATCGGAGAAAATGGTTTTCAAATTACGAAAAATATATATTATAGGCGCCCGGTAGAGCAATTTGGCTGTGTCAGGCGAACAGAAAGACAGAAATTTTTCATTCGGGCATAAAAAGACCTAAAAATAGGAAAAAATTTGTATTTTCTTCATTGAATAATTTCACAATCTACGGAAAAAACGCAAAAGAACATACACCCACAAGGATAACTATACAAGCTTTTTTTAATATTTAATGAGAGTTATTAATAATCTTGTTTAAAATTTGACATACCCAAACAATAAATTTAAAAAAATATTATCCAAACCACGCCTTAACATATTCGTTGTTTCTATAAATACATTTTAGAAATGTTTGTGATATTTCAAGAAATTAATAATAACAATTCACCATTTTAGAAATGAAGCTAATGATATTTTGTTCGCAAGAAATGGGATTTATATTAAAGGATGTAAGGATGTGGAATTATTTCCTTCCTTCCTTTATTGGCTAGGTAAAATTTTAAAATTTGAGCAGTACCTATAGGAGGGGAAATAATAATATAACATTTCTGTAGAACTCCTTTGTATAAATATTTTCAAAAATATTGATATAGATGGCGCTTTACATTACTTTTTTTTCAATAAATACTGTTCATGTAAAATTATAGATAAATGCAGGTTAAAACCGGGAATTCCTGTATTTTTCAATTTTATTCTCAGAAAAGAGGGGTTCATTTTTCGTATATTTTCGCAAATAACTCGATAACTATTTATTTTCAAATAAAAAAATATATATTTGAGACCATCGCAACGAGCCCTTTTATTTGCTGTTTCACGATATATTTCGCAAACTTTAGTTTTCCATTTTATAATTTGCCCCCAAACAGGAGTGTTTAAGTCACAGATATTCATATGTGTACCAAATTTCAACTTAGTTCAGTGAAAGACAGATAGACATAATAGTTGTTGTTGATAGTTAAGTATATGAAAAATTTCATAAATTCCTCAAATCTTCTATCACTATTATAATGGTTAAAAGCCATCCATCCCACTTTTTACACCAAATTGGAAAAAATTAACCTTCTTCGTAAAGGTTGTGGGAACTATGTTATTAAAAAAATTTCTCGTTATATACGTACTTACAGATAGTTTAGAAAGAGATATACTAATCAAAACTAATTTTCTCAAAATTGCTATTAATTGCTACCTATTAGATGTCGAAATCTGGATTGTATCTATACAGTTATATAATTTCATTTTACGGACCTGTATTTGAAAAAATGTATAAGAAGCAATTTCCTTTTTATAAAGTATGAAAACTTTTTAAGAATAATAACCTACATAATTAAGGAAAAAATACAACTTTTTTTTAATCCTTAGCCTAAAAATGGATATTTGTCTGTTGGGAATAATGAAGATATTTTGAATAAAATTGCGAAAATTGTATCAAAATACACAAATTCACAGTCTCTTAAAATTCAATATTTTCAACCTTCTATGATTAATTAAATACATTTTCCACTTCTATTAACCCTGCTGTTTATTAAAACGAACGTTTGACAGCGTCTACAAGTATTTAGCAGCAATAAAACTTTCATTTTGGGACAGCCTATACAAAAATTGTTACCGCAATTTTCACCGCTATAAACCAATATTTGTTCTTAGGAATAATGTTTAAAAAAAATCCCATTCCGTCTCAAATTTTTCAGTGTTTAGTATCGATTATCGCACAGAGGTGAAAAAATAAATAATATTTCACCTACTTTCAATTTGTTGTAAAATGACCGAAGTAGATTGACCGTGGCCAAGCAGCAGCTAGATTGTTGACATAACAGCACTTTGAAAATTCTAAAACAGCGATAATGAACTGTGATAATCACCCACAGACAATACACACCATTCAATGTTGCTGATTTGCAAATTCCGATTCAGAAAAATATATACGAGTATACACACAAAGAGTCTAAATGGAAATTATTTGTTATTAAATTCATTTCAAATATTGAATGAAAAGATTTTAAAATATTTTTACATTTATTGAAGAAAAGCAATGAAAAATATTATGATTTGTTTGATTATATTCCTATTTTGTTGACTTCAAGGTAGTATTGTGTATTGCCAAATATCAAATTTATTCAATAGATTCGTTCCAAATGTCATACAAACTTGAAAATATTTAGTTCAGTTGGATAGGGTCAGATTTGGAATGTTTGAGTATCTCATAGCTCAAAAGTATAGCTAGAAGCAAAATTTGATGTTAGAATTTTAGAAGTACTTGAAATTGGTTGGAACAGAATAACGTTAAGACAAGATAAAGTCTTGAGTGTTATTTGATTTATAGAAGAACTTTCATCATTATTATAAAGCCCAAAAGGAATTGTTGCCGGCAAAAATGCTTAGGAAAATGGAATAAATTGCGTTCTACAGAAGAGAATGCTATAAATTTTGTAGATTAAAAGTTGTCCAAATACAAAATATTACTAAGAAAAAATTTGGTCAGTACAGGTCTGCCAATTTGCCTATGGGCGGTATATAATTATCTAACTCGACATTAATCCCCAGAAGAGCAGGTGGTCTGATAAAAATTTCCTTTTTCACTTGCTTTATTTTATTAATCCTGTGTGATTTTATCATCTCCCTTTTTTTTAAGAATTGTTAGTTAATTTTAGTTAAAAATAATAGATATTTTTTTGTTTATCTAAAAATTTTCATTTCAATCATGGTTTTATATTCGAGTATTAGTCACTTCAACATTACCTAATGAGATAAACAGAATTTCAGACGACATGATTTTTTAAATCACTTTTATTTAGGCGAATAAAAACTGCGTAAAAACAATTTAACGCAAATACGGTCAATTAAAACTGCTTAAATTGGGTCAAAATTGTAATAGATCGAGTTAGATTTTTGGTATATGGTTTTCATATTATATAAATAATTGATTTCAACAAACACAGTTAAATAAACAAAAAATGTTTCGTACGACAATTTAATACTTATTTGTTGCTTCATTTAATGTAATTGAGAAAATAATGTTTATTTTGTAAATATGAATTGTTTTATAATTTTGAAGTCGGTGCCAATATATATCTTGCTATTACGGGTATTTTGACAAACTTCAAACAACGAGGTTACATTCAAAATTGCCAAGTGCCGATGAATTGTGCCACCAGGCAGGTATTTACTTGGCACCGACTTCAAAATTATAAACAATTTATAGTTACATAATGAACAATCTCTCAATTACATTAAACGAAACAACAAATAAGTATTAAATTTATGTATAACACATTTATTTTTTGCTTTTTAGTTAACTGTATTTGTTGGGGTCTGTTTTGTGTTTTTTTTTCTAGTTATTTATTTTGCAATTTTGAGTGACGGATAAACCTAGTACGTCCATGATTATAGTTATTAGGTACTTACCTTGTCATAAACCTAACAATAAGTTAATCACTATACATTTTTTATATGATTTTTATACTTTTCTTGGTGTATCTTCGATGACCAAGGTCCAATGCCAATGAAATTTAAATAGGACAAACTTCGTTCTATACTGAATCCAATGCAAAAAGATACATTGCAATCGGTTCATAAACAAAGAAGTTATGCCCGAACATACAAAAACGAAACTCATAAACTCATGGACAAAATTAACGCAACACTTAAAATTTTGCTTATTTTTGATTTAGAATAACTCTTTTAATTTTCAACCGATTAAAATGATTTTTTTGGCACACTGTAGGAAATTCATTAAAATTATCACAGGCATTTTGATTTTTTGTAAAAATAAATTTGACAATTTATTATACCGGGTGGAATGAAACAATATTTATGTACCGTAAATTCTAAACACCCTGTGGGGTAAACTAAAGGCTACAAATTTGTTGTTTGCAAATGATTAGTAAGACTAATTAATTCTCGATATTTTGTTTTTTGATTCATCCCAGTATCTTTCTCTTTACAAAAGATACAAATTTTTAATGAAATTTTTTTGACGTAAGTTAATATTATAAGAAAACATTTTTGAGCCGCATTCCATGGTAGAAATGGTACACTCACTAAATCTTTTCCCAGGTCTCCTCCATACTCTTGTCACGTCCATCAGGTGATTGCAGACTAATTCGACAATTCGAGTTTCATCGCTGAACAATACGTTTTTCCAGTCCTCAACCGTCCAATGCTCATGATCCCTTGCAAACATCAACCTGCGAAGGTTGTGTTCTCTTTTGAGCAAAGAACGACGGGCTGGTTTTTAAAAATTCGAATCGAGACTTCTTTTTTAGAAGTCTGTTAAACATTAAAATTTGCTACCCATTTTTTTAGTGTAAACGTAAAAAACACGCTTTTATAACAGATTGAACTAAAAAGTAAAAATATTTCTAGTTAATTACAAAAAGTACGGGGTGAAAAGTCCTAGTTGAAAAATATTAGAGGGGCTTCGTTAATGCACTATAGGCCTCTAAAGTTAGAAATAAAAAATTGTTTTTATTTATAATTATTAGAATAAAAAAATACGCCAGGAATACCTCTTCTTTGAGACTTTGAATGCTTCTTTCTTCTACCATTTCCTTAATAACTGGGTAACTCCTATTTGCAGCGACATCGAGCTTCTTGTGTAAACATGGCTTAAATTCCTATTGCTTAAAATGTTATATTCTAAGTAGGAGGTATAATAGAACGGAGAATGTGTAGAATATAATGAATGTATCGTTAATCATGATGAATCTGGTCAGGATATTGGAATAAAATTATTAAAGTATTGGATTGTCATCGGACTTTGATAATTGTGCAAAGTCAATGGATTTTATTAAAAAAAAAGGCTGAAAAAGTTATAAGCGCATGTAGGAGTTTAATTTTTTTCTTATAAAATTTTCTTAGTGATATTAATAAAAATAATAAAACTGTTTTTGCATTAATTACCTCACAGTATTTATTTTCTAATTGTTTTCGTCGACATAATAATAGTAGACTGACTTTATTCAATCGAGTTAATTGTTTATGTTGCAATTGTTTCTGTTTAAGTAAAAAATTAAAAAACAATCGTTACCTATTTTATTAATGAGTAAGCAAAAAAATAACGAAGAAAAAAAGTTAATGTATTTTTAATTTATTTCACCTAGAGAAACTATTTTCGCGATATAATTAAATAAAATGATCTTTTAAATTAATTTCAACATAAAAAAAGTGGCGAGAGTTTCGAACGAGGTGACGTTTAAGATTTCTAAAATAGTAAGGGTAAATATTAACGCATTCACCACATTTTACGTTTTTGCTGAGTTTTCGAATTTTTGCCTTTACTGCTTTTTAAAATATTTTAGTAACTAATATGAGGTGAAAGAGGTCCACAATAGTTATTTATGCAACAAGTGCATAAAGTAGTGCTTTTTTTCACGAATGGAAAAATTCCCTGAGTGAAAAAAAGACACTTTATGCACTTGTTGCATACACTATTTTTTCTACGTTCATGCAAAAACCAAAAAATGTGATATTTAGCTTGCTCTACATGGACTAAAAATTGCGTCGATTTGAATGTTTATGTTTGTTATGATGACAAAACTCTAAGTAAAATGACAGGTGAGTGCAATAATAGTATATTATTCAACTAGCATATAATGATGGCTATTATTCACGAAGGTGCGTTTATGTCGCGAGCCGCAGGCGAGTGACATAAACACCTAAGTGAATATTTGTCCACCACTATTAATGTTTATAAATGAATTAATTTTTTCTCTTCCCTCCAATTTAGCAAGGGATTGTAGGCTTTCATATATAATTTTTTTCGACTTTTCTGGCAATAAATTTAAGGACACTATTTATTCTGCTTCTCTAATTTTTAGCGGGGTAACATTTCAGTGTCTGATTCGCTTTCCATATTATATTTTCTAGTAATTTCAATTTAAATTCAGTTTAATAAATTAAAACTCTTGCAATCAGCTATAAATTATTTATAACGTCAGTTTCTTAGTTTTGACGTTGACATTTATTCGCTCCATATTATATACAACAGCTTGATAAATTATCATAAATGTCTCAGTAGCATGATTGTTTAGGTTTCTGAATTCGTGAAATGAAGGTTCGAATCCGGGTGGCGACGAAAATTTTTAAATACCTCAGAAACTTATGGGACACCCAGTATTATATTGTAATATTTTGTATATAAATAACCCTCAATATAGGTCCCATTTATCCTTGTCACGTGACCTGTTCATTATCCACACCTATTATTCACTGGTGAATAATGTACGTCATTACACTTGAAGAAGCACACGTAAAATGTAAACATTATCAAATAGTCGTGCGAAAAAGAACTAGTTTTTTTCACTAAATAGAGTTCAATAATTTTTGTTTTTTGCGTGAACGAAGAAAAAAGTCTTTTTAAAGGAAATAAAGCATTATTTGAAGTGAAAAAGAGTCAAAGCACAAAAATATGTATATGTAAAATGCTAGACAACCAATGAATAACAAGAAGTAAATTTGGATTCATATTGAGTTGATAATATGGATTTAAGAAGTTTTTAGTAGGCTAATATCAGCTCTGCAAAACATTTTTCTCGAAAATCAACCCTAAAGTGTTCTGTAGTGCCAGGTTGATGATAGGCGTTTGATGGAGCTGGATGTTTGTAGTTATGAATTTTTGGGTACCAGGAATCCTATTTCCTTACTGGAAAAAAATTTGTATTCCGGGCGTTATGAGTAAGAAGTATGGAGAAATCATAAAACTAAATCTTCTATCTAGATGAAGAGATTTTTACTGGAGTAACGTAAAAAATAAGAAATTTTGATTTTGTGACTTAAATTAAGAAGAATGTGTTTTTTTGGTAGATATCGATATAATGGAGTAATTTTTCGGAAAATCGGACATCAGAAAGGTTAGAACATGTTAGTTGCAAGACCAGGTCACACTATACAAAGTAGTGGATGTAGATCATTGAAAATTTTCAAAATGCTTCCAATTTATTTTGTTATCAAAGTCTGTGTCCTATAAAAGTAATTTTAGTTTTGTCAACTAGCTAAAAATTCTCACATAACACACACTTTTTCCCAATTTTTAAACAACAATTCATAACAACACGTTATAATTCGTTACACAACCGCTTTTATTTTTATTACAATTAAATTTTTAGCAAAGCTCATCAATATTATTAAAATATATACTGACACAAGCAAATTGTTGAAACGGCAATAATTTTGTGAAAGCGCCTTCGATTGTTTTTGTATACCACGCAATCGGCATACCTGATTATGGTTATAAAAACGGAATAAAATCACATACGCCCAAAGGAATGCGCGAAAACCGTAAACAGATTTTTTAAAAGTGCCTAGAATAGGAAAATATTATCGCATAAATTAATTTTGCGGGTAACAAACAAAAGTGAAACTTTTACCAGAACATGTTATATTTTTAGTTCTTTTTACAATAACTGCTTCTACTTCTAGGGTAATTAGCGGCGAAATTTATAAATAGATACAAATCTGTACCTCGGAAGCATAAGACACTATGGCACATCCTTGAAGTTTTGGGAATTTAAAAAAACGGCACAATTCTCTATATTTTAATGTGCTGCCACCCATGCATTTGAGCTACTCTGGTATTATGTTCGAATATCTTTCATAATATATACAGTAGTATTCATTACCATGTTGTACCTTGTTGTACTACCTACTTCATTATATACGATTAACTCGTTTTCTCCCCAAAGTGGACATAGTGTTCTATGATCCCCCGAGAAACAGAAAGAAATATTACTTCAATAAAAAGGTTGCTTACAATTTGTGAAAAATATTATCGCATTTAAAAAATAATAATGTTTTGGGTGCTGAAGTTTTCTCCAATTATATCTTCAAAAGATCTTCCTATCGCGAATTCGGCCAAAAATGACTAGCTCATGAGTATTCCAATATAATATTATTAAATTAAAGCTGAAACAATAATTCTCAACAAAAAAAGCATAAAAGAGGAAAAACAATAAGTGATTAAGCTCATACATTCTTATATCCTTCAAGTCCTTAATATTAATTGAAATTATTATTAAGTAATAAAAAATTATACATACTTGTAGATTAGTGATTCACCAATTACATATCGGACAGTTGTGACATGTATAGTTTTAAATATAAATATTTTTGTGCTTTCCTACAGGTTTTATAATTTTTTCCAACAATAAGAACAATTTTACTGGCATCTATAATTAATTGCAAACACACTGATATTACAATTGACATTTGTTTACAGTTATTAGATAATCCAAAGCAGTCTACAAAGAGCGTAACGTTTCACAAAATAAGGCGCTTATCAGGAGCGGGATCTTACGAGGATTCGTATTGCGCATCTATTTAACAATTGCTGACGTGTTTATTGATATATCTTTCAATTTTTTTCTGTGAAAATCACTAATCTACAAATGTGCATAATTTTTGCTACTTAATCAATATTTTGCTCTCCACTACAGTTTCAACGTATTTACTGCAAATCATTATTTTCTATTTTCCCTGTATTCCAGAAACTTCTTCATTTGTATAATTATTTTATATTATATTTTATATATAAGAAATGAAATGTATCTGACTAAAATTATTCAGAGCTGGAATTGGAAAAATATTTATACCGTGTGACAGCAGAACTGTTTTATAATGATTTATTATGTGTCGTTAAAAAAACAATAATAATTATTTTGTCCGTCTTTTTGAATATTCTTTGCATAAAAACTCTGATGGAATTATTTTTCTATATTTATATACACGTATCGATGTTGTAGGACTATTAATCACTAAAAAAAAGAAAGAAACATTTTTTCTATCCGGTACGGGTATCTAAAAATAAGAAATACAATAGATGACAATAATAGAGGACGGCCGAATATGATGAATATAAAAAAAAGGATCATTTATATCAATGAGTTTTAGTCAATTAACATTTTTGTTTCGTTTAATATGGAAACCCGCGGTTTGTTAGATCTTGTTAGATAAATTATGTTCTTTTGATAGTATTAGCATGAAATTTCGATTAAAATGTTGTTTTTCAATTTTTTTCTCCTTGGCATATCTAGTAAGCCAGCCTATGTACAAGGTGTTTCGAAAATGTTCTGTAATTTAATTTTATGATAGAAGATTTTGTTAAAATCTATTGAATAAGTTCTGCTTCCCAACCATAATGTCTGTTAATTCAACGTGGAAGAAAGTGTGTCCAGTTCGATATTGATAAAAGATAAGGAATGTCAAGCAGCCGTTGCTCTAGTTGGTATGGGAATGCTATTGTGGCATGGAACCTGGGGTCACTCAAAACTTGAATAAGGGACCTAAAGTTACTCCTAAAATAGTATATTCTTCAAATTATTCATTTTCTTGAAGTTTATAAACGATTCAATTTATAACAGATGTTAATTTTGAAACTCACTTTTTTAAACAAAAATTTACATGGGCCACCTGGTATTTTAAATAGCTCTCACAAGTACTAATAGTATAATGGATTAGGTACATTGTTTATCATTAGGTATAATTAAAGTAGAAAATAAAAATGTTTTAATTTCAACTAACTCCTGAAGCCGACTATGATTATTATTAATTATATTAAAATTAAAATAACGTCTGTTTTGATATTTGATGGGTAGGGAATATTGTATGCAGTTAACCCCGGAGAATCAAAATATACAAGGTGTCAAATTTTTAATTTTTATACCATTTTCCGTTAACTGGTAGTCGGTCATATTGATTTTTGATGTGACTATTTCGATAGAGTGTTTTTCACTGGCAAAATACCATACAAACGGCATCTTTTCTACTGACCTGCAATACCTTGACAAAATTCACATGTTATTTTTACAGCGACAAAATTTTAATTTATTCAAGGTGCGTTGATCAAGGCAAATTTTATTACCATGGTTCTGATATTTATTTAAAATGTCATTATGTTATTTCTTGTTAGAAAACGTCAGATTAGTTCAGTTCAAAAATGAGTGTTTCTGAAGGTAAAAACAAATTTGGAACACAATCCATTGCAGAAATTAAAAAGGCAGTGTCGGAGACTAGGTATATCTCCAAATACGTGCCTCCCAAGCTTCCTGATGGTGACTGTTTTCGCAGTTTTTATTGATAAGAGATTATAAGCTTGAAAAGCATACTCCGGTCGAAGAATTAGCAAAAATTATGGAAGATTATGCTTACAATATAAAAAAACGGAGATGACGGAGAGTCAAGTATCAAAAGCATGAATATGGAACACCACGGCGCAGATGCTACAAGAAAAGTACTATCAAGAATTTAATATAAAAATAGACCCATTTACCGACATGTTTTTTAAATCAGCCCGTTTGGCAAAGGACTCAAAACGAAAACAACTTCAAGGTAACCAAGAGAAAAGAAAAGGAAGTTCGAAAGCCATTACAACACAAGAATTATTGGAAATGATAAAAATTCATGTCGAAGACACCCCAGAAGGACTACAGAAAAAAATATTTCATATCGCTCTTCCACTATTTCTGCCCTTGCAAAAAAAAGTGTTGGTGATCAAGAAACCTTATTTGCAGTTCATCATTTAAAATTAATTGAAAACTTAAGAGAAAAAGCACCAGATCAAGTAAATTTTCCTAGTAAGAGTTCAAACATACCGCAAGGTTTTATTCAAGTTTGTTGCCTTTCGGCAATTTCACTCATGAAATTGCCAAGCAACAAACTTTCATACCTTTCGAAAATTTTGCCGACATCCAAATTTGAACAAGATATATCTACCCATTTAAAAGTTACAGGGGTGGCCCATGACTCATCTACGTATACGTACATACCAACTTTTTCTGCATGTGCTCAAGTTAAAAACTTTCAAATTTGCGTAGTCTACGTGGACTACGCCAACAATGTTTCTACATGATCGGTTGATTAAAAAAGTTTCTTCTGTATTAATTATTATCAAAAATTAGTCTGTTTTAAGCTTTAACACCCAGTATTAGCAATTAAATTTCTATAAAACTTTTCGTAATCTGCTGATTAAACATAATAAAACCAGTGAACTAGTTGTCAAATTTCAACATAAGTCAAGACAATAAGAGAAGATTATGAACATTTCAAATATTTGCATGTAAAAAAATTTTAATTCAAAACAAAATTTCAATTCGCCGACATAATTCAAATAAAATAAAACTTCTTAATAAAAAAAGCCACTACCGCTTTCGGTGTTTTAATAGTTTATCCCGAATCGTAAATCCAACCGCGGCTGACGATTCTAATCTCGAAAAATTAAGCAATAAAATCTAAATTAATTTTCAATTCTTACTCAAACACACTCCGTTTAATAAAACTCAAGTAAATAAACATGTTAATGTGTACACTGAGAAAAAATATTTATTTAATCATTGTTATAGGGATCGCCATAAATACATCGCGAATAAAAAACAAAATTATCGAAAACTGGTTAATAATTTTTTCATATTTTCGTAACATTCAAAAATAGCCGTTACACATATATTTGTAAATGTATATTTCACCGCCAAAAGTTGAAACAACTACATCCTTGCACTGTATATTTTGAAAATCAGGTTTATATTGACTGTACTGTTGAAATTCTTACATAAAAAATATCAATTGATTAAAATGTTTGTGTCATTGGTGCATTTATTATCTCAAGCAACTTCTTCTTTCTTCAGTATATATAGTATATTATTATATACTGCCGTACACATACTCCTTTCTCCAATATGATTATAGCTTTAACAAAACATAAAAAAACGGCGCAGATTACCTTCCTATATTAAACACTGGTTACAGCGACGCAGTAAACCTCACTGTTCACTATTTTCAGTCAAAATAGGGTCTGATATACTTTCCTTGATTCAATTATTTTTAAAGCTGCGCAAGTTGTTTTCAACGAATCTGCGCAATAATCATTTTAATAAGAAGCTGCGCAATAAAAAATTTAAATTCCCACTATTTTTATGCCAGTGTCAAAATAAGGTTGTTTAAGCTTTCCTCTATTTAATTGTTGCTTAAACTGCGCAATAAATCTTAAAAATGTAATACTTTTTGGTTAATGACTCAAAAAGTAATCTAGAATATCTTCTTTTATTCAAAACTTAAAAAATGCTAAATCGTACATGTACCCCTACCCCAAATCTCTTGTTGTTCATGCTGCGCAAAAATGTCTGACAATATCTTCCGTACAAACCAAAAAATGTTAAACATGATTTGTTTTGGAGTAATATGTCAAAATGTTGAATAAAATATCTCCTTTCATAAAACACCGGTTGGGATTGCGCAAATATATTCTTCTTCATTGTTGCTAAACGGATCTAAAAACACTTTCCAACGCTTGTACTATTACCTGGGAAGGCCCTAACTAGAATCAATCTATTAAATCTAATACGTAAATTAAATTAAAAAACCTTACAGCTTTACAACATATTATTATGGAAAAAACAATTAATATTAATCAAACTGAGAATAATGGTGACCTCATTAATATAAGTAACATTAACATGAAATCAGGAAATACGTTATGACAGTTCGAAAGAGATTGCAAAGAATAAAAATTTTATTGCAATAGTAGAAAATTTTTGAAAATATAGATTTGTTAAAAATATTTCTGGGTTTCGGTTTAACCAAAAGTAATTTTGAATTTTCCAAAGAAACTCCGTGCTTTTTGTTACTAGTACAAAAATATATTTTTTATTTTGTCAAGAAATTCGAAGTTTGCTAGTAATATTTATGTTTTTAATCTCATATTAGTAATCCTTAAAATATTGAAGGTGTATATTTAAAATATGTTCGCCAGATTTGGCATCAAGTAATTTTTTCAATATAGTTTTGATGTCAAAAATAGCTAAAATCAAAAACACATATTCATCAATATATAAAAAGGGTTCGGGAACTTAAAATCGCCCAGTACAATCGTATATTAATTTGGTTCATTTATCTCGCGCCTTTAAAGGATCATTAAAAGCGTTTTTATAACCCTTAAATGTGTTTTTTTTTTCAATTTTATAACGCTGAAAAAATTTATTCAGTAATAAAAAAAATAAAAAAATTTAATGCATTTCCAAAAAATACGGGTTATATAAAAATATCTTATCTACCAGCGGCCTAGTGTCAATGGCTTAAAATTCCACAAGTTAGTTTTAAAAATTTAAGAACATGTTAAACAACTCAACAAAATAAAAAGCAAACGACGAATCTGCTTTAGATTCAAGTCCGTACCCGAAGGGGCATAAATATTTTAAAATAGTTTAATATTTGTTGTGTACAAAGTGGTTTTTAGTTAATCAAACATACAAAGAAAGTTCGAAAAAAGTACCTACTGGTTTTTTTCGAAAAAGCTAACAATTTTTAAAAAAATGTATAAAATTTTTGGAAACTGATGTTTTTATCACACCAAAAAGTTTTTTTTTTGGTAGACATGGATTTGTTCCAACATTTTTTGACATGGTACCATCATAAAAAACCTCTTTATATTGGAAACATACAGAAATTAGTCATAGTGGTCATATCGATTGTAGTGCCAAAAAACATTACAAACAACGAATTAATATCACATCATAATAACTTGTCAGGTTTTTAAATGTTTTATGCACCTATTCTACTACATTCAATCCATACCAGTACCTTTAAATAAACTTTTGTGCACGTCTTTGTTTACTTTTAACCTAAAATGCTTGTAGGAGGCTGGGTGCAGGTTTCTTGTTTATTTTTTTTTATTTTCACCGTCCAACTGTCCTTTATTAATGTCTTGAATGTTCGATTTTTCATTAAATGTTTTGTATCTTAATTTTCACATTTCGGACTAAAAGTTTTTTAATTAGATTACTTTTTGGTGAGAAATAATACGAGGGTGGCATTAAATGTTTCTCCGTTAAAGACAAACAAATTTTTTGATTTCCATTAAATATGTTGGTGCTTATTTGGTCCTTCCTTATCGAATTAAATTTTCAAAATCCACTCACAACACACATTTTATTTAAAGTACTAAGTGAAATTGACACAAGTCATTCTATTAGGTACTTATCTTAAATTTCTTCTTCCTCGAAGGGTGGATGGCACGAAGGAATGGCTTCGTGAAAAGTTGGCTACTTTAGATGTCCATGGGATGTCATAGAGTTGAACTTGTAATTAAGAGTGCCATTGGGGTGTCCTTGAGTCCTTTCAGACCTTTGGGGTCTGGTAAAGTTCGAATTATCGGAATTTCGCATTTTTTAGAAAGCCCTACAGCTTCATTGCTACAGAACAGTTCGAAAGAAAAAAAATTCCCGATTTGTAGATCTTCCACCCAAGGTTTCAGATTTTTTTATTGATTCTGCAAAAAATCAATTTATAAGATTATACGTCGAAAATTTTTGCGGTAAATTCAAAATTTCCCTAGGAATACAAAAAATGAGATTTTTTCACCACTTCAACGACCATTATTTTGACCAATATTTTATATAAATAATAGTCTGTATTCCACATGAAGTTTCTTAAAAAAAAATGAAGAGAATATGAATGATTGGGCTCGGTCAGGCGTGTCCCGACTATTAGGTAAAAAGTGGGACCGTACTCTGTAGTGCTAGATTTCACCACAGCAGGACTGTAGCTGTAATCAAGTAAAGTAAATAGAATTATTTCATTGTAGCTGTATGTATATCCTTTTATAAATCGTTTAACAAACATAAACGGGTATAAAATTGTTTTTTATACGTAAAATATAACATACAAATTTATATTTATCGTATTACGTGAAGTAATTTAGAGTCAATAGAATCACACACTAAGTAAGAAAAAGTCGCATTCTTGTATGACTGACATTGTTTCACCAAGGCGACTTATTTATATATAAATAGTAATTGTCTTTCCGATTGCCTACACACAGAATATTAGATTAAAACGAACTAGGGATAGGTTGGACATTATGAAATAAATTTAATTGTTCTTAAAATACAATTAATCAATATATTTATGTATATGGAATGAGTATTGTTTATACAGTTATGTTGTTGATGGAATTAAATTGTAATAATTCTAAAGTCGCCATTGAAATATTGAAATTATTATTGTAGGCAAACGAGTTTTATAATATTAATTTTACCCGGTGCATCGATGAATTTAATTCGACTAATAAATCCTCGTCCCTTATAACCGCAAAACATGTTATTTTTTAAATACCCGTTCCTTCGGTCACTTTCCTTACTTATCCGTTTTAAGATAAATTTAGCTTGTATTTTTCGACGGTTCCTATCAGTTGATAAGTTATTTCTCCTTGTGAACCCAAAAAAAGTTTCAGTATAATTGTTAGTTATTATAATTAAAAAAAAAATAATATAAAATTAACGAATTTATTATCAAACTTATGATATTTACATCCGTAAGCTTGAATAAATAAATTCCAAGTGGGTGTGTGTATGATAAGGGCTGTAGATCTGTTACAGACGGCGTGATTTTTTTGAAAAATCTAATATACATTCTGTCGAGAAGGTACCGGGAATTGATCATTTGAAAAGCTCGCCTTAACTTTGTTTGCAGTGTTCCATTTTGTCAGTTCATCTCAAGTAGATATGTTCCCAATTTTTATAATGGATAAAAATATCGAACAAAGCTTTTATGGCTTAAATTTTGCATTGCAAATGGAACTTCGTATTCCGAAGTACTGAAAATGTGATACAGTCCATTCAAAGGTGGTCGAGATGTGGCATAAGATTTTCCTCTATCTGGCCGGACATCAAGATCTCCAATAGAACTTCAGTGTCTCACGAATCAACTATTTTAATCGATTGTTTTTGCCACTCGAGTAGTGCCGTGAAACCTGAACTGTCTGCAAAAACTCATTCGCGTAATATTCGCTGAAGACATATGAATTTTCATAAAACGAATTAACTGGTGATAGGACTTAAGCTCGCGAGTTTGATAGGCAAACTAGTGAACAGACTTCGAAATGGTGCCTTCCAACTGAGCCGAAATCGTAAAAAGTATATCAATGTCAGTCAAAACCCCTTATATGGCTTTTCCCAAAATTTAGATTACCACTTCGAGAAACACTTTTTCAATCGATAGAAGAATTAGAAGCAAGTACTGAAGTATATACCTGAAAATACATTTCGATAATGTTTTGATGATTGGAATAAGTGTATTATTTCGAAAAAGGCCTGCTTTTAGGCGATACAAGAAATTTGTATAAATATTTTGTGTTCCATTGACCGATACATTTTTGACATAATAGCATACAATGAAGGTACTGACTCATGATAAATCTGCGTATAAACATATCGAAAGAGAAGAACATTTGCATCTGTCATATCTAGATAAACAGTTATAATAAATAGGCGATTGAAATTAGAAAATTTAATTTGCTTCTACGAGTACGATATAACTGTACATATAATTTAAATACACTCTGTGTGAGATGGTGGAAGTATTAAAAAGGCTTGTTCAACCTTACGTAAATTTAAAATATTCCGACGCACCTTGTATATAAAAAGAAAAACTTTTACCTATAAATAAGGCCCTAAAAAAGCTCTCGTCAACGTATAAACATCAATCAAAAAATAATTTAATTTATTACGAAAACATTTTGAGAGAGATTCTCTCGCGCCCACTTTGAATAAAAATTGTAATTAAATTCGAAAATGAAAAGCTGACTCGCTTCGCCGATTCACCAAAACTTGTTATATAAATTGGACGGAATTAAAATTTTTGCGTGGGCTGTACAAACATAATTTTTTTTTAAATATTATAAATATTTACTACCAACTCTATAAGCGGTATTTTTTTTTTGTAAAAATTACCATTCAAATTGCAAATAATAATTTTCGGACTTAAGGTGAAAAATACAAGGTCGGGATGGCGTTTAAATGCAGAAATTATCGAAAAAATGTTGTCTGTAGAAGAAGTAGTATTTTTACGAGTTAGCTGTTTAGCCGCTTCGAGTTGTATTCCAATTGACCTGCGAATTTATGTCTATATTATTGGACGGTTAAGTATACATCCAATCGTATTAACTGTGTCCACATGAAACTTTAAGTTTGACCAGCTGTATTGCTGCATCAGGATGTTTTTCCTTAGCTCCAAGAACTTAATAAGCTTTCACCTTTGCACATTACCACATGAGGCTATTTAATGGGTACCAATGAACACATTTAAAATCTCATCTCAGTGAGTAGTTTAAAATTCGTCACAAATTTTAATTCCGACGAACACCAACCTTTTCACCAGTTTGTTGTATCGCCACATAAAAAATTGCGTTTTCGTAAATTTGATTTTAATAATAGTGTCTGGAGAATTCCTACATTTATCAGATTCCCACATGAAGCTACGTTTCCGCAGATCTACGAATGGACACATTTAAAATGCACTTATTAATTAGTTTCAAAAGAGAATCGACTTTAATTATTGTGTTCGGCGTACTTATTAACTAAATTTTAGCATCGCTAAATTAAATTAGGTTTCTAATAATTTACTATTTAAATACCAATAGCCACAATTAAAAAAGCTTCAATGTAAATTGTGTCCAAATAAGGAAAATTATGATTTGTAGTTTCACAAATTTAATTATTTTTCAATGGAGACATTCCAAAAAGCTCCAATTTTTATTGTTCTCAATTTAAAGGTACAATATTGCAACATGGGCGTCGACCCAGCTCTGTAGTGGAACGCCTCGGATGCGATAATTACAGCCAAGCAGAGTCGAGCGAGGTTAGTACTTGGATGGGTGACCACTGGGGAAACACCGTCGTAGAGCCCGTTTAACCTGCAGCGAAACACTTTAGACTACTAGGGTGAGTAGCATATCACAGCTCGCAGGCATTATACCAATGAGCACGAGGTATAATGTAGATATGCCGTCTTTCGGATGAGTCGTAAAACTGAGGTCCCGAGTCCATGTATGATGGGCTCGATAATGACCCCTACCACTGCTTGGAACACTAGTGGATTCGGCAAAATTTCCGGTTAGGAGTAGAGTGCTCCCGGCGTCGGTGATTAGCCTCAGTAGTGGAAATAGACCGACGTTAAATAAACGAATAAAAAAAAATATTGCAACATTAGAATAAATAGAAAATAAAAAGAGTAAAAGGCACTAAGGGGATTCTAGCGCAGTCAAGAAGTTGGGGTACCTTCGTAGGTACAAACTTTAAATTATTGCGCATGCGTTATTATATACGGTTTTTTTTGGAAACAATCATGTGTGGAAATGATATAATTGTCTTCTTGATTATTATATAGAATTGTAGAACGAAAATTTCGTTCCTCTCGTCATATAAAAGTTGATCAATATGAGTTTGTATGTAAATAAAAAAAACACAGGGCGCGTCATAAAATTTGGTGGATGCGTACTATGATTTATATCAATGTAAGAGATCGCTAGAGCTTACGTCACAACACACACACACAATGTATGTGTTAGATAGTTTTGTGCAAGTACGGGGGTATGGCACAAAGTAAGATGTTAAAAGGACCTTAACGAATGTTCAGAACATCTTGATCGTGACTGAGATGCAATAACTAAATCTTATTCCTCTATATGCAATTATTACCTGAGTTTCAATATATTTTGAAAATAAAAATAGAAAGATTTTATCTTTCTGAAATATTCCAGTAGATGGAACTAGTGCCGATGATTCTAAAGAGAGATTATAGCTTCATCAGCTGCAGACCAGGAACTGCAAAAAAATAAGAATATCTCTTCACGTGCTTTTTATAGGTTATCTATTGTTTTCATTATATTCATTTTGTTCAGTGTTGCCAGAGCTTTTACAATTGTACTAGATGTGATACAAATTACTCTGGTTAAGCATGCAGGTACAACTTCGAGTTATTCTGGCACACGATAATGATGAAATCCTTGCATAGGAAATAAAAATATTATGAATAATAAAATATTTTGCTGATACTAGTTTAATTAAAAATTACAATTCTTTGTTTCTTTGATAAAAGTAGTTTGGGGTTATTATATTAAAAATCTGGTACGTATACATTACTATCTGGTACATTTTCTTGAATATTCTGGTACATACTTCTATTTTGCTCTGGCAACACTGATTTTGATTGTTGTTAATTCGTACATGGTGGTATTTTTTCGAGTTTTTGTGAATATTGTGATTTCATTATCGATTTGTTATTCAGCAATACATTGACAATGTCCGAATCGGGAAATAAGTGTGAATATATAAAATGTGAAAGGACACGTCGCCAAAAGTTCAATCAAAATGTTACTATGCCTCATTGTTTTGTACATATTAATAAAAAAAACCTTGGTAATATTCAATTCCTACATCTACATCACAATAGACTATTGAAAGTACTTTTCAGATGATTTAGCATTATTTTGCTATGCGTTTTTATCCCTAACAATGTTACAATCAAATGTGCAATTTTGACAGTTAGGTATTAATGCTAATGGTTCCAAATGATTAACAGTGCTACAAATATCTAATGTAAAATTTAAATTTACTGAAATTGGGACGTACATTAACCAGATATTTCTCGAAATTTTTCCATTTTGTAAATTGAATCAATATAACCTTCAACAACATTCATAATGACTACATTTTTCCTTTGTTGTACATGAAAATGTCAACTTTCCTGTCAGATTTGGAAGCGTAAAGTAAAAGCCTCTTTGGATAGTCCAGAAAATAGGCTTTTCCCGTGTGCGCGCGACGGTTTCCCGTGTGAGGCGTAGCCGAACACAGGAAGTCGTGCAAGCGCGGAAAAAGCATTTATGGATGTGTAATGAACGATTCTTTTCATTATACCTTTCTTATTTCATTTTCGGTACTCTTAATAGGCATGTTCAGATAGCGTTTTCGGTGAGGTATAATGAAAAACCAGTTTTTTTCTTGTATCTGGAAAATGGTCAAAATTACCGGATAAATGTAGAAAAGTTCTTAAATGAACATAATTATATACAAAAAATTTTAATCTATGCCATTATATTGCAAATCTCAGTTTTGAGAAACACCTAGTCAACTAATGAAAAATAATCTATTAACATGAATAAAAAAGACGCGATATTGGTCAGATCCTGACCAATATCGCGCATTATGCGCTATCCATGACAATATACAGAAACTATTCTTGTGACTATATTTCCAAATTTTAAATGATAATGTACGTGCACATCTTGTTAGGTTACTTATCTCTGGTATCAACTATCATTTGACTTTCCTCACATAGATAAGTCTGCTTGGGTTTGTGCAAGCAAGTGCTACAAGAAAAATTAGAAGCAAGTTTCAGTTATTGTCAAGTGTTTTGTAAACGATTTATTATTTCAAAAGAAAAACAAAAAATCAAAAAGTTTGTTGTACTTATCAAAAAATATATGATAATATATGACTTTTTTCGTCCATTTGGCAACGTGTCTGTTGGTTACTGTATAAAAAATAACCCAATATGAATATGACTTACAATTTTAAATATTAACTTCTGATTTATTTCACCAACTGTCATGTACGGCATCCCAAACAAGTTTTGCTAATGTTTCTTTTTAAATACAGTCGAATATCGAACGACCGGTCGCATTAAACAGCTCAGTGGCGTCAATTATGGGTGAAATTTTGAGAGCTTTTCATGTCAAATCGTATAAATACTAAATTTCTACGGAGTTTGGTAATGAAGTTTTCAATAAGTTGCCTTCAAAATACCAGAAACTTATCTTTTTACACGGTATCTAAAATATTAAAGCAAATATTAAAGAATACTATAGAAAAATGTTTTTTGTATCCTTAATCCACGCCACTGTTGTACCTTGTTTGAAGTTTATTCAAATTTAAATCTGGGGACGGGGAAAAATTTGCATACGTGCATCTGTGTTAGTGTACAACCCTTAAAAATTCGAAATTATCCCTTTGAAATCGTCAAAATGAAATATAGGACGTCTCTAGCCCTTCTTTATATTTTAATGGTTTTTATCACCCTTTTGTTGGGTTTTTAATTTAGTAAAAGTAGACGGGATTTGAATCTTTTATTTGTAACCGGTCTAAAAACTCGATAGAACAAAAAATCGACGTCTAAGAGGGTGGTAAAACATTCATTTCAATGGAAAATTTAATTTTAAGCAAAATAAATTTTGGATCGTATAAAAAATAGTGTACAGTAAACACTGTTACCGTAGTCGGTAAAATTTAGATACTAAAACATAAATTAAATTTATTTTATGAAAAAAGTCACTGAATTTTTAAAAACAAATATAACTTTTATTTATTAATTGGAATTGAACAAATTAAACAGTTGTAACAAACAGGGTGGCCCACCGTATATATATGTTACGGGCCATGTCCGCAATCGGGCCGGGACGTCATGGCCCGGGCTATGTTGACACAGCCCGGGCCCTGACGTCCTGGCCCGACCTTCTTGGACTATGTCGTCTTGGCCCGGGCCATGACAGCGTAGACCGGGCCGTGACAGCAGCGCCCGGGTATTGTCAAGACGGCCCAATACTATCCGGGCTATGTTGTCAAATAGTTTTTTTTGCAAAATTCAATAAACGTATAAGTACATTACAAGATGAGAACTTTGACCAACCTAACAAAACCTAACCCCAACCCCAGTTAGATTCGACGGCGGACCGAATTACGAAAAATTCGGAGTGCGATTTCGGAATTGGGTCCCATGTACCTACTATTTGTTTAATTTTACCAACCTAACAAAACCTAACCCCAACCCCAGTTAGATTCGACGGCGGACCGAATTACGAAAAATTCGGAGTGCGATTTCGGAATTGGGTCCCATGTACCTACTATTTGTTTAATTTGACCAACCTAACAAAACCTAACCCCAACCCCAGTTCGGTCCGCCGTCGAATCTAACTGGGGTTGGGGTTAGGTTTTGTTAGGTTGGTCAAAGTTCTCATCTTGTAATGTACTTATACGTTTATTGAATTTTGCAAAAAAAACTATTTGACAACATAGCCCGGATAGTATTGGGCCGTCTTGACAATACCCGGGCGCTGCTGTCACGGCCCGGTCTACGCTGTCATGGCCCGGGCCAAGACGACATAGTCCAAGAAGGTCGGGCCAGGACGTCAGGGCCCGGGCTGTGTCAACATAGCCCGGGCCATGACGTCCCGGCCCGATTGCGGACATGGCCCGTGACATATATATATATATATCGTTCTTCGAATTATATCATTTTGCATTTGGTAAACACATTTGGTTTTATTAGCGTCACTTGGTATTTTTCGTTTATGTATTGATAATGTCTTTTACTGTGGATATTGGGGTTTTGGTCAACTTACATGTTTCTTTTGCTGCATCGGTTTTACTATAACCTCTATGTTTGAATGATTCAAACACATTTTTCCCAATTCGCTTCGCATCCGGCGATAAATGCACTTTTTTGCCCTTGGACTTGGATTATAGTATTGAACACAAGATTACTTTCGGAGTGAAATGTTTATTACAAACTAAAATTCTGAGACAGTACTAAAAATAATTATCCCGAAATCCCCACTTTCTATCCCATTTTGTAAATATAAAAAGGGCATTGGAAATAAAGTAGGTAGGTACAGTACAGGCTAGACAAAGGAAAACAAGCAATGAAAGCTCTTTTCATATTTACACAATCAGATTAAAATATTTATAGATAAGGTGGTCAACCAATTATCGTGGAAAATACTTTCAATTTGAAAAATAAAAATTCCGAAATATATCTTCCAAAGCACAAATAAATAATAGAATAAGTAAATAAATTGAAAAATTAGTCTCAAATATTATTTTACCAGCCAAACATTTCAGTTGTAAAACAATCATACTATTAGTAATTATCTTTTCGCTTTTCGAATAAACTAGTACGATACTGTGCTATTGTTATCGGATTGACGACTATGGTTTATTTACGGTAAAAAGGCAATGACGTCATTTTTAGTTACATTCCTGCATATTAGAATAAATATAAATTTACCAGCCGTGAATACAATTTATACTTAACGACTAGGGCAATTTTCAGTTTACGTGTTGGCAAAACTTCAAGACGTTGTCAGATCAATTGGAGAAATTCAGCAGTTTTGATACAATTGAGGTTAGGTTTAATATGTCATTTATTGTTTATTGACATCGATCATCGTCTTCACGAGTTTCTTCAATATTCAAAAATAGTTATTTTCGTTACTAATTAATTAGACAAATAAGCAGTGTGTAGTTAAACGCATTAAAATGCCCAAGAAGTGGAACAGTAAATGCCGAGAGATGGACATAGATTGTTAAAACTTGTGATATTTCTTTATAAACTGAATTATATTTATATTTTTTTGATTTATTTCTTCCAGTGTTCTTGAAAATGGTTCTAGTTTGTCATTTAAACCTCTATGTAAAATAATAAATAATCAAATGTTAATTAAGATATAGAATGATTGGTTACTTACTCTTTCTTGTATTTTATCCGAACTCTTCACATAAATATATACTTATATTAAATAAATCTGAGAATATTATACAAGCCTTTTATTTAGTAAATGAACACCATCGATTTATGCCTTACGAGGTACAGGCGAATAAAAAATAAGAACTGTCACATTGACTTCTCCAGCTTCCCTTGAATAAAGAAAAAATCTACATGCTGGCAACATCATCGTCTATGTATTGTAAATAAACCATCCCTGCTGTGGGTTTTGGTCTTGAATCATCAAGTCAAAACGAAATATCTTGCAATGGAGTGAGTATATTTACTTTAATTTTAAAATAAATTATCCAATTTAAGCTTAAAATTATTTTTTTTGCATTTATTTGAGAGAAACTTGTGTAAGATATTTAATAAAACGGCACCTCCAAATTGAATAGTTTATATACAAAACAATGCGAAATTAACAGAGTACATTTTCGTATCGTGATTTACTTTACAAATGCCAGAAATAGGCTAGTAACTAGGGATGTTCAAAAATAATCGATTTCTATATAAATCGATTATTATTTTCTTATAATCGCTTTTTTGGTTATCGATTTTTATAGTAATATTAATCGATTTTTAGTAAATCGATTATATAAATTACGTGTACTTTTGACGATTATTGACCATTTCTCAAAATTTTAACAATTATTGACCATTTTTCAAAATTTTAACAATTATTGACCATTTTTCAAAATGATGACAATTTTTAACCCTGACAGTTTTTGACAATAATGGTCCATTTTTAACAGTGTTTAACAATAATTGACAATTTTTAACCATTTTTGATAGTTTTTGACCATTTTTGACAATTTTTCAAGATTTTTGACCATTTTCCAAAATTATTAACCATTTTTGATAGTTTTTGACAATTATCGACTATTTTCCAAAATTTTAACAATCATTGACCAATTTTGACAATAATTGTCCTTTTTTTGATTGTTTTTGACCGTTTTTGATAGTTTTTGACAATTATCGACCATTTTCCAAATTTTAACAATTATTGACAATTATTGACCATTTTTGACAAAAATTGTCCATTTTTAACAGTTTTTGACAATTATTGACCATTTTCGACAATATTTCAAAATTTTTGACAATTTTCATATAATTTTATTAGGATTATTATCGAAATAAGAAAAGCATGTACTTTTTAAAATGATAAATTTTTTTTTCGCAGAAATCGATTTATTTTTTATTAGTATCGATTTTTGACAAATCGATTAATTTTGAATAAAGAAAAATCGATTTTTATTTAATCGATTCTTTTCCATTAATCTCATATCCCTACTAGTAACTATCCCTTTTCTCAAGATACTGATAGATATGTAAACAACTCCACAAAAAGGGTCGCCATCTTATCTTCGCTATAGGGTTGCATTGCTCGACCCAATACAGATAGCAGTGTAGAGATTCGTGGCGTATTTCCAACACTTGAGTGTTACACAACTTCTATTTGCTCTCTAAAATTACTAGATACATTTTACTTGTTATATAATAATCTAATATTATAAATGTGGTATATTTTGATAGAAAATCAACACGTTTCTATGTAAAGTAGGCTGACACATTATTTGTCAGTTTTTTTATTACATCACCTAGATATGTAATTTAAATAACAATAACAATTTTTACTAGCTCTATAATTCTAATATAATATAATGTTGCAATTTTCAACAATTGCCGTTATATTAAATAAATTGGATTCGAAGATAATCGACCTATATCAATAGCATTGTGACCCTCTATAGTTACAATGATTTAACGTCACAATTTCACTAGACTGGCCTATAAGCGGCAAATTTATATTTGTGATGTAGATCGTTTTTTGACATACACCCTGTATAATATATATTTCAAGTAGTTACTATCAATAACTGTTTAATACGTTTTAAATTTGAAATCGTGATTTTCATGACCTCTTATTTTATATTAATTAATAGACTGTCTACTATATTCTGCAATCATTTAAATGGATATTGATCTAATTGTCGATATTGATAAAAGTTGTTATATTGTGATGTGACTGGTATTATTTATTTATTTATAAAATGTGATGATATTTTTTGTGTAAATCTAGACTTTATTTAAACTGTTTTAATGCATAAAAAATTTGGTTATTTTCCAAACACTTTTGTATAAAAAGATCCTACTTCAAAAACTATTGTCAAAAGAAACAATGCTTTCGTTGTAAAATATAAGCTTAGAAAAAAATTGTCACATCATATAAAATTGGCACAACACGAAAAGAACCGTAAAAAAGGAAGGGATAAAATCCATGTAAACAAATAATGAATATACGCACATTTGTCCAGCACGTCACGGAACGGCAGTTCCGAAGACGGACGGGATTTCGAGCATCCGATCCTTTCCGGCAAATGGTGTGCCGTATCGTACCGGAACAGCTAGTGGGTGTCCGTCATCCGGCTGCTGCTCTGTGAATCATCATTCATCAGGCTTTGGGTGACTACTTTCTACTTTCCCTGCTGCATTCACTGGGATCTATCATCAAGCATCCGGGAAAGTGTGTGCTCATAAGCTCACGTGTCTCAGTTTTGGATTCCGTCCTTCTTCCTGATACTACTTGGGACCGTTGAGTCCTTCGACAGTACCTTCCTCAGTTTGACCGTCTCATTTACGTCCCTCAAGGATTCTTTGAAATCTTTCATTGATGCCGACTTTGGCCTTCTTATTGCATTTTTGTATACATTGAAACTAATTTTATATTGTTACCAGCTATCGCTTGTGTCAGTTCTTTTTGCGAAATTGTAGAGCCTTCCAGATGTTGAACTAAGTTGCCTTAACACGACAGTCCACCATGGTTTGGTGTTGTTGTGAGGTCGGCTGATAGGCCATGTTTTCTTAAAGCCTTCGGTTATCGCATTATTAATTTCGGTGACTGTTCTATCGATTTCATCGAGTTTCGAAGGAGTTTTAATTGGATGATTGTTTCTCCATTTTAGATAGCCTTCCATTACACTCCGAAAACGTTTGAGAGTTCGCTTTGTTAGAGGTATCATAAATTAATTATTAACAAACAAACATACTTATTACCACTTTATAATATTAGTATAGTTGACAAAAAATATAGTTTTCAAGGGTAAAAATAACAACACATAGAGTAAATGGGAAAACAACTAAAATTGTTCTCTGCCGTGGTTGCCCAGGGGAAAAATGTATAACGATTATTATTTAATGTTAGTAAAACAAGTAAACAAAATAAAACAAGAGAAAAGGAATTTAATTTCTTTATTTATAGTGGCCAATGCGATATTAAAAGGGAAGATTTAACGGAAGTGACTAATGTACAACTAAAATAAACAACATTTTCTGGTTTCCAGTCTTACTTTCGTCTTTTATCATTTAACCCAAAAAGTGAATTTAAGTGAAACTAAATGTATAATTGAGTCAAATCAACAATTTCACACGACCAATTTAGAAACTCAACTTTGAAATGTATAAAAATTACCAACTAGACGTAATAAAACCACTTGGTCAGTTCTTATACTTATAAAATGATATTATATCGGTAAAATTTATAGATCTAGTAAAAAGTTTTATAGTTTTCATGCAATAAATTACCGACATTGCGGGGCAAACTAGAGAACAGAAAAAAACTGTTTTATTGAAAATATGATTTAGTATAACCTATTATTTTAGTTTTATTATACCAGTGTACTCCGGTATATTTTAAATGATACATTGTACTTTTATAGCACAGTTAACGTGGTTATAAATATCAATATCATAAAAAAACAGTAACAAATTTCTCGATTAAAAATTGGAAACTGTATACGACGTCGATATTTATACAGAAACTCCCAAAATATAAACGCAAGTTCCAAAAACTTAATTTTTAACAAAAAAACGCCAAAATACGTCAATGAGTGAAAACCAATTTGCGTTTTTTCAAATATTTTTATAATTAAACCTATTATTGTATCCAGGATTACAGAAATTGTCAAAAATTTCCATCATACTATTTGAAAAGGATTAAAAAAAATATCCGTTTTTAAAAAAATCCAAAGCGGTCAAATCGGGTCAACGTGGTGATTATTCTAGTCGTTTTTAGCACTATCTACCGATCTGGAAGTATATCATAAAGACTGGCCGCATTGCAGTCGACTTCGAGCAAAACGAGCAAAAACAAAGGTATCGTAATCCTTTTCTGGAATCCATTTAGGATATTTTCGTTTTGGAAAATGCTAGAAGCCTGAGTTTGCAGTAACCAAGAGGGCTTAATATAACTAAGCTTACGTTCAATTTGAATCTGTAGTTTATATTGAATGTCGAAGTTCCTGAATTTTGTCACTTCTAAAGGTACTTCTAGCAGAGATACAAGCTTCAAATTTTGATCTCAATTAGTGTTTAACCTTAAAAGGGTGTCACAGACTAATTCTGTCAGGATTTATCTTCTAAACGAATACGACACACTTTAATATGGAACAATCGTCCTCAAATATTTATCATCTTGGTGACAACCTTTAAACTTAAATTTGTCAATAGCCATTACGTACGTCTATAGTGGTTGGCACTTACAATGCAGAGTGGCGGCGAGCGGAGGAGTGGATACAAGAAATAGTACCCGAAAAGAAAAAAAGTAGTACCACCTACAAAAAGGAATAAGATACCGTAAAAAATATAACATGTAAAAAAATTTAATTCCCGCAACATATTTTTGCCACTAAAACTAAAGAGATCTATTATAACACCGCTATTTATGGGAGCATCTATCCAAAAACTTCTAGCAGCGAATAGTATCGAGTGAATATGTGGACATATATTTTCTGTATGAATTCAGCTTCTACCCAATGTTGATAAATATTACATAAATATTAGCAATCCACATACTTCGTCACTCTCTTCACGCTAAAGTGGACAAAACAGGCAACGTTTAGGAAGGAAATATTAACAATAGGAAGTTCAGTAGGAATACAAAAGTTAAACTTTATCAGTCTAGTTCTTTTACCAACAAGAGACAAAATATTGTAATGTTTTTCTTATTTATTTTAATAGTTTTTAACTTGTGGGTTAAAATTATACACTCTTTGGCTAATTACTATCTATTTATTTAAAAGAACACACGCTGTATTAAACTTAATATATATACACACTATACTTAATGTCTACTAATTTATTTACACTCGGTATATTAGTTCTAATTTGTTCTTACCACTTGAATAATACACTATTTATCTTCACTATTTAATCACTGTCCGATTACTAAGAACTTCTGTAAACTAACTCTTTACTGCCCGTTTCACTAATTCTCTCGTACTAAATAACTGTTTACGGACTCCAAAACCCTCGTATATATAGTCCTTATCGGTTCTGGAAAACTCCAGTGCCTTCGGCGCTCGTGCTATGCACGAACAAAACCGTTGTTCTCGAATGTTCTTGAAAACATACTGGCGCAGGGAGAATCCCGGCTTTGAGTTGGTGACCTCGCAACAATATATTAAACTAAATTTTCAAATCTTGCGCTCAATGATTGTCTATATGTTTTAGGCATAATGCGAATTTAGGCTTTTTATAAATTTTCTAGGAATTTTACACCAATTCAGACAAATTGATAAAATACCAGCAAAACAAGAATGAGTCGTGACGTCGTGACTCATTGTATAATATCTTTTAGCGGTCAATGTGAATGGTCCCCTGTTGTACTCAGTTTTTATTTCATCAAATTTTCAATTATTTTTAAGGCTATTTAATCATTAAAAGTTTACCAACAAGCTTGTTGTTCGATATAAATTGTTTAAGTTATTTATAATTTCTACGAAAAATTTGTTATGAAAATGATTTTGTTTACATTTTTGTTCGATACTTATCATTTTATTAGAATTGAAATATATTTTTTAATACGACCGCTATATAGATTTGTCAATTATTTAAATAATCGAATTTAATTATTTTATTCTATATAAACAAATTGCTTAGTGCGAATAGGGAGTCACTGCAATAATCAATATTTAATTAGTTTTGGATTGATAGGTGTAATTCATTAAAATACAGTGTAAGTCTAAAGTTTTGGTACGGACTTTGTGAAAATTATTGAATTTAAGCACCAGATATTTTTGTGACAATGAAATATTTTCGAAACATAAAAATACAATGGTATGATTTAACGGTCTAATAATTTCCTTTTTTTACAATGCCTTGTGACATGAATAAAAGTATTTTAAGTTAAAACTTTATAAAGCTTAATCATCAATAATTTTTTCTGCTTTATATTCTTTGAAATTTACATGACTTATGGTTGATTGGTAGGCCCAGGTGCACAGCTATTGTCATACCGAAAGATACGTGTTAAAAAATATTGGTTACAGTGACAGAATGTCATCATTCAAGTGTATTCACTTAATAAGAAATTCATCTACATTATCTCCTTCAAGAGTGATATATTATAACAACGCTCCATTTGAGCATTGGTGCATCTTTTCGTTGTCTGCAATAAGCAATTAGTCGCTGACTGCCCAATCTGGTGAATATAGTGGCGAGAAAGCAATGGATTTAATTTAAACATCGTTTTTATCGACTGAAGAGTCTTGGTGGAAAAGTATTTTGTTTCTTCTGTACATAAATATGATCGTTTTTTTTTCCACATTAACACTTAATCGATCCAATAATGCCATGTAATATTGGCGATTGATAGTTTTACTTTCTCAAGATAATCGATGTACAAAATAACATGCGGGTCCCAAAATACGGAAACCAGAACTTAATCAACTGACTTTCGAGTTTTTGTTTTAAGAAAATAGGAGAAGCGTTTTTGTCGCGGCGTCTCAAAAACGCTTATAGAAACGTCTCCACAATCAGTCGCCGTCGCTGTTAGCAAGCCTCATCGCCTACATAACAATCGATGCTCGCAGCGACATAATCGCTATGTTCCGCGACACATTGTAAAAGGTACAGTTCTGAAGCACGCGTTAGACAGCAGTGGTAGATAACGACAACAATAGTCGTTGAGCGACACTAGTTGTTGTCAAACATTGACAAGACAACTTCAGTTGTAGCGCGGCTATTATGTTTGGTGTTTCTTTGCTTAGCTGTTTCCAAAAATTAAATTATTTGCCGGCGTAAGAGAAAAATGATGACTTGTTGCTGCAGTACTATTCAAATAGAAAATAATACCAATACTACCAACAGAATCAATGAGTTTTTTTTAGAGAAACTTATAAAAATACACTTAAATTAGAATGTAATAGTATCAGGAAATTACTGCAGGTTAAATGAAAACTAATTTAATTATGTTGAATCAAATGATGGAACTGCCGCTTAGGGTGCATTGTAACACAGCATGGTAACCAACAGGTCACGGGACCAAGGGTTAAACTAGGGTTATCGATTGATCAATGGTTAAGCCATTTTTCGTTGTAACACGAATTGTGCAGCAGTGGTCACGTAACCAACGTATTTCAGTTGGTAAAAGTGGTTTGAAAATGAAAATTTCGAATTGACATATGATTGATATTTAACAGAACACAAGACATTATTTTATAAATTTTTATTCTGTTTCTGAAGGTATTCATAGGAATTCATTTATAGTTACTTCAATCTTATATTGAAAATGGGTAAGTTGATAGTCACACATTGAAAAAATTTATTTAAAATGCACCAATACATCTTGGAAACCTGCTAATATTAAAAAACTCCTCCTGAACTTTCTGTATTTCTACTTCTGATTGGGGCATTTGTATGAATTCACGACCAAGCCTTGCTATTGAAGTTATAACTTTGTATATAATTCTGCTGGCAGTTGATTTATCAACTCCTGTAACAATATACAAACTTAATAGGTTAATACAAATAACATTTTTGAAATTCACCTGCAAAATCTCCAACTGATTGTAAAGTAGACCCAGTTGCTAAGAATCTTAAAGTCAGTAAAACTTTTTCTTCCGGAGTTACAGCGTTGACCCTAAATAGTACATATAGTACCAAATTTAATAACAAACAATATGTAATAAATAAATACTTAATACTTACTCGTATCTAATAAATAATATTGAGTCTCTAATTTCATCAATTATAAGAAGCAGCGTTTCTTTTGATAGTCGGAATCTATCTCTAAATTCATTTTCATTCCATCTTATAAAATGGTTCTCTCTTTCCCTGACATTTCTAGCGGCTCTCGGAAACATTTCTAATTCATATAATTCTCGAAAATCTTCATCGTCCGTAAGCTCTTGAAGGTTTCCTCTCATTAATTCGTCCATAGGTATTACTTGTAGAAATTTATTACTTAATTTTAAATAGTAAATAATCATAAACAATAATAAACCAAATGTCAATTGTAGAATTGTCACAAACGTTAAAAGAAATCATAAAATACGTAAAATTTAATTGTTCCGTGTTTTGACCATAGGGTAAACCTCGGAAATCGGATGGTAAACTTTTATGTAGTTAACCAGTTGGTGACCGTCCAAAATGTTGTGTTACAACAACCTTATTGATGTAAACCAATGGTCAAGGATAACCATAGTTTAACCAGGCGTGTTACAACGCACCCTTAGCGACACTAAGTCGTAACTTATCGCGCGGTAAATGCTGTTTAGGTGGAAGTACACCGATTAAAAATAATATCAAGTGGTGCCGTCTGCTACCGCCGCATGTGTAGTTGTGCTTCGGAACTGTACCGTTTACCGTTCTCCAAAACCAGGAAGAAAGACTAAAGTACGAGTGTGTTTTCATTTGACGAACTTTGTTCTTATGTTAAAGGTTTTAAATGCTTGAGTGTCATAGAGTTTCTTACTTCCCTTTTCACTTGTTCTAGCATGCTCGGTCATCAACGAACTGAAGAGACGTTGTTGTTCCTATATCGAACTCGTAAGAAGCTTTTTAATCATGCCGCCTTAAACAGCAGTAGTCGCCGATAGTTGCAAGCCTAGCCGTCTATATAACCATTAATGCAACACATCACTTCCTTCGGATCGCAGCGTTTATGTCGTGTTTTGATTCAGGGATGTAGTATTAGCTGGCGTTAGAATCGTTTTTGGTATCGTTCGCGCAAGTGTTGTATTTCTTTCACGTTCCAACTGATTAAAGTATCGTTCTTGGGACTGCTTAGGACGGTATACAAACTGTACCTTCTGGAAGGGGTGATTAAGTTGATGTGTCCATCCCAAATTCGAGTTTGCGCACTATACAGAACTCGAAACGATTCCAGTACGGTTCATAAATGACAGTTGGAACAAACCTATTGTATCCACTGTTACATGCTGACGCAACAAATCCTTTTATCTCGCTTGAACAGTCGACGTGTTGTCATTTTTTGTGGAAACAACTTGTATGCTCAAATTTTCGTGTGAAATTGTAAACCTTCTGACATATTTGAGCTGACTTACGCAACTTTATTTTATGCTCTTTTAAAACAAGTTCTCTTCAATAGAATGTTTCTACGAGCTCTACTTTTGGACGAATTAAACTACAATTAAAAATTTCTTCGGCGTTTGTGTAATATTTTAGTCACTAAAAAGGTAATTAAAGAAGTACACAGCTGTTTTACGTTAATTCATAAAAAAAATTATGGAGATGAATCACTATTTAATGATTCACGTTATACCAAAATCAGTTTGAATTGAATTAAGGCGGCTTTTGTTTCCAAGAAACTATGTAATGATTATATAATTACCATTATGTTAAAAAAAAGAAACGAGCAAATTATAAAATGTGTTCTGGCTGTAAAGGTAAACCTTGAATTTGTTTAAATAAAGTGAATGCTTTGAATGTAATAGATTTTGCAGAATTTTTAACAGCTTAATCAATAATGTTCTTATTACAGATTGATTGATTATAGAAAAACTTGAAGAAAAAACTAAGCTCGTCGATATCGACGTCGTTATATTTGTTATCGACCAAGAATCGGAAGGGAACCATTCTTCCTTTCAAAGATAGCCACCCTCCTCTTTTTTTTTATTGAATTTTAGGTTTTTAGTTTCAAAACACAGGTTTTAACCGCAGATTGTCCATTTCTTGAAAATAAAAGATAACTCCCCACTTTCTAAGCCGAAGATACTAAGATGGTTTTTAATTAATCCATTCTTCAACCAATCTTTGTGTCAAAGGCTGAATGTATGAAAAATGCAATCGAAAAGATTTATTCAGTATTTTAAAAATCAAACAAAGATAACTAAAAATGAAAGTCATCTTAGAATCTAATAAAACTATGCAATTTTAGTTTTTTTCTTTATTTATAAGGGGATCCCACCGTTTTTTTCATATCCTGGTCGATTAAAGATACTAAGAAAACTCTTAAATATTCATAACGCACGATTTTCTCAGATTCATTATTATAAATAACTATATAAGATCCTGAAATTTCCTATTTAGTTGATTGTCTAAGTGAAAAGATTATACAAAATAATCTCAAATGTAACAAATCGGTACTAACTAAAGTTTGATAGTTTTAAGGACGATTGTGTGTATGTAGAGGAAGTTGATTTCCAACCATTATCATCAGTTACAGATAAATATAAGTTATTTAAATTCAAGTATTTATATTTTATGTTTTATAAATTTAACAAGCTAATTTTAAAATAATCATGATATTTCGCAATTACAATGTTTTTAGAAAGATCGAAAGAGTCAATAGTGCGATCGATTAGGAAATCAAATGAAATAAAGGGAAAGCAGAATAGAGAACTGAATGTATTAAAAATAAACAAGGAAAAACACCTCACTATTTTTATCCACCAATAAAAGAGCAAAACGTCTGCCAGCGGAGCTGTACAAAACGACGCCAAACATATCACAACAACAAAAAACGGCAAGTCACCTGAAGAAAACGAGTCAGAACTGATGAAGTATGGCGGAGATTTATTAACAAACAATCTAACAATTAATAGCTAACCTATGGAAACAAGAGTCAATACCAGTGGCATGGGAAACTGTAATAGTAGTGTCAATTTATAAAAATCGAGAAAAGATGAATGTGGGAACAATAGAGTGATTGCATTACTGAATATAGAGTATAAAATTATGAGAAACAAAAAGTATAGAAATTAAGCTGTAGGAATATGGAGTAAATCTGCTTGGAGATGGTTTCAAAGTAGGGAGATCAGTGATAGATTATATATTCACTCTGAAGCAAGCACAAAGAATTGGTTAAGAATATGATCTACCAATATATGCCATTTTTTTTACTTCTAAAAGACCTATGGCACTGTTAATAGAAAGTATCTGTTTTTCATTATGCAAAAAAAATTTCCCACAACTTTTATTCTGAATTTTTTCTAGTTCTTACCCTTTTCTTGAAATTTGAAAAAGCACTGTTTATTTTTTCTCACTGGAGATAAAAAAGGCTTTTAGGTACTTAGAAGTTCATGAACTCAATCTCAAATTCACATTCAAAGATCTATTTTCTCGAACTATGAGCAAATGCCATAAATAAAATTTCACTTTTTAACTGTCCCGTTGTGAAAATTACCAACATTAAACTATCAATTTCATCCCAAGATTGTAGTATTTACGAAAAAAAAATAATACAAACCACGAATATCCAATTTAAAAAAAAATAGATTAACTATGCTCCAAATTTTTATAACATAATCTCCCCAAAATATTACACCGGCCTACGTACGTGCTGACCTACCCTATCATTAAAATAATTCAAAAACCACAAACAACTTAATAGGCTAAACAGAAACGTGCTTTTGTCATTGAAATTATTAAATTTTTGGTGTTGTTACCACTTATGGTACAATATCTTATTATTTATAAGGCGTCCATTCCCATTTTTAATGTAAACCTTAAGGAAATTTTATATGTTGAACAATAAAACCGAAAATAAGTGTGATATAAGTGAAATAAGGAGCATCGCATATTCTTATAAAATTTCAATCTTTATCATCGTTTTTATTCATTTTCAATATTTATTATTTTCATACAAAAACTAACGTTAAGAGTAAAGGATGGTTCACGTTATACCGTGACGAGCTCGACCCGTGCGTGAAGGCACGGCCAATTACTGTTATTATTTGGACATTACATTCATGCTAGTCCGAGCAAGATCCGAGCCTCGGCCGAACGCGGTGTACATTTTCATCCCCGTCACGTTCTGTCAAAAATGAACGTGCTCGCCCGGCGGCGCTCCGACTTGCAGTTGGTAAAGAATGTTTCACAATATTTCGTTGACTCGGCATCTGGCCTTAACGATTTAATAATAAAAGTTTATAAATCCCTCATTGTACAGTAAACAGTTACATATCCGTAATCTGTAAAATTTAGATACTAAAACATAAATTAAATTTATTTTATGAAAATGAATTTTTAAAAACAAATTCAACTTTTATTCATTAATTGGAATTGAAAAAATTAAACTGTTGAAACATACAGGGTGGCCCACCGCATACGCTTTTATTTATTTCATCTAATTGGCAGATGTTATCAAAAAATGTTTCAAATAAAAAAGATGTAATTTAATAATGGCCACATTTTGAAAACATTTTGTACTATACAGAGTACCTGTATATATATCGTTCTTCAGATTATATCCTTTTGCATTTGGTTTTATTAGTGTCACTTCGTATTTTTCGTTCATGTATTGGCTTATTGATGTTTTTTACTGTGAATATTGGGGTTTTGGTCAACTTACATTTATCGTGAAAAAGACTTTTAACTTGAAAAATACAAATTCGAAAATATATTTTCCTAAGCACAAATAAATAATAGAATAAGTAAATACATTAAAAAGTTACGTATCAAATATTATTTTACCAGCCAAACATTTAAGTTGTAAAATAATCATATTATTAGTCATTATCTTTTCGCTTTTCGAAGAAACGAGTACCTTACTGTGCTATTGTTATCGGATTAACGACTACCTGCTGTGGGTTTTGGTCTTAAATCAATCATGTTGGCATAAGTCAAAACGAAATATCTTGGAACGAAGTATAACTGTTTGTTACTTACTTCGTGCGTTTATGGGTGAGTCGGACTGTGTTCTGGAATATATTGGAACACCAAATTCAATGTCTCATCTACAGAAAGCTCGAACGGGATTCGTTCCTTACTTCGCGGTACGTACCCGGCTCGTACAGGATCTGGTGTACCGTAAATCATTCTTAACTTGCTGTTCTGCTCACTTTACATTTATCTACTTATATGATACTATAATCAGATTCAGAGCATTACAAAAGGAATACTAGTGACACCAGAGTAGTGAAAAAAGAAAACCTACACGATTTTGTGGGCAGATTCCGTCAATTGTCCCGTTTGAGTTCGCTCTCATTATTTAGTCTCCATGGCTTTGGTTTTAAAAAATAGATATATGAATGCAATAGAAGGAAATTTATTAAAATATTATTCTTAAATATCCGGGAGCAGTGTACTTATCGACACGTAGGTTAAACTCGATATTTCAGTAGGTAAAATAGGTCATTAACTGACTAACACAGTAGAAATCTTATGTACAGAGGATGCAATAAAAATGTTTTTATAATGAAATGAAAATGTTGATTTCAAGTTGGCCACACCCAAATATACTATAAACGTAGAACAATACTTCGACGGTGTTAAATATTTATGAGCATACGCATACGCGCTTAATGAATTCTACGAGCGAGGTAATATTATTAATATGATTATTATTAAATATAGAGAATTGACATAAATCGGTGAAGTCAATTAATTTGTTTACCATCGAAGCGATATAAAAAAATATCTAAATATTCATCTTTAATAACTTTTTCTTCGGTCTGCTTTTCGATATACAGTGAAGGATCCAGGAGTTATCTTGATAAGGACAAAGGATTTGTGGTGGCTTTTATTATTTACAGTGGCAGGTCCAAGCTTAACCGTGATAGTGATCAATGTTTAACATTATAGCCCTACAACTCATCAAGGTTATTATTTCTACAGCTTGTATACTAGAGTTCCGGGGTTAATAAAATGTAAATTTGCTATTACAGAATCCATAAAACAGGTCCTTCAATTATTTTTCACCCATACACCCCAAATCAGTCCTAAAGTAGGATTATCCTAATTTCATTACAATAGTAAGACGGGTTTGGTTGAATGAATGTAACAGAACAGCGACGTTCCTACAGGTAGAATATTAACTATACTAATAAGATGGGGACACATTTAAAAAATAATAATTATTCTTGATAACGGTAGCTTAAGCGCTACCGAAACTTTGGAATGAAAATGTAAATAAAGATTGTGGATTTATTTAACAAAAAACCAGATTAATGAATATAAGACAAGAGTTCCAATTGGTCAGATGAAGTATCGATGTAAGTAGGGGTCCGGAGACATAATAAGTGGCTCGACACTACAGTGTTTTCTAGCATTTCATCAGCCTGCCATATTTTATTTGCTATTTCAACGAGTTTCCCTAATTATTATATAATGTCTACAACTGATCTTATTTGACTTTTTCGTATTTATAAATTGTTTTTAAGATACTCTCTGTATTTTAATGAAATAAGGCGGGAACAAAACAATAGTATTTCAGAAATTGGATTGTTTTACCCAATGATCAAGTCCAGTTCTGTTTAATTCACAACAAATCTGAAGATTTATAAAACTTCATCTCCAATTTCCAACTTTAAAGCCCTGTAACTCAGCAATGATATTATTTTTATACCACCTAATGATTCTTATGTTTCAATATTTGATTCATACATCCCGTATATTACTGACAAGGGCTTATTTACACTTTCAATGAAGAGTATTTCCTAATTGTTATTTTCCGGCTCGAAAGACCAAAAAACCATTTCATCAAAATATTTAGGCAACTTCAATTCTGTCTATCATAACTTACAATTTTTATTTCAATATTATTCACTAATTTTAGGCCTTGATTCTTGTGGCAACCTGTATATTACCGGTAATTTTTATTTCAAAAAGCATTAAAATTTAATTTCGAAGTGGATATTACCTACGCAAATTCATTTCATCATACAAAATAGAAAACTTCAAAAAACGCATAATTCATACGCGTTAACCATAAAAATTATAAATTTATTAATACAACAAAAAACCGCTGAAATGGACTGTTGTATATATTTTTATAATTTTTATAGTTTTCATTCAGACTATCAAATTTAAAATCCAATAATTATAGTAATCAATCACATTAGACTATATAATTAAAAAAAATGTAAATTTCAACTAGCTAGAATTAATAATAGTTGGCTTGATTTTAGACACATTAACATATTTAAAAAGTCACCAACCTCTTTTCTTTTGAACATGAAGTCGAAAAAAAAACACCTCCTACAGTTTTTTGTAAATGGTTAGTAATAATTATAATGAAAATTCAAACAGGAAACAAAAGATTTGAAATACGAAAAATTATGCTTGAGCAAATTAAAAAACAAACTAAAAATCTACACAAGCAGCCTTGTAAATTGTCGTGTAAGTCAGATATACACGTTTATTAGATAAAAATTTGCTGTTATTCTCAAAATTGAACTGCCTTCATTTGAAAGTTCGATTTAAGTCGTAGTGAAAAATTAAATTGCCATGTATACCACATAAGTAAGTACACGTGTATTAGTACAGACAAGATTAAATTTAAAAATTTGTATGTTCGTTTAAGAAGCTCCGCCAATGGAGAATTGATAGATAGCTAATAATCTCGTATAACTTTATTTCAACGGTTAAACTTCACTTAAACACGTTAAATACTATAATCTGCCAATCTGAAATGAGCTCTTTCTAGGCATTTCAAACGCGAGAAGATGTCGAATGTTAATATTAGCATTTAAATCGATTCCAGCTACCGCGTTTTCAGTATCTTGACACATTCGTTAGTTGCGAAATACGATAAATCACCTACAAAATCGTCTTTTTTTTGTTGTTGTTTTTTTCTTGGTTCAAGCAGTGAAACAAAATAAATGTAGTTGCCAAGAAATAATACGTGCAACTAGATGCTAGTCGAATGAACATATTTTCAGTGTAAATGAAGTTTGAAAAGGTTGAGATTTATTGCTGGATGTATATTGTATATACACCAAAGTAATTGTTTTTTTGTCTTATTTTGATACAATTTATTAAATTGAAATTACAAAGCTGTTCAACAACTAACTAAAAATATTCGTTATTTAAAAAAAATCCATTTTTTGATTTTTCTTTAAAAGGTCCCAAATTTAATCTAATTTAAGATGTCCTTAAAAATGCATAAAAATTTTTTTTGCAGTGTTTCTGTATACTTTTCCCATTAACTACTAGGATACAAAATATATTCTTCTTCGGTGATGTTGTTCATATCCGAAACTGTTTCAATTTTCAGACCTTTCCACACACTCTTTCTATGAACAATGTTAAAAAGATCTTATGTTTTGATATTTTTTATCATATATATGTTTAGGTATATTGTTTTTTATTTCCAGTAAATGGTTATTTTTAGTTCTTTTGTGCTTTTCCCTATAGGTACTCTTCTTTTATTTGCTGATTATAATTAGTAAACCTCGTTACTTCCACTGGCTGTTTTCTTAATTTCATCTTCCTTAGTATTTTTAGTACTCTTATATCCTTGAGTCTTCCGTGGTTGGTGTTTCTGCTAAATTTTTTTGCCTTTAATTGTTTGTTTTTGGTTCTTTTGTGCTTTTCCATACACTTTTCTTATAAACCATATCAAAAATTGTCTTTCTTTTTCGACAAGTTTATTGTCTGGTGATTTTCATTCTAATTATATGAATATATTGAGTTTAGTTTCTCTTTTAGTTATTTCAGCTCTTCTGTGCTTCTATGCACTTTTATGAATTCTGTAAAAAAAGTTGTTTCCAGTTCTAAGCTTTTTCTTACACTTTTCCAATAAAATCACACACAAAAAATTATTCTTTTTTCAGCAATTTGTTTGTTCATCTATTTTTTTCAAATAGTTTTTCCACACGATTTTCCTATATGTCATTAAAGATATGCATTCTATACAAGCGCAACAAAATACAGTTTCGAAATAAGATATCGATTGAACAACACAACTTCGTGGACCAGCATGAAATTAATAATCTGCTTCTCTTTTACAGGAATGACCGGTAACATATGTTGTCGACTATGGCCACTGTCACTTCTGGCATCATATCACCAAATTCCTTCTGCCTGAATCCAGGTGAGTCACTTAAAGAATGTGTAATTTAAATGAATTCGTATTTAATATACAGTGCGAGTTTTTAATACATATCTCAGTAGCGTAGGGAGATTTGAGACGGTAAATGCTTTCGACAATTTCTTCTTAAAAAGTTGCATAGAAAAACATATGTTTAAGAAATTTGCTAAGAAAAAAGAACAGCGCTCCAAAGTGTATGGTTATGCTTGTACAGACAATGTATTCGCCAGATATAGCATCATGTACTTTACTTAAATTAACAAATATGAGTAGTGTAAACGGTATGGAATTTTATTTACTTTGGAAGGTATGCAAGTAATGGAAATAATTGTAAATATTCGAAATTGACGTAATCTGTCGGCATTTCTTGCAACAACAACAAAAAAAAACAAAAACGTCCGCCGATCTCCGAATGTTAATAAATACCCAAAAAACGTTAAATATTTTCCAAATATTCTGCATTTGTCGTCGTTCTCAGAACTGCAAAAATTTAATTGTGGACGGACGGTCTGCTTCCCCAAATTCTTGCAAGTTTTTATTAAATTTTGTTAAAACCATGCACGTTCACTCGAGTCGTATTCATTCAAAGAAATATTTAGACAAAAACCATAGCAGACTCAAATGAATTTTTGACAAATCAACAACGAAAAAAAAACTACTAGTCTGAGAGAATTCGACGCCTGATCAGTACCATATTTCGGTGTTTGGAATTAAATATAGCATGTATACAGATACCCAGTGACGTACCTGAATTTATTTCCAAAAATTATAGTTTTATCAAAGAATATTTTAAATAAGATCCTATCCATCTTTCAAACGAAAATTTACGCCATAGAGAAGTGTGCCTAGTTCAATATTAACGACATATATACAGGGTATCCCACGTTGTTTTGACTGCCCAATATCTGGAAAACTGTTCACATTACAAATATGAAATTTGGCAGCTATAAACAGTTGAAACGGGTGCTTATATTTATTATGAAATGACTTTTTCCTCTCATTTCCGGTCACGCGACTCTAACAATTTTTGTCAAATGGGTCAACCCGTATATTATTACATTTTTGGAGCAACAAAAACAAATTCAACGATACCAAACTTGTCATGATTCTATTGTGCAGTAATGATAATATGAGTTATTAAATGGACAACTGTATAGTTTCCAAGAATAGTACCAAAATAAATTATTTTATTAAAAAACGAAACAAAAGCAATTAAAAAGAACAAGTTAAAAAAATCATTGTGTGGTTTTATGAAACCACGAAGCAAGTGAAACATTTTTTCGGATTTTAGGCAATTAACTGAAAATTATTTTTTCTATTTAGGATATTAAATATGCGATTTTTAACTTAATGGAAAATGGGAATGATAAGGGGAAATCAATAGTAGACAAGATATACAACTATAACTTTTAATTTCAATCGGCGTATTAGAATACGGCATATAGACGCATGTTAAAAACTGAGAACAATATTTTTATTTAAATAATTGAATCAGTTTGAACTTCAATTATTCTATCAATAACTTCATGTTCGCCTTCAGTCTCACAGTCTATAAATGTATCTAATATTTTATGGTAGGTAACTAAAATAAGTAAACAATGACCTACATCTTATTTTTTCAATGTATCTAGAAAAAACTGCATCTATCGTAGTACCATATCTCGTGGTTGGTATATTTCTATCATTTTTCATTTCAAGATTAAATACTTCTCTCAAGTATTCAGTAAGAGGAGCAGATTCCTCTCTTGTCTACTATTGATTTCCCATTATCCTATCCATTTTCCAATTATTAAGTTAAGACTAATAAAATCGCGATTTTAATACCCTAAATAGAAAAAATAATTTTCCAAAAATTTGGAAACCCCAGTCAAAAGAGACTGGGTACCAGGCTACTCAGACCCTTGGGGCAATGAAGGTGCAGATCCACTAACCTGGTCCAGAATATTTTCGAGGTATAGCGGGAGCACTGCAAAAATATTACTATGATGAGAAATCAGTTTCGAAAATGGTGGAACAACGCGCCGGAAATTAGACAGGCCAAAGAGTCTTTCAAAGAACCATAACCAAAAATCACAGAGTACATACTCATCCAGAGTACGCAAACAATCAGGATCTTGTTTCGGTTCCTGACAGGGTACTGTAGACTTAACAAACACATGGACATATGCAAATTTTGTAGCATACTGTGCTACTGTGAAGGTCTGTCCTATGGAGCCTAGTAATAAGTTCGTGTCTAGACGAAACTCTTACTTAACATGAAGGCTCACACAATAGATCTGCAAAGATTGTAATGGAGAGGCTCCAAGAAGCAGATAGATGAACTAGGAAAAAACAACAACATTGTCTGTAGGTTTCAGCATACACTGAAATAGAAGGAAACGAAATAGCTGATAAACTAGCAAACACTGCACTAAGATTTCTGACAGGTGACCTAACAGGACAATGTAACATGAATGGTAACCTCAAAAAGCTGAAACATACATTCATAAACTTTATCAAGTATAGGTTATATAGTCTCTGCTATACTCTCACTTGAAGTTATTGGTTATCGTAGCTCTGTAACGCCAACTGTGGGTAGTCTAAAAAACTTTCCATTGATTTATTTATTTTTCATTTCTCCAGAAGTTAAGTCGAGAAAACGGATTATATATTATTTGACGTAACAATTTTAGAAATTGGCACAAACACACATATTTATTTGCTGAGTATATTCTATTGTTTAGCTGCAATCGTAATCATTTATTTTAATCAAGTTGTCAGGAAAATGTAAGCTCTAATAGCATTCTCTTTTATTAGACCGAGTAAAAACTGTTGAAACAACTGCCAAAATTTTTTAATTGTTAATTATATTTAGTTTATTGTTGAATACAAAACAATAAGTTTCCAGTATAACAAAGAGAAATAATCAAAATTCGACTTTTTTCTTCAACATACAATCTTACACATGTGATACATTCATTTCAAAGCTCCTCTAACTTTCCAGTGCCTTTTTTGTAGAACAATTTGTATTTGCCCTCAATATAGACCTAAATTTTAGCAATCATCTCTTGATTTGAGTAAAATGTATTCCCCTGGATTATCTTTTTGCCAAAATCTAGTAGTCGCTGTGGCCAAGATATGGGGAGTACGGTAAGTGCGAAAGTTTTTTATTCACTGTTATGAAAATTACAAAACTGCAGTCACCAAAAACACTATAATCAGTAAACTCTTAGACAGAATGCCACGAAATTTGGACGCGCATCGCTTAAAAGCTGGTACTATCCAGAAATCATAAAAATTTGCAACAGTGTGTCCATTTATGTGTCAGACTCATTAAGTGATGCTTACTTTGAATAATGTTGTACATTAAATATACCGTTATTCTTCTAAACAAATTTAAATCGCCGTCCTATCAAATGTAAACACAATATTACGGTACTACCAACACATGTAGGTACCAATAATTTTTTCTTAATTTATTTACAAATTCCACAGGCTATTACCTTTCGCATCAACTCATAATTACTGTTCAAATACAGAATAAGTGATAAAAAAGTAACAATCCTCTAGCCGTCATTTATGTAATAATCATTAAAAAACTTTTGTTATAATTAATTGTATGTACAAGGCTATTGAAGAACTTTAATGTTTAATCCTAAACATTTTATATTTATGTTGATTTTAGCTGGATGATTCTTAACTCAATAATTCATCGAATGCTTGAAGAAACAGTACCAAGTGTTTGGATAAATCTAACAATTAACATAAATTAAAGAGTGGTTTGCAAGAGAATGTTTTTTCTTTTATTTTGAGTACACGGGCTTTTGAAATTTTATACTTTCGACACTCCTAGTTCTGACTCTCAGTTCTAGGTCGCCCAACTGAACACAAACTGTTGGTTGCTACACGAAACTAGAATTATTTGTTTGTTTCTTTCGTTTTTTCAGATTACTTTGGAAACACACTATATACATGTAATTCTCCTCCCACGGCGCAAAATGAAAGATGTTTCATGATTAAGGTTTTTTTTGCTCGGATGCTGGTCCTATCGCAAGCTGCACCTCAGCCTCTTGGGCTTTTTATGTCTTCCCGGCCTAGTTTCACAACACCCACTCCATAACTCCAATAATTCGTAACTGTCTGTATAGATTCTTCACCAGTTGGCTGTTGTATTTTTCGGAAGTTAGCCTAGGATGTCCGAATATTGCCTTTCGTATGCCTCGCTTTCTGGCCGCTTCTATTACTTCATCACACTGTACCCAATATTGAAGGCTTGTTAGTCTCGAATGCATCCTCGGATATCATATTTAAGCTTTCTTCGGGTTCGTGCAATTACTCTTCTAGAACTGTCCGGAGTTTGCGCAGTCGAAATTGGATTGTTTTAACAGGATCGTTGTGAATCCCGCAGTTTGGCGTTCTGTTTTATTTTAGAATAATTCTTGGACGGTTCGAAAATCGTCCGAATCGGTCCCCAGTCTAGAGCGGGGACGATTTCCGATTTGCTTTTTACGCATTCTCAAAGGAAGTGTAAAGTATATGGATGAGTGTTTTAGGTTTGAGTAAAATTCAAACAATGGTGAAAGGAAAGCGGTTAGAGATATCTTGACGGTTTTGGTGTTGTTAGTTTTGAAATTTAATACTAAGGAAATTGATTTATGGAAAGATGTTGCTCTTTTTGGTGTCATCAACAATTTTAAAACAATCAAATAAACAAATTAACCAAAGATAGTTACGTTCGGTTAACTTGGGAAAACGGAATAATTGTAGCCCGTTCTAGACCATGAGGGATGTTAGTGTTTTTCAAACTCGGTCCAATTCCGAACGGTCCAAGAATAGTTCTCAGGATTGAATAAAGTACTAGTTCTTCGCAGTTTTATGTTCGTTTACAAACTGTTCAGAAACAAGTCAATCTCGAGAGCAGGTTCTAGACCAGTAGTTGATAGCTCTTTCTGGGTTAAAACCAAACAAAAATTCTTGATTTTTCTTATTTATTGTATATTCTTATATTTTTACTCTTTTACCTTTAGGTTCTTCCGATTATACCACAATATTGATATCAATAATTTTAGGTTCTTTATTTGGAATTATTTTTTCTAAAAACTTTTTTTTTAATAAACTTGCTTATGTCCGGTCCTGACACAAATTGACTAACCCTCCAAAAATAAATTAAACGTTTCGAGAAAGTTGAGTTCTTATTTGCATTTATATAATAATTCTCCGTATAAACATAAATATTTTGATTATAAAATTTACGACTTTTTTTCCATCTAAAACAAAATGCAAATCGTTTTATTGTGTCTGCCGAAAAAAGTGCCTCTTATTCCAAATAACAAACTAAAAAATCGATAATATTTACAAAATTGTTTTAACCGTAAAATAGGAATTCGTAAATCATAAATATTTTTCTCTACATATATAAAAAACATAATTATGAATTTACGATATTTTTATGCAAACTTTCCTACCTTTTTAAATACAAAAAACAACTGATTTTAATATTGAACTTTAATATTTACTTGATGAAGATCCATACTAAACGATGAAATAAAACAATTTAATTTGTTGTTTAAATCTTCATTATAATTTGAACTAACGTTCAATTTAAACTTGTGACGCGTTTCGCTAACACAGTAGCTTTATCAAACTAGTGAAGGTATATTGAAAAAATTCCGTATTAATGAGTTTTCTGAATTAATCATCCTTTTTACTTTTTAGTCCTTTTATATCCCTTACCCTACTGGGTATGGTAATTTTGTTAATTTTTTGCCTTCTTTCCTTTCATCATTACATTTATTTTCTTATGTAAAATTTTGGGGAAAACATTAACTGAGACCTGAAATATCTTTGACGCCCCCTTCTTCTACTCAGTTGCTTACGAAAGTTTCAGAAGCTACTAGTTAATCATATTTCCTTGAAGGAATTATATAATAGCCGCATGCTTCAGTTTAGGCAACTTTTTCTCTTCTATCCAGTACGGTCCCAGTGAGAATCTGTAACGCGCAAGAATGTGGTTTTAGGTTTCTTCTTAAGGCAGGCAGCAGTGTCCTGTTAGAACACCTGTCAAATCTCTTAGTGCAGTCATACGCTGGCTCACTTGGTCGTAGTTTCCCTCGTTTTTTTGGTTTTACTTATTTCTTCCTATATTCTATTGGTGTTGATACCGCCAAAGGGTTCCAATCCCCGAAAGTATCTTTTAGCTCTCTCTTTGCTAGTCATCTGCTATTTCGTTCCCTTTGTATTCCACTGTGTTCTGGAATTCACAGTAGGGTAACGATGTTCCTCTCACCGAGCTCATTAAGTTTTTTTATGCATCCTCTTCTTATGGTGTGGTTGTATAACTTTTTTATATCCTTCCACCTCTTTCTGCCGTTTATTTTTATCATTATACTTTATCTTGAATTCTGATCTACATTTTTTTTTAAACAAGAACTCAATTTTCGTAGCAATAATTTATGTAAATCCCCTTTCAAATTATTTAAAATTCTAAAGAAACTTCCGTTAAAAATCAATCAAATCGAAATGACAAAAAACACCGTCAATTCGGTAATTGTGCGATGATATTAAAAACCGAAATAGGTGTTAAAATTATTTATTTATGTGATTCGTATATAAACTCGTTTATGAACGGTCTCGTTCTCTCTCATATAGGTAGCCGAGAACTGTCATTTCATTAACATATTTTCTGTCTACTAATAAAATAATAAACATTTACATTTTGCCTCGAACGACATTAAGTTATTCGGTTAATTAAAATTACCGTGAATTGGAAAAACAACTGTTTCTACTTGTGATGAGGTAATCAATAAGAAATTAATAAGATTTTATGTAGATCAAGTAGATGAAAGTTTATTTTTTAATTTTGAATAACTGTTGTTTTAAAAAGAGTTAAAACTTTTAAAAAATATTAAAAGTGTATAGAATGCTGTAACAAAATTGTTTTGGAATAACCGAGACGATGACAATAAGCTCCAAAAGAGGACAAGAGCTAAAAAAAAGAAAAGAAAACATTCCATTGAAGACTTCAAAACAGTCAATGCAATGCCTAAATGAGTCTAGATGTTATTAAATATGTAAAAATGTTTTCTAGATATATTAATATATTGTAAATACTGATTAAACATTGTTAAAATATTGTAGAAACATTCCCAAAGGATATTGAATGGTTGTTGAATTCTCCTAGTAGGCTATACAGTTTGTAAATACTAGTGGAAAAATTCTGAATGACTACAAAAGTGGTTGAATGATCCCAAAATGTATAGAAATCAGATGCCACCAAAGAATTCCCAATGCTATTTTAAACGTGAGTGATAGTCCAGAAGTAAAAAAAAATCTCTCCAAAGGCTAGTATGTATAGGATATGGAAACTGCTTAGATGTGAGTGGGATACTTTCAAGCAGTGAAAGCGCTGAAAAGCTTTTATGAAAAGTAAATAAAACTCCCACAACTTATTAAGAGTATAAAAATAACTTAAAAACAAGTGTACAGAAAACTCCCCATATGTTACATAACTAAGAACCAAAGGAATACTTCTAAAAGTGTGTACTTAACTTCCCAAAGGATATTTGGAGTGTAAAGAAGAGAAAAATGCTTAGAAGTACGTGGAAAACTATGAAAGCGCTTGAATTTTAGGAAAAGTAAATAAAATTCGTCCCAAAGGTTAAAAGAATGTAATAATGAGTAAAAAAAGTGTAGTTAAAAATTCCCATAGTGCTTACAAATATGGAAGCGAAAAGAAAAATTTCTATTAAAAGTGTGAAACTTTCCAATGAAAACCACAGAAAACCTGCATCCATCATACCAGAATAGGATGGGAAATGGTGTTTGTTTGTGTTCCATAATGTAGATACTTTAGGTACTGAAAGGTACTGAAAAGTGGTGTGGTTTTTGTGGGGTGTCGTTGCGCCTCGCAGTCTGGAACTCCACTCGTTGCAACAGTTCGTCGGTTGCTTTTTCGTGCACTTTCCGTTTGGTTTTTCTTGATTTCGGTGCGATACTTCATTGGAATTTCGCTGTTTCGGCGCGTGGAGGTGAGAGGTAAGAATGTATTTTTAGGTGTCCGATGTTAGGAGATTGGCGAGAAGTGGAAATATGCTTTGTTGCCCTGTCCTTGAACAGAGCGGTTGTGGTTATAGTAGGACGGTATGAGGTGACGAAGTGTGTCGATCTCCGTCCTACGGGCGGAAGGGATTGCCTTGATTAAGATAACGCTAGTTATCTCAAAGATTTTTTGAACTTCCGAAGGGAAGGCGAATGGCATGGAGGTTTTGGGAGTCTGATGGGAGCTGTTTCCTCGAGTTTTGAGGTGCCTTTTTGGGCATTTTGGGTCATATGCAGCGTGGTCGCCCCCACAGTTCCTGCAAAAAGGATTATTTGCCTTGTCACATTTTTCGGGTCTGTAATCGTGACTACCACAGATTGGGCAGGTGTAAAGCTTAGCTTTACATTCGGTGGCGGAGTGGCCTAATTTTGTACAGCGGGTACAATATTTTGTGTTGAGTGGAAGAGGGTTTGCGTTCGTAATTACGCAACGATGATTTAGGCCCTAAAGGAAGATTCCTTTGGAAAGTGCCTGGTGGAGTTGTATTTCAGAGTTAGAAATAAATCTGATGAGGGAGGTTGGAGAGTTCGTAGTTTTGGAGATGATCCTCTTTTAATCTGTATAGAAACCACAGATACCATTAAAAACTCCAAAGCTTCCCAAATGCTTGTATAAATTTTTTTCCATGGGCTCTAAAAAGTTACTTCCTGAGTTATTAGATCAATATTTATAGGTACCCATTGCACCCTAAGTTTCGACTGATTCTACGTTAGACATAGACATAGACAAAGATGGTGCGATACATAACTGTCGTAGTAGAAAATTTTATTGTAAAATAAATTATAAATTTTGTTTCAGATCCCATCAAAATGGCAACAGACAATGTGGACAACTATTCTCGCTATCACGACCGTGAACCATTCGATTCAAACGCAAATTCCAGCGATTCCGATCAGGACAACTACGTGGCCTCACCAAAGAGCGAATTACCCAAACGTAATAAAAGAAAAAACTTCAAACCACGATGTTCGAACATAACTTATTCAGACGCCAACAATGCATACAACAGCGAAGCGCTAAATTTAAGCGAGTTCAACGATAACAATAACGTCAATAACAACGTCCGAAGACGTAAAACTTTGGCAACTAGGAAATTCGTAGTCGATCCCAGATTTAGTCCGATGGATCTCAGTAAAAACAACGATAGTGACAGCAACAGCGATTCGGATTCGAATGAAAACTATCCGAATTCCGATTATGAAGCTAACGAAAATAGTAGCGAGAACGATTCGAAGATTCCGCAAAGTTTTTCGATTCATAATCTTTCCAAACCTCACGTGCCGGATTTTACTCAAAATCCATCGCATTTGAGTCAAGAGCAAGTTATGGAGATGAGACAATACGCAATGAATACCATGAGGGAGTTGTTAGGGATTTATGGATTAACTTCGGAAGTAGCGGAGAGTATCAGCAGGCAGCTACCTATGGCAGCGTTTAGTACCGGTAAGTTTCTTAACTTTTAAAATAATTTGCGTGCGTTTAAATCAATTTTTCAACGCAAAACTATAATAAATACCTATGTTCTGTATATGTGTTGTAGGCATATGCATTACTCTTTAATATTAATTTGTATTGGTGTTTTTTGTTGTGAAAATTTCGGAAGTTAAAATGATTAATACTAAAATTAAAGGATTTTTGACTATATTAATGACACCCTGAGTTGTGGGATGTGGAAACTGGAATATATAAAGACAGAAATACTCAAAAATATTGATGAGCTGTTATCGCCGAAAAATTTGGTATATCAATTGTTGAAGCTTACAAAAAATTCTCATTTTTTCCTTTATAACTCTTCTTTCAAAACTATACATCTAGCCGCTGCCGAAATATTAAATATTGCAGCCACATATTGCAGTAAAAATATTGCTCGTTTAAAAACCCTTTAACAATTTCCGACGTGTTTATTAAAATATATTTTAATTTGTATCTGGAAAAATCACTAATCAACAGGTGTGCATAATTGTTTGCTACTTAACATCAATTTCATGACTATTTTGCTCTCCGCTACAGTTTGAACGTATTTCACTCTCACTTCAAATCATCCTCTTCCAAGTATTTTCCCCGTATGTTTCAATATTTTGTAATCGATTACAGATCTACAAGCCATACTGAGCTTTTTTTTCAATAACTTTTTTTTGTGGAATGTAAAACAATTTTTGGAATACACTGTATATCAATATTTAAATGCCTTTTTTCTATTTACAATTTAAAAGGATTTTAATTTTAGACTAGGTTGTAAATTTTGAAAAAGTAATGGAATGTATTGAAAAATTTTATTTTTAAATTAAAATTGTATATATTCAAATGGATATAAATCACCGAAAGGAGTCGCTGTTTTCTCATTTTAAATTATTACTATTATGATATGCTCGGAGCTAAAGTTAATATTTTACAACAAAAAAAATTCTATTATGGTGAACGAGAGAAATCATTAGTTAAATTTGTTTATCATAAACAAATTATTATTGTGCTAACGTTATTAATTCCAAAAATTTTAATTATCTCTCTCTATCTGAGAAATATTATAGTTAAATTAAATAACCCAAAAAAAATTGTATTCCTACGGAAAAGGAATTTTTGAACGGTACGAAATCCGTGTCACCTACAAAAACTCAAAGCCGTACATTGATGATGTCTGTAATTATGATAACCATAATAAATTATTAACCATTTTCGGTTATATATACAGGACCGGACTAGAGCGTAGATTTGGTTCCATTTTTTTTGATAATACATTTCCCAGCATTCCAAAACTAGGAGTGTATCCTACTTTACTTGATATAAAAATAATTTCAATTTTTAATCATTTTTGGCTTGGAGCGCCATCTAGTGTCTAATAAATTAAAATATCAAAAACATGGAAATCGACAATATATCTTAAAAATTATATTAAAAGATCCTTTATACAATGTATATAATAAAATTGGCAAATAACATATGTTCTTTGAGTTATGGTAAACTGAATACAAAAAAAAAATTTTTTGAAGCACAGATTAATCCATATACTTTTGAATTTAATTGACTCTATTTTTTTCGTCATTTCCCAAGAAAAACGAAAAAAAATTGAATGTAACACAAGAAACATCATGCAAAAGATATTAAGGACTCTATATTACTACAACTTTATTTTAACTATTTTTTTAACTGCCTAAACCATTTCTAACGTGCTGTTTTCTTTGTAACTTTTTTTTCCGAATCCGACACTGTCCTCTCGCCATCACATACTAGACAATTTTTCAGTGAAAGCAAACTCGCATCTCCCATCTTTCTCGTATCTCAAGTTAATTTGTTCTGAAATTATTTATGAGTCTTTTATCCTAAACAAAATCAAATTCTTTTCGTATTAGAAATCCGGTTTTTGTTATCTTCCATCCCGAACGGGCCGTTCAAGCAGCGATTGTCAGGTTTTTTAACGGCATTCATTTGTCTACCAAAATTACAGTTGATTTGATTAAAATTATTACGAGTATGTTTATGATAATTCGAATTGTTTTTACCGGAGGCGCTTATAATTCATCACAGTCCGGAATTTCTTGACGTTGATTAAACCGTCGGACGAGACCTTAGATCGTTGCTTTAGAGACAGCAACGGTCTCTAAATTACGCTTCTTTTATTCAGTTTTTTTTCTTGAAAATCCTTGTTTAAGAATTGGGGTTTCTAAATACTCACGGTCCACTAAGATAAAGTTTCTAAATAAACCAGTAATTGATTGATTTTGATGTCAACCAAAGGATTTCCGCATTTATCAGTGAATACACCGGCATTACTTGAATCGATTTTGACCGAACGATGTGTGTTGAAAAAAATGTTATTCATCCAAATATACAAGGTGTCCAGAAACGCTCTTCATTGTGTGGTTTTATGAAACCACGATGCTAGTGAAAATTTTCGAAAAATTATTTTATTTAGGGTATTAAAATCGCGATTTTATTAATCTTAACTTAATAATTGGAAAATGGGAATGATAATGGAAAATCAATAGTAGACTAGATTTGGCTTTGTATCGAATGTTTTTTACTAAATGCAATTATTCAGCATTGTTTTTATATGCAAAACGAATTCTAAAGAAAGTTATAGAATCTGGTATACTTTTTAACGATTTTAAATAGTTGTTCATGTTTTCTTTTTTTATATTGTTAGGTATACGTGGATTTGTTTTATTCCATTTATATATATATATTTGTAGATTTTTGACGAATTACAAATATTTTATTTATATAACATAGTAAAAGCTATTCTCATCAATGATTCTAGTTTATTGATTTTCCCAATTAAATACCGTGCATAGTTTTCTAACAACGACCATTTTTATCAGCCCCCGTACCAATCAGTCCATCTGTAAATCAACAAGCTATGAAGATAGTAATGTAATTCGCACGAACCCTGTATATACGAAACAGGTGTCTTTTAACGACCGTTTTCCGGCATGTCTTTATCAGCGCTACATGAAAGTGCCGACGACGAATGAATCTACTATTCATTTTCTATGTAAGGTGGCCGAGCGCCTTCCACTTTACCCCTACTCCGCGACCGGCTGTATGCGACATGCGATAGATGGACGAAAAAATTTGAGGCTATGGAATAAAAGTTTCACTTTAAAAACTTCAAAATCTAGTGCTCATTTTATGTCGATTTTACGTAATTCACCTTATCCAAAAATGCTTCCTAAGGGAGCTACAGCTCTTAAAAGATAACGCTGTAACCTCAATTTAATTCATATAACTTCAAAAAGGATTTCTGTTAAATGATATCTGTACATTTATTCCTTGGAATGTACACAATCAAATTACATGAATACGAGTTTTTATTTATAGTCATCAGCGCCTCGTTAGGGTATTTTTATTCTTAATAACTAAATAACTCAAAATTAACTTGAGAACTCATCCATACGTGTTTGAAGTACCAGTCAGTTTGATGTTCATACAAATGTTATTTTGCCCATTTATCATAGCAATCTATCAAAGAATAAATGAACAGAATAATATCGTTTAACAGAAATCCGTTTTTAAGTTATTCGAATTAAATCTCCAGCGCCATATTTAAAGAGCTCTTAGGATAAGGATTTACTTACCATTGATATGAAATAAGCTCTAGATTTTGCAGTTTTTTTCTTTGAAGAACGTTTCTGGACACTCTGTATATGTTAAAGATATATTGTACAAATAAAATCGTTATAGATTTTTTTGCCTGTTTTAAGGAATACTTTTGGTATAAAAATGCAATTTTCTAATGTTTTGGTTAAGCTATTTCGTATAAACAGACCATAACTTGTTCGGATTTGGCTCCTATTGAGTATTTTTCTGGTGCAAAATACCTCTAATTTGTCGAAATTATAAATTATCAGTTTCAATAAATGTATATGATGCATTCAATTTAATTACTGTGCCTGCATTAAAATTAGTTAGTAAGCCACATGTGCACGTCAAATTTAAACCGTTGCCTTTTCTATTGACGTTATAACATACGGGTAATGTCAAATCTGAGGTAAAGCCAATAAAGTAATGTTAAAAAAATAAATATCAAATGTTTGCTTTAAGTCGACGACTTGAAATCTACCAAATTTATTCTATTCATATCTGTCAAATGTTTTTTAGAATATTTCCGCTAACTGTACGTACCAGTTTTTGTTATAATATGTGTATGAAGACTTTCGTAATTTTTTTTCTTCTTTAATTAATAATATTATTCAGAAGATGTTTATCTCGACTTGTTTAATAAGAAATTTAAATTGTTATAGGCTGTTAGAAAAAACTTCTTATAATTTAGAAAAGAATGACATGGGCGGAACAAAATTAAAATAGTTACGGAGATTATTTGGTAAATTCCTAAATTTTAAAATTAATTTTCTTGGACATCTGGTGTGAAAAAAATAGTATAATAATAACGAATATATTTTTAAATCTTACTAGATAAATAGTTGTTATAGTTGATATTATACTTTGTGCTAAATCGGGGTTGTATGATGGATTTGTTCCGAACTCATAATGACATTTTCCACACGAGTGATAAATATTGAAGTACGAGGAGTAGTTGAGTGCGACAATCCCGCTAGTATGAAAAAAACACTTTCGCGCAAGTAATGTACACTACTTTTCCTACGACCACGTAATAATTTTATGAAATAGTATCTAACAAACTATATATATTTTATGAAAAAAAGTAAAATCTAACGTTTTTTATCTACATGTGAGGAGTTATTTGCGTGTATGTGTTTAGTTTATACAGATTTTATTATCTATCTAAGATGAAAAATAATGCTCTTCTATTCACAATTACATTCATCGTAAAATAATATTAAATATTGGCCTATAAAATATTACAATTACAGTTTGTTTCAAAAAGTAACAACAGCTACGAACTGAGACAAGAACTTTTTTCTCCATAGTTTTATTTGTTTGAATTGCTGTAAGAATTAAATCATAATTAGATGATTTTTTACGAAATCCATATATCAAATCAGAATCATTGTCAAATAGAATCTTTAGAATGACAGATTTCAGTACGCTGGTGAATTTTTTATTACGAAAATGAAAAAAATATATTTTTTCAAATACAAGTTTAGTAATCTAAATATTATATTAATATTACGCATTTTTCTCTCGCGGAAATGTAAAATTGATACTTTCCACACGCATGTGGATAAAGGTTACTTTACGTGGTATAATAATAGAGTGCGATATAATGCTACTTTCTTATGTGGACTCAGGAAAAAGATATATATCTGCGTAATTCATTCTGAACTATTTGTTTCACATTTTAACATTTTTTTACAGTTTCTAAAAAAGAGAGCCGTTTTTTAATAAATCTAATAATTTCTTAATAAACAGAAATTGGTTGTGGTAGAAGAAATTTTAAATTGACCAATTTACCATACGAGATAAAAAAACCACTAATGTATTCACACCAAATACAATTTTGACGTTGAAGAATTTCAACTTTCTTTCACTATTATTATTATTATGTTATATATATATATGTAGCGAAATAAAGCGTTTAAAACGTCAAGTTCGTAGAATATATTTCGATCAAAATCTATATTTTTTTATGCGGAGTCTTTACACGTAAAACGTTTTGTTCGCCTTTTGAAATATTACACAACCTATAACAGTTATTAGTCGTTACCAATAACAAATGAGTGAGTGTTAACATTTTCATAATGTTAAACCAGTTTCATGAAATCTATTAGATCAATTTGAGGCAGTGGCGCTCTCGAATTTCTACACATTAACGTGAAAAATATTTTCATAATTTTGATTGTACACCGAAACGGTAATTTTAGAACGTCGTAGCTCCAAATGTTTTAAATAATATTTTTTTCAGTTCTTATTTCAATTTTTTTATTTTTGTCGAGAAAGTTTGGTTTTTGTTCTTTTTTTTTATTGAAACTTAAAAGAATGATGCCCGGAAGTAGTGCTTAACTTTAAGAAACACTTAAATGTCTCGCTTGTTGAACCGCTGCAGCTTAAGCAACACTGAGAAAATCTAGTAACTTATTAGTGACTTTTCAGATTTGACTTTGTATCGAGTGACAGTTAGCTTTCCCCCGCGTCAGAAATCAGGAATGGTTATCAAACGCCCAACGCAGGCATAAAACTGAAGTACTGCTAGCAACGGATTCATGAGAGACACGCTGTTGTTTCTATAATAATAATAGTAGATCATTTGGTCTTGTAGGTTTCTTTATTAGGTAATATTTTACTTGAAAATCATTTCTAAATTTCAGAGCTTCTTCAATTAATCCTAAAACTCGTAAACAACATTGCTTTTTTCACTCGACATCTTTGATAAAATGAAAATTTCTTTATGTCGTGGAGATGATCAGATCGAGTGGAAAGCATCTAGGGAAGTCTGTTATTCTATTCCCAGGTGTTGTACCCCGTGATCCTATAGTCTCATGAACTCAACAAGTTTTTTGAAATACCCATTCAGACGCCAGTATTAAAACTCTTAGTGCAGTCTTCCTCTGGTTTATGCATTTTTTTCATATCCCCTGGTCGTAGTTTATCAGGAGTATCTTGTCTTAGCCTTACTAGAACTTTCCAATGGTCAGATCTTCTTGACCTATTTCTTCCCGGTAGGGTCGATTTGTCTCCGGAAAAAGGGAGACAACTCGAGTCTCCCGTTATTGACAGATAGGTAGTGAAACTAAAACTTAAAGAAATAACAAATTTTACCATTAAAATATTATTTCACTTGCCCCAAGTATTGATGTGTTCTTGAAGAGTTGAATTGAATGGGAGACAACTCGGACATGACCCTGTTCGAAAACAGGTGGTAACGTCCGGTTTGAGAGACAACTGGACCCCGACCTTTCTTCCAATATTACATTTGTGCTGATGCTGCAAAAGGGTTCCGGTCTCCAGAAGGATGTTCAAGCTTGCCTGTTCATCTGCTATTTCGTTTCCTTCTAATCTAGTGTGTCCTGGAACCCAAGCAGTGTGACGATACAACTTCTTGTCAAGTTCATTGACTTCATTGTCTTAAAAACACTTCATGACTTTTTAAATTGTTATTGTGAATGGATTTTTCCAATTTAATTACGTTAGATTGTGAATAGCTTATCTGCTCTATCAGTTTTATCAATTATGAGTTGCCTCAAATGCTTTCATTGTGTTGTATTTACATATAATATTACATATAATTCATAGTTCACCAAATTTTTTTCTTGAACTTCTTTTCATTTAAAAACTTTTTTGGCAAACACTGGTAATTGGCGGAATCAGATATTTAGACATTTTGGACCAAATTGAGAAACACAACAAAACATACTTAAATGTGGACCACAGACTTCACAAAAGTATAAAAAAATTCTCTTTATGATATATAATTAATAATTGAAACCCTTTTAAAAATAAATAGCAAACTATCACTGACACATACTCTGTTAAATCCATTTCGTACGAGACATTGGACAGACGACATAAGAGCATTGTTTCACCCAACATTCCCGGCTTTGGAAATTAGATAAGAAACAAGAACATTATTTTTCAAAGTTGTGCAATTTTCATTGAAATATTGTCATGCAATTTCATGTAAACACAGTTTTATTTGAGAAGTGTATCTCCACCACACCACATACAGAGTATGACTAATTAAAAGAACTAGTTCTGACGGTCGACGTTTAAAAGGCTTTAGGCTCTATATTTTCCTTACTAATTGTTTAACTGCGAAACGCAAGACTGAACTGTGTAAATTCTCTATTAGGTACGCTTTTGTTGGACTGACCACACTGGAATCGATAAAACCATTCGGTACCGGGTGGCCGCAGACAGGCTAATCTTTAAAGAATAATTTTTTCTAAAGTGGGAATCAAAAGTTTGTGACACAATCACTTTTACTGTACCAGCTTAAATGTCTTGGTCCTTTTGAGTTTCATTATTTCTTTTATAATTAATATATGAACAGGTTATGTCTCATGATCGCATGATGTGGATGTGGATGGAGGATGATTCTTTAATTAGAGTTATAAAGGCTAAAATATATAGCTATTTGAGTGGATGTGTGAGAATTCGCGTCTGAGTGAAAGAAAATATCACTTTATTCATGTTTTGAACGATTTATTTTTTCTACAACTGTCAAAAATAAAGAATTTTTTCATAAAATGATAGAACCATCATAAATAAAGAACAGCCTCGTATATATGGACTTCACAGAAATAATAGGATGATTTAACTGTCACCATATGTTACATTTCATAATAGTTTGGTTGCCAACGGTTGGTTCAATTGTTTTACTATTTTCGTTCCCACGATAATAAATTCTGTAGAAAAATTTTCGGGAAGACACTCGATTAATTTTTAGCAAAATCCCTTTCTTAATCCTTTTATGGCTTTAAGCACTTTTTTGTGTTGGTATCCTCTATATATATTTTTTTTCATGAAGTAAAGTGGTAAAAAGGACTAAAAGGAAGCTGAATTCGAGGTATCAGGGTCGCGTATCACAAAGGTTAAACGATTCTTTACGCCTTTTTAAACTTTTTGTTAAAAGGGAACGCCAGGTAATACGATAGGGGTCCTAGGAAATGAAAAAAAAATGTTCGTGTGCTCTTAGGTATAGAAATTGAGAACAATTAGAAATGAGTTTTGCTATCTCTAATTGAAAATCTTGATTGGATTCATGGGTATTCGAAAAAAAAAAAGCTTTGTTCAGTTTTAAAATTGGGTATTATTATTATTTATTATTTTTCAGTGCTTTTTTGATGAGTTAGCCTTTCTCTGTGTCCACTCTCATTTTATTCTTTGCGAATGAGATTTTTTTCTTTTTTTTATCAAGCTGCTCCTGGCTTTTTAAGAGTAGTCCTCCCATCATCTTTCCGATAAAATCTTATGCTTACCTATTTTTCTTTATAGCACAACTGCAGCTTATGCATTCAATTCCTCTTGTTTTATCGGTTTTGTTTTTGTATTATTACGATTTTCATCAAATTCCTCAATTTGTTTATAACTTCGCTTCATCAAAATCGGTCCAGCCGCTCAGTAGTTCAGTGTGAACGCGATTACAGCATCACCCGCCGAGACCAATTGTGAGTATAATCCATCTATACTCTATTTGAAAAAGGCAGAGAGCAATAAACCTTTGTAAAATGACCATTCCAAGGGCGTACCTGCTTGTGATTCTAAAAATCTCAATAATTGTGAATTTTATATTTAAGCAATATCCTAAAATCATGTGAAGTTCTTTTCACGAAAAATGTTTCGCCATTATTTCTGAAATTGGAAAAGATAAATTGTGGAAAATTCTGCACGAGATGAATTTTAGATGGGAAAAAGAACAGAAAGTCGCTTTTAATCGAAAAGGATGAAATTGTATGTTGGAGACGGAATTATTTGCGATCAATAAGGGATTTTCGCAATGAAAACGGAAGAGGAAAACGACTGATAATTAGACTATCACGAAGAAATGCTGCTATGCTGATGTTTTCGAGGACTATTTTTCATAAATGATAACTCTAATTCCGCACAACTCGGTAATTGTTTTGGACAACGCTCCTTTTCATTCAAGATGTGAGAAATTGCCTACCACCGCTTGGAAAAAAGCGGAAATCATTCAGTGGCTTTTAGATAAAGAAGTTACATTTACAAAGAATATTTTTAAAAAATAACTGCTGGCAATTGTAAATATATATATAAACATCGTTTCCTAAGATATACTATTGACGAAATGGCAAAAAACCGAAATATTATAATTCTTCGACTTCCTCCTTACCATTGCGAGCTAAACCCTATAGAGTTAATATGGGCTCAGGTGGAAGGATTGGTGACAAGGAAAAATACCACATATAAAATGAAAGATGAAAGTGCACATTATGAAGAAGCTCTGGAACAAGTTAATGCAGAGAGATGGCGAAATTGCATAGAACATGTAATCAAAGAAAAGAAGCAAATGTGGAAATTAGACAATTGAATGGAACAAACCATAGAGCCAATAGTTATAAAGTTCGGACCAGATGAAAATTCATCAGATTTTTATTATTAATAATTGATTATTATAAATATTATTATAATTGACTCAGTAATGAACCTACTATTATTAATTGATATTGTATTATTTGGCTCCTCTTTGTCGCAATCATGTTTTTCATTTAATAGCTTACCTACTGACAGCCCTACCTAAAGGTACGGCTATGCCTGCAATTAAAAGCGACCCGAAGATCGGATTTCTATTGTTTCTATTGCTCTCTGTCTATTTCAAACAGACTGTAGGCACTTATTCAAACTTACACACAATTTCATCAAAATCGGTGCAGCCGTCTAGGTGTTCAGCGGGAATTCAACATACAGCGCCATCTACCGGGACCAATTTTAAATCTAAATCATTTAGGTACTTACCCAAACACACACACACAAAATTTTATTAAATTCGGTTCAGCCGTTAAGGAGGAGCTGCATTACATTCAGATGTACAGAAGAATAGAAATTTGTTATCTTCTAGTTGAAATCATTACCCTTGTTTACAAAATAGCGCACGCCAGAGAAGTCGACCGTTCCTGGAAGGCTATGACAAAAGTATACAGACTATAAAAAAATGTATTTAAACGATTTCTATATTTTCAAATTAATCTAATAAAAAAACAACAGTAGCAGCAAGTTTTAGCTGTAAAAAAATTTTATACGGGAAACAAAGATTTTTTTATTATTCGAATAGCGTCCGGTAACATTACAACTTGTTATCTATGACTTCTACAGGTATGTGCATGTCATAAAAGTTACGTTGATGCAATAAAATTAATATTCAAATATTTATTTCTACTCATTATGGATATATACGGAATCCTATCGCTAACTGATACTTTAAACATTTACTAACAGTTTTTAGCGTGAAAAAGATAATAAAAACTTCTACACCTAATAAAATTGTGTTTACCGACGAAATACATCTGAAATAATGGAAAAAACTTGAAAATTATTGAAATGTTAGCTCAGCTGCATTATCATTGGCGTTCGGGGTTGATTACAAGGAGTAATAGGTTGTATTTTTTTAAAATATTTCACTAAAGAAATCTGATAGAGATGGCAATAAATTTGATAAATTCAAAGCTTGTAAGAAAATAAAGAAAGCTCAAGTTTTCTCAGCTCAGGTGCATTATCATGCGCGTACTGACTTGTATAAGGGGGAAATCGGTGACTTTCCAGATATTTTACTAATATTGAAGCTGTAAAAAAAGCACACAAACACAAGTTTTCTTTGCGATTCGTAAAAAATATAGCAAGTAAAATACGAATAGTTCATTTATAATTTGTTTTGTATGCTAGACACTCAATTCAGAATAAAATGATAATTGCACTACTCCACAATCAATTTTTTTTATGGTACTACCCTAGGCATTTTTTAGTTATCATTTCGCCTTACCAGTTTAAAAAGGTACAGCACGTTTTATTTTTAAATATTTTTATGGTTGCCCAGTTAAGCATATTACAATTAAGACCAAAATATTATTTTGTGAACTAGGGTGTTTCATTCAATAAAAAAGTCTTAAAAATTCATAATTTCCAAGAATGATTCCTCTTACTTTTTTGGAAAAAAATATTTGAAAGTAGTTTCAATTTAATTGAAAAAACTGAGTCCACCAGTCGAATACTCATCCCAAAAAACCTATTTTACAAATTTCCAGTATTTTCCTAGATAAAAAATGTTTTACGTGAATTTGACATTATCTTCTAATACTTGGAAATATTGATTTTAAATTAATTTCATGTAAAATTATCCCCTGGATCGATTAGTAACTATAAAACATTATAATCATCAAATTACATTTTTGATTTATGATTCTTTTTGGTGTTAGAATTTAATTTTTCACTACTCTTACTTTTAGTATTTATAAAATTAAATCCTTTCCGGTTGCGGGATTATTGAATTTTAACCGAGTATAGTTTAAATTCCCAATGTATTTCTAGCCAAAAAATGGGTTTTCCTCTTATAGATGTAAATCTGTTTAAATCCAAACATCTTGAAACGGTCTTTATCCATTACTTTAGCAGTTAAAACGATCAAGTACAATTAATCTCTAAAACAAATGAGTTTATTTAATGTTTTTCGAAATTATTGCATTCCTTTCTACGCCTATGAGATACGTCAGTGAAGAACATGTGTATTTCTACTAGTCCAGTAGGTACCTATCTGTCTAGTTCCGCTCGGTAATTGATTTTAAGATAAAAATCTGTAGGGTTTAAGTTATAGGACGAAATTAGAAAAAGGAATGGTCAATTCAACGATGATAAAATCTTAATTTCTATTCAAATTAAATGATGGCAATTAATTAATGAAATGGTTTTTTATGTTTTAGATAGAAATGAAAATGTTTTCGGTGAATGTAAATGTAATTTATTTGATTTTAAATTACTTTTACTGCCGTTTTTTATTCAAATTCACTTGAAAAGAATAGTTTTGTGATATTTTATGATTATTTTAGTTTCTTTCAAAAATAAAACTCACCTCTCTGTCAATTTTGACAGCTACAATTTGACTTCTGACCTTGGTCACGTTTTCTAGTGCATATTAAGGTGTTCTTCTAACAAAGTTGACGTACATATTTTTCTTTAGTTAAATGATTTGGCTGGTCCATAATTTTGAATTTGTAACCAACTGTCACTTCACAAATAGTTTAGTACTAAATTGAAGATGTTTTTCTAGCGAAAGTTGTCAAAATTCATTTTTACTGACATAATGTTTCCAAATGGCATTGTGTTGAACTGAAAATAATTTTAAACTTGGGTACTTATTTAACACTTGTAAGTTTCATAGAAGAAAAATGAAAAAATTGTCAAGAAAAGTCTAAGTTGTTGCTAAAGAACGAAAATGTGACTTAAATGGCCAAAAATGTCTTAAAAAATTGCTTGTAACCAACAAGCCACTTTAATTGCCAATAAAAGTTAAATTAATTTTGTAGCAATTTTTCAAATTATGCTGCATAAGTTGAGCGGCCGATAAATTACAAATACATTTTTTTGATTCGAAGCTTTTTCCAAAGTACCCTAAAAAATCCAAATGAAATATATACCGTGCTGCACATTCCAATATCAACTTTGGGTAAATTCCAGCCCCCTACATAATGAGTAAATAAGTTTATCATGTGTCAATTAAATGTTATAATTCTTAACGAAATATTAAAAAAACATTTTTTGAAAAAAATTCCCACCGCTAGTACAACGTATCACATTTCAACCCTTCAGGTTTAAGAAAAAAGATAAAAAAGAACCTAAAACTACATCGTGCATGAATCCTCAACAAAAGGATGGGAACTGTGGTGCATTTATCGAAAGGATCAAATCTTCAAAAAAAGGATGTTTAAAAAGAACCCCTTGCCGGTGAAAAATTGTGCAATTTAGCAAAAATGATATTTTAACCCCGAATTTCTCATGGTTATCAGGTAAATAACAACATCATCAACTAATCCCGGTATCATCTTTCAAAATATAGTAAAAAAACTCGGCACCTCTCGAAAACCCCTTAAGGTAAGGGGTGAGTCACCCTTAAAAAGCAGAAAACTGAAATTTCACACAGTAAAAAAATGCTAAGTAAGACAGAGGTAAAAAACAGCCGTCCCAATCGTTACCGGCGGTTATTCTTTCAATATAATATCAATAATCTTCTGGAGGGTTGGATACAAAGGGATGATTTAGTGATATTTCGACTGTATTTGTGGTAATTATTCTTAATATGTGGTAAGCGGTGGGTTTTTTTCTCTAAAACGGGGAAGATTTACTAGGTGCTTTTAATCTTTTGAAAATATTTTAGATTTTTATTTGATAAATGTGTGAATACATTTTTTTAAATTATAAGGAAGCAGTAAATTTAGATTTTTTTATTTATCATCTTGAATTAACTTTTTTGAAACTACATAAGGTTTGTACGATGGATGGTTTAATTTTATTCGTCTTTCAATACATTGTTCCATAATGGTATTTACATCCAAATTTTCCATCCATAGATGCACCAATCACACTCTGTATACATCGATTCTAATATGACAATAGAAGAAATCATCGTCGACTTACCATTTAAATGTTGAAAGTTGAACGAACGATCATCAATTAAGGAATATATTATCCTACATACACACACACAAACATGCACGAATGAACTTAAACGCCAATCAACCAATCATCGAATGTTAAAAAGTAACAATTTCCTCTTAATTCAAGTTATAAACACGTCAAAAGTAAGCGAACTAGATTATATAAAATACTATAATGAGCATGTCTATACGAAACACCCTCATGAGGAGATGCACAAATACAGGTTGTCCTAGAAATGCGTAACTACAAAAGTGGATGAGTTATAGGAAACAAAGTTATAAACTTCACGTAACTAGAAGGAAAGTTGGGCTTTAAGTGCTCCACTGCGCTCTTTTAAGGTCTATATATGGCCATATTTCACTGAATTTCTAACGAAGAAGCGCAAGAGAAGAAAAATGTGAGCTGGGAGAGGAAAGTGGTAAAATCGGAGAGAAAAGAACCAACAAATAGCATAAAGAGCTATCTAGAAACCTTCAAGAATCATGAATATGTCAATGGAGGTAAAAATAAGGATATCACAGTGATAAAATAACAGCTTATGTGTTGAAAATCATTGAAACTCTTGATATAGACAAGAAATTTGGAAGATTTTCATTTAGAAGGTCCTTCAGAGTGTTTTAAAATATAAAATTGCATGTTTCAAACGTTGAAATTTTACGTAGTATGATTTCGGTTAAAAACTAGTTAATCTTACCAAATTTAGTCGGCAAGACCTAGAAGTGTATATGCCCGCTGGTGAAATTTAACTGTAAAAAAAATAATTTTTATAATTATTGATACGAAGCTACACTTTTTTAGGTTCATTTAATTTTTGGATCAATCGACTGAATGTTTTTAACAACATATTGAAATAACGTTAACCTACTTTGATGAAAAAGAATAACGTGTGTGTCATTTTATAGAACTTTTTGGATTTTTTGGAATGAAACCGTTAAATTTTCGAATTAAACCAATACATCAGTGTATTATTTCTGTACCATTTGATAACATTGGATTTGATTTGTTTGTTTTTTTATTTTATAATTGTAGAAATTATACAAGGTGAAAGTCTATAAAAAGGTTCTTAAAAAAATGTACCATCTACACCTATGGAGTCAAAATTAATATTAAAAAAATTAACCAATCTTCAATTAATATCCCAGTACAGTTTTTTAAAGGCAAGAGTTGAAATTTTGCGATACTTTATAATTTCAACGGTAAAATTGAAAAAAAAAGTTTTTCATAGGAAAAGTCATCAAAATCGGATTTTTCGTAAAATGTTTCATAAAAAAATTTACTTTTGAGTTCCCAATTCATAATTCATATGAGAGCAACATTTTTTGCAAAATATCGTTCTATAAAATAAAGTTTAAATGATAGAGGACAATTTTTATGATCGACAAAGGAGGTACCCAAACGACCATTTTTCGAAAACATTCAATAAATCCAAACCTTTCTATTCATTTCATATTTTTATAACATCACCGTATATTGCGTACCAGATAATTTTATATGAAAAAAAATTAAGCAGCTAAATATGATTGATGCTATAATTTATATCAGAAGTAATTTAATCTTCTTGCCATATGCAAATTCGAAATAATTATTTTTACAACCGAACCGTTGAATTATAATTTGTAATTTTAGGAATAACCTTGCGAGAAACTTTTAGATATTTTGAACGGAAATCAAATCTTACCGAGAAATATTACTGGAAACTTGATGACATTTTTGGATCTACTACGAAAATTCAGAGATAAAACGATACGAATTCTTTTTACCCACGCTAACAAGGGACTTTTACACACTACCAAGGACATTAGGTAATCGAAATGAAAATAGAACGAACGTCCAGTTTAACTTTCCTGACTATCAATTTTCTTGTACTTTCATCCCATTACGCCATCCCTTAACGTCGTTCAGAATTTTGTCAAGAGTAAAAAAAATATTATTAGAATGTTACATTCTAATTCGTCGTTGAACTTCTTTCATATTCATGTATTTTTCGAAAGCTGTCGGTTTGTCAGTTTTGCTCTTTTTGTTACGTTGGTGCGTTTTGTTTGCTTCTTGTGTATAACAGTATGTACCTACAGCCGGTAGTCCCTCCTAAAATAGAAAAAAATAGCATTGTTTTTCAGACGCTATAAGAATAATTCAAAATTTACCCCTAAACATCGAGCTACTCTTTTTATTACGTGTCTTCCGCTGAATTGCTGTCATTTCTAAATTCATCATAGACCGCGAGTAAGCTTTTTTGCGTCTATCGTACATCATCGTAATTATACCAACTTTGTTTTCAGCTCAACATGATAAAACTTATTCACAAGCAACTGAGATGTAAAAAGAATTGGATTGGATTTTATGCTGAATTTTCTTTGGTTAATACCAGAAGCTGTTGACATATTTTCATTTTTCAAAATTTCATTTGCAGTTAAAGAATTTATCAAAACAAAACTTTCCCCACAAAACAATATATTTCGAAGTCAAAATTTTATTAAAATGTATTCCACGACCGATGATGTAACTGAAAAGAAATCATTTTTAAACGTTTTGTTTTATAAAACATCTTCGAATGTATCATTCACAAAATGCATTATTAATGGTAATAGTCTAGACCGATCTCATTCTACTGTTTTATTTATATTTTTAGAAATTGATTTAACTTTATAATGCGTAGAAATGGGTTAGGAATTGCTTTCGATGAGGAGAAATGCTTAAATTTGAATCATTTTCAAAGTTCGTTTACATCGAAAAATAACTGTATTTATTTCGTACTCGATTATACGACATTTGGATCTATTTTTAGATAAAAAACATTTTAATTTATCCCACAGGTTTTATTTCACGTTAAAATTTGTCTTACAGTTTTTCGTATCTTCATCTTCTAAATTCACATTTATTTATCTCTCCTATTATCATTCATCCCAGTAAATGAAAAATAAGAATAAAGAATATTTTGGCAATCGTAAAAGAACAGACTATATAGGTTCGTTCCAACCGGCGATAGAACCGTTCTAGGTATCCTTGTATGTATTTCTTTCGCGTTCCAACGTTCCAACAAAAACTACTTTCTGGAAGGGGTGATAAAGTTGATGTGTCCATCCCTAATTCGAGTTTGCGGATTATACAGTACTCGATACGATTCCAGAACGGTTCCTAAATGCCAGCTGGAACAAACCTAATATATGACACCATATACAGGGTGCGGCAGATAAACTCTGGATTGAAAAAATAATGGGAACTAAAGGTAGCTAAAAAGTGAAAATTGGTATGGTGAAGTTACTTAGGGTGAACTACACTGCGCAACTTATTCGACGCACAACCAAAAATGTTTCTTCTAAATACTGGAGTACTCATCCACGGTTTCACATTTCGCTTAATTTCGTGAAGTTTGGAATATTGACATATTTTTTCTACTTCCGGTTATACCGGAATTTGTTTATAACTTAGATTATTTCATGAGATACCATTTATATATTTTTTATTTTAGGAATATATTTATGTTATTTTAAACAATAACAAATAATGAAATCTTTTCTCTTTATGGTATTAGTATAGATTAATTTAAATAGTAATTTTGTATGTACAATGAAATTACCGAAGCATGCCAATGAATTAAACAAACGCCTTGTTTAACACGGAAAAACATCTAAAAATGTATTCATTAAATTATCCATTTCGAGCATTCTTGGATGTAATTTGAATAAATCCGCTCTCATAAAATGAACTCGTCTAAACATGTGTTTTTAAACGTCATACAAGAGTTTTATATTTCATTTTTACTTCTATTCAAGACACACACACAGACAAACATATTTCTCGAGTTCACATAATAAAACTTTTTAAGTAAACATAACATTCATAGAGATTCCTTTTGGTTTTCATAGATCGCTGTTGCCAGATACACATTCTGAAATTATCAGCTGATATAACCTGGCTAACGAATAGAGGCCTCACATTAAGTCAATTTCCAAAAATTCGTTGGTGGTCACCAACTTCTGAAATTTCACAAAAACAATACAAAATGGTATGAAAAACTGAAATGATTCCATAAATTGTGCAAATTTATGGTGTAGTTAAACAATTCCATTACTAAGCTTCGACATAAAAAAATTAGGTTCAAAGGGTAGTAAGTAGTTGCCAGGAGATATTTTTCTTCTATTTTAACAGTTTCAACAAATACCCAAATATAGAGAAAAATAATCACATACGGCAACACGGTAATTGTAATAATATTCACTGTGTTTCACAGTTTCTGTTTTGGATCACACAAATCCACTTGAATGATTTTATCCAATTAATATCTACACTTGACAACTTTTTAAATTGAAAAGAAAAAAGGTTTTTTTTTCTTCAAGATATGGTTGTATTAAAATTAAAAAGATTAAAAGAGCAAACGTTGGATACTTTTAAGCTTTTAAAGAGAAACACACCTCTGGGAAAAAAGTGTATTTATTTTTAAACTTGTAATAATGTTTAAAATGTAGTTGGAAGTGTCAGTGAACCTTTTTTTAGAGGAACTTAATTAAGATCTTGAAATTAATACCACTACTTTTATATTTTTTTGAAGTACCGACATAAATGTTGGATAATATATTAATTATATGAGGAGGAATCGCTACCTATATGTATTACTTAAAAAAAAGTGTCACAAAATCGCAATTTTTCAATTATTATTTTAACTTTTTAACACCAAGTCTAAGTTATATCGAAATTTTTATCATCATATTCTTGCATTCTGATTAGAGATTAGAACCAAATAATGTGTTCAAAATGTTTTTTGCCTTGCTGTTGAGTAGTAAATTTTTTTGCTACATCATATTTTATGAGTATGTACAAGAAACATTATTTGACAGCTTGTCAAAGACGGTTTAAATAGAAAAACTTTTCAAGAAAAGGGCAGATTTTCAGTAGTAATACTATAAGTTCAGTTTGACAGTCTAAATAATCCGACCGCGAAGCGGGAGGATTATTCTGTCAAACTGACACGATTTGTAATTATGCAGGAAGTTTGAGATGTATAACCGTATTTATTTTGAAGTATGTATTTGATACGATTATTTATTGAGTAAATGAAGTAACTATTGAATTTAATGATAAATCTCCGAATCGACTCATTTTTGAACAGTTATTGATAAACGTCAAAATTTGACGGTCCTGTTAGTTTGTGTATTGTTGTATATTGATGTCGATGTGGTTACTATGGAAATTAAATTATTGTAAGATTTTCGATTGGTAGAGCTACTCTATGTATAATCAGGTATTATCGAAATTATACAAGGTAACTTAACTAAATTGATCGTTCTACTTGGTTGAAAATTATACGAAAAAAATAATCACATTTAATGATTTTCACTTTTTAAAAATGTCGAGGTAACTAAAAAATAAAATTTTGTCCAAGTTTGTTTTGTTACTTATTTCTTCTTTTAATTTGTATTGGTGAAGGTAAATAATACATAGGTTTATAGGTAATATTTATAGGCATAAAATCAAAACGGAAGTTATACATCTAATAATAAAATTTCCCTAGATTGCTGCAAACGACTTAAAAATTTAACATTTATTAAAAGATTTCCACATTCTAGCATATACGTGACGTTTACTACCAATAATAATATTATTTGAACAAATATAAAAATTAAAAACATCTTAAAACACATAAAAAAATAATTTGTAGAAATTTGTCTAAAAAACCGTTTTATGGTTTTTTTACGATATATACATAATATTTCCATTTAAAATTATTTTATACTCTTTTATGGGAAGCTATTAATGGGGTAATTCAAAATTAATTTAAGGTAATACTGTCGTTTTTAGAATTACTGTTTAGATTTTATTTAAACTTGATAAAGTATGTTCATGCCTATAGAGAAGTGACTTACTAAACCAATGTTCAGAGAATCACTTAAATTTTCAAAGAGCTACAGAATAAAAAAAAAATATCGATATTACAAATAATTTGTCAACAAAACAGGAAATTTTCTCTGTTTGTCCCGAACACTTTTAGGGAATTTCCCAAATAACATTTTTAAAATGGTAATCCACCTACTGAAATAGTACATATTAAAAGATAAATCGTCTTAATATCATCAAAAATGGAATAAAAAGTAATCAAACACTATAACGAAGTACTACTAATATCGTTAAAGAAAAATCCGCTTTCGAGGCACTTCTTCAACCCAAATAGGCCACCTTCGTCTATTTAGAACTTACGCAGTCTTATTTTATTTGAGATAAAAGTATCAAGTTTGGTTTTGGCAACATCCTCGATATACAAAGTTGTTCCTCGGTGCTTTATCACGAAACGTCGAATTAATTTAATCGATGTACTTGTTTCTAGAAGAAAATTTCCCAATCATGTTATTTTAAAACATAGACGACAAATGGTTCGCAAATTTTCAGATCTTCTCAAGTAATTCAAAGAGAATAAAATAAAATTTATGGAAGCATCGTTTGGCTACGTTTTAACGTTCTTGTTAGGATCATAATAATTAATTTCAAATTTATACGGCTGCGAGCCAACAAAAAACAAAGAGGATTTGCTCGATTTTTGTTTAAATACAAAGTGGAAAGTAAAACCAGAAAGGGAAGAATTAGTACGACCATAGAGAATTTAGTAATAAGAAATTGTGGGGCGACGGAAGTTCAAGATACGTTCAAGAGAAAATGATTTTTAATTTAAAAAGAATTTTCGAGTTTGAATTGAAAAAGAAAGAGATTTTGAGGTGGAATTCCAAGATATGTTTAATAGAAATGGAGTTTTAATTGAGAAAAAATGAGAACCTGAAGTTTTGGAGAGGGATACGCTTAATAGAACAACGATGGTTTATAATTTAATAAAATTTAGGTTTGAGTTGAGGAAAAAAGATATTGTTGCGCGGTCACCAACTCAAAGCCGGCCCTGCCTCTCGATTATAAATTTTGGTGAATGCGCTTTCTAGAACCTTCTGGTCTATTACAGTATTTACGCATATGAGGTGCGTCATAAAATACTAGAACTTTCCAGAACCCATAAGGACTATATATACGCGGGTTTTTGAGTGCGTAAACAGTTAGTTAGTTCGAGAGAATTAGTAAAACGGACAGTAAAGAGTTAGTTCACAGAAGTTCTTAGTAATCGGACAGTGATTAAATAGTGTAATAGTCAAGCGGTAAAAATAAATTAGAACTAATATACCGAGTGTAAATAAATTAGTAGACATTAAGTATAGTGTGTATATAAATTAAGTTTAATACAGCGTGTGTTTCTTTAAATAAATAGATAGTAATTAGCTATAGTGTGTATAATTTTATCCCACAAGTAAAAACTGTTTAAATAAATAACAAAAACATTACAATATAGAAACGTGAAGTTTTGGGGTGGAAGTCCAAGATACGTTTAAGAGAAATACGATGATTTTTAATTTACTAGAAATTGAGTTCGAATTGGGAAAAAATCAAAACTTGGAATTTTGGGGCGGAAGTTCAAAATGGGCTTAAGAAAGCTCAATATACGTTTAAGAGAACAACGATTTCAATTTAATAGAAAATTAGTTCGACTTGATGAAAAAGATCAAAAAACGTGAAATTTTGGGGAAAAATTTCGACTTTAAATTGAGGAAAAATATGAAAAAACGAGATTTCCAAATATTATTTTAATATTTATGTAATTGGTTATATTAGATAAATAAAATTTGAATATTCATTAATACGTCGGTTGTGACCTCACGAATCTCGTAAAAATTTTAAATCTGGTTAAATATGTTATTTTTATATAAATTTCATATTTTTTATCAAAACTTGTATAAAAATCGTTAATTTCAATATTTAATTGGACATAAAATAATATTTGACGATGAATTACGATAGCTTTAACCTCCATAGAAACATAAATTAGCGTTTCATAAGGATACAAACGAGAATTCGATATATAAATAAAATAAAATAAAAATTCAAAATCGAACATCATTAACAATTCATTTGTTCTATACGTGAAATTAGACAAGTAAACAAAAGACGATGCGAAAGTTTCATCCTGATTAATCACTAGACTATCATCGTAAGAACAATTGAGCATCGTGGAGATCTTTTCTTCGTGTTAGAGCAATTCTTTGAGAGAGAAAAAAATCAACAAGTTAAGACGACCGTCATGCATATGTAAGTATGGCGTTCAATTGTTTTGAGTATTATAAAAATAACAAAACGGGCAATTTTGTATTCATATTGTATCAGGGTCGGACCGATACACCATTACAATAAGCTAAATTGAATTAAAAACTTGGGCTACAAAACGTTGTTATTATATGGAATTTTCTTTAGATTCTATAATATGGCCACCAAACGATTATCCAATTTTCCTGTACGATCTTTTATAATAAACATTTACTGTTTTCAAGTACATTTAGTAAGATGTCGAAGCCGGCCCTGTACTATATGCATATATAAAGATGACGTTCGATTGTTTTGTTACCATAAAAATACAAAAACAGGCAATTTTGTATTCGTATTGTACTTCAGAGTACAATACTGCACTTGTTCATAAATACCAACTCAGTTATTATTTTAATATTACTTATTGAAATTTCACATCTCTTCTTCTTATTTTTTCTGTTCCGCAACAATCCACATTCGAATTTTAAATTACATAAATATTTATGGCTGAGTATATCGCAGTGGAAATATTCGATAAGGAAATTCGTTCACTTGTTTGAAATTGAAAATAAAAACAAAGGATGAAAGACGAAGTATGGGCATTTTTTTTATTGAAAATGGAGTCGAGGAAAAATCTACACAATTTTAGCTCGAAGTATGGGCTAAAATTTGAAACTCAAAGCATGTTTGTAACTTCTGTTTTTCATGAGATATGGCACTATAAAGTTGAAGTGACTCCAAAAATATTAAAAAGTGCATATTTCACGGAAAATTCCAAATTTTTTGTATAGACCAACATAATTCGTGATTTTATACAGCCGAATGGACGATACTTAAAAAAATAATCAATATACTCAATGACAGCCGTCTCGATTGCCTTCTATTGTCTTATAACGTTCCCTGAAACAGGAAATTTAAAAAAAAACCTTTAACTAAACTTCTATTACGGCATATAGTCGCTCAAGCTAAGCCACCCCTGTACCCCAGGTGGTATCTATATGAACTTGCCACCCGTTGGGAGAAAAAGTATTCGAATTTTCTGTAATATTAATCAAATTGTCATGTTCTATTATTCAAAATAAGAACAATGGATAGTCGAAAGGGTTATTTTTTGTCTTTTCGTTTGTCTCATCCGATGTCTGGGTTTGGATTTTGTGATATGATTCTAGTTTAAAATAACGTCAGTATTTATTTAATTTCGAAAGAAAAATTCAATTGGTGCAATTTCTGGAGAATTTGGTGGATGTGACATACATTTAATGAATTATTTAAAAAAAATAGTAGGTAATAACAATGGGAAATAACATTTACACCAACATGGTTTTCGCCACAGCGTAACCTACCCATTAACAATTCTGTTACAAACCCACAAAAAATTAAATAATGAAAAAAAAACAATAAAGTGTGGGAGATAGAAAAAAATCAGATAGTAATGATTGTTTTACAGCTGACCTCGCTCAAGAAATGTAATATTTTAATGCTTCGTTGTAGGTTATTGTTAAAAGAAAAAAACCGTAGGAATTATCGAATAGCCATCTTGATTATGTTGAGTTTTAAATAATTTTTTTTTGAAATAACCGATTCGTGAAAATCACGCAAAAATGGTTTGTTCTTTGTGTTTGTACATGAAGACACGAAGACAAAAATACTTTATTCATTTAATTGATTCAATTCAATTGTTTGTTTTTTTAATAAGAATTTACATAAAAATATTTTGCATTATTTTAAAATAACCAAGATTTTTTTAAAGTTTACATTTCCGTTGCTTGGAAAACTAGAAAAAACAGACAAAATTAAAGCAATCTTCGTTGTGTCTATTTTATTTTTTTGTCAGAAAACTAAAAATCTTAACACAAAAATCCGATTGAATATTAAAAAAAACGTAACTACTATCGTATACCATGTTTTATTGCTTTTATTTATCTAACTAGTGCCCCACCTCAGTTTCGCTCGGTGACGACCACCTCGGATGAATCGGTGCCTTATGTTTTAAATTATAAACAATATCTTAATTAAAAACTACTATTTGATTGTTTTTAACTAACCAGACTATTAGTAGGGCTGTTCGTTCACAGCGCGGTATTTTTCTTACTTTTATATACCCGTCGTAACTTCTAAAAGAAAGGTCCGATTCGAATAATTTAAAGAGGAATTTACACGTATATAATCAACCTTGAGTATAAAACTACAACCGGAAGCAAAGAACCTTGGAATTTCAAGATTTTTATTTTATTGCATCCATAGGGGCGTATTTAAAATTTAAGATTTAGACTTAAAAGTTATTTATTTTATAGGGTTCCTTTAAAATTTTAAGTAGAGTATCTGACAACAGTGCTTAAGGAGCTATTTTACATTTAATACCTAAATTAGTGACAAAATTTAATAAAAAAGAAGAGAAAATTAATGAAGATAGAAAAAGAAAATTTGTAAGTTTTTTGCACGCCTCTAGAAATTTGTGAATTTGTGTTAATTATTATAAGTAGTTATGAAAATACACAAATGTCATTTATATATTTTTGTAAAGGGTGTTTTTTTTTTATTTTAAATAAATGTAAGTTGAATAGATGAGGCTTTTACTTGATGAAGATCCATACTAAATGATGAAATAAAACAATTTAATTTGTTTAAATCTCCATTTTATTTTGAACTGACGTTCAATTTAAAATTAGTTTGAAAAAGCTACTGTGTAGCGAAACGCGTCACTAATTTTAAATTGAACGTCAGTTCAAAATGAAATGGAGATTTAAACAAATTAAATTGTTTTATTTCATCATAAATGTAAGTGTTTTATATCTATGTGTTAGTTTATATTTTTAATTAAATAAAGGTTTTTATAAAAGCACTTGTATTTTTATTCTTCATAAAAGCAATAAGTACAGAAGTTTTCTTAAATTAATTGAAAAAAGGTTTTATTTTTAATTTGTGAGATTTTAATTTTATTCTAAATTATTAAAATGATGTTGCACAATCTCATTTCGAACTTGCTCTCCTCTTCTATACCAGTTTTCATTTTCACCTCTAGTAAAAAGCAAATCATAAAGATCATTCTCATTGTCTAAATCCAAAATTTCCTCTTCTGGAATGTCATCTTTGTAAAATCTGACTGTGTTGTGTAAAACTCCACAAGCATAAATTATTTTTCCTGCTATCATAGTTTATAACTCGGTGTTTTAATAAACATCTAAATCTCGACTTTCTAGCTCTTACAAAATGGTAATTATAATTACTCTCTGGATCATCAAATGGAGTTAAAAGGAAAGGTAGAAGAGAATATCCAGAGTCGCCGATAAGGAGAAAATTAGAACCCGGCAGGTATGCGTTCTATGGTAAACCCGTAACGCGTACATTTGAAGCCTGCCAAATTGTCGAATCGTGAGTAGATCCAGGAAATCTAGTATTCATGCTTCAAACATTGTAATTACTATCTAATACAATCTGACAGTTTATACTGTAAACTGTAAGTAGTTCGGAATCTTTTTCTGGGGTCGATATGTGAGCAATCTCTGGCTCCCAAACACCTCGGAAAGTTATACTTTTATAAAAAATTATCTTTTACCTCATTTCTTTGGTTTTCAGTGTTTGGAAATACTATCCAGTTATTTACTTAGTTACAGTTACCTGTAAATAATTGTCATATAAGTAAAGCGTGATCTATAGACGTCAAAAAATAATAGTTCAATACTATTAAACGCTTTACAAAATTAGAAAAATTAATTTCCAAAGAGCAGACCGTCCACTAAGAAGCAACAACTACTTCTCGGGCTATATGCCCCGACAGATATTGAATTACACTTCCAAAGTAAACGGGGTTGGTATATCTGTTAAGATAGAACCAACCATTCTGGTTTGCGATTAGAAGGAATAACATCACTTGTGGACCGGTTTCGGCGTTTTTGCGCCTCATCAGCACAAGGTAGATGCTATTCGTCCAGAAGCTCTGAGAGCATAATCCTGGACTAGAGACTACGTTGATACCACACCAATACATTAGCCTTAGTAAAGGAAATGTTAAGAGTGCGATATCGGCGACATCTCCACATCTAATCACAAACCAAAATTCTATATCGACAAAAAACCATCTCGGTTTTGTAGGTATTTACTTAGTTACAGTTACCTGTAAATAATTGTCATATAAGTAAAGCGTGATCTATAGACGTCAAAAAATAATAGTTCAATACTATTAAACGCTTTACAAAATTAGAAAAATTAATTTCCAAAGAGCAGACCGTCCGATATCGCACTCTTAACATTTCCTTTACTAAGGCTAATGTATTGGTGTGGTATCAACGTAGTCTCTAGTCCAGGATTATGCTCTCAGAGCTTCTGGACGAATAGCATCTACCTTGTGCTGATGAGGCGCAAAAACGCCGAAACCGGTCCACAAGTGATGTTATTCCTTCTAATCGCAAACCAGAATGGTTGGTTCTATCTTAACAGATATACCAACCCCGTTTACTTTGGAAGTGTAATTCAATATCTGTCGGGGCATATAGCCCGAGAAGTAGTTGTTGCTTCTTAGTGGACGGTCTGCTCTTTGGAAATTAATTTTTCTAATTTTGTAAAGCGTTTAATAGTATTGAACTATTATTTTTTGACGTCTATAGATCACGCTTTACTTATATGACAATTATTTACAGGTAACTGTAACTAAGTAAATACCTACAAAACCGAGATGGTTTTTTGTCGATATAGAATTTTGGTTTGTGATTAGATGTATAGATGTCGCCGATATCGCACTCTTAACATTTCCTTTACTAAGGCTAATGTATTGGTGTGGTATCAACGTAGTCTCTAGTCCAGGATTATGCTCTCAGAGTTTCTGGACGAATAGCATCTACCTTGTGCTGATGAGGCGCAAAAACGCCGAAACCGGTCCACAAGTGATGTTATTCCTTCTAATCGCAAACCAGAATGGTTGGTTCTATCTTAACAGATATACCAACCCCGTTTACTTTGGAAGTGTAATTCAATATCTGTCGGGGCATATAGCCCGAGAAGTAGTTGTTGCTTCTTAGTGGACGGTCTGCTCTTTGGAAATTAATTTTTCTAATTTTGTAAAGCGTTTAATAGTATTGAACTATTATTTTTTGACGTCTATAGATCACGCTTTACTTATATGACAATTATTTACAGGTAACTGTAACTAAGTAAATACCTACAAAACCGAGATGTTTTTTGTCGATATAGAATTTTGGTTTGTGATTAGATGTGGAGATGTCGCCGATATCGCACTCTTAACATTTCCTTTACTAAGGCTAATGTATTGGTGTGGTATCAACGTAGTCTCTAGTCCAGGATTATGCTCTCAGAGTTTCTGGACGAATAGCATCTACCTTGTGCTGATGAGGCGCAAAAACGCCGAAACCGGTCCACAAGTGATGTTATTCCTTCTAATCGCAAACCAGAATGGTTGGTTCTATCTTAACAGATATACCAACCCCGTTTACTTTGGAAGTGTAATTCAATATCTGTCGGGGCATATAGCCCGAGAAGTAGTTGTTGCTTCTTAGTGGACGGTCTGCTCTTTGGAAATTAATTTTTCTAATTTTGTAAAGCGTTTAATAGTATTGAACTATTATTTTTTGACGTCTATAGATCACGCTTTACTTATATGACAATTATTTACAGGTAACTGTAACTAAGTAAATACCTACAAAACCGAGATGGTTTTTTGTCGATATAGAATTTTGGTTTGTGATTAGATGTGGAGATGTCGCCGATATCGCACTCTTAACATTTCCTTTACTAAGGCTAATGTATTGGTGTGGTATCAACGTAGTCTCTAGTCCAGGATTATGCTCTCAGAGCTTCTGGACGAATAGCATCTACCTTGTGCTGATGAGGCGCAAAGACGCCGAAACCGGTCCACAAGTGATGTTATTCCTTCTAATCGCAAACCAGAATGGTTGGTTCTATCTTTACAGATATACCAACCCCGTTTACTTTGGAAGTGTAATTCAATATCTGTCGGGGCATATAGCCCGAGAAGTAGTTGTTGCTTCTTAGTGGACGGTCTGCTCTTTGGAAATTAATTTTTCTAATTTTGTAAAGCGTTTAATAGTATTGAACTATTATTTTTTGACGACTATCCAGTTAGGTAATAGATGATTAATAATATTAGTAACTAATACATCTGCTCATGCTCGGTTGGCTCATAGCAAAAATGTGACCCTGTCCAGAACTTAATTGATATTCCCCCGAACCATAAAAGTGGAGACGGGCAAGAATTTTTAAATGTATTGATATGGCAGTAATTCTGTGTCCTTGTAGATGTGGTTCTATCATATCAATTAACATTCTGGACACTTCCTCGGAAAAGCGAGAAAAACTTTTAAATGAATTAGTTGTTATTTGAAAGGGATCACTTAAGTCCCTAATACTTTTTTGGTGTAATCTAAATTCTGCCATAGAATAATATGTAAACATGGTTAATTTAAACTATTTCAGATATAACCTAAAAATGTTTCTTACTTTTCTTTGTTTGCAATTAATTCCTCAATCAAAGCTTCACCGGCAACATCTACACGCGCCATTTTTGTTACCGTTATTATTTAAAGGACACTTTAACAACCCTTTGAAAAATAATAGTTTTAACAGGCTATTTTAAAGGAATCCTTTAAAATTTTAACGGAAATGTGGTTAGCGAATACCGATAATACGGCCTCTAAATTTTAGAGGAAGAGTTACAGAATAGGCCCCTAGCATAGACCGTATTCCACCACAGGGTGTCTTAAATTTAGGTGATAAAAATATAATTTAGGTTTTCCTTGTATATCGAGTATAAATAAATTCAGCCTTATTCGGAATTCTAATTAATCTAGATTAATATGGGTTGATTTTTTCAAAAAATCTTCTATATCGAGCAGAAAATAGTAGTTATTTAAGATCAAAATTTGTCAACATTTTAAAGTGCCTATAAAATATGGTAAAGCATGAAGCCCTAAATTTTTTTGTTTGTATAAAAAAATATTTTAATTTTATTTTCCGAATAAATATAAATATGGTGCTTTCATTCTTGACCCACTAAATTTGCAGCTTCAAAAGAACAAATTAGCCGAAATCATTAGATAAAAATTGACTTGTCATTATTCGTTAAATAACAAATTATTGCGCAAAAAAACTGTTTTTGTCGAAAATAAATTAAATTTGGTTATACTAGTGTACTACAAAGAAGTGAAAGCTGGAATTAATTTGAAAATGCGTTACATATTTCTTGAAGTTTAATTAAAAATGTAATTATATTTTTTTCTAAGATTGTAACTCCCATATCTACTTGTACATTGGATTTAAAAATAATATCATTGGATTAGTGTTAGCTTAATGATTTTTTTATAAGGTATAATCAATTTCAAGTCAGTTTAAAATATTCAATAAAATATTATTAAGATTAATGAGTCTCTTTGTTTAGAAACTCATTTTCATCAACAGTCTTCTAACCAATACTATTAGTAATATTACCATGATAATTGTTATCATTAAAAGGGTTTTGAAGATATTAATTTCAACATTAATCCACTAATTATTATTAGTCTTAATGAGCCTTTTTTCAATAATAATTTATGGCTAATTCTTGATTTAATGGGTATTTTTTGTTCAGAGACTCTTCCCACTTCAAGCCATCTTTTACTATTTAACGATTTATTGTTAAGATTAATGAGTGTATTTGATTAAGAAATTATTTGTCAACATGCTTCTAACGGAAACTATTAGTATTATTAACTTGACGATTTGTTGTGTTGATGAGTAAACATTACTGGGCTATTTTCAAGACAACTTCGACTGTTCAATACAATTTGGTAGATGTTAATGAGTCTGCTTGTTAAAGGGACTCTTTAGCTATTGCAAAAAACCTTGAAACATTATTGGATCTATTCCTAAGACAATTTCGACTATTTAATATAACTTGGTAGATATTAATGAGTCTTTCTGTGTAAAGGACACATTAGCTATTGCTAAAAGCCATTAAACATTGTGGAGCGTATATTCATGATAGCTTCGACCGTTCAATATAATTTGGTACATGTAAATAAGTCTTTTTGAGTAATAGTCCCATCAACTTTTACAAAAAAACCATTGAGAAAGACATTAATACCAATGATAGTCTCTTAAATTATTGAGTCCCTGTTTTAAAACCAGTTTATAGGTACATTATTATTTAAATTATATCTATAACTATGTTTTTTTATGCTCTTGAAAGAAATCAAATTAGCAGTGCATTGTATTTAGATAAATTTGATTAAAAAAATATCAAACTGTGAAATTGTCTATTTGCGCCAAACAAAAACTTTTTTTTTATATCAAAATAAAATAATTGTTTACAATTGAGTCTTGTAAGTATTTTGCAATAAAACGGTACATTCGAATATTCTTGTAACCTAGATATTGTTCGTTTATTAAAAAAAATTGATTAATAAGGAAATTTTTCTATTCTATTAACGAAAATGTTCAAAGTGCACGGTTTTGTAACAACAATTTATAAATAAAACACGTGTGTAATTGTTATTAATTTTAAATATTGAAAGCGAATTAAAAAAACAGAACCAGTACAAAGTGCAGGAATCTGGTAATTTCCAATTTTTAAATGAAAATATAAGTTAGAAAAATAAAAGTCGAGGATACGAATTAACCAGCATCAAACATTTTATTTTTTGACTAGAGGGAACTATTTCAAACAAATTTATTAATTCCGTTGAAAAATATGATAAAACGTTTCCACTAATGTTATAAATAGCCTTGGACTGCTAGAAACAAACTACACATTAATAAAAATTCGAATATATATTTTTTTAATACGTAACCAATCAATCATACACAAACAAAAACGTAAATTGTTGTTTCAATTTAACCGAATTGACTTTTAATTTCGATCGCGTTCGCAGAATATTCATCATCAACAATTATTTGTTAATTTTAATGTCGACTTGAACGTTTTTTGACGCAAATTCAATGTAATAAAATTTCTAAGCATTACAAGCGATTTTATAATAAACAAAACAATTCATAAAATAAAAACTCGGGCTTAATAGTTGGGAGGGAAATATTTTAATAATAAGAGAATAAATGGGGGAACTTTCAGGACCTTTTTAGATAAAAAGAGGAGTTAGACAAGGAGATGAATTTACACAAGAATCGCATCTTGAAAATTTTTAAAATGAAACCAGTTGTCAATAGACGACAATCGCCTTCAGACTAACTCAAAACATTTATATAGTCAATAAATCCTTCCACGAGTACCATCTGATTATTTATGTACGAATTTCCTCCATTCTCGTCTAGTTGGTGCCAATTCCGCTGCTTCTTTTCCGTTCATGTTTCTTTTATCTAGTATTTCTCCTATTACTTCTTTCCAGGTTTTTCTTGGTCTACCTCTTTTCTCGAGTTTTTGCAACTCCTTTTTCATTCATTAGTTGCAAGTGTTCCCACCAATCAAGCTGTTGCTCTTCAATAAACTTCAGTGTTAATTGAACGTCTTGATCTTTCTCACACCTTTCTCCCTTAGTTATTCTCCTTACTCTTCACCAGATATTTCATTTCTGTTGCTTGTATCTTACTTTATTGTTGTTTTATTAGGACCCAAGATTCACAACCAAATGTTAGTATTGGTCGATATATCGTTTTAAAACCTGTATTTTGGTCTTTTTTGTAATTTCCCATTTATTTATAAATTTTATGTTCATTTCATCATAGTAAAGTTTATTCGTTTTCTGAATTCTATTGTTAACATCGGTGTCTTGCGTTTCTTTTTTATCTACTTACCGTTACTCCTAAATATTGGAAATTATGTATATTTAAGTTTTCCTGTGTCCCCTCCTGATATCATTACTTTTGTTATATGTTTGTTTATTTTCATGCCTTTTTTGTTTCAACGACCTGTATTTTTAGAGGATGTTTGTGACGGTGTATTCATTTTTATAATAATTGCGTTTTCGTTGTTCTTATATATTTTTTGTACTAATCTTATAATTTTACCATCTATTCCTGTTAGTACTTTCCATAGTGTCTGTCTTGGCATTGCGTCGAAACACCTTTCTCGAGGACCAAAAATGCAGTAAACATTATCCGTTTTCCTGCAAGTACTTTTTTCGTTATTTGTTAATTGTGATGACATGATCTTGACTTAAATGGAGCAGGTATAACACAAGCAAAAAGGAAACTTGTAGACGTAAGATTTTTACCTGGAAAGGTGTTCAGAAGTGTTATATTCCATATTTCTAGCGTATTATATTTATTGGACAAGACCCATTAACAAAGATGTCTCTTGAATGTTGAACCGAGTTTTGTTTATCTCATCTCTTGTAATATATAAACATGGCCAAGGGTCGAGGGGATCTGAAAAGGGAAGGGATCCGGAATAGGCAGTCTATGTGTAACCGTGACATTGAAGATAGTTGTATTATTATCAAGTTATATTATAATTGATCCTTTTTGAGTCTTACAGAAGGAAAGTTCATTTCGAAAGAATGTAACAGAGAAAGGACAACTTATCAAAAAATAACTGATAATAATGTAAATTTTTACGCAGCTTTTATAAGTTAATTGGCATAAAAAATTCAAATTTATCTAATTCGGTCTTTTCTAAAAATGATTCCAAGAATTTTCTCAATTTCAACAGCTAAAATTTGTTCATTTTAATTCTTCAAAACTGAAGATATTATCTGGAAGTGGGTAAGAGCGTTTTATTTCTATAAATTTATATTCACGTGACTCTGTTATTATTTTAATTTCAACGCAAGACGTAACACAACAAAAAAACCTCTGAAAGAAAGAAAACATCAAGATCGAATACCAAATACGTCCAAAAGCTATTATTTACATTTAAAATTCCTCACGTCAGAAAATATACTCAAAATCATTAAAAAATGTGCTCTATCATCAAAATTAATGTATAATATAGTAACATATATGGACCTCGACAACACAAAACACAATTTCAATGTAAATTAATAAGGAACCCTACAAAGGGTTCAGGTAATTACTTTATGTTCTTCGGACATTTTTTTAAATCTAGTAATAAAAAAACTTACTGTAATTATCGGTTGTTTCATTTACCATTTTTTTCTTTTTCGAAGAACTCATACTGTGTAATTAGATAGTCGTACAGACCAGGACAAAATTGTTATATGTTTTCAACTGTAGAAAGAAAGCAAAAAAAATTAAATAGAATCGTATAAAAGATATTGCAATGCTGATTATTTACTTTTGTCTTATTAGTAAATTCCGAACTCGGTACGCTGAGACACCAATAACTAAAATGGGATATCGAGCTCAATACGGCGCAACTACCGGTTAGGTTTGTCATAGTCTAGCTCAGTGATTCCCAAAGTTGTCTGGGCCACGACCCATCAAATACAAGTTTACAAACTCGGGACCCACCTCTATGAAATTTAACCGTTACCAATATCGTGAACTGTAAAAATGTCTGATCCGTTTGATCCTTGCAAATACAAATTGAGTTCATTTAACTTCGAGAAAATATCCGCTGCATATGTGAGCTTGAGAGTGAATACTTCGTCCATTAGATGTTCAATATATTCAGTTTTTCCTTCCAAGTGAATTATAACTTCATTGCGTAGTTCCACTAATCGTGTCAATACTTTTCCCCTGGATAACCAGCGAGCTTCCGTATGCAAAAGGAGACATGTATGAAGACTACCCATTTCTTCACACAGCTTTTGAAATAAGCGAGCTCATCTAGATGGGCGTGTGCGAACAATTCTTCTCTCTCTTTCAAGTAGTGTTGTTCATATTATCCTTGTCGTACTTGTGTAAATCGTATGTCGAGATAAGATTTTTCGCAATCTGTATAGCGAACAAAACCAATTAATTGAGATAGGCCATGCACGTCGATCGACTCATCTAGTTGCAGAGCATAATATTTACTACCAATTATTTTCCGGATTAAATCATCTTCTGTCCATTCAGCCATTTCGTCAATTCTTCGCGCAACAGTATTATTTGATAGTGGTATGCGCTCGATTTCTTTTACTTATTTTTCTCCAAACATCGCTCCAACAGCATCTTTAATCAATGGTAATACTAAGTCTTCACCAATGGTATGAGCCTTACCTGCTCTAGCGATCCTTAAGCTAATGAGGTACGATCCATATACAGCATTTTCATTGATATTGATGAAATGAGAAACAATGTTTTTTGAAGACGTCATTTCCAACAATTTTTTTTTGAAAAAATATACTGGCTTGTTTATATAGTTCATATAATAGCCTTCTTGGTGTGCGTCATCGTTTGTGACGTATATCCGGGTTTTGGGTATGTCGATATTTTATTTGTTATTTTAACATATAGCTAACCTTTGATTTGATAAATAAAATCATCAGGATCGTATTCAGCCAAATTCGAAAAGGATTTGAAATTAATAATACTTGGGATATCAAAACAATGCAGAATAAAACAAATTGTATATTCAATTTACATATTAAAATAATTTAATATTAGTAAATATAGTCCTGCATTTGAATGAATGAAATAAGATCAATATTCACTTTTCATAAATAATAATTGACCGTAAACAACAAAGTACAGACCTGACGAGAACTGTCAGTGGGACATTAGAAAAAGACGTAAGACACATTGCTACTACGAAAGGAACGTCTGCATCGTATTTTGAACGATGTAATTTCGCCCGATTGATAGGACGCGTTTGCGCGTAATCTAAACATCAACCGATCAAATTTTTGTAAGTCAAAGATTAGTGTTAACGTTTGTAATACGTTTAAACGGTTCATTATTGTGATATTTTGATAAGGATTAATCACAGACCTGCCTTTTTTCCATTTCTTCCAACGTAATGTGTTAGAAGGACATTAACAATCTATTACGCACACCAAGAAGGCTATTATATGAACTTTACAATGAGAAGTTTTGTATATGACGTGCCAACTTACTTGGGCGCATACTTTCGTACGCTAATATATCGTTCTACAGGGCAGGGCCCACTTAATATTCGCTCGCGACCCACCAGTGGGTCTCGACCCACAGTTTGGGAAACCCTGGTCTAGCTGAAGCTGTTACTTTCATTGTAGGCCAATCCTGACTTACCATTGTTTCATTATGAATGGACAAGATTACCAATTATCCAACTTCCGCCAATAATTTAGTGATGATATTGTGGGACATTCACCATTTCAAGGTAGTTGTCGTGCCACAATATTGTCTGGAAGCCCCATGCGCAGTTAGAGTAGAGGGGCTTGTAGAATAATGCACCAAAATTTTCGTCACAGACCCTTGGAGATACTACACACCATTCTCATATGGAAAGTAGTTGAATTTTCTCATGAGCTCTACCTGTTAAAAAAACGAACTTTTCATTGCTTTCCATGTTAATGATCCGAACTTCAATTACGTATATATCGAGCTAGAGATGGTGAAGATTAGGGACGGTGAAGGTCTAGCTAAATCTACCACCATTACACATTTTTATACAAGGCGAAGCCAGATCTGTAACGCACAGACTACTTCAAAGTCAACAACACAAGCCAAACAGACAGTGCAGACTATCGAAAGCTTATCGAGAAGCTAAAAGCGGATGACTTAATGGGGTCATAAGATATAGCTTTAAATTAGATCCAAATAATCATACCAAGTAGAGAAGACTGGAAGAAAGGTGTACCCTTTCAGGCTGAGGCTAGAGGTGAATTCTAAGCTAGTGTAGGATTATGTACATGCCTTAAATGCACTCTGTGACCATTGAAAGATCAAGGTAGCATGGGTATCGAGGGCATAATGCGGATAATAAAAAGTCGGATGAAATGACCAGACAAGGTTCATCAATGCCATTCATTAGACCGAAATCCTTGTGTGACGTTGCAAAATCGATAATAATCATGACTGCAAGAAAATAGGTGGCACAGAAATCTCTACAATAGTGAGTAATCTCCCAGGACAGAGAGGCAGGCAGTTCATCTTATGCCAGTACGACTGCCTGGAGGATGTGCGGTTTCTTATACTATGCGATGAGGAGCAGCCTGCAAGAAACTACATGAAAGGTTCATTCTCGAGGTTGATTGGCTACATAAAAAGAGTCGGGCTGGAGAATGTAATATAGATTCAGAGGACCACAATAGAAAAGGTCGACACTTAGCCACCTCATCAAAGCTAATCTGATCTGTAGACGGTCAATCAACTTAAAATTTCAATGGTAATTGAATCATAATATCTAATTTGAAATTTTCTGACTCAAGGTCCATCGTACAACAATTACCTTAAGTTATTCAGTTCTACTTTGAATTTCATTCCAAATATAATTTTGAAAAAAGATTTAATAGTAATTAAATAACCCTTTTGCAGAAGTACGCACATGACATCCCAAAGGCATTCAAACCACACACAATTTTTTTTCGTTCTGTTTTACTGTATTGTATATACTTTTGCATATTAATCATTCCATACAATCTGTGTCCTTGTCTAACTCATTATATGTCGGTTTAATTCTTTTATTTCTTTCGTCGACAAAAAACAACGTTGCCAAACTTATAAAAATTACTACGTTTCTTCTACATTCAACCTCTGTTGAAAATGTGGACGGGAATAGCAAATTATTTCAAAAATAAATTGAATATTATTGGCATATCGTTTTCAAATGTTTTAAATTTTGTTTTTAAATAATGAGAGTGTTGCATAAAATTTCATATTTCCTGGAAACTACTAATTTTATCGATTTGGAAAATAATTCCAGTGAAATAATCTGTCATACGTTGCCAGCATCTACCTCAAGAAATCGAAAAATAAAATGCTAGGACTTCAGTCTATATATTTTTAAATACCAAAAAACACTTTTTTAAAGAAATTTGGAACTAAAAAGTAAAAATAATTTCAAGACATGATAATTATTCTTTATTCACAGCTATTTTTAAAAGTATATTTATTATAAAAATACGGTAGTAACATTGTACTGACTATACCCATTAATTTTGATAAATCTGACTAATTTTATTACAATAAACCGACTGTTAAAATTTCAAACGTAACAAAAAGAAATCAACTACTGTTAAATATGTCAATTTGGCAACGCTGCGAACTACTCAAGAGGACCCTACTAGATTCGGCATCCTCCTCTCGACTATCCTTTTCTTCTTCTTTCCTTCTCTCGCTATCCTTCATTTAATCAAGCTGGCTATGGAAATTCATTTGTTTTCTGTTTTGAATAAATGATAAATTGGTTATTTTATGTTTCAGAATTGCCTTTTTGTTTTATTTTTTTTTCTTTCTTCAAGCGGATTCCTTAATATTTTTAATCGATAGCCTGCGTTGTTCGTAGCGTACCCGTTTTTTGTTCGTTCTGCTCCTTTTTTTTTAGTTGCGGCAGATGTACTTTAATAATGTTACTTTCTTTATGAAGTTTATGTAAGTCATAAATTTTAATGCAAATAAGACCTGAGTAATATAAAAAACATTGTTTGTTTCTCGCTTTTACGTTACCCAAGGAACAGCTGACAACGTTTTTTTTAATAATTAGTCCTTACGGCAACGAAATTTCCAACGAATAACTAAAAAAAATTACTTTTGTTACAGGTAAAATCTTCGAGAACTTCACCTTGAACCCACCGCCTAAAAAAGAAGGAACCCCTCCATCTCAACCCCCGACTCCACCCTCGACTCCTCTATCGCCGAAATCAAGCGATAACACCCTGAAGTTATCAAACATTCCTACAACTCCTACATTGAACTTCCCCAACTTACAATCTAGTCAAAGATTACCTCAAATAGCTCCGATTACCAGTCAAAGTACACCGTTGAATCTTATGGGTAAAAAACCGCAACATCAAAATTATACTAACGGTAGCTTACCGCATTCGCCGGACATGCTGTATACTAGTGCCGAAATTGAAGCTATCAGAAGAGTTAATGAAGAAGTTAACAATGCGGAAAAGACTTCGTCTAGTGGAAGGGTGAGTTTTTGATTATAAAACCTTCGATCATTAAGTAGACTAGATAAGTAGCACACAATCTTACAATCTTAGCGATATCCCTTATTTGAACAACTGATGCCTCCAGTTTTCTGAAAAGTCTTCAAATTGACATGTTGTTTATAAATGATGTACTACATATTTGAAATATTCAATAAATTCATTTTTATACATATATCTATTACATAAATATTGAAGGACAAAAGTTGAAATCATTGGATGATTAGGTATTACTTTTAAATAATACCGTAATATATGACAACATCTTAGATGGTTCTGGATTTTAATGTTAACTTCAGGTAATTTTTGTGTTTACTCTTCTATGGTTGGGATATTTTGACATAATAGGCAATAAAATATGAAAACCAACAATCTCAATTAAGAAGACGTACGTTTTTGTTGTTAAATGCTATAAGAAAAGTAAATTAAAAAGAAGCAGCTGTTTCATACTGCTTGTTATCGACACATTCAATATAGGGTTTTATTGCAATGGTGATGATGTGTATCTAGGAAGGTATTCAATATTATAGATGTCTTAAAAGTTGCGATTAATAGGATATTATTCATTTTTAATGCTATTACTACACAAGTCGTTTAAAAAAGTAAATTTGAAGAAGTATACAGTAAGTGCAACTAAACGTTGTGTGATTGTGTTACATTATTATGAATAAAGAAAATAAGAATCACACACATTTTACAAATAGAAAAGAGATGTAACCTACACAGTTGATAAAGATTCGCTAAAGATTTTAAATTTCCTTTTTGCTAAAATTCGTTTTCTTATTTAAAAAAATAGTTATAGATACTAACCAAAGAACTGGATCCAGTAATTCCTTCCTGTCGGATCCTCACTATCGTAGGCTCGTTGATTTTACACACCTTTGCAGTTATCTGAACGACTGTTATGGTTTCGTTTGCTATATTTTTTTTAGTTTCGAAAATATTCCGAAACATTTAAAATAATCTCTGGAGCCTACTCACTTTCACGATATATTTTTTCGATACTTATTCACATAACCCCTTTTAACAATTACCCATTGCTAATCTTTAACATTTATATTCTCAGAAATTAGGTTATTATATCAATACAATATCTTTTTACTTTTTACTTAATTACAGTTATCTGTAAAAATTGTCATATTTTAGTAAAGCATGTTATCAATAGATGTCAAAGGTAATATTTTCCAAAGAACAGACCGTTCACTAAGAAGTAACAACTACTTCTCGGGCTATATGCCCCGACAGACATTGAATTACATTTCGAAGTTAAAGGGGGTTGGTATATCTGCAAGATATAACCAACCATTCTGGTTTGTAATTAGAAGGGACAAAATCACTCGTAGACTGGTTTCGGCGTATTTGCGCCTCATCAGTACAAGGTAGATGCTATCCGTCCAGATGTAATCCTGGACGTTGAAACCACACCAATACATTAACCTCAGTAAAGAAAATGCTAAGAATGCGATAATAGCGACATACCAGATATACCAACCCTATTTAACTTAGAAGTGTAATTCAATGTCTGTCGGGGTATATAGCCCGAGAAGTAGTTGTTGCTTCTTAGTGAACGGTCTGTTCTTTGAAAAGTATTTTTCAAAAACTTTATAATAGTATTAAACTATTACCTTTGACATCTTTTTAGTTTACTTTCTTTATAGCATGTTACAGTAAGAACATACGTCTTTCACATTTTAGGGCGTTCTTTTTAATTGAGATTGGTTTGCATGTTTTATTGTCTATTATGCCAAAATATCCCAACTCTACTATAGTAGGTTTATTGTTCTGAATATGAAACATTTGTTTACTTTTAATAAATTACTATTTTTGAGAAATTGTTTGAATTGAGAATCAATCAAATTATAAATGTTAATATTGTTGCTGGCAATTTGTTTTTATTGTTTGAGTTCCCTGTGAGCAAAAATACTGGTTATGACTGTGTTTCTGTAATATTTTTATTAAAATATTTCCCACATAAAAATATTTCCAGTATCGGGTTACGAACAATTCAAAATACATAACGCGTATTTATATTGATAAGAACACAAATAAAAAACAGGATAAGAAAATTACTTTAGTCCAAAAAAAATTTCGTAGTGCCAAAATATAAATTACAAAATTATTGCTATTATTTTTTTTTTACAAAAAATCTAATTTTATTTATTTGTAAAAATAATCTTCAATTGCTAGTTTTAATATTTTTTTTACAAAAAATCTAATTGTATTTATTTGTAAAAATAATCTTCAATTGCTAGTTTTAATATTTTTTATCTTTTCTGACCACTCTTAATATTTTGGGGTGTCATTTTAACGTTCTATTATTATATCTCAAGAAAACCATACACAACAATAAGTACCAAATTATCAGGTTTTCACATTCATATTTTTTGGAAAATATAAAAAAAAATTGGCTTGATTGAAGCTGAAGCGAGTTTTTATATTTTTATCGATTTGTATAAATTTTACGAAAAAATATATTCATTTAGGCTCGAAATCATTTCTTGTTCTAACTCGAACGCGTGATTCATTTTTTTAAATCGGAATTCAAATTTAAACAGTATTTCCTTATAAGGGCGCTTATTTTAATACGGTTCTGCGCAAATTTCCAACAAAACTAAAAAGCTCGAAGTACTCTCTTCGATCACTTATCTCTCCTGATTTTAATCTAAGCATTGTTTAATTACGATTCCAAATAGAAATGGAGTTTCACCTAATTCTCACATATTTTTTTTCCTTTTACAGAATAATTAAAATTATGAACAATAAGTTGGAAATTTACTTCCAAAAGTTACAGTTACGGAGAGTAATTATGGGAGAAAAAGACGGTTTTCAACCGTTCGAAAATGATAATTATGGTGATATCTTTTCGACAATCAAACTAGTTTAATTTTTTCAATGTACAGTGCTTACGTATAAAATCAGAGAAAAGTTTACCATATTTTGACCATGTTGTTTTATGAGGTTTTCCTATAATATACGAAGAAAAACTATCTTCTATATTTTTTCAAAGTTTTTGGCTCAGTACTTTAGAAGTTAAGGAGGGAAAAAATCAATGTTCATTTATTTTCTTAAACAACTTTGTAATTATGAAAATATATATTTTAGTTCCTTGAAAACAGCCCTTTCATTTGGTAAGTCACATTACAGTTCGCATAACTTTTTACACGTCCAGTAGATTCATTTTTTTATGTAAACCTGAAATTCTAACTAAAGTTACTAAGACAGGTGACTCCTTTGTTTTAATAAAAATTAAATTTTTTTAAAAAGATAACATCCTTTTTTAAAAAATCATAGTGATTTAAAAGGGTAACTCCCTTTTTGCAATAAAAATCAGAGTAATCAGATAATAGTATATTCTGTAACAAGGTTAGAATGAAAATTCGATGCGAGTGGAAAGTTCCGAGCGCGTGCCGAAGGCGAGCGTGAGGAACCACGAGCATCACGAATTTTCATTCTAACCGAGTAGCAGACTATACTTTCTCCACGATCAAAGATTTTAAATATATATTTTTAAGTGGAAATGAACAAACCACGAGTACTACGAATTTTCATTCTAACCGAGTAGCAGACTTTACTTTCTCCGCGATCAAAGATTTTAAATATATTTTTTTAAGTGGAAATGAACAAAATTTATATTTCAGAACTGAATCACAATTATCATATTAGGTAAACACTCAATAATCCAAGAAATATTCTACTTTGTATTAATTGTTATATTTGTACAGTTCTCGAAATAAAAAACTGGTGCATTATTGGGGGTATTTTCAATAATTGTGTGGTTATGTTAGGTTACGGTTACGTGACAGCAATCATTTTGACACTTTTGACACTACAATGACAATCAACTGCGTCAAGGCTAGTGTTATTATTGCTAACCAGTGTGAGAAAATTATTCTAGCACTAGAGAGAGAATGTAAATACATTTAAATTGCATGGGGGCAAAGGTATTGTAGAATATTTCTTCAATCTCAAGAGATAGAATTCCAGCATTCTGTAATCAAATTTGATTTCAGAATTGTCAAATTCTGTGATGATCGTGGAGAAAATAACTTCCTTTTTAATTAAAATCAGAGTGATTTAAAGAGGTAACTCCCTTTAAAAAAATCAAAGTGATTAGTAAAGATAACCTTCTTTTTTCAATAAAAATCAAAAGATAACTCCCTTTGTAAAAAATGAAAATGATAAGGAGAGGTAACTTCTTTTCTTCAAGAAAAAAATCAAAGTGATTAGAGAAGGTAAATCAAATTCACTAGAAAACATAACACTTATTTGTCAATAAATATCAAAGTTTTGGATAATGTAACTTTCTTTTTTCAATAGAAATCAAAGAGAATTAAAAAAGTAACTCCTATTTTAAATAAAAATCAATCAAAAGGCTGTAAATCAATTTTTCAAAAGCTAGTTTAATAAATTCATCGATTAATTAACAAGAGTTTTTACGGTCGTTTAATCGATTCTAATTAGAGAGATAATCCAATGTAAGATAGTTTTACACGTTTTTATGCCGTTCAGCGATGTTTATATATGGATGGCACATACTTGAGTCGCGTGTTTCAAACATCATCGTTTATAACGTTCTTACAATTAATAGAATACTCATTTACTGTGGATTGATAATACAGAAATCACACTTTTTGCAATTAAATTTAATTTGCTTTTATTTTTTACTTGAGAGTAAAAAAATGTTTTGGGATCAATTCTCGGCAGAGTTATTTGAGAGTATTTTATCCCCGAACGTCTAGTTTAGTTAATCGATGCACTATTAACGATTAAAATCTCCAAAAATGTGATAATTTATAGTCGAGGCACACGACAAGAATAAAAACCATCATAAAAATGTTGAAGAGAAATATAAGTTAATGTTTTTTTTTCAGGGCATATTTCCTTCGAATTATCTTCCATTTTCTCAATTATCAAAGACTGAACCTTCAAGCCCTCCTCCTCTAGATCCAAATCCGCTAAATGGTAAGTTTTTATCAAATATTTGAACATATTGGTCTATATATTTTTTATTTTATGAAAAAAATTTGATACCTATATTAAATAGATGTAAAACATGTGTAGCATCTACCGTGTACTGACGAGTTGTATTACAAAGGAACCTCTTTGCAAGTAATGGATGGTTAGGTTAGGTTTGTGGTGAGTGGGTCTATTAGACCCTCCACTGCAACTCGCGAGAGTCTATTGTGACACACACCTATTCATATTTCACAAACAAATTCAGCTTCTTAACAAAGTCGATTGGTTTATTTGGTGAATGATATTCCAGGTCTGAGGGCGAGAGAGATAGACCCTGCCAAACATCAGACGTAATGGTAATTTCAAGTATAAATTAGACGGATAAATAGCTTTGATTTTGGCAAGTTTTTCGATTCTTATTGAGGAGTAGTTTCCATTGATCTCAAACATTGTGTTCAAATAAACGACAAAAAACAATAATAGGCGTTATTACTTTTTTAATGTCACACGCATTAAATTTGAATGCTCCCATAGCAAAACTCCATAGTTTGTGCTACCCATCCAACATATTCTCCAGATTTAGTCCCCTGCTAGTCGCAGGTTTTAAGACCTGAAGAAATAAATGGCTGTGCGATAAGAGAGTCGGGTTATTCGCTTTTTTCATTTTCGTTAAAATTCAAGAGGTACCCTGATTTCAATGGCAGTCAAACACAAAATTAATGACGCAGCTTGCTTAAAATTTGACAGTAGCAGGAAATTCTAAAAATCACTGACTCATCAATCTGCTCTCGTATGATGCTTGTGAACAGGAAAATTTTTTGATTTTGTTATCAAATTTCTTATTTAAATAAATATTTTCTTCGATAAGGCAGAAAAAATCTGTTTTTATTATTCTTTTAGTGCCTAATTATTGTAAAAGTTGACAGAAATTATGTTTGCCTCGTTCACCCGTACTAGAAAATGAAGCATTTTTTAGTACGTCGTGTATGCAACGTTAAACATAAAAACATCCATTCAAATTAAGGAAAACAAGCCTTAAATTGTCCTAAATTGATTTTGACAAGATTTAATTTGGTTATAGAAGTTCCACAAATATCTATTTAAAACCACGGCTCTTATTTTTGAAGTGCATTTAAAGACAATAATAACAAATTAATATTATTAGTTTTTATTTATGACCAACGACATTTAATATGCAACTGTGCTGCATATATAGAGTGTTTCTATTTTAATAGAACGTTATTTTTACTTTCTATTTACATATAGGGGTTATGGAAGAATTAAAAATCATGTTCGCTACATAAAATTATTAGTATTATTTGTTTTATTATTTGGCGTGTCTATCGTTGAAAAACTTTTAATTTTCTTTGATTCTCCTTGCAAGGAAGCCATAATTTTGTAATGGAATTGCCTCTGCGATGTATAATATCGGAGAAAGCTTTGGAAATTGTATAGGGTGACTGACCCAAAATAATATTTTTTTGATAAACTGATACAAATATTCAATAAGCAGTTTTGTTTTCAAGATACAAGAACTGTTTTATTCGTAAAATATATAGTATATCTAAACTCGGTAACAAGACAAAAAAGGACCGCTTTACGATGCTTTTGGCGGCTGACAAAGATGACGTATAACCAAAAATTGTTCACTTCACTATAGTCAATCGTTTTCCTTATTTATTTATTTCAAAATCTCCATATTAAAATCAATAGGGTTATCTCGAGTAAAAGAGGAGGCCAATTACCCGATTTAGGAGTTCCGATCTATATATTCAATATACGGTTTATAAATCCAATTTGGTAGTGCCAGGATTTTCCGCAAAGTAGAAGAGCAAAGCCGTTATGAGGAAAAGCCCCCTCGAAAGGGGGGCTTTGGAAATTAACTAATACATATTCTGGCTTAGCTGCTGTGAGGTATGACGTAACTGCGAGAGGTCGTGCGTCGAAAAAGGGATATATATTGAATATACAGAGTATGGTGAAGACGTACAATGGCAAGAAGGCACGAACGCTCACTTCGGTCTCCTTAACGGATTTGCTCTTCTACTCCGCAATTTTTTTTATAAAAATCGGCTGTACCTACAGATACTTTTACGTTTTTTGCAAACACACTGTATGCTTTACTCCGTCTTGGCACCGAAACGATTTTGGCGTTCAAAGAAAATTTCGGATGTGCTCGAAGAACCGTTCCTGTATTATATTATTCCGAAGAATCGTTGTTGATTTTAAATGGTTTTAAAAAACCGTTTACTTAATACAGACTGACTATTGTTAAACGCGAAATAACTTTATCCATAACAGTTCCTCGAAAACATCGAATTTTGTTCATTTTCGGATTTGGTTTTAATTGTAATTTTTCATGCTCGTTTCCATGTTACTCTGAGCAGTCTGAGCCTACTTTAAGTGTCTGATATCTTACATCATAAAATCTAATAATCTGGTATGACGAAGCAAATGCACCAAATTTGTGAAACCAGATGACTAATATACAGGGTGTTTCTAAATTCATGCGACAAAATTCGGGAGGTGATAGCTCGTACGAAATTAAGATGGATCTTTCCTATAACAAAATTTCCTCAGCCGACCACTTTCCGAGATATCACCCTTAAAAGGAGGTGACTAAAATTGAGTTTTTATTATTTTTCTAAAATTTCAGTGAAGCTAGAAACTTCTAGTAGCTAGAAATTCTGTAATTTTCGTGCACCCGCAAAGGACTAACCACGGGTATTTTTTCAATATTCCTGTTACATTATACGGGGGTGAAATTAGCAACCCTTACTTTATTTCATATCAAAACTTTTTTTCGAGATAAAGTTTTATGAAATAAAATTAAACTTGAAATCCTTGTTTTATTTAAAAACTTTTTTTATTCTTAAATTTTTTTTCCAAAACCAATAGCTGCAGAGAAAAAAAATAAACACCATAATTTATATATTTTTTAATAAATTGAGTGGAAAACAGTAAAGATGTAAAATGTAATACGATTCATAATAAATGCTGGAAATGGCAGAATTTCAAGTTTCTAGCTTTACTGAAATTTTAGAGAAAAAAATTAAAAATCAATTTTAGTCACCACCTTTTAAGGGTGATATCTCGGAAAGGGGTGAGCTGAGGAAATTTTGTTATAGGAAAGACTCATCTTAATTTCATACGAGCAATCACCTCCTGAATTTTGTCGCATGAATTTAGAAACACCCTGTATATGTTATATTTCTGTTGTGGAATTTATTATTAATTGATTTTATTTGATAATTATGAAAATATTCCACCTAGTAAGGGTTGAAACAATTAATTTGTTGTTTTTATTCTATTGAAGAATATATAAAAAATATTAATGTATACCAGTTTGTTGTTTGTCTGTTTTCTATTTTTTCGTTGTATGTATGTATTTAACACTCTGTATTGACGATTTCTATACCTTTTGTCGAAAGGAAAATATAGATTATTTATTCATTTACTTGTAGATACAAAAATATAAAATTTTACAAAAATTGATCGAGCGAAATTTTTCAAATGAACCTCGTATATTTCGCGTTAATTTTTTCTTTAATTTACGAATTAAATCGTCCTTTCTTTTGGTAGTTAAACCGTCTATTTTGCGGCGTAATGGCCACAATGCAAGTGATTACCGTACAAAAGAAAACTTGTTTCGAAAAAAGACAACAATGAAAAGTATCTTCCAAAGAATCGTCTCATTTTCTGTGCCACAAATGATGTTAATTACGTTTTACGTATGAATAATGACCGAATGATATCCCGTACGCATCCCTAAGGGCATAAAAGCACAAACACAAAAACCTGATTGCGAAACTCGAAACATTCCAAAATGAAGTTATTGATTGGTTTCATTTTTCACCCAATACCCGTCCAGTTTTGACGTGTAACACGCCATGTGTAAAATTCAATCTTTTATGTCGAACCGTGTACCGAAATTAGTATTTTAGGTTATTAAAAATTCGGCAGCCGTATTTAAACCCTTCTCTCTTCATGACCCTTCGAAGTTTGTTCAGGAACGGACAACTACATTTTGAAATTTGCAATATATTTGACTAATTTAATAAAATCATTAGTTAGTAGTAAAACCAAAAATAAACAAATATTTATAATTCAATTCAAATATTTTGGTTTATCTACTCAAAATTTTAAATTCCAAAATATAACATTTTTGTGAATATTTAATCGAAGGGAATGAAGAGGAGCCCATTAAAAAATTTTCAAAGCACCTCAACTTCTAAAAGGATATTCAGATTTCGACTTTTGATACATAGTAACAAAAGGATTTGATCTGTAAAATAATAATACTTGTTTTATATGCCATAATATCGTTTAATGATGGAAAAACCAAAAACATGAATTCACGATCACGAACTCCGTGTATGCCAATAAGTTATAGAAATAAGAGGGCGTTGTTAGTGCCAATGATAAGCTTTGAATACACTACAAAAGGAGTATTACCGACGCCAGTGGTGAAAAAAGAAAACTAATATACACGGCAGATTCCGTCAATTTTCCTGTTTGAGTTCATGCTCCTTATCTAGTCTCCATGCTTTAAACAATAAACCCTTTTCTAGAAGTTTTTATTAATATTTTGAGAAGATGAAGTTTGATATGCACTCTTGGTGGGTTTTCGGAGAGGAGCAAAATTGTTAGACCAATCATATAGGCTCAAACTTCCAATTGAACACGTGTTCGTCGCATCTGCAACTGATTTTGGACACACTTTACCACCGTAGAGACCTGATCTGATCTGAAGGAATAGTTGATATAACCAGAATGCTTATTTTTGGAGGAGCCTCCTTCGAAGAAGGAAAAGTGCTCAGTGAATATCTTCAAAACTTTAAAAATTACTTTCCAACCTTAATATGCTCTTGTTCCGTCCCTGTAGATCAATATTATCAGGGCACCCCCAGATTACGTATTAGTTTAAAGTAAGCCCTTATAGCCAGAAAATAAATACTTCTCAAACGTAGTTTTTTAAAAAGCAATCGCCCAAATGCTTGTGCTCTTTATATTTATAAAGTTTAATTTCCAAACGTGAACAGACCTTTTGTGTCTATTGAATTCGACCCGTTGTACTTTACCTAAAAATTGAATCATTTTATAGGCAGGTTTCGAGTTGGTCGATTGTTAAAATCCTTAAAACGTATATGTGAACTCTTTTATTTGATATTTGAAAGGGTTAAAAAGATAAATAAGGTAGTTTTTTTTGTATTACATAAACCCTTTTATATGAAATTTGAAATTCTAAACCCCTTTATTTTGGTACTTTTCATTATATTTAAATTTAACACGTGTGTGTGTGCTTCGAGTCGGGATTTTCGGGTAGATATGATGAGAAACGTTTTTTTCTTTATTTCCTTTTGTATTACTAATAGATGACCGTCTATTAAAAAATAGAAAAAGTTTTACTATACAGGTTGACCTCACATATTTAAATATAACGAAATAGAAAGAAATAGTCGACATTATTTTTTCCGATAAATTGGTACAACTATATCTAATGGAATAAATAATGAGTGAGCGAGCAGCGAACGATCCACAGTTTCTTTTTAATATCTGTTTCTCCGATGAATGCAGCTCTTTTATGAACGGTACTGTAAATCATCATAATTGCTGCTATTGGTCTGATTCAAACCCAAGAATTTTCCAGGCGGTGCATACACAGCAACCGCAAAAATTAAAAGTATGGGCTGGCATTTTCGGTGACTGACAGGTGGGTACATATTTTTTACCTGGTAATTTGGCTGGCGAAATGTATTTGCAATTACTGGAAGATGCTAGTGACCCTACCTTGACCGATATTATTGAAAATGACCAACAGTATAGTGAAGATGATTTAATGTTTCAACAGGACGGTGCTCCTCCGCATTATGCTTTGATTGTTCGTCAACATTTTCCACGGCACTGCATTGGGAGAAGAGGTAGCATTGAATGGCCTCCACGGTCACCAGATTTGTCGCCTCTTGATTTTTTTGTGGGGATACCTCAAAAGTAAAACCTACAAAACACAAACAGCCTCTTTAGAAGATTTGCGTCGAAGAATTATCGAGGAGTGCCATCGAATCACTCCAAAAATTCTTCGGATTGTGCGAGAACGTTTCAAACAAAATCTTTATTATTGTATGGACGCGGGTGGTCATCAATTTTAACATTTAAGTTAACTAAGAAGTGAACATAATCTGAACTTTAAAATGTAATTTATTAAAAAGTATTAGGACGAATTTTAAAATTTAAAGACTTGAAAAGAGAATTGAAAGGGCTTTAAAATAACTTACTGGACCCCCAATGCCATTTAAATATTTTGAGATGATGCCCCGGTGAAAGTAGCGAAGTGAAAAATACCAAAAAAAAGTGTTCCCCTTTTGATCAAAAATCGACTGATCTCTGCGTTTTCTGAAAACGTTGACGCAGTTCCTGATAATGGCTCTGTTTCGTTTTCGTCCGGCCACCCTGTATAAGATATATACCTACACTCATTTTTTAGAAGTCGATTAAAAAATATAGACTAATAACACATGTTTTTGATGTTTCTTAGTCGTCAAATATCGAATGAAGTACTTCGATGCATTGTTATTAATAAATATTTAATAACAAATTATATTTTTTATAAAAAAAAAATTCAATATGATTTCTCACCCACAGTTTTTTTTAAATATGTATCCTATGAGTCCTGTGAAGAATTATTGTAACTGCATGCCAAATTTCCAAGAAGAAACAAGTTTTTTGCCTTAATCAGTTTTAATTTGTCTAATTGTCCAATCAGTGATACACTCGTTAAGAATATTTTAGAAAAGAAAAACTTGATCGACTAATAACCCAATCAATTAATCTCGATTTGTAATCAGTTATTGAAATTGAAACGTTTATTTCCTGTATACAGGACGTATAATACGTAGGATTTTGTTCATATCAATGGGCAAAAAATTTTTTTTTTATAATTTTAGAATAATCCTTTTCCTGTTCTCTATTCTAGAAATGAAATCAATCATGGATAGCGTAAAAATGGTCATTTGCTTGCAGATTTTAGAGTAGAAAATACCGAATTCAATAATGGATGCTGAGATATAGAATATTAAGGTTAAAAAAATAATATTTTAGTTATAGATTCTCAGTTTCCGGCGTAAAATTCGTGAATGTGGTTGAATAAGATTTAAAAATAATGTATTCATAACTAGTTTAGTCTAATAGATCGAGCAGATGGTGTCATGGTAATATTTTAATAGTATTTTACAAGCTGTTGGCATTTTTGATGAAGCATTCATTTTAGACAAAAAAACTCCTTATTACGTAAGCTGGAATTAGAGTAATTGGTTGTGAAAAGATATTTTTTTAGTACTTATTGTTTTTTTTAATTATTTTTTTGTATTTTTGAAAATATTAAATTTATAATGTGAAAATAATTGTTGGTGATTTGCGATGTGTCGAAATAAATGGAAAAATGATTTGTTAAATTCCTTGATAATTTATACAGGTATCTATCAACGTCAGTACCGCCTACAGAGTGTTCAATATGTGCGGCCTCATTTGAAAAAAAAATCGAAAATGACAATAGAATTTCGCCATGAACCATGAACTGAGAATTCAAGCTGTTGAGAATATAACATAGGCGTACTATAAGAAGTAAAAAAAATCGTTTTGATAAAAATTTGATTTTAAAAGTGAAAAATTACTTTAAATATAAATATCTCCAAATAATTTAATTTTTTTTTTCAATAGACATCAAATGAGAAAAAAGAGTGAAAAAATTAATTTCAACATAAAAATAAAGATTGGGGGCCATTTTTAATAATTTAAAACAATTAATATTGGCTAAAGTATACTATATAATATTCAAAAAATTGTCGCCTCCAGAAATAATAAAATGGAGAAAAAGGTGAAAAGAACTATCAAAATTTTATAAAACTTTGTTTCGAATTTATTTATAAATTAGCACCTTTTAACAACTCATGAGTAGAGAACGATATGCAATGTACACAAAACTTATTAAATAAAGTTTTTGTTTAAATTGTTGCCACGTAATTTTTTCTGAAAAGTGTCGAAAACAATTTTTTTCAACCCAAATTGTGAGTTTAGTTTAAATATAAATCGAAAGAGTGGCTTATGACCGTTTGCACCGTTTACTTTAAGACAGTCTTAAAATAAAGTAATCTTAAAAAGACTAGTTTGAGTTGCACCGCTCTCTAAATATTAACTACTTAAGGAGCCTTAATATTAAGTTCCCGATTGGGTCGACTAGTTCGACGGTTGGCAGCTGATTTAATCTGGAAAACTTTTCTTTATGGATGACATGTTCGAAGTTCATTCCTCGATATCCTCGAAATAACAGACTTTGACCCGAGATGGTTTCCACTCGATGTGATCATTTTAACGACATAAAAGAATTTTCATTTTATCAAAGATTTCGAGTGACAAAGCAATGTTGTATACGGGTTTCAGGATTGATAGAGGAAGCACTGAAATTTCGAAATGATTTTCAAGTAGAATATTACCTAATAAGGAATCCTACAAGACCAATTGATCAACTATTATTACAGAAACAGCAGCGTGTCTCTCATGAATCAGTTGCTAGCAGCACTTATGTTTTATGCCTGCGCTGGTCATTTGATAACCATTGCTGATATCTGACTTTCGTTGTTTTCTTTGTATTTAACCCGGTTAACCGTTCACATTTGACACGGGTGAAAGCTAACTGTCATTCGATACTAAGCCAAATCTGAAAAGTCACTAATAAGTTACTAGATTTTCTCAGTGTTGCCATGCGCGCAATGCGTTAAGCAGTTCTTTACTAGCCAATGCTTAACCTACAGCGGTGCAACAAGCGAAAAACTTAAGTGCTTCTTAAAGTTGAGAGCAACTTACGAAAGTCGTGCTTAAATTCCAAATGGTGCAAACAGGCATTAGAAACTTATTTAAAAAAATTTTTTGTTTATAAATCTATTTATTAGATTTTATTTGACTAAAATAAAAAACAAATAGGATACAAATATTTTATATTTATATTATCATAAGCCTTTAGATTTCTAAGAGTTTCAGTAAAAGCAGCTTTTCAATATCTTGACTTATTCTCGAGCTATAAGCTGCATAATTTATATATGGAAATTATTCACATGGTTTCATAAAACAGTAAATGTTTCCCTTGAAACTTGAGTAAATGCCAACAATGTATACATTTTTAGAAAGGGCAAGAAATTGTCTTGGGTTAAAAACTATATGGTGGTATATTTAAACTAAAGACACAATATTTGTTTAAAAAAGTTAATTTTTCAGTACTTTCCACGAAAAACTTACATGTGACAACAATGTCAACAAAAACTTGAAAAATGCATATCGATATATTTTTCCATTCTCTAGTTATAGGTTGTTGAAATGTGTCAATTTGTAAATGAACACCTTGTATTTTAAAATCTTTCTCTGCAAACTTCGCGTCAAATTTTTTTTGAAGCTTTTTTTTTCTATCTTCTTTTGAAGCTTGTTTCTTATTGCACCGCATAGGACTTTTGAGAAGGCTAGTGAACTCATAAAACGTGTAACGTTACGAAAAAGGTTCGTCACGCAACAGTGTTGCCAGATTTCTGAAAAGGCTAGTGAACTCGTGAAACGTGTAATGTTACGAAAAAGCGAATAAGGGTTCGTCACGCAACAGTGTTGCCAGATTTTTGAAAAGGCTAGTAAACTCGTGAAACGTGTAATGTTACGAAAAAGCGTCCGTCACGCAACAGTGTTGCCAGATTTCTGAATAATGCACTAATCCAATGAAATTTAAATTGAAGCTTGCTTCTTATTGCACGACATAGGACTTTTGGGAAGGCTAGTCAAAAATTGTCAAAAATTTGGAAAAATGGTCAATAATTATCAAAAACTGTGAAAATATTGAAAAAATGTTTAATAATTGACAAATATTTTCAAAAATGGCAAAAATGGTCAATATTTGCAAAAATTTTGAAAAAATGGTCAATAATTGTCAAATTTTTTGAAAAATGGTAAAAATTTTTGAAAAATTATCAAAAATGGTCAATAATTGTCAAAACCAATCAAAAATCGTCAAAAATTGTCAAAAATGGTCAAAAAATGTTAAAATTTTGAAAAATGGTCAATGATTGTCTAAATTTTTGAAAAATTGTCAAAAATGGTCAAAAATTGTTAAAATTTTTAAAAATGGTCAAAAATTGTTAAAATTTTTAAAAATGGTCAAAAATTGTCAAAATTTTGAAAAAATGAACAATAATTATAAAAGACTGTCAAAAATGGTCAATAATTGTTAAAAATTGTCAAAAATGTTCAATAATTGTCAGAATCTGTCAAAAATGGTGAAAATGGTCAAAAATAGTCAATAATTGTTAACATTTTGAAAAATGATCAAAAATTGTTAAATATTTTGGAAAATTTACAATGATTGTCAAAATTTTTGAAAGTTGTCAAAAATGGTCAATAATTGTAAGAAACTGTCAAAAATGGTCAATAATTGTTAAAATTTTGAAAAATGGTCAAAAATTGTCAAAATTTTGAAAAAATGGTCAATAATTGTTGAAAAATGGTCAATAATGGTTGAAAATTGTCAAAAATAGTTAATAATTGTCAGAAACTGTCAAAAATGGTCAATAATTGTTAAAATTTTGAAAAATGGTCAAAAATTGTAAAAATTTTTAAAAAATGGTCAATAATTATAAAAAACGGTCAAAAACGGTTAATAATTGTTAAAAACTGTCAAAATTTTTGAAACCTGGACAAAATTTTTGAAAAATTGTCAAAAATGGTCAATAATTGTCAGAACTTGTCAAAAAGCTAAAAAAATTGTCAATAATTGTTAAAATTTGTAAAAATGGTCAAAATTTTTGAAAAATTGTAAAAAATGATCAGTAATTGTCAAAACTGTCAAAATTGGTCAATAATTGTTAAAATTTGAAAAAATGGTCAATATTTGTCAAAAATTTTGAAAAATGGTCAAAATTTTCGAAAAATTGTCAAAAATGGTACAAATTTGCCAAAATTTTTGAAAAATGGTCAATAATTATGAAAAACTGTCAATAATTGTTAAAAATTGTCAAAATTTTTGAAAAATTGTCAAAAATGGTCAATAAATTGTTAGAACCTGTCAAAAATTGTCAAAATTGGTCAATAATTGTTAAAATTTGGAAAAATGGTCTAAAATGGTCAACATTTTTGAAAAATTGTTAAAAATGATCAATCATTGTCAAAACTGTCAAAATTGGTCAATAATTGTTAAAATTCGAAAAAATTGTAAAAATGTTTGAACAAATGGTCAATAATTATCAAAAATTGTCAAAATTTTGAAAAAATGGTCAATAAAATATAAAATAAAACTGAGTATAACGTACTGGGCCTAATGTAATTCCCAACATCGTATTCTATTGCGCGTATTTTTATTGATGGTTTTCCCAACCTCGCATTCTATTGTGCATAAAAAGCAAGCTTCTGTCGGTGTTCCGACGACCGCTCACGTTTTTTTAATATCTTTACCCTATTCGATATTTTAATTGAAAAAAATTAATAAATGGATTTATAAACAAAATATGGCGAAATAAGTGTCTAAGCAACTCTCTCGATACATCAATTGTAAATCGAAATATCTGATCCTGATGAACAAGGTCTGGACGTTAAGTCTTCTTATCCTACATTTTGCCTCCTTATTGTCTTGGACTCTATAATTAACAAATTCCAAAAAGTCGATCTCTTATCAATTACAACGATGCAAATAATTCCACGAAGCAATTTATTAACAATAAATATAAAAGTAAATAGTTTATTTGTATATTACAAAATATAATTCGTGGGGCTCTTCAATTATTTTGAAAATAAAATATAGCCCATGTCTCTCGCAGATACCTTTACGCTTGAAAAAAAAACAGTATATATTACCCGGAGGTTTCATTATTTGTGTTTTTTAAATTCAAGTAGTTTTTGTGTTAATTCATTACTTCTTCTCCTTCTACCTTTTCAGATGTCGGATGAGGATTCCGGTTCCTCTTGTACCTAATGCTTCTACTCTTTCCTGTCTCTTGCTAATCTTTTCATTTCATCTAGATTTTTTCCTTTCTTATCCCCTATCTCCTTTATTTGATCCATCCACTCTCTTCTCGGTCTACCCCTTCTTCTATGGATAGTACTTCCCGCTTCCATCACATTTCTTATAAGTCTGTCTGTTTTCATTCTGAAAATATGTCCATACCAATTTAATTGTTTTCTCTTTATTCTTCTTATTATCGGTTCTTGTTTTGTTATTTTTCTTATCTCTTCATTTCTGCATTTGTCGCACTTTGTTTTCCCTGCTATTCTTGTTAGGTGCTTCATCTTAATTGTGTTTACCTTGGCTTCATCCTTTTTTCTCAATGTCCAATTTTCATTGCGTATGTTATTATTGGTAACGTTATTGTATTGTGGATCTTTATTTTCACTTCCATATCAATATCTCTATGTCCCAGTATTGTCTTATTTACTGTGTAGTACAGTCTCGATGATTTATGTTCCCTATTTGTTATTCCCATTTTCTGTTAATATAGTTCCCAGATATTCATACGTCGTTACTATTTCCAGTGTCTCGTCTACGTATTTTATTTCATTAGTAACTTGATCCTGTTGTTTACAATTTATGATCATCACTTTAGTTTTATTAGTATTCACTTCCATTTTCAGGTTATCTATTTCTTCGGTCCATTATTCACTAGCTTCTGCATCTTATTTCTGGTATTTGCTATCAATACCACATCACCTGCAAATAGTAGTCATTTTTACTGGTTTCAGATTTTTGTAGCCAATTATCGTGTTCAACTGCTCAGTTTTGTTTTTTATTCGTTTCGTTTTTTGATCCATAATTGATATAAATAAAAGCGAACTTCTGATTTCATTCCCGCTATTTGCACTTTAGCCCTTACGTTTTCGTATGTGCTTCTGATAGCCCCTTTTAGTCCCCTAGGGATTTCCATCTCATTCAAGCAATTCCAGATTTCTGTTCGTTCTAGTGTGTCGAAGGATGCTCAGGTCAATTATTCAATACAAACAAGTTTAATATATGAAGTTATTGTTTTTTCAAAAGAATTTTCTGCGAATATTCGTTCGAAACGTCTTTAACAAGAATCCACAAAAAAAGAAAAGACAACAATATAATAACTTCATGGTATAAAATAAGTGAATGTCCACGGTACATATGTCGTATGGTACGGGCAGTAAAATACCCATTATACATGGATACTGAACATAAAGATACAATGTATTTCTATAGAAAATTATCTTTTACGACATTTTGAATTTACTTGTGTTTATCTACTGGCATAAATTTCAATCAAAGAGGGTCGTTTAACATCGATACGACTCTGTGTATATCAATATAATGGTTGAATGGATATTTTTATTAAAAAAAAACATGACGACACCTTACAATACAGGGTCTTGTTGTTGTACACTTAACTGGAATGAAATTTCTATTTATTTTTTATTATTATGAAAAATTAGCAGAAACTACTTCTTAAATGTCTGCCATGAATTTTAGTTTAACAAAAAAATAGGTAGGGCATTTGAAACAAAATAAAAAACAATTTTTTGAGTTGAGCTTTTCTACAAACAGTCAAACACCGTTTACCTATAATAATTAATTTTTTAAATCGATCTAAGCGCAAATTTTGATTTTAACCTCCAAATCTAAGTAGTATGTATGAGTTACTGAATGAATCTACTATAAATAATGATGTACCTATTGTCTCTTCCTTTGTTATTAATATTCCTCCTATCCGTTGCCTATCTTGTTTGCGCTTATATAAGTCGCTATGACGAGCACCTTAGTGTGAAGAGAGTATCCCTGATATTCCACTTGCTGTTTTTTTTAACTTTTGTTATTACATACTCATTTTATGCGGATGCGAATGCGGATGAAGATATCTGAATTAATGCGAATATTCCGCATTTGCGGATCCGTAACACCCCTACACTGTATACAAAATAACTCCAAAAATGTAATAATATACAGGGTTTCAAAAATATCAACAAAATTGCAGTCAATTCAACTGTCAGTCGAAATATTTTTTTCAAGACCCCGTATAAAAATTGATGCGACATTAAAACCATCAACTGTTAACATTGCAATAATCAATGACCTTCTAGTTCGTTAACTTGAACGCTGACTTAAAAAAATTTATTTATTTCTTATATTTACTGTATCATTGTCTAGTCACCGCAAATATTTTATGAGCCGAACTGACTAAATTCCAGGCCACAACAAAGAAGTGAACGAGAGCGTACGTACGGTCGATTTGCGTGAATGGGCAGTAAATATTTAAATAAAGTGAAAGAAAGAGTTATTATTGGCTAACTTTAATATAATCATCGAAAGCGATATATCTTTTAATGCATTCGACATACACGGTGTGTCAAAACTAAGGAAGTTTTGCACAAAAACCATACTTCGAAGACAAAGCATTCCCAGTATATACTTGAATTCTTGATGTACAATCAATTTTAAAATTATATGGCTGAAAAACTTGATGAATAGAAGAGAAGATTAAGAAGATCTAGTGCGGCTAAGATAATCGAAGATTCTCCTCCAGGTGAGATCAGATCAGAATGCACCAGCCAGAGTAAGACTCTAAGAGTTTTTACAGGTGTTCTACTAGGAGACTGCTGCATGAATGGACGCCTCAAAAGGCTCAAACTAAAGGAGAAGTAGATTCAGTGGAATGGAAGAAGAAACCTCCATTAACAAACTAGCGAAATGTATAGCTATCAGGGTACAACTCTTGGGATACTACTAGATAAAAGAGAAAGTCTTTTCTAAATTGAATGCTGCGGATATCCTAAAATTTCTTCAAAGAATAGGACTAAAGGAACTACTGTCTCTGCGACTTTCATCAGGAACAATATTGCCAAACTTCGAAAAATATCCTTAAAACGTCAAGAAATGCCTAAGTAAAATATTAGAAAAACACTAAAAAACCATTCGCGAACTAAACGTTTTAAATACCTTTCAAGACAATTAAGATTTTATTGACATTTCATTACGTATCATCTATTTATCTAATCTCGTTTAATCTAAAGAATTCACAAGTTGTAGTCGCTTAGTCGCAAACAGTATCCTAAGAAGTTGCGATTCAGTTACTCTAAAAAACGTGTACGATTGATTTAACGTTTTACGTGTATCGATAAATATTTCTTTTGAAACTAGAAAAAAAACTGAGTTAAACTAATACAAATTTTAAGTAGTTTAAACAATTTCCTGTTTTTCAATTGCTACGGATTGTAAAAGATACATTAAAACATATTCAGAGGCGTATACAGAGTGGGTTATTCTCCCTTCCACTTCCCCATTGGAAAAAAAGTTAAGCAAATTTCGAAACTTTTTGAAAATGTATATGCAACGCCCATGTATGTAAAATATTAAAAATGGTGTCTTATGGCATCAATACAATTAAATAATCGAAATGACGTTTTCATTTGTCAAAAATGGTAGTAGAAAAATCGAAATTTTCAACCTAAAACCCTATTCTTAATATACCGGGTGTCCCTGAAGTTTATGACCCATTTTAATTGCAAAAATCTTGGAACTCAGAAACGAAAGAGAGGTGCGGTTTTCGATGAACAATTTCTTTTTATATTTTTCATCTAAACTTCAACAAATTATACATTTTCGGAAAGGGGAAGAGCTTAGCTTTCAGATAGAATAAAAATATATAAGGTGCTTCATTGAAAAATATCATTTTTTTAAAACATCTCACGAATTAAAGATTTATGCTGAAAAGTAAATTGTTCAGCGAAAACCGCACCTACCTGTTGTTTCTGAGTTACGAGATTTTTGCAATTAAAATGGGTCAGAAACTTCTGGGACACCCGGTATTTGAAATATGGATACCACATTATACCAGACTTATGTTTCATACTGTATGAAAAATAGATCATTTGTTAAACTACTTCACTTTTTATATCTTATTTATGCAGCATTACGAAAGTTATGTACCCTACATTTCTAATAGTATTAAATATTGCTCCATATCACACGCGTTATTCACTATATTTATGAACACCTTGTAAATTTGACAGAAAAATATATTAAAGGAGGAATAGATTACTCAATTAGAAATTATTCTGCTCTTTTATGAGTTACAGAGCTTTGGCACAAATTCAAAAAAATGATCTAAACAATTAATACTCGTACAAACTTTCAACTGTAGATGGCCGCTTTGGATTCAAATCATTATTTAAAATGGATTAGATACAAAAATTGTATCTTATATTTTGTTACGTCATGTCCTATGTCTAATGGAAAAAATGTCGGGAGCGTATAGGTTAAACCAAAATAATGTTGGTAATTCATATGAACTTTTTCAATTCTAACCCGGTTCCGAGCTCTAGGATTCCAAAGCTAGAACCTTACATTCGATTTTTATTTTATTATTAATACTGCTCATTATCTCTATAAAATTATTAGTATAGACTTCATAAATAGTCAGTTTACAGGACTAGTCCGATAATAATAAAGTAAAACATAATCTGAATTATTATGTATATTAAGTATGACCCAAGCTTTGTTGCCGCTTTGTTTTTAAAGTATTGAATTAACAAAAAATTATACAATGCCTTTTTTGCTAGAAAAAATATGACACAAATAAACGTAATTGTTTATAAACTGCGACTCGTCCAATAAAAATCTCCCGACATTTTACCCAATAGTCATAGGACACTCTGTATATAAACAGTAATAAAATTTACTGATATCGACCATCGTCCTTTTTGATATAAAAATAATATTAAAATAAAACAAAAAAAGAATCAAAGTAGATTTACTAATTGTATAAGAAGCATTGGAAAACGTTAAAATTTGATAGATAAAATAGTGGCCTATAATAAAAGTCGTACTATAAAATGGTTTATAGTCGGTACTCGTACGAAAAACTAGTTTCGCGATACAAAAATAAAACACCACACTAGGCTTTATTGTACTGTAAATCAGATTTTATTATATTTGCTAACATTTAATAATATCGCCTTTATTTGTTCCGATTACGTTTCTAATGAATTAAAAGCAAACATTGTAACTGTTTAATGAATATCGTTAATTTTTACTGATAGCCATAATATTATGGGAAAGTCATAGTGTTACTCAAGAAAATCCGTTTAGATTCATATCAAATAACTATCGACAGGCACCAAGGAAAATTTGCTATTTATATTTTGAGGAATTGGAAGCACCATGTCGAAAGTGTTAAATATGAATCCACCTCAAAAAATGTGCATCGATTGATGAAATTTAACGTTTGGCGATGAAATACCATCAAAAGCTTCGGTTTGAACAAACTGTGTTTCAAAGCAAAATCCGAATCGATTCTTATTTATTTAGACCAGTACTTTTATCTGGATTTTAATGTTGGTTTGTAGCACATCATGTTTGGAAAAATGTATCCAAAGTAATAAAATATTTGTTAATGTCTTAAATGATTGACATTTGACACTAAATCTGGCGAATATCAAGGATATTTAAAGTCCTTTCTTTACTTATTCATGTACTGCACTTCAAAAGATTTTCATTAGTCAATTAATAAATAGAGTATTCATAGTAAGAAAAAAACGGCTTTTTATACGAATTATTTTTAGGAAAGAAATATTGAAAGTTTATTTATAAATTTAAAGGTTATTTCATTATTATTAACTAAAGTATGTGCGACTAAAGTTACTCATCGTATAATTTGAAAAATATGTAAATTAACTATATTTTTATTATAATTTCGGGCAATTTTGTGGAAATTGTTTAATGAAAAAAAATTCCTTCTGGCATTTTTCTTCTTCTGATATTCACATACGATAAAATCGTTTATTATTAACAAATCACTTTTTTATGTAAAACAACTGTGTATTTTAACACCACGTAATTATCTTTCGAAATTTTGGATTATTTAAATAAATTATTCCCCCTCAATTATCTTTTACTACTGAAAATTTCAATAATTCGATGTTCTTTAACTCACATCTGCAACTAAAATACTGATTGTCCCATATACTCGTCTTATTATTATTATACCCCATGTGAGGTGTTTTTTGATAAGTTGGCCTTCCTCTGTGCCCACTTGCTTCAATATTATAAAATGGGAAATCCTTTTTTTTTCATATTTAGTGTTCAAGAATTTTGGAGCTAATTTGAGTCTGTTTTTTCAAATGAAATCTGTATACCTACTTTTTCTGCAATCTTTTCAAGTAACTCAATTTGTGTTTGGTCCATGGCTCGTCTTTATATTATAAGAAATTCCAAAATACCGTAACTTAATAACATCCAACAATTTTCTAATTTAAATTTTCCATCTAAAATATGTACCACGGCGTTTTAAACGTAGGTATATATAATTATAGCATATTTTTTGTGTTCCATCTCGTAGCTTATGTTCGGAACTATGTAAGTGAATAAAAAAAAAGTTTTGTAGAAGCGGATGTCTGGTATAGAAGATTTATCTTTTATTTTGAAATGAATGCGTTTTAACGCAGAAACAGAAACGCTTACAAGCATCATAAAATATATTTTAATATCTTTGTTGTTTTATTTACGTAATTCAAAAATTAAAATGCAACAGAAAGCGATGGCAATTTTCATTGCTGGGCTATCAAAAAAGGTTTGATGGAAAATGGTGTTTCACGTAAAGTTTGTCTGTTAAAAAAAGCTATTCAGTAATGATCTACAGGGCCGTATAGATGCATTTTTATACAAAAAAAAACATCATTACCAAATCGGTACGTAAATACGTGAGAAATATCAGTTTTTTCAGGAGATTTGACTTGTAGTGTCATCTAGAGTCGAATTTTTAACTAATGTGATGAATCTCTTTGACTAGATAAATTTTGATACCAAAAACATCGAAATCGGTGTAGAAATAGGTAAGAAATATTAATTTTCAATAATTTTCGACTTGAAGCGCCATCTAGTATTTATTATTTAACTAATTGCCAATAGAAATTGATTTCTCTTTTTGAGTAGATGTATTTCATATAAAAAAACATCGAAATTGGTGTAGAAAGTTTTGAGAAATATCAATTTTTAATGGTTTTTCACTTGGAGCGCCATGATTTTAACTAACAGAATCTGACAGCTGTCATATACCGTATTAAATCAGATAAGAAAAACGCTACAAAAATTTTGAAAAGCTTGTTAAAGAGGCCGTTGCTATACTACAATATTGGAGAATATTGTAATGAAACTAATTTTTTTATGATTTATTGTCTTTGTTCAAGCTTTGTAAATGAGAAATATTTTCTTAGACAATAAATTATATTTCTCTCTCTTTCTTTCTCTATCTTTTCTCTCTTTCTCTCTCTAACTAGCTAGAAGCATTTTAATATCAAAAAACATAGAGAATATGAAAAATATTATTTAAATAGATAAGAAAATCGTAGATTAAGATTTAACCCCTTAAGTAATAGTCTAGGTTCAGCGCTATAGTCAGAAATGTGAAAACAATCACGTCGAATAGGAATAATTTTCCAAAAATTCATAGTCAAATAATTTCAAAAAATAGAACAAAAGGAAATATTTATATTCTTATTAAATCTATTTTCGTGTTCTTAAAGACGATTAATTATTGGTAGTAACTCGTTCCGGAGACACCTTTATTCGCCAGAAATATAATAGTAAAACAAATGACGAAGTGTTAAGACATTCCTCTTAATTTTATACTATAATTATAGACCAGTCGGCAAAAAACGGCAACAGAATAAGTACAACTGAAAGTAATCGTGATTTAATAATTTAAAGTCTAAAGACTCTTTTGTTTTGAATATTTTTTGCAATTTAGGTCTAAACGTAACACAAATTACAACCAATTTTTTGTGTTGAAAAATAAATTTAATGCACATTTTACAAGATTATGTCGAAATTATTTGCAACATTTTAATTAAATTTTGTATGAATATGTTTTGGAATCTGACACATCCCATGAATTTGTGTTGATTCTTATAAAAGGTACTAGTTACACGGTTGCTACCGAGTAGTTTTAATGGACCTAAAAAAAGTTATGTTCAAACTACTCGGTACGAACCGTGTAACTAGCGCCCTCTATGAATATCACAACAAATTCATGGGATGTCAGCTTCCAAAACATTTTCATGCAAAATTCCATTGCAATGGTGCCAGTTTCGATATAATCATAAAAAATATATATAGGTGAAAACTCTATTTTTTCAGTGCTCTAAGTATTTATCCTAGCAATGGGGTAACATGTTTTTGAAAAAATCTGTAGATTCGATTTTTAACAACCCGAAAAAATAATTATTAGTCTTTTGGGTGGTACGCCAATGGATTGTTGACGTTATTAGAAAATTTCGAGATCATAGAAGTTTTCAACGTGATGATAACCAGTAATTAATTTCGAATTCGTGTTTCAGTCCTGTGGGAAGAAAGGTAGTTAAATTTGTAATTTATATATACTTCCTTCATTATTCTGTATTTTATATGAGAGAAGAAAATTAAGTAAGGAAAATATGTATTTGACTATACGGTAGGTTTTATAAAGTTGTGGCAAGAAAATGTATAGCAAGGAATTTATTGGATTGTTTGTTTTGTGTAATTTTAGAAGAATAATTTTATAACGCCATATAGAGTTAAAATCTCATCTACTTGAAAACAGAAACTAATTGCACTTTTTGAGTAGATGCATTTTGATAAAAAAAAGATCGAAATAGTTTCATAAATGAAAAATAAATCTCAATTTTTGAAGAGAACCGAATATTTTAACTAATGTACATGTAAGCTAAACGGAATTCTTAGAACAAATTAAAATAAACTTTCCGAATAACTTTTTAATATCAGAATACAAAAAAGTAAGATTGTGACAATGGTTTTTGTTTGACAGAATAAATCGAAGTACCTATTTGATCTTGCTAAACCATACTAGATGCAAGTTTCCAGCAATTTTATTTCCAATGTATTGCCTACTTTAATTTTACGTAAAACTGTGAAGCGGCCTGCATTCCAACAGTCCCATGTTGCAAAAGTTATTTTTTTCTAATAATTACTTTGTAATATCACACTGTGGCGCGTCCTGCATTCTAACAGTATTGACTGATTGGATCTTCCTCGCGATATAAAGTTTATTAGATATAGAATCCTCGATAATCTTTCTGCTATAGCGGAGCTTCTCCACCCACCATGTCGTTTAATTGTTTTAAGGTCTGCACCTTTATTAGCCAGTAAAGTTGTTGAAGTGCGCCTCATGCAATGGCCGCTATAAGCTTCTGCGTTTGCTAGATTAAAAAATGAAGCAACTCTTGAAGGAACTTTCGACAAAGTGTTGATTCCAACAGATGGTGAAGTACATTTTTGGTTACTGTACCGTAAAAAGATTCTGTCGTTGGATAACTTATTCGGACGTAAGGACATGTATTTTCTACACGTCTCCACAGTATTGATAGAGAATTCTTCTTCCATAATTGTGAATTTTCGTGAAATGCCAGTCTTCGCTGAAATGCCGGTATCTGGTATCGAAATAGGCAAATATGCGCCCCTGTCTTCAAATTCGTCAGTTCACAACAACGACAGGCACCAGACACCCCCATTATTAATGCAACCTAAAATATTTCAAAGTTTATTATCTACAATGTCTAAAAGGTTAAGAGATATTACCTTAATCATCAAATATTCTTTATCGCAAGCCATTATCAAAAATTCTTCCACTAGTGCTCTTTCCAATACCGCAGCTTTATTTGCCTTGTAGGTCCCCTTTCGACTCAGGCAGTGAGCTTACTATATTTTCAAATGGTTTTTATGGACCTTTATAACGGCCTTCAGCAACGAGTACTTCGACCACATGTATAAAATTGCATATTTCTTCAAATGTTAGAAATACGATAACATAACTCATTTATTGTCATAACTCACCCCTTTTCTTTCCATTCATTAAATTCGGAAAATAACTTTTCATAATGTTCCCTGGACTTCGCAGGCAATAATTGGAGAGTCGCTTCTTCAGCTTCCTGAATAATTATCTCAGGAACAAAATCGCTTTCTTGCATTTTTCACAAACTTCACAAATTTTCACACGATAAACAATCGAAACTAAATAGCAACCATTCAACACCTCCCAAATTTTTTTAAATTAATTTCCATAATTTTTGACGTTACAGCTGCTGTCAGGGCGAAATGTCAAATCACTTTTTTTATGAAATCTGATTCTAACTGACTGTGATTGTGGATAAAACGTTGTATTTCATTCGTGTTTCAGTTGTGTTTTAACCACTTAAGAAAATTGGGTAACGATCTTCGCTCTCGAGTTTAAACTTTCTTGCGTGTATAAAACACTATCTAATACACTTATACAATAAATAACTTAATTCGTATATCGGCTTTTGAATCTATTGAGTTTTAAACAACTGTCTCGTATAAAAATTGTTTTATAGCTGAGATGCTGGGATGAAATTTTTATATCATTCTTTGGTGTTTCCTACAACGAAGTATTGATCAATTTATTTTAGATTATTCAATTTCTGTAGCCCGGCGCTTCCGCCAAAATTTGAATTTTCTCCTATATGGTCACTATTTTCAAAAATAAAAAGTATAACAAAAAATATATCATCTTCAACTTTCCTTGTAACTTAAATATATTTTATCATGAAAAAAGTTTAAAATTTTTATATTATATATTTCAAGTTTTATTGTAATTTAAAAAAAAATATTTTTAAATATTTTGTGAACCTATTTAATGAAAAATAAAGAAAAAAGATTCTAATATAATAGAAATCAAGGCAATCTAATTAGCGTTTACCGAATTAATTTGCTATTGTAGTTCGACGAACTGGACTAATTCAGCTCCGTCGAGAAATTTTACGAAAAAAAATAAAATTACGCTCAGTAATATTTTGCACTAGTTGCCAGAAATACTGTCTGGGAATTGTAGTCGAGCAAATGAAATAAAATAAAGAAACTGTTTGTTCTAATTGCGTTCAAAAATAGATTTCTATTTCCAAGAAAATGCAATCGCCTCATACTTTACTTTACTTTTAAGTGTTTGTATCAAATCGGCAAACGCAACCAACAATTACATTTTGTTCGTATACAGGGACAACTTTACCGAAATCTGTCTACTATCAAAACGAGAGTGATAATTTTACAGCCCAAAAATGTTTAGAGAGAAACTCCATATTTTACGAATCGATTTATTAAAAATGAAACCCTTATCAAAATTGTATAACCTACGCCAGTGGTAGCCAACCAATTAAAAAATATAAAATATTGCTCCAACAAAAATAAGTGGCACGTGCAAAGTTTTTGCCGTCAAAAGTTGCACAGCCTACAATAAGGTTGGCCACCACTGACCAACGCCTATGGATTTAAAACTTGGAAAATGTTGATTTTCGATAGTGAAACGCCAAGCTATTAGTAACAAAATGCAAAATCGTCATGCCATTCAAACTGTACGAAATTTGTACAAATTTAAATTTTTCTTTTGCTGAAATTTTGAAAATTTTTTATCTTTTGTTGAATTTTTGCATTAGAGAATATAAATTTTTTAAAAAACATTCGTTTTTGTTATTTTATTTTATCAATTTTTCCAACTTCTGTGCTTGAGCGCTAAAAAATATTTAAATCGGTATTTACAGTTAATCTAACAAATTTTTATTTTGAAATATTCCCTACGGTTTGTTTAACAAACGTTCGAAAATTAAGCCATGATTTAATGGGATTTTAATTGGTGTTACTTTACCATCACAGTATGTAAATCATTTTTTTTCTTTGATTAAATTTAGCTGAAAGAGCCATGAGAAATAGTTTATATACAAATTTCCGGACTCATTTTTTAAAATATACAGTTCACGATTATTTTGATGCTTCAAAATTACTTTTTGACAAATTAAAAATACAGTTTTATATTAAAATTCAAGAAACTCCGAGGTTTAGACATTATTTATTTTTTTTATAAACAACAACACTCGAGATCAATAGATTTTTTTTTAATTTCAATATGGTATTGCATGTAAAATTACGGCAAACCTGCAAGTATACGGGGTGTGGCAGAAAATGGGATCAAACGAATTAATATGCTACACGATAAAAGTCTTTATAGACTGTTTCGTGTGTGATTAGAAATACTTTTTCTTATGATAGTTTCAAACCGCCAAAATAATTGTATCATGTTTCTACAAACAATATAATTTGGTGACACTTTGGTGACAGGATAAACCAATGTAGTACAATCAACGATTTTATTCTATGTTATATGTTTGAGCTTCACATAATCTTAAATGGTGATATATAAAAAGATCAGTGCATTTAATTTAGTTTATGTAATACAAAAATCTGGGTTTATAAAGCTTTCCAGTTACCAAAATATTTCTATTTGCGATAAATGTTACTCAATAATAAGGTCTACAGAAAAACTACTCAATCTTATCTGTTAGCGGCAAGCATTTGACAAGTTTAACATTTTCTTCATTCTTAGCGTAACCCAAATACGATACGATACTCGCCACATGAGCGCACATACCTAACTTCCTTGCATGTGCATGTAAAGTACGTTGCCAATATAGGATCAGCAGTGTCCTCAATTGGTGGTAATAAATAAGAAATAAAGAGGTAATGTTTAGCTTCTTGGATGTATCGTGAATATATTTTTGCCTTAATTAAACCGGGTTCAAATTCTTGAACTTGAAATAAATTTTGATAATTATTTCCACCCCTATCAGATATAAGTTGAATGTAGAACGGCGAAACTTTAACTTGATGTGTGCCAAAAGTTTTTGTTCTATTGTAATCTAGAAAAACTTAATGAACCTGTAAGAGCTTCACTACATCGTCATCTTACTGTGAGTTCCACGACACACTGGAATATAAGAAAATAAAATAGCAGATGAATTAGCAAAGAGAGGGCCTGTAATACCATTTTGGGGACTGGAACTCTTTTTCGGTATCGTACCAAGGTAATATTGGAAAAATAGGCAAAACGCCGAAAAAAGAGAAAATCTGAACATTGAAAACTAAGACAATCAAAGATACTCATGGGAAACTACAACCAGGTGAAAACAAATGATTGCCCAGAGAGTTGACAGTTGTCCTAATTGGACCCTGCCGCCTGAATGCTTAGCACTACATAATCCTAAAGCATAACACCTGTGAGAGCTTTGGAAGAGGGACACTTAGCTAAACTGGAGTTTGCGAATATTCTAAAATTCATCCAGGAAATAGGACAAAATGAACCACTAGTCTTTGAGACATTTTCTCCTGCACCCAGTATTCTTACAGGCTAAGCGCAATGGAGAAAAATACTTACTCAACATGCTTAATATCCTACTAAAGTTTCAAAAAAATCTATTGATCCATTATATTACTCTATTCACTCGAACTATTTGTAATACCAAAAAATCCGAATTGCGTATATATACCAAGTTCAACTAACTAAGTTTCCGTAATAAAAAATAAGAAATTACAATAAATATTTTTTTGGAAATTGTTTCAAACACAAAATTTTCGAAACGAATTCAGCATGTATCATGAGCAGTAGTTGTTTCTGTCTTCAAAATCAATTTTTAGTACACGTGAAATGTATTAACGTTTTTACTTCTATCTCGTGTATTGTAAAAATTTGTAAAAAAAACTGTTTACTGCCAATTTTGATTTGAACGATTAATGTTTTTTTCTACTACAATTTCTACGCTTCGATTTTCTCACGACAATAAATTACTTAAAAATATTATGATATTTCTTGCTTCATTTCATATTCTATGAATACCAGCTTTATTTATTAAAACGAAAATTAAAACAAAACCTCACCTTTTTTCAAGAAAAAATCTATCAAAGTTTCACAAAATAGGTTTGCATTACTAGGATAGTTTGTAGAAGGTAAGAAAAAAAGGATAAAGCGCCCGAAATTAAGATGAGTTTGGATGATATATTTACGCAGGTGTATACTATGTTGACTAAATTGGGTAAATTTTTTTTTCGTCGACCTTTACAAAAAATGACATTTTACGTACTAAGTTTCGGATGAAAAATCGTCTATTTTTGACGTCAAGTACTTTTCATCCGCTATGGTTACTCCGATACGGTACGGTGCGAGAATCGAGAATGGCTGTGACAATAAAAAGGGGTACAGACCAAGTTCGCGAGTTGTTCTCGAACAGTTCCCGAACATTTTCCGAGCTTGGTATGTAGGCGAGTTCGTGAACAGTTCTAGAACAGCTCGGCAGTTCGTTGTGGGTTCCGAGTCCAGTCGGTAAAATCAAAGGGTTCGTTCGTGAACAGGTGGCGAGCTTAGTATGTATGTGGACGTTAACGTCGACGCTGCGAAATTTTGTTATTCTTATTATTCCTGCTGGTGGCAGTGAGAAAAGTACACATTTTCTGACTTTTATTATTAGTGCTTTCGGGAGGACGGTTTTATTATAAAGCAATAATAATAATCTTGTGATAAAATACAAGCCGAAGTCACTCAGAACTGTAATTAAAGCTTCACATACATATGGTACTATTGCATAAACACTGCTTGGAAATTTTGAACAAATACATTAGGCTTGTATAAGAATCCCCTGTTGGAAAAAATCGCAAAGTCAAAACCAATCTTTCTCTAGATGAAATACTCTTCCGATAATTTGTATCTTGTTTTGATATTATCGGTTCTACTAGTACCAAAGAATACACCAACACAACAAGAAGCGAAACTTCGGATAAAAACGAGTTCACAGACGCCATGTTTTAAGTTAGTCGTCACTTGTCATTTGTCATGCTTTCACATGTTTTGAGTTGACAAATTTGTAAATGTAGGTCATTAGAAATACCTTTTTAGAATTGTGTTGAGTGTTTTGTTTGCATTTTACATTTATCATTAAAACAGTGAAATTATGGGAAAAATAAGTTGTATTGTACGTGGATGTGTTTCCAAATCCGGAGAAGGACTAAGTTTGTTCAAATTTCCAAACGATATTATCAGGTGCGTATCTTTAGTTAACGTTAAAAAATCTTTATTGGTTAATGTTCCTATACTAATTAAATTTAATATGAGTATTTTGTAGTCCATATTTGTTCCCTACATATTATATTTTATTTTAGGACTCGAGCATGGTTAACAGCATGTAACCGAGAGGATTTAGTTGATCATGATTTAGAATATATTCGAATAAATTTCAGAATATGTGAGCGTCACTTTGAACGAAGGTATATGAGCATAAGTAATGTCAGAAAACACTTATTTATTCAAGCTGAGCCGACAATATTCACTCATACTTCTGAGCCTAGGGTAACTGGTAAGTATGTTTTTTATGAATTGTTCAAATATACTGTAGTTTATACGAAGTCAGTGGTAACAGCCTATGGACACATTAATCTATAGAACAATCCAAAAAAACATACTAAGGATCAGGTGGCTGACAAATAGTCAGTCCTCTGGAATTATTTTTGGGTTTTTTCTATAGGTGTATGTAAGTACTCATAAGTACTTCCAACTGACTTCATACAAACTATAACATCTAGGATGTGATTCATATTAACATTGGCAATTATTTCAATCTTTTAGCTAGCATCAGTGAATATCAAGGGGAATTATCTGCACCTGGATCATCATCAGGGGGAGAAGTGGCTAACGTTCCTGGAATTGAAACTTTACCAAAAGAAATGCGTGAAACTGGTAAGTCTGCTTTTTACGAATTGTTAAAATATAGCAACATATAAGATTTGATTCATTTTAACAATGATAAATATTTCAATTTTATAGATAGCATCATTGGATGTCAAGGGGAATTATCTGCTCCTGGAACATCATCATTAGGGGAGATACTGGAAATAGATATCGAAAAAGCAAATGCAAGAGCTTCCACTCCTCAGTTTTCTCCAATGTCAACACAAACATCACCATTTTTGACATCTGACAGCCCTAGGAAGAGAAAATTAAGAGTAAAAGTGAAGAATTTAAAAAGGAAATACTCAAAATTGACACAAAAGACGCCAAAGGAACATACTCCTAATAATTTTATGGAGATGTGTGATCAGTTTTTGAACAAATCTTTGGCTCAAATTGTAAAAGCACAAGTATTGCTTAAAAATAAGAAAGGTTGTGGCAGACGATATTCCACTGAATATAAAAAGTTTGCAACAACACTTTATTTTTTGGGGCCCAGGGCTTATAATTTTTTGAAAAAAATTATCTATTTACCATCTAAAAGAACTTTGCAAAAATTAACAGAAAACCTTATACCAAAACCTGGCCTTCAAAATAATGAAGTGTTTGAGGCCTTGAAAATTAAAGTTAAAACAATGACAGAACAGGACAAACATTGTACAGTCTGTTTAGATGAAATGTCCTTAAAATCCCATCTATATTTCGATGTAGGTAAGGATGAAGTTGTTGGGTTTTGTGATGTGGGTGTTGATGAAAAAGAAACGCTTATTGCTGAAAATGCTTTGGTTATAATGGCCAGAGGCCTTTACTCCAACTGGAAATTGCCATTTGCATACTATTTCGTTAACACTGAATTTGAAGCTACAAAATTAATTGATGCTCTAAAAATCTGCATCATGAAATTATTCGATTGTGGATTAGATGTTGAATGTGTTGTTAGTGACATGGGATCAAGTTTTCTTAAGCTAAGTCGACTTCTTGGAGTAACTACTAATGTGTCAGAATTTGAAGTTAATGATAAGAAAATTGTCTATATATTTGATCCCTGTCACTTAATTAAAGCAACTCGGAACACTTTAATTAATAATGTAATTTCTTTTGATGACAAAAAAACTTCTTGGACATTTGTAGAGGCTTTTTATAAAGAGGATAATAAACATTTTTATAAATGTGCTCCTAAACTAACTAAATCGCATATCTATCCCACCAACTTTGAGAAAATGAGAGTGAAACTTGCCACTCAAGTATTAAGTAGTACTGTTGCTAGTGCAATGAATGTATATGTTAGTTTAGGAGTACTTCCACAAGCTGCTACAAGTACAATAGAGTTCATAGAAAAGTTTGACAAACTATTTGACATCATGAACTCTTTTGATTTGAGAAATCCCAATAAATATAAAAATGTTTTTGATGCGTCCGATTTCCAAGTAACATTTTTAGATGAAATGTTGGAATTTATAAAAAAACTGAAAATATATAATAAAAAAGGAGAAGACATAACTTCAAAATCGAGATCAAAAAAATGTTGGGTTGTTTCTATAAATGGTCTAAAAACGTTATGGGAGAAGTTGCATTTGTCAGGTTTTAAATATTTAAAAACTAGGAGAATAAATCAAGATTGTATTGAGAATTTGTTTGGAACAATTAGACAGCAAGGAGGCAATTCGATAAATCCAACACCAATACAGTTCCAGCGAGCGTTTAAAAAGTTATGTTGCCAACAATATTTACATTCCAACAGAATGAATTGTATTGATGATCTGGATGAATTGCTACTCAATCTTAAACCTGAGTGTGATACAACTTTGAAAAGAAACAGTCAATCTGACAATCAGAAAGCAATAGTTCTTTCAGACCATGATTACCGTCAAGAATCTTTACCAGTGCAAAATGCATTTATTTATATCTGGATATTTAATAAAAAAAGCTTTTAAAGTCCACACTTGTGAAATATGTGTACAATTTTCAAAAGACGTTGCAACTTTAGATTATTAACTTATTTTAAAGCTTTTAGTAATGAAAAAAACATTTTTGGTGGATTGAGAGCACCCCCAGAACGATTTTTGGAGTATGTATATAAATTGGAAATGATTTTTTGTACACAGTTTGAAAGTATTTCCACTAAGAGGGCAATTTCAAATACTTTATTTGGTAATATGAAAAATATTCATTTCGAACATCCATGCTGTTCATTTCCTATTATATATATTCTTAAATTGTTTATTAGGCTGAAAATATATTACACATTAAAATATTCTAATAGAGAATTTAAAACTAAGAGAAAAGATAAGAAAATGAAGCGTAAAATGATCATTTTATCGCATTTGTAAAATGTACATCAATCATTTTATTATCGATGTTTCATCTATTTTTGTTTCACTAGTTCGGTATTTTTTTAAGTACTATAAAAATGAAGCCTTCTATTTTTTGTAACTTAGGTTATTGGGTGTAATTAATTTATATATTTAATAAAACATTTAAAAATTATTAGTTGTCTCCTTCTAATCCCTACTAAAGCAAATGTTAATGAAAAGCAATGTTCAATTCTATTCAAAATGAGTTTGTTTTTTATATATGGCGTGGGTCACAGTTAATAGTCCACCCTCATATTTTTGGCAGTATTCTTCGAATTTTAAGAAAGTGCTGAAACAAGTCTATTTTTCATTTACTGTTTTTTTAAAATAACAGATCATTTTGTTTTTCTTTGGATAAGGTTAAATATTGAATTATTAAAAAAATAAAACTTCACAGTCCATGTAGGCCCCTAGCTTATGGTGTTTGTTCCCATTTTCTTGACAATTTATTTCCATATTACTGTTGTGTCAACAGTTTTTTTCACTCAAAATGAGTTTATATGTGAGAAAAAATCTTTTTAAAGAACAAGTGCAAAATTTCAGTTAAATTAGGTATGCGCAAATGGTTCAATATTCGCCACATACATACAAGTCAAGTTGAATGAAAGCTTTTATTTGAAAATATGGCTACACAAACTTTCAGATTAGATTTAGGAATGCCACACCCCGCCCGATTCAAGAGGCAGACTCGCGAATTTCCAATAAAACTCCCACTTACTTATCAACAAACATATTTCAACTCCCGATAATGACAAATTTATTACGTCCTGTGTAGAATTTGCAAAGTATATGCAGAAAGAAGACTTTCAATGGAAAGAAATTCCCTAAATTTCTTATATTGTATTTATTATCAAGTTAAAATCTTTGTTTTTTTTCATATAAGCTTTCTCTTTGTTTATAAGAATTATATTTCGTTTATTTTTTATATTTATATACCTAGATACCTATCTAAATGTGTTTTATTATAAACCATTATTTGGCAGAATTACGTCTTGAAAACCTGACAACCCTAATTAGACTGCATTTAGTTGAAACTATTTCTTTAAATGATTAACTTCACATCCACGTTTTTAATGAAACGTGCAGAAATAGTTACTGAAAGTAAAATATTCACAAAAACAATTTCACAAAACACGACTTCATATCGACACACTTTTTCTCAGTGCGACTGGAGTAAAGCGTAAAATGTAATTATGTTTCTCAGTGTATGCCAGAATTAGCTGTCACCCTTCAAGGTTATTTATTTTTGCCCCTCCAACATCAAAGGATTTTCGCCGGGCTTCACTTCTTGTTGTTGGTGTATTCTTTGCTAGTACCAATATCTTCTCAAAATCTGCTACAGCCATACGGCTAAACTTACGAAATAAACTTTGGTCCTCCATTTGTAAATCTCTAAGCAAAGGAATTCCACCATATATAGAGCGATTTTTAAATAAACTACTTTGCCACCATCGCCTAATTTTATTACGTTTCCTTTTTTTTGACTCGACACTTTGTTTTCATAAATAATAGGCTGCACAAGCAATTATTACATCGTTTTCTTCATCGCTTTCCAGCGATGACATTCTTTTTTATTTATTTTTATATTATAATTGAATAACTATTTCTTGAATATTTTTAAAATTATTTTTAATATATGGAACACTCTAACGAACTCGACGAACTGTACACGGGTGGGAGGGATTAAAAGAAACTCTTCTGGTGTGGACGTATGTGTTCGCGAGCTGATTGGTTAAATCTACGATCAGCTCGCGAACTTTGTATTTTGGTCTGTACGAGCCTCAACCACCGTACACTAACTAACGACAAGTAAATTCACTTCGTCGATTCAGCGGTTACCGAAAATGTCCTTACCCCGCTTATCGTCTGCTGAGTTTAAATCGAGAAAATGTTGAGTACAGGGGTAGCGCGGCGATAACGGGGAGTTCGGCGACAGAGAAACGATGTACCAAAAATTTCAAACGTTCCGACGCAAGTGAATTTACTCGTCGTTAGTTAGTGTACGGTGCCTTACTTGTCATTTGCTGTTGTCAATTTAATTATTTACGAAATCCGCTAGATTTCACGTGTGAATAAGACCGTGGATTGAATATTAGTGTTCATAATAATCAAGAATGGATAGTGATAGATGAAACTTATCTTTTGCAAAGAGGACGAAAAGAGTATGCGGGCGAAAAGTATCTGTGGACGAAAAATACCTTCAAAAATAGTCGATTTTTCATTCGGAAATTAGTAATTTTTTGTAAAGACTAAAAAATGTAGTATGCACCTCGGCGAATAACTGTATATTGTCTCGCCAGCTTGCAATTTGCAGACTCGACTATAATAGACAGTTTTTCGTCCTACATAAGTAACCTTTTTTTCGTGAATTAAATTTTTTTGAACTTCTTAGAAATTTTCAACATAATTTGAAAAACATGATTTTTACTATTTCTTGAATACCTTCCCAACGTCGAATAACAAAATAGCATATAAATTTTGGTTAATGCCCTTCATAATGTACCCATTTGGTTCCATGGGCCTGCTTAAATCGCAAGATTTCAAAAAAAAGAAGAAAACATGATTTTAATAATGCCTATGCATTAAAAATCATTTTTACTGCCTAGGCAGTAAAAGTGTTACTTCCATGATCGATAAATGTCAATCGGAGAAAAACGTCAATTTATAGGATAAAATATGTTTTTTTAATTACACTCCTTAAAAAACTGCACAACTGGAGATACTCTTTTAATGAAATAAATTGATTGTTACCCGAAATTTTGATGATTTCTAGTTCATTGATACCTGTTTTTGCAAGATGAGACACAGTTATAGATCTTTCATTTCAGCAGATAATATTTTCGTTTCGCTTACTCTGTAATTTTTTAAACAGAGTAACACTTAAAGACTAGTTATTGTTATTGGATATCAACCATTGTGCAGCTTTACCACCACGCTATGCTAAATCATATGTCGTGATGAGAAAAAAATCTTTTTTTCAAGTCCAGATGGTGTATTTTCATCGCAGTTTTAGTTCACTTCCAACGAATCCTGTTTGTTCAAAGTTTCCGAACTGTGTTTTCTTTTCTGAGGTTCTTTTGCAGCAATTTCCGGCATCTTTCGCAAATTTAAATTAAATGTCTTCAAAAGGGTCAAACTTTCTATTGAAGTTCATCAAATATAATTATTGTGATAATGTGACCGTTTTCTTCAACATGGTTTTGATTACGGTTTCCTCATATTCGTCACCATCTTACTTTTTCATATTAAATGCGTAGTTTTTCAAATGATCGGTCAATTTTGTCACCGCTGTGTTTTTTAAAGCTTCTAGCTCCGTTCCTAACGAAATGAATTAAATTGTTACCAAATGGGCACATTGCTCACCATCGTCTTCTTTCATTCATTTTCCTTTATTTTTACACTAATTTCATATGCCGATTATGAGGTAAAATGATTTTTATTCATACTTTTAAAAACTATTTACTGAACTTCACTGATAGTTGTGGTTGCTAATCAATAAAAAATCAACACGGAATTATTTTTGTTGCAATAGGCACATGATTGGCTAAAACGAATCCATATAAGTGTCTATTGGTTTTTAGAATCGTCAAATCTTAATAATACTAGTTTATTAGTTAAAATTCTTTTCGTGTTTAATTTTTTTTCATAAAAAAAATACTCAAAATCTGTTGGTGTAACTTTATAAATAGTGCTACCCTGTACAGTTATAAAAAGACGGAAGCGCAAAATCCAATTTTATAAAGTGATATGTGCAGTTGTTAATTAACGGAAAAATCTCGCGAACAAACGTACCAACAAGCAACAGCAGAATAGATAAATCTATTTTAAACCGCGAAAAGACCCGTTTGAATTTTTGATCAAATAGAATTTCTCAAGTGTGTTGTGTCGGCAGCCAAAAATTTAACATTTCGAAAAAAAAAAATTTCCCCTTTTAACTTGGCTCAATACACGGGATATTACTGGCTGTAATTAGATTTTAAATGTTGGAATACAAAAACAAATCGATGATATCGGTTTGCGGACGGCGAATAAAATTAAAATTATCGGGAAAAGGTTAGGTTGTACGCAGAACCGGAATCGGATTATTTAAATGCCTACCATAGTCGTACTAGATAAATATTTTTTTATTATTATTTAGATTTATTAAGCTGGGTTTAGCTGAATCGAGTTGATTATAATCTCAAATTTTTAGAGTTTGAATAATTGGTTGTTTTTTTTTCTTTAAAACAATACAATTAACTTTCTTCAAAATTACCGTTTAAAAAATAATCCAAACTTTTGGTATATTGAGTTTATTTTAAAGTAAATATTATTTGCATATAAAACTTAATTTTAACTGTCGTCAAAATCGGACATTCCCTTGAAAAGTTACACCGCAGTGTATCTGAACGAATATTCGTACAAATTTCCAAAAATATTTCGATTTTCTAAAATGTATACCTTCCAATTCCTTATATCTCCAATACTGCTATAATTTTTTCTTGATTTTTTTCTCAGTCTTCTTGTATTCACTTCCGGAAATTCCGATTTCAATCTGACAACGTTAGAAATATTTATACGCCTTCGATAGAACTGCCTGATTTATCGATGTGTCATTTGTCATTGTATAGACATCTTTAGGGAAGTTTGCATCTGTATTCCATGCAGAAATTCACGCTATCGAGACGTGTCTGCAAATGTAAAGGAGGAAACATTGTCTTCGAATGCGAAACACTGGCTCATTGGAGATATAAACTTGCAGAAGTAGGATTTCTCCAAGAACGGTCTTGTGAAAATATTTAAGCCCGATCAAGACAACTAGTCACTTCACATAAACAGTGCAACCAAAAGCTAAATGGCTGAGGTCTTGAAACCTTCGCTTCTATGGCTTCTATGGCTTCTATGGCTTCTATGGCCCAATCCTTGGATTCATAATAGACATAAGGGCATCTTTTATAAGGTCTAAAAACGATCTATCAAATGGCGTTTATTGGGATCTTAAAATTTGTAGCTATTACCTAATTTACCGAACCTAACAGTCGACAAATCGGCAAATTTCTCGAGAATCGATTCATAGAATTTTTTTTTAATTTGTTGAATTTTAGTCACAAGTCTAAGCTAAAATAGCCCGCTTTGGTATTTAATAGTTTTCGTGAGATATTGCGTTAAAAAAACTAAAATTAAAACTTACCAATCAACAAATACATTTAGGCCCATTTCTCGAAATTCTTCCAATTTTAACCATAAGTTTGAGCTAAAATTTGCTGTAGAGCTCACGTTTGCTGTTTCTAGCTTTCGTGAGATATCGCACTGGAAAGCTGAAATAAAAACTTATCAGCCGACAAATTTATTTTGGACAATTTCTCTAAAATGGATCCGTATAGATTTTTTAAAATGTTTTCAATTTTAGCTATAAATCTAAGCTAAAATAGCTCTTGTTTATAGTTTTCGTGAGAAATGGCACTAAAAACTTGAAATGATATTAAAAAATGTTTTTTTTACGAAAATAACCACCCTAATAGGCATGATGACTGATTTTGAAAAAGTGCTCTACGATGTTTGTATGCATAAGCTTTATCCAAAAAATGTTGTTTCTTGAAGAAATAAAGGTTTTAAAGGAGAAATTTACGTTTTTAAAATACAATTAAAATTTCGCACTAAAACCCTAGAATAGTAATGGCGTCTCTATGACGTCATGAATTCTATAACCAGTAAATATCATTGAAACGAAGCAAAACCAGAAGATGCGATAAAAGTTCGAACGATATACAAAAGGTTGACGTCACACGTTTGTGATCGGTGTTTTAGCTAAAATGGCGGCTTGTCATATTTTGTTTTTACCAAAATAAATATAACCACAATTGTAATGTAAAAATAAGTGATTGCTTTGGAATGTTTCTAATCTATACAATTATTTCAAATGATTATTTCAGTCATTCTTAGTGACTGTCATCATGCCTATTCAATCGAAACTGAGCGAATTCACTTATAATTACTTTATATTAATACATAATCAAGCGGTGCTTCTGTCTTCTAAATATGCTTCTATGTTCAAATAAAAATTATGATTCAACCATAAAAAACATCATTAGAATTACATGCGGGACCAACTAAAAAATTAAATTAATCACAAAACTACATGGTTAGTTAAAACTCAGATTTGTTTCCATATACACCGAATATGACGTAACTCATTACTAATATTCCGAAATGACGAGCAGTCCAGATGTTTATTTAAGCATCGAAAGGGTCAAAAACCAAATACGATCTAAATTTTAAACGAATATCAACCTTATATTGAATGAAGAAAAAGTTTAAAAGGGTCCGAGAGAAAGAAATAAAGAGTAAGAGGAGGAGAGAGAGAGCGGGAAGCACACTATTTGTACAAGTGTGTATGTTGCGTATGATTTAAAATAGGTCTTTAGAAATTAAAATCTCTGAATCTCATTCTGAACCACGTAGACATCCATCACTGGTGAAAATCATTGACCTCTCTACTAAAAAGGAAGAAGCTTTTATTAAAAAAGAAAAAAAAAGTTTGTAGATTTAAAGTAGATTTGAATGGCTTGAAAAAAAATAGTTTTAAAATTCAAATATACAGCGTGTGATGATAATAATTAGGTATTTGAAAACTTATTGTCTTCTTTTTAGAAAAACTTAATTGTATTCTAAAAATACTCTTCAATTTTAAATTCGAAGCTAAACTACTTCAATTTATCTATCGATTGAAACAGTCCCATTCCTTAATTAGTCTGAAAGACAGTGACGTCGTATAAATGTTTTCCTTTTGCTTAAATATTTTAAATTCATACTAAATTTTTTTTCGCATTAAAGTACATAAGGGAGCTAGAGGGGTCACGATGAAAATCTCTTGAAGTGATTATAATAACAATAAGGAATGTCTATTTCCAACAATAGAAATAAAATGTATTTGTATTTTTCTATAGTTTCATAGCCTCTCTATTCTGTGCTCTGCTTAATTTTACTTTACCATGACTTTTCTCCCATAGTCTTGTATCGTCTCCAAATGATCTCATTTCCACTTGCCATCTGCTACACCGAAATGTTATGGTCTTTTAAATTTTTTCGTAAATGAGCCAAACAATCCATGTCCAGATAGAAACTGCGTAAGATAATAGTCTTCTTGAAATTATACTTCTCCCAAATTTTCACATCCCTGATTAGTGTTCTTGTCTACAGTTACTTGATCCTAATTTCATTTTATGTATTTCAGTTGAGTGTTGTACCGGGTGGACATACTGAAAGTCCCACTTTATAATTTGAGAGATAATAATGTAAAATACTTCTACCTTGGTTTGGATCCTGTGAGTGTTCTTTTCAGAATACTGTCTATTGTGTCTTCATCTAAATTAGATTACACCTTTCAGTTTAATATTCCAAAGGAAGAAACAACATTCGGTGTTTTCCACCAGTCCTTTTCTGCCCAAATGATCATTTATCCTGCAGTATCCAGCAAGGATTACATACCTGATCTTCTCCCTATCCATGGTCAGCATGGTTTCTACTTTGAGTTTTGAAGGTCCCTTGGTAAAGGTATAGGCTTGCCTTAAACCTGGTATCATTCCAGCAGGCCTTTCTGCATAAACAGTATGCTATCAATAATTTTCAAATATACCAACTATAGATGTGGAGAAAATTGTTTACAGTTGAAATGTATAAAAATATAGATATTTTCGAAGGTAGATTCGTCTACGCTTATGTAAATATAGATCTTTATAAATAATAAAGTAAAAACAGTTGAATAATAACGTAAGTGCTCGAGTTTATGAAATTTTATGAATAATAAAAAGAAGTCTAAATTGGTTAAATTGGTGTTCAATTGTCGTGAGAGTACGGGTCGGCTATGATTTTATTGGATTCAATTTGTAGTGATTATCTTCAACAACATGCATGGAAAAAAAACAGAGGGAGACAGAACACACCACTTGACTGGTTGTACGTATAAATAAATATATAGTCGAGCGTTTAGATTTAATATTTCCTTTTTTAGACGCAACCGTTAGCAATGTTTATACATCAAAATCAATTTAGAAAAGTACACTGTTAAAATTACCAAAACACTTTACAATTTACACTATTTATTAGCATTTCCTTTGGTTATTTTTATAGAATAATTGTTTTTACGATAATTAAATACGATTATACCGGGTGTTCTAATAAGTTAAAGGGACAATTATTGGAATTTTTTAAAGCGAAAAAACTATTCCGAAAATACACGTCTCTCCAAAATTATCGCATCACCTAAATTATGCCATAAGTTTAAAGTTATTTTTTTTTCTGATTCAATGGACGGATTTTGATGATTTTTTCTTCACGGTGAAGGTTGATTTTTAAGGAAGAAATGTATTGATGGTTTCCGTTGTGTTTTTTCTTTTAATTTTGAAAAGCCCTGTGAAATTTATCAGAGATAATCGCTACATCCCATTTACATTACGTTATCGGTATCGGTATCCCTTCTCTACATATTCGTTCAAGAATCATCTGGATATCATTAGTGGTAGTGGATATCATTTTGGAGGGTAGTGTATATACGGATTAACAAATGTTCACATTTTGCAGTTAGAACCTGTGTATCTTATCTCTGGTTAGAACTGCTCGTACCAGCGACTTCGTCGGCGTAGATCGTCAACAAATAAACAAACAAAATCTGTAGATCTGTAATTAATCTTGCTGTAATGAGTTAAAGCGTAGTAACAACGGAAAAGGTTTCTTATATATCACAAACACACAGATATTGTTTATAACAAATTTAATATAAAAAAATCTTCCCTTAGAACTACTCCATATGACCCTTTTCCAATTGCTTATACTAATTTTTATTGTTATAAACAAAAAGAAAACAAGTATCCTATCTCTTTGTTGATGGACTTTTCTGACCGTTTCGTAGATAGATACTACAATTTCATATAGGTATATGATGACTCAAAAATATTTCTTTATTTTTTATAGCAATGATGGCGCAATCTTTGGCACCAACAGCACCTAGAGAACCTCTATCTTCCAACCAATTGTTGAACAAATCTTCCAGTCAAGTGGATTACTCTAAATACGTTAAAAAATTCTCGTCTTCATTAGAATGCGGTAGTACATACTGCAAAGACTTGAATTACAGGTAAGCATCAAATATTCATCCCGTCAATTATTTTACAATATTTATATATTCGTTTTTCCAACGCGAATAGTCTTTAACATACTAATCGACGTTGTTACTGAACGTCCATCATCATCAGCTGCCACTGGATTAATTTGTACGAGTTAAAAACGAGATAAACTGAAAATCTTTACTAATACTTGGACTTCTTTTTAAAAATGTTATTTTTCTTTCTTTTTAGAGAACATTTCCATTGTTTGGACTGCAACTCACGGGTATTCATTAAAAAAGAAGAAATGATACGTCATTTTAAATGGCATAAAAAACGTGACGAATCTCTACAACATGGTTTTATGAGATATAGTCCGTTGGACGATTGCGGAGACAAATTTGCTAATTGTACTCACAATAAGAAACAAACACACTATCATTGTATTAAGGAAGGTTGCGATAAGGTTAGTTTCTGTCAAATTGTCTAAAAAAATGTACTTTTTTATATACCCAAATTTTATGTGAAAATAAGTAGTTTCATCAGGACTTTCATTTCATAATATCAAAAAATGTTAAATTAATTTTTTTCTTAGAATTAACAAGAAAAAATATTCCTTTTGTAAGTTTGACAAAAAAATCCAATCTTCGTGTGGTAAAAAAAACGTATCATAAGCGCTCATACTAATGTCAGTCTCAAAATTTGTTTGTTTCCAGTTTTAACCATTATTTAATCAATGAGATTTGAAGTGAATAAATGCTTCATTGCTCAGTTAAATTCTGAGAACCTCACAAAATGTTCATACAAGTACTTTTGTGGTTGACATTAGTAAGGGCGCTCATGTCACTTTTTAGAGTATACAAAATGTTTATTACAAATAATTAATTACTTTTTAATAATTTTAGGTATACATATCAACATCAGACGTACAGATGCACGCCAATTATCACCGCAAAGACTCAGCAATTATACAGGAGGGCTTCCAAAGATACAGAGCCACAGAGGAGTGCGGTGCAAGCTACTGCGCATTTTTCGGCCAAAGAACTACACATTTCCATTGCAGAAGAAGCGGCTGTAGATTCACTTTCAAAAATAAAAGTGATATGGGTAAGTATCAACTTCTTCTATACACTATTTCCACTTTAAACTAAGTAATAGTATCATTATTCAACGAACGGGTAATTACGGTTATTACTCACGAGGATGAAATTGAAGTGTAAGCATTTTTTTCGTCGATTTTTATGGCAAAGGTTCTCTACCGTGGCGATAGGTGGCTACCGTTTGCGATAGCTAAAATATCGGGAGGCGTACAGTTATCAAAATCATTGTTCATTTTTGTTGAAGATTAGCAACAAAACAAGACCGCACAATTGACCATATCACCTGGATCACAAAGTAGTTGAGTAATGTCATTTGTTTTTTTTTTCTCATCCAATGGTTGAAAATAATTGAATAATGAAAAAAATCACTGTATATGAGTAACCACTTGCCTTACATGAATCAATAGAAAGACTATTAAATAGTCATAGGAAAAAATCTGTTTTAACTAGTTTTTTTTTGTTTTAGAAAAACATAAGTCGTACCATATAAAAGACGAGCAACTCTCCAGGGACGGCTTCAAAAAATTCATGAAAAACGAGATGTGCCCTTTCGATAATTGTCGTTTTTCAAAAGTGTGCAACCACATACACTGCATTCGACCGCAGTGCAGCTACGTACTACACAGTTCTGGACAGTTATTCTCCCACAAACGTAAACATGAAAGAAAAGACTCGGAACTAGCTTACAGAAAATACAAACTAGCACAGAGTATGTTAAAGACATTAACAGACGGAAATGTACAGCCACCTTTAAATTTTACCAGAGACTACGAAGCTCAAATCGACAGCTTGAACTTGTCCCTTTACAATCAATCCTCGGGAGGCATGTCCAACACCGAGAGTTTGAGCGAGCGGAACTCCCCGGTTAGCTACGGAGAATCGGAATCGATCTCAGCTATAGATTTAAGCGCAAACGAATCAAATTTCGCCCAAGAAGATATGGTGTCTTTTAACAGCGACGATTTCTGGCGGAAATATTGTCAATTTATACCGGAAAATCAATGTCCAAACGAAAAATGTGAGTTTATGTATACCGATCATTTTCATTGTTTCGTTGAGAACTGCGAAATGGCGTTTAGTTCTAAAGAATCTGCCAGAGAGCACGCCAGAAATCACGAACAGCAGGAGATGATCACAGATAATTATTTCACTACGATTACAATACAAAACGGGGGTTGTGAAGATAGTTGCATATATCAGGATAAAGAAAAACACTACCATTGTAATTGGGATAATTGCAGAGAGGTTATTTTGCCAGCAGATAAGCCGTTTAGGCGATTAGAACATTATAAAATGCACGAATATTCCAAGAAACTTAGCTTAACAAAAGATCCTTTAACTATGACGCATCTGTCTAGCAGCATCGACGGGATGTTCTGTAGAAAAAGAGGACGTCCGCCAAAAAATAGAGTTATTGAAGTTTGGAATGATTATGTAAGTATAGATTATCATATATTCCGTTTTAAAGTAAAAAAAAACAACTATCGTATTGACTGCGCCAATTTACAAACTTTATTATTAGATTTTTTTCAAGTTGAAAATTATTATTTCAACTTTTTAGAATCCAATGGGTACCCAAAATCTCATGGATAGTCCACAAGCTATTTTCACAAGCTTTAAACTTCCGAAACCCTCGGCGACTCCTTCTAGTAGCAAAGAAGCTGAACATCCAGATTCCAATGATGACAGATCCAGTACCCATAGTCCCACGGTAGGATATTTTAATTTAACTTCTCCGTCGAGCAATTATAGTCTGAATACTTAGAATCTGGGGTAATAAAATGTAAATTTGCAATGAAAGAATTCGTAAAACAGGGTGGACATCTCATCCTGTTCCGAGTAGTCATTATAATAACAATAGGGTTTTATAAAAAAATGTCTATTTACAAAAATGTGTTTTCTTCTAGTTGAACTCAGTATAGTTTATCTAGTCGGTTTGAAATAAAAATGCCTACAATTCATAATTTTCGGCATCCAAACCTCTATACCGCGAGGCTACGAAGACATAATATTTTTATGTAGTATATAGATCATATATGATGTATGTAAAGCAAAATGCGACATGCGATATGTGGACGAAAAGATTTGAGGCGATGTAAAAAAAGTTTCACTTTAAAAGTTCAAAGAACCCCTTGTTGGTGCTTTTGGCGGTCCACAAGCGGTCCTTTATATTTTTTTATTACACACAAACTTTAGATAAACTATACTCTAGTTCACAAAATAGCACACGCCAGAAAAGAAGGGAGTTGAATGGATCTTGTCCAGCTGCGGATTAAGCGAGACATGCGCCTGAAGGCCTCTCGATATATTGCGCCCTATTCGGCTTAAAAAATTTTTTTCTTAAGAATTTATAGTATCTATAGTATCATATAGACCCATATTAAATACGACTTACTGGATCAGAATTATTGACAAATTTAAATTTACTGTTACTCAGTAATAAACAATGCATAAACTTTTTCCACTTAATAGTTATAAACTTATGTTCAATTAGAATTAAAAACAAGAACAGAATATGTCGCGTCAACCCGTTTCGCCCGTAAATAGTTTGCGCCCCAATCCCGGGATTCTTTTGCTTCTGGGTGGGATAATACGCCGCTGATCTTGTCATTGAAAATTTACATTTTATAATTTCAGTTTCTGAGTATACAGACTGTATTTAGAAGATTTAAAGTCTAAATTCTATTCTATATGCAATAAAAACAACTTTAAAAGTGAAATTTTTAATTTTTTTCAGCTTCAAGATTATTCTCTCCAAGGTTTTGACGTTTTTAATGAAAATACGAAATGTCCCGACAATTTATGTCCCTACTTAGGTTCAACCCACTTCCATTGTGTCCAAAACAGGTGTCTTTACGTAACCGACAAAGAGGATACTCTTATTTTACACGCAAAAGATTTCCACGACAACGTAGACATACTGGATGGATTTGAATTTTACGACAGAAATATAGATTGTCGGTAAGATTGAAAAACTATCCACAATTTAACTTTATTTTAAGTAAAATCGAAGAAAAATGTAGACTCATCAGAAGTTCCATTATTTAAAATCATCATTTTCAGGCTCATGAATTGTCCCAGCAACAAAATAAACAGGCATTTTCATTGTACGAGGCCAAATTGCAATTATTCCTTTGTGCAATACTCGACAATGGCTATCCATAATCAAAAGCATGCCGAAGAACTGACTCAAACAACCCAAAATAGTTTGAGCCACGTAAAAGCTGAAATTAGAGTCAAAAGCGAGGCGCAATTAACCGAACATAAGGCGGAGATAACCGATGGAAACTTTAAAGCGATGAATTTGAGTCAAGGCGGAGATAGCAGCAAAGTTTCAGGTAAGTTTTTGAATACTTTAAATTAAATTGTAAATATTTTTGGAGGTAGTTTGAAATGGTTAGTTAGATTTTTTAAAAGCAATTAATTAAGAAAAAGTACAAAAACTATTGAGGGAAAATATATATTATAATATTCTAATAATAATTTAAAACAATATATTTTTCCTAATTTTTGTTTTAAATTATTTTAATAAGCACATCAATAGTTTTTGAATTTTTTTGTCTCCAACTTTTCATATTTTTAGCTTAGAAGGTAGTTTTTGTAGTAATAGAATATTGACAAATAGAATAGGGTAGCGTAATCAGAGTAAAATATAAATTCTCTACTAAACCAAAACCAAAATTTCCACCACACTTTAGGTACTCTCGCTTGTATATTAATCCTTTTTCAAAATCAAGACGTATAGGTACTAGTTTGACTCATAATACAGAAATTACGATCAAATTTGTTCGAAAAAAATTTCGTCTTCCTATGGATATTCCATACAAACAAACGAGTATTTTTATTTACTTTTTTAACAAAACATCGAAAAATCAGATTATTTCGTTGAAAGTATCTGGTTACGCTACTGATTTGTTGATTGTAAATATAGTATTTTCTTTCTCTCTTCTAGTGGTGAAGGCGTCAGGGACTTTCTATCCTTTATCTACATTGACAACAGAAATTCAAAAATTGCCAGAATATAAAACTACCGTTTCAGGTACGATAGTACTAACTAACCAAAAATATAAACTAAAAGATAATGCTAAATAATAAACTAACATCTAAAAAACAGCAGGCTTTTTTTCAAAGTTTGAAACTAATTAAAACGGCAATAATTAAGAACACAATTTGAATCAGCAAACTAAATTATCAATCATTAGGTACCTATATTTAATAGAATAAAGTAATAACCTAACTACCTATGTTTTCTTATGTTGTACAAAAGTATTATTCTGTATGAAAACATCGTGTCGTCTGTAGTTCTTTATTGGCATTCCAGAAAAAAATACAAAAGCAATCAAAGCATTTCCCTGTGTTATTCTAAAAGCAATTCATTTGTTATATGAAAATCAATTATTCATCTAAAAATATTTGAATTAACTTACCTTTCTATTCTGCATACCTACCTCGACGAAAGGTATAGTTGGAGAACCACAAAAAACTTTTACGATCACTTGTGTATGCTTTTGTAATATATATTAAATAATACAATTTTTTGTAAATGAATGTCACAAAATATCTTTCCAAATTTGTGTACGATACTTTGACCTTTAACACAATGGACAATTACATCCTTAGATGCAATAACTTTTAAAATTGTGGATCGGGAAAGTTTAGTGAGCTCAATTACCATGTTGACAATTGAATTTATCGCTAGTAAACAGGACAATCCTTTGAGTTTGGATGTGTAAGTCCTTATTAACAAGTTCTCTATCTACTGGTGTTAAATATAAAAAAAGATTTTGTTAAAAAATAGACATTAGTATGAGTGTGTCAAATATAGTTGAATAAAAACTACCGATTATGGGAGTCAGTTTTTAACCGATCACCCCTGTATATGGTATCAAATTAACTTACAAAGGAATTAAAACTCTCACTTAGATGGCCCGTGTGATATGAACAAAACTAAAAGAAATATCTATCGCAGATATACGTAGACGCGTAGGTAACGCGATTACTTTAAAACACAAACGAATGTGCAATTCTAATGTATAATAGATCGCACAATTCCATTACAAATATTTGGTACTTAAAAAGTACCTTTATAGTTTTTATGGCATTCTCATATTGATTACCAGTACCAGTATAGAAGAATAAATAGATTTAGTAGGTATATAACAAGAGTAGAAGTAGTTCCAGAAATATTTCATAAATTCTTAAATATTGTCAAGACGATTTCGATATTTCAGAGTAAATGGAATAAGATTTCAAATTAACAAAATATTTTTCTTTAGGGAATTATTACATTTTCTGTCGCATCTAACAATACGCTTATTAGAAATACTGTGCATGTTAAATATTGCTTAATAGGTATGGAAATTTGTATATATAGGGTGGCCCGAACTTGAATTTATGAGAAATGAAATTTATATATATTTTTTATTATTTTCAGAATCGTCTCAGCTACACGAAGCAATTCCACAAGCAGCGGGTAGCAACACTCTTTACGGTCCGGAACTTAGCTGCTCCAGACCATTTTGCAAACTGAAACGAAAATACCACTATCACTGTAACGCTTGCAATCAAGCACTTAGCGAACTAGATAAACTACTATCTCATGTAGCTAAGCATAGCAGTGGAGCTCTAAATAGTCAAGAAGAATATCCTCCGCCATCATTTTCTCCACCATCTCCACAAACGCCCACAACGTCAACGCCGGCGAAGCCTTCAACAGAAAGCAAAATTACCGTCGCGCCTCTTCAATCCTTACAAAACCCTCCGATTAGTCAACAAAAGGAAACTCATGAAACTTATTTACCACCAACATTTGATGCGTACAATCACTTTACAAATTTCCCCGCTAATCTACAATTTGCTCTAATGTCTCAACAACAACAAATGCAAAACCCATTTTTACAACAAAGTCTCTACCAAAACCCCCAATTGATATTCCAACACGCTCAACTCATGCAAAGTCCTCTTCTTACGCCTCAAACTCCCTATACTGGCGAAAATTTGACGAGTCCTTTAGCTGCCATGGCGGCTAACCTAAATAAAAGAGCTATGAGTCCTCACGATATATCTCCTGAAGCTAAAAAAGCGAGAATACAGAATTCTATGAGAATTCTTAAAGACGAACCAGTACCCGAAGGATATTTGAGGTTTAGATTTAACGAAGATTGTCAGTATCAACATTGTGGATACAGGGAACACCAGACACACTTCCACTGTCAAAGGCAAGATTGCGGGTACAGTTTTTGCGACAAAACTCGTTTCGTTCAACATACAGCGAGACACGAAAGACTTGATACGCTTATGGGTGGTGATTTCCAACAATATAGAGCGAATGTACCATGTGGAAGAGTGGATTGCGCTTATACAGCTAATCTAGGTAAGCAATGAAACGCACTTCCTATATTAAATTTAATGACATAACCTAAACTTATGTATGAAACAAATGTCTACACTCAAAAGTTTTTGTTTTAATAATAAGTTATATGTCACTTGTCAATGTTTACCTTAACAACAATGGTATTCTGTGCTCCAAATATTATTCTTTTAATGACAGTTGACATTAAACTAGAAGCACAGTGATCCAACGGGTTTTACAGAAAATATTAAATCGAATTTGGAGATAGTCGCTAACTCTGAAACTTGCACAAACCTATGTTAATCGAAAAAATTTTAGCACACATGCGCCATCTATTTACACAAAACATGTCATTTGTCAACTAGAACATGACAAAAAAAATCTGGTTTGATTGCATACGATATATGTTTGACATTTATGATTATGATTTGTCGTTTAGTTTGTTTATATAGCTTAGGATGAACTGCAAAAATTCCTAATAATCGAATGATTGTTTTTTCAGGGGCGACTCAGAATAAGGCTTCTCATTTCCACTGCCTAAAATGCGACTTTGTCTGTACTGATACAAACAAAGTGGTAGCTCATAGACGTCAACACCAAAAACTGGATTCAATTCAGGCAGCTGGTTTCGAAAAATTCACCCCCAGCCAAATTTGTAGGGTACCAAACTGTCAACATAGCGGCAAACAAACTCACTATCACTGTCTTCAATGTCAGTACGCAGTTCTTGGTCTCGCACAAATGTCTGCGCATAAGTACAGGCATATGGAATAAACATTTGTAAATATTTTTTTAACTATATTAGTTTTTTAATGGGATGAGTTTTGTTTTATTTTGGATGTTAGACTGGTAAATTATTCCAGTGGAGTACCTAATATACATATTGTAAATAAGTCTGTACAAAAAAAAAACCAAACGAAATTTTCCATTGTATAAATTACTTGTAAATACTTGAAAAAAGGGCAATAACTATCGCAGAAAAAAAAATATATTGATAAAGTCTACTTTCAAGAATAAGTGTCAAGAACTGACTGAGTATAACTAAAAGTTGTAAAAAAATATAAGCGTATAATACAAATGATGTATTTACTTTTTTAAAACAGTATTGAGTAGTTTAACTAGAAAAAAATAATGTTTTTTAAAAATTAATCATTTATTTATATTGATTGTGTAACAGCATGAAAATTGTATCTTACAAAATTGCACAAAATCTGATTTAATCGTGAAAAGTGTTATAATTTAGTTGGTTTCCTGTTCGAACGATCATTCTATATCGCCTGTGCAGTTTATTTGAACAAAATCTAAACAATATTACATGGTCCACTGAGTCGAGTATAATAAACTTCCTAATATTTCAATTTTGGTCATTTTATTTATTCTTTACTCTGAAATCCGACTATTTTTAGAGTTATATCATCACTACATTATAAAAATCGTAGGTGAAACGCACTGCTATACTTTTTTTAATTAAATTTGCTTCAAATACAATGCGAGTTTTTATAAACACCAATTTCAATTATTGCAGCCAGTTTCTGAAAGTGGCACCAAAAATGATCCTACGAGCCGGATTTTTTCATGTTTCCTTTTCCGGCACATCTAGAGTGAGCTTCATCACCTATCATAATTTTGAGGCTTTGAATCGTCCTATACGCAAACCTAACTGCAGACAGTTTATTTCAACAGAATCTAAACGATATTATATGGTTCTTCTAGTAGAATATGATAAACTTCAGAAAATTACCGAAATTTTATTCATTCTTTTCTCTGATATCCAACTATTTCTAGATACATCTCATCATTTCATTCTACGAATCGAGCATAAAACACTCTTCTGCACTTTTTTTCATTAGATTTGCTTCAAATAATAGAATGTGTGCTTGTATAAACAGCAATTTCGAATAATACAGCCGCCAGTTTATGACTTTGGCAGAAAAAATGGTCATACGAGTCAGATATTTTCATCATACCTATGGCATTTCTGAGTGATATCTTGGTCATTTACAATACTTTTAAGGTTTGTATATAGGTACTTTGAGGCTTTCTATATACATAGTTCATCGACCCGGAGTCGACTTGTCTTTATTTCTATGCGCACAAATTACAACGATATAAATAAATTTTTAATATATTCTGTAAAAAAGCTAATTTATTCGAACTAGTATTTTTTATTTAAAAAAATAGGGATCAAAGTTGTAAAATGAAAAAGACATAGATTTTAGAGTAGATGTACTAGCAATAGAGGCCTTTTTCTGATAGTAGTGCCTTAGAGAAGACATATAAATTTTGTGCCTTTTTTGGTACTTTTTGGTAGAATTTTTAGAAAGTTTTTGAGAAGAAATACGTCATTCCATATATAATATATAAATATACCAATCGTGCCATATTACACAGTATATATTTACAACATAGAGCAGGTTTTTCCAGAGTTAGAGTAGATGAAATATAGATTATATAATGTGTCATATCTGAGGATCTTTTTTTTCCCTTAATTTATACTTTAATCATTTTTTTTTCACTATTATTTATTTTGCATCTTTTTTTTGTACATTTTCATTGTGAATTTTTTTGCCATATTTTCGAAATAGTTTGTAGTCTTCCACAACATCAGGACATTTTTCAAAATATTCAAAACCAAAGACAATAATTTAAAAAACATATTTCGCGTCACTGAATTTTTTGGAAAATGACCTGATTTTCTACTGTTTTTTTTTTGTTCATAGCTAGTCTTTCTTTTCATCTTCGCTTTATTTTACTATTTTTAATAATTTTTAATGTAATTCTCAATCATAAAAATGATTTTAAAAAAATGACTCGAAAGTCAAAACTTTTGTATTATTTAAGCTAAATTTGTATGTTTTATTATTTTATTTACGAGTGTATTTTATGTTAATTCTCTGTGATTGTAAGATTTTAAAAAATATCAGTATTTAAACCATTCTTTTGTGTTTATTTTACCCAAAAAAACTCCTTCCGCACATTACCACCTTATAGACATAGCCACATAGGCAATATGATAGTAAAGTTTATCTAAAATCAATTCACGTTTTCGTCTCTCTTACCGACTTTGATCTGCATATGCCTAATCAAAGAAAATAGAGATAACTTTAGAAACTCGCATTGATAATTTCTTGTTCTGGTTACATTCGGGATAACTTTAGAAGCTAGCAATAAGAATTTCTTATTCAAGTTACATTCGAGATAACTTTAGGAACTCGCAATAAGAATTTCTTATTCAAGTTACGTTCGAGATAACTTTAGGAACTCGCAATAAGATGAAACCTGGAAAATTGAATGTGAGCTCTCCGAAATTTCTCCTGGAGACACCAGTGAGAATTTCGTTTAGCTACAGCACATAGCGATCACCGGGACTTCGCAATAGGAGTTCGCATAAGATCTTAATTATAACCTCTCAGAGATCTCGCGGAGAGGTCCGTGTTACCTGGGTAAAGGATCCTTTAGTTAAATGCCCATTTAAGCAATGGTTATGAAACTGGCCCTAAGTCAATTTTTTAGGATCCTACATAATTGATAAATACATACACATTTTGTATCAATTTTTTTGTCAATTTTCAAATCATCAAAACTTGTCCTATTTCTGTTCAATTTTAATTGACATGATATTTTCTATTTTCTATCAATTAATTGACAGCTTAGGGCCAAAATATAGGGTAATATTTATTTTAACGTTGTTTATTTTTGCAATACAGGGTGTTTCATAGTTAAACCACCATAGGTTAACTGCAAGTAGAGGACACTTTGGTGGTTCCAAATAGCCTTGGTTAATTGGTCTAACATAATTGTTAACAGAGATACAGGGTGTTTTATTCATTTAGTCCAATGCTTTTGAAGGCCCTATTTTTAGAACCACCCTATATATTTCTTCCATTTTTGGTAAGGATATATTGCATTGATAACACAATAAGATAGTGTAATAAAAATAATTATAATCCAGGTCTGGTTTGAGAAAAATTTGCAAAATTCGATAATCTCCAAAACAACACCCTGTATATCAGAATTTTTAAAATCCAATAGATTATTCGAAGAGAACAGAAAAAATAGAGCGGCACCAAAATATTTTTCGAAGTGCACATCCCGTTTTACTGCTTAACTTATAATGTCAAAGTTATTTAAATGTATCATTGACATTTTCGTACGTAATAACTTTACAACCACCCTATAGATTTCTTTCATTTTTTGGTAGGTGTAAGTTACATAAGCATCAGAATCTTGTCATCTAACAAAAACAGTTATAATCCAGGTTCGGGTTAAGAAAAAAAATATTTTATCAAGATTTTTATAAATCAATAGTTTATTCCAAAAGGACAGAAAAAATTGAGTTACACGGAAATGTTTTTCGAAGTGGACACTTACTAAAATATTCAAGTCAAAATCATTAACAATTATCAAGTACGTCTAATATTCTAAAGGAACAGAAACATTATCAAATAGGCGTAAACTGTTGAAGTACGGAAAACTTTGGCAGTTCGTTTTGGTATTGGTAGTTAATCGTTTGTTGTTAGTAAATGTCGCACGAAATAATTTAGATCATTTTGAATAATAATTAATTATGCCTCATAAATTTACAAATGTAGAATATGCAGACATACTATTTGTGTATGGCTTTTGTAACGGAAATGGTAGAGAAGCAGTAAGGGAATATGAAAGACGCTTTCCTAATCGTCGCACTCCTCATTACCAGACATTTTCGAGAGTATTTGATTACAGTCGGCAACTTGGTAGATTTCCTACAGCGACAACCAATGATTATGGTGAAAGACAACACTTGAATGTTGAAGATGATATACTAGGTAAAGTAAAGATATTAAATTTTATTTAATAGATATTAAGAGTCGATTAAAAATTTCCCTTTTGTTCATTACATTAATATGTTATACTAAATTAGTCTCCTCCAGTGCCATAATTTCATTTTGTTCCAGATATGGTTGACAACAACCCAACAATCAGTACAAGAAGGATTGGCCACGCATTAAATGTACCCCATACTACCGCTTGGAGGAGATTAAAAAATTTAGCTTTTACCCTTATCATGTTCAACAGGTTCAAAGACTAGAACCACGTGATTTGGAACCGCGATTAGACTTTAGTCGGTGGATACTTAGAATGAGAAGAATAGTTAGCAGGTGCCTATTCACTGATGAGGCCACATTTACAAGGGATGGGGTTTACAATCTACGAAATTCCCATGTTTGGGATTATGAAAATCCTTTTGCTACAAGACAAACACATTCGCAGTATAGGTTTTCGGTTAACGTTTGGTGTGGAGTTTTAGATAATCACCTTATTGGACCATATGTCCTACCCCGTACATTAACAGGGGACGACTATTTTGCTTTTTTGCAAAATATGTTACCAGTGCTATTAGAAAATGAGGAAATTGGAGGAATGTATTTCCAGCACGATAGTGCATCGCCTCACTTTAGGGTAATTGTGCGAACTTTTCTAGACGAGAATTTTAGAAACATGTGGATAGGGAAAGGCGGGCCCAATAATTGGCCTTGCCGGTCGCCGGATTTTAACCCAGTGGACTATCATATTTGGGGATATCTGAATGCCAAAGTATACTCTACTGAGATAAACAGCTTAGAAGATCTTATTCAAAGAATTGATGATGCTTGCGAGGAAATCAGGGCAAATGCATTAATGATAAGACAAGCAACACAAAACATCTTAAAAAGAGTTCGTAAATGCATAGAACAAAATGGTGGACATTTCGAACAATTATTAAAATAATTTGACATTCCGTGTAACTCAATTTTTTCTGTTCTTTTGGAATAAACTATTGATTTATAAAAATCTTGATAAATTATTTTTTTTTCTTAACCCGAACCTGGATTATAACTGTTTTTGTTACATGATAAGATTTTGATGCTTATGTAACTTAGACCTACCAAAAATGAAATAAATCTATTCGGTGGTTCTAAAGTTATTACGTACGAAAATGTCAATGATACATTTAAATAACTTTGACATTAAAAGTTAAGCAGTAAAACGGGATGTGCACTTCGAAAAATATTTTGGTGCCGCTCTATTTTTTCTGTTCTCTTCGAATAATCTATTGGATTTTAAAAATTCTGATATACAGGGTGTTGTTTTGGAGATTATCGAATTTTGCAAATTTTTCTCCAACCAGATCTGGATTATAATTAATTTTATTACACTATCTTATTGTGTTATCAATGCAATATATCCTTACCAAAAATGAAAGAAATATATAGGGTGGTTCTAAAGTTATGACCTTCAAAAGCATTGGACTAAATGAATAAAATACCCTGTATCTCTGTTAATAATTATGTTAGACCAATTAACCAAGGCTATTTGGAACCACCAAAGTGTCCCCTACTTGCAGTTAACCTATGGTGGTTTAACTATGAAACACCCTGTATAACCTCTAGTATCTATTCGTTTTTCGTTTATTTCCACACCATATTTTATAAAAAAAAAATAGTTCGAAATAAATGAAGCAATATTGCATGTAAAAATGTTGTGGTCGCATGGTCCACTGATCTAACTTTATAGAGAATAAAAGCCTTGTCTTTATAAAGTCAAAAGTGCACAATATAAAAAAAAGCATATGCTTCTGCTTATGAAAGCATTTAAAAAAAGCTGCTGATGTTAATAATAAAAATTCAACATCCATATTTCTATTTAGAACTGTAGACTGTAAAGGATAAAAATACCTAACTAACCTACATTTAAAAGTTAAGGAGGCTCCCGCCACCTGCAGTGCGCATGATCTCATCCTAAATAAATTATTTTTGGATTATTGTGATTATATGAAAATGAAAAACTGGTACTGGAATGATCTTTTAATGTAAAAATGACAACTATATAACTGTCTTATTTGACAACATGAAAATACAAGTGAATGTTACAAACTTAAACAAAACAATACCTGCAGACAACGCTTTACTAAATTCAATACTCCCACTTTTTGTTACAAGTCAATGTCAACATTCACTTTGACAATACATTCAACATTTGACAAAAATGTTGATGTTTCAATTTTGATAATGCCTTTGTCATGATATCGGCTGCCTGGTCATCTGTTTGAACATATTGTAATTCAAAAAATTCATCTTTGAATTTCTCTCGGATAAAATGGTAACGTACGTCAATATGCTTAGTTCTCTTATGAAACTCTGGATTCTTCACAAGTCGTATTGCGCTTTGATTATCCATAAATAAAACTGGTACATCCAATTTAACTTGTCGAAGATCACATAAGAGATTCTTCAACCAGACAAGTTCTTTTATAGCTTGTGACGCTGCCACATACTCGGATTCTGTTGTGGATAGTGCGACGGATTTTTGTCGTTCTGATCCCCAGCTAATTACACTTCCTCCAAGCATGAAAACATAACCTGATGTTGATCTTCGTGTTTGCGTATCTCCAGCATAGTCGGCATCACTATACCCGCAAAAGTCTAAATTATTTCCGCTTACGAAACGTATTCCTTTGTTCATTGTACCTTTGATATATTTCATAATGTGTTTTACTGCATTCACATGTGCAGTAGCTGGTTTTTCCAAATATCGACTGACACTTCCAACTGCGAAACTAATATCTGGTCTGGTTGCAACGGCCAGATACATCAAGCTCCCGACTGCCTCTCGATAAGGAAAATCGATTTTTTTATCAGCTTCAAAATCTCCGAGGTTTTGTGAACTAGCTAATGGAGTTGTCACTGTCTTACAATATGTCATATCAAAACGATCAAGAACCTTTCTTGCATATCCTTGTTGATGAACATGAATCGATCCATCCAAAAGCTGATCAATTTCGAGTCGCAAAAAACATTTCAGCTCAAAAATTTTGATCTCAAATTCTCTCTGTAAGTGTCTAATGACCGGCTTAATGGCTTCTTGTTCTTCTGCTGCAATCAATCCATCGTCAACGTAAATTGCCAAAATTAACATTCCATCTTTTCCGTTGCTAACAAAAACGCATGGATCGGATCCACTCTCTTTGAAACCAAAACTGTTAAGGAAAGAAGTAAGCTTCTTATTCCAACAGCGCGAAGCCTGCTTCAAACCATATAAACTTTTGTATAGTTTACACACTCGGCCACTGTTGTCATTATATCCAATTGGCTGGCTCATATAAACATTTTCTTCTAAATCGCCATTTAGAAAAGCCGTTTTCACATCAAACTGTTTTAGTGTCATACGCTTTGCCGCAGCCAATGCTAGGATCGCTCTGATTGATGTAAACTTCACCACTGGACTAAATGTTTCCTGGTAATCGATTCCGTACTCTTGTGTAAAGACTCGTACTACCAATCGTGCCTTATACCGATTAACACTCCCATCCGGATTTTCTTTGACCTTGTAGACCCAGCGATTGTCAATCACTTTTTGATCAACTGGCGCATCGACCAAAATCCAAGTATGATTTTTCATAAGTGAATCGTACTCTTCATCCATTGCTCGCTCCCACTGCTTGTAATCAATCGACTGAATTGCCTCCTCATACGTTCTTGGCTCATCACTGACTGCCAACATTGCAGAATGTTCACCAGTTACCAGATGTGTTAATGTGTTACGATCACGTAGACGCCTATTGACAATATTTCTGCTATCAAGATCGCAGGTCATACCACGATTTTTCTGTTGATCTAGTGACGCACATTCATTTGTGTCCTTATCTTCGTCATTTTCTTTTTCTGCACCTTTGTCAATACCATAATTGTCTTCGTTTTCGTTATTTTCATTCTTACTGACTACACTAGCATTTTCTTCAACATAAATATCGAGTGTTCCCATTGAATTTTCTAACAAAAAAACGACGTCTCGTGAGATCTCGATTTTACTAGTTTTCGAATTCCAAACTCGATATCCCTTTGAATTATTGTCATAACCAACAAACATACATTTTTCTGCCTTCGCGTCGAGCTTCTGACGTTTTTCTTTTGGAATGTGAATAAATACTTCCGAACCAAAAATCCGTAAATGGTCTAGCTTCGCCTCCTTGTTATGCCATAATTCATACGGTGATTTGTTGTCAACTGTGCTTGTTCCAGTTTGATTTAGCACATGAACTGCTGTATTTACTGCTTCCGCCCAGAATTTCCTATCAATCTTCTTTGCCTCAAGCATTGTCCTTGCTGGTTCAACGATAGTTCGTATTTCCCTTTCTGCACAACCATTCTGCTCTGGTGTATATGGCACAGTTCGTTGATGATGAATTCCAGCTGCTTCAAAGAAAACTTTCAGCTTTTCATTGACAAACTCTGTGCCGTTGTCAGATCTGATATTGCGAACACTGTGACCATGCTTCTTCTGAATCAGTTTAACACATTTTTCGATAATACTCGCTACTTCTGATTTTTGTTTCATGAAATATACGAAACGAAAATGAGAATAATCATCTTTGAGCAACAAAAAATATCTGGATCCACCAATTGAATTCGTCTGAAACGGACCACACACGTCAGTATGAATGATTTCGCCACACATCTTTGACTTTTCTTCGCGACTCTTGAAACTGCTTCGATGATGCTTTCCATAGACACAAGCTTCACATGCAAATTCCTCATCAATGAAATCTATACCCCGACTTAGTAGAAACTTCTTCACATGTGTCGAATTCTGATGTCCTAGACGTTCGTGCCATGAACGAAGTGTAGCGTTTTTGATTGCTACACTCGCTGTAGTTTCAATCTTTGATGGTTGTATTGTTCTGAACAACATTTGGAACAAACTTTTTCTGCGAACTCCCACTGCAACAATGTTTCCATCTTTCAGCAATTTGCAACCTTCGTTGTTCATGTTCAATTGATGCCCGCGATCTAACACCTTTCCCGATGAAAACAAATTTTTCTTCAGCTCCGGCACGAACAAGACTCCCATGACTCGTTTGCGAATCCATTCATCTCCATTAAAAGCAAAAATGTTGATATCGCCTTTGCCCAGAGCCATTATCTTGTCACCATTACCAACTGTAATTGGTTCAGCTATTTCCGTATAGTTTTCGAACCATTCTCGGCGATGACTCATGTGATCAGTTGCACCTGAGTCCAAAATCCAAGTATCTTGGTCTCTATTTGTTGTTTTATAACAAATAAAAGCATCATTTGAATTTTCTTCTTTTCTCCCGTTGAAGTTAGTCTTCTTTTCCGAGCATTCCCTTTTCCAGTGGCCCTTTTTTCCACATTTGAAGCATTTGCCTTTCGGTTTGTCATTTTTATCTGTCGCTTTGTTATTATTCGATGAATTTCCTTTCTTGTAATTATTGATTTGTTTCTTCGAGAAGATTCTCTTAGCCATTAGCGCCCCTACTTCTTGAACTTGACCCTGCGACTTCAAACGAAGTTCTTCTGCCATCAAACGAGCCCGCAAATTTGCCAAAGTTTGACTATCTGCGTTTGCAGATTCCCATGCACTATGGAAATGATTAAACTCGGACGGTAGTGACATTAAAATCTTCGAAATTACCATGGACTCAGAAATAATTTCTTTTTGATCACGTAATTGCTGCACTATTTCCATTAATTTTGATAAAAATGTCGCAATGTCATCTTCCGGTTGTTTTGTGTAGCCATAATATTTTTGTTGTAAAAATAAAATATTTGCCTTTGATGTTTGCGTACTTTTGAGCGTCTCCCACATCTCTTGAGCTGTTTCACAATTCATAATCTGCAGTAATGCCTGTTTAATACAAGTCGTGGAAATTGCTCGTCTGGCCATAGCATCCGCCTTCTTCCAAGTCACAATTTCCTTCGCATAATTTGTACATTCAGATGTCGGTTTGACGTTTGTTCCATCGACGTAGTCAAAAAGATCGTTAGCTTCTAAAATCTGACGCATTTGAAACTTCCATGTTAGCCAGTTGCTGCCGCTTTCCAGCTTTTCAATATTAACGCGATCGCCTTCCATTTATTTTTTCTTTTAATAATTATCGGCTTCAAAACTTCAAAAATAAATTGCTTTCCAATTTTCTTTTTTTGAGTTCACAAATAATTCTTGCACAAAATAAATAACGATAATTACTGCAGTTAATCTTCCTTTACAATTTCACGTAATCTGGGCCCATAACCTTTTGGATTATTGTGATTATATGAAAATGAAAAACTGGTACTGGAATGATCTTTTAATGTAAAAATGACAACTATATAACTGTCTTATTTGACAACATGAAAATACAAGTGAATGTTACAAACTTAAACAAAACAATACCTGCAGACAACGCTTTACTAAATTCAATAATTATTAAAACTTTGAGAGTTGCATACATTTAATTTTATAGTTTCAATCAAAGAATACACCACTTAACAAGAAGCGAAGCTTCCGATCATTTTTTGTATGAGCATGTCTGAAAATCGCCATTTTATAATAAGATACTTGTCATACTCCACTTTGTCGACCAATAAAATAATAAAATATTGCATAAAACTTCTTTCACTATGTGAGCCAAATGCTGCAACAAGTGAAATTGAATATTATCAACCGATAATATTGAACCTTTATATATGAGCCCAATGATGCAACAACTGTTGTTAACCTGAAATATTGTATAACCTTTCCATGTGAGCCTACTGCTGCAACAAATCTATAAATTGTCAATTGTATGAAATTGAAAACCTTAAACCCTATATTAGAAAATATATTACTAGCCCTAAATTGAACTTTCCTTAATTTTACTTACGAAGTTTACAAATATGCACTTAAAAATTCATTAATGATCGGCAGCAGGCTACGCAATTATCTGTTCTAGTTACTAAACAATTTATTTTGTTTGTCAAATGAAATATTTGCATGCAACTAAACTAAATAAATTTTGTTTCGTGTCCTTGTATATCGTACAAAAAAAAAACAATATTTTCGATATTAAAATTTAGAACAATAGAATCACTTTTCTTCAACAAAGTTCGTAGCCGCCACTGGTGTTTTGTCGCTGACAACGACCCTTGTTTGTTGACGAATAAATGGACTAAATAAATTATCTGACTTTGAATAGCTTACTGCGATGACCCTTGTCGTTGGGTGTAAAAGGAATTATCTGATCGTAACTGCCCTTGATACTGCCAAGTGCTTCGATTACTACTTCTTTTCTACACCAAATTCCTTGAAACTTTCCTTAGTGCGATACAAAACTGTTTTCATTGTAAATTACCTTTGCAAAAATTCCTTGGAGTGAATCCGGAATCGGGCTCGAAGGACCAATGTTTGGGTGTTTTAAAGTGGTTTACATTAATAGTTTTAATATTGACAGTGTCCTTTATTCACTCTTCAGAGATTATATAAGTTTACATATATATTCATAAAATACATTTTTAAATACAATCGACAGAGCGACCCCATTGAGTAGTGACTGTAACATACTGACTAGCCGCTAATTAGCCGAAAAGGAACGCAAAGTAAAAAGGAAACATAAACACTTTTGGGCGGCATATCGCCGGCGAGGAACAAAAAAACCAAAACAAAGCGGCGTTGCCACGTCAACACACATTATTGTAGTTTTCCGCTTCTTCTTTAGATTAGAGAATGGAAATAAACAACATCTAGAAACTCTACAAAATATAACAATTTTTCAATGTCTTACTTTTCTTGAATAGGATTTTGATTATTTTGCTTTATTCAAAATATATTCAGAAATAATACTATAAGTACTTCAAAATAATCAGGTTATACATCGATAACTTGTTGCATAATTACAAAGAGAGTCAGTTTGACAGTCTAAATAATCCGACCGCGTAGCGGGAGGATTATTCTGTCAAACTGACACGATTTGTAATTAAGCAGGAAGTTATCGGCGAGTCTAACCTATACATGTTGATAATAAGTTTTCTCCTATCCGTATAATGGAGATTGTTATATTCATTAAATAATTAATTTTTTGATATTATTTTTTCTGTATAGCTTTCTAAAAAAAGTCATCTAGATTAAATTTTAGGTATATACATAAAAATTTAAAAATTGATTTTTACAATAGACATGATGACAGTCACTAAGAATTACTGAAATAATCATTTGAAATAATTGTATAGATTACAAAGATTCTAAAGCAATCACTTATTTTTACAACTGTGATTTTATTTATTTTAATAAAAATATATTTACAAAATATGACAATCTGCCATCTTAGCTAAAAGACGGGTCACAAACGTGTGACGTCAACCTTTTTTTTCAAGAAACAACTTATGCTTAAGCGTACAAACATCGTGGAGCAGTTTTTCAAAATCAGTCATCATGCCTATCATTTCACAAAGTTCAACCAAATCCCCTCCCCCCTTCCCCCCAGGGCAAGGTGGGGTAGTTACAAACATAATCAGCCCAAAATACATTCCCGTAAATTTTTTTTTTACCCAATCTGGACCTAAATGCTTCAACCATATCAAACTAGAAGAATTCTGTGTAGCAAATACATACACTACATTAAATACAATAAAAATTAAAATTAAAAATCAATAAGTCAAGTCCATTGAAATACGAAAATTGCTGTAATGGAGCTGTAATCACAGTCGCCATCTATCGCTGTACTCTATTTTCTTCAAATTTATTTCGCGTAAGCTTGACTATCTATCTACTATTTGTAAAGTCTTTATTATTTTTAATGAAATATATAATTACATTGACATTATTTTATAAAGTCTGTCTGACAACCAACTGACTTCACTACAAGCTAGACTTTTTTTAAATACTTTACATCCTCCCTTTTTTATATATATTTTTTTAAGTTATAATGAAAACATCTAATTTTACCAAATACTTTGAATAACATGTAAATAGGGCGTCGGCCCAGCTTTGAAGTGGAACGCTTCTGATGCGATAACTACAACCAAGCAAGGTCGAGCGAGGTTAGTACTTGGATGGTGACCACTGGGGAAACACCGTCGTAGAGCCCGAACAGCCTGCAGCGAAACACTTTAGATTACTATTACTAGGGTCAGTAGCATATCACAGCTCGCAGGCATTATACCAATGAGCACGAGGTATAATGTAGATATGCCGTCTTTCGGATGATACGTAAAACCAAGGTCCCGAGTCCATGGATGTTGGGCTCGATAAAGATCCCTACCACTGGTTGGAACACTAGTGGATTCGGCAAAATTTCCGGTTAGGGGTAGAGTGCTCCCGGCGTCGGTGATTAGCCTGAGTTGCAGAAATAGACCGACGTTAAATAACCGAATAAAAAAAAACATGTAAATAGCTATAAACTTCACTCAATCTGTAATTAAATCAATGAAAATACTGACAGGAAGAACTAAAACAAACCTGCAATATAAAAGGAATTTAAAACGCTGTAACAAATAAAGAATGATCAAAACTATGCTGTAACAAGGATATAATGAAGGATATGTGCCATTAACACTGTATCCACCTCGATAAGGAGTCGGAGACGGCTCATTCCGTTACCTAGTTTACCCAGTTATGAACAATTGCTAAGCAGCGACTTTTTGTCAATCAGTGATTATTATGATGTTTTGTCACATGTTCTATGCAACTTTAATTCAATAAAGTAATTCATTTCATTCATTTGGTATTTCGATCATTTGAATACTAAAATGGCGCAGTCGACGGAAGAACAACTCAATACCCTAGTTGCGCAAAACGCCTCGCTTCAAGAAACTGTGAGCAGCATCGTTCACGTCGTAACCAAACAAGCAGAAATGCAAGCACGACATCAAGCAACATTCATGACCCTCGACGAATCTTCAGGCAGTTCTCTCGAACCAGTAGGACCCCATGGAAATGCAGGTAATCCAGGAATACCTTTTGAAAGGTTCGATGAAAATTGCGAAGTCTTCGAAAGCTTCGTTGACAGGTTTGACGCTTATCTCGACTTGCGGGAGGTGCCAGAGAAAAAAAAAGTCGAGTCATTTATTACGGCGATTAGGCCTCGACTATTCCAACTTCTCCTACTATATCCCGAAACCTACAAAACCAAGACAGTTGAAGATTTACAAATATTACTCAAGAACCACTTAGCTCCTCAGCCATTGATAATTCCATCAAGACACACCCTTCATCAACCGTAAGCAACGTGAAGGAGAGTATATGAAGGAACTCCGAAAATTAGCGGCACCTTGCAAATACCCAGCTAATGTACTTTCTATCATGCTCCGCGACGTGGTCGTGGTGGGTCTAAGAGACAGATTCATACTAGACAGGCTTTTTGAACACGATGATATTAGCCTTGATCAAACCCTATAATTGTCCCTTGCCATCGAAAAGGCCGCCCTTAGCTCAAGGGGCATCCTCACCGATCCTTTGAATGTAAACAAGCTGAACACACAGGGCCAAAACCCAGTAAATCAGAACGCAAAATTCGAACCTTCAAAACCAACAAAATCAAATTCCAAACCCAAGTTACAGTGCTTCAAATGTTCCGAATTTTCCCATTCTGATAAGTCTTGCACTGCTACCGTAATTATAATTATTGCAAAAAAATAATCACGTCATACAGGCATGTTTTGCAAGAAAGCATAACTCTGCTAAGGTCCATTCACTGAAAGTAAACACTAGTAACACTACTATGCAAAATCCAGTTGCGAGCAACGCAGAAACAACTACAATGCCCATTTTCGCACTCAGTAACGGCTCAAATCAACCATTGATGCGGAATGTAGAGATTAGCGGAAAATACACTTCTATAGAGGTAGATACTGGTAGTGCAGTCACAGTGATAGATGAAAATACTCCAAAGATCACCCCTAATGTCGGAATACTTAAGGCATCAACCGCGGTGTTCCGTGCTTATTATCACGGCGTGATCGATCCATTGGGTGAACTTTTCGTTATCGCCAAATACAAAGAATTTTCAAAACCGCTGAAACTGTTCGTGGTTCCGGGCCAACACACACCTCTACTCGGTAGGGATTGGATTTATGCCTTTAATATTCTACCAACCAGCATTAACCAATTATCAACACAACAAGACACCGCGCCGGGTGTAGAGCCCCATCTCTCAAGATTTCAAAAGATTTTCGATGAATGTATCAAACCAGTAAAAGGCTACGACTTAATTCTTCAAGAAAATGCACGCCCATGATTTAGAAGGGCTAGAACTGTCCCATTCGCCTTACATCTTACTGACAAGTACAAGTTTCTTCTTCTTCATCGAGTTAAATACCTTGGATACATTTTAGACAAAGAAGGAATTCGTGAAACACCTGAGAAAGTTCAATCAATTTTAGCCTGCAAAACCCCTACAGACGTACACGAAGTAAAATTATGCCTTGGAATGGTCACCTTTTACGGACGCTTTCTGAACCACCTAGCTACTCTAGCTACACCCTTATATGACCTGCTTAAAAAAAGTAATGGAGGATTCAAGTGGACGAATAAAGAAGTACGTAGTTTCCAGAGGACCAGGAAAGAAATTGCTTCAAACAAATTGTTGGTACACTATAACCCGGAGCTACCTCTGATCCTATCAGCGGACGCATCTCCCACCGGAATACTGGACGCATCTCCCACCGGAATCGGTGCAGTATTAGCCCATCTGATTGATGGAGTTGAAAGACCATTTGCGTCGCGGGTACTGAACAATTCTGAAAGAAATTATGCACAAATAGACCGTGAGGCATTAGCGATTAAATGGGCAGTATCTAAATTTGTGCACTATCTTTACGGCCGAGAATTCACTTTGTATACTGACCATGTTCCTTTGTCCCACATATTCTGTAAAAAGCAGGACTGTATAATTTTACTTGTTATGTTTTTTAAAAAATAATTGTAAATGCGGCAACGTCGCAAAGAATGAAAAACTTTTACAAAACGATTATAAACGTCACTTTAGACTTCAGATTCTGTTTTGCAACGAGCAACAATTAAGAAATACAGTCCGCTAAACCAATTATTCAACGTATATTATTTTACCTCCTATTACCTATTTGAGTCAGCATTTTTAACAGAATTTTTGGTCCTACGAGTCTGATGTATCAAATAAATAAGAAGTTATTATTACCAGTCAGCCAAGGAACATCGTTGTGATCTACCTGTTCAATCAACTTCGGCGGTCAGTAAGGATTTGGGTGATTGGACAAAACTATTTGCAGTTGCAATCCTATTATATAAAGAACCAACAGGTACTTATATTCAATTTTCCAATTTATCCTTTGGCATACTACATATTATTAAGGTCTGTTTGATATTATTTGTGTAAACTTCAAAACAAATAGGTATAGTAAATTTTATACCCATTGAGAATAAGACCATCCTTATTTATTATTAATAAATCGGTTGAAACAAAAAATTACCAACAAAAATGAACGTCGTAACTAATTTATTAGATGTCACGTTTTTGAAGTTTCGTCAAATTTTGATTTCATGTTAATGTCTGATGGTTCAAGAAACCTCATACGTTAAGTTACTAAAACGGCTGGTACCTCTAAATAGGTATTAATTTTACTATACCTAGTAAACCTATTGTAAAATACCTATAACATTCAACAGATAAACTACCTATTTTTTGAATTTTCATTAAAGTTAATCCAGTCAAGTTGGATTTAGTGTCATTTGAGAGCATACCTACGTACTTGAATAACTATTGCTTTGGTCTAGTTTGGGTTTTAATTACTATTAATACTCTTAGTTAGCTACGTTCGATATTACTAAATCTAAGATAAGATCTAGTGTTATAAGTTTCATAGTTTGTCCAATTGTTACTATTTAAAATATTATCATGCCTGACACGGTCAGTAATCCTGATAATTCAGCACCCATTATAGGGGATGCATTTAAAAAATCGATAAGAAACAGAGGGAGCATTAAACAAAAATTAACCATTTTAGAAAAATTTGTTGATTCAATAATTAATATACAGGGTTCAGTTAAAAAACCGAGTTTAACTGATGTTGAGTTAAGGTCAAATACAGGGTTCAAATTATTAGAAGAATTCGATAAGGTGCAGTCAGAAATTGAATCTTTGTGCAATGAAGAAGATTTAGAGTTACATTATAATGAACGGGAGGACTTTCAGAATAAATTTTATTCCGTTCAAGATTTTTATTCAAGGTTTTTATTAGATACACATTTTCAAAAAATACTTAAAATTCAACAAATTAATAAAGAAAATTTCCATCAGTTTAGAAACATGTTAGACCAGTTGACAAAACATATTACAGCTATTAAAAGCTTAGATTTAGATAATAAAACTTTGTTAGATAGCCTCATAATTCATTTAATGTCAAATAAATTGGATAAAACTAGTCTTAGAGACTGGAAAGAGGTTGAACATAATTCAGAATTACCTGCTCTGGATGAGTTCCTAGATTTTATTAAAAATAAAGTTGATCTACTTCAATCCTTAGAACACTCTTTCAAATTAACTCAATCATATGTGCCACCCATTCACAATTCTAGAAAATTCGATAGGCCTCATAACGGTCCTAGCCAATCTCAGATCCATCTGAGTTTAGACAATTCAAATCGTAATTCTCGACCAAATAATCCAAATAGCCAAGTCAAATGTAATTTTTGCAAGAAGAACCATCTAATTTATAGCTGTCCAGATTTCCTGGCTTTGCCAATTATGGAAAGGATTGAAAATATTAAAAAACTAAAATTATGTCAAAACTGCCTACGTACCGGACATAATCATAACCAGTGCAGTCTGAGATCATGTAACATTTGTAAGGCACAAAATAAGGATCTCAAACACAATTCTCTAATTCACATTAATAAAGTTACGAACACCCCGAACGATCCTTCAAGTAGTGTTGAGGACACACCTCAACACAGTTTTAATTTAATGGTAAAGCCCCATGAAAACATACCAAATGAAGTTCTCTTATCAACTATTTTGTGTAAAGTTAAAGATACCCACGGTAATTACCACCCATGTAGATTATTATTAGATTGTGGAGCCCAATCAAATTTAATTAGCCAAGAATTTTGTGACAGGTTAAAAATTCCTTGCACACCCACAAATTTGTCAATTGTTGGCATCAACCAGATAGTTTCTCAACTTAACAAGAAATGTACTCTGTCTTTATTTTCAAATTCATCTAATTTTCATTGTACAATTTCTTGCTTTGTTGCCCCTACTATTAGTAATAGAATCCCAACCTATCAGTTTACTACAATAAACTGGAATATCCCCGAATACATTCAATTAGCAGATCCCAGTTTTTCTGTTCCCGGAAATATTGATATGCTGATAGGGGCAAGCCTATTTTGGGACTTCATCCTTGATGGCAAAATAAGACTGGGTAGTAATCTTCCTTCTCTCCAAAATACCCATTTTGGCTACGTTGTAACAGGGAGTATACCACTCGATTCTAAATTTTCTATTTGTAATTTTTCCAAGGTCCATATCCCCGAGGACGACCAATTAAAAATATTCTGGGAACTCGAGGAGGTCAAAGTCTCCACTCTAATCTCAAAAGAGGACAAAGAGTGTGAAGACATATTCAACAAAACGACGTATAGAAATGAACAAGGTCAATTTGTGGTCCAATTTCCACTCAAACATTCTCCTAGTCTCCTAGGTGCCAGCAAAACAACTGCAATAAAAAGGTTTCATTCGCTTGAAAAACGATTTAGTGATGAACATCTTAAGCATTTATATTTTGAATCTATCAACGAGTACGAGTCTTTGGGTCATATGACCAGAGTTGATGAGAGTGAGAGTCCAAATTCTATCTCTTATTTTTTGCCACATCATGGCGTATTAAAAGAATCTAGTTTAGCTACCAAATTAAGGACCGTATTCGATGCAAGCTGTGCCAGTTCCACTGGATGGTCCTTAAATGATTTACAGTATGTTGGACCTAAAGTTCAAAATGATATCATAGACATCCTACTTCGCTTTAGAACTTATACATATGTCGTCTCGGCTGATGTTTCAAAAATGTTTAGATGTATCCTAATGGATCCAATACATAGACCACTTCAACAAATTCTATGGCGTGAAAATCCAAAATCAGAATTCTCAATTTATCAATTAAATACTGTATCGTATGGAACCACGTCCGCCCCCTATTTGTCTATTGCCTGTACAAGAAAACTCGCTGCCGGGTATATACACGAGTATCCTAGAGCATGTGAAATTATTTTAAAAGATTTTTACGTAGACGATCTTTTGACTGGATCCAATGATCAACATGACCTTGCAAATTTATGTAGTCAAATATACTCTATTTTAGAGTCGGCTCATTTTATCTTGAGAAAATGGATTTCCAATGATACGCAGATTTTATCCAATTTACAATATTCGAATATTTCAAATGCAGTATTGAATATAGGTAAAAATGAAAGCTGTAAAACCCTAGGAATTCAATGGATGCCTACTACTGACACTTTACAATTTAATACTGGACAATTCACATACAATGATAGAATTACTTTTACCAAAAGGTATATACTGTCTACTATTGCACACATTTATGATCCCTTGGGTCTTTTAAGTCCAATTATAATTATTTCGAAGATCATTATTTAACGACTGTTGAGCTTGAAATTATCCTGGGATAGTACCATTCCTAGCGATCTTGAAAGATCATTTTCAAAATTCTACAGTAGCTTAAGCAAACTTCAAAACTCTGATATTCCTAGAAACTGCATACCTAAGGATTTTAATCTTATTGAATTGCATTGTTTTTGCGATGCATCAAAAGATGCATATGCAGCCGTTGTATATTTAAGAAGCAGAAATAGTAGCAATGAGTTTCAGTCACATATACTATGTGCTAAGAGTAAAGTGCCTCCTCTTAAGACCATTACAATTCCCAAGTTAAAATTATGTGCTTCTCTACTAGGAGCACAATTAGTTGACCTAGTTAAAGGGGCACTTTCACTACAAGTTCCGATATTCATGTGGTCGGATTCACAAGTGGCTCTTAGCTGGATTAGAACAGAACCTAGTTTGTTACAAGTTTTTGTCTCGAATAGAGTATCCAAAATTCAATCTCTAACCAATTTAGAAGATTGGAGATATGTCAACATAAAGCAGAATCCAGCAGATCTAGCCTCTCGTGGTGTACCCGTAGAGATCCTGCTCGACTCCACTTTGTGGTGGACGAGACCTGAATTCCTAAAAATTTCTGGTTCTAATTTTCCTATGATAGACCAATTTATTCCCATTGACAGATTACCAGAGACGAAAAACAAAGCTGCTATCCTACAGATTGTGAATATAGATAATTTCCCCTTATTCACTAAATATTCTTGTCTATCCAAGTTAAAACGAACTACTGCTTTATGTATTCGATTTATTCGTAACATTCAAAGAAAAAGAGATAATGAACCTCTAGTCAGTGGTCCAATTACCGCACATGAACTAGATGAAGCCAACATTTCGCTCCTTCGTCTTGCTCAATTTGAAAGCTTCAGTTCAGAAATTACAGTGTTATCTAGTAATTCCTTGTTAGATAAAAAGCATAGGCTTTCTTCCTTAACTCCCTTTATAGATGATAAAGGTCTCATGCGCGTAGGGGGTCGCCTAAAAAATACATATTTGAGTTATGACGTTAAGCACCCTATTTTATTGGATTCAAATCATCCGTATACTAAATTAATTTTTGAACATAAGCATAAGATTCTTCTGCATCCAGGTCCTCTATTGTTATTAGCCTCAATTAGACAGTTTTATTGGCCTATTAAAGGTCGTAATCTTGCAAAGAAAACAGTTAAGAACTGTTTAACATGTTTTCGATTTAATCCTACCCCACTAGTTTCGCCTATGTCCAGTCTACCAGATAGCCGTTTAAAATTTAAATTCCCTTTTGAAATAACTGGTATTGACTATGCGGGTCCCTTTTTAATTTTAAATAAACAGGGGAAAGGAGCTAGGCTAACTAAGTGTTATTTATGCATTTTTGTGTGCTTCTGTACCAAAGCCGTACATTTAGAAATCCTATCTAATTTAACTACTGAGAACTTCTTAGCCTGTTTATCACGTTTTACCTCTAGAAGAGGTCTTCCTGCAACTATTTGGTCCGATAATGGCAGTACATTTGTAGGAGCTAGAAATGAGTTAAGAGAATTAGGCAAATTTTTAAGAACAAACAAAGATTCAATTATTGATGGTACCAACGAAAAGGGCATAAACTGGATGTTTATCCCACCATATACTCCAAATTATGGTGGCTTATGGGAGGCAGCTGTGAAAAGTGCCAAACATCACTTAAAACGAGTACTTATTAGTAGGAATGTTACCTTCGAAGAATTAAACACCTTGGTTGTTCAAGTTGAAGGTATTCTCAATTCTAGACCGCTATTTGCTATGTCAAACGACCCTAATGATTTAATGCCAATTACTCCTTCACATTTCCTTCTTGGCCGTTCTCCTGATTTCATTCCGGAACCTGATTTGCAACATATCAGGTCATTCAAATTATCAAGAATTCAACATGTCCAGAAATTGACTCAACAGCTGTGGGCACATTTTTCAAAACAGTATATATCACAGCTACATACTCAATATAAATGGAAGACACCACCTACAGAAGTTAATGAAGGCCGATTAGTGCTAATAAAAAACGATAAACAGCCCCCTTACAAGTGGCCTATTGGCAGTATTTCCAGATTAATCAAAGGCAAGGATGGTGTATCTCGCACAGCAGAAGTTAAAACAGCAAAAGGAAGTGTTTTAAGATCAGTGCGTCACTTGTGCAAGTTACCATTGCAAGACGAAACAAACAATTAAACAGTTATTAAAAGGTTTTAATCATAATTAATAGCTATATTTGTTATATTTTAAATGAATGTTTATTTGTATGTATGACAATCATACTTCTTTTTGAAGGTACCCTTCAAAGGGGGAGTATGTATAATTTTACTTGTTATGTTTTTTAAAAAATAATTGTAAATGCGGCAACGTCGCAAAGAATGAAAAACTTTTACAAAACGATTATAAACGTCACTTTAGACTTCAGATTCTGTTTTGCAACGAGCAACAATTAAGAAATACAGTCCGCTAAACCAATTATTCAACGTATATTATTTTACCTCCTATTACCTATTTGAGTCAGCATTTTTAAAAGACCACCCTGTAATCACTGCTAGTCGACTTCTACGTTATGCTCTTTTATTGCAAACCTTCAACATCAAGTACGTAAATCTTCCCAAAATGGAAATGCAGATTGTTTGTCAAGACTCCCAAATCTGGAACACTTGGAAGTACCAGTCAAAGATAATTCAATTTTCCATTTAGAACGATGGGATCCAGGCAGTACCGATGAAACTTCCTTGTTCTTTTTGGAACAACTAAACATCCTACCAATCTCGTCCTCTCAAATCGCAGCTGAAACCAAAACTGATCCTGAAACATCCAAAATTTTGGCAGCTTTACGCTACGGGGGAACTGAAGTGTTCCCTGGCCGGAACTGGACCCTTCAAGGAGATTGCATCATGGTCGGTTCCAAGGTGTATATTCAACAAACATTCAGGCAACAAATTCTGGAAGAACTTCATCTTGGGCACATAGGCATTGTAAAAATGGAAGCACTTGCTCGTTCGCACGTCTTCTGGCCTGGGATTGATCGCGACATCGAACAACTCGCGAAAAATTGTTCAAATGGTATTCTGACTGCAACTAACCCACTTAAAACTCGCAACCTAAACTGGGAATATCCTTCAAGATCGTGGGAAAGAATTCACATCGACCATGCAGGACCTTTTATGGGATCAGCATTCTTCCTTGTGGTGGATGCTCATTCTAAATGGATTGAAACATTCAAGTACTTCATCGAATAGTACCATAAAAATTTAAGAATCCTTGTTTGCACATTACGGTATACCCGAGACAATAGTATCTGACAATGCGGCTTGCTTCACGGGTTCAGAATTTCAGATATTTTTACGGAGTTATAATATATCCCATAAAACCTGTAATCCATTCCATCCAGTGTCTAATGGACAAGTAGAAATATATTGTTACTCCTTACGACTTCTTAAACTTTCTTTATTTATTCGACTTTAACTTTCACAATAAAATACAAATAACTTCTTACTATCAGAACTAAAATTTTTAAAACTTCAAAACCTTTCACCTGTTCCAGGCAGTTCTCGACTTTTCGATGACAGTTCTGGATGATACTAGATATATGTCTTCTTCTTTTTCTTCATGGACCTCTACATATCCTCAGTGTAGGTCCGACGTAACATTGCTCCCTCTTTTCTTGTTATTCGTCCCAAATAATCAGACTGCTGGGGTCTGGTTGAAGCCAACAAGATGGATCGGGCCCGCAGTTTGGGGCTAACCTCTCGACATGGATCACCTTGGGCTTACTCCTCCCTGACAATTGGATGCGTAGACTAGGACGTTGATTTTCTTGAGAACGGTGTAGGGGCCTTCCCAGTTTCGTTGCAGTTTTTGGCACAAACCCTTTCTGCGCTTGTGACTGAATGCCATACGGGGTCACCTCTCGAGAAACTTGTGTTTGTAGTATATATGTCGAGTCTAGCCTTCACCTTATCGTTGCAGCGCTTCAAACGTTCACGACCAAAATTGTGTACCTTTTCCAATTTTTATTTCAAAATGTCTATGTACATGGGAGGTGTACGTTCTTCTGCTTCTTCACCAGGAGGAATTCTTCCGAACATAAGATCGTGGGGAAGCTTAATTGCTCTGTCAGTCATTAGCATAGATGGACTATAACCGGTTGATTCGTGTTCAGAACTTCTATAGGCTAGCGGAAATAGAGGAACTAAAGTGTCCCAGTCTTTTTGGTTTTCAGAGACAAACATTGAAAGGTATTGGCAAATAGTTCTATGATGTATTTCTACCATTCCATCGGACTGTGGGTGGAGAGGCTTAGTGCGTGTTTTCTTAATGTCTAGTGTCTTCATCAACTCCTGCCATAATTCGGATTCAAAATTTCATCTTTGATCAGAATGCAATTCCAGAGGGACTCGCAATATCGTTGGTTACAAAAGCCTCTGCTACTGTCGTCGCGTCTTGATTAGGAAGAGGTGCTATTTCGGGTCATTTGGAAAAATGATCCATTACAACCATCAGGTATTTGTTTCCTCTTTCTGTCAAAGGAAGTGGAGCGAGAATATCAATTGCAAGTCTTTCAAAAGGCTCTCTGGAAAGATACTGTCCCATTTTTCCTCGGCTTCTTGTTTTAGGACCTTTTCGGTGTACAAAGTTATATTGCTGTATTCTCTCTATACACCTAGCAAATTGACCTTCAGGCTTCTTAAAATTCATTAACTTCTGCAAAGCGCTATGGTCACTTCTTATAACAAAACTTCTACTATAAATGGAAGTGTTCAAGGGCTTTGATAATAGCCAAAAGTTCTTTTCTGGTGACGCAATAATTTTTCTCTGCCTTTCCCATGGTTTAACTAAAGTATACTTTTTCTTCGCCTTCTTGTTCTTGCACGGCGCCTATGCCGTGTTGGGATGCATCACAATACAAAATAAATGTTCCTTTCTCCCGTGGGTAGGCTTAAATCTGTGGTTAATCGTTTCTTCAACTCTACGAAAGCACTTTGACAATCCGGCGTCTAGTCAAATTCAATGTTGTTCTCAGTTAGTCGATGAAGAGGTTTAGCAATTCGACCAAAGTCCTTGACAAATTTTCGGTAATATCAACAAAGTACAAGAAAACTACTTATTTCCTTTTTGTACCTTGGCTTAGGCCAGTCTTTAATAGTTGCAATTTTCTCCGGATCGGTTTTAATTCCTTCTGCGGAAACGATATGTCCCAGATAATATATGCCTCCGTTTGGAACAGTGAACACTTCTTGGTATTCAGTTTTAAATTGGAATTCCTTAACCTGTCAAATACTTTTTTAACATTTTTGAAATGCTCATCAAAAGTTTATTATCAAGATATACTAGACAGGTTTTCCAGGTTAATCCTCTTAAAACCATCTCCATCAGTCCAAATGTGGTAGGAGCATTACAGAGTCCGAATGGGAGAACCTGGAACTGGTATCGTCTATTCTTGGCAGTGGATAGCTATATTTTTGTGTAACCTGATTTAGTCTTCGATAGTCTACACAAAAGCGAGTGGATTCATCTTTCTTGGTTACCAGGACCACGGGTGAACACCAGGGACCAGAAGCTTCTTCTTTGCATCCATCATGTCCATAATTTGACGAATTGGTTTTACATCTCCTTTATAAATTCTATGCTGTACTAGACTGATGCGTCCTGTAGATTTTCCCGTCTTAAAAATGTGTTGTATTTAACAGTTTACCAAATTTACTCAAACTTTTCGTACATAAAAATACTTTAGTTTCCTAAAAATACTAAATGTTCACCAAAATTAAGAAAATACATAATCTTAGAGCGACAACCAAATATTGACATAATGCTAGTCTCTAATATAATTTGTTCCCAAAAATAACTTTTGTTGGCTAAAAATACTAAATGTTCCCCAAATTTTATTCCGTATTTAATTCTAACATGATAACCAGATATTTAATTTTCGTCAGTGTCTTATATTATTTAGCGGTTAAAAAAAATATTTGATTAGTGAAACTACACAGTATTTTACACCACATTCAATTTCAAAAATATACCCAGATTTATAATTTTTGCTAGCGTAAATATCACTTATAAGAAAAATCTATCATATTCTATTAGATTTGCATATAAATGGGGACATAGAAACAATGATGAAATAAAACAATTTAATTTGTTTAAATCTTCATTTTATTTTGAACTAACGTTCAAATTAAAATTAGTGACGCGTTTCGCTACACAGTAGCTTTTTCAAACTAGTGAAAAAATTATTTGATCATTAGTATGGATCTTCATCAAGTAAAAGCCTCATCTATTCAACATAGAAATAAGTCTGAAGAATCCTTGGAAATAAATCAATATACTTAGGTGTATATAAAAATGAAACACAAAATTCACAAAACAAAAATGAAAATTAAACGTATTAATTCTACGAATTCTTGGGAATAAAACAATATTTCTCCAACATAAAATGAAACATAACATTCACAAAACAAAAATGAAAATTAAACTTATTAATTCTACGAATTCTTGGGAATGAACCAATATTTCTTTAACATAAAATCAAACATAACATTCACAAAACAAAAATGAAAATAAAATATACTCTTATTGCACTATCAAAGCTTTCTTAGCTTTAGTTGGCCGTCCTCTTTTTCGCTTTTCTCCAATGGGTATATTCCTTGCTTCAGTATGTGCTTCAACAAGTTTCAGGCGAATTGCTATCCCTACTAAATGTTTGCAAATGTAATTTCTAAGGTAATCTGGACAATTGCATGTGCCATTCAGCCAGTCAGACTCGTCCTGTGGTAACTGAACTTCCCACATGCTTCCCACTCGCTGAAATGTTGTTTTTTGTAGTCGTCAAACGTCTCCCACATATCTTCAAAAGTTTTACATTCCAGTGCACCTCCACCTGGAATTCTGTAACACCGCTTCACTTCACTAGTTTTTGGATAGTTTGGCCCACTGATAAGCTTTTGTCCACATTTTCAAAGATATCGTTGGCAAGTGGCTAAACTCTCTCTCGCTGTTTATATTGTACTCATTAGACCAATCCTTCACCATTTCTGAAGCAATGATCAAAGAGCGGGCAAGTGGATGGCGCTCACGAAGTGTACCTAAAAATAATAACAATATTAACAAAGCCAAATCACGCCATTCATTGAAAGTGTAGCTTTGTCTTTTATTATTCTGTTAAAAGACTCCAATGCATTATTTGTGGCAGATGTCCCCGGTGCGGCGCCCAAATACCAACAACGATTTTTAGTGAGCCATTCGTCTTTGAAATAAAGTACAAAATTATTTTCGTCTTTCCATTTATCTAGAAATGTTTCACAGGCCCTGTCAAAAATTTCCGTTGTTGCACATTGCAAAGAATAAATATCGTTTAGTATGTCCTTCTGGCACTTCAATTGCACAGATTGCTGAACTCGTACTTGAATCTTCTTTTTTGCATGCGCCCAGCACATTCGTATAATTGTATCCTCACCGAATACTTACAGAAACGCATTTTGGATACTTTTAGCTGCGTCACATACCAAAACTTTAAATTGTAAGAATACAGTGAGAGGACTGTATTCTTTAACGTTTGAAATAAAAAAAGAAAATCATTTGTTCCGTGGTTGTAATAGCAGGACCAAAGGAGTGAAAATGTTTACCTCTATCCGTGGTTCCAACTATGAGTACTGGAAATCCCTGCCAAACAAGTTTAAAGGTGGCGTCAGCATGAATAACGTTACGTTGACGAGATAGGCCAATTAAATGTTTAGTTGATAACAAAAATCTGAAGCTTGGATTTGAGTCATCTTTAGAAACTTCGTATGCAGTAAGAAACTTGATGATCATCGGAAGGTATTTCTGAGTTGGTCATTAACCAGTTCTCCTAAGCTGATTACTGCAGATCCATACTTCTTTTTACGTAAAATTGTTTCATAGACGTCCTTGTATTTTGCTTAAATTGCTCATAACAGATTTGGGTTTCAAACGTAATTCGAACAATTAGTCTATTTCTTTTTTCGTATCATTGCTCAACCCACATTTCGATTGGGACTTCAAATTTTGATGGTCGTGACCTTTGTCAGTTAGAAATTATTTATTTACCTAACGTGTTTGGGAAGTAGAATGTCTCGCATGAACACTTTGTATAGTGCGAATGCGAAAAATTCCTTCCCAAAAAAGTTAGGTAGAAATACAATGTTTTTTGTAACGAATAATTTAAGATAAAAATAAAATATAAATTTTATTTTATTTATTTTTCTATTGACAGTTGGTAACATATGATGTATGTACAAATGTCAAATTTAAATTATTTGACACTTTCCACAAATTTCAAAAATTTAATTTATCAAAATGATTGAGAGTGATAGCAGTGGTAGTGAAGCTAATAATACACCTCCTGAAATTTAAAAAAAAAGCAGCAATTTCTAGCTTGCTCCTAAAAAAAGTCGAAACTTTGTGTGTAACATAAATCCTATTTTTGACACTTTTGTTGCCAACTGCTTAAAGCAAATTATGGAAAAGTAAAAAACATCCGGATGCGTAAAATACACTTTCCCGCACTCCGGCGATAACTGTAAAATATGCATTTAAAAGCAATGACTACAAAAAATATTATGTCGTCACTGGATGAATCGAGCTATAAATAAAGTGCAGCTGAACATTGAATTGCTCGACTTTTGGCTTTATTACAGCGATAATATCGCTTTACACCTTCTTCCGTAGCATGGCATTTGTGAACGGACCAAAATTTTTCATTTGTAATAAATTCCTCGGCACTTTCAACGTTCAAGAATTGTCTCTCAAAACTCCAAATCCTACCTTGCTTGCGCCGTTTTTTAGGCTGTCCCGTGTCAGCTTCTCCATCCGACTCCGAACAAGAACGAAATAGCGGAACTTCATCTGGAACACTACTCGGCCATTTTAGTTTATCATATGACAATACAATGGTTTCACTCACCGTAAAAACTACACAGTCGCCACTGCAAGCTCAAGATTGCAAGAAGTTTGTCTGGAAACGACAAGGAAAGATATGCGCGAGCATACTTCATTTTTAGAGTAACATAAAATAATTCTTTGACGCACAAGTAGTTGTTTCGAGAAAGACTAAATATAATTGGGTGGCGCGAATATTTATTATGTACAACGTTCTAAATTTGGTGAACATTTAGTAAAATAGAGACATATGGAATTTAAAACGTAGCAATGGTAAAACAATACGCAACATAGCTATTTTAGTGGTGCTTGTTCTCATTTTTTCGAAGTATAATAATTTGGGTTCCATTAAGTTTTTTGGTGTTCATTAAATTTTATGGTGGACAGCGCCAGGGATGTATGATTTAATTTGATGTACATTATATTTGAACCCCTCAAAAATGTCGCATTTGCCATTGATAAAGTTGTTAATTTTACTTAATTTTTCAGTTGTTAGATGGTCATAATTTTTAACTTGTTGTTTCATGGCTCAGCTGTGTTCCTTGTAGTGGTCCTGTCTTTGGACCTACTTTCGCACTTAATTTGCTTTTCACCGGTGTGCAAAGTCCTATCTTTTATTATTTCTTCAATTTGAAAGGTTTCTTCGATAAATTAGCAATTCTAACAGGAATTGGTTGATCTACATTGACGAGACATCGAGCTACCAAAATTCTTTCATTCACTAGTTCCTCACTTTCCACAACGCCCAAATGTAGATCTTTTGGTTTTTGGTTGTCTCGCGAAGATGATTTCTTCGGAATTTTCGGGAACTTCTGTATCTTTGTCCACTATAACTTTTATCTGAGAAGTCTCTTCTTCCGAATTTAGGATTATTTCTTCATTTCCAATTACTAGAATTTTATCTTGAAGGTCTATGATAAATTTATTCTGCATAATATCCATACCAAGGATGTATTGATCTTTAATATCGGCTACCAAAAATAAATATTTCATCAGAGTATTACCAATCTTTATAGTTGCTGTTATTTCTCCTCGAACAGGAACAGTGTGTCCTGCAGTTGTTTCAAGAACTAAACTCCTTTCAGTAGGTTGCAGTTTCTGATTCAGAATTCCTGTTCGAATGAAAGACTTGGTGGCACGGGTATCAGTGACGAAAGTGCAGTTTTGATTGTCAACGTGCCCTCTGACTAGTAAGTTTTATTCATTTCCATTCAAAATATAAGTGGGGATTTTGGGACTCCCAGTAGATGCCCGCTCCGTAGTGTCAACTTTTATTCGTTTCCTTGATGAAAGCCGGCTAGGTGTGGGAGAACGGCTTCTCAGGTACGCATATCTACTGTGGTTTTCTTGTTGGACTTTGTGAGTGGCTCCGGGATGGCGATCTAGGTGACTTCTGACTTCATTTCTCGACTCCCTATTCGTGGAACGGGCTCTGCTTTTGCAAGTTCTCTGAAAGTGTCCGATTCTTCCGCAGTTGAAGCATCTCCTACTTTCATTTTGGGAATTTCGTCGCATAGTTTGGAGTATATCCAAGATTTGTGAGAGAGTAGATTGTGGGTGGCTATTGGAAGTTATCTCTTCGTGTTCTTGAAATCTTATTTCTCTCAATTTAGGACGGAAATATTTTGATATGCTTTTTGCTGCCTCGTATTCCTGAGCTGCAATCAGAGTTTCAATTAACGTTTTGCGGTGTTGTAGCCGGAGAGCTTATTGCATTTCCAGATCTTGTAATCCATCAACGAATGCCTGTATGCCGATTTGCTCTAGGAAATCTTTAGATGCCTGAGGATAGGCAAGATGCAACAATCTCTTTATATCGGCCTCAAATTCCAGTAGGCTTTCCTTCAATTTTTGATTACGGACTTTTAGCTAACTCTTGAATACTTCCTTCAAGTGCCGTTAGCCATACCTTGTCTCTAAAGCCTGTACGATGAGGGACGCACAATTGGGCGTGTCCTGTGGAAGAAACTGCAAAACGGTTGCTGCCTGCCCACGAAGCGACAATATCAATGAAGCAGACATCTGTGTCTCAGTCCAACCATTGGCTTTGGCCGCAGCTTCAAATTGGAGTTGATATGTTTCCCATGCCGTTTGGCCATCAAATGTGGGTGGTTTTAGGGTCTTGCTTGAGTGGCTTTGAGAAACTGTATTTTAAATGGGAACAGGTTCGGTTATAGAAGAGGAAGAGGTCGTGCCTTCCATTTCAATATTAGTTACTGAAGCTTGGGTACGAATTTTTCTTTCTAAATTAACTACTTCATTTCTAATGTGCTATTCTAGATCAGATTTAAATTTTCTTGTTGTTCCAAATTATATTTTAAATTTTCATGTTGTTTTTCTAAATTAGATTTTAAATTTACTTGTTGGTCTTCTAAATGGTCCACTCTATTATTAAGCTGTCCTACCTCTAGCTTTATTGTTTCCTAAATTTGTGTTAGGCCATTTATAATTTCTACTTCTGCTTCTCCTCTTCTTCCTCCTTTCTAAGTCTCTTCTTCTCATGTTTTTCCTCCTTTCTACGTCTCTCCATCTCCCCTTCTTCCTCCTGTCTACGTCTCTCCTCTTCCTCACGTCTTTCCTTCTCTGCATCTTCCTCCTTTCTAAGTATTTTCTTCTCTTCTTCCATCATTTAAAACCATGCTGGGGGTCCGGAAGTATCCATGTCTCTGTCGTATACGGTGGTTCTAGCATTTACCATAAGCAGATACACCGCTGTCACCAATGTTACTCCTTACTTACAACTTCTTAAACTTTCTCTGTTTATTCGACTTTAACTTTCACAATTCTATACAAATAATGTCTTACTATCAGAGCACAGAGCTCAAATTTTTAAAACTTCAAAACTAACTCACTAATGTCAATTGTCCCGCCTTTTATACTTTTCCCCTGTTCCAGACAGTTCTCGACTTTTCGATGACGGTTCTAGATGAATGTTTTCTTCTTTTTCTTTGTGGACCTCTACATATCCTCAGTACAGGTCCGACGTAACAATACTTATTCAGTGCCGGATTTACATACCAAGGGGCCCTAGGGCATCCAAAAATCGGGGCCCCTATGCCCCATACTCTATATAGCTGTTTTTTTTATATATTACCGCTAATATAAATAAATGTATGAATAAAAAAAAACTACTATTTATTAAAAAAAATTCTTCATTATAAAAAAATCACCAAGATTAACCAACTGATAATAATTTAAACTTTAGTATGGTATGTCGGATATTAACTGATATTTGGATATTAACGGCAACATATAGATTGAATCAAATTAAAAAATAAATGAAAAGTTTTTAAATAAAATTGTTTTTGTACCTTCAATGCCAACATATTTAGTAGCACCTCCGCTGTGGTCTTTGACATTACCTAGCCCTTCCGCCGCTTCTAGAATTGCCATATTTTTCAATATGTTGTTTTAAAAATGGATCGAATTCTGAGATAAGCTCTAACAATCCTAAGAAATGTACATATTTTGACGAACCAAATACTTCTTCAGATCCTCGGAATTCTAGGTTTCTAGTAGCAATATATTCGATTACAATTATCAATCGTTTAAGGACTTCCGTATAATATTGTTTTTCTGTGAGCTCCAACTCTTCTAGTTCCGTAACAATCCTTCCTGATATTTGAGAACGGGTAATAAATGCATTTATTGAGTGTATATGGTCTAAAGTTTTTTCATGTTTGTGTAAATAATCACAATGCTTCCAGTCATTAAACCCTTCCTTATATTCGCTGTTTTTTGAGCAATATAATTTACATGGAAAGCAGTACACTTTTTTGTTGCTTCTTAATAACAAATCCACGAACGTCGTACACTTTTTCCATTTGGTTGGTATTCTATTAGATTTATTTCGCTATCTACATTAGTTTTTAATGTGTTCGGGGGCGCAGAATCTACATTTTGAATAACTTTTTTTTTATTTTAGCGCATCGACCACGAAGGGTCATTAGCGATATTTGGTGTATACATATATATAGTTACTTACATTTGGTATTTTATAAAGGATTTATAACATTTATTGATTTAAAAAATGTCTTCAGGCTACGTAAATTGCAGTTTGTTCCTAATACGTCGGATAATCCATTGTTGGAGTGTTGTGCCAGTTGTCGCTGTTGTGTTAGTTAAGGACATTCAACAAGTAGGTGCTTAATAGTTAGTTTTGAGTCACAATAATTACATTTTGGTTCGGGACCTTTGTCAAATAGATAACTGTGAGTTAGCCGGGTATGACCTAAACGTAGCCGTGTTAGTAGTTCTTGGTCGCGACGATTTTTTGGTAGGACTGACCATGGTTTAATAGACTTTTTTACCTCGTTAAGTTTAGTTCCCGCTATTTTCCATTTAGCTTCACAGACACTGTTCACTTTAGATTGAATTATAGACTTAATATCCGCACTTACTGAAAACTGCACTACTCGAGCATCTTCGTTTGCCGTGGCGTCTTTTGCTCTTTCATCAGCTTCCTCGTTGCCATCTATTCCTACGTGTGATGGGATCCACATAAAGATGATATCTTTATTGTTTTGTTGAGCTATTATGAGTTCTTCTTTAATTTTTAAAATAAGGGGGTGATTTGTGAATATTTTTTGTATGGATTTTATTGAGCTGAGGGAGTCTGTGAGAATAAGATGGTTTTTGTGTTTGAAGATAAATTGATATTAGCTAAGGCTTCATATAAGGCATATAATTCGGCTGAGAAGATGGAATATATGTATCTGGAAATTTGAACATATAAGTTGAATTTGTAGTTACCACCGCGGCTCCAATGCCAGCTGCAGATTTCGAAGCATCGGTATAGATTTGGTGATAGTCTGTATAATCTTCTAGTATTGTTTTGAAGGTTGATCTAATACTGAAATTGGGAATCGAATATTTATCTAGAGAGCTAAGAGTGGTTATACATTTTGGTTTTTTGATTTGCCAAGGGGGAGTATATGTAGTTAGACGAGGGAAACATTTGGGAAAAGAGAAGCTTAGTTTTTCAAGGTACATTTTTATTCTGGCATAAAAGGGTTTGGGAGCATGAGGTTTAATTGTGAAAGTATTGGGAAGTTTTTGAGGAGAGCAGTTATGCCTTGTAGGGTTGAACGGATTGTAGATCGTTTTAGCTGCATATGTCAGGCTCAAGTACATACGCCTATCTTCTAAGGAAGGTTCATTAACTTCAGCGTATACGCTTACAACTGGAGATGTACGAAAGGCTCCCGTTATTATCCGTAATGCCGTATTTTGTATTGTATCTAACCGTTTTAGGGTTCGTTTGTTGGCTGACGAGTATACGACTGCTGCGTAATCCAATTTCGATCTAATTAAGTCCTGTATAATGTTAGAAGTGTGTCTCGATCAGCGCCCCAGTTTTTATTGCATAGTGTTTTCAGAAGGTTAAGTCTCTTTTGACACGTAGATATTAAGTTGTTAATGTGTGTATTCCAATTGAGTGTTTCATCAAAGGTTGTACCCAAAAAGTTTATTGACTTTTCGGCTTTTATGTTCTGTCCATATAAATGAATATCTGGTATGTTTACTGTTTTCTTTTTGGAGAATAACATAAAACGGGTTTTGTTAGTAGAAAACATGAAGCCTGTAGAAGCCTCTAGATGAGATATGAATTCTTGCGTAAGAGATTTTAGATTGTTCACGTTCTTGCTTTTGCAATAGATAACTAAGTCATCCGCATACAAACGAGCTTTCATTGGTGGTTTTAATGCCTGTATGATAAAAAGGGTGGGGCTAATTACGGATCCTTGTGGAATGCCATTTATTGTTTGTTTTAAATCTGACGTGGTTCCGTTTGCTAATACTCTAAAATTTCGTTCTTTTAAAAAGTTTTGGATAAAATGTAGACAGTTACTTGTGATATTCCAGCTCAGAAGTTTTTTGATAATGTAATCATGCCAGGCAGTATCGAATGCTTTGTTGATATCGAAGAAAATAGCTAAACATTTTTGTTTTTGTGCAAATGCCTCGTTGATGTTACTTTGCAGATCTATAATATTGTCGGTAGTTGATCTTTCTTGTCTGAAGCCACTTTGTTCAGGTATTATTAATGTAACGTTTATTCTAATTTATATTTACAATTAATTTATATTTACAGATTTATATGTAATACGGTCCTTATTTAATAATTTATCTAATACACTTAGCACACTAATTATAATTTATATGAGAGTCACTTAATAAACACTTTATCGATGCGCGATTACTTTCCTTCGGTATCAACACTGACTGATTGACTAATTGACTGCAGCGATGCTTGTGGCCTATTTATACTCGTGCGCCGTAATTCTAGAAGGATCTCGGCGTTCTCGCGGGCGCATTGGATATTCTCGATATTCTTCTGGACGCACCGATGTTTCTCGAAAATTGGGCGGAGGAGCCATAGTCGTCTCATACGGGGATTTCACTGGGGACACTAAGTGAGAATATTATTGCAGTAGCTCGCGTAACATTGCCCCCTCCTTAAGAGATAGTTCCTCCTGGAACTAGCTAGGAAACTGGAACGAGATGACTGTATCGGCAACTGGTCCCCTTGTTGCATTTTCCAGTTGTATGGAAGTAACATGCGACCGTCTTCTCTGTTGGCTGTGTCTCCCGAGCATGGCCGCAAACCAGTACCTGCACTTCGGTGTCTCGGAAGATTACTTCTACCATGTTACGGATTATTCGCCAATCTAAATGCCTACATTCAATCTTGGGCATGGCTAGCCTATGCACGTTCAATTCAAGCACATGCTCCCTCAGGCTTCGTAATGCTTCCCAGACATCCTCGTACGTTGGTCTTTCGTCGAAGGTGTTCCTCGTCACTAGGTGGAAATTGTAGCGGGAGCCATTTTGCAGCTTCAAAGCTTTACCTGGTACTGGTAACTGGTTTGCCAAAAGTCGTGCACCACTCTTCTTTATAAACAGAGATGCCAGTCCGCGCGCATCGGTTACGCTGGCAGGGATGTTTATTGCCAGTGAGTATTCCTCCGGAACGGTAAGCAGGTCTTGTCGTCTCTCGGTGGTGACGCCGAATCTCGCTTTTCCGGTACCACCATAAGCACCCATGAACTCTACAAAAGCAGGATCGGCTACTTCCTGAAGCTGGTTTACTTCCTCATCGTGGTCACCCTCGAATGGCGCTAATCGGTTACGGTGTACCACCTTTGGCTTTCCATTTGGGATCTTGCTGATACGATAGATGACATCGTTGATTCTTTTCTTTACGAGGTACGGACCGTCCCAAGCTCTCTGCAACTTTGGAGAAAAACCCTTTTGTCTTCTTGGGTTATGCAGCCAGACTTTGTCTCCTTCGTGGAAACCTCCTTCCGTAGCTTGCGTATCGTACCTTTTTTTCATCCTATCGCTAGCGATCTGAAGATTCGATCGAACCAGCTCGTGTACGTCGTCCATTCTTTTTCTCAGCTGGGTTACGTAATCTTCACCAGCTATGTCTTCTCCGGGTCGGCATCCAAATTCAAGGTCGCAGGGTAATCTCATTTCGCGTCCGAACAGAACTCTTGCTGGTGTTTGGCCGGTGGACTCATTGATGGCAGATCTGTAGGCCATCGCGAATAGCGAGAGATATTGGTCCCAATCTCGCTGATGGTTAGATACTACCTTAGATAGGTATTTGCCAAGAGTTCTGTTCATTCGCTCTACCATCCCGTCCGACTGTGGGTGCAAAGCCGTAGTTCTCGTTTTCTTCATGCCGAGCTTTTCACAAACTCCCTGGAACAGCTGGCTTTCGAAGTTTCTGCCCTGGTCGCTGTGTATTTCCAGGGGCACTCCATATCGGCAAATGAACTCATTCACAAGCACGTCGGCAACCGTTGCGGCTTCTTGGTTTGGAATGGCATACGCTTCTACCCATTTTGTGAAGTAGTCCATCACCACCAAAATGTACCTGCTGCCATTTGCGGTCGGTGGAAACGGTCCGGCGATGTCCAGGGCAATGCGTTCAAAAGGGCTTCCGACATTGTACTGCTTCATAGGAGCCTTTCTTCTCCCGTGCGGTCCATTGGTCGTAGCACAGGTAGTGCACTTCTTACACCAGTCTTTCACATATTCGGAACTGTGCATCCAATAAAACCGTTCTCGCACTTTCTGGAGGGTCTTCTTCATACCTAGATGTCCTCCTGACGGACTGTCGTGTAATTTCCGTAGTACTGCTGCTATCCTTGTTCTTGGGATCACCAACTGTCTTCTACTTTCGGAACCCTCATCGTTCTCGATTACTCGCTGTAGCAAACCGTTTTCTAAAACCAGCGAGTCCCACTGGGCCCAATACGATTTCATCGTTGGCGAGTACCTTGAAATCTCCTGCCAAGTAGGTCGACAGTTCTCCTTTTTCCAATGTCGGATTTTCTTCAAGTCGGGATCGTTCTCTTGTTCCTCTTCCAACTTTTCTGGTGTCCATTCGTCGGTGGTCACCGTGGTTCTTCGAATCGCAGCTTCCTTAGCTTCTGTTTTGCTGCAGTGAGAGCACTCTGCAGGGCATGGTCTTCTAGAGAGGGAGTCTGCATTTCTGTGGCTTATTCCGGCTCTATGCTCAATAGTGAAATTATATTCTTGGAGCCGCTCGATCCATCTAGCGATTTGACCTTCAGGGTTCTTGAATTGCATAAGCCACTTAAGTGCTGCATGATCGGTTCTGATCACAAATTTCTTCCCATACAGATACTGATAGAAGTGCTCCACGGACTTCACTACTGCTAGGAGCTCTCTTCTTGCGACGCAGTAGTTTTGTTCTGGTTTGGAAAGGACTTTACTAAAATATCCCAGAACTTTCTCTTGTCCTCCTTGAACCTGTGATAGCACTCCTCCAATTCCAACATTGCTAGCATCAGTATCTAGTATGAATTCTCCCTCTGGTAGTGGATAACCGAGTATAGGTGCAGTAGTCAAGTGCTTCTTCAAGGTTTCGAACGAAGTTTGGCAATCTTCGTCCCAGCGAAACTCCCTTGCTTCCTCTGTAAGTCGTGTCAAGGGCTTAGCGATATCTGCAAACTTCTTTATAAATCGCCTGTAGTATGTACAGAGTCCAAGGAAGCTTCTAACTTGGTGCTTGTCGGTGGGTCTTGGCCACTTTCGTACGGCAGCAGCTTTTTCTTCGTCTACAGCTACACCATCCTTGCTGACTACATGGCCTAGGTAATTGACTTTGTTCTGAAATAGTTGACATTTCTTGGGGTTGAGCATCAGTTGGGCAGCTTGCAACCTTTTGAAGACACCTTCCAAATTATTTTGATGTTCGTCGAATGTCCTTCCCAAGACTATGATGTCATCAAGGTACACTAAGCATGTCTTCCAGGACAACCTTCGCAGTACGTTTTCCATCAGTCTTTCGAACGTTGCGGGGGCATTGCACAGCCCAAATGGCATAACGGTGAAATGCCATAGTCCAGATCCGGTGGTAAACGCTGTCTTTTCTTCATCGGCTGGATCCATTTCTACCTGCCAATATCCAGACTTCAGGTCCAAGGTAGAAAACAATTTGCTACCGGCCAGCGTATCCAGAGTGTCGTCGATTCTCGGCAGAGGATAGCTATCTTTCTTTGTAACATTGTTCAACTGCCGGTAGTCCACGCAAAACCTCGTGGTTCCATCCTTCTTCTTTACCAGAACTACCGGAGAGACCCAAGGGCTGGTAGAAGGTTCTATTACCTTGTCCTTTTCCATCTCGCGAACAATTCCCTCCGCTTCCTCTCTTTTGGCCTGTGGTAGCCGTCGAGCCGATTGTCTCATCGGTTTAGCGTCGCCGGTGTCAATTTTGTGTTTGACAGCGTAGAGTTCTCTGCATTTCATGGTCACGAACTCCGTCGATGAATGTCTGTACCCCTAAACATTCCATGACATTCTCCGGTGCCGATGGATAGGCAAACCGCACCAACCTCGCAATGTCTGCTTCGAATTCTTGCAGAGTTTCGTCTCGTTTTTCTTGCGGTTTTTCAGCTGCGACTGGTACAGATGCTCCAGGTGTTCCAGGCCATATCTCATATTCAATCGCTTTTTGAGTTGTTCAAAATCTTCGGCCTCTTCCATTGGAATGGTCTGGAGGATGTCCATAGCGTCTCCTCTAAGGGCAAGAGTTAAATTTAACGCTTTTTCCTTCTCACTCCAGTTGTTTGCCTTTGATGCCGCCTCGAATTACTTAAGATAGTTCGGCCATGACGTTTTACCATCGAATGTTGGCAGTTTCACTCGGCTGTTAATATCGTTTTCCATTTTCGGTTTCAACTCTACTTTCTCTGCCAGTTCGTCGTTATTCGGGGCTTGCCTAGTTGTAATATCCGGTTTATTACTAGTCTTCCTTTCGATTTCTTTGATTTTTTGTTTCATTTCTTGCTCCATTCTTTCAATCTTTTCTTCCACGGCAGAAATATCAGTCTTCATGGATGTCATTTCATTTTTTATATCCGTCGAAATTTTATTTTCCATGTCCGACATTTTGTTTCCCATGTCCGACATTTTGTTTTCCATGTCCGCCGAAAGTTTTTTTATGGAAGAGGTTATAGAGGCGGACGCTTCGTCGGTGAATTCAAACGTTTCCGGGTCCAATCCATTGTTAATCATAGCTTCTTTTAGTCGTTCCACTAACACTGACTTGACCCCACTTGTGTCCAGTTCGTAATCCTCCAACTCTCTTCGAAGCTCTGAAACTTTTAATTCACAAAGTTTCTTCGCCATCTTCCTGTATATTTATTTATTTATTTATTTTTTTTAACCCCACACCTGACACCAATGTAACGTTTATTCTAATTTATATTTACAATTAATTTATATTTACAGATTTATATGTAATACGGTCCTTATTTAATAATTTATCTAATACACTTAGCACACTAATTATAATTTATATGAGAGTCACTTAATAAACACTTTATCGATGCGCGATTACTTTCCTTCGGTATCAACACTGACTGATTGACTAATTGACTGCAGCGATGCTTGTGGCCTATTTATACTCGTGCGCCGTAATTCTAGAAGTATCTCGGCGTTCTCGCGGGCGCATTGGATATTCTCGATATTCTGGCGGACGCACCGATGTTTCTCGAAAATTGGGCGGAGGAGCCATAGTCGTCTCATACGGGGATTTCACTGGGGGCACTAAGTGAGAATATTATTGCAGTAGCTCGCGTAACATTAAGTTATGTTGCTCTAATGTCCACAATAGTCTTCTGTTAATGATTTTTTCTAGTAGCTTACAAATCACTGAAGTAAGAAAAATTGGTCGATATGATTGAGGATTTGATTTTTGGCTTCGGGGTTTTAGAATAGTAGAGTGTTCGTGGGCATTGAAAGGAAAATGTTTTAAAAAGGTAGATGGAATTTGGTCAGGAACCTTTTGAATAACTTTTTGTGTCACCATCGGTGCCGACACTATTTTTTTTAAAGAAATTGGTTAACTTGGGAACTTTACCTAGAATTTCTTTCTTTTTAAATTGTTTCTCTTGTGAATCCTTTCGCTTTTTAGCGCCACTGTCAACTGCCATAAATTCGCTTAGACATAACTAAAAAAAATTTGCATTGGTATAGTTAAAGAAATGATAATTGGCAATTTAAAAAAGGGTTAAATCAAGTTTGTCCCTTATTTATGCGACACCCACTTATATACGAGTACATACCTACTTAATACACTTACCTTAAATATAAATTTCAACTTTCAATGAAAATGTTGATGCCTCTTCAAAGAAATATCACAGTTAATAATATTAACACAACACCAAACCACAGCATAAACAACAAAGTGCTAATAAAGAAGAATATATACGATATACCAAATATTAATATTTCAACACGAGCACAGTGCACGTGCACTAGTCCAGTGGGATATCATATACGAGCGGTACCTTTGACTTTGGTGGTATTCCGATATTGTTATAAATAACATATTGTATCATAAATGGCACTTTAGGATAGATTAACGAATATAATACATTTAACAAAAAAATAATGACCAGTGTTCCATTGCCGCTGTTTTTTCTTATTGAGTTGTTAATTGATAACTAAATATATATTAGGTAGGACCTAGGCATCAGTTGGAAAAAAAGAAGCAAAAAATTAAAGTCATAAATACACTTTATTTTAATAATTTCTTGCGTTTGCTGTGGGGCCCCTGTAGCGTTCGGGGCCCTAGGGCAATTGCCCTTTTTGTCCTAAGGCAAATCCGGCCCTGTACTTATTTAATCTTAACAAGTTGAACAGACTGTAAAAACTTCAGAACAGGGGCATGAGAATTATATTAAAAACAAATCGTTCGACTCCAATTATGAGAATGCTGGATAGTTTGAATTGGTTTTCAATTAAAGATTGTATTTCTTCACTGTGGTTCTAGTATTCAAAATAGTTAACAATGTTGCACCAGAATATTTTCAAAAATATGTTACTTTGAACAAAGATATACATACCTACTATACTAGGAGTGGTAATGATCTATACATTTCTAGAACTACGTGTCAACAAACTATGAAATCACTATTCTTTAAAGGTTTTCAAGTGTTTAATCAACTACCATATAATATAAAAGAATGTCGGTCTGTATTTTGTTCCAAAAGTAAACTTAAGGAGTTTATTCATAATAAATAAATAAATAATTTTATTAGGGCTCGGAATTGTATTCGAATTTTTGTTATTTACAAAATTCGATTATTCGAATATTCAACTATATATTCATTCTTCTAATGTTACTTGTGGTATATTCCTTATTCTTTTTATTATTCATTCAACTATTCGACTTTAAATGTTTGTAATTATCATGCCAAAAAATATAAGGTTTTTTGTACATAACTTAAATTTACCCCTATTTAAATTTGCCGATTTAAGAAATATTTTGAATCTTTTCGCAATTTTGAAAGTACTTTGTATGAAAAAAATCTTAAATCCGCTTCTGCATAAACCAATTGTATTTTTGGGGATAACAAGATAGAAAAAAACCGAAAATAGGCCATTAAAATCAAAAGTCGGTCGCCGTTTGTTTTGATTCATATGAGTTGAGCGAATATAATATAAACAATATAAATTGAAAATAAATTATACAATGTATCCCCAATAATGTTGTCTTTATTACCACAAAATGATTTTTTTTTTGGAACTTTAGTTTCTTATGTTGGGTGAGAGCGAGGGGGGTCGCGCAGCAAAAAATCTGACCGCTACGTTATGTGACGTCATGCGGTATAGTCGGTAATAGGTCTGGCGCTGGGGGATCGCGCAGCGAAAAGTCTGACCGTTATGTTATGTTTTTGTTAAATGAAGTTTCATTCAAAGTAAAATCAATTCTTATATTAATATATGTGTATTTATTTATTGATTCAATCAGTCAATTAAAAAAATATTAAAAAGATCATACAACATTAAAAGGAATTAAAGTTCCTACCGTGTGCCCCTCGACACGTTCTACTTTTTTATACGCTTTTATTTAGCTTCACCTGTATGTGAGCTTGTGAGTTTGTTTGTAACTCTCCTAGCAAGTGGCTTATTACTGTTAGTATATCCAAACAATTTAAGTACGTTCGTTGGCCGAGCGGGCTAAGGCGCGGGTCTTCGATGTCGTCGGATTCACCGGTTATGGGTTCTATCCCGCCCACGGCTAAAAAAAATTTTTTTTACACTTTTTATATAAGGTTCACTTGTATGTATGTATGTTTGTAACGCATCCTTTAAACTCGATTTTTACCCACTTTCAACGCTCAGATGAATTCGAAATTGTGCACACTTATCAAGGAGTTAAATATACAATGTTCCATTGAAAAAAAACATAACTCTGATGTAGCATCAAGTTTGAAAAAAACTTAAAAACAAAAAATACACCTTATAGTAAATCGAACTAAAAAGTAAAAAATGAATATATTTTTAAAAAACACGCTTTTAAATAATATCGGACCAACAAGTTCAAAATAATTTTTAAAATAAGCTTAAAACAATAATGAACGAAAAATACTAGTATTATTGTGAAAAAAGCGTGGGCGCTTTGTGCCATATTTTTCGTATATCGAGCGCCCGATGCTTTTTTCACTACTATTATTTTTCGTTCATTATTGCTTTAAGCTTATTTTAAAAATTATTTTGAACTTTTTAGTCCGATATTATTTAAAATCATGTTTTTTTTAAAACTATATTTATTTAGATTAGAAAGTATTACTAAATACGCCTTCAAGTAACAAGCTATAAACTTCAAGAAATTGATTATTCTTCAATCTAAAAGTGTCTCTTTAATAATGGCTATTCGAATAAAATACCAAACAACTAATTGAATACCTAAATTTTAAAAATACCGAACCGTACTTTTTATATGCTCAAGCTACTGCATTATTTGTCTGCATGGTGTGTCAATTCATGTATATTATATAAGTTTCATTTAGCTATTCTTTATTTTTATGGTATTGTGAAACATTATATTCTATGTTCAGCTTATTTTTCATTTTATATGTAGAGTCCGTTTCAATAGAGAATGGGCCACCTACGTCACAGCAACATGCGCGGAAGTGACGTCATAACTGAAGCCATGTTTGAAATTTGACGTTGGACCTTTAAATCATAGGCGTAACGATTTTAATGTTATTGGGTATAAGGGATACGAGAGTAAAATTTTAAATTAATTTGAAGAAAATGTTTGAATATCTGGACAAGCAGCTACCCAGAAAACACAGAACAATGGCACATTGCAAAAAAATGCTAAGCAGCCAACTCAAAAGCAATGGCAAAGTGCTGACAAAACATAAATGGCAAAGCGCAAAAAACGCGCCGGGGCAAAGCGCTATTAAAGCGTTGGCCAATCATGCATCATTAACAGCGTTATTTTAGCGTGTTATTGGTGTTATTAATCCATCACCAGCATTGCGCAGAAAGTACGCCATAAAAAATGATGGTTTTACAACGTTTTTAAACACCAAAAATTGGAAATCAAATTTTTTTTCATTTTTTTGCACAATATTTAAAAAAGCCAATTATCTAATGGTGTGCAGCAACTGAAGTTGATGATGTGAAACAGTCTGATCGATACGTCATTTAATAATTTCTTTCTCAAATATGTAGAAAAATTATTATATATTTTCACATTTTGCCTAATAATTGCGTCCATAAACATTAAAGAAATAAGGTATGTAGTCAACAGGTTTGTAGTCTTCAGCCTTTTTTATTTTTCAATAATAATAAACGTAACATATATTCACAAAACAATAAACAAAAAATAAATATACTTCATAAATAAAAACTAATAACTAGAGATATTATAAATTACAACCCTTTATCATATCGTTATTATTGTATATACAAAAAAAGTTTTAGATAAAATTTGTGTGGCTAAACTGAATTTTGCTAACATGGCATTAAAAATACAGCGGTGTGCAGACTTCTCAGAGTACAACAAAAAATAGTATTTTTTTTTAATATAGGATACCTTGTATATTGTAAAATTTTTGGAATCGTCTTTTTTCCTGATTTAAAAAATATACCATACTTTAATTGTTTATCTCATTAAACGTCAAATGTATTAGTTAAAGACAGAAAATGACAAGTTTTATGTTTAATAGGATTTATATTTAACTAAAGAATAAATGCCATTTATCAAACATACAGTACTTGTCATTTTCACAGCTTACCTCAATAATGTTAACTTTCCCATATTTATAGCTAACTAGCTTAACTAACATATGTTCGGCATACAATAGCTCGAAAATGGTATACAGTACAGGTATCATATGGTACATTATGGAAATCAGGAAAAAAATCATTACAAAAATTTAATAATAATATAGGGTATCCCATTTAAAAACATTTTTGTCTATGCGATAATAATGATGATAAAGGGTAGGTAATTTATAATTAATAACCATGTACTTTGTGCCAAAAAAAAAACAGAAAATCTTATTTTCTTCTTTTGGACCTTCCTGCATGCCTGTCTATAGAACCTCTTAACCATAACTGTATTTGCTTTTCAATGTCTCACTGTCTCAGTGAAGCCACTGCATGAGGGATTTTTCCAAACAGACTCTAAAATTTTTATATGCATAAACCAAAGAAGGAGAAATAAAAAATAAATATCATACCTAATATTAATTTCACCACATTCTTAAACTTTTCCAAAGCTGGTTTTTCATTTCTTCCTGTCCAATTGAGTTTTTTAGCCAAGACATGGCTGAACATTTTCACCAAAATTCTCCTCCTCTTATGTAGAGGTAAACCATCTACGTTAAACTGTAAATAATAATCGGACTGATTTAACTTGTCATTTCTAATTATATTTAAAATAGTGTTAGATAAACCAAAATAATAAAAATGCCCAGAATCCATATCAGTTAGGCTTACTGATATAGGAGTACCTAACAAAGTTCTAGCTCACTTGGTAAATCTCTTAAAAGAGGTCCATTATAACAACTAGTTTAAAGCAACTTTCGAAATATTATTTGAAATGATCCATTTTTTAAGGAAGTTTTTATTGCTTTCTAAACTTTTTTGTGTAGAATCCTGATTATGTCTACTTGTACTTTCAACTATATATAATCTGTTGATAGAAGTATCAGATTCAATAATTGTATTGAATGTGTTAGATGTAAGTAAGCTACTATCAGGGATTTCTGTTGAATATGATTGTTACATCAGATTCAGTTAATACTGGTGTACTGGTATATGAGAATCACTACCGGCAAGTGTACTTAATTTTGATACATTTGTTTCACAGCAGGGAAGTTTATATGGCTAACACTTTGTTTATTAGCTTCAGAGTTCGTTTGTAATATTTGCTGCACTCGTTTTCAAACACGTCTATTTTCACTTTTACTTTTTCTTTTAAATATATACATTTTCCACAATCCACAAAATAGTGATAAAATACAATCAAGGAAACTGTTTAAAAAAGGTGGGAATGTTAGAAAGTTAGGTTAAATCGGCTTGTAGGAATTTTATAACAAAATACTTCTAAAGGGGTACTTACTTATTGCTATTTTCCATATTTCATTTATGTTCGTGATAAATTCACGAGAATAAAACGTCCACTTTTGTCTTTAAATTCCAACCTCTCATACTTCACAAAACTAACGACAAGAACAATTGTCATCTGTCAATTGCCACTTGTTAACTGTTAGGTAAGGAGCGCTTTTCAAGAGCATATTTCACAGCTTACTGACCAGTAGTGCTTAACATACAAAAAAATGCGTTTTTTAAATGTTGTATTTTAAGTGCTTTAAAACGTGCTTTGGCCCATCAATATTACAGCGGTGCATTTTAAGCGGTTTAAAACGGGCATTGGCCCATCACGAAAAAAAAGGTGAATTGTCTGCAATAACTTTACACAGCGTAAAATAATTATTGGCCCAATGGTGTATCTCCAACTGACATTTAGGCAGCGAATTAATAGCGATTTTTCAATGATCTAAAAATTTGGCCACCATTATGCCATCAAAAAATTCATTGGCCCAATGCTTTGCCAGTCTTGTGTGTTTGCAGGGTACTTTGTTATATTAAACCAGCATCCACATTAAAATAGTGTGTGTAAGAGGTGTGGATGAATTTAGAAGAGGGAAATCTATAACTAAATATAATATATTAGATTTTTTACAAATATACTGATATTGAATATTTCTATAAAGTAGCTTAGTAATTAATATATAATTACAAAAAATGTGATAAGGATCTCCAATATGTAATGTGCTTTAGTGCTGCTGCATTAAAACAAAAGTTCAAATGTATAGCCAAAGAACCCATAACAAAAACAAGAAATCGAAATGAGCAGATGATGATGAGCAGTAAAAATAGCAAAGATATTTATATGCATAATTCAGCACTACACTTCAAGTGGTGAAAACATAATACTGTTTTAATTTTTAAGTACATTTTAACACTAAAAAATGTGATAAGCTATGCTTTCAATTCTAAATATTTTTAATTTCTGCCGTTCACTGCAAATAATAATTACATGGAAATATGTATTAGGAGCAATAAGTAGGAAAGAAAAATATTAAAACAAATATTATAATGAACATTTTTATTTAGTTTACCAGGTAACAAAATAAAAAAGCATAGTATAAAGTGTCAGTTAGCCAGCAAAAAACTGTTCAATCGAGAACAGATGGAAAAGTTGACATTTCCATCATTACCTACCTAGGAAAACAAAATTCAAAAATACAGAACAATCGAAAATAGACATTTTGTACACAATATATATTCTTTTTTCAATGAGATTATAAAAATTAATCGAGAGGTACACTTCTTAACTTGTATTAGGTATATATTTTATACAAGGTGAATATACACAGATTCCCAAAATTAATTGGGAGATATACTTTTTACTTTGTATACACACAATAGTTATTTTCTACTTTTCTTCATAATAAGCTGATAAGCAAAATTCACATATAGTATAATATATCAATATCAATTGGATTATCCCATCGCCTTAATTGCTATCAGACTCGCTGAATAATTCAATTCCACTTAAATCATCATTACCACTACTATCTGAAATATCTTCATCAGATGAACCTGTATTTACAACAAACGCAAGGGAATCTTCAGCCTCATCAAATAAATGTTCTTTTTTTCTCCACATATCCTCACTTTTTTTAACGTGTTGACAAATAGAACACCACGCATCAACTGAAACTTCGTCAAATTTTTGCCTGGCCAAACTTTCCACATCAGCTAATTTAAAAGAGGTGTTATGGGCTGCCACCCAGTTTTTTACCAATGCCCAAATTTTTTCTATCGGGTTAAACTGTGGATGGTATTGTGGCAACCGTAATACTTTGTGACCATGTTCTTCCAACAATTTATCCAATTTATAAGTTACTGCTATACCTAAGGGTAACCTAGAATTTTTTATTAGTTCATACAGGACTGGTTTTGTTTGAAATTTGTCATGTGCAATATTATTTGCCTCAAGCCACTGTATCATTTCAGCCTTAAGAGATGCTGAAGTAATACTTTTTTCCAGTCTAACATTATATGATGCATTATCAACTACCAAAACTGATTTTGGAGGCATATTAGGTAGAAGTTGCTCTCGAACCCACTTCATAAAATTATTATGATTAATATCATCGTGGTAGTCACCACTTCTAGAACCTGAAATAGAAAACATTGTTGATTTAAATTAAAGTTCAACTAGGTTATTAGCTTTTAAAATACCAGAATCAGATGCTATGAATATTGACTATAATAATGATACATATACTATGGGAATATACAAGCTAAGTAACTTTTTAAAAAGTAGATTACAACAAATACTAATCTAAAATTTCTTAGGCTCAAACCCATATGAAAATGTTAAAAAAGAATAAAATAAAAAAGCCACATTTTGAACAATCCTATATAAATATAAAAATATTCAAGGTATTACTAAGATATTCTATAGTCTGCAATGGTCTCATTTACATAGTTTTTGAAATATTGATGTTTTTTTTTATATTAAAATTATTCTGTAAAATGTAAAATTATAATTTAAAGTATATCATGAGCTGTATAACTGTTAATTAGAATGTACCAAAGTTTCTTAATAATATATTATCAATACCCGAGGGATGGTTCGCATGAAATAATTGACACTTACCTGAATTAAAAATCAATAAGGCATTGGGAATGAATCCTTTTTCTCCACCTGCATGTACAATTACAAGTCTCTTGCCTTTTGAGATTGGTTTATTTAGACCTTTCTCTGTCTCATCATACCATCCTTTCGATTGCACATGAGAACTGTGAATATATGTCTCATCTGTATATATAATATTCCAGCCTTCTTTTCTAAACTTTATGATCTCAGTCAAAAAATTGATTCTTTTCACTCTAATGTCATGAGATTCTATTAGAACCTTTCTCTTATCTGGAGTGCTTCTCCATCTTAAAATAAAGTAATATATGTTTGTAATTATAAGGGCCTCCTCTAAGAAGATGTGAAAAAACAACTTGTAATTTCATCAAAATACATATACAAAAGTATTTAAGTGAATACAAACTGGATTAGCTTGAAATGATTAAGAACAGTTTACTTACATTTATATTTAAATTGATTAAATGTGTTAGTTTCAACATTTATTTTTATTGATAGATATCTAAATGCATGAAAACCATGCTAAATACTTTCCATTGTATTGTACATGCATTTATTTAGAGTCTGCCATAACAGCACAGGTTGTATCAGAAAATATCTGTTCTATATTACTACATTACAACTACTTACTTGAAACCCATACTTTTCAGTATACACCATAAAGTAGTTCTGCTTTTGGTAAAGTCAGGGATGATGTTTAGTATTTTTTGTAGAATACCTATACCAAAATTACAATAAGTGAAAGTTATTTTCGATTCTATTATGAAAACTTGCACTTCAGAGTGGGAGCTCTCTTTTCCACAATGTAAAAATCATAAATGAATTCTCTAATTCTTTACAGTTCTCCATCTCTTAAACTATCTTGAACATGTTTTCTGCGTGGTCTTATCTTATGAGGTGTTCCAAAAGATGTTGATACTCCTCCTTTCTAATTTTACCATAAGTACCCTTGGATACACCAGTGGCTTTTAGTGTTCATTGTCTAAAATATGCAGATATATTGCGATTGTCTAATAAAACAAATTTGCATCTTTTGCAGAATAATATATATGAAGCAACTGTGTTTAGTACCTAGCATCTATATTAGTATAAAATACAATTTGATGCAAAAATATCTTACCGGTGATTTTGTAAAGGAATTTGAATCCCACTTTCAGCTTCCATTTCCATAAATTTTGCAACATTTTGCACAATTTGTCTTCCTTGGCTATGAATTACTTTTCCTTTAAGTCCGATCAATTTTTTAGGAGGCATGTTAGATTTAAATAGTTAATACACTCAAAATAAAAAACTGAGTTATCACAAGTAAAGTATTTACAACAAACTAACACTTTTACAGGCACTAATGCAAAGAAATATGAAATAAATTAAAAACGCAAACGAAGCTTACAGGTTAGGTTCAAATATAAACATGGACCAAAAAAAAAAGGAAGGATTGTTTTTCATTCTCCCCTTCTCGAGGGGAGCGGGCCGCTATAGGCTTTCCGGAGCCTCTTCAGCCAACATTGGAAGGAATAAGGATTGTTTGGTTCAGGGGATGGGAGTGGAGGGAACGGTGGTAGGTGCCCGAGAGGTGTGTACTGACCCAGCATTCGCCTATTGCTAAGAGAAAACCTCTGAAAAAACTCATAGCAGGTCAGGCGGACCTGGGATTTGAACCCCGGTCCTTCCGAATGCAAGCCGAGAGCGTAACCACTCGACCACTTGCTCGGTAAACATGGACCCTTTCAATTGTCAATTTATATCATTGGCACTGATCATGGCGTACCGGAAACGTAGCCATGGCAACGACGATTTTGCATTTCTGCGACTGGCGTCAAGCAAATGGGTCATTCTCTATTGAAACGGACTCTATAACAATTGAACAATTTAAATTTTTTATGATAGTACAACCAATTGTACTGGTATTGTCCATCACTATCTAGCACACTCCATACAGTACACCAAATTGTGCCGTACAATTATTGTACGAGACCAAGCGCGACTTACGTCAACATTAGCGACCGCGGCAGAGTAGTTACTAGTAGAACGAGAAAGAATGACCCGTAGTAGTAGAATCTATAAAATAATAACTTTAAATATTGTTTCACAGTATTTATTAAAATATCTTTACCAGCACGCCAGCACTCAACCGGCGAACCAGCAACTAAAATCCATGAACTAATGGTAGATTGTACTATTAGTACAATAAAATTGTGCACCGTACATTAAAATGTGCCAAACATTTTGTACGACACGCACACGTACTTCCCATCTCAACGAGGTACGAGTTCCTCAGCAGACGCTAGCTCACCGTCTGAAAGAATTTCCCTTTCATCTCCTTTAAAGGGGAAAAATAAAAAAGGACATAACAGATTAAATAACTTGTATTTATTCTCATTTTTCACTTTTTCAAATACAAAATAACAAAATTAGACGGTTTCTTGTACAGGTGGTTCATAACCCTCAGGCCTGTCCACTTTGGAACCCGCTTCACCTGTAGAATCTCCAGCACCTCCTTTACCTCCATCACCGTGCAATTCCAATAATTTGGAAAGCTCAAAACGAGGCTTCTTCAATACCTAACAAAAAATTTTTACATCTTTACCAATAATGTTCAAATTCCAGGGTAAAATACATGGGAGACTACTGGGTTGTGGATATCCTAAAGTGTCTTTAAAGGATAGGACCACAGGAATTACTAGACTCCTCATGGACTAAGGAACATAACAAATCTTTTAGGTCTCAATGTTTACCAAAAAAAAATTGCAATTATACAAATTTATGATTAAATGAAAAAGATTTAGTTATTTTTAAATAAACAACATCAAAAATTTAATGCAGGTGACAAATGGTATAAAATTCTTTGAAGAATGAACTAATTTTGTATAAGGAAAAGTAAATTGGCATATTTTTCAACATTGAATAATAAAAAGGTCAAAAATTGACAGGGAATATAAGGATTCACAATGCAAATACTGGATGCGACATTTGTACTACCAACTTAGCGAAAAAACAAATTTATATAAATACAGAATTGTTATTAATAAGGAGAGATGAGAGTAGAGGATAAATTTCAGAAATAATAAGTTTGATTACAATTATTTATGTGTTTAAACTGAATATTCAATGAAAATATCAAATTTTTTGGTTACGTTTGATCAGATTTCAAGTTTATTTGCGTCGTATAGGGAACAAAAATGTATCATCATGTTTGTATCAATGCGAGCTGAGTGTATCATCATTTCAAACGAACATTTTAAATTAATAAAGATTAATTTTAAACAATGTAAGTATTGGAAGATAACACATTTTCTTTTAATTGGTATTAATATATTAAAAAACTCTATTGAGAAAAAATCATAAAAAAATTAGCTGTTCCTTACTTTAATTTGGAGGAGACAAGCTAATAGAAATAATATTTAATATCACTAAACAAATTGTAATAATAATGCCAACTATTATTGTAGAAGCTAGAAAAATAGAAATATGGTGCCAAAAAAAGATCGGATTACAACAAGATGGTTCAACAAAAAGGAATTATTATATAAAATATGGAAATTGGACAACCCTATTGCCATTACTTTTCTTGACCTAGCAAAAGCCTTTGTTATAATAGATTACCAAATAATTCTGTTTCTTTTTTTACTTTCTTAAACATTCTTTATTTCTACAACTATAACTAATGTCAATTGTCCATCTTTTTACACTTTTCACCTGTTCCAGTCAGTTCTTGACTTTCCGATGACAGTTCTAGATATATGTATTCTTCGTTTTCTTCATAGACCTCTAGATATCCTCAGTACAGGTCCGACGTAACATTGCTCCCTCTTTTCTAGTTATTCGTACCGAATAATCTTACTGCTGGGGTCTGGTTAAAGCCAACAGGGTGGATCGGGTCCACAGTAAGTGGCTAACCTCTCGACATGGATCACCTTGGGCTTACTCCTCGCTGATGATGTAGGGGCCTTCCCAGTTACATAGCAGTTTTTGGCACACACCTTGTCTGCGATTGGGATTGAACAGCCATATGGGCTCACCTCTCGGGTAACTTGTGTTTGTAGTATGCATGTCGAGTCTAGCCTTCACCCTATCGTTACAGAGCTTCAAACGTTAATGAGCAACATTGTGGACTCTTTCCCATTTTTCTTTCAAGCTTTCTATGCATATAGGAGGTGTACGTTCTTCTGCTCCTTTACCAGGAGGAAGTCTTCCGAAAAGATTGTGGGGAAGCTTAATTTCTCTGCCAGTGACTAGCATAGATGGACTATAACCGGTTGATTAGTGTTCAGAACTTCTATTGGCTAGCAGAAATAGAGGAACTAAAGTGTACCAGTCCTTTTGGTTTTCAGAGATGAACATTAAAAGATATTAGCAAATAGTTCCTCCTTTCTGGACAAGCTTTATAGATATGGGATATGGGGAAAAACATGGACTTATTGAAAATTACTTAAATAGTAGACAACAGATTGTAAGAACAGGCAAAGTTAAAAATAACTATGACTTAAAAGTTGAAGTTTTTGAAATAATAATACTTTTAGTAGGGAACTAGTTTCCAGCAAGTACTGTCGGGAATTGAAATTAATTGCTGACAGAATTGTAATTTGTAATATTTCTGTCAGTTTGTCCCAATATCAGTCAAAAGCTGGTACATTCTGACCATATTAGCGTATTTGGCAGTATACAGATGAGGAAATAATCTGCCTACACCAGAGCTACTCTGATCGCAGCCTGATGTGATGTTTATATTAAATAGTTCGAATTTATTATTTGGGAAAAAATATTAAACAAGACTTATGTATTGAGCATTACACTCAGATTTTTAAAATTAAAATATAATTTCATGTAAGTTATAAAGGAAATGTGTTATCAACAAAATGTTAACTAAATAAAAAACTAATCAATTTTTACCTTCACTTTCCGGATGTATACATCATGTAATGGATAAATACCCTGGCAAGCCTTTTCAATATCCTTGGCTATACTGTCAGGAAGAAGTTTATTTACTACTTCTTTGATATCGGAACCTTGAATGTCTCTAGTTATAATGTCAACCATCTTCTTACGAATGGCTCTTACCTAGAAAGTAATAACTTACATATGACGAAAATATAACATCAAAATATATTCAGTCAGTGAAATGATAAAATTAATGGCAAAAACTTACTTGAGTGTGTTGGGCGTAACATGTTTTTCTATTAGATAATTGATCTTTATTGGTGAATCCTATGCAGAATACTCTAAGTAAATATCCATCTGATGTCTTTACATCAGCGGAAGCTTCAATTAAAGTTTGCCATTTCTTTACCATTGACCTTAATTTGTCAGTGGTTAGATCCATTCCATGGAAATTGGTTAGAACATTTCTACCTACAATACAAATAGAATTAATCAATACTATTGATGAAGGTTATTGCATAGATGTTTACAATTTAAATAAATTTGGTTTGATCAGATTTTGTGAAAATTTGCGTCTTATAGGGAACAAAAATGTATCATCATGTTTGTATCAATGCGAGCTGAGTGTATCATCATTTCAAACAAAAAACGTATTATAGAAACATATTTAAAATTGTTCAAATATTTACCTTGCACGTCTTCGGCTATTAAACGGAATTTCCTAAAGGATCTTTCAGCATCGTTATCATTTTGTAAATCTGCTAACGAAACTTCAAAAACTCTGAATTTCAGCCCTTCAGAAGCTATTTTAGTACCTTGGGTACGGTTAACCAAAGTTTTACCGACCTGGCGAGTAGCGAACATAGATGGTGCTTTAACATCGTACCAATCTTTTCTTGTGAAAGGGTCAACACTAAAAAATATATATAACTGGATTACTGTACATTCATTGCATTTCGATGTTTTTAATAGTAATTTACCCGAAATTAAGTAATCAAAGGCAGCACATGTAAACAATGTGAAAATTCTAACCTCCAAACAGTTGAAATTAAAATTAAACAAAAATACAGAATAACTTTAATTTTAAAAAATGTTTTAATATGGTTCTATCAACTATTCCAAGCATATAGCATAGTAAAATAGGAAGTTGAATATAAAGTTGGAAAACCAGAGGCAACTTGAATCCGTTTTATCTTAATAAATCTTTGAAGATTTTAAGCGATTTATATAAAGTACAAATTCAGAAAACTCTAGAGAACAATTTTGTGTAGATATTTTATACTTACACCTTCTTTTTAACTCCTTTCTTGCCACCTTTAGACAAACCCTTATTTTTACCGACGGCCATGATTGCTGTCGTACTGCAAAAGAAAAAGTACAAGTGACAGTCACAATATGACAATTGACGACTTGAAGCACAATCTGCCAAATTAAAGCACTGGCAACGTTATCTATCTTCTTTTTTGTAATGAACAACATGACTGGTGCTGCAGTATTTTCGTTTTGTTGAAAATATCATAAATTTGGATTTTCCATCAATTTTCGAATTTTCTTAGGAAATTATCGAACAAACAGAAACAAATAGACAGAATTAAAAATTTTACATTTGGAAATAATACCTGATATTGATAGTAATCAGCTGGAAGTCCCGCCGCCAGAAATGTAATATGTAATGAATAAAATGTTTCGTTTTCAAACGGTTCAAATTTTATTCTATAAGCGCTTTCACCTTCGATGGTGAACGTACCCAATACCTATTTCAATCTACAGCCAATAATTTTTTTTGGAATTTTTTTGAATACCTTTTCTTATTTATGATTCAAAATACTACAAATATCACTGTTTCGTAATATTTCAAACAAAAATTTAAAACAATCTTAACTTAAATAGCTAAGTGACAGACAAATAGTAGGGACAAGCGGACAAGGAAGTAGAAGCAGAGACAAGTAGAAGTAGGATTTAGACCTAACTTCAATCCTATTTTATAACGCTCTTGTTGATTTTGGTTTTGACTATTTACTTACATTATTACACATTTCCAGAGACTTTATCTTTTAGGGTATTACAATTATCAGCGGTTGCTGGAATAGCGGAAGAAGTACTCTCTATACTGCGTGAAAATAACAAAATGTACAACGTTATATTTTTATTTCCATTCTTTTACTTAGTTCTTTCTGAAAGTGTTCAACATAACCCTGCAGTTTACGTGAATCTCAAGTATAATGAAATATATAGTAACACTATAAATAATAATGTAGAATATATTCTAGAAGTAACTGAAAGTAGTGTAAGTCAATTATAATATATTAGGTATTAGTTAAAAAGTAGTAGCTTTATTTTACTTTATGTACCATTGTTAGAATTCAATAAGTGCTTTAAACAGTTCTTGTATTCTAATTAATGTTGACAATGTAAATACCACAGTACACCATGGTAAATACTATAATTAAAAGAACTTATATGTATATTTTATCGTATCATTGAAAATTATAGCTATTAATATAACGAGATTATTATGCGATTTATAATAGTCGACATTGCTAGGTGACGAGGCGATAGCCGAGTCACCTAGCAATGTCCGAGACGGTGTTAAATCGCTAATAATCAAGTTATATTCAAAGCTTTATCGTATCATTGACAACGGCGATGCAACAAGGTTTTATGACATTTCATTTTGGCATTTCAATAAAATCATGCAAGATTTTGATATTCCTGACGATATATTAGCATGAAATCGAAAGGAGTGCTTGCTCGGTTATTAATCAGGCTTCAGAGAACATACCAATGATCTTGGACGCTAAAGGTAAAGGTGTATCCATCAAATTTGAAAACTGTCAAAATATTGTTTTACATGTTCATGAAAACTAGTTCTAATATTATTTGGTATCTAATGTATTATGCTTTCGTAACTAACGTATTAAATTATGGTAACTAATGTATTATGAGTAACTGTGGATTTATGTAGGTATTGGTACGTTTATGATGTTTATAATTATTAATAAAGATTGCATATAAAAATGTCTTAATTTCCAATGATAGGATAAAGACATTTTTATATGCAATCTTTATTAATAATTATAAACATCATAAATGTACTAATACCTACATAAATCCTTAGTTACACATAATACATTAGTTACCATAATTTAATACGTTAGTTACCAAATAATATTAGAACTAGGTTTCATGAACATGTAAAACAATATTTTGACAGTTTTCAAATTTGATTGATACACCTTTGCCTTTAGGGCGCCGTATTTGCCGATTTCCACTATTTCCTTAAGTTCTAAAGTCGCTCGTAACATGGAATATTTCGGCCATAAGGATGAAGCAGAATATTCCTCAGATAGTTTTGCGAAATACACCAGCAACACCGTTTCTTCTGCACCTTGAACATGTACTTTGTTTCGCCACTCACAAAACTGCAGATATACTTTTTCATAATGGATTTTAGATTTGTCTGGAAGCAAGTTCAACCTTATAGTGTTAGCTGCAACTAATATATCGTCAGGAATATCAAAATCTTGCATGATTTTATTGATGACTTTTTGAAATGCCAAAATGAAATGTCATAAAAGCTTGTTGCATTGCCTTTGTCAATGATACGATAAAGCTTTGAATATAACTTGATTATTAGCAATTTAGCTGTCGCCTCGTCACCTAGCAATGTCCTTGACTATTATAAATCGCATAATCTCGTTATATTAATAGCTATTATTAGTATGACAATTCAATTTGAATATCAATATATTTTATTCCAGAATGATACACATAATGAAAATCCCCCAAGAATATGGATCCAGAGCAATGCAACTGTGGCTATGCCCTTAATGATAGTAGCAAGACAAACCAAAGAAATGCTGTCATGGATGTTACCACTAGAAATAGAGGGAAATTTAGAAGAATTTGTATACAATTATACCACCAGGACAATGTGCCATGATATTTTGAAGCATTATAAGGTTGCAGGTATGTGAAATTCAAGCGCCCTCCCCACCCCTAATGAAGTCCTATATTTTTTATTGATAATTTGACTGGTTTCAATAATCAGTATCAATCAATCAATCAATAATATAATATACCTACTTAACCCTTAACTACTAATCATACGTCTCAGAGATGGCACAGCACCGACTGATTTGTCAAATGGCTCTTTCCTCTCAATATCTGCCAATATCGTTTTGGGTAATTTATCACCATACCACCCTTACTTAATAGCCTAAATTTGTTTATGGTGCCCTGTTTAGTTTTCGAGATATCCTGAGTGGAAGTTCACTTGCCATCGTATAGTTAGTGTTAGAGTAACAATAAAAGTGTACAGCTGTATCTGAGACATATGGTTAGCGAATTATAACCACGATGGATTACCGACCTAGTAGGTCCAAATGTGTACAGTCAACAGATAAAAATTTCGAAAAACAGTTGCAATGGTTTGATGAATGTGGAAGTGACATTAGTGATACTCAGGATGAACGTGTCTGAAACTAGATTGGAAACGTTGGAAAAAAGAAAAAATTGCTCTCTTTGTTCTTATCGAAAGAAAAGAAGAACACAATATGTTTGTTATGACTGCCAAAATCCGATTTGCTTAGAGAGCGCGAAAAAAATGTGCCCAGATTGTACATCAACTGCGTAATGTGCAGGCATTGTCAATTTTTTCAGTTTTCATGGTTTTATTCAGTTATTCAACCCTATTTTAATTCAACTTCTAATGTATTCAGAGAAATAATAAATCCATGGATAATTTAAGTATTTCAATTTTATTTCATCAGTTCACAAAATAGATGTCAAAATGCTGAATATTTAATACTCATTTACAAAATTTTTATTTTCACTATAATGTGTTTTTTAATTTCACTTCTAAGCATGATTTTCACTTCTCCAATACTTCAGAGAACTAATGAGTAGTTCTCAAAAAAAAAACTTTGGAAATTGACAGTTGTATGTCAGTTTATATATTGCCGTGTATGGATAGTGTAAATGTTACTTATTTGGTACGTTAGCAGTTAAGGGTTAAAAAGGATAAAAAAATCTTGTATTGCACCTAAATATTTATTTCACAAATTGAAAATATGAAAATAAACAAAAATTAATTTTTATAATTTTAGTGCATTGTGCAAGATAAAATTAGAACAAATCTTTTCGTGATTTTTCCGCAGCAAATTTTTTGATAATATAGTCGTAGTTAGTTTTTTTCCCAGTTTCATATTCAATTGACATTATGGCTAAATTTGTTGAGCGCTCTTATCCTATTTCGGATCTCTCTCAACTAATTTTTGACAAGTTTCAGCTTGCTGAAGGACCTCTCGCAAGACGCGGACTTTACTGATGGTAGCGTTAGTGCTAAGTAGAGACATATTTCTATATTGGGATAATTCGACAATAACTCATATTCATGAATAAAATTTAACACATCTATTAAGTTAGCCTCTTTCAGGTTGGGTATTAAAGAACATGTAGTTCTAGAGTAAAGTGGCGTAAAGTTGTCACCCTGAGATTTCGCGCCCCACGAGGCTTGCGCCCCTGGCGTGGGCCCCAGTTGCCCTGCCCTAACTAGGATACTGGTACATATTATAGTCAGACTTTCTTGTTTATATAACATCCAATAATAGCTATGGTCATTTTTTACCTTGACGAATTTTGCTATTTTCACAAAAGTGAAAAAACAATCTTAGAGGTGATGTTTGACCTCATGTTTGATCAATAAAAACTTTTCCAAAAGAGTATTATAACAACAATTTGGGGAAAATGTGATGAATCTTTGTGGATTTGGTCATTATTTAAAAAAATTCGCTAATATGGTAGTAATAAATTTAATAGTCAAAGATCTAAATTAACAATGACATTCTCCAATCCATTTAATGGATGATATATATTTGATATCAAATTTAATATGTTAAAAAATATATTGTTAGTGGGTTGGAAAAAAATTCATTGCCAGATGATAATTAATTAAAAACTTTAAATTGATTTTTTCAAACATTGCACTCATTGTTCTAAGAGAAAATTTGTATACCAATCGAAAGTGTAACTATTTATTTGGCAGGAATAAACAAGTTGATACTAGTAATAAATACTCATCTGTTTAATAGATACATCTTTTATCAAAATAAAGGTAATTTAATTGTGAAAAAGATGACAGAGTTAGAGGGTTGTCTGTGAAAAATATGAAGCTGAAACTGGCAGGAAAATCGAGATTGGATGGGTCAAAAAAGTTCTTGAAGCCCCATCCTATTGTATTTTTAACTAACTTAAAATAGCAATAAAAATGCAAAGCATAGTTTAGGTATCTTTAGCTTACATTATTCTAGACATATTCGAAAATGCTTCTTAAAAAAACTAGACGATGTCATTGATAACTGAAGTGTAATAATGACGATTTTTTGCGATTATCTCAAGTTAAATAATTGCTCACTATTTTGAAATTGTAACCTACAGTGTAAATAAATAAAATGCAATTAAACAATATTGAAATATCGTGGACGGGTGAAAACCAAAATCAGAAAAACATGATGCAGAACGAATTTTATCTGTTGGATATTTAATTGGGTGTGGAATAAATCTTGAAAAGAGTAATAAACATGTGATATAATTGACCACATTTTGCATCCAAACATATCATATGAAAGGAAAACCTCATGGAATAAATTCTAGGATATCCAAGGTCTGGAAAAAAGTTTAATGCAATTGATTTGTGAAAAGTATTTACGAAAAATGCAACATTATTAATAATAATCCTTACTTTATATTTGTGTGACGTAGGATATGATCTCATTTAAACAAAACAATAGTTAGTTTTAAGTACATACTTTAATTACCATTATCTTGAATAGGTACCTAAAATTACATTAATAGCTGCACATAGTACATGGTTAAAACAAATAGATATCCTATTTATTCAAATTGTTAACGGCATTGAAAACTAGACATTTTTCAAAATTTTCGACAAGAAAGTTGGAGATAATTGCCACATACAGTATGATTAGTGGAGTTGGCAGATTGAGACCACGAAATCATACTGAACTCTAACCTTCCTATTTCTTGATAATGATTTCAAAGCAGGAGTCGAAACTCCAAGAAAATTGTTTCTCTGAACATGGTTTTCCAGAAAACCTAGTTGTCATTCTTCTGACCAAACATTTCATATATCATCATTTTTATTGAATTTTTATTAGTTATTAAAATTTACAAATAATAGTGCTCTCTGTATTTCTTGTGCCGCCATGAAAAGTCTGTGTCTGTTGTCTGCTTCTTTTTGTTGTATGATAAAAGCTGAATTACCATAGTTTATCTGTTAGGAAAGCATCAAAAATTGATACAAGAGAATCCATTTATTTCCATTGCAACATCTTCAAACGAAACTATTAACTTTACTATAGAAGTAAGAAAACAAAATACTTTTACTGTAGAACTGTCTAAGGAGCATAAATTCAATATTACTCCAAGTCAACCTAGGTAAGTGCAAAAATACTTATTACTTATACAGGATGTTTCAAAAAAAAGGTGAACCCGTTACTCGGAAAAGTATGTCACCCAAAATAAATTGCGTTTGCTTAGTAAAAGATTTTCGTAAGGGCATCCACGATACAGGGTGTTGAAAAATAATGTATATAGTTTTTTACGATTTTGTTGGAACTACTGGCAACATTGTAACGAAATTTTGTATGATGTAAGAATATGTCCGGACTCAAGGCAACCCGGGGCGCAACGTATGGGCAATAAAAATTGGTTGCATACTGCTGAAGTTGATAAAATTGGTTATTCTTGATTATATTATATATACACGTTATTATATATTTTCAATGGGACGTTTTTTATTCATGGCTATCCAAACCAAATTGAAATAAAAGAAATCTTGATGGGATGCATTAAATTACTGTTTTGCCCGGGGCGTCGATTTCAGTTTTGCCCGGGCGCCGAATTTCAGGTTTGTCCAGAGTGCCGAAATCTCTAGGGTCGGTCCGGACATCCCATGCATTTGTTTTGACTGCAGAAAGCACTAGTTACATGATTCGTACCAAGTAGTTTTATTTGGACCTCAAAAAAGTAAGGCTTTAAACTACTCGGTATGATCCCCGAAACTATCGCCTTCAAAAGAAATTGAAACAAATTCATGGGATGTCTCACTTTTCATAACATATTCATCCAAATTTTCATTATAATGTTGCCAGTAGTTTCGCCATAATCGTAAAAAATGTGTATACAAATTAATGGACTTTCTACTAAAGACTACAAGTTTTGATAACTTAAATTCAATTTTTCTCATTCCAGTTCTACTTATTTTTCAGCTATTTCTTTTATAATTTCACCACAGATGACACCTTAATAAAAAAAGGAGATTCTAATTATGAAACTGTTATTCTGGAAGTAAATTCAGATGACGATATTTGTATGGTTGTCAGTATTCAAAATATTAGTGTAAGTATTTTGTTATTATTGTGTAAATTTCATTATATTTGACATTACATTGTTCTCTATCCTTTTTTAGTGCCCTGTTTTCGATACCAACCAAGATGTAACATTTAGAGGATTTTATGAAACTGTTAATAGAAAAGGAGGTATTACCATCCCGGTAAGTATTTCTATAAGTTTTTATTTAGAAAATTTCTCGTTCTATAATAGCTTAGCACAAATAAGATTTTGACTTTTACTGGAAAGCGTACAAACTTTTAATGTCCCATTGGTATGCTTGAAAAATGTTTTGATATGAAATAAAATTTACATTTGCACAAAATTTCTCTCTTCCATTTTTCATTAACTAGTTGGTAAATTAAGAAACATCCCTTTGAAATTATTAAGGAAGTTGTCGTGGTGTAATATTGTTGAATATTTTGGGTTCATATCCATGCTATCTCACGAACAGAAGACAACGCGTTAAGATGGATAAATGGTATAGGGAAGTTACAACAGGGGTGCCACTCTTTTTTTGCTATATGTAAATGACCTTACTGATATCCAAAACTAGGATGTTTCGATCATGGCTTACGCGGATGATACTGTACTTATATGTAGCGCGAATACTTGGAATAAGGCAAATATATTAACCGAAAGATATCTAGCGAGAATAGCTGACTGGCTGTCAGTAAACAAATTGGCTCTAAATGTGGACAAAACCACTTTCATTACCTTTGGTAATTACTGTGATAGTGTGCCTAATAGCATAGATATAAAGATAAATAACAAATTAGTCCATAGAGGTGAAAATTGCACGTATTTGGGCATAGAATTCGACTACACCATGAGATGGGAAAAACACATTATCAATATGGTGAAAAAACGGGATATCTAATTTTTATAATGGCTAAATCAAAAAATATAATGGAGACAAAAACGTTATTACTGTTATATTACGCTTTTTTTCATAGTTATCTTAGTTCTGGAATTATTGCATATTGCGTGGGGTGGTGCTTATGATAATATTTTGGATATTGTACAAAAAGTTCAAGATAAATTTCTAAAAATAATATTCAGAAACAAGTTTGCCAAAGATGAACCACTTCTTAAAGTAAGCAAACTTTTCAAGCTTCAATATTTAACTTTTCGCTACTATACATTGCAAAAACTGTATATTGAAAGCATCATCCAGATTTAAAATTATATAATTACCTAAAATGACTAAGAATATAAGTAAAACTGACAGTTATATAGTCTCAATTAACACGTTCAACAAACGTCCTAACGAACTTAAAGGTATAAAAGGCAGCAAGGCTTGTATAAAAAAACAACTTGAAAAATTTGTATGAATTATCTAGGTAGGTATGTAACTAATACATTATGTATGACACAAAAAGACAATGTTCAACAAAAGTCAAATAAACCTGTAAATATAGTCGAGGATAAATATGCACTCATAAAAAATACTGTGCGCTACTTTTAATATCCTGTGCGATGGAGGTAAAAGACGTTACTAGGGCTTTCGAAAAAGCATACAGACATAAAGAGATATATAGATAGCTTTATTTGCCTTTAAATATGTACATATTGAAGGCATGTCAAAAAATCTGTTTACATTAAGTACCTAGGTACATTAAAAAGTATAAATTAGAAAATATAAATAAAATCTACAATGACATATATCTATATATATATATATATATATATATAGGCCTATATATATATGTTGGATTCTATTATACCATTATTACCATTTGAAATAATTTTTATAAAAAAATATGTTGATGACATTATTATGTCAATACCAAAAACTAACTTAGATGAGGTTCTTTTCATTTTCAATAGCTATAATCCATATATTCAATACACTATGGAAAAAGAAGACAGTGAACAAAGTGTACCATTTTTAGACACAAAATTTATAAGAAATACTGATAATACATTATCTATTGATTGGTACATTAAACCAATAAGCTCTGGAAGATTAATGAACTATTGGTCTTATCATAAATATTCAATAAAAATTAACTTGATTAGACAAATGAAGAACAGAATAACCAAAATTTCAGATCCCAATTTTCATGAAAAGAACCTAAAAATTCTTCATAAATTATTTTTAGAAAATGGATACCCTAATAATTTAATCAAAAACATATTGTATAATTATTTTCCAACTGTAGACATTGCCAATAAAACATGTTTCACGATAAAATCTATTTTTACAAAATTGAAAGACAAAACTCCGATTCTTTATCTATCAAATGTAATATATTGTATACCATGTAAAAACTGTAATAATAAATACATTGGCCACACTAGTCAAAAATTAAAAAGTCGTTTAAGTTTACATAAAAGTGATTGTAGATTACATCCTGACAGATGTGCATTAGCAGAACATGTAATTGATAAAGACCACGTTATGGATTTTGAATCTGTTAATATTTTAGACATACAAACAAATACTAAAAAAAGACTTTTCTTAGAAATGGCTCACATATCACAAGAACCTTGTACTATTAACAAGAAGAGTGACCATAAGAATCTCAGTGATATTTATCACTACTTACTATCAATGGATCACAATAATAAGATTTCAAATTTCAATTCTTAATCAAAAATTAATTTTTTAAAAAAACTTTTATAATAATTTGACATTATCATAACCTAAACTCTCCATTTTTTGACATAATTTTTATAACTTATTAGAAGGAAAAAAATGAAATTGTTTATCTGTCATAATGACAATATTTTTAAAAAAATTCAAATACCAATTTTAGCATTTAATATATATTTACCATTTTATATCAATCCTCAATTTACTGTAACTTGATAATGGAAATAAAAGTTTCCGAAAGCTTGTTAAATTAGTAAGAAGAGTTCACTTTTATAAACTTGCCGTTTCCCCAATATTTCTGGTTTTATACCTAATTAGTCGGCAAAGACTATCCTATATATATGTATATATATATATATATATAATTCAGCCCTCCTTACGACGGAATCCCTAAGATATATAAAACCTATTATATATATATATATATATATATATATATATATAGGAAATAGTTCGTTGCCGATACTAGTTAGGTCTAACTATTATTTCACTTGCTAATATACTAAACATATTTAAAGACATTTCTATGACTACTAAAAATTAACATCGATGTCGTAATGTCAATTTTGATAGTTTTATTTTTAATTTAATTTCTTGAAAAAGAAAATTATATCTTATACCATGTTTTTTCTCCATATTATATATAGATATTGTGATTAACCTCGCTTAGTTGTAAGTAATTAATGTTTTACTTTTAAACTGAATTTATTTATACCTGTTTGAAATATCTATAAATGTATCTTTTGTAGTTCTTTGATAATGGTGATAATAAATTACCGAAAGCTCAGAACAAACTAAAAAGAGTTCACTTATTCACATTGCCGCATCCCCCACAATAATAGTTAGACATATATATATATATATATATATATATATATATATATATATATATATATATATATATATATATATATATATATATATATATATAATTACTAGAAATATTTGCCAACTCAGTAACGGAGACGATTTATTTGGGGATGTGGCAATAAAATACCAGAGAGTACTCTTTTTAAAATATATTCCAAGCTTTCGAATATAACATATTCATTCTCAAGGACTGAAAATTATTAGGATGGTCAAATTATAAAATAAATTAATGTTAAAATTTACTTACATTATTTAAACGAGGATGTCGGTATAATTGTAAAAATAGATAAAAATTAAATTTTATAATTGACATAAACGTTCATTACATATTAAACTCAAAAAACAATATGACATTCAATATGACATTAAACAAAAATTTTAATCTATAAAGGTCTGTTCGAATAAAGTTAATTTTGATTGGAATTTGAATTTTGTAAAGATTGTTTTTCAAAATCTAAGAGATAGGCATACATCACACTAAGGTTATTCAGGTCTGTTTTTTTATTAATGCAATTATTTTCTTGTGAAATAAATGCGGTTTCTAAAAATAGACGTTTTTTATAATTTTTTTCTGTGATTAATACTTTGGCTGATTGATAATCAATTGAATGGTCTTCATAAAATGCGTGTTCAGCGAGGGCACATCTATCAGGATACAATTTACTATCGCTTTTGTGAGAGGAAATTCGATTGGTTAATGTCCTTTTAGTATGACCAATGTATTTTTTATCACAGTTCAAGCAAGGAATTTCATAAACTATGTTAGTTAATTTATTTATCGGTGTTTTATCTTTGATTTTACTGAAAATTGATTTGATTGTGAGGTGTTGTTTGTTTGCAATTTTGATATTATGTTTCTTAAAGATTCCTGAAAGTTTAGGTGTGACTGTTTTTATATATGGTAAAGACAAATAAATTGGTGGGTTAATATTGTCAGTTCTAATATTTTGTGATATATTATCAGTAATGTCAGAATTTTTGTCAAATGTATTATATAATATTCGTTTCAGAAGATATGGAGGATATGAGTTTTCGTGAAAAAGATTATACAATATTTTTAGATTTTTTTGGTGGAACTTTTGATCTGAAATTTGAAGAACTCTACTTTTCATCTGTTTGATCAAGTTAATTTTGGTGTTGCGTGGATGATATGAATGATAATTAATATATCTTCCCGAACTTATCGGTTTTCTATACCAGTCGATCGAAATTTTATTATTATTGTCTCTTATGAATTTGGTGTCAAGAAAAGGTAAATATTGTTCTGAATTTTCCACCAAAAAAATCTAAAAATATTGTATAATCTTTTTCACGAAAACTCATATCCTCCATATCTTCTGAAACGAATATTATATAATACATTTGACAAAAATTCTGACATTACTGATAATATATCACAAAATATTAGAACTGACAATATTAACCCACCAATTTATTTGTCTTTACCATATATAAAAACAGTCACACCTAAACTTTCAGGAATCTTTAAGAAACATAATATCAAAATTGCAAACAAACAACACCTCACAATCAAATCAATTTTCAGTAAAATCAAAGATAAAACACCGATAAATAAATTAACTAACATAGTTTATGAAATTCCTTGCTTGAACTGTGATAAAAAATACATTGGTCATACTAAAAGGACATTAACCAATCGAATTTCCTCTCACAAAAGCGATAGTAAATTGTATCCTGATAGATGTGCCCTCGCTGAACACGCATTTTATGAAGACCATTCAATTGATTATCAATCAGCCAAAGTATTAATCACAGAAAAAAATGATAAAAAACGTCTATTTTTAGAAACCGCATTTATTTCACAAGAAAATAATTGCATTAATAAAAAAACAGACCTGAATAACCTTAGTGTGATGTATGCCTATCTCTTAGATTTTGAAAAACAATCTTTACAAAATTCAAATTCCAATCAAAATTAACTTTATTCGAACAGACCTTTATAGATTAAAATTTTTGTTTAATGTCATATTGAATGTCATATTGTTTTTTGAGTTTAATATGTAATGAACGTTTATGTCAATTATAAAATTTAATTTTTATCTATTTTTACAATTATACCGACATCCTCGTTTAAATAATGTAAGTAAATTTTAACATTAATTTATTTTATAATTTGACCATCCTAATAATTTTCAGTCCTTGAGAATGAATATGTTATATTCGAAAGCTTGGAATATATTTTAAAAAGAGTACTCTCTGGTATTTTATTGCCACATCCCCAAATAAATCGTCTCCTATATATATATATATATAAAATATATATAAAAGAGAGAAAGTCTATGTATGTTCCTTATAGACTCCGAAACGGCTGAACCGATTTCAATGAAACTTTCATACAATCTTCAGATTGACCCAGCGAGTAATCCTATAAAGTTTAGTGGTGATCGGAGCATTTTTTTATGACATTTTTTTAATATATACAGTGTGACCCATTTTGTTTGGAAGCACCCTTGTAAAATCCGCATTTTTCAACCGATTTTGATTTAATTTTTTTTGTTAGTTTCAGTAACAAAAACAGTATTTTGGCACAAATTTTCATAGCTTAATTTCTATTTTCAAGGCCCTCTATGTTAATTTTTCTTTGCCAAAAAAGACGAAAGTAAATTAGGCATTTTTTTTCTCAAATATGACTACACCACTGGATTCAGAATCGTTACAAATGTAAACTTCCAAAATTTTATAAAAAAAATTTTATTAACGACAAAGTTATTACAACATGAATTTGGAAAAAGTTGTATTTTAATTAATTTTTTACGTAGAATGTAGACAGATTTTAAAAATGGCAACATGGTAAACAAAAACTAGGACTCAAACATATTGCACAGTAAAAATTCGAAGCCGATAACTTAACCCGTTCTGGAGTTATAGCTTCTGAAAGTAATGTAAAATTGTGCTGATGTTATGAAAATACAAATTAACAAATAATAATACATTTTAATTAAAGTACTCAATAATAATTTAATTCTAAATTTTTGTAGCCTCGACTAGACCTCCGTTAATTTCCACACATTTATCGTATCGTTTGCGACTATGTCTTAGCGCTTTTTTTATTTCTTGTGGCGTTATTTCAGCACAGGCCTGTCGTATTCTGTCACACAGTTCTGCTCTATTCCTTGGACGTTTCTTATACACTTTTTGTGTCAAAAGACCCCTCAGATAAAAATCCAGTATAGTTAAATAGGGCGATCTAGGAGGCCATTCGATCAACTCGCTGCCGCGACCTAAACAACCATTTGGAAATTTTTCGTTAAGCCACTGCCTGACAATCCTAGAATAGTGTACAGAACAACCATCTAACTGAAATATCAAATTTCTTCTTTCTGCTAGTGTCAGTTCATCAATCACTGCGGATAACTCACCTTCCAAGAATTCCATGAAGTTATTGGCATTCATCTTACCCTCAAAAAAGAATGGACCTATTATCCTGTCTTTTAAAATTCCGCACCATACATTCACCTTTTCAGAATATTGGCTTTTGCAATTTATTACCCAGTTAGGATTTTCAGATGCCCAATATCTTGCATTTTGTGATGAAACTTCGCCATTGGTGGTAAACGTGGCTTCATCACTAAACATAACACTGACTAAGAATTTTCTTGAATTAAGGTACTCCCCTTGAGCCCACAAGCAATATTCCTTGCGTTTTTCTGTATCACCTGCCCTTATAGTGTGGAGAAATTTCGGTTTAAATGGTCGTATTGAATTTCTCTTTAAACATCGCCGAATGTTTTCTCTAGGCAACGCTAAATCTGAACTGCCATAATCCGGATCCGGTGGTAAAAGCAGTCTTCTCTTTGTCTTCTGGGTCCATTTCTACTTGCCAATAACCGGACTTCAGGTCCAAGGTTGAAAACAGTTTGCTGCCGACCAAAGTGTCTAGCGTATCGTCGATTCGAGGCAGAGGATAGCTGTCTTTCTTCGTCACGTTATTTAGCTGACGATAGTCTACGCAGAATCTGGTAGTTCCATCCTTTTTCTTAACGAGCACTACTGGAGATACCCAAGGGCTAGTGGATGGTTCTATTACTTTCTCTTCCTTCATCTCTTCAATAATTCCTTCAGCTTCCTCTCTCTTCGCTCGTGGTAGTCTTCGAGCTGATTGCCTAATTGGCTTGGCATCACCAGTATCGATTTTGTGTTTGACGGCTGATGGCCTGCCAGTCTTCCCTCCTTTTGGTACGAAAAGGTCTCGATACTGCAAGAGAAATTCTCTCATTTTCCTTTTCTCACCTCGATTCAAGGATTGGCCAGCTATTGACAACATCTGTTCAAATCTGTCATTAGAATTGTCAGTTGTCGTTGTTTGACGAACTATGGATGACACTGGTACACAGGATCCAATTCTGGTTGTCTTCTTGATGGTAATTGGATAATCGTTCACGTTTATGACACGTACTGGGATCTCTTTCGCTGACGTAACTAATTCTTTTCCAGTTAGTACTCCTCTACCAACCTCTTCGTCGTGGTTCCATCATAACCGGTGTACCTTCCTCCATGACACCCTGTAGCCGCGCTACTATCATGGTTTCGCTTCGTGCAGGTAGAACGGTATCTTCCTGTACGGCTGCCAACACCGTGCTGCCTTCATATGGATGGAGGAATACCTCTTCGGAACCCACTTTAATGGTTCTGTTTCTGAAGTCTAACTGGAAACCATGTAAATTCATTACGTCCATTCCCAGAATCACGTCTTGTTTGATTTCAGCTACGATTACCGTATGCGTGAACTTTTCTCCACCAATTCCCAATTGGATTTGAGTCTCTCCGTGAACATTGACACTCTCACCGGTTGCGGTCCGGAGTCGCAGCCTCGTTGGCAGAAGCTTCTTCTTAGATTTTATTATCTCCGGCCGTATAATGGTTCTAGTTGCTCCAGTGTCTACCAGCAGAGTATATTTCTTGCCGTTCACTTCGCCATCCACATAGACACTGTCGTTACGGCATCTGAGAGAGGCTATCAGTATGAGAGGGTCTTTGGAACGATCTTGGGTCGGTGCTGCCCCCTCATGGCCGACCCGTTCTAGTTTTCCTGGTTCTGGGGTTCTTGGTTTGCTGGAGCCTTAGGGCGCTTACACGAACTGCTTACATGCCCTAGCTCGCCACAATTCCAGCATCTAATTTTCTTCGGCCTTTTGTCTACCATGCTTTTTATCAAGTTGACGATCTAGTCGAGTCTATCTTCGTCACCTTCTTCTTGAATGGTCCTGACTTTGTTGTACCCCGAAGCCTTCGTGGCTGCTTCATATTCAAGAGCAGCAGTTAATACATCGACCAATGTTTTGGGATGCGCCAAACGAAGCGTCCTCTGCATATCAGGGTCACGCAAGCCATCAATAAAGGCCTGGATGCCCAGACATTCCATCATGTTCTCCGGTGCTGATGGATAAGCAAATCGAACTAGTCGGGCGATATCCACTTCATACTCTTGAAGAGTTTCGTCCCGTTTCTGCCTTCGGTTCTTCATCTGAGATTGGTACAAATGTTCTAGATGTTCATGACCATATCGCATGTCCAACCTCTTCTTCAGCTGCTCGAAGTCATCCGTTTCTTCAAGGGGTATCGTCTGAAGCACATCTAAGGCATCTCACCGAAGCGCAATGGTTAAGTTCACTGCCTTCTCCTTATCGGACCAATTATTAGCTCTAGAGGCTGCTTCAAACTGTTTAACATAATTGGTCCACGACATCTTTCCGTCGAACGTTGGGGCCTTGACTCGGGCAAAACTGCCAATATCTTCGGTCTTTGCATGGTCTTATTTGTTCGATCTTTTTTTCTTCTGTTGACGTGCCTTGTGTTCTTAAATCTGCCATTTTTCTCTCTAACTCCTGGATTTTCTCATCCAATGTTGTTATCGTATTCTCCATTTTCTCGTCTATAGTTGTGATCTTATTCTCCATTATCTCAAGATCTGCTTTTAGAGGCGAAATTTTATTTTCGACTTCAGTGGCAATATCATTTTTTATTGATAAGATATCGGCAGAAATATCGTTCTTCATAGTAGAAATCTTCTCGTCCATATTAGCAGAAATGTTAGCGGAAATTGACGAGATTAAGGTGGAAACCTCGTCGTTGAATAAGAATGTTTCCGGATCCAATCCGTCATCTTCCAGAGCTATTTTCAACCTTTCAACTAACTCACACTTCTTTCCGGACGTTTCCAACCCGCGATTTTCCAATTCTGCTTTTAGTTCAGTCACTTTCAGGCCACTTAGTCTCTTAGCCATTTTTACGTAATTATTTATTTATATTATCCCACTTCTGAGTTACTTGAAGTTACTTGACGAGTATCGCACTGATGATGGCTTAATAGCCGAAAGCGCTTTGCAATTTTTTAAAAATTAAATTATTTTACACAGAATACACTGTTTTCTTGACTTTCTAGTCATGTGTACGCAGCTATAAAGATATTCGCCTAAATCTAAACTAGCTCATTAACTAGGTCATTAAAATTTCTTGCCTGCAAATTTTTTTTCAAATACGTTTGGTCACTGCTCCAGTCTCAATAAATACTTTTTCAATTTTGTGCACTGCAGAGCAGCAAATCCTGCGATCTGGATGTCTCCGATTAAATATTTCTGTTACTTCTCGTTCACTTCTATCATTGTAACCACCCAAATGTACAATTTCAACTTTGTCTTGAATAGTTAAAGCAGCCATTTTCACGTACGAGTAATTATTTAGAGCATTTAGTACTTAATATTTAATACTGTTGCGAGGTCACCAACTCAAAGCCGGTCCTGTCCCCCCAATTATAAATTTTGGTGAATGCGCTTCGAGAACATTCTCGAATATACGCTTTGTTCGTGCACGGCCCGAGCGTCGAAGGCGAAGGAGTGTAAATAAATTAGTAGACGTCGAGTGTAGTGTGTATATAAATTAAGTTTAATACAGTGTGTCTGTTTCTTTAAATAAATAGATAGTAATTAGTCATAGTGTATATAATTTTATCCCACCGGTAAAAACTGTTTATATAAATAACAAAAACATTACAATACAAATGTTACTGACTGACATAAATGAAATGTCAAAATCAAAGCCTACTTGCGATTTTGTTTGAATTTTGTAAAAATGGCTTTAATAAGTATGGACATAATAAAGCTGTGGACATTACAAAATCTAAGTTGCAAATTTAGAGTTAAATTATTATTACTTTGATCAAAATGTATTGTTAGTTATTTTTAAGAGTTGTTAATTTGTATTTTCATGGCATACTCGTTGATTGCATTTTGTTAATCAATGAAATTATTAAATACAATTTTACATTACTTTCAGAAGCTATAACTCCAGAACGGGTTAAGTTATCGGCTTCGAATTTTTACTGTGCAATATGTTGTGAGTCCTAGTTTTTGTTTACCATGTTGCAATTTTCAAAATTTGTCTACATTCTACGTGAAAAATTAATTAAAATACAACTTTTTCCAAATTCATGTTGTAAGAACTTTGTCGTTAATAAATTTTTTTTTATAAAATTTTGGTAGTTTACAATTTGTAACGATTCTGAATCCAGTGGTGTAGTCATATTTGAGAAAAAATGCCTAATTTACTTTCGTCTTTTTTGGCAAAGAAAAATTAACATAGAGGGCCTTGAAAATTAAAAAATTAAATCAAAATCGGTTGAAAAATGCGGATTTTATATGGGTGCTTCCAAACAAAATGGGTCACATTGTATAAAAGAGAAAGGTTGTATTTTTTTTAAAGATTTAAGATAATACGTGTGTCATGTCATTAATGAAGTATATTGATTAGCATAATCATTGCAATCAATAAGAATGCCACTTAAAAAAGCTGCCATCTATCTATATATATATACAATATATAGGTTGTATGTATGTTCCTTATAGACTCCGAAACGACTGGACCGATTATTCATTCATATATTCATTTAGAAAGCCTCCTTCTTACTCTAGTTTTAAGGAAACCATGCCTATGAACAGGTACTTTAAGTACCTCTAGGATATTTTTTACTTTATTATGTAAAAATGTATATAGGTACTACTGGTTAAATAAATAAATAAATATCCATGGTAACAATAGAGCATAATGGGCAATAATTTTCGTCACAGACTTTTACACAAATACTATCAACAGTTTATACAAGAAGAAGAAACTCCCATTCTCATACTTGTGGAATGCATAGCAATACTGAATCCTAGTGCACAACACCTAGGAGACTACTGGATAAAAGAGGGGCTCTTACATAAACTGAAGCCTGTGGATATCCTAAAATTTCTCCAGGAAATAAGACTAAAGGAACTGCTGTCTCTGAGACTTTCCTCAGGAACTTTGAAGAAGAAAGGAGGCACAATAGATCTTTTAGGTCTCAGTGAATGTCACCCCAGAGACCCAATTCTTGGAAACCGGGGAGTATAACAACCGAGAGAAGGGAGACGTGGTTCTATCGAGAATGGATAAATGGTATTCTTGAATGTCAATAGAAGGATGGCTCCCTCATGATTCTACTTGGTAAATTTAAGGTATCAGCCAGGGAACACTGAATAATTTGACAGTCTTATGAATTTATTTGAGGTTGGGGACCTTTAACTTCACTTTTTTATACTCTTTGTTGTGGTATAGTGCTCAATTCAGATTCAATAAAATAATAATTAATAACAATCTTCAAAGATTTTTGATGTGGTAAGAAATTATGGAAGATGTCCACTTCAACACTGAGCTGTTATATTTTATTATAATAAACAATTGTATTTTTAAATGATTTCAAATTTCAAATAAAGAACCGATGACAATTCACATGAAAGATTCAAATACGCTCATTGTGTCTATGAAAAAATTCGGTTTTATGATTGGTCCATAAATTTGGCATCGCCGTGGCTTTGTTTCCTGTTTCATGCTCACTTCTTGATGCTCCAGAATACGTACTTATGGTCTTAAGAGAACAGCAGTCGATTAGAATCGAGGAATGATCTCTAGGGAACGTTCTATTTTGATGCCGTCAAGAATTGTTGCCCTACATACATACATACATACATTCCACAATTTACAATGTGGTATAGCATGTATATTGTTCATAATTGTTTAAACTTTGAAATAATGAAACGGTCAATATTTTATAAGGAATTTTTCTATTTGTTGTTTAGGGAGATGGTATCTTCCAGCGTCGTAATATTCTTACGTTCTCTCCATTTTCAATAAAAACCATAAGTTTCTTCATATAAATGTCTTTATTTCGTTGGCAAAAGAGATTCCTTGGTAAAGGTCGTTTCACAATATTTCGTTGACTCGGCATCGGGCCTTAAGGATTTAATAATATTAATAAATAAATCTCTCATTGTACAGTAAACAGTAACAGATCCGTAATCGGTAAAATGATACTTACTAAAACATAAATTAAATTTATTTTGTGAAAAAAATCACTGAATTTTTTAAAAACAAATTCAACTTTTATTTATTGATTGGAATTGAACAAATGAAACTGTTGAAACATACAGGGTGGCTCACCGTATACGCTTTGATTTATTTCATGTAATTGGCAGATGTTATCAAAAAAAAATTCAAATAAAAAATATCAGTTCGAATCGGTCTTTCAGCAAGCGCGCATCGATAGGTATTTGTTGTAAACTAACCGGTCAGTGTAAAAACCATACTTATTAATTGACTACAAATAGAGGTGGGAAATAACCAAAAATTTGATAGTGAAAATCCAAACTAACAAATTAAAATGGGTAAAAACGATCCCCCCGACGGAGGGGGGAATTCAAGTGATATGGAATTGGATGGGAATAAACCAAACGACTCGGATAATTCTGGAAATGACAAAAACGTGGAAAAGGAGCGAACAAAGAAATTATTCAACATTCAGAAAGCTCATCTCTACTCTGATAAGGTATATGTATTCATCGAAAAAACAAACAGGGAAGAGGAAGGAATAGGTAAAATGCATCCAATGAAGGTAGGGCACATTTTACATAAAAAACTAAAAATTCCAAACATCATCAGCATAGCAAGTGTAGGCAGAAATAGAGTAAGAATAGAATTGAAAACTATAAAAGACGCGAATAGATTAGTAAATGACGAAAGATTAAGTGAGGAACAGTTAACAGCTTTTATCCCTAATAATTTGTTGCAACGAAAGGGAATAATAAGAAATGTTGACACAATATTCAAAGACGATTATCTTTTTGAAAACATAATTTCTTCTGTAACTATAACCGAAGTCAATAGATTCAAAAGAAAAATAGATATAGATAATGAAACTGTTTTTGTACCTCGGCAAATGGTCCTGTTAACATTTGAAGGGAATATGTTACCCAGACATGTTTTCATCAATAGCGTAGCATGTGCAGTCGAACCATACGTCCACAAAGTCATACAGTGCTTTAAATGTTTAGAACATGGTCATGTAGCAAAAAATTGCCGAAGTACAAAAACACTCTGTATTAATTGCTCTAAAGAAAAAGAAAACGAGCATAATTGTAGGGACCCACAAGACAGTTTTTGTTTACATTGCAAAAGCGATAAACACAAATCAATTTCCAAAGTATGCCCCAAATTTGTTGAGCAACATAAAATAAAAAAACATATGGCTGAACAAAATTTAACTTTCTTAGAAGCAAAAACTGGTTTCAAAAATTCCTACGCTAATATTATTACAAATAACAAGTATCTGATATTGGACACGGAAAACTCCGAATCCTTTCCACCACTAACACAAAAAACAAACAGAAATTCTGGTAATACATATAGAACGAATACACCCATACAACCATCCACATCCAACCAAATCAGAGCAATGCCAACTCATTCTCAACAACATCCCGAAACAACACCACCCAACAAAAGAAAAAAAGTTTCCTCCCCTATACCAGAAGAATCCATGTTTCCCTTCACATTCGGACCTGGACGTCCCCTTCCTTTTTTCGATAAATCAACATATGAACAAAATGCCAATGAAATTGTGAAATTGTTTTTTAATGTTTTTCAAAGTGTATTAGATGATGTAAACACGTTCGATGAATTAAAAAATATAAATCCAACAATTGTAAAAAACAAAATTAGCAACATTTATTACAATGGATAATAAGGTAAAAAGTAAATTTAAAATTTTGCAATGGAATGCTAAATCAGCAGTTTCAAATAAACTAAGTTTGGTGAAATGTTTGGATGAAAACGATATAGACATAGCACTCATATCTGAGACATGGTTCAAGCCCAGCAGACAAATTTCATTTAAGGGTTATTATACTATCCGCAGGGACAGGGATGATGGGTATGCAGGCGTTGCGATCTTAATTAAAAATATTTATGCTTTTAAGGAAATCAACATTCAACAAAATTTCTCACCTGGTATCTTAGTGTGCGGTATTCAAATAAAAAACTCTAACGATGTAAATTTCAACTGTTTTTCACTCTATTGTCCACCGGATATAAACACAAATTACACTGACTGGCAGAATGTGATTAGCTTACTGGATTCAAACAGTATAATAGGTGGAGATTTCAATGCACATCACGAGTTTTGGGGCTCTTATAAAAATAACCCCAAAGGGAAACAAATCAAAGAAGTTTTGGATGATAGCGATATTGTAATTTTAAATACTGGGCAACCCACGAGATTTACTAATACTAACAATCAATCAGCAATAGATCTCACGCTTTCCACGCCTGATCTAGCGCTTAACTGCCGATGGTACATGCTTGCGGACGTCATGGGATCAGATCATTTCCCTATAATGATTGAAATAAACAAAAATATTCACTTTTATGAAGATTATCTCCCAAAAACCAAATGGAACTTGCGTAAAGCCAACTGGAAACAATATCAGGACGCAGCTGATACGTTCTTTACCCAAAACTGCCGAAGAATGCAGACTACGGAAGAAAAATATGATCTTCTTGTTCAAGGAATTAATATGGCTGCCGACGCGGCAATCCCGGTAAACAAACCCTTCAAACACAAAAATAAAAAAATTTTACCTCCTTGGTGGGACCCTGAATGCGACGCTGCAATCACTCAACGTAAACAAAAATTAATAAATTATAAAAATCAAAGTACCGTAGAGAACTACATACTATGCAAGCAAGAAATAGCGCGAGTGAAAAAACTATTAAAAGACAAAGCCAAGTACAGTTGGAGGAGATGGTGCTCAAACCTTAATGAAAACACACCTGTGACGGAACTCTGGAACCAAGCAAAAAGAATGCAAAGGAAAGTAAATAGTATACAAAAAAATTACAGTACTGCATGGCAGGAGGACTTTTTTGATAAAATTGCACCACCTATGCCACTTGATGACATCAGCCACAATCTAGAGACATTCAAACAGTCCAAAAATAATCATTCCATTTTTTCATCACCTATTAACCTGAAGGAAATAGATTATGCACTGCAAAATAGGAAAAACACATCTCCAGGCTACGACGAAATAAGATATCCCATGCTACACCATCTACCTCTAAATGCCAAGCAAATTTTAAAACAAATATTTAACGACATTTGGCTGTCTGGCGAAAGTATCACTGAATGGAAAAAGATTGTAGTCATACCTATTTTAAAACATGGCAAAAATCCAGAAGATGCTGACTCTTATCGGCCCATATCGCTATTACCATGTATTTTAAAAATATTCGAAAGAATAGTAAAAAATCGTTTAGAATGGTGGTTAAGTCATATAAATGTCCTCCCTTCGAGTCAATATGGTTATAAAAGAAACTACGGAACGTATGACGCAGTGGCACATATTGTTACAGAAGCACAAGCATGCTTCGCAAACGACGAATATCTTATCACACTATTCCTTGATATAAAATCCGCTTATGATAGTGTAGAATGGCAAATATTACGCGGAAAATTAATTGATCTACAGTTACCTGCTGAAATAGCAAATATTATTTGCAAACTGTATGTAAATAGATCCGTAACAGTTCGACAACAGAATGGAACCCTGTTAAAAAGTCGAGTAGCCAACAGAGGTCTACCACAAGGCTCCGTATTAGCACCATTATTATTTAATATCTACACTATAAATGTTCACAGGACTACATCCAACGCTAATATTATCCAGTATGCAGATGACTTTGCCATCTACATACATTCGAAAAGATTTGAACAATGTCTAATTTTATTTAATACAGCTATAACACCACTCTTCAATTGTTTAGAGGAACTAGGATTGGATATCTCTACAAACAAATCACAATGCGTAATCTTTACTCGACATAACACATTAAATACCCCCACAATAACATTGGGAAATATCCGGTTCCCTCTAGTCACCGAATATAAATATCTTGGTATTACCCTTGACAGAAAGCTGGCATTTAAAACACATATAGATGAAATTCTAGTAAAAGCAAGTAAAGGACTAAACTTTCTCAAATCAATAATGAAAACATGGTGGGGTGCAAACCCTCAAACTGCGCTAACTTTCTACAAAGCATACATAAGGTCTATTATTGATTATGGCTGCACGTTATATGGCTGTGCAAGCAAGAAGGAGCTACGGAAGCTGGATGTCTTACAAAATAAAGCCTTGAGGTTGTGCATTGGAGCGATGAAATCAACTCCTATCGAACCACTTCGAGCAGAGACGTTAGAACCACCTTTAGAATTACGGAGACAAATGTTAGCAGAAATAAATATCCTAAAATGTAAAACTAAAAATTCCCCAATAATGAGTATGCTAACAGCTTTAAACACTCATGACCTGACATCTAAATATTGGAAACATAAAAGCTCACCCCTACTATGCGAAGCCTATAGAAACACAAATGATTTCAATCCTACTAGCATTAATTTAAACCTCAAGGTACTTCTATTAGATGTGCCAATAATAATCCCGGAATACTCAGAAGTTACAGTTCTAAACAATGCAATAGTCAAACAAATTACAAGTACATATCAAAACTACACACCAATATATACTGATGCTTCCAAAAATGATCAAGGGACCGGTGCTGCAATCGTAATACCTCAACAGATACAGCACTGTTACCAACTAGATAAACACACATCCATTTTCAGTGCAGAATCTATAGCCATATTGAAAGCAATAGAATATACAATACAAAACAATATTGAAAAATCTTTAATTTTCACTGATTCACTTGCTGTCCTAAATAGTTTAAAATCGCATTTAGAAATAAATTCAAAGTACATTAATCCATATATATCAAAAATTAAAATAAATCTGGCAGAACTTAATGAAAATCAACGAATAATTTTTGTCTGGGTCAAAGCCCACACTGGAATTGTATACAATGAAAAAGTGGACGAATTGGCAAAACAGAGCATACTTACAGGCGAAGAAACGACTTGCTGGCCAACATTGGACGAAAGAATTAATTTAACCAGAACTAAAATGCATACAAACTGGAGTAATCGATACAGGGAATACTGTATCACAAAACCTACTCGCTACACACAGCTAGTACCAAAAATTGGAAAACGATACTGGTTTGAAGATTATCAATGCCCAAGGAAATACATAACTACCATCAGTCGTATGAAGTTTGGACATGCTAGCTATCCTGCACATTTACGTAAAATCAACATCTTGGATAGTAACCTATGTATTACTTGCAACGTCACGTCCGACTTAGATCATATATTTTTCAATTGCAGTAGATATAAAAAACAATCTGAAACATTGATACAAAAACTTCTAAATTTAAAAGTTGAAACACCTTTCAATATCATGTATCTATTATCTACAAATAAAAAAAATATATTCGACTGCCTTATGAGTTTTGTTACTGAGACAAATATTAAATTGTAGTCATTATTGATAATCTTGCATCCCTAACTGTCTATCCTATTGTACTATTTACCTTACTTACCGTGGTCTACCTTGTATGTGTTGTTGCAAAAAATGCCCTGACAGACCCCTGGGCGAGAAGAGAGTGACCTTTGTAACTTAATCCTTTGTGTTAGGACAACTACCTTTTGGTACATTCTTGTTAGATAAGTAAAATAGGCGTAAAAACATTGACACGTTTGTTATTAATTTTAATATTGTCTGTAACAGGTTTAGAACGTTCAAACATTTCACCAACTTAGTGTCTGGCTGCATGGGCTATGCCTTAAAGCCAAAAAAAAAAAAAAAAAAATAAAAAAAAAATAAAAAATATGTAGTTTAATAATGGCCACATTTTAAAAACATTTTGTACAGAGTATCTGCAAAACAGTGGAAGGTATCAAAGTTACATTTTTTAAATAATAACTGATATGAAATTGAAATAAAATCGAAAAGGAGCAAAGTGAGTAGTACATGAACTATGACTGTAAATAAAACAAAAAAGCTGGCAGGAAATAGAGAAAAAAAAGTGCCGTTTCGTCTTTAATTAACCTCTTTTTTATACAATCTAGGGTTGGTATCATTTTATATCCTTTTGCATTTGGTCAAACATTTGGTTTTATTAGCGTCACTTCGTATTTTTCGAATATGTTTTGGCTTATCGATAATGTCTTACTGTGGATATTGGGCTTTTGGTCAACTTACATGTTTCTTTTGCTGTATCGGTTATACTAAAACCTTGATGTTTCAATCATTCAAAAACATTTTTCACAATTCGCTTCGCATCCGGCGATAAATGCACTTTTTGCCCTAGGACGCCACATACTTAGTTTTAAACACAAGATTACTTTCGGAGTGAAATGTTTATTACAAACAAAAATTCTAAGACAATATTAAAAATAATTATCCCGAAATCCCCACTTTCTATTATATCTATGAATATTTTAATCCCTTTATGTAAATATAAAAAGGGCATTGGAAACAAAGTAGGTAGGTGCAGTACAGGTCAGACAAAGGAAAACTAGTAATGAAAGCTTTTTTTATATCCACACAATCAGATTAAAATATTTATAGATAATGTGGTCAACCATTTATTGTGAAAAATACTTTTAACTTGAGAAATAAAAATTCGGAAATAGATCTTCCGAAGCACAAATAAATTTCGAAGAAACGATTACGGTACTGTGCTATTGTTATCGGATTAACGAATCATCAAGTCAAAACGAAATATGTTGGAACGAAGTATAAGTGAGGCTATATTTTCAATTTCTTCAATTTTTAACCGCACAGAAATCTTTGTTGGCATATTAAAAACAAAGCACAAATATTCTGTAACCATTAGGAATCATAATGAACTTCGCTATTTGTGTGAAAAAATCAATTCTATTATAGTATATATATATATATATATATATACATCCTTCTATCGTTAAAGCGTCCAGATAAAAATGTGCTTTATGGCGTCCGACGTTGTTTTCTGCAGATATAGTGTTAATTGAGATGAATACTTTTTGATATAGATAAAGGATGGTTAAAATAAATGGAAAAAAGGACTTTGGCACGGAAAACACAACATTGCTGTATAGTTTATAAACATTATGGCGCCCTTTCAGTCGATGGACAATTGGGCGTCTCTTATATTCAGCATTACGTATATATGATAGCCTTTAGGGCGTCAATTTTGTTATTGCGTTGTTGCCGCAGTAAGTACATATCTGCTATTTACAGAAAATAGGAGGACAAATAAGATATAATGTGGTTATTGTAAGTAGGAGGGATCTATATTATGTTATTGCAATGAAATTTCAGAAGTATTCATTTAACAAGTTACAAACACTCAAAATATTGAAGACAGTGAACTTAAATAAATCTTCAAATGGACAATTTCTTCACAAAATTGCATTAATTTCAGAATTACATGATAGTTATTATTTTATATGGTGTTTGTTAGGTACTAGTTAAAGAATAGCTATTTATGTAGGAAGTTGTAAAAAATATGATTTTTTGTGACATTTGTGATCATTCAGGACACGAGTATTGTCGGTGAAAAGTTTTAACCCTAGTTGTGAACTAATATTTTTCCTGCGAAGATAAATAATTTAGTTCCTTAAAATTGTAGGTTACGGGAAAATACTATAAGTGAAGTGATGTGATGGAGTGATTTTGTCGTTTCGAGATTCGAATGGATTTACACGTTTCATATTAGTCCAAAAAACCCATTTTAAAAAAATGTCGGTCGGTCAGTTGTCAACACGATAACTCAAAAACACTACCGAATTTTTCAATGAAATTTTATAAGTAGGTTCAGAACATAAAAACTGAGGCTAAGTTCGTAAATGATTAAAATCTGATTTACAGTTTTTCGGAAAATTCCATTTTCATGCAGTTTTCTCAATTTTCCACTCGAAATAATTTTTTTAACGAATAATTGACAAATTTGTTGAAATATTCGTATCAAAAAACCTCCTATACAAAATTTCTCCGAAATCGGGATCAAAATTTTTTTGGGAATTTCCTTCAGCTTTAATCCTGTATATTATCTACAATATGAAATGAAAGAATTCAAATGTAGTAAGTAATTGAGATGCATGTTAAACATTTTGCAGTCCTGGCCCAAAAATTGTAAATTTTGGTTTATATTGAATGTATGGAAAAAATTACGCAGTATCAAGTATTTTAATACGCGGAATCCATTTCTTGATGTAGTGTTATGAAATTTTTGTTATTAAAAAAATGTTTTCTTATTTTTTTTTTCAAGTAAAGTATTAGAAAACAAATTTTGGGTGAAAACTAATAGCCTCGTGCATAAGGTGAAGTCATCTGGGTACATCAACTGGTTCAAATAATATTCGAATCCATCAGTCGGAGCTAGATATCTCGTTTATCCTTAGTGCCACGAAACAACATTATTAACAAAAGAAGTAAGTAGATATCGTCAAGGACCAGATTTTAAAGATATTCATACATACAGTCTGCTCCAAAATTCAGTGACGAAACAAACACATATTTTTTATGTAACACCCTGTATTTCTTAATATCTTTCGATTCTCTTCGAAGAGCTGATTTCGAAAAACTATAGCACTTGGGGTCAAATGTTTATAGTTTCTAAATTCCAGGGTGTTGAAGATCACTTTTTTAGCTTCAAAGATTTTTCAGCTAAAACAATTGATTATTTAAAAAAGAATGGATGTCCCTATATTTACTTGGGTTTAGTTGGGTTCTTCAATCAATTTTGGAACATCCTATATATTCATGAATACTTATAAAATCTGCCTCTTGGCGATATCGGCTACTTTTATGCTTCATACATCAATATTGTGTATAGGAAAAGGAATAACTTTTGGCCCTTGTACTAATATTTCTGTTGTTAAAAAAATTGAATTTTTTGTTATTAATCTAATGAAATTATGTCATATCAACCTGTTGTTGGTTTTCCAATAAGTCTTTCAGTTGGTTCTTGCTGATTTGCCATTACAAATGAAGTATTATATACAGGGTGGTCCGTAAGTAATGGTCCAAAGTGAAATGGGAGATTTTTGGCCTGAAAATATTACAATCTCTTGCAACTTGCTTCAATCAAATATTGATAATGGAAAAGATACAGGGTGGCAAAGTTTGACTGTAAAAGATGTTTTTTCTCAGTAAATTGAAAGATTTTGGATATACAAAAGTAAAAATTAAGAGATGGGGGTTTCAAGGCATGAGAAATGGCATGATAAAAAAGTCAAGTGCACACTTACACCAACAACGTAGATCATGTGGCGCCCTCTAAAAAATACATCAAAACGGATATGATATTATGATTTCTCAGGAACTATAACCCCTATCTTCAAATTTTTACGTTTGTATATCCAAAATCTTTCAATTTACCGAAAAAAAACATTTTTGACATTTCAACTTTGCCACCCTGTATCTTTTTTATTATCAATATTTTATTGAAGCAAGTTGCGTCAGATTGTAATATTTTCAGGCCAAGAATCTTCCATTTCACTTTGGACCATTACTTACGGACCACCCTGTATATATATTTTTATTGTTTAAAAGTATATTTTGCAATTTTTTTTAATTTCATTCAACTATTGGAGAGCTATAAGACCAAGGCAGGCAATAAATACGGAACATAACACCCTCTATGCTATAAAGTGTTACAGTAGACCTTAATGCCCGGTTAAGTCATGTCTACTGGTCAATGAACAAGTTGAACATTAACTTAATTACAGTTACCTGTAAATAATTGTCATATAAGTAAAGCGTGATCTATAGACGTCAAAAAATAATAGTTCAATACTATTAAACGCTTTACAAAATTAGAAAAATTAATTTCCAAAGAGCAGACCGTCCACTAAGAAGCAACAACTACTTCTCGGGCTATATGTAATTCAATGTCTGTCGGGGCATATAGCCCGATAAGTAGTTGTTGCTTCTTAGAGGACGGTCTGCTCTTTGGAAATTAATTTTTCTAATTTTGTAAAGCGTTTAATAGTATTGAACTATTATTTTTTGACGTCTATAGATCACGCTTTACTTATATGACAATTATTTACAGGTAACTGTAATTAAGTGAATACCTACAAAACCGAGATGGTTTTTTGTCGATATAGAATTTTGGTTTGTGATTAGATGTAGAGATGTCGCCGATATCGCACTCTTAACATTTCCTTCACTAAGGCTAATGTATTGGTGTGGTATCAACGTAGTCTCTAGTCCAGGATTATGCTCTCAGAGCTTCTGGACGAATAGCATCTACCTTGTGCTGATGAGGCGCAAAAACGCCGAAACCGGTCCACAAGTGATGTTATTCCTTCTAATCGCAAACCAGAATGGTTGGTTCTATCTTAACGGATATACCAACCCCGTTTACTTTAGAAGTGTAATTCAATGTCTGTCGGGGCATATAGCCCGAGAAGTAGTTGTTGCTTCTTAGTGGACGGTCTGCTCTTTGGAAATTAATTTTTCTAATTTTGTAAAGCGTTTAATAGTATTGAACTATTATTTTTTGACGTCCAAGTTGAACATTTATTGTAAATTTTCTTTTGTTTATTTTGGTAATTTAAAATCGAAAATTGACCTCTTTGGGGAATGTTTAATAGTACTTTTTATTTAGCTTATAATAAATTTATGCGTTACTTGGACGCACCCTATATACAGGAACGTATCTAAGAAATTAAGAACTGGGAAGTAACTTGGGACTTCGATTTTAAATGAAAAAGAGATTCATTCATATTGTTTCATGTATAATTTGCGTATATTGTTTCGCGTTTACGGCGTCCACTGACCATGAGCATACAACGTGCTAACTCTTTTTTTTAAGAAAACTAAATATTTTTATGATCGAAGAATACGTACAAGTACATGCAATGGAAACACACAAAGAAGTAAGAGATGAAGGCTGTAGTTCATTAAATTCGAATGATTTTGATTTTTGTATCCCTGCAGGATTTTTTTTCAATCTGAATAACTTTGTAGTACCTATTGTAGGACTTTTAAGTTTCTCTGTGTATATGTAGATTTTTTATAGTAGAAAACTATTTTTTGTTTTGTGTAAAAATTTACTTTTTATTTGTCCCATATTCGACATTGTTTTATAATTACTACTTACTAGGTATTAAAACAATAAAATCTAGATTTATAACCTAATTAAAGTGGTTTTCTTTAACATGTTTTAGCTTCCAAATAAATTGAGGGGTAGTCAACATAATATAATATTGACATTATACTTGTCTTTTAGATGACCGAGAATAGTTTGTATATAATGTCCTACTCAATAATTAATTATACAGTGAACGGCTAAATTATGGAATATTATCATTATTCCGAGAACCGTCGAGTTTTAAGGGAAATCCCGAAACAGGTCGATTTTTGTTGTAAAATGCCCATGTTATAACGTACATGGAGTAGGGATGATGTAACCGGTGTGGGTGTAATGACGTAATCGTTAATTTTTTTTAATAGAAATCGGTATAATGTGACACCTCATTTGAACGAGAATTTAATTATCTATTTAACGACATTACATTTTTAACTAAAATATTTTTTGAGGGTACGAAAACAATTTTTTTTTATTTAAATTCAATCAAATTACAATTAATGCTTGAATCCATGACATTCTGAAATACTTAAAAAAGCAAAAATAAGTGAAAATAATATTGGACACAAAAAGTTTTCTCATAAACACTGAAACTTTTTGTCATATGTTAATTCAAGCAAGTGTTAGTGGCATAGTTACTGTAATATTTATTGTCGTAAATGTTTTGATTTTGTGAATTGTTATCAGTTGTCAATTGTAATTTTTACTTTTGAATAGTAAATTATGGCTCACCTAAATGAATCACAACACAGAAATATTAATCCTTAGAGGATGCGGAGATAAAAAAAAGAACACAGAACGAGGTATGCAATTTATTCAACGCAAAATATCCCGTCAGACCCATCAGCCAATCAACAGTAAGTAAAATAGTCCGAAAATTTGGAAAAACTGGGCACGTTAAACATATTCCAAACGCTGGGCGTCCTAAAATTGAAGACAATGTGAAACTTGATATTTTATTAAATGTACATGACAATCCTCACAGTAGTTCAACACAAATGGGTGAATATGCTGGACTTTCCCAAAGATCGGTATTACATATTTAAAAAAAAGAAAAATACCATCCCTACAAAATTCAACTACATCAGGAGTTAAACGACGACGATCCCGATCGCCGGCTTCAATTTTCTGAAATTATGCAGGATTTATGTATCCCCAATCCACTTCTCATCAATCAAATCCTTTTTTCCGATGAAGCAACATTTTTTATACATGGTACCGTGAATCGTCAAAATTGCAGATATTGGAGTCAAGAAAACCCGTATTGGATGACTGAGGCACACACGCAATATCCTCAGAAAGTGAATGTATGGGCAGGGATCATCAATGACAGAATCATTGGCCCTTTTTTCTTTGAAGAAAATCTAACAGGAAGACGTTATTTAACTTTTTTAAGAAATCAACTTATACCTGTCCTTGCTAACATGTATCCAAATGCCAATAATTCAAATTTACCTAGTGAAAATATCTGGTTTCAACAAGATGGATCCCCTCCGCATTACGCACGTGAAGTACGTCAATTTTTAAATAATTACTTTCCCGGGAGGTGGATCGGAAGACGAGGTTTTATCGAGTGGCCAGCAAGGTCGCCAGATCTAACACCTCTAGATTTTTTCCTGTGGGGTTACATAAAATCAAAAGTTTATGTCAATAGACCCCAAAACTTACAGGACTTGAAAGATAGAATAAGGCATGAAAAGAGTCTAATTACTCCAGAAGTCATCCGCAATGTACTTGATGAATGTGTCCGTAGATTCGCATATTGTCAAGAAACCGATGGATGGCATTTCGAACATTTAATTTAAAATAATTGTTATGCATAATTTGGTTACTTTAAAGTACATTATTAATTAAATCATTAGTTGAAATTTGGTTGAATTTAAATTAAAAAAATTGTTTTCGTACTCTTAAAAAAATATTTTAGTTGAAAATGTAATGTCGTTGAATAAGGAATTAAATTCTCGTTCAAATGAGGTGTCACATTATACCGATTTCTATTTAAAAAAATTAACGATTACGTCACTACACCTACACCGGTGACGTCATCCCTACTCCATGTACGTTATAACATGGGTATTTTACAACAAAAACCGACCTGTTTCGGGATTTCCCTTAAAACTCGACGGTTCTCGAAATAATAATAATATTCCATAATTTAGCCGTTCACTGTAGAATACTATTAATAAAGAAATGCGCCAGCTCACTGACCTTCCTACCTCATATCTAAACCTTTAGTTACGTTAATGTATCGGACTCTCTTAATTCGGCGTTATTAGAGGAGAGTGGTTGACGTGACGCTCTAAAGGCGAGAGCGTGTATTTGAGAGAATACTCAGAGTTGAGTAATGTATTTTTCTAACTGTTGCATTCAACAATATAAGCAATTTAACGTTCTACTGAAACTGCAGTGTTGTCAAATCTTGGGACGCTCTAAGCGCGAATGACTATCAAGATAAAATGTATACTCTGTATACAACTTAATACTCCTAGCGACTCTGCCGGAGAGTTGCGCGAACTAAATATATTCGGGAACCGTATATTTTCGTTCATTTAATGATCAAAAAAGCGTCCCCCAAAAATTTTGTTGGTAGGTTCGTGACGTAATTTCAAGTCCCTGGACAAATTATTACAAGGGGTGTGCATAGAGCGTCCGTATACGGACGCTGTATGCACTTGGACGCTCTATTGAATGCGATTTCAGAATGTATGGACGCTTTAACGATAGAAGGATATATATATATATATATATATATATATATATATATATATATATATATATATATATATATATACATTCTTCTATCGTTAAAGCGTCCAGACAAAAATGTGCTTTATGGCGTCCGACGTTGTTTTCTGCAGATATAGTGTTAATTGAGCTGAATACTTTTTAATATAGATCAAGGATGGTTAAAATAAATGGAAAAAAGGACTTTGGCATGGAAAACACAACATTGCTGTATATTTTCCAAACATTATGGCGCCCTTTCAGTCGATGGACAATTGGGCGTCCCTTATATTCAGCATTACATATATATGATAGCGTTTAGGGCGTCAATTTTGTTATTGCGTTGTTGCCGCAGTAAGTACATATCTGCTATTTACAGAATATAGGAAGGCAAATAAGATATAATTTGGTTAGTGTAGGTAGGGGGGATCCATATTATGTTATTGCAATGAAATTTCAGAAGTATTCATTTAACAAGTTACAAACACTAAAAATATTGAAGACAGTGAACTTAAATAAATCTTCAAATGGACAATTTCTTCACAAAATTGCATTAATTTCAGAATTACATGATAGTTATTATTTTATATGGTGTTTGTTAGGTACTAGTTGAAAAATAGCTATTTATGTAGGAAGTTACAAAAAACATGATTTTTTGTGACATTTGTGATCATTCAGGACACGAGTATTGTCGGTGAAGAGTTTTAACCCTAGTTGTGAACTAATATTTTTCCTGCGTAGATAAATAATTTATTTCCTTAAAATTGTGGGTTACGGGAAAATACTATAAGGGAAGTGATGTGATGGAGTGATTTTGACGTTTCGAGATTCGAATGGATCTACACGTTTCATATTAGTCCAAAAAACCCATTTTTAATAAATGTCGGTCGGTCAGTTGTCAACACGATAACTCAAAAATACTACCGAATTTTTCAATGAAATTTTATAAGTAGGTTCAGAACATAAAAACTGAGTCTAAGTTCGTAAATGATTAAAATCTGATTTACAGTTTTTCGGAAAATTCCATTTTCATGCAGTTTTCTCAATTTTCCACTCGAAATCATTTTTTTAACGAATAACTGACAAATTTGTTGGAATCTTCGTATCAAAAAACCTCCTATACAAAATTTCTCCTAAATCGGAATTGAATTTTTTTTTGGGAATTTCCTTCAGCTTTAATCCTGTATATTATCTACAATATAAAATTGAAGAATTCAAATGTTGTAAGTAATTGAGATGCATGTTAAACATTTTGCAGTCCTGACCAAAAAATTGTAAATTTTGGTTTATATTGAATGTATGGAAAAAATTATGCAGTATCATGTATTTTAATACGCGGAATCCATTCCTTGATGTAGTGTTATGAAATTTTTGTTATTAAAAAATGTTTTCTTAGTTTTTTTCAAGTAAAGTATTAGAAAACAAATTTTGGGTGAAAACTAATAGCCTCGTGCATAAGGTGAAGTCATCTGGGTACATCAACTGGTTCAAATAATATTCTAATACATCAGTCGGAGCTAGATATCTCGTTTATCCTTAGTGCCACGAAACAACATTATTAAAAAAAGAAGTAAGTAGATATCGTCAAGGACCAGATTTAAAAAATATTCATACATACAGTCTGCTCCAAAATTCAGTGACGAAACAAACACATATTTTTTATGTAACACCCTGTATTTCTTAATATCTTTCGATTCTCTTCGAAGAGCTGATTTCGAAAAACTATAGCACTTGGAGTCAAATGGTTATAGTTTCTAAATTCCAGGGTGTTGAAAATCACTCTTTTAACTTCAAAGATTTTTCAGCTAAAACAATTGATTATTTAAAAAAGAATGGATGTCCCTACATTTACTTGGGTTTAGTTGGGTTCTTCAATCAATTTTGGAACATCCTATATATTCATGAATACTTATAAAATCTGCCTCTTGGCGATATCGGCTACTTTTATGTTTCATACATCAATATTGTGTATAGGAAAAGGAATAACTTTGACCCTTGTACTAATATTTCTGTTGTTAAAAAAAATTGAATTTTTTGTTATTAATCTAATGAAATTATGTCATATCAACCTGTTGTTGGTTTTCCAATGAGTCTTTCAGTTGGTTCTTGCTGATTTGCCATTCCAAATGAAGTATTATATACAGGGTGGTCCGTAAGCAATGGTCCAAAGTGAAATGGGAGATTTTTGGCCTGAAAATATTACAATCTCTTGCAACTTGCTTTAATCAAATATTGATAATGGAAAAGATACAGGGTGGCAAAGTTTGAATGTAAAAGATGTTTTTTCTCAGTAAATTGAAAGATTTTGGATATACAAACGTAAAAATTAAGAGATGGGGGTTTTAAGGCATGAGAAATCGTAATATGATATCCGTTTTGATGTATTTCCTAGAGGGCGCCAAATGAGCTATGTTGTTGGTGTAACTGTGCGCTTAACTTTTTCATCGTTAACGCTATCTCTCTTTTTATTGAAAAATATTAAAACTACATCATTTGCGACAAAAATAAATATGTATCATTAGTCTCAAAAATTACTAGTTTTCGCATTTTAAAAACCCCCCCTACATAATTATTATTTTATTTATTAGCACAAATAACACCGTACACTAACTAACGTCGTTAGTTAGTGAACGATGCAAATAATGGCGTTAGTAGGCGCTGATGTCAGCAAATTTATCATCACAAGAATTAACATAGTAGGTGCCGATGTCAACAATACTCCTGTCAGTTAATCATTCGTGTTTTGACAGTTAATCTCATTACACTCTTGAAGTACGAAACTATTTAAACACCTTGTTTCCTGAAAGCTGGATTGGTCGTGGTAGTCCCTTTCCTTGGCCAACACGCAGTCCAGAATATAACCCTTTGGATTTCAGTATATGGGGCACAATGAAGGAAATAGTTCACAGAAACCCTATAAATAGTTGAGTTCAACTTTGGCAAGAAATCAGAGCAGCAACAAATTTTTTTACGCCAATGACATTGTTTAATATTAGGCGATCTTTCATGAAACGCATGGATAAATGTATCGAGATGAATGGCGGACATATTGAACAATTACTGTGAAATAATATTTAAATTTTGTTGTTGTATTTTTCAATAAATTGTTCTTTTTTCTTTTGATTAAAAGTTATTGAGTTCATAATGGTTGCTTTATTAATATGTCAAAGTACTAATAAATAAAATGCAAATTACGTAGAGGGTTTTTAAGATGCGAATATCTTGAAAACTAGCAACCTTTGAGACTTATGATAGGTATACATTTTTTTCACAAAAATGATGTCATTTTAATATTTTTCAATGAAAAGCGAGATAGTGTTAACGATAAAAAAGTTAAGTGCACAGTTACACCAAGAACGTAGCTCATGTGGCTCCCTCTAAAAAATACATCAAAACGGATATGATATTATGATTTCTCAGGAACTAAAACCCCTATCATCAAATTTTTACGTTTGTATATCCAAAATCTTTCAATTTACTGAGAAAAAACATTTCAACTTTGCCACCCTGTATCTTTTTTATTATCAATATTTTATTGAAGCAAGTTGCGTCAGATTGTAATATTTTCAGGCCAAGAATCTTCCATTTCACTTTGGACCATTACTTACGGACCACCCTGTATATATATTTTTATTGTTTAAAAGTATATTTTGCAAATTTTTTTAATTTCATTCAACTATTCGAGAGCTATAAGACCGAGGCAGGAATAAATGCGGAACATAACACCCTCTATGCTACAAAGTGTTAGAGTAGACCTTAATGCCCGGTTAAGTCATGTCTACTGGTCAATGATGAACAAGCTGAACATTTATTGTAAATTTTCTTTTGTTTATTTTGGTAATTTAAAATCAAAAACTGACCTATTTGGGGAATTTTTAATAGTACTTTTTATTTAGCTTATAATAAATTTATGCGTTACTTGGACGCACCCTATATACAGGAACGTATCTAAGAAATTAAGATCTGGGAAGTAACTTGGGACTTTGATTTTAAATGAAAAAGAGATTCATTCATATTTTTTCATGTATAATTTGCGTATATTGTTTCGCGTTTACGGCGTCCACTGACCATCCGCATACAACGTGCTAACTCTTTTTTTTAAGAAAACTAAATATTTTTATGATCGAAGAATACGTACAAGTACATGCAATGGAAACGCACAAAGAAGTAAGAGATGAAGGCTGTAGTTCATTAAATTCGAATGATTTTGATTTTTGTATCCCTGCAGGATTTTTATTCAATCTGAATAACTTTGTAGTACCTATTGTAGGACTTTTAAGTTTCTCTGTGTATATGTAGATTTTATAGTAGAAAACTTTTTTTTGTATTGTGTAAAAATTTACTTTTTATTTGTCCCATATTCGACATTGTTTTATAATTACTACTTACTAGGTATTAAAACAATAAAATCTAGATTTATAACCTAATTAAAGTGGTTTTCTTTAACACGTTTTAGCTTCCAAATAAATTTAGGGGTAGTCAACATAATATAATATTGACATTATACTTGTCTTTTAGATGACCGAGAATAGTTTGTATATAATGTCCTACTCAATAATTAATTATACAGTGAACGTCTAAATTATGGAATATTATCATTGTTCCGAGAACCGTCGAGTTTTAAGGGAATTCCCGAAACAGGTCGATTTTTGTTGTACAATGCCCATGTTATAACGTACATGGAGTAGGGATGACGTAACCGGTGTAGGTGTAATGACGTAATCTTTAATTTTTTTAAATGGAAATCGGTATAATGTGACACCTCATTTGAACGAGAATTTAATTATCTATTCAACGATATTACATTTTTAACTAAAATATTTTTTTAAGGGTACGAAAACAATTTTTTTTAATTTAAATTCAATCAAATTACAATTAATGCTTGAATCCATGACTTTCTGAAATACTTAAAAAAGCAAAAATAAGTAAAAATAATAATGGACACGAAAAGTTCTCTCATAAACACTGAAACTTTTTGTCATATGTAATTCAAGCAAGTGATAATGGCATAGTTACTGTAATATTTATTGTCGTAAATGTTTTGATTTTGTGAATTGTTATCAGTTGTCAATTGTAATTTTTACTTTTGAATAGTGAATTATGGCTCACCTAAATGAATCACAACGCATAGAAATATTAATCCTTAGCGGATGCGGAGATAAAAAAATAACACAGAACGAGGTATGCAATTTATTCAACGCAAAATATCCCGACAGACCCATCAGCCAATCAACAGTAAGTAAAATAGTCCGAAAATTTGGAGAAACTAGGCACGTTAAACAGATTCCAAACGAAGGGCGTCCTAAAATTGAAGACAATGTGAAACTTGATATTTTATTAAATGTACATGACAATCCTCACAGTAGTTCAACACAAATGGGTGAATATGCTGGACTTTCCCAAAGATCGGTATTACATATTTAAAAAAAAGAAAAATACCATCCCTACAAAATTCAACTACATCAGGAGTTAAACGACGACGATCCCGATCACCGGCTTCAATTTTCTGAAATTATGCAGGATTTATGTATCCCCAATCCACTTTTCATCAATCAAATCCTTTTTTCCGATGAAGCAACATTTTTTATACATGGTACCGTGAATCGTCAAAATTGCAGATGTTGGAGTCAAGAAAACCCGTATTGGATGACTAAGGCACACACGCAATATCCTCAGAAAGTGAATGTATGAGGTTTGTTTCAACCAGCGTCAGAAACCGTCATGATTCTGCGCAGTAACTTAAATACGTTCCAACCAGACATACAAACGATTAGTTAACGATCAGTTTCTTGTTCCAACCAAAATTTAAAACGGTTTGAAAACTATCAGAACGGTTTACGGATTTTCTTCTGACCACTAATCTGGCGCATGCGAATCGCTGTGTTTTTATTTTACAGTTTCATTGAATTGCAGCATAACCTTAAAGTGTGAATTGTGTTTGTATTTAGATATAATTAAAACTAGAACTTTTAAAGTGTGAATTGTGTTTGTATTTAGATATAATTAAAGAGCTTTTAGGTTTTATTCCTAATTTTGATCATAATAATAATCGTGTAAGCCTTTGGATCAGCTGATTAACGATGCCAACATAAGCGCATGTGTACAGTACAAACTGAAGTTGTCAGATGTTCCAAACATAAATTGATCAGGGATCAGATTATTTGATAGACATGCGCGTTGAAAACGATTTGAAAATAGTTGGAAATCAGTTTGTGATTTGTGGTTGGAACAAACCTATGGGCAGGGATCATCAATGACAGAATCATTGGCCCTTTTTTCTTTGAAGAAAATCTAACAGGAAGACGCTATTTAACTTTTTTGAGAAATCAACTTATACCTGTCCTTGCTAACATGTATCCAAATGCCAATAATCCAAATTTACCTAGTGAAAATATCTGGTTTCAACAAGATGGATCCCCTCCGAATTACGCACGTGAAGTACGTCAATTTTTAAATAATTACTTTCCCGGGAGGTGGATCAGAAGACGAGGTTTTATAGAGTGGCCAGAAAGGTCGCCAGATCTAACACCTCTAGATTTTTTCCTGTGGGGTTACATAAAATCAAAAGTTTATGTCAATAGACCCCAAAACTTACAGGACTTGAAAGATAGAATTAGGCATGAAAAGAGTCTAATTACTCCAGAAGTCATCCGCAATGTACTTGATGAATGTGTCCGTACATTCGCATATTGTCAAGAAACCGATGGATGGCAGTTCCAACATTTAATTTAAAATAATTGTTATGCATAATTTGGTTACTTTAAAGTAAATTATTAATTAAATCATTAGTTGAAATTTGGTTGAATTTAAATTAAAAAAATTGATTTCGTACTCTTAAAAAAATATTTTAGTTGAAAATGTAATGTCGTTAAATAAGGAATTAAATTCTCGTTCAAATGAGGTGTCACACTATACCGATTTCTATTTAAAAAAATTAACGATTACGTCACTACACCTACACCGGTGACGTCATCCCTACTCCATGTACGTTATAACATGGGTATTTTACAACAAAAATCGATCTGTTTCGGGATTTCCCTTAAAACTCGACGGTTCTCGAAATAATAATAATATTCCATAATTTAGCCATTCACTGTAGAATACTATAAATAAAGAAATGCGCCAGCTCACTGACCTTCCTACCTCATATCTAAACCTTTACTAACGTTAATGTATCGGACTTTCTTAATTTGGCGCTATTAGAGGAGAGTGGTTGACGTGACGCTCTAAAGACGAGAGCATGTATTTGAGAGAATACTCAGAGTTGAGTAATGTACCAGAAATGTATTTTTCTAACTGTTGCATTCAACAATATAAGCAATTTAACGTTCTACTGAAACGGCAGTGTTGTCAAATCTCGGGACGCTCTAAGCGCGAATAACTATCAAGATAAAATGTATACTCTATATACAACTTAATACTCCTAGCGTCTCTGCCGGAGAGTTGCGCGAACTAAATATATTCGGGAACCGTATATTTTCGTTCATTTCATGATCAAAAGAGCGTCCTCCAAAAATTTTGTTGGTAGGTTCGTGACGGAATTTCAAGTCCCTGGACAAATTATTACAAGGGGTGTGCATAGAGCGTCCGTATACGGACGCTCTATGCACTTGGACGCTCTATTGAATGCGATTTCAGAATGTATGGACGCTTTAACGATAGAAGGATATATATATATATATATATCTATATATATTCTATATAGTATAGTATATATTCTATTATAGTATATATATATATATATATATATATATATATATATATATATATATGTCTAACTATTATTGTGGGGGATGCGGCAATGTGAATAAGTGAACTCTTTTTAGTTTGTTCTGAGCTTTCGGTAATTTATTATCACCATTATCAAAGAACTACAAAAGATACATTTATAGATATTTCAACAGGTATAAATAAATTCAGTTTAAAAGTAAAACATTAATTACTTACAACTAAGCGAGGTTAATCACAATATCTATATATAATATGTATAATATGGAGAAAAAACATGGTATAAGATATAATTTTCTTTTTCAAGAAATTAAATTAAAAATAAAACTATCAAAATTGACATTACGACATCGATGTTAATTTTTAGTAGTCATAGAAATGTCTTTAAATATGTTTAGTATATTAGCAAGTGAAATAATAGTTGGTAAGTTAATATGAAGGAACAGAATTCTCATCTTCAATATTTGAATTTTTTGTTTTTTTGTCAAAAGATAATAAATAGCTATAAATTGTACTAAGTTTTTGAATATCAGTTCTTTTATTTAAGCAATTATCTTCTTGAGATATGAATGCCATTTCCAGGAAAATCCTTTTAGAGTAGTTGTTTTCTTTATGTAAAATTTCAAAGTTTTTATAATCTATTATATGATTTGTAGAAAAAACATGTTCAGCTAATGCTGATCTTTCTGGATATAATCTTGCATCGCTCTTATGTAGAGCTATACGTTTAGTTATTTTTTGTGATGTTTCACCTACATATGCAGATTTACATGTAGAGCAAGTCAATCTATATATTACATTAGAAAGATCAGTAAGAGGATCAATTTCTTTCAAATTAATTGTGTTTATAGTATTTTTAATTTAATTTCTTGAAAAAGAAAATTATATCTTATACCATGTTTTTTCTCCATATTATACATATTATATATAGATATTGTGATTAACCTCGCTTAGTTGTAAGTAATTAATGTTTTACTTTTAAACTGAATTTATTTATACCTGTTGAAATATCTATAAATGTATCTTTTGTAGTTCTTTGATAATGGTGATAATAAATTACCGAAAGCTCAGAACAAACTAAAAAGAGTTCACTTATTCACATTGCCGCATCCCCCACAATAATAGTTAGACCTAACTAGTATCGGCAACGAACTATTTCCTATATATATATATATATATATATATATATATATATATATATATATATATATATATATATATATATATATATATATATATATATATATATATATATATATATATATATATATATATATATATATATATATATATATATATATATATGTCCTGCTACCTTTATTGGGTCCTTTCATTTACCTATTACATTGATTGTTGACTCCATAGCGTTATTGGGTCCGCATATCGGACTCAATATAGTCAGCCATGGTTAATCAAGTTTCCCGCCAATTCTTCCAATCCTTCTTTGGCAGTTATATAATAATTCCCGCTGTAATTTTAAATGTCAACCGGTCTCAAGAGTATCCTATTGGATGGCGTAGATAATTAAAGATTTTCAAAGTGAGAATGGTCTCAATAACGTACATTTTTAGTTCAGCAAAACTTCGCTAGAGGCGCTAAATGAATATATATATCTTGTACTTGCAGTTCAAATTTCGTGTATTGTAGCGTCCATAAATTTGACAACGTCGCAATCTATTTATAGATGTATCTTGTGTTGGTGGTTACATTTTATTCCTTATTATTGCTTATTTCCACACGTCGTGTAACAGGAGTGCGGTTATTGCTGCATCCACACTTTAAATATGTCCAGGGGTGAAAAATTAGTCAATTTGTGTCTAAATAATAATAGTGACAGAAGAGGTAGGTCTATTATTCTAATATTTATTTATTTATATAAAAGGGTCTACCTGGATAAGCATGGTGAAATGGCCCCCATGGCGAACGGTAAAAATACTAAAGTTTTAATATCAGCACACTCTGAAAACATAAATACCGTTTTTAGAATGGATTCTCAAACGACTTTTGAGATAACAGAGATGCAAGGTTATTATTTTCCAAATTAATTTTTTTCTAAAACTAATAGATAAAAACATGAGCTCAACGCAAATCTCTGTAGAATTATTCGAAGAATATTATAGATTTTTTCACATTTTTGCACGATTTTTAACGGTCCAAAAAATCGAAAATAATTTTTATGGATATTCCTTAGAGTATGTACTTTTACCACAACAAAACGGATTAAAATCAAAAAGACGCTTTTATCTATTATAGTTTTTGAGAAAAATTTATTTGAAAAAAAAGTGATGATTGTACTAATATTAAATCTGATGCTATTTTGACCGTTGGCCATGGGGGCCATTCCACCATGCTTATCCGGCTTTTATTACCTGTTGAATTTTTCTTCTCTTTATAATCAGAAATAGCAACTTTTTCATATTTTGCACAAGGGTTTTTTTGGAAAAAAAAATTTTAAATAAATAAAAGTGACTTTTCAAAAATTACTGTACATAATAGTTTTAAACACAATCAGTTTCTTTTAACAGTATTTTTATTCACAAATCCGTTTTTAATTTGAACTTTCATTAGTGTATTATAATTTTTTCACATCTTGATTTTTCTATTTCAATTATTTTATTTTTAAGATAACCCATCAGATTTTTGGAAAGTAAAAAAGAAAGAAAACTGGTTTTGCAATCGAGGGTTTTCACCCGTTCCTTCGCCTGAGCTTCCACCAATAGAAAATATAATTGTAAATAAAACAAAAACCATGGTAAGACAACTAATTATTACACTTAACAGCCGTATAGGTTATTCACAAAGTTCCATTATATTTAACGGACCATTATTACTGACAGTGCATTAAATTGATATGTCTCTCATAAAACAATTAGTTTATTTAATTTATTTCGCAATTTTTAGGTACCAAATTTAAGTGGTTCACATGAACAGGAGACAAAAACAAACGATAATAAAATTATAATACAACAAATTCTAACCTTGAAGCCTCCAGATGTATTTTCGGATAATTTATTTGACAACAAAATCATCCAACAAAACGATCACAAACAATGGGTAGGTAATGTTTAATCATATTTCCTAAATAACTCTGTAGTATTTTATAAACATGTCTTGTGTTTAAGAGTAAGGCAAAAAGTCAAATATGGGTCAAAGAAGGTGTTAATTTTTATAATACCTTTTGTAGATATTTGGCTATCATATGAAGACAAATAAAGCATGTAATGCTCTACGAAATTTTATAGAATTTCTTATCATAAATAAAATATACAGTGGATAAAACAGGGATTTTAACATGTGAATATTTTCTTGAAATATGTATAAATGCGGGTGACGTAGTCGCTAGATTTTTTTCTTTTTTTCAACCGAAAAAACGCTAATTTGGTTAAAAACTGATCCTACATTTTTATATAGTTTTGTAGATTTTTTTATCTCGAAAAACTGTGTCTTTAAAAGTACCTTTCTTTCTAGATGAATGATTCTTTTTCATCACAACAGAATTATTGTAGTAATACTTCTGAGTATCAATCAAATGACAATTTTTCCTTAGACAATGAGCAAGCTGAAACACCAGAAGATCCGTTTCAGACAGATAGTGACACATCATATATTCCTGATACTTCTGATGAAGATGAAATCGAGGTAATCTTATTGTATATGTATTTATTTAATATGAAATCGCATTAGAAATATTCATATTATTGGTAGGTATATAAAATTTATAAACTACTAGATTTTTTAATTTTGTTTCAGAACTTGGGAACTACTACTCGAAGTATACGAAGAACATCCTATATAAATAAAAAGTCTCCTGGTATTCATGTCAATAACATTATTAATACAAAAATACCCGATACTGTACATAGCATTTACGAATCGCATTATGAAATAAATACAGAGAAGTCAGCGACTGAACCAGCCAAGAATAGTGAAAAAATCTCTATTGAAACAAAACTATTTCTATCTGACACACAGGCATCCGATCGTTATGAAAATATTTCTATTGAAATGACTGATAAACAGTCTGTATCTAATACAGTCTATAAAAGAAAACCAGATTTCTGTTATTTTTGTGAAACTGCAGTCCAAAATTTTGTAAGACATATTAGACGAAATCATCCAGCCGAAATTGATGTAGCAGAAATATTTTCAAAACCTTCCAAAAGTAAAGAAAGGCGATATTTACTGGACAGGCTTAGAAGAAAGGGAAATTTTCTAGCAAGTGGAGGAAACCAGAAATGTTTTAAAGTAGTAAGAGAGTCCTATGTTCCTGATAGAACCACCTTACCATGTGATAATTGTTTGGGCTTTTTTTCTTCAAAAATTTTATACCGACACAGAAAAAAGTGTACCAATGGCCAAGCAACTGGTGGTGCTCAGGCTGCGGGCCAGGCAAAAATGATATTCAATAATAGAGTTGATCCGCGATTAAAAAAAGAAGTATTTCCTCGTATGCGTGCGGATAAAATATCTCTGGAAGCTCAAAATGACGCATTAATTTGCGCTTTTGGCTCACGATATCTTAACATACATAGAGAAAAGCATTTTATTCCGGTAACTTCACGTAAAATGAGAGAACTCGCTAAAGTTTTAATTGAAGTTCGAAAACTTGATTCATCTATTACAAACCTGTTTTCCGCGCTACTTCCAGAACATTTTGATTATTTTGTTGAAGCAGCAAAATGTCTAGGAAAATACGATACTGATAAAGAGATGTACTGTTCCCCCACTATTGCTATGAATATAGCCACCTCACTCAAGCAGTGTTGTGAGATCGCCATTATGTACGCATATAAGAAAAGCAGTAATTACTTAACAGTTTCTACAGCGGAAAGCGAAGCAAAGTTAAAAACCCTAATTACTTTATTCGAATCGAATTGGCGTTTTGTAGTTTCTACAGAAGCAGCCAATAATTTGCACCTTAATAAATGGAATAAAGTAACAATAGTTCCATTGGCAAATGACCTGAAGCTACTAAAAGATTATTTAATAAAAGTGGCTGAAGATTCTTTGAAAGCCCTGAAGGAAAATGTTGACTCATCAGCGTTTGATAAGTTGATGGAATCAGTGTACTGCAGAGTTATATTGCTGAACAGAAAACGTTCAGGTGAACTGGAAAGAATGCTCTTGCATACGTATCTAAATATTTCTTCGGAAAAGGAAGAATATGAAGAATTTAATAAAGTTATATCTCCTACAGAAAAATTATTGTTAAAAAAAATGAAAAGGATCGTCATAAGAGGAAAGAGAGGTAGAGGTGTGCCAGTATTGTTTAGTGTCGATGTCCAGAATCACATTCAATTTTTAATCGAAATCCGCGATAAATATGTACCCAAAGATAATAGATACCTATTCGCCAAAGCAAATTCTTCATCTTCTTTGATTGGTTACAGAACTCTAAATAAATATGCTAAAAGTTGTGGAGCTAAAAATCCATCTTCCATAACATCGACCCGTTTGCGAAAGCACCTTGCTACACTCTCCCAACTTTTTAATTTATCCGATCAAGAAATTGAACAATTAGCAACCTTCATGGGACATACACCAGGAGTTCATCGAAGTTCATATCGTTTACCAGATGATGTATATCAGACGGCAAAGATTTCAAAGCTTCTATTGGTAATGGAAAAGGGTGATGCAAACCAATATCAAGGTAAATCGTTGGATGAAATTGATATTAATATGGACGACAATTTACTAAGCGAGAAAGAAGAAAGTGATACTGAGGAGATTTTTGAAGAAAACTTAACCCAAACCTCAGGTGTTGTCACTACAGATATTTCTGCTGTTGCTTCTACCGCTGTAGTTCCTATTGAATGCAAAATTCGTTCACTTATTCCATGGACTAGTAAACAAAAAGAAGTTGTGAAAGAGTTTTTCAAGAATCATATTAAATCAAAGACACCACCTAGACGCATAGAATGTGAGCAACTTAAAAAACTAAATCCAGAACTATTTCATAATAAGGACTGGCTTAAAATAAAGGTTTTTATCCAAAATGAATATAGGAAGAAAAAATGAGAGGTGGCAAATATTAAAAACATACTTGAATATAATAACTATTATAAATTTGAGAATGCAACAATCATCACATCTAACATAATATATTATTTTAACGTTGTAACCCGACTTTGGTCATCACCAGAAAAAATAATATTAGTAATTTTAAAAAGCAATAGATATACAATTAATTAATTGAAAACAGTTTGATAATATGTATAGTATTCATTTAAAACCATGATATTGATGTACCTAAATGTTATTTTATTGAAGTAATTTTTTAAATGTATATCATGACCAAACTGTTTTTAATTCAATAGTATTTTGTTTGCCTTATTTTTTAAAGTTATATTTATTACTATTTTCTTATGATGACCAAAGTCAGCTTGAAACGTTAAAATAGGTATTATATAATGTTGAACTTAGTGACTGTTGTGTTTTTAAATTTATAATATATGTACTTACCTTATTATTAAACAGAATCTTTTTTTTAGTTTATATTTTCTATTTAGTCATAAAGTGTATTTCATATCTTTTGACTATGTATTTTATTAGTAATGAAAGCTAAAAAGCACTTTGTGAAAACATAATGAATTAAACTGATTTGTAGTACTTACGACTTGTTTTGTGACAAAATCACTACTCTATACATACATATATATACGATGACCTTAGGTCATAATAAATTCAGTGCGAAAATGACAGGTTGGAATAAAACTTAATATTTACAGAACTTAAAAATAATAAAAACTTCAAAATTGAAAACTGAAACGTAATTAGTTTGAAGTCTGAAACGTAATTATTTTATTATTAATTATGACATATTAATATAGGATTAGATATAATATTTAATATGTTGAAATCCCTACCAATCAATCATTCCAAGGGAAACTATTCTCGATAGGTCTCATTAATATTAGTTACCGCAAAAGCAAAATCATTATAATATATAACCACCTTATAAATTTACGCTTTTGTTCCGTCCAGAAGCTAGGCAACACCGCATGGACTCAGCAATGTATAATATGCTTCAAAAAGGAACCAACAAGGTCGATTTTTGAAAAGATGCAACAAGGTAGAAAATATAAATGAGTATTCATATATTTAAAAACTTATTGCATTTAAATAAAAAAACGGCAACCCTATGTTAAAAAAAATATATAATCAATATTCGCGCAAAAAATAACGTTTATGGTTCAAATGGCCGGGGATGCAATAAGATTGGATTCCATGCGGACGCAATAACGGTAGCAGTCTTTATATATATATATATATATATATATATATATATATATATATATATATATATATATATATATATATATATATATATATATATATATATATATATATATGTCCTGCTACCTTTATTGGGTCCTTTCATTTACCTATTACATTGATTGTTGACTCCATAGCGTTATTGGGTCCGCATATCGGACTCAATATAGTCAGCCATGGTTAATCAAGTTTCCCGCCAATTCTTCCAATCCTTCTTTGGCAGTTATATAATAATTCCCGCTGTAATTTTAAATGTCAACCGGTCTCAAGAGTATCCTATTGGATGGCGTAGATAATTAAAGATTTTCAAAGTGAGAATGGTCTCAATAACGTACATTTTTAGTTCAGCAAAACTTCGCTAGAGGCGCTAAATGAATATATATATCTTGTACTTGCAGTTCAAATTTCGTGTATTGTAGCGTCCATAAATTTGACAACGTCGCAATCTATTTATAGATGTATCTTGTGTTGGTGGTTACATTTTATTCCTTATTATTGCTTATTTCCACACGTCGTGTAACAGGAGTGCGGTTATTGCTGCATCCACACTTTAAATATGTCCAGGGGTGAAAAATTAGTCAATTTGTGTCTAAATAATAATAGTGACAGAAGAGGTAGGTCTATTATTCTAATATTTATTTATTTATATAAAAGGGTCTACCTGGATAAGCATGGTGAAATGGCCCCCATGGCGAACGGTAAAAATACTAAAGTTTTAATATCAGCACACTCTGAAAACATAAATACCGTTTTTAGAATGGATTCTCAAACGACTTTTGAGATAACAGAGATGCAAGGTTATTATTTTCCAAATTAATTTTTTTCTAAAACTAATAGATAAAAACATGAGCTCAACGCAAATCTCTGTAGAATTATTCGAAGAATATTATAGATTTTTTCACATTTTTGCACGATTTTTAACGGTCCAAAAAATCGAAAATAATTTTTATGGATATTCCTTAGAGTATGTACTTTTACCACAACAAAACGGATTAAAATCAAAAAGACGCTTTTATCTATTATAGTTTTTGAGAAAAATTTATTTGAAAAAAAAGTGATGATTGTACTAATATTAAATCTGATGCTATTTTGACCGTTGGCCATGGGGGCCATTCCACCATGCTTATCCGGCTTTTATTACCTGTTGAATTTTTCTTCTCTTTATAATCAGAAATAGCAACTTTTTCATATTTTGCACAAGGGTTTTTTTGGAAAAAAAAATTTTAAATAAATAAAAGTGACTTTTCAAAAATTACTGTACATAATAGTTTTAAACACAATCAGTTTCTTTTAACAGTATTTTTATTCACAAATCCGTTTTTAATTTGAACTTTCATTAGTGTATTATAATTTTTTCACATCTTGATTTTTCTATTTCAATTATTTTATTTTTAAGATAACCCATCAGATTTTTGGAAAGTAAAAAAGAAAGAAAACTGGTTTTGCAATCGAGGGTTTTCACCCGTTCCTTCGCCTGAGCTTCCACCAATAGAAAATATAATTGTAAATAAAACAAAAACCATGGTAAGACAACTAATTATTACACTTAACAGCCGTATAGGTTATTCACAAAGTTCCATTATATTTAACGGACCATTATTACTGACAGTGCATTAAATTGATATGTCTCTCATAAAACAATTAGTTTATTTAATTTATTTCGCAATTTTTAGGTACCAAATTTAAGTGGTTCACATGAACAGGAGACAAAAACAAACGATAATAAAATTATAATACAACAAATTCTAACCTTGAAGCCTCCAGATGTATTTTCGGATAATTTATTTGACAACAAAATCATCCAACAAAACGATCACAAACAATGGGTAGGTAATGTTTAATCATATTTCCTAAATAACTCTGTAGTATTTTATAAACATGTCTTGTGTTTAAGAGTAAGGCAAAAAGTCAAATATGGGTCAAAGAAGGTGTTAATTTTTATAATACCTTTTGTAGATATTTGGCTATCATATGAAGACAAATAAAGCATGTAATGCTCTACGAAATTTTATAGAATTTCTTATCATAAATAAAATATACAGTGGATAAAACAGGGATTTTAACATGTGAATATTTTCTTGAAATATGTATAAATGCGGGTGACGTAGTCGCTAGATTTTTTTCTTTTTTTCAACCGAAAAAACGCTAATTTGGTTAAAAACTGATCCTACATTTTTATATAGTTTTGTAGATTTTTTTATCTCGAAAAACTGTGTCTTTAAAAGTACCTTTCTTTCTAGATGAATGATTCTTTTTCATCACAACAGAATTATTGTAGTAATACTTCTGAGTATCAATCAAATGACAATTTTTCCTTAGACAATGAGCAAGCTGAAACACCAGAAGATCCGTTTCAGACAGATAGTGACACATCATATATTCCTGATACTTCTGATGAAGATGAAATCGAGGTAATCTTATTGTATATGTATTTATTTAATATGAAATCGCATTAGAAATATTCATATTATTGGTAGGTATATAAAATTTATAAACTACTAGATTTTTTAATTTTGTTTCAGAACTTGGGAACTACTACTCGAAGTATACGAAGAACATCCTATATAAATAAAAAGTCTCCTGGTATTCATGTCAATAACATTATTAATACAAAAATACCCGATACTGTACATAGCATTTACGAATCGCATTATGAAATAAATACAGAGAAGTCAGCGACTGAACCAGCCAAGAATAGTGAAAAAATCTCTATTGAAACAAAACTATTTCTATCTGACACACAGGCATCCGATCGTTATGAAAATATTTCTATTGAAATGACTGATAAACAGTCTGTATCTAATACAGTCTATAAAAGAAAACCAGATTTCTGTTATTTTTGTGAAACTGCAGTCCAAAATTTTGTAAGACATATTAGACGAAATCATCCAGCCGAAATTGATGTAGCAGAAATATTTTCAAAACCTTCCAAAAGTAAAGAAAGGCGATATTTACTGGACAGGCTTAGAAGAAAGGGAAATTTTCTAGCAAGTGGAGGAAACCAGAAATGTTTTAAAGTAGTAAGAGAGTCCTATGTTCCTGATAGAACCACCTTACCATGTGATAATTGTTTGGGCTTTTTTTCTTCAAAAATTTTATACCGACACAGAAAAAAGTGTACCAATGGCCAAGCAACTGGTGGTGCTCAGGCTGCGGGCCAGGCAAAAATGATATTCAATAATAGAGTTGATCCGCGATTAAAAAAAGAAGTATTTCCTCGTATGCGTGCGGATAAAATATCTCTGGAAGCTCAAAATGACGCATTAATTTGCGCTTTTGGCTCACGATATCTTAACATACATAGAGAAAAGCATTTTATTCCGGTAACTTCACGTAAAATGAGAGAACTCGCTAAAGTTTTAATTGAAGTTCGAAAACTTGATTCATCTATTACAAACCTGTTTTCCGCGCTACTTCCAGAACATTTTGATTATTTTGTTGAAGCAGCAAAATGTCTAGGAAAATACGATACTGATAAAGAGATGTACTGTTCCCCCACTATTGCTATGAATATAGCCACCTCACTCAAGCAGTGTTGTGAGATCGCCATTATGTACGCATATAAGAAAAGCAGTAATTACTTAACAGTTTCTACAGCGGAAAGCGAAGCAAAGTTAAAAACCCTAATTACTTTATTCGAATCGAATTGGCGTTTTGTAGTTTCTACAGAAGCAGCCAATAATTTGCACCTTAATAAATGGAATAAAGTAACAATAGTTCCATTGGCAAATGACCTGAAGCTACTAAAAGATTATTTAATAAAAGTGGCTGAAGATTCTTTGAAAGCCCTGAAGGAAAATGTTGACTCATCAGCGTTTGATAAGTTGATGGAATCAGTGTACTGCAGAGTTATATTGCTGAACAGAAAACGTTCAGGTGAACTGGAAAGAATGCTCTTGCATACGTATCTAAATATTTCTTCGGAAAAGGAAGAATATGAAGAATTTAATAAAGTTATATCTCCTACAGAAAAATTATTGTTAAAAAAAATGAAAAGGATCGTCATAAGAGGAAAGAGAGGTAGAGGTGTGCCAGTATTGTTTAGTGTCGATGTCCAGAATCACATTCAATTTTTAATCGAAATCCGCGATAAATATGTACCCAAAGATAATAGATACCTATTCGCCAAAGCAAATTCTTCATCTTCTTTGATTGGTTACAGAACTCTAAATAAATATGCTAAAAGTTGTGGAGCTAAAAATCCATCTTCCATAACATCGACCCGTTTGCGAAAGCACCTTGCTACACTCTCCCAACTTTTTAATTTATCCGATCAAGAAATTGAACAATTAGCAACCTTCATGGGACATACACCAGGAGTTCATCGAAGTTCATATCGTTTACCAGATGATGTATATCAGACGGCAAAGATTTCAAAGCTTCTATTGGTAATGGAAAAGGGTGATGCAAACCAATATCAAGGTAAATCGTTGGATGAAATTGATATTAATATGGACGACAATTTACTAAGCGAGAAAGAAGAAAGTGATACTGAGGAGATTTTTGAAGAAAACTTAACCCAAACCTCAGGTGTTGTCACTACAGATATTTCTGCTGTTGCTTCTACCGCTGTAGTTCCTATTGAATGCAAAATTCGTTCACTTATTCCATGGACTAGTAAACAAAAAGAAGTTGTGAAAGAGTTTTTCAAGAATCATATTAAATCAAAGACACCACCTAGACGCATAGAATGTGAGCAACTTAAAAAACTAAATCCAGAACTATTTCATAATAAGGACTGGCTTAAAATAAAGGTTTTTATCCAAAATGAATATAGGAAGAAAAAATGAGAGGTGGCAAATATTAAAAACATACTTGAATATAATAACTATTATAAATTTGAGAATGCAACAATCATCACATCTAACATAATATATTATTTTAACGTTGTAACCCGACTTTGGTCATCACCAGAAAAAATAATATTAGTAATTTTAAAAAGCAATAGATATACAATTAATTAATTGAAAACAGTTTGATAATATGTATAGTATTCATTTAAAACCATGATATTGATGTACCTAAATGTTATTTTATTGAAGTAATTTTTTAAATGTATATCATGACCAAACTGTTTTTAATTCAATAGTATTTTGTTTGCCTTATTTTTTAAAGTTATATTTATTACTATTTTCTTATGATGACCAAAGTCAGCTTGAAACGTTAAAATAGGTATTATATAATGTTGAACTTAGTGACTGTTGTGTTTTTAAATTTATAATATATGTACTTACCTTATTATTAAACAGAATCTTTTTTTTAGTTTATATTTTCTATTTAGTCATAAAGTGTATTTCATATCTTTTGACTATGTATTTTATTAGTAATGAAAGCTAAAAAGCACTTTGTGAAAACATAATGAATTAAACTGATTTGTAGTACTTACGACTTGTTTTGTGACAAAATCACTACTCTATACATACATATATATACGATGACCTTAGGTCATAATAAATTCAGTGCGAAAATGACAGGTTGGAATAAAACTTAATATTTACAGAACTTAAAAATAATAAAAACTTCAAAATTGAAAACTGAAACGTAATTAGTTTGAAGTCTGAAACGTAATTATTTTATTATTAATTATGACATATTAATATAGGATTAGATATAATATTTAATATGTTGAAATCCCTACCAATCAATCATTCCAAGGGAAACTATTCTCGATAGGTCTCATTAATATTAGTTACCGCAAAAGCAAAATCATTATAATATATAACCACCTTATAAATTTACGCTTTTGTTCCGTCCAGAAGCTAGGCAACACCGCATGGACTCAGCAATGTATAATATGCTTCAAAAAGGAACCAACAAGGTCGATTTTTGAAAAGATGCAACAAGGTAGAAAATATAAATGAGTATTCATATATTTAAAAACTTATTGCATTTAAATAAAAAAACGGCAACCCTATGTTAAAAAAAATATATAATCAATATTCGCGCAAAAAATAACGTTTATGGTTCAAATGGCCGGGGATGCAATAAGATTGGATTCCATGCGGACGCAATAACGGTAGCAGTCTTTATATATATATATATATATATATATATATATATATATATAGGAAATAGTTCGTTGCCGATACTAGTTAGGTCTAACTATTATTGTGGGGGATGCGGCAATGTGAATAAGTGAACTCTTTTTAGTTTGTTCTGAGCTTTCGGTAATTTATTATCACCATTATCAAAGAACTACAAAAGATACATTTATAGATATTTCAACAGGTATAAATAAATTCAGTTTAAAAGTAAAACATTAATTACTTACAACTAAGCGAGGTTAATCACAATATCTATATATCTATATATAATATGTATATATATATATATATATATATATATATATATATATCCTTCTATCGTTAAAGCGTCCATACATTCTGAAATCGCATTCAATAGAGCGTCCAAGTGCATACAGCGTCCGTATACGGACGCTCTATGCACACCCCTTGTAATAATTTGTCCAGGGACTTGAAATTACGTCACGAACCTACCAACAAAATTTTTGGGGGACGCTTTTTTGATCATGAAATGAACGAAAATATACGGTTCTCGAATATATTTAGTTCGCGCAACTCTCCGGCAGAGTCGCTAGGAGTATTAAGTTGTATACAGAGTATACATTTTATCTTGATAGTCATTCGCGCTTAGAGCGTCCCAAGATTTGACAACACTGCAGTTTCAGTAGAACGTTAAATTGCTTATATTGTTGAATGCAACAGTTAGAAAAATACATTTCTGGTACATTACTCAACTCTGAGTATTCTCTCAAATACACGCTCTCGCCTTTAGAGCGTCACGTCAACCACTCTCCTCTAATAACGCCGAATTAAGAGAGTCCGATACATTAACGTAAGTAAAGGTTTAGATATGAGGTAGGAAGGTCAGTGAGCTGGCGCATTTCTTTATTAATAGTATTCTACAGTGAACGGCTAAATTATGGAATATTATTATTATTTCGAGAACCGTCGAGTTTTAAGGAAAATCCCGAAACAGGTCGATTTTTGTTGTAAAATACCCATGTTATAACGTACATGGAGTAGGGATGACGTCACCGGTGTAGGTGTAGTGACGTAATCGTTAATTTTTTTAAATAGAAATCGGTATAATGTGACACCTCATTTGAACGAGAATTTAATTCCTTATTCAACGACATTACATTTTCAACTAAAATATTTTTTTAAGAGTACGAAAACAATTTTTTTAATTTAAATTCAACCAAATTTCAACTAATGATTTAATTAATAATGTACTTTAAAGTAACCAAATTATGCATAACAATTATTTTAAATTAAATGTTCGAAATGCCATCCATCGGTTTCTTGACAATATGCGAATCTACGGACACATTCATCAAGTACATTGCGGATGACTTCTGGAGTAATTAGACTCTTTTCATGCCTTATTCTATCTTTCAAGTCCTGTAAGTTTTGGGGTCTATTGACATAAACTTTTGATTTTATGTAACCCCACAGGAAAAAATCTAGAGGTGTTAGATCTGGCGACCTTGCTGGCCACTCTATAAAACCTCGTCTTCCGATCCACCTCCCGGGAAAGTAATTATTTAAAAATTGACGTACTTCACGTGCGTAATGCGGAGGGGATCCATCTTGTTGAAACCAGATATTTTCACTAGGTAAATTTGAATTATTGGCATTTGGATACATGTTAGCAAGGACAGGTATTAGATGATTTCTTAAAAAAGTTAAATAACGTCTTCCTGTTAGATTTTCTTCAAAGAAAAAAGGGCCAATGATTCTGTCATTGATGATCCCTGCCCATACATTCACTTTCTGAGGATATTGCGTGTGTGCCTCAGTCATCCAATACGGGTTTTCTTGACTCCAATATCTGCAATTTTGACGATTCACGGTACCATGTATAAAAAATGTTGCTTCATCGGAAAAAAGGATTTGATTGATGAAAAGTGGATTGGGGATACATAAATCCTGCATAATTTCAGAAAATTGAAGCCGGCGATCGGGATCGTCGTCGTTTAACTCCTGATGTAGTTGAATTTTGTAGGGATGGTATTTTTCTTTTTTTTTAAATATGTAATACCGATCTTTGGGAAACTCCAGCATATTCACACATTTGTGTTGAACTACTGTGAGGATTGTCATGTACATTTAATAAAATATCAAGTTTCACATTGTCTTCAATTTTAGGACGCCCAGCGTTTGGAATATGTTTAACGTGCCCAGTTTCTCCAAATTTTCGGACTATTTTACTTACTGTTGATTGGCTGATGGGTCTGACGGGATATGTTGCGTTGAATAAATTGCATACCTCGTTCTGTGTTCTTTTTTTTATCTCCGCATCCGCTAAGGATTAATATTTCTGTGTTGTGATTCATTTAGGTGAGCCATAATTTACTATTCAAAAGTAAAAATTACAATTGACAACTGATAACAATTCACAAAATCAAAACATTTACGACAATAAATATTACAGTAACTATGCCACTAACACTTGCTTGAATTAACATATGACAAAAAGTTTCAGTGTTTATGAGAGAACTTTTTGTGTCCAATATTATTTTCACTTATTTTTGCTTTTTTAAGTATTTCAGAATGTCATGGATTCAAGCATTAATTGAAATTTGATTGAATTTAAATTAAAAAAAATTGTTTTCGTACCCTCAAAAAATATTTTAGTTAAAAATGTAATGTCGTTAAATAGATAATTAAATTCTAGTTCAAATGAGGTGTCACATTATACCGATTTCTATTAAAAAAAATTAACGATTACGTCATTACACCCACACCGGTTATATCATCCCTACTCCATGTACGTTATAACATGGGCATTTTACAACAAAAATCGACCTGTTTCGGGATTTCCCTTAAAACTCGACGGTTCTCGGAATAATGATAATATTCCATAATTTAGCCGTTCACTGTATAATTAATTATTGAGAAGGACATTATATACAAACTATTCTCGGTCATCTAAAAGACAAGTATAATGTCAATATTATATTATGTTGACTACCCCTAAATTTATTTGGAAGCTAAAACATGTTAAAGAAAACCACTTTAATTAGGTTATAAATCTAGATTTTATTGTTTTAATACCTAGTAAGTAGTAATTATAGAACAATGTCGAATATGGGACAAATAAAAAGTAAATTTTTACACAAAACAAAAAATAGTTTTCTACTACAAAAAATCTACAAATACACAGAGAAACTTAAAAGTCCTACAATAGGTACTACAAAGTTATTCAGATTGAAAAAAAATCCTGCAGGGATACAAAAATCAATATCATTCGAATTTAATGAACTACAGCCTTCATCTCTTACTTCTTTGTGTGTTTCCATTGCATGTACTTGTACGTATTCTTCGATCATAAAAATATTTAGTTTTGTTAAAAAAAAGAGTTAGCACGTTGTATGCTCATGGTCAGTGGACGCCGTAAACGCGAAACAATATACGCAAATTATACATGAAACAATATGAATGAATCCCCAGTTCTTAATTTCTTAGATACGTTCCTGTATATAGGGTGCGCCCAAGTAACGCATAAATTTATTATAAGCTAAATAAAAAGTACTATTAAAAATTCCCCAAAGAGGTCAATTTTCGATTTTAAATTACCAAAATAAACAAAAGAAAATTTACAATAAATGTTCAACTTGGACGTCAAAAAATAATAGTTCAATACTATTAAACGCTTTACAAAATTAGAAAAATTAATTTCCAAAGAGCAGACCGTCCACTAAGAAGCAACAACTACTTCTCGGGCTATATGCCCCGACAGACATTGAATTACACTTCTAAAGTAAACGGGGTTGGTATATCCGTTAAGATAGAACCAACCATTCTGGTTTGCGATTAGAAGGAATAACATCACTTGTGGACCGGTTTCGGCGTTTTTGCGCCTCATCAGCACAAGGTAGATGCTATTCGTCCAGAAGCTCTGAGAGCATAATCCTGGACTAGAGACTACGTTGATACCACACCAATACATTAGCCTTAGTGAAGGAAATGTTAAGAGTGCGATATCGGCGACATCTCTACATCTAATCACAAACCAAAATTCTATATCGACAAAAAACCATCTCGGTTTTGTAGGTATTTACTTAATTACAGTTACCTGTAAATAATTGTCATATAAGTAAAGCGTGATCTATAGACGTCAAAAAATAATAGTTCAATACTATTAAACGCTTTACAAAATTAGAAAAATCAATTTCCAAAGAGCAGACCGTCCTCTTAGAAGCAACAACTACTTCTCGGGCTATATGCCCCGACAGACATTGAATTACATATAGCCCGAGAAGTAGTTGTTGCTTCTTAGTGGACGGTCTGCTCTTTGGAAATTAATTTTTCTAATTTTGTAAAGCGTTTAATAGTATTGAACTATTATTTTTTGACGTCTATAGATCACGCTTTACTTATATGACAATTATTTACAGGTAACTGTAATTAAGTTAATGTTCAACTTGTTCATTGACCACTAGACATGACTTAACCGGGCATTAAGGTCTACTGTAACACTTTATAGCATAGAGTGTGTTATGTACCGTATTTATTGCCTGCCTTGGTCTTATAGCTCTCCAATAGTTGAATGAAATTAAAAAAAATTGCAAAATATACTTTTAAACAATAAAAATATATATACAGGGTGGTCCGTAAGTAATGGTCCAAAGTGAAATGGAAGATTCTTGGCCTGAAAATATTACAATCTGACGCAACTTGCTTCAATAAAATATTGATAATAAAAAAGATACAGGGTGGCAAAGTTGAAATGTCAAAAATGTTTTTTTTTCGGTAAATTGAACGATTTTGGATATACAAACGTAAAAATTTGAAGATAGGGGTTATAGTTCCTGAGAAATCATAATATCATATCCGTTTTGATGTATTTTTTAGAGGGCGCCACATGAGCTACGTTGTTGGTGTAACTGTGCACTTGACTTTTTTATCATGCCTTAAAACCCCCATCTCTTAATTTTTACTTTTGTATATCCAAAATCTTTCAATTTACTGAGAAAAAACATCTTTTACAGTCAAACTTTGCCACCCTGTATCTTTTCCATTATCAATATTTGATTGAAGCAAGTTGCAAGAGATTGTAATATTTTCAGGCCAAAAATCTCCCATTTCACTTTGGACCATTACTTACGGACCACCCTGTATATAATACTTCATTTGTAATGGCAAATCAGCAAGAACCAACTGAAGGACTTATTGGAAAACCAACAACAGGTTGATATGACATAATTTCATTAGATTAATAACAAAAAATTCAATTTTTTTTAACAACAGAAATATTAGTACAAGGGCCAAAAGTTATTCCTTTTCCTATACACAATATTGATGTATGAAGCATAAAAGTAGCCGATATCGCCAAGAGGCAGATTTTATAAGTAATCATGAATATATAGGATGTTCCAAAATTGATTGAAGAACCCAACTAAACCCAAGTAAATATAGGGACATCCATTCTTTTTTAAATAATCAATTGTTTTAGCTGAAAAATCTTTGAAGCTAAAAAAGTGATTTTCAACACCCTGGAATTTAGAAACTATAAACATTTGACCCCAAGTGCTATAGTTTTTCGAAATCAGCTCTTCGAAGAGAATCGAAAGATATTAAGAAATACAGGGTGTTACATAAAAAATATGTGTTTGTTTCGTCACTGAATTTTGGAGCAGACTGTATGTATGAATATCTTTAAAATCTGGTCCTTGACGATATCTACTTACTTCTTTTGTTAATAATGTTGTTTCGTGGCACTAAGGATAAACGAGATATCTAGCTCCGACTGATGGATTCGAATATTATTTGAACCAGTTGATGTACCCAGATGACTTCACCTTATGCACGAGGCTATTAGTTTTCACCCAAAATTTGTTTTCTAATACTTTACTTGAAAAAAACTAAGAAAACATTTTTTTAATAACAAAAATTTCATAACACTACATCAAGAAATGGATTCCGCGTATTAAAATACATGATACTGCGTAATTTTTTCCATACATTCAATATAAACCAAAATTTACAATTTTTGGGCCAGGACTGCAAAATGTTTAACATGCATCTCAATTACTTACTACATTTGAATTCTTCCATTTTATATTGTAGATAATATACAGGATTAAAGCTGAAGGAAATTCCCAAAAAAATTTTGATCCCGATTTCGGAGAAATTTTGTATAGGAGGCTTTTTGATACGAAGATTTCAACAAATTTGTCAATTATTCGTTAAAAAAATTATTTCGAGTGGAAAATTGAGAAAACTGCATGAAAATGGAATTTTCCGAAAAACTGTAAATCAGATTTTAATCATTTACGAACTTAGCCTCAGTTTTTATGTTCTGAACCTACTTATAAAATTTCATTGAAAAATTCGGTAGTGTTTTTGAGTTATCGTGTTGACAACTGACCGACCGACATTTTTTTAAAATGGGTTTTTTGGACTAATATGAAACGTGTAAATCCATTCGAATCTCGAAACGACAAAATCACTCCATCACATCACTTCACTTATAGTATTTTCCCGTAACCTACAATTTTAAGGAAATAAATTATTTATCTTCGCAGGAAAAATATTAGTTCACAACTAGGGTTAAAACTTTTCACCGACAATACTCGTGTCCTGAATGATCACAAATGTCACAAAAAATCATATTTTTTGTAACTTCCTACATAAATAGCTATTCTTCAACTAGTACCTAACAAACACCATATAAAATAATAACTATCATGTAATTCTGAAATTAATGCAATTTTGTGAAGAAATTGTCCATTTGAAGATTTATTTAAGTTCACTGTCTTCAATATTTTGAGTGTTTGTAACTTGTTAAATGAATACTTCTGAAATTTCATTGCAATAACATAATATGGATCCCTCCTACTTACAATAACCACATTATATCTTATTTGTCCTCCTATTTTCTGTAAATAGCAGATATGTACTTACTGCGGCAACAACGCAATAACAAAATTGACGCCCTAAAGGCTATCATATATACGTAATGCTGAATATAAGAGACGCCCAATTGTCCATCGACTGAAAGGGCGCCATAATGTTTATAAACTATACAGCAATGTTGTGTTTTCCGTGCCAAAGTCCTTTTTTCCATTTATTTTAACCATCCTTTATCTATATCAAAAAGTATTCAGCTCAATTAACACTATATCTGCAGAAAACAACGTCGGACGCCATAAAGCACATTTTTATCTGGACGCTTTAACGATAGAAGGATGTATATATATATATATATATATATATATATATATATATATATATTATGATGATGATATTGGGTTAAGATAATTATTAAGAAAAATCGCTTAATTATAATTGAGAATTGTTTATGTATATATAATATATGATATATAACACAAAAACATTTATAAACAACACATTAATGAATGCGATTGTAGATCAGTATATTTAGAATTAAATTTAATATACTCACACTCGTGAAGTTGCTGATTTTTGCATATACGTATGTATGTATATATAGGTTAAAGGTACTTATAAACAAAATTACTCACGAAGATCAGTTTCACTTTAACTATCGTCATCCAAATTCATAATAAACTTTTTTTGGGAATTTTTTCTATATCCATATATGACTTTTCCACCCTTTTATTATGTGAAACACACTTGGCCCAGCTGCTATCAGGAATGTTTGCAGTTTCTGTTTGAATAAGAGCTACCACAGTTGAACTTAAGGTTGGAGAAATATTATTTCTTCGAACTGCTGACTTAAGCTGATGCCATATAAGCATATACAGATACATTCAAATAAAAACGGAACATAGGGGTTTAGTGTATTCGCCGATCTAAATAGTCCACCAATAAAACATTTCTATAAGTTCACTTCAATGAATATCAAGTATTGATCTGGACAGCTGGATTCAGAATCACTGTAAAAAAGCCCGCCCAAATTTTTTAGTTATGTGCGAGGTGTGTCCGAAGTGCGAACTGCGATTTAGTATTGAATAATTATTTGATGGGGTTAGTAAACGCTACATATGAAAACAATATGCTTACGTTTTATGTTGTTGAAATCGAAAATTAATTGTTAAATTCTCTTTAACAATTAATGTTTCGAGTTAAGATAATATGTTTTGATTTCTTTTGGCCATAACGGCTTGCAAAATAAAAATAAATTCGTAAATAAAACAAAATAGGATTCTTTAAATTGAAACAAAGTTATGGGCTTGGACACTCTCACCGATCGACTGACTGTCTTACGCTAATTAAGGACCGCCCACAGTTGAGAATAGGGAGTGGTGGGAATTGTACGATATGTTATAGGTGTCCAAATAAACGATTGTAATAATCGTGTTTTTAATCTGTTGAAGCTGGATGTTGGTCGACTAGTTCAAAAGCAGTTCTGATACAATGCTTAAAATCCCTATGTTGCGTTTTTGTTTGAATGTATCTATGTTCAATTGGGTTAAAGATACAGTGATAAGGAGGAAGTCTGAGCACCGCATGTCCCAAGCTTTCAGCCAATGAATCACAAAAATATTGCTTCTATTTTCGGTTCCTGCGTGAATTATCGTAATGCGTTTCCCTTCATTAGACGGCGCATTAGTCTACCCAACTTTTGTTTGGAATATCGTGTGTATTGAACCAAGTTTCATCCAAATACACTATCGTTGTACCATATTCTCTAAATTCGTTTATTGCCAATAAATATTCAGATCTCCACTTCTTAAGACGCACAGATTCCATTATGATTTTTCTGCTACTAGTGAGTTTTTTAAATTTAAATCCGTTTTATAAAAAAGACTGCCAAACTATTTCATGAGATATTTTAATCCGGACCAGGGAATTTTTTAAGGGACACACTTTTATTGCGCATCTATATTTCGAACAATAGGTAATAATGAAGGTCGTCGGCTTGTATTGATTCACGACCTTCTTAGATCCCTGGTCGTACTTGGCATGATCTCAGGAAAATTAATAAAAAAATTGAATTGCAATGGGACATAAAATCTTGTTGCGTTAATAAACTGAGCTCTTTTCTCTCTACATCTCGTCACTTTATAGCCTCACTGGCAAGCTAGCTCGTACATAAAAAGACCCTCCCAATAAATCTCTACTTTATGTGCTTAAAGTATAATCAATGCCTGAAATTATTTTTTAACATTTTTGTCTAATATTTTTAGAAATACAAATTTCCCCACGGATTCTACATAGTATTTGTGGCGAAACCCAATGATTACGATTGCGAAAAATCTGAAGGATTCGCTGCCGGTAGTTCAGATAGAATTAAACAAATCTCTCTTATTATTAAACCCAGTATTACATATTCAGATTACGTTACAGCCGTTTTACTTACTTTAGGATGTATAGGTGAGTGTTTTCTACATTAATATTTGAAGTAAAAACTTTAGCCACATTGTGCAAGATAGGAATCGATACAAGTTTTATAAGGTGTTCATAATTTATTGTAAAAATTTCCTCGTATCATAGGCGCACGCTAAAAATTTTCATTTATCATGGATGTTAGATAAAATTTTTAAAAGGGGTTAATTTATTTGTGTTGTCAGTCCCCATGACTTTATATCTTTTTTTTGATTTCCTTAATTCCCAAACATACAGTACAGTCGACAGAAGCAAACAAGAGTCCCGGAAAATATGCGAAACTAAAAGAAAGGTCATCGCAACCAGATAATCAGGAACCAATGTTAACGATTGTACATTAGTAATTGTAAATATAATCCAGATAATATGACCGAATGATTTTATCAATATACATCAATTTTAGTGGCTGCATCAGTGTTGTAAATGTGAGGATAATAAATTATCCGATTTTCAGACAATTTCGCTAACCGAATAATTTTTGGATCGACTATTTTGCAGAAAGGATATATAAAACGGCTATTCTATTGAGGGATTATTAATATTGACTAAGGCCGAAGACTTTTATTTAGACAACACGGTGTCCTTTTGGTAATTTTGACAAATTCTGATAATTTGAATTATAAATTCGGATCAGTGTCAGCTGTCACTTTAAAATCTGCTTTTATATTTTTATACGTTATTATTTGCTTCATAAATCACTGAACAATATGTCTTTATCAAGACTTGTTCATTTTTGGAATTTGTGCTTTTGTAATGTGAAATAATGTTGATCAAATAATGGTATATAATATATAACTGTTGGGTTTGAATAAATCAAACGAGTAAAAGTAGAACATCATTTAATATATACAGGGTGGCCGGACGAAAACGAAACAGAGCCATTATCAGGAACTGCGTCAAGGTTTTAAAAAAACGCAGAGACCCATCGATTTTTGATCAAAGGGGGACACTTTTTCCGGTATTTTTGACTTGGCTACTTTCACCCCCTAGCGTCACCTCAAAATATTTAAATGACATTAGGGGTCGAGTAAGGTATCATTTTAAAGCCCTTTTAATTCTCTTTACAATAGTCTTTAAATTTTAAAATTCGGCATAATACTTTTTAATAAATTACATTTTAAAATTTAAATTATTTACTTGTTTTGTTTTTAAAATTGGAATTTTTTTCATTTTTGTCAAAATGACACACGAGTCGTCGAGTACGTCAATGCTTTAAATGTTGATTTTCTTGCTTTGCATTGTTTTTGTAATCGAAGCGAAGTTTTGTTTAATTGTCTTTTTGAAAATTAAATACCATGGTTTATTCCATTTCGCTTTATTTTATGAACAATAAGTGTGCAAATGTAACGACTCAGTTATTTAATTAAAAGTATCAAGATAAACATGTCAGTAGGAAATATTTTCTAGAATTAGTGAAAACATTTCAAGAGACTGGAAATGTAGCTAATAAAAAACGAGAAAATAGACCGCCTGTAGTTAGTGAAGTTGCAGTTTTGGGACATGTTCATCTAGATCCTACGTTAAGTACAAGGCAATCTGTGTCTGGGATTAATTGAACTAGCATTCAAACCATTTTGAAGAAGAACAAATTCCATCCGTATATAATACATTTAGTGCAGGAACTTAACGAGGATGATTATGACCGCCGTTTGCAATTTTGCGAAATAATGAGTTAGCGAGCAGCGAATGATCCACAGATTATTTTTAATATCTGATTCTCCGATGAATGCAGCTTTTTTATTAACGGTACTGTAAATCGTCATAATTGCCGCCAATGGTCTAATTCAAACCCAAGAATTTTCCAGGCGGTTCATACACAGCAACCGCAAAAATTAAATGTATGGGCTGGCATTTTCGGTGACCGGCTGGTGGGTCCATATTTTTTACCTGGTAATTTGACTGGCGAAATGTATTTGCAATTACTGGGAGATGCTATTGACCCTACATTGACCGATATTACTGAAAATGACCAACATTATAGTGAAGATCATTTAATGTTTCAACAGGACGGTGCTCCTCCGCATTTTGCTTTGATTGTTCGTTAGTATTTAGACCAACATTTTCCACGGCACTGGATTGGGAGAAGATGTAGCATTGAATGGCCTCCACGTTCACCAGATTTGTCGCCCTTTGATTTTTTTGTGGGGATACCTCAAAAGTAAAATCTACAAAACACAACCAGCCTCTTTAGAAGATTTGTGTCAAAGAATTGTCGAGGAGTGCCATCGAATCACTCCGGAAATTCTTCGAAATGTGCGAGAACGTTTCGAACAAAATCTTTATTATTGTATGGACGTGGGTGGTCATCAATTTGAACATTTAATTTAACTAAGAAGTAAGAAAACAACTAAACATAATTTAAACTTTAAAATGTAATTTATTAAAAAGTATTAGGCCGAATTTTAAAATTTAAAGACTGTGTAAAGGGAATTAAAAGGGCCTTAAAATGATACCTTACTCGACCCCTAATGTCATTTAAATATTTTGAGGTGATGCCTACCCCCACTAGGGGGTGAAAGTAGCGAAGTCAAAAATACCGGAAAAAAGTGTCCCCATTTGATCAAAAATCGACGGGTCTCTGCGTTTTTTAAAACGTTGACACAGTTCCTGATAATGCCTCTGTTTCGTTTTCCTCTGGCCACCCTGTATATTTGACTAATCACATAAAAAAACTAATTTTTAAACAACACAACAAACACTGGAAAATGTAACAATTCTAAATATACCAAATTGGTCTCACTAGATTAAATTAGATGAGATGGTTAATAAAATAAAAAGTTAACAAACGGCTGAATTCAACGGTTCAACTACAAAAGATCCAGATTCGACTTTGTTGACATATCTTTTGACAGATGAGATGACACGTAGGGTTTCGATAATTGGTTTTCGATTCAAAATATAGATTGTTACTACCAAAATACAGCTACAGCGACATGAACACGACCACCAGGGAGATTGTTTGCTTCTGTAGGTGTACATTTTTAATATTTTTGTCTGTCGTTATTAATATTGTTAGCCATTGGTATTGTATGAGGTGGTAAATAGCATTTGAGGATGGGAAAAGTGTTCTTCATAAGAGATCAATGAATATAATTAAAAATAACGACAGGTGATGATATTAAGAAAAATATATACGTTTTTAATATATTTTAGGTGCCTTTTATATAATATTCGGTCTTCCTTATTTTCTGTATACCGTAAAGGGATCTACTCCGAGGGAAATGGCGTATGCAGTTGAATCTTCTGGAATTCCCAGGGCACGTAAGTTATTTGAATTCGATTATGATTAATAATTTTTTTTGTTTTACAATTCGTAGCTTCATGGTCTGGAACACTCTTAAATTGGCTGTTTATTATTATTTTTTATTAACTTCAGTTTTTGTTACTACTTCACACCACTAATACCACTTAAAATTCACATACCATTGAAGTGCGTTTCTTTTAAATAAAAAACCTATTTTAATGTTTTTTATTGTTTCACCAGGAATTGTTAGGCTGAAGGTCATGAAAAAATCAGACGGCACAGGTATATTAAAATTACAATTTTCTCTATTATCTTTTAGTTCAAAAGTAAAAGTATTATAAATATCCCTGCTTATTGTCCTTTCGTTTCATTTTTGTTTTAAAAAAAACGGTTCGAATCTAAATTTTTTTAATATTCCGTTAATTTCGAGAAAAAAAGTGAAGTTTATGGATATACGTTCCAAAAAATACATTCCTTTCTGTTGTTGATCTATTTTACGATGATGTTTTTGTCAATTTGACCTATTTTCAACTCCAAAATTCGATCTAATTTTCGTTTCCTGCTCAATTTATTTTCAATCTTCCCATTGTTTTGGAATTTTCTTCCACAGTTGGTGGCTACATTTCTTTCTATTTTGGCATAATATTTTGGTCGTATTTTTATTTCTTCTTTCTCATATTCAGCTTTCAATATTTAATTGGTGACTTGTGGTATATTCAAAAATGAATCTTAAACCTGCCCTTAATTCCACAAATCTCTTTCTTTAATTCTCTTTGACTCTCTTTTTTCAACTATCTCCCTCTCTTGTTCTCTATTTCTTTTCATATTTTTCACTCTTTTTGTTCTCTTTTTCTGTCTCATCCCTTCTCTTTATTTATTTTTTTCCTTTTCTTTACCTCTTGTTCTCTTTCCCTTATTTTTCTCTTTCTCTCTGCTCTCCCTTTTCTCTTTTCTCTTTTGTCCTTTCCCCTTTTCGGTCTCCCTTATTCATACCCCCTCACATTTCCCATTCTCTCTCCCTACTTTTTTCTATTTCTTCGTTTCTCTTCATTCCCACTATTTCCCTCTCCTCTTTCCCTTTTTTATTCCTTCTTTTTCTCTCTGTCCTTCCCTATCTCATTTCCTTTTTTTCTCCCCTTTTCTTCGTCCCTCTTTTTTCCTTCTCTCTTTCTTTTTTTTAACTTTCTTCTCTCTTCTATATATCTCACTTGCTATCCGTTACAGGACGGTAAATTTTAAATTAACTGAACAATCGCTGTACATCTCAATTTAGTTGTTTTGGTTAAAGTGGGGGAGATTGGGAAAATAACGTCTGTTGAAGGAATTTTTGGTCGTGGATGTTTTTATTAATCCTTTGTAAATTTTGCAAGGGGAACATCACTGTTTCATTAATCTCTAATGCTTGCAATTTCGAATTTAATGCTCTACTCTATTTTCGTTACCATTTATTTCACTTATTCAACATTTTTGAATTTTATAAATTTTCCAGAAATTTATTTTGGAACCGCTCAATAAACGTAGAAAATTTATTGGAATTTTAATTTAGTTACTAACAGCCAATAGCTCAGCGATTCTAATTTTTAACTATACTAAAATTACAGCTTATATTCAGGGTGTTTCTAAATCCATGCGAAAAACTTCAGAAGGAGATGGGTCTTTACGGCATTCCACCAATGTTTAAATTTCGCGCGCGACCTAACCTCTTTTACGGCGCAGCCACATGTAATTAACAACGAGATAAAAAGTACTTTTTACTAATTAGGAACACAAATTTCAATATTAATACCTTTTTTTGGCTCTATAGCTTTTTGAAAATTTAACTGGTCTTTAGCAAAAAAGTGTACAGAAAAAAAACTGTTTATATAAACTTTTTTACCTTTCGCGTAAATAACTTCATTTATCTCAAAAACCACATGATAATTTTTCTTGAAACTATTTATAAATAACATCATTATCTATTGATAAAAATGTATAACTTGGGTTTTTCCTTCGATCATTTAACGTGAATATCGCACAAAATTCGTTTGAAGAGAACATCTGAATCATAATTTAATTCTAAACCATCGATAGCAACAGTGCCTTCCGTTCAATATGTCGATAAACAAACGATATAAGCGACGTTGTCGCATTCACTGTAATCTTCAGAAAATTACATGAATCCGGATTTGCAGATTTGCGCTGTTGCTCTGCTAGTAGGTTTGTCGTCCGGAGGGTATTATTCCTTAAAAATTAGATCACTAACAACATTTCATTGATTTTACACTGTTTCATGCACCTTATTCACTAACACGAAAGACACAGTAGCTGTAGAGAATATAGGTAAGATGCGCATGCTCGAAACTTTGTACAAACAGCGATTAACTAACATTTTATTTAAATTAATTTTATTATATTTATACACGCTATTAAATGCTTATCATTTCTTTTCACTGAAATGTTTTATTCATACTTCAAACAAACAACACCGTTTGGCGTTTATATACAGCGTGTGGTAGATAAACTGTCCATTAGAAAGATCTCGAGAACTGAAGGTGTCCAAATAATGAAAATTGGTATATCGGAATTTTTAAGGGTGGAATTCTGGAACAATTTTTCAAATAGACTGATACATATTCTGTCCACATACAACAAAGAGTAGTAAGAATCCCCTGTTGCTAAAAATCGTAGTGTGACAAGCAGGCGCTCAACTGCTGATATTGAACCTCTATCATTGGTGTCACAATTTGATATAATTGGTTCAGTATGGCACAACAACCATTCTAGATCGATACTTGATATCCGTAAAATTTTTTGAATACATATTGTGGCCATCGGTGGATTTGCCCTGTCATTTGGTCACCTCTCCTTAGTGCGTCTAGAAGCTGTAATCCGCCATGTTGATTCCTCTCTTGAAGGCTAGGACGTATCCAAAATCTATGCTTCCTTTTTTTCTTTGTTTTGTTTAGTTCAAATAATGTAAGCTGCTGCCGCCAGCAATATTTTCTTCGACGGGTGTAAAATATATAAATACAATTTTGAAAATTTTGCTCATATGATCTACAACTCTAATTCTGACGATTGCAACAAACCGCATCTCAAAGTTGTGAATGTTCATCAAATGAACAGTGATTGAAACAATGTATACAAATTCAGTTTGCGCGGCCGCCATTTTAAATTTTCAAATCTTTGAAAACACCAACTTTCCTCTATATTTCCTTATATTATCACCTTGATTTTATCATTTTCATTATACTTGCCTCTTAAATAAACAAAATTTCAAATTGTTTAACAATTTTTGAGAAATTAAGGGTATATAAGATTTCCTACAATGTTGATGTCGAGAAAAACTGAAAGAGATATCAGCTTAAAATACTCCAATTTCGAGTGCTCTACGTTGTGTTTGCAAGCTGAATCGATATGTTTTCAATTTGGGACATAATATTCCATCTCGGAAAAATTTTATGTTCGGTAGATTTTTGACCTTACTTCATCCAACTAATAATTTGTTATCTGCTTCTTTGTTGTCAAATGTGAATACATATAATGAAGGTCATTAGATTTACGCTATAAGTATTATATATATTTGAAAAGAAAACATTGAGGTCAAAAGGCCGTAACTCACTTAACAGCACAGCACCTGACAAGCACCGTCGAGTGGTCAACTTGACGGTTGTGTATGGGTTCACTTAACGCATCGACATAGGATCAGCACCGCCTCGGTACCCGACTATAAGCTTCACTTTATATTTTATTATAGCAGTTGCGTTTTGTTTCTAGAAGTAGAGGTGTGTTCTTAGACCTATTTAGGAAATGTTCCGGTTTTCAAATTACAATGTTTTTGCAATTCAAAGACAAGGTGATAATGCCCAAAATTCGTCATTTGAAGTACGAAATACTTTTGCATAGTATTTTTCAAGACCTCAAGGAAGAGTGGAGTGGCAAGATGGAAAGTAGTTTAAAAATTTCAATAAATATATTTACCTGGTTATTGAAACTTTTGTCGTATTTTTCACCAAGCCACTTTTTTCTTTTTTGCATCACTGTATTTACTTATGTCATATAAGTAAGTGTAATTGCGAACCGCTTCTATAAGTTTTTCAGAACCCATTATTTACCTGTACTCTTTTAAAATTGCTACAAGACTGACAAAATAGTGCAATATGCCTTTAAAACAATTTGTAAAAACTGTACTAAGCGGAATGTGCTGATAAGTGAGTGTACGACGTCGGCAAAGAATCAGCATACCTACCACAAGCAAAATATTCTCTCTGAGAAATGTGTTGTGGCATGGTCGCTCACAGCTGATACAAAACTAGTTATAGTGGCGAATGGATATCAGTAAAAATAAAATTTGGCCTCTTGGTCAATGAGAAAAAAACCTACAACTGAAGCAAGCGTACACTTCTACTAATTTCCTATTTCTGGGAGAAAAAAAGTCCTACTCAAGTTAATTAACACTAATACTGTTCCAAAATATTATGATCCCTTTCATAATACCTTGTTTTGAAATTTTAGGTTATTATGAATCTGTTTTGAGTTTATTTTCCATGAAGTACAAATTCAACCATAAATTTGTCTTTTAACGCACTTTTCTTTTATCGTAATTCGGAAAAATGTTAGAGAAAGAATGACACATTTCTAACTTTTTCAAAATAACCTGGATTTAAGAGGGATTATTTCGCAAGAAACAAAAATATCAATTTTTCGTATAATATACATATCGACTAACACAATACACAATTTTTAATCTTACTCTTATAACTGGTTTCCTATGTACTGCAAAAAACCAAAAATAAAGTTTAAAAACTTCAAAAGCGTTTACTGAACAATTAATGAATTTGCAATTCTGTCAGCAACCAATGTAGACGCTTATAGAAGAGCAGGCCAATGTGTAAGACCGAGAGGTTTCGAACTGACCGTGAGATGGCGCTCAGATTGACGAGAAAGACATTTTGTAGTCGGTAGAAAGCGCGTGGCTGAAAAATAGAGGTGGAGCACGTGGGATCGGCGAGCGAACATGCCCTGAACTCGAATTTTGAGTTTATTAGTCAGCGACGGTGGCGCCATCCGGTGGCTGGCTAACAGAACTAAAGTACCTGTTTGCCAGCCCAACTGACCTCACATAAGAGACCTGCTCTTCTATAAGCGTCTATATTCGTTGGTGTCAGTGTTTCTCCAAAGGTGCTATATGATAAAATGCATTTGGTTGTTTTGTCACACATTTCTACAACACTGTAGTGTAATTTTTTAATGCTTTTCTTAAAACTACAGTTGTCCTCTTCAATCTTCTGTATATTACATTTTCCGAATCTTAAATAACTACTGAAATAAAGGGGGGTTCATAATGATAACTCTTTACATAAGTAATATCTTCTCATGTAATTTGGATAAAAGCTTAAATTTCTTAATTTTTTCAGGTATTATGATGTACCACATTATTTACAATGTAAAATTATTATTTTTATTATACATGGTACTGAAAAAATTTGAATAAATCGTCAATAAAAAAATTGGCGTTTTTTCTTTCATTCATATGGACACATTACATATTTTGAAATAATACGTTGTCCACTATATGTCTGTGTTAGTGTTTCCTATACTATTGTATAGATTTTCAACAATTCCTCTATATATTTCGCCGTAGTAAATTTGATAGACTTTCCATAATACCTAAAAAAAATTCATTAAATAGTTCACCCCCGTACAAATTTTTACTATTCAGGCATCTTGAGTTCTCGAGATCTTTCTAATAGACCGTTTATCTACCGCAACCTGTATATTTTTTTAACGATATTGTTATTTATACAGAACTGAATGTTCAACGTACCATTTCGACAATGTCAGGCCCTTCGGTGGATACAACCGACTACGATATGTTAAACGAAATAGAAACCGATAGAAATTTGAGATTAGGCAGAGGCAATCCGTACTTAATAGAATTGGCGCAAAAACATCCTAAAGAATTGTCGAGAAAATCCTATTTGTACTTATACAACGTTCTAACGGTGGCCATCTTTTACGCCCTCCCTGTCGTACAATTAGTCATAACGTATCAAAGGGTAAGTATGTGAATATTTTCTTTTTCTCCTAATTTATATGAAAGTGTCTAAACCAGGTCTTTAGCTGATTTAACGTCAGAGTTGGCAAAAATACACTTTTTCCCAAAAGTGAAATGAAAGGTCAGTTGAAACAAATGAAAAAAAAACAAAAAATTGAGAATGGAAATTTAAAATGTAATTAAATGCAACACCAAATACATAGGTGTTATGCTGGTTGCATAACAGTCCATGTATTGTTCATGGTTTCTTCTTTTGAAATGAATTGTATACTAATAGTGGGATGGCAGTACAGTTTACACGGGTATAGGATAACAGCCATAGCCACCTCTAACAGCCTGTGTTGGAGGTGGCCATGTAACAGCATTACCAATCCTACTGTCATTGTAAGTTTCGCTAATTTTATGTAACAAGCAGGACCGTCTTTCACAAAGAACACCGAAATATGATCTTTGTATTAAGATATGTGCACTACTTGTATTATTCTATAGCTAGTTCCTTCATCGTAATTCCCTTTGCTAGTGCAATAGTGTAACAACTCAAAAATACACTGTTTTCTGAAAACTGCTTTAAAAAGGCATTAATAATTAATATGAGTGACCCATTTTTACTTTCATCTCTGTATCTAACAGAAACTCCCCTACTTTTTCTGATAAACTGTTCGACAAATAGTTAAAACCGCACTTACGCCCATTTTGATCTCAATATAAATAACACAAAGACAAACCTCTGCGATCAACTCATAGAATTGTATTTTCTTAATTCTAAATTAATCTGAATGGTGAATAGTTTGTTGTTTCAGATGAATTTATACATATTATATTGTTATTTTATTTTCACGAATTGTAGGTAAATAATTTTGATAGAAAGTATAAATCCGAAAATTCCCAATTGGAATTATGATTTTGTAATAACTCTATTTTTAAAATATTGCCCATAAAATTATTCTTTCATAGGAGTCGATCCTTAACGTAAGATAAAAGACTTTAGCATCACTGCTAGCTATTCCGTCACATAGAAAGCATTGCATCAGAACTCTAACGCTGTCATTTGAATGAGAATGGAATGAGATACTACAGTTAGATGCAACAAGCCATATGCCGCTGTGTAAGTGGGAATGTCCGTCTGAACTCCGGTGAGAGAGAAAAAGATAGACGTCACAGGTTTTTCTGTCTTTGCCTCTCCTCTATAGCATGCGCGCCATTAGAGAAAGACAACCTGAACCTCTGACTTTCTATCTCTATCTTATACGCTGACGGGTTCCGAGCTAGATTGTTGCCTCTAACTGTAGTATCCCTATGGAGAATGGGCCTTTTAAGTAATTTTTTTATTGATTTAATTTAATAGTATATTATTCAACAAGCATATACTGATGGCTATTATTCACGAAGGTGCGTCACCTAAGTGAATATTAGCCATTATATGCGAGTAGAATGATATATTTTGTCCACCACTATTAATTACCTGTTTCTAAATGAATTTCTTTGTTTTTCTCTTCCCTCCAATTTAATAAGACATTATAGGCTTTCATATATAATGTATTCGACTTTTCTGGCAATAAATTTAAGGATACCTACTATTTATTGTGCTTCTCTAATTTTTGGTAGGTTTAAATTCAGTATAATAATTAAAACTCTTGCAATCAGCTATAAATTATTTAAAACGTCAGTTTCTTAGTTTTTTACATTGATATCTATACGCTCTATATACAACAGCTTGATAGATTATTATTATTGTCTCTTGTCTCCGTAGCAGGATTGATTAGATGTCTGAGTTTGTGAAATGAAGATTTGTACGCATACGGTTCGAATCCGGGTCGCGGTAAAATTTTTTAAATATTGTAACATTTGTATATAAATAACTTTCAATATAGGTCCTATTTATCCGTGTCATGTGACCTGTTCATTATCCACACCTATTATTCACTGGTGATTAATGTACGTCATTATACTTGAAGAAGCACACGTAAAATATAAACATTATCAAATAGTCGTGGACAAAGTATTTTATGTCCCCCTATTTTTTTGGAGCAGGATTTCTATCACAAAAAAATGATCAAAAATAATGAAACTTAAATCAAATAATTGTTTATATCGTTTTCTTTGATTTTGTACACTTAGGTGGAAAAAATAGCTATTTATGATATTAGTGTTAAAAGTAACATTTGATTTTGGGAGTTGAAAAATTTCACGAACAAAATAAAATTTACTTTTAACACAAATATCATACATAGTTTTTTTGTACAACTCCTATTTTGATAATAAAATAAAAGTATTTCAAGAAAATCACATTTTGACGTCTATTGTCAGTTAATTATTTTTTGACGTTTTAACAATAATTCTCATAATGATTATGTCTCTTTTATCACTAGTGTTAAAAGTACTTTACTTTTAACACGCTTCTTTGTAAACGTCTTCTTTTAACACCTTTGACAGGCATTAAAAATGTCACTTTTAATGGCAGTTGTACAAAAACACTTTTTTGATATTTTCCATGCCACAAAAATCCGGTTTTTTCCACTGTTTTCATCCCAGCCAAAACGGTTTGTCGTTAATCTAATAATGCCGGAACTTTCGGTGTTTCTTTTTGCGCGTTTTTTATTAAGTACTAAAATTCATATGATGATCTGGGAAGTAAGGACACCGGAAATTTTTTTCCCGTTTCGTTGTGTGACAATTTTTTTATTGTATTTTTATTTTAGGTTTTGACTGAGACCGGCCAACAAGATTTGTGTTACTACAATTTTTTGTGCGCGCATCCCATGGGTTTCCTTAGTGATTTTAATCACGTTTTCTCGAATATCGGCTACGTTTCATTGGGAATATTGTTTCTTTTAATAACGTATTTGCGCGAGCAATCGCACAAAGACGACAATTTTGACAGACAATACGGCATTCCTCAGCATTACGGTATGTTTTACGCTATGGGAGTTGCTTTGATTATGGAAGGCGTTCTGAGTGGATGCTATCACGTTTGTCCTAATTCGTTGAATTTTCAATTCGGTAAGTAAAAACTTTTGTACGTTGATTTTGTTACACATAATTTGATATTCACCCTGTATATTTTTTTCGGCCCAACTCGATAAGTGGTACTAGATAAACCATAATTTATATATATTTGACTGACTTTAACCGAGATACAGAGTGTTTTGCTATTTTTTGACTACCAGATATTTCTCTATTCATAACTTGAGAACCACCCTGTAGATTTTTTCATGTTTGGACCAATTCGATAAGTGGCACTAGATAAATTTATAACAAATTATATGTATTTGTTTGTTTATAACCGAGCTACTCTGTAGATTTTATTCAAGTTTAGACCAATTCCATAAGTGGCGATAAAACAAATTAAAGTTATTTGATTGTTTATAGTGTTTTGCTATTTTTTGACTATTTATCTCTTTACCCATAACTTGAGAACCACTCTGTAGACTTTTTCATTCTTAGGCGCGGTCTTTTCACCTACGAATAAATAAGCCTTATCTGACAGATAGATAGTTATCCATCGAATAAATCCAACTCGTCTTTTCACGCCATATTATCTGGTACATTACTATCTGACAGATAACAGTTTTTGTAACCAAGAACGGACTTGGAATTTTAAATTTCTAACGTCACTGAGTTGATTTTTGACAGATCATACGGTTGATTGGTTAAGTTTGTACAGTTTTGTCTGTGTCTTTCAAATAATTATATGATATGGTTAAACAAAAACGTTCGAGGTCTCCTAATTTCAGGCAAGCTGAAATTAGACTGTTATTACAAATAGCTTTAAGATTTCAGGCTATTATTCAAAATTAAAAAACGAACGTTTTGGTTTGGAAGGATTAAGAAGAGTGCTATTGAAATGATCAGGCCTTGTTTGTATGTGATATTCTTCAAAAATTTCTTCCATTTTTAAATTTTACAACTATTATGTTATCCAAAAACACCAACACAGTTAGGCAATCCAGATCACGTGATCTAATATGGTCGTCCAGGCAAACAATTTAGACATCTGGTCAGTTTTGTATTGTCTATTCAATGGTAAACAGTGTTCAAGAATTTTTTCATCGATTTTATCAGTATGTATCATATACACTGTGTTCATTTGAAAGGGACCCACCCTTAATATTTCAAAAATGGGACATATTAGAAAGAAATGCCGAAACACGTCAACTTTTAACTTGAGGGGGACACTTTTTGGCGCTAATGTCATAAACGTCAGATTTACCCCCTCCCTTCTGGAGACACCCGTTACATTTTTTCAAATGGCATTAGGTATCAAGTCACACCTCATTTTAAAGGTCTGGTAAATCTCTATTCAATCATTTTGTTTTGCCTTTGATACTAGCCTTCCATTGTTATTTAATCGTTGTTTAAAATTGGCTCTTTTTCAAGTTTTCGTATGCTTCCATATTGTGTTATGATAGAAAGACTCTTTAAAGAATAAAAAATTTACAAATAGTAAAAAGACAACTGTTAACAAGGAAAAACTGCTATTTAATCATGCGTCAAAGTGACCACCGTTAACATTCAGGCAATAAAAGTTGAAAAAGAGCCAATTTTAAACAACGATTAAATAATAATGGAAGGCTCGTATCAAAGGCAAAACAAAATGATTGAATAGAGATTTACCAGAGTGTCCCCCTCAAGTTAAAAGTTGACGTGTTTCGGCATTTCCTTCTAATATGTCCCATTTTTGAAATATTAAGGGTGGGTCCTTTTCACACAGTGTATATGTATATGTTGTGGTTTGACTAAGTGTTTCTCTGGAAAACTTCATTAGATTTTAACCACATAAATTAAATAATTATTTGGTATTTTCACACAGTTTTGCACCAAAGAGCAGATAGAGGCTTTCAAAAGTTTCATGCCTACAAATATTTCTCTGCTGAAAGTAGGAGTTTTTGTTTTAGTAGGCAAGGTAATACTTGAGTGTATTATTTTGAATAATATATTAGCAATATCCTATATGTGAAAAAAAGTACCTAAGAAACCCTACAACATGTAGAGGAAGTTTCCAAGGTTGAATAAGAATAGCTAGGTCAAGACATAGTTCAAAATTTTATTGCAAGCATAAGTATACCCATGCAGAAGCTTGACGAGCTAGAAAAGCTCGTTTTTTGTAATGACGTTGACGATGGTAGATCAATGATAGTGTGTGATCAAGTAGATTGGGAGATAAAATGATTCCATTTTAATTGCATAAATTTAAAAACTGCTTCCTACGACTCATGGTATTGCAGTGTCTGTTTGAAAGAAGTTTAATTTTTTTTAAATTTAATTTACTTGAATGAATGAAAATTATTCTTAAATTTGTGTGATCTTCAAGATGTTATAACTTATTTTCGTATGTAAATTGTGATGATGTCCAGTCTGGATGGTTTTCACCCTCCAAAAATGCTGCTTTCTCTATGAGTAAAAACAATTCAAAATGTACACCTATTTATTTAAACTCTTTCTGCTTTGTAATGAAACTAAATAGGTACCACTAACGAAAAATGAATGTTTTTATGTAGGCACAACTTGACCAAAAGTTGGTCCGAAATCCACATATGCAACTCAAAAGTTTTATGAAACAAATTTTTTTATTGTTTATTATTATTATCAAAACACAAGACAATCCTTATAGCCAAATAAAATCTCATTTCTCCAAAATAAACACTCTTGTGTATACCAAAACCATATGATTGTTTGCCCCGGGATGCCATATTGAATTTTATTTGACAGGTCGCTGGATTGCCTAGTTGAAACATAATTTTTAGGTTAGGTATATACAAACATATGACCAATCCGTCAAATAAACGTTTATCTGGAACTTCAAGTGGCAAATAACTATTCGGCAGTTTATCTGATAGATATTTGACAGTGAAAAGACGGTACTTTATTTATCTACAGAATAAAGTCTCAGATAAATAACTATTCGATGATGAAAAGACCGGGCCTTAGTCTAATTGGATGAGTGGTGCTGGCTGAACCATACTTTATATGTATTTGACCAAATATTACAAAAATTGTAATCATTGATGTTACTGTTTACTTTTGCTAAGTAAATAATTTATAATTTTTATGTAAAAAAAGAATTCAATATACGCCATTTTTTATTTATACAGGGTGATTTTAAATTACCCATAGTTGAGCTTTCAACAATGGGCCTTATCAATAATTTTTTGTGTTGCTTTAATTCAAAGTATTTTGTAGAAAATATCTCTGAAGCCGGATTTCTATCAAAAAAAATTATCAAACGTTCGGAAAGCAAGCGTGCGCTTTGAACGTGACGTCATGCACCTCTCCTTAGTGACGTCATGCACCTCTCCTTAGCGACGTCAAGTAGCCTACGATTTTTTTGGCCTCCGCCGTAACAGCATTTGGCCAGCACAAGCTTGTTCGCTTTGATGTAATTCTGACAAATGCTGCCAACACAATTCCAGACTTCATAACGTCACTTGGCCCAATGTCAAATGAGTGTTCAAATTACCATAATATTAGTTTAACTTTTTTATTAAACTCTGTGACATTTATATTCGAAACTGAAAAGGCCCATTCTGTCTATTTTTTGCTCACAGCTTGTGAAGAAGCACTCTGTAGATTTTTCAATTTTAGTTACTCGTCACTTAGTCATAATTTTAAATAAAAAGTAATCCCAGTTCCGATTTGTAAACATTTTTTTTGTGCCAAATGTGCTCTGTAGGTATAATTTTTTAAAACTCTTTTCCGTATTCAAATAGATCACAAATAATAATATTATGTGTGGAATGTTAAGATACAAAAAATACTTCGTTCATTATTTTTATATTTTTTTCAGATTCTAGTTTTATGTACGTAATGGCGGTTCTTTGTATGGTGAAATTGTATCAAAATCGCCATCCAGATATAAACGCTAATGCCTATTCTATTTTTGGAATGTTAGCAGTAGCAGTACTATTAGGCAAGTTAATTTAAAAAATGTTTGAAAATTATCACCTTCCAATTTATTTGTATTGTGTACAATCAACTTCTTCTTTTTTCTCTTGTGCAATTAAATTCTTATTCTAAAAAAACTTATCCATCAAATAACATTATTTAGATGTAAATATTCGTTCTACTATTCAAAACGTGCCAGTTGACAGAAGATAAAATAGTAATACCGCCGAGAACACCCCCCCTTCAATGCTATCCATAATCATTTGACAGAATTTATATAGTGGAATTCAGATGGCAGTACACGAGTATAGTGTGATTATATTCCTCATTAAGTTTTTTTGTTATTCAAAAAGTGAAATGGAATTTTTGGTCTACACCTTCTAGAAAAACTGAGCAGAATATAATCTCACTGTAGTTTCTGTCGAACGATAGAAATGACAGATTTATCCATAACAATGAACTTTGTCAAATTAACGATATTCATGTCTGTTTGTTAGACAAAAAGGACAGTAAATGGCATTGATGTACGAAACTAGTTTCCTGCATTACTTATTTTTCGTTACTTAATGAATAATGTACCCATTTTAGGTTGGGCACTTTACAATGTGATTATAGTCCTTCAATTTTGGACTTTTATTATAATACAACCCTCCAATTGAGGCCCTTTATTCGAATTCAGCCCTTTATTTGAATACATCAATCCAATTTTAGCCCGTTATTTGAATACAGCAATCCAATTTTATCCCTTTATTTGAATACAGCCATCCAATTTTGGTCCTTTATTGAATTACGCCACTTCATTATAATTTCATGCGACATTTCCATATAAACGAACAATTCTACTCGATTTTTATTTGTGTTTTTCAGCTATGATAGGAATTCTAGAAGGAACTCTCTTATTCTGGATATTATTCATGATCTTACACATACTTATGTGCCTTTATCTCAGCATTAAAGTATACTACATGGGATGTTGGAGACTACGTGAGTAAAAAATCTTCCAACACAATATTATCATTTTATTTCATGAACTGTTGTAGGCGATCTTTCGTATCAAAAATTCAAACAAGTTTGGATTTACGATTTTTGGTCTGGACCAGTTAACGTCATAAGACCGTGCCATAAAGGTAAATGTATTCGTCTTAAACGACTAGAGAATTTAATTTTGTTAATTTCAGCTCGTTTTGTATTACTATTGATGGGAAATTTGTGTAATTGGGGCCTGGCAGTTTTTGGAGTTTACCGACTTCCAAAGAACTTTCCAGTCTTCCTTTTGGCAATATTTATGTCCAATACTATGTTGTATTTCGTGTTCTACATTGTTATGAAGGTGAGTATCTTTTTTTTAATGGGAAAGACCACTAATTTTCAAAAAATTTAATTCGTTTTATAATAGCTTAGGTTTGTGGTGAGTGGGTCTATAAGGCCCTCCTCTGCGACTCGCAAGAGTCTATGGTGGCTCATACCTATTCAGATTTCACCAAACAAATTCAGCTTCTTAACAAAGCCGATTCGTTTGTTTGGTGAATGATATTTCAGGTCGAGGGCGAGAGAGAAATCCTGCCAAACATCAGATACCTGATTCGAGCCGCGGCGGGGCAGGCCAAATTTATATGCTCTGAAGTTTCATCATCTTCCAGACAAAGACGACAAGTCGGATCTTCCGATAGTCTAAGTCTTAGCATATGATGATTCAGATGACAGTGGCCTGGTAAAAGGACTATTAGACAACGTAGGTCATGCCTGCTATAGTCTAACATGTGTTTGGAGACATTCGAAGGATGTATAAAAGCCTTTGAATGAACTAATCCTGCCAGAAGTCTAAAGCTCTCCTTGCTCTCCAGGTATTAAGTGTTTGTTTGGCAAAGATTATTGCGATGTCAATTGAAGGTTCTGGTCCGATAAAAACGCTTGCGGTACCGTCCCTTACAAGAGAGTCCGCTTTCTCATTGCCATCCATGCCAGAATGGCCAGGGATCCGGACCAGCGATACTCTATTGAGTTCTCCTATTGAGGAGAGTCTTTTTTGGCAGTCTAAAACCAGTTTCGACGTTACACGGTAAGAGCTAAGTGCTTTCAAAGCCGCTTGGCTGTTCGTGAAATTTTTTATTGATTTATGTGTGAGATTGGTTTGCTCCAATCTCTCCACACATGAAGCAATGGCGTAAATCTCCGCCTGAAATACGGTTGCATAGAATCCTAGAGAGTTTGAAATTTCTGTCCTAGGTCTGCGCCCGTATACACCTGCACCAGAGCCTGAGGGTGTTTTTGTACCAACAGCTGTCTGCTCTTAATAATTCATCCTTACGGAAGACCCATTCGTCTCTATTTGGAATTAGGACGGTATAAGGCAGGTCGTAGTTTACTGTTGGACGCATTATGTCAGGGGTCATTCCCAGAATACTGTGACTTTCAGTGTCCACTAGCATTCTGCTTTGCTCTGTATAAGCCTCTTTTGTGCATTTAGAAATATGCGCAGTTCTATATGGTGTCCATCTAGCCTCCCTTTCCAGAAATATATGGAGAGGAGGTAGGTCTAGAAGGATTTCCTTGGCTGCTGATGGTGTGGTACTGATGGCACCAGTAATTGCCAGACAAGCCTGTCTCTATATGCCAGAGAGAATGCTTGGGCCGTTCGCTGTGAAGCTTCAGACCACCAAGCAATAGCTCCATATGTGATCATTGGTCTAACAATCATCACATATATCCAATGGATTTGTTTGGGTCCCAAGCCATATTTTTCAACAGATCCTGCGACATGTCCACAAGGATAGTCTGGCCTCATGGATCACTTTTTCCAAGTGAGCGTACCTTGTAAGTTTTGTATCTAGGATAATCCCCAAAAATTTACTTCCGCTGCAAATGGAATAACCTCACCACAAGTTGGTGGAAGATCCTCCAATTTCCTTTTCCTAGTGAAGGGGACTATTACAGTTTTACCAGGGTTAACAGACATCTACCCCCTCTGGCACCAACTGTGGACATCGTCCAACGTCTTTTGGAGGATATTATATATGCTCCCCTCCCTGACTTGGTCCTTGCTAGGATGACAAGATCGTCTCCATACGCTTGCAGTTATACCCCTCTTCTTTCGAGAGCGCTAAGCATTCATCCATCAAGAGTGATTACAGTAGGGAAGATAGTACTCCGCATTGTGGGCATCCTCTGGAAACCTTAAAGCTAATGGTCTCATCCTGAAGAGAAGTAGTGGCCGTTCTATTAGTGAGCATGGCATATATCCAGCCGGTAATGTTTATAATATGAATAATAAATAAATCCAAATACCTGTGGTTCCGTGTATGACCAAACAACAGTCAATCAAATTTGAGGTTATGCTTCATTGTATTTGTATAATGTTTTCAAGTTCTTGAAAAATATTGAAAATACAACACAAAAACGGCAACAATAACCTTACAAATAGATGACAAAAGGACAAAACAAACAAGATGCACAGCCAAAGACGACTGAGGTAACAGATCACAGAACAATTTGTCAATCACGCTGAGAGCGCTTCTGTGAAGAAATGTCATATTCCATCACCAACAGTGTTGACGCACTAAAATGATCAAACTTGTTCTCCACATTAAGAAGAATACGAACAAAATATAATCATTCCAACAAATTACTTTGTTGTGAAATGACATTTTTATCATTAGTTGATACGTTGTAGGGAAAAACAGCTGAGATATACAAAAGCCAATGATGAGTAACTTTGAAAACAATGCACTACGGTGTCCAGAGGATATATAATCCAAGCAGACAGATACAGATAATGTTAGGGGTTAGTACGTCATAGCACCGCCCACTTGTTTCGGACATTTTTCAGTTTTGAATTAATATGTTGATTTCAAAACGCCAAGAAATTTATTTAATACGAATTTGACACATGATATTGTCAGCACACTGAACCAATATCATTATTCATTGATTGAAATATATTTGAAAGGATTTCATCTCTTAGTGGTCTTCCTCATTCGGCTATAATAATTGTCATATGATTCGTATTTAATGCATTTTTTTTCAGTATCTCAATAAAGAGAGGGTGCGGCTTTTAACCTGGGCATTCTTGATTGTTTCCGGAATTTGTGCTACTTCTGCCATGTATTTTTTCTTGCACAAATCCATTTCTTGGAAGGTACGTTATATTTTAGTTTTTTTTCTTCTACATCTTTACATTATCAAAAAAAATTGTTTGTCGATAAACAAACTTCTCATGAAGTCTTGGTGAATACTGTTGGGTGTTCAACTAAAAATAGATTCTTGTTTATGCATGTATGTATTTATTGTATGTATGTATGTATATTGGGGTGACATTCACTGAGACCCAAAATATCTATTGTGCCCCCTTACTTCTACTTAGTTCCTGAGGAAAGTCTCCGGGAAATAGGACTTAGTCCTATTTCCCGGAGGAATTTTAGGATATCTACTGGCTTTAACTTAGGTAAATGTCTCTCTTCTATCCAGTACTCTCCTAGGTGTTGTGCCCTAGGATTCTGAATTGCTGTACAATTCGCAAGTATGTGGATAGAGGTTTCTTCTTCCATGCCACAGAATCTACATTCTTCTTCCTCCACTATTTTGAGCTTTTTCAGGTGCCCATTCAGGTGACAATGTCCCGTTAGGATCCCTGCTAAAACTCTTAGTGCAGTTTTACTTTGATTTATGCATTCATTTGATCTCAACAGGTTGTAGTCACCCAGTAGAATCTTTGATTGTCTAAGTCCTACTAGATCTTTCCAATGGTCCGTTCTTCTCTTTTTTTCGGCTTTGCCTATTTTTTCCGATATTAAATTGGAGCTGATACCGCAAAAGGGTTCCGGCCCCCAAAAGGTGTTCCAGTGCCCCTCTTTGCTAGCTTATCTCTTATTTCATTTCCTTCTATCCCAGTGTGTTCTGGAATCCACAGTAAGGTGACTATATTGTTCTCGCCTAGTTCATTTAGTTTGCCTAGGCATTCCCACACCATTTTGGGCACACTTTCTTATGGCGTTAATTTCCGCTTGAAAGATACTCGGGGTTTTTCCCAAGCTTTCAGAGTGTTTGGTTCCTGGCCCGTATACTACTATACCAGTTCCTTCTATTGCTTTTGAGCCGTCTGTGTACCATTGAATGGCACTCTTTCCAAGTCTGGTAATGATATTTAGATCCCATTCGTACTTGTTACTTAATTCCGTAACGAATTTCTTTGAAACGTTATTCTTTTTCATCTTACCATCTTGTGGCATGCACCAGTTTTCTGACACAATAACACAGGAAAATAATACTTCAACCAACCATATACACTTACTCTTACACAGTGATAGATGTCAACATATTCTTTATTTGTCATCAGTGGCGGCTTTAGGGGGGGTCGACCCGAGTGACTGCCCGGGGCGCCAGCATATCTTAATTTTAATACCTATCTCTATCGATACAAAGAAAAATATAATTCGCTGTAGTAACTTTTGGTTTTTAATTTTATCTAGCGACCCGTCTGCGGCTTCGGTCATAAATTAGATAATATCATTATAACTTACAGTCCATGTATTTCATAAAAATCGGTTCAGTAGTTATTGCGTGGGAGAGTAACAAACATCCATCCATACATCCTCACAAATTTTCACGTTCATAAGTAGGATATAAAAGGGCTCCAAATGCATAACTCGCCCGGGGCGCTATATGCATGACTCGTCCTCCTAGATGTTTAAGGCCGGCCCTGTTTGTCATGAACAAGCTGGCAACTTCACATTTACACTAGTGACGTATCTGCATAATTTCAGTAAATTTTAGTTTTCATTTTTTTCTGTTAATTTTTGAATAACCCATTTGCCATTTATTCATATTACCTAAAAAAATATGGGGTCAAAATTTGAAGTTGAACACCCTTCAATAGTTTCTTGATATTGAAATTTTTTAATACAGGGTGTCCCACGACGATTAAGACAAGTAATATATCAGAATTGGGCAGTAGTAGATAATTATAATTTTGGGGGTGTAAATTAGAGCAAATGTTGCATATTTTCTTGTTATTGTGTTACCCAATGAGGTATTTGTTTTTGGTCACGTGACGTCGCATTCAAAATTATTAATGGGACAACCTGTATATTTGTGCCTTTCTGTGTTCCTCCCGATAAAACAATTCCAACTAACTAGCACACTTGGTGTCTAAAGTGATTAATTCAAGAGCTACAGGTACTTAAAGGATTGTAAGTTAAAAAATTCATAATTGAATCCCCTGTAATTTTCGGCAATCTTACATTCGTACGTAATGATTAAGACAAACCAATATTATAATTTTTAATAATAATTCAAATTAACTGTCACAAAAAAACTTACAATCTTAAAGGAGATGTTCAAATTGATGCCCATCTTCGTAAATGCATTTCTCAAATCTTGATAATAGATTTCGGCTACATGCTGCCCTAATCATTTCCGGTGTCACAGTTCTACAAGCAACGCGTATTTTTCTTTTCAAATCGTCTAAATCTGTAGACGGAGTTGCATAAACGATACCTTTAAGATATTCCAAAAGGAAGAAATCTAACGGTCTAACACTCTACGATCAAAATGTGGAGGTGCACCATCTTGCTGCCACCACATTGTATTTCTTTCATTCAATGGAATGTCTTCAAGTCAAGGTCCGTTCATTATGAACTTTCAAGTATTATTAAAAATTATAATATTGGTTTGTCTTAATCATTACGTACGAATGTAAGATTGCCGAAAATTACAGGGGATTCAATTATGAATTTTTTAACTTACAATCCTTTAAGTACCTGTAGCTCTTGAATTAATCACTTTAGACCCCAAGTGTGCTAGTTAGTTGGAATTGTTTTATCGGGAGGAACACAGAAAGGCACAAATATACAGGTTGTCCCATTAATAATTTTGAATGCGACGTCACGTGACCAAAAACAAATACCTCATTGGGTAACACAATAACAAGAAAAGATGCAACATTTGCTCTAATTTACACCCCCAAAATTATAATTATCTACTACTGCCCAATTCTGATATATTACTTGTCTTAATCGTCGTGGGACACCCTGTATTTTATTTGTATCACATCGTTTACTTTAAATAATTTTGTTTATTTACAGAGAACGGCTGCACAATCAAGACAATTCAACGTAGAGTGTAAGCTCGTCCGTTTTTACGATTATCATGACATTTGGCATTTCCTAAGCGCCATTGGCATGTTCTTTACTTTCATGGTATTATTAACGCTTGATGATGATCTTTCACATACCCATCATTCTCAGATACCAGTATTTTAACCTTCTGATAAGTCTAAAACGACTATTTGATGTATTTTTCGAACAATGATAGTTTTTTTAACTATCGGCAACGTTGCAATAATTATTAGTTCTTATTTTTACTTATTTTATGACATTTTAAGGCCCGATCAACCAATTGAATAGCTATTTTGATGGTATTAATAAAATTAAAACCTATTAAGAGTTTACATTTTGTGATACCAATATATTGTATGCAATTAAGTCTAAACGTCCAATTTAAAAAACTCTTTTATATAATATTGATCATGTTCAAAGTATATTTATTATAAATATTCAATGTGGTTCCATTAAAACAAATAATTAGCTTGAATTAACTAAACTCGGTGACTGTTAAGCACAAAATGTTTAATAATTGTTAATGTCTGATTTGCTGTGAATATAGTTAAATTTTGTATATTTTGTCATATTTTAACCTTTTAAAATACACCACTTGCCGCATGTGTCAATTTTTCATAATTACTTGTAAATTGAATGACTCGTTTTGGTGATAATCTCTAAAGTGTTCCAACGTGATTTTCACTCTACTCTTTCGTTTCATTTGTGTATTTTTTGTTTATTTGCAATAGAACTGTTTACATAGTTTTAAGTTTAGTTATTTAAGCCGCTCAACTCTTTTCCGCAGTGTGAGTGATTTCGATATTTTCTCAGTGCATGGTAGGTGTCGTTACTGTTATCAATGTCAAATCAAAATTAAGTATATTATCTGTGATCAACATCGCTTACCCCTTGGCTAGATAATAGGGAATACATATAAGATGATTTTTTCTTGCATGAACCAGGCATACTTTGGTTTTGTTATAGGGTACCTCGATTGTACTATGCACATGGCACCATAATCTACCATTCAATTAGCTACTGTCAAATTTCGCATGTATTGTTGCAAATATTCAACTAAAACAAATTTTAGTTAGATTCCCTTTGTAAAAAATAGAACCTTTACACTTCACCATCTTGTAGCCACATAATAAACGCAAGTTTGAAATCTTTTTGTGGTTATCAGAGGGTTGTCTCTGTGGTTATATGCAGCTTAAAACCACAGAAATAAATATTAATTGCAGCGTTTAGAGAAATTGAATAAGTATGACAACAAAAATAAAGGAGAAGAAGTGATACTAAACAAAGTGTACTCGACTCCGACGCTGTGTATGCTCTGGTCCCATATTTGTACGGTTTCGCAAGTCGAAAACGTCAAGAACCCATACTAGGAATACCATAGTATATATGGTATACCAAGAAAAAATCGAATTTACTGCTTGGACCCTTACTGACTTACTAACTGTTTTAATTAATTCCACTATTTAATGAAAAAATTAATATCTTAGAATTTTCATAATTTTTTCATTAAATAGTGGAATTAATTAGAAACAGTTAGTTTCATTTAAAAAAGTAACAAGAAAAAATTGTCTATAATATCCAATTTGGCACATGATTTTTGAATGCAGTGCCGTCCGCCGTTAAAACGGTGGCAAATATTCGACAACTCACTTTTTGCAAAATTTAACTAATTCCCTGGTACAGTGCAGCTTCTTCAACCTAATATTATTTTAACTGCACAAACTTGGCTTCAGCTCATTACTTGAGAACCATTCTTCCATAGTAGAGATGCATTCACTTGTGACAGACTCCTCGTCAGCTACGAAAGAAGTATCATCCGCGAACTGTAGATAACTGCCAGACTGTAAATTGGCTGAAAGATCGTTCACATATATTTGAAACAACAGATGGCCCAATGGTTATACAATATATCGTAAAGATAGAAACAATAGTGTAGGTGGAGGCGTATGTATATATTTATCAGATGATATCACTAATAATTACTCCAATAACACTAAACCAATCGGCATGCTAGGTATCGACGCCATTCATCTACCTGTTCACAAAAACACCTTTTCCATTAATTTAGTATGTCTATATCGCCCTCCTCATACCCCATAAACAACAGCCCGTCGATGTTGAATACTTAGATTTCTCCAAAGCTTTTGATCGGGTTCCTAAACGAAGACTTCTACATAAGCTTGACAATTTTGGGTACGAGAGCACTTGCATCTGTGGATCGATAACTTTTTATCAGATAGGCGATTTAAAGAGTAGGAGAAGCATTCCCAGAAGAACAATTAGTGGAAAGTGGGGTCCCTCATGGTTCTTTTCTGGGACGTTTGCTATTCATAGCATACACCAGCGATCTTCCGTTTCAAACAAAATATCTTTCTAGACAGATGACATAAAAATTTATTCAAATCCAATAACGAGCCAGTTATCTCTTCAGGACGATTGAAACTCCATCTCGATATAGTGTTCCCAATGGTTGCTTCTTCTCAATGCTGCCAAGTGCGTGGTGCTTCGAATCGGTAAAAACAACCCAATTTGGCCGTACTTCATAAACGGTCAAACTTTAAACTCTATATTCTCTCAAAATGACCTATTAGGGATTATTATTAACAGTAGTCTCACTTGCTCCAACCATAGTTGATCAATAACCAAACGTGCTAACACCAGGCTGTATCTTATACGGAAGTGTTTTTCGAGAGTTAACGTTTCAATCATTTTGTAAACTTTACACCATTTATGTAAGACCCATTATTGAATATGCTTGGCCCGCCTGGTATCCTGACTTGATTCGTGATAGAAGTTTATCAGAAAATCACCGTGGATATCTTATCACAACATTTAAAATATTAAAATTCAACTTCGGAAACCTTTTCGTGATATTTCCATTAAACCAAGACAACCGGCTCAGAGGACACGAATTAAAACTTGAAAAAGAAAACTTTGTGACCAGATCAAGACAACATTTTCTGACTAGTAGCGTTTCTGACACCTGGAATAATCTCGATGTTGACATTATTTCTTCTTCTTCTACCAACATATTTAAAAATAGACTGGACCGCCTTATATATCAATAACTTTTAATTTAATATTTATCCTAACACGAAGGATTGTACTTTTGTTTTACTATCTTCTCTTTTTTTTTATTATTTTGTTCATTTCAATTTTATGTATTAATTTGCTAGTAGGTAATTGATTTTCATTTGCTTTTGGCTAAAATAGGGACTCGTCCTCTGTCGTTGTTTATATGCAATAATAATAATAATAACCATATGGTTACTTTAGAGTAACTTAAAATTTGTAACTGTAAAACGTAGTGATTTTTTAAAGTGAGTAGCATGGTTAAATGTTGTGCATTTCGCTGTACCAATCGTAGCGATAAAAAGATGAATTTGTTACATTTTAAAAATAAACGGTGGCAGCTTACTTCAAAAGGTTCGGATTGTTACACCAATCCTCCCTCTTCTCTAGTTAAAAGCTTACCCTAGCAACAATGTATTTCAGTCTGACAACATTCATGGTGAAAACCATGAAAAAGTTTTACATACGTATTTGCATGAAGGAGCGCTTAAGAGCATCCCTCTACATAGACTAGAATGGGCTTATCAAGCAGGGAAATTAGGAGAAGTTGCCCTGCATAATTTGGTCTCAGGTCTCGAACGGAGCCTGAATCAAAAGGAAGTAGCCCTTGCAGCAATTCTAGACATCGAAGGTGTTTTTGACAACACATCGATGTCATCAATAAACAGATCCCTTTAAAAAAGAGGGGATTAACAGCACCACATGCAAATGGATAGGATCCATGCTCGAGCATAAGAGAATTACAGCACATATGCATGATAAAACATACACCATTAGGACAACTAAAGGATGTCCTCGTGGAGAACTTTCACCACTTTTATGGAACCTAATTGTGGATGACTGCAGGTTGAATGATCAAGGCATATGGACGCAGGCTTTGCGGATGACATAGTGATTGTCACCAATAAGAAATTCTCAGAAGTAGTTATGAATGTCCTACAAGAAGCACTACGAATTGTGGAGGGATGGTGCCTTAAAGAGGACCTTTCAGTTAGTCAAAAAAAAACTAGTTGCTTTTACGAATAGAAGAGTTCTCCCTTAGGGTAGAGTACTGATGTTCGGAGAAGAACTAGAAATATCTAAAGAAGTTAAATATCTGGGAGTGATGCAAAAGGGTTATGGGCAAAACCTGGGAAATACGACCTGAGGTGGTTCACTGGCCTTACACAACTGTGATAAGGCCAACGATCACCTATGGAACAATATTCTGGTGGATACAACTGGAACAATACTAGATGAACTCGTTTCACATGAGTTTTGATATCGTGAGACCGGAGAATATATTCACTGAGCGAGTGAACATCATCATCCCATCTAGGGAACAGGTGATGCACCCAGGTAATTCTGGAGAAATCATCTGGTTCGCCGATGGTTGCAAAATAAACCATGGCACTGGGGCTGGTATAAAATAATCTAGAAAGAGAATGTTCTTTAGTCTTGGTCAATATATACGACTGTGTTTCAAGCAGAGACGATTGCCGCTATAGCCTGTATTGTGAAAACATCAGAAGAGGATATGTTGGACAAAAAATTAAAATATTCACTGACAGCCAGGCTCTGATAAAAACTATCAGTAATCCAACGACTAGGCTGGTAAAAAACTGCAAATAATCCCTTAACAGGCTGGCAAGAGATACCAAAATGTCGTAATATGGGTGCCGGCACATGAGGGGATTGCAGATAATGAAATGGCGGACCAGTTAGCTAAAGAAGGCTCTAAAGGAGACTTCATAGGTCCGGAACCGTTTTGTGGAATCGAATGAATGTATTTCTAATGGGAGCGATAAAGCTAATCTTCATTCAGTATTTTCATATCTATCGATATTATATTCAAAACAGCTGTTACTTTTGATGGTATAATTTCACAGGGTTTTAAGATAAATACTAATAAATATCACAAACATGACTGCACTGTGATAAACTTCACTAGTATTTAGTACCTGATATGTGCTTACTACTACAGATTATCTGTTCCAATTTCAACTCATCAGTCGCAGACTAGTTACAAATTTGTCCTAATGCGCACGCGGCTCGTTTTCAAATAGGGATATTCCAACTTCTTCTCCTTCCACAGCTGTAGAATTCCTTTTATTGTTTGCACCATGCCATCAAAACGAAATGGGGATTCTTTTTCAACTGGCCACGACTCGATGAATTCAATAGAATCCTTGAGGGACTGGTGTGCAGTTGTATTCATTTCAGATAACGGTCTTCTTGAATAATATCCTTTAAAATGTCCTTGCGAATTAAGGCAATCGAAAATATCATTCATTTTTTAAACAAATTGGGCAGTTGCTGTAGCAGTTCCAGATTTCAGTCCACCAGTTGAAATTACGGTCATCATAGCCGAGTAAACTGTTCTGTTAAATATTTGAGTTGCTAACTTAACATTCATTTTTTCAAAAGAGTTTGGGTTTATATGCTTTTCAGAGATATTCAATAGTGTATGTGAGCGAGTTTTTCAAATCAATATCACACGCCTGTTTAATATCCCTCCAAGAGATATATTTGTCACCGACTTTGATATCTCTCTTCCTCAAGGAATTTCCAACATTTTTTATCAGATGAGGAGCATCATAAAAGTCAAATATTTTCCTTCGACTGAAGACGAAGTAGGGCTCATTTTTTGTGACGTCAAACATATTAATTATAATAGATCTAATATTCGACCCTTGGTTAGCCCCAATTTTTCTACATCCACCAAACATCTTTCAAGACATATTTTTAGTTGTTTTGTCGGTATTGGCCCAGATGATATAGTTAGTAAGCCAAAGGCATAGACCAGTTACGGAATATACCTTTAGCCATAAACACGAATGCGTGCGAAGCCTTTTTTTTAAATCTGCCCCCTCTTCTGCGTATTTCTGAAAACCCTCCAATATGTCCAGTTTTTCGTCGTAATCCAAACGTTTTTTAAGAAACATTTCATCCATGAGCACAACACATATGTTTTTCGAATGTTTCCAAAAGATCTATCTTTTGTCTTTTTTAAAAAGACTGTTTTTAATCCTGTTTTCAGATTGATTACTCGAATCCATCTTCTCAGAGTATTAACAGCTGGCAAATTCATTTTCAGTTTATGTAGGTAGTGAATAGTTATATAGAGAAGGGCTAAAGAAGATAGATAGAAGATAGAGAAGGACTAAAACATCGATAAAGCGATTCGTCATTATGTAGTGGACCAATTTGACTTCAGATTATGTCTTATTTGCATGTACATTAAAGTTTTCACACTGGGATATAAATTCTTGAATGCTCACTTAGACCAGACATCTTGGATTTCATTATGACAAGTTATTGCTGACATATATACGCAATTCATCATTTTTCCTTGTGAGAACTGCTTTCAGTTGTTTATTTTCTTTCTGAAGATTCAACAGCCTTGTATTCTTCTGTTTTGTCTCGTTTTCTCTCAATTTAGGTTGTTTATATTTTTCTTCTAAAAGCGGGGCTTCCAATATGAATTTCTTTGACCTGATGAAAGATCTGAATGTTCAGGATTGACAACAATTTTTCGTTTCTTGGCAGAAGAATATGTTCTAATTCCGGTACTAGCCCCACGAACCTTAAAAAAAGTTAGAATTTAGATATTTAATGCCACTATGTTGGTTGAAATATTTACAAACGTATCCTCATGTTCTTGAAAGTGTATTGGTAAGGCTGTTTTAATTAATCTGTTTCGTGCACTATTCGTAAATGCACGTCTTGGCAAATTCTTCTACCTTTTCGTCCATATCTGGAAATGTTTTAAATATTTAATCTTGAATGTCGAAGCTAGACCAACAACAAATTCGATTATTTTATGCGCTTATTAATTTTACAGTACCTAAGAGTTCAATATTTCCAGAATGTAATATCCATTTTTCACAACGATTCTTATCCAGGAAATCTGAAGAAAGTTGATGATGAGATATTTTTAGAACATCCAATATAATTGCACCTCACTGTAGATATTTTCACTGAAAAATATTGATTAATAATTAATATTTTCAATCTTACATGAGTAGAGTACGGGGTGCTTAAAAATTACCTGTTCAAAGCTTATGTTTAGAACATTAATACGAAGTGTTTGTGCCGGGTGTAAATGGATTTCCTCTAGTTTATTTCAACAAGTACTTAGAGTATTGGAATGCAATAATCCCAAAACTAACAGGTGTTTATCGGATATTACAGAGTTGTACTCAAAATTGACAAAATATTTTAAAATAATTTAATAGTAACTTTAGGTAGGCACTTCTACTTACTATTGAAAAATAAACTGATTTGTTTTTTGTTCACGTATTACTTCGTAAATAGTCGATTTTCCTACTCCAGTAATCTGTGCACATTTTTCTATAATGCTGTCAACACTGTTTTGCAAACAGTAGAGCACTAGAAGAAGACATGCGATTTTATTTCTGTACATACGTTTAAAGTCATCGTTTTTTCGTTTAGACTTAATGGTTCCAATTTCGGGCGTTTAGTACAACGTTAACTCATTTTCACGAAACTTTCACCTTCTCAAAGACGGTTATTACAGAGCTAAAACCATAATTAAAACTAATATAAGTACCTATACGACATAATGATGAAACTGTACATTATATGTAACCAGGTTTTTGTTTTTCTACCTGCGAATTGGAGAACAATAGATAATCTTTCTGCGTTTATTCATAACAAGTCGAATCGATAGTGAAAGTTTGTTTACAATGGGTACGGAAGCTATAATATTTTATAGTACATAATTTTATATTCGAAGTGATTTCTTTTATAAACTTAAAAATTGTAGCACATGAAATTATTAATTTTTGAATATAATCTACCTAAAGTTAGTTACTATTAAATTATTGTGAAATGTTTTCTCTGTTTTGAAAACAACTCTGTAATATACGATAAACACCTGTTAGTTTGAGGATTATTGCATTCCAATACTCTATGTACTTGTTGAAATAAACTATAGTAGCTTTTTGGAACAGTCGGAATGATAGACAATAGGGATGTTCTCAAAAAAATTAAAACGCGTTTAAAAACGAAAGAATCTTAAATTACATTACACATAGAAAGAAGTCTCGGGCGGAGAACGTATAACGCAAATACGCCGAAACCGGTCAGCAAGTTATATGTTGTCCCTTCTAATTTCAAACCAGAATGGTTGGTTAAATCTTGTAGATCATACCGACCCCGTTTGACTTAGAAGTGTAATTCAATGTCTGTCGGCCATATAGCCCGGGAAGTAGTATTTTCTTCTTAGTTAAACGGTCACTGTTTTTGAAAAATATTTTTCAAAACTTTGTTGTAAAGCGTTAGAATAATATATTTATTCTTCGATATCTATTTGTAATAAAATTTAAAATGTCCATATGCTTTCCTTTATATCCAGTTATTGCAGATATCAGCGAAAATCTTCATTATATTTTTTGTTTGAAATTAAATTTTTTACGGATTTTTTGGGAATGGTAGAATAAAGTCATACCTAAAGTCGGAGTTCTGTACAGTGATTCATCGCCTAAATAGGTAGACGTTTAAATTTAAAAGAATAGGAATACGAAATTATTTGTAAGCATGTGCCTACAAAAAAAATAAAACGAAAGCAGCGGCACTTTTTAACTAAACAAACAAAAATAAAAAGTTTTCAATAAAATATAACTGGTATAAGCACCGTACACTAACAAAGACTAAGTAGTCCAACTCTTCGGCACGCCCCTAACCGTTCCCCCCTTGTCCCGTCCCCGAATTCGGAGCTGCATGGCCGGGCCCAGAGCTAACCTACGCCTCGGTCACCGTACACTTTTGTTAGTATACGCTGGTATAAGCAACTAGTCTTTCTAAAATTTGTAATCAATATGTTGTATAGAGATTAGCAGCTAGTTTGTTGGTAGGTATTATCAATTATTTATTTCTAGCATACCGCTGATGTTCCTTTAGAAAGTCTCTCGAATGCATTAATCACCTATCCTCCTTTGAAAATTTCATTTTTATTAGGGCAAAAAAATAAGTTGATCAATGCATGACCTACTAATTCAGTTTCTCAAAAAATCCGAAATACACTTAAGTTTACAATAAGCCACTATTTACAAATATCTCGTTACTAGCATTTAGAAAACTTAGGTGACCTGTAAAAAACAATTTGTGGCCAATGGTTATATTTCCAAGCCATTCTCTTCTCACACACACCCACTCACACAACATATTTTGCGCAAGCCGTAATGACTCACTGTACCTAAATCATTTCGATTTCTGCGTATAAATACATAGAAGAAAAAAAATGTGACTATAATATAAAATGATTATTGTTATCAGAACAAATTACCTACCAGGAAAATGAAGTGAAATACTTATAATTTCATTGAGTACAAAATTGGTTTGGTTAACAAGAAACGGCAAATAAAACTCCTTAAAATATGATATAGAACTTTGCTTAAGGATTCCATCAAATAATATAGTAATTAATATGGATCCCATCAAAATGAAATAGTAATTAATATGCATCCACTTACCTAAAATCTTATAATCAATAAAAACTTTTCACAATCGCAAAGAAACTATAATAAGTAATTTTTGTGTCCTAAAATTTGCAGTTCACTCGCGGCTAATATGCGCATCCAATCCCCTTCGTAAAACCACCGTACATATACCACAGCATTTTTGCTGTGACATAGAAAATGAACAATGAATAGTAGCCACCCGGTAGGTTCACTCTAAGCTCCTCCCAGCGCAATGTCTATATCACTCTGTCTCCGATGCTAGTCTTTTTCAGTATCCTGAACATTTAGTTTATTACCACCGTACAGTAAAAGTAAATTCACTTCGTCGATTCAGTGGTTACCGAAAATGTCCTTACCCCGCCTATCGTCTGCTGAGTTCTGGCGAGTTTAAATCGAGAAAGTGGGAAGTACAGGGGTTGCGCGGCGATAACGGGAAGTACGGCGCCAGAGAGACGATGTACCATAAATTTCAAACGTTCCGACGCAAGTGTTGGTTGGTTAGTTGGTGTACGGTGTTATTACGGTTAGGATTATACTTTTGGTGACTTATTTTGTTTAGAATAAATGATTTATTGAAGAATTGAAGTTTATTATTATTTATGATTTTTTGTTACATCCAACGCTTGATTTCACATAATAGGTAAATAATTTCGGTTTACAATAAATATTACAAAATAACTGTTTTTATAAACTTTGGGTATAGAAAATGCTTAACAAAAATTAAAATTACATAACTGAATATTCTATTTGTGCTATAAAATACAACTCATTCTATGTGTGACCTCAGAGAGTAACGGTTGTCCTTACGTTTCGAGTGTTCATCAACGTTATCTTTAACAAAAGTGACAAGTTTTTCACCTATTGATATTGGTATGTGTCTTCTTACATTTTTCGGTAATTATACAGAAATTTTTCTGTAGGCCAGTTATTGAGCCTAGTTTATTAAATATTTTGGCATCCAGAATATTTAAATATGTCAACACAATTTATACTGTTCCAAGTTTTGCTGCTGTTACTAAAACCATCCCAAGAAAAGCCACTCCGACACCCACATCATACCCTAGTAGGAATCAAGCGGTCGTAATAAATGCACTCCCAGATACTGCTCTTTTTATTACATTAAGTCAATTGGTGAAATCGTGACGCCAAAAGGAATTACTCATGCTTCCCGTATATCCAACCAACGTATTTGCATCTCTCTTGCATCCACTTCCGCCGTTGATAACCTTCTTAAAAATCATCCTACAGTTATCATTGAAGAATAAATCGTCCCTATTCGTAGACTCATTAGTCCTTCCAAAAGACTATTGATATCTGATGTCTGTCCCTCAATTCTAAATCAACTCATCGAGTAGGCTCTAAAAAAAGATCTTGGTCTTCAGCTTGCATCCCCCATCACGAACATCCGTACTGGTTCGCCTGAAGAAGACTATTCCCACATATTAAGCTTTTGACGGTCCATCTATGTAATACCTGACAAAGAAAACTTCGAAATACAAACATCAGTTGTTATACACTACGAAAACACCGCCTTCCGAATCTTCATTAGATCAGACAAATTGGAATGTTTCCTCTGCAAACAAGCTAACCTGTCAAAACTCACCTATCTCTTCCTCCTTCATCCCCCCAGCACCCATTCAGAATAAATCCGACGACAATATTCGATCAGATCCTACTTTCACTACCCATACAGCTGTCTCCAATTCACCAACCGACAATTTATCTACCCTTCCACCTTCTGTCCAATCCAAACCTACACCCACTATCTCTTGCCTCAAAATAATGCATTTAACTGACTCAAGCCTTGAATCTCCCCCTGTAACCTTCTTACCTGAACCTCCCACTCACAGCCAAGACAATACCCCCTGACGACGCCTTTCGCGCTACCAAATCAGCCCCAAAGAAAAAAACCAAAACCTTGGAAAAAAACATCAGCCCCTCCGCTCGTTCGACTATAGAAAACTTAATTGAAACGGACCCAACATATTTTTCAATTACTTCGATACAACTAATTGCATTTCTGGAAAATTGCTTTGGCAACAATGCTCCATTAACTTAGAAATCGTATAACCCGTCTACAAAAGAAAATTAAAAGTAGCATGAATCCCAGCGATGTTACCGATATTGCTAGTCTCAATCTATTAGCTCTAGCGATTGTGACGATACCGATCTCTACGTATTAAAACTAGTAAATTCACGATCATTCAGTGGAATTGCGACGGATATTATCCGCGCCTTGAACGCCTGCAACATCTCATTTCTCTTTATCAACCTGACTTCCTTTATGTCCAGGAAACAAATTTTACCTCATCCAATATCCCCACTCTAAAGTGTTTTGAAGGATATCACTTCATCCGAAGTGTCTGCACCAGAGCCAGTGGTGGAGCATCCATATTTGTATCTAAAGACCTTTATTCTACTCATCTTCCCCTTACTTGAAATCTTGAAGCCATAGCTGTAACTACCTATTGTCCTCATAAACTAACCATATGCTCTATATTCATCCCACCTGATTACAAACTAGGAGAAGAACTTCTTGACTTAGTTTACCCGCTCCCCCAACCCTTCATAATTACAGGTGACTCCAATGCACATAACACTATGTTGGGGTCCATACGTACATTTGGACGTTGTAAGTTTGTTGAGAACATACTAAATTGCACTAGCACATGTCTTCTTAATACGGGATCATATACCCACTTGAATATTGCTTCTGATACCTTCTCATCCATTGATCTGAGCTTATGTGATGCCAAAACTGCCCCTTTCTTAACCTGGCAAACAGCTGATGACTTACACGATAGCAATCATTATCCCATAATTATACGTTATAACTTAGAAGAACAAGCTTGTCTTAGAAGCTATTGGCGATTTAACAAAGCTAATTGGCCGGACTTCTCCATGGAAGCCGAATCTCTTCTTCGTGATTACCTACCTCTACTAATATTGATTATTCTATTCAGATGCCATAATTACAGCAGCATTGACTCATGTTGGCAAAACCAAACATAAAATGGTTCCTTGGTGGAATTCTCAATGCAAACAAGCAGTGCGTTTATCCAAATCTGACCTTAACTTCTATCGCAAACACAAAACCCCGGAAAACCTAATTAAGTATAAAATACTTGAAGCAAATGCCAAATGTGTTGTTAAACAAAGCAAAACAAACTCCTGGCATAACTACGAATCATCCTTGGATAATAATACTAGCCCCTCTCAAACATGGAAAAAAATTCGACAGGTCCAAGGTAAAAAAACCCACCTAAAATGTCTCATGGTGCTTCTACTAGCAACAGCCAAATTATTTGTAATACCCTTGCCGATAATTTGATGAAAAATTTCAAAATAAACTCGAGGCCCTCATTACATCTACTTTTAACGAATCTGTCTTCACTAATTTTTCTTTACCTCACATGCAATATCAACGATATTAATTCCCCCCTTTCACTGACCGAACTGACATCTACCTTATTCTTATGTAAGAACTCTGCCGCCGGCCCTGATGATATACCTTATATTTTCCTTAAAAATATATCCAACTATAGTCTCATCATTCTACTAGACATATAGTTTTATCTGGTCTTCTCAAATATTCCTTTCTCAATGGAAGATATCCATTATTATTCCCGTCCCAAAACCTTCGCAACCAACCTTACCACAGTCTTACAGACCGATTTCTCTCACTTGTACTACATGAAAAATAATGGAAAAAATGATAAACAGACGACTCATATGTGATAACGTCGCACTCTTCCAAACCCACATTGCTGATGCTATAAACAGCAAACAAGAAGTGATACCCTCTATCTTTATATTGAAGCAGCATTTGACACGATACCCAGGCAGACTATACTTGATAAGTTGTCATTATATGACCTCAAAGGCAACATTATTTACTCCTTTTCTTAGCACTAGATTCTTTAAGGTCTCAATAAATGGCTGTCTCTCATAATCTCACGTCCAACAGGACGGTGACCCTCAAGGCTCCATTCTAAGCACCACACTGTTCACTCCATCTAAGACAATCTCCCCTCCCCTGCTATATATGCTGATGATCTTGTAGTGTACTGTCATGGTGTCTGGACTCCTACTACTTCTAAACTACTACAATCCGCCGTAAACCTAGAACAAAGTAGAATATCTGTTCTCGGCCTCTCCCTATCTTCTACAAAATCCAAGCTCATCAAATTTAGTAGAAATACCCCTTCTCCTGTCCATGAAATCTTATTATACAACATCCCTCTTCCAGTTGTCGACCACTGTAAAATTCTAGGATTGATCTTCGACTCCCGACTTTCTTGGAAATACCATATCCAGAAAACTAGAAGTGACTGCCTAAAGCGTCTAAATATAATCAAAACACTCTCATACTATCGTTGGGGTGCTAATCCGATCCAAACTTGATTATGGCAGTTTTGTATACAGGGTGTCCAGAAACTCTCCTGCCAAACGAAAACTACAGTTACTAGAGGTGATGTTAAGTCGATTTAGCTCAAATTACCTTAATCCGAAAATGCTTCCTAAGGGAGCTACGGCCCTTTGAAGAAGACGTCCTCATATGAGTTTTCTTCAAATTATTCAAAAATACCGTTACTTAAAATATTCAAACTTGGTATAATCAATAAACAGTTACAAACCAGTCGTTCGCTGTAAATAAATTTTTTTCAGATCCATCACAAGCGTGTCAGTCGGGGGGACCAACAGGTATTTTTATTAAAAAAAATTTATTTTCAAGTTTTTTATGTATCCGACACCCAATTTGGAAAATTCATGATAATTTTCATAAAAAATGTTCTCTTCTTTCAAATCGATATCATGAACCGTTTTCGAGAAAAATAAATTTAAACTTTTTGTGTTTCTTACATAAAATCATGTTGGATTATAAAATTGTATCTGTTATATCAAGTTGGCTTTGAAAAATCAACAAATTGTACAAATACTGGTAACAAAAGTCGTAAGTATTAAGTTGCTTACATTGTTTTGGAAATTTTAAATTAATTTTATTTCGTGAGGGTATAAAACAACAACCAACATTAAAAGAAAACAAAGTTAGAGATAATTACCAACAGAAATAAGAGAATTAATTTTACAACAGATGCTCTACATGACGACCGTTTGTCTCAATACACAAATTTATTCTTTTCTCTAAAGATCGTCTAATTTTTGCAAAAACTCCTGCATTATTTCTAATTTCATTACAAGCGTTTTGAATTCTTTGCCACAGCTGATTACGGGTTTCTATTGGAACAGCATAGACTAATGATTTTAAACAACCCCAAATACAAAAATCACAACTTGATATAACAGATACAATTTTATAATCCAACATGATTTTATGTAAGAAACACAAAAAGTTTAAATTTATTTTTCTCGAAAACGGTTCATGATATCGATTTGAAAGAAGAGAACATTTTTTATGAAAATTATCATGAATTTTCCAAATTGGGTGTCGGATACATAAAAAACTTGAAAATAAAATTTTTTTAATAAAAATACCTGTTGGTCCCCCCGACTGACACGCTTGTGATGGATCTGAAAAAAATTTATTTACAGCGAACGACTGGTTTGTAACTGTTTATTGATTATACCAAGTTTGAATATTTTAAGTAACGGTATTTTTGAATAATTTGAAGAAAACTCATATGAGGACGTCTTCTTCAAAGGGCCGTAGCTCCCTTAGGAAGCATTTTCGGATTAAGGTAATTTGAGCTAAATCGACTTAACATCACCTCTAGTAACTGTAGTTTCCGTTTGGCAGGAGAGTTTCTGGACACCCTGTATATTATGTCAGCATCCAAAACTTTCCTAAAAACCATTGTTCACAATACTGCCATCCGACTCTGTTTAGGAGCTTTCCGCTCCTGCCCCGCTGACAGCCTTTATCTAGAAGCCAATGATCCTCCACTCTGGCTTAGGCGTCAATATCTTCTCCTCTCTTATGCAGTCTCGACCTCATCCAACCCGTTCAATCCAGCTTCCTCCATAACAACTACCACATCACGCAATTTAAGTAGTCTACCACCTGACCCACGCATTCATACTATTCCCTTCCTTCTTCAGTCATTAATACCACATATTCAATTATCCCATACTATCCCTTTCCCCCTCCCAAATACCCCACCTTGGTCCAAACCTCTCCCAAAATGTAACCTTTCACTCACTAAATTCGACAAGGAAGAAACTAGCCATGATCTTATAACCATTTCTTAGAACTACTTAATAGAAGACAATATGACCCAGTCCTCTTCACCGACGCATCCAAGAGCGAAACTAGAGTCGGATTTGCTGTTTCCACCACGCAAGCAGCTGTTGGATCTTATCGACTTTCTGCTTCTTGTTGCATTCACACTGGTGAACTGTATGCTATGTTACGAGTATTAAAACTCAGCAAAGTACCCCACCAACATATAGCCATTTGCACAGATCTTATCAATTCAGTCTATCAATACTTTATTCACCAATCATTCTCTCGTTCAACGCATTCTCGACACATACCAAAACCTTATTTTGCACGATGTTACCATCAGTATCATATGGATCCCTTCACAAATCGGAATAACTGGTAATGAATTCGCTGATCGCCTTGCTAAAGAAGCTGCCTCATCCACCACCAAACCAATTAATTTGCAAATCACCGGCGACTTGAAAACCAGCATGAAGAAACTCATCCGTTCGCACTCGCAGAATCATTGGAACCACTCAGCAACATTCCTACACAAAATACATTCGACAGTGGACCAGTTCGATGTTCCCGATTTACGGAGAAACGAGTAGGTCGTTGCCAGGAGATTGCGGCCACTTATAGCAGGCCGCACACTATCGCGGAACGGAACGGAACGGAACGGAAATTTCGGAAGCATAGAATTAGGTTAGTAGCCGCACACTACCGCGGATCGGAACACCGCGGAATGGATTGGAACGGAACGGAATTTATTGGATTGCTCACTGAGCGAATTTTTCCACGATTCCGCAGCCCCCTCCGCTACCCACCAGCCCGTAGCCACTAATCAGTACAACAAAACGTGTTCATTCCTGTGACAATATCACGCCGTTTTGTGTTTGTTTCCCTTTTGATTAATTAAAAATGAATGAAGATCTATTAATCAATAAAATTCGTGCTTATCCACATCTTTATCTATTGTCTGATAAAAATTATCACAATCAACAAATGAAAGAAAATGCCTGGGAAGAAATTTCTAAAAGATCTGGGAATAGATGATGAAATTCACCAAATTCTTGTCTTTTGAGGTTTATTTCATGGATCCATTTGCGCTTTTTCTTGTTCTCTCTCGCAATTTCTTCTTCTTCAACAACTACACACAGCGCCACAAATTCTCCGTCTGAACTGTCCATTGCGAAAGACCAATACACACTAAAACTTGATTGGGAAAGCAGGTCTCTTATTCATATACAAATATTTTTTTCCGTTGAATTCCGCGATAATGTGCGGAGATTCAAAATTTCCATTCCTTTCCGTTTCGTTCCGCGATAGTGTGCTGCCTGCTGAGCTCTTCACCTCAACATAACTGCCATCATTGCCAGTCCCTATTAAAAGTTGAGCACATCCTAGTAGACTGCCCCTTTTATTCAAAGCGGCGTCAACAGCTGGGAATGAAAGCAACTATAAAAGAAATTTTAAACAGCCCGAGCCAAATAACTTTAGCCATAGAATTTCTAAAAGAAGATAATCTACTAAACAAAATTTAATTATTTCCTTTTTTTTATTTATTGTTTAAAAATTTATTTAATAAGCATACATATTATAAAAAGCTAATGTAATATATTGTACCTAGTGCTAATGGCCAAAGCTGTCACAAAGCACGTTAATCTGAATTAAAAAAATGAAACGAACTGTTTCTAATTAATTCCACTATTTAATGAAAAAATTTATGAGGATTCTAAAAAATTATTGATAATTATTTCAATATTTGCAAATGATATGCAAATATCGAAAAAATTATCAATAATTTTATAGAATTTTCATCTATTTTTCATTATATAGTGGAATTAATTAGAAACAGTTAGTTTAATTCAAAATAGTAATCAAAGTAAAATAATTGTTGAAAGTTTGCAATAGATGCATCCCCGATCATTTATTGGTGTTCAACTAGTTTTTACATCCGAAGCTAACATAATTATTTATAAAAATTATAACTGCATTGAAATATTGAAATGTGGCTGTGTAAACAATAAACTATGGAGGGTAGAAGGAAGGAGCACCATCTTGTATGGGTGACAAGTTGAAAAAGTGTCCACCTGTAAACAGCAAATTATAATTCGAAGATTCACCGAAATGGCGCTCGTGTAGCTAATGGAAATGATGTGAATTTAGGGTTATAAACCGAGTGAAGTGTGCTAGGTTGAAAAATTTAGCATTTTTCGTGACTTGTGTAGTTGAAAAATATGCAGTATTTAAAATCTCAATTATTTACGTAGTATTTCCTTTTTTAAGTTTGTATCTTACTCTAATAATTCATGGCGCCGTTTTTAAAATCCTTCCACTTTGCTACTATGGCGCCATCTTAATTTGCTTCCTTTCGATGGACACTTTTTAATACATTGAGATGGTGCTCCTTCCTTCTACCCTCCATACAATAAACACTTCTAGGATGACGCAACGATCCGCTCATCTTACTTCACCCACCTTAAAGGTACTTTCTCTAGATACACTTTATTCACTCATATCTCTAGCAACATTGCCTACTCGAGAATACGGCCCTGTCATATAGATTGGTCAACTTTCTAAGGTATTAAAATTTTATTAAATAGTTCTACTATTATTGAATATGTAAGGGAACTAAGGCTTTCGGTGGTTTCATCCTTTTACAACGAGACCTTATTTTCCCAGCCAGCACTCCCCACTATTTAGAATTTCTGTTTTGGTAAAAACAGATCATTGATTAATTTATCGAGAATGGAAAGAAAAATGATTGTAGAAGCCATTTTTCAACACTGTATAGCTTCTTCATTAGGGCAAGTATACGTGACGTCACGCCCTGATGAATCTCACAGAAAACGGACGCTGATGACAAACAAGCGTTCTTTGCACAACAAGTGGTTCTTATAATTATTTGGATCGTGTTTGAGTTCATTTAATTTTGATTTGGTGCTTTCTTCGACATTGTTTTAATTGCTTAGTTATTTTAAAAGCTATATCTGACTCTTTATAATAAAAAGGGTTATAAATCAATACAAAACAACCAAATTACAAATCTATCCAAATAATTGTTTATCCTCAGGGCGACTGTCATTAGTGTCAACTGTCAACTTGTCAGTTGGTAGACATGCCCTATTGATAGAAATTCTAAATAGTGGGTGATATGGCACAAAAGAATAATCTCTAATTAGTACTATTAGCGGACTATAGATAATTTAATCTTACCTTATGCACCGGCAGGTTTGTATATCCTTAAATCTTCGGTGAAATAGCTATAGGGTAAGATAAAGGAGGGAAAAAAGGTAATTAATTTCACCGTTCACCATAATCAATTATAATAAAACAAAATGATAACCGATTGGGCAATAACTACATGTGACGGATTTTAAACAATGTTCTCCTTGCTAGGTACGAATAATTACTACTAACTGTTTTCACGACCATAATGATGCTATAATATACTAGAAGCCCTGTTTGGACCAAATTTTCACAATATCTACTAATGGGCAATACTAAATACACGTAAAATGTCTGATTAAAATGATAAATAAGCCAAAACAGTGGGGGTGCCGGTTGGGAGAATAAGGTCTGGAGTATGGTGTCTCCATGGTCTCGTGTTTTACATTAGTAGGTGCGTTCTTTTTGACTGAGATCTCAGCTCACTTCAGTTAATGGATCTGAGATAAAGTGATGTGAATAAGCACCAAAAATAACGACACACAATCAAAACCCGCGATTTGCCGACGTATTAAAATCCAAAAAAAAGGTTTAGAATAGGTATAATACAGATTAGTACCAGCATCTAATGAAGTAATTCTTTCCATAATCCCATCATTCACTCAAAACCAAAGAAAATTAGATTATGTTGTTTAAAACTCAAATCAAATATTTCTTCATCTCCTCCAATTTATTTCCGACTCATGTCTATGATACCCCCGCTTAGCAAATACAGCATCGGTGAAGGGGGAGGAAAAATCTCAACTCACTTCGAAGTGAGTAAATCAAAAAGAACCGCGCACATTACCGATGTGAGCTGAGATAAACTGAGATCTTTCAAAATAACGTATAGTTGACGTAAAACTTATTGTGCGATCTTAAAGTTGTCGGCTTTTTGTTTGACTCTAATACGAGGATACCAGTCAATATTATAATTTAAAATGCTTAGTTGACGATAAATTCATTTAATATTATACTTTCAACTAATAATCGTTAAAATGTATTTAATAATTTTTAATTATTAAATAAATTTATCGACTGTCTAACGATTATTTTTAACCCGCAATTATGGAGCGCCATCCTACTTTTTAAGATACTTTGCGTTAATGTATAGAACAAAATACATTTTTTAATAAATCTTTACCTAAACGATGACTCGAGCTTTCTTTTGATGTATTCATGGTTTCTTTCAATCTAAAATCTATTTGTTCTTTCCTCTGCTATTTATAACCCGAATATCAAACATTGCTTTGAACAATATTAACCTATTTATATTTAAAAACATCTTAAGAGCGCGCTCCTAAATTAGACAGCTCAAAACAGTTGGCACCCCTGACTTGCAACAAAATTTAGGTCATTTTGTAAACAACAAATCTAAAGAACGCAGTAAAATTAAGTGTTGAAATTTTAACACAATATAATTTGGACCTTTGTCTTGGGGATCAGGTATTTTGGTTAAGTTTTATATTGTTTTAAAAAAGATATTAGCCATTATGTGATGGTATGTTTTTGACAGTTTTGACAATTTGTGGTCACCAATTTGAACGCTAAGATCTGATCCCCAAAAGAAAGCCTAGAGAATTCGATTCTGAAAATATGAAATCTCAAACCATTGTATTTTTTGAGATTTGTTGCATACAAAATTTTGGAAACGAACATTAGTTCAGACGTTCCACCGTCTTGATGGATGGCGCTGTATGGAACTTCAATGACAGATGATGACGGTTTTGTGTCCATAAAAATATTTCAAATTATTTATTATTTTTTATAGCATAGCTTGTCAGTATTTGTAAGTGGTTATAATAAAGTAATCTTCATGCTGAAAAAGTAAATTTGTGCTTCGTAAATGCTCTTTATATTTACTCCACATGTGCTGCATCACAAGTAACGTGTTTAGTGCCTATAGGTGTGAAATAAACCACAAATATTTTTAACTAAGTACTGCTAGTGATCCCACAAAAAAGTGCCCTATATTTATTGATCCCCATATCGGGGCCTTTTGGTTCCTCCGGGGACCTGTACACAACCATAGACTTCATCAGCATACATACATTGGTCACCCGAGTTAGTGAGAAAAACTACGTTGGTGATAGTAATAAATGCATTCTACTAATTGACCAAAATAGACATTTCGTATTCTATTCTATACTGTTGTAATCTTTTATTTTCGAAACACAGGAATAAAAATGTTATATATTTTTGATCTTCAATTTTTCCAGGTGATGTATCGAAATGTTATTATAAATACTTTTTGCAGTTTTCCTCCAGTTTGTAATGAACGGACATGCCTGTTTTTCCATTGACTCTTCTTAATCCTAATTATTCAAGTAAATTATACCAAAAATGTCTTCTTTTATTGAAAACAAAAACAAATTATTTAGGCAATCTTTTTGTTTAATTGTAGTATTACAAATTTGAAGTATAGAGTAAGTAGGCAGTTTTTATATTAATTATAATACAGAAAGAAATGCTAATTAATTAGGTAAACTATAAAAATGTTTATTATAGCAATAAACAGACATGTCTGCTTTTACAATGATCCTTATTAATTATTCAAAAAAAATCACAGCAAAAATAGGTGTATGTATGTTTTTATTGAAAAGAAACAAATCAAAAATATTCTATAAAAATAAATAAAATTATTATTACATTATGTTTAATGTATTTGTCTTCATATTTATTAGTACATAGCAACTGAAGTTCATCTTCCATTTTTCTCTACCATTTCTCCTCAGAACAAAAAGAAAATTAAAAGTTTATAAAATTATCCATTTTTTACGATTCTACACTCACAAAGGGGTGGTGACACCCATCGACATACTGAAGTCTTGATCCATATAGATATAAAGACTGAAAAAAAAAACAATTTAATTCTAAATACTCTAAATAAATATTTTTACTAACAAAATTATTTCAAACTCATTTCAGCAAAAGTTTTAAACAATCCATTTTATCAGAACTGTAAATGAAATAAAAAATTAGATGTTTCTTCTAAATAGGTGTTGACATTTTTTTACTTACTGAATGGTTATAGCAAACACTGCTATATGGAATATTATTTGGACCTGTGCGGGCAGTTACATCAGGCTTCGTTTTAATTACATAATCAGAACTGTAAATGAAATATAAAGATTAGATGTTTCTTCTAAATAGGTGTTGACATTTTTTTACTTACTGAATAGTTATAGCGAACACTGCTATATGGAATATTATTTGGACCTGTGCGGGCAGTTACATCAGGCTTCGTTTTAATTACATAATCAGAACTGTAAATGAAATATAAAGATTAGATGTTTCTTCTAAATAGGTGTTGACATTTTTTTACTTACTGAATGGTTATAGCGAACACTGCTAGGTATATGGATTATTATTTGGACCTGTGCGGGCAGTTACAGAAGGCTTCGTTTTAATTACATAATCAGAACTTTAAATGAAATATAAAGATTAGATGTTTCTTCTAAATAGGTGTTCACATTTTTTTACTTACTGAATAGTTATAGCGAACACTGCTATATGGAATATTATTTGGACCTGTGCGGGCAGTTACATCAGGCTTCGTTTTAATTACATAATCAGAACTGTAAATAAAATATAAAGATTAGATGTTTCTTCTAAATAGGTGTTGACATTTTTTTACTTACTGAATGGTTATAGCGAACACTGCTAGGTATATGGAATATTATTTGGACCTGTGCGGGCAGTTACAGCAGGCTTCGTTTTAATTACATAATCAGAACTGTAAATGAAATATAAAGATTAGATTTTTCTTCTAAATAGGTGTTCACATTTTTTTACTTACTGAATAGTTATAGCGAACACTGCTATATGGAATATTATTTGGACCTGTGCGGGCAGTTACATCAGGCTTCGTTTTAATTACATAATCAGAACTGTAAATGAAATATAAAGATTAGATTTTTCTTCTAAATAGGTGTTCACATTTTTTTACTTACTGAATAGTTATAGCGAACACTGCTATATGGAATATTATTTGGACCTGTGCGGGCAGTTACATCAGGCTTCGTTTTAATTACATAATCAGAACTGTAAATGAAATATAAAGATTAGATGTTTCTTCTAAATAGGTGTTCACATTTTTTTACTTACTGAATAGTTATAGCGAACACTGCTATATGGAATATTATTTGGACCTGTGCGGGCAGTTACATCAGGCTTCGTTTTAATTACATAATCAGAACTGTAAATGAAATATAAAGATTAGATGTTTCTTCTAAATAGGTGTTGACATTTTTTTACTTACTGAATGGTTATAGCGAACACTGCTAGGTATATGGAATATTATTTGGACCTGTGCGGGCAGTTACAGCAGGCTTCGTTTTAATTACATAATCAGAACTGTAAATGAAATATAAAGATTAGATGTTTCTTCTAAATAGGTGTTCACATTTTTTTACTTACTGAATAGTTATAGCGAACACTGCTATATGGAATATTATTTGGACCTGTGCGGGCAGTTACATCAGGCTTCGTTTTAATTACATAATCAGAACTGTAAATAAAATATAAAGATTAGATGTTTCTTCTAAATAGGTGTTGACATTTTTTTACTTACTGAATAGTTATAGCGAACACTGCTATATGGAATATTATTTGGACCTGTGCTGGCAGTTACATCAGGCTTCATTTTAAAATGTCTTGTTAGTGTTTTTACTTACGCATTAGTATCGGCATACATATCTTTGCCCTAATTATCTGGATTCTGTCTTGCCAGACTTCTTTTTCTCATATTCTGATATTGCTTGCTTGATATAAGGGAGGTCAATGCATTTCTGTTCTTTTCCTATTTGATTTCTGATTATTTCAGGAGCTATACATTCTGTATAGAATTGCTTCAGTTTCAGACGCATTTTTTCGGCCCATATTTTTCTATCTATCTCAATTTCCTCTATATATAGATCTATATTATCGCAGATATACACAACAAAGTAACATCTGCTACTATTAGCACAACACAACCCCGTTATTGTGTTGTGACTATTAGTTATTTTGGTGTATTCTTTGGTTATATTCAATTGCCCGATAGCCCCTGGATCTAAAAACACACGCTACCCCCACCCAGTCGAATTTGTTCGTTTTTTGCACAATAAAACGTAAATGTTTAGAATTTACATAGTTGCCACAACTATAAAAATAATGTTGAATTTACTTACCTAGATATTGTAACCTGAAAATAATAATGAAAAACCTACAATTATCTGAAATGAAACAATAACAAAATATAAGCACATACTTACCTGATATATTTCTATTTTGGAAACCCAAAAATTAATCACAATTTGCCTTATGACTAATACACAAATACACTCTAGGTACGAAGTCGAATATCGAATTTTGAAAACATAAGGAACCTAACATACAGGTCAAATGGTCACTATATAGATATTGCAAGTTCCTAAAAATATACCTAATATCTTTTATGACGTGCATAGATTTTCTTGTTAAAAAAAATTTCTCCTTGTTTGAGGATTTTCGAATAACATGGCAACATCGGTTGTGAATGCAGCATTCTGTATTTTACGATTTTACTTGGCTCTTTTGGATTTTAAAGCTTCGATGCCAAATGTAAAAATTATCCCTAGAAATCCTTGGATACAATTTAATAATCCTCTCCATTACGACGATAAAAAGAGATGAGGATGGTTATCTAGTTTTTAGCTTGCCATAGGTAATAATAATTGTTGAATAAAATTAATGAATGAGGTAGGTAACATTACATTTTAAAAAATTTCGAAGCATAAATGTTTTTTGTAGGTATCTTTGTCTTGTCAATATACCTAGTCGAAATTACCTTGCAAATTAATTGATTATATAAGCATTTAAAACAATGAAAGAAAATAAGAACCCAAATAATAATTATTAAAGGATGACGTAGTAATAGTGTTAGTTGTTGATTAGAAAAATATTGTAAAACAAAGGAAGACTAAAAAATTAATTTCGTCTACCTACTCTAGAAATGGCAATAGCGCTTCTTCGACTTGGTAGAGTTGAAATATCTGAGCTTTATTTATGTTTCCCTTCAATCTGTTTTCTTATCTTATCAGAAGGTACAAAGTTATGTGGCTTCAAATATTTTTGAAATGAGGGTAGGTCCGTAAAATGGGTAAAAAAACTGAAGTTTCTAAAATGTTTTAGCGAAAAGCTCGGTCAAATTCAGTTCCTTTTTGTATAAATATATTTTAAAATAAGTAATTTTTTAAAAACGAAAAGATGTTTAGAATTAAAAATAACTTTCAAATAGGTATTCAATATTGTTTATTTAGATCAAAAAAATAATTTTTGCGATATTTTCTGTGAAATAAAAACATTTTTGATGTAAAACAATGTGTTAAATATTTGGAAGTTATTTTTAATTCTAAACATCTTTTCTTTATAATTTTTGAAATTGTCCAAAATAAATGTACCTACCTACCTACTTGAGACTCTTGAGTAAAAATACATCTAATTTAAATTTTGTTATCTAATGTATATATTATACCTAGTTTATTTCGTATTCAATAAATAATTTTAAAAAAATGAAAAATGGTCCGTAATAATTAATAATGGGATGTATATATTATATTATATCTATAGGTAACCTATCACGTGAAAATATTCACAAGATTAGCTTTTTGCAGTGTTTTTTCATTCAGATAATTCCAATGGATTTTTGTTAGGTCGGCTTGGTTTGCTTTGTATTTTATCATTAGGTACTTACCTACTTCTCAATAAATGGAAATTATAAATCTCGATATACCTATAAAACTTGAAAATATAGAGAAACGACGATAATGATTGGAATATTATTTTAATTTCAAAATTAACCTATAAAAGTACAGAAAAAAATTAAAGAAGTAACGAGAATACCTATAGGTAAAATAAACATACTAGCTGTTGAGGAAAAATAGCAAATAAATAAAATCATAATTTACCTATTGCGATTGAAAATAAAAATATTTGCTGGCAGAAATTGTGTTTGTTTGAAACCAAAACATCGAAACAGCTGATCCGGAGATAAGTTTGTTTGAATCGTGAAGCGCTTAGATAAATACAATACTTTATACCTATACCAAAGAATACACCAACAACTGGTGTATTCTTTGCCTATACGGTCAAGAGTGGAAAGACAAAAAGAGAGAGAGAAAATAAGTTGCATAAATAAAAGCCGATTCGGTACTACTAGCGACATCTATCGTAAATATTTTGAACCAAAAAATTACTAGATAATTAACAAGTTTTGTGTAAGTTTTAAGGTTTATACACCTGCGCGGAGGGCCCTCTTAAACATAATACCAGACAATTATCACTACCTTATATCTCGTTTTATTAAGAAGAACTAGAAATATAAATTTCAATTTATTATTTTTTACATCTTTGACTTGGTATCTTTGAAAGAGGGTGATTTTAGAATCTCCACACGTGTTGACTCATTAGTTGGTAGTCTGACATCAAGAAAGAGTGTAGTGTTTTTCTGAGGAAATTGTAAGTATACCTACCTACATATTATTTATTAGCAATTATATTTTTAATTAAATATCAATATTAAATATAATCCCGTTTAAACCGAACGCCCTTTCAACAATTACGTAACATCAAATACACTATAGAATTATGTTTGGTAAGTAGACAAAAATAATATTAATACCTTTCAGAGTTTAGCTCCGCAACATAACAAAGGGGATATACGATTAGGTAGCTGCACTATATGTTTTACGACAACTGGTAAATTTTATAGGGCAAGTCCAAGTTACGTCATCTGACAGCCGCCCTGAGATAAACAAGCGTTTTCTGCAAAACACGTGGTTCTTAAGAATTATTTGAGGCGCTCAGAACTATAGTGGCCCAAGCCCACCTATGCTTAAACGGAGAAAATCGAATATAAAAAATAGCTAATTTTTTCATCCATCATAAATCACCAGATTCCAGGAGATTTTAACCAAAATTTTGGTTTTATTACAGATAATACAGGATGTACCGTAAATTAGAGGCATGATAGACATAGAGATGCTACAGATAGAGGCAACAAGCCATAGGCCGCTGTGTAAGTGGGAATGTCCGTCTGAACTCCGGTGAGAGAGAAAAAGACAAACGTCAGAGGTTTTCTGTCTTTGTCTCTCGTCTATAGTATACGTGCCATTAGAGAAAGACAGCCTGAACCTCTGATTTTCTATCTCTCTCTTATATGCTGACGGGTTCCGAGCTGGACTGTTGCCTCTATCAGAAGTATCTCTATGCTGATAGATCGTTAAAAAATATTTAAAATACCCTAATAAAACGGATGCAGAAGAAATACACATTTTATTGCATATCTTCTCGGTGGATGAAAGTACGAATTTAAAATTTTTTGTAGGTTATTGTCTCTTCAAAACACATCAACGGTATTAATTCTGTCAAATTCTAATGAGCCAGTGGCGTGGTACGAGGGGTTCGTAAACTTTTATTGTACCATATTTGTCAAACACCCTGTATTTAGAGCTGAAGACTTTTGTCTGCAATTATTTATTGAATTTCCTACATGAAAGGTACTCTTTGTTGAACTCGATACAACACTCCAATTTCAAGATTTTTAACTTTTTATTGCAGTGTAACTGTAAACGCTCTCGCTTGAAGGGCTCCGGCTAGAGACTCCTCTCAAGGGTGATTCGACCCCAAGTTTGTGTCGCACAAGGATAACAGAAAGGCTGTAAAAATTGAGGGCTCCACTACCTTTTTGACGTCGATAAAAAATACTAACAAACTAAGGCGGAAAAGGTAGAAACGCCTTGTAGAATTTAGATGAGTTTGAACAGAAACAAAAAATAAAAAAAGTTCTTAGAAAAACAGAACATTTAAAATTTTACCTCCGGGCGATATCTCCCTCAACTTTTATAGTTGAGGATTTAGAAAAAAATAAAAAAATGGATTTTAAAACAAATTTACATTTATTTTTCTGCCACAGGGAATGGAACAAATGTGAAAAGAATTGTACTTTTATAGGTAGGTACTTAGCTTATGACGTTGTTGTTTGCAGAAAAGGTGATGGTTGCAGAAGGTAGGTAGGTCTTGCCTCTACGAAGTTTTGAGAAGATGGAGACTAGATCTCGAAGAAGATAGGAAGATAGAGATGTCTTGATTAGAACGGTATCCTATCCTAGCAGCTATGTCCTGGTCTAGGGCGGTATTTTGGTCTAGGGATGTATCCTGATCTAGGGCTTGTATTCTAGCCTAGGGGCTGTGCTTACCACAGCAAAATTCATTAGGTACTTAAAAAAATATGTAAGATAGCGGAAGATGGTCTTTCCCCGTAGGCGGTCGGTAATAGAAAGGAAAAAACTGCGTTTCAGCGGAAGGAAGATGCCGTTGACAAGTGTCAATTGTCTAAGCGTTCGGAGTAGGAGAATTTGAGATCACAGAACTATAATTGGAAGTGGCTAATGTGGCGGCGAGCAGTAATTAAAAGGATTTATTCTATAAAATCGAAACAGGTCGATAGACATGTTACAGCAGTAAGACACTTTCTTATGTTGTAAATTTTTTTAAACAATAAATTTGGTCTGACGAAAACCCGCACGCCGTTAAAGTTACAAATCATCAGCACAGTTTTAAAATTAACGTTTGGGCTGGAATAATTGGGGACCAGTTTATCGGGCCTTTTATTCCACCGGAATGTTTAAATGGACCTAGATATGTAATTTTCTTAGGAATAATTTAATAGATATTCTTGATGATGTACCTTATCAACGTAGACTGTTTATGCACGATGGGGCCTCGCCACATTTTACACTGCGAGCTAGGGAATTGCTAAATGAAAACTTTACGGGTAAAGGCCGAAACTCACTTAACAGCACAGCACCTAACAAACATCGTCACAGCACCGTCGAGTGGTCAACTCGACGGTGGTGTATGGGCTCACTTAACGCATCGACACGGGATCAGCACCGCCGCGATACCCGACTATAGGCTTCACTTTATATTGTCAGAGATATTGTATTGCACTGTACTAACCGAAATGTGCTGATAAGTGAGCGTACGACGTCGGCAAAGGATCAGCACTCCACAAGCACGCCGTCCGCAAAATATTCTCTCTGAGAAATGTGTTGTGGTTGAGGCGTTGACGTGCCTTGTCGGTGCTGTGCTGATGTTGTTAGGCGCGCTTACATTTTAATACAAGAAATAAAATCTGCTGGTGAAGATCAGTCGCTGTTCCTATGAGGTGCTGATAAGTGAGTTTCGACCTTAAATGGATAGGCGTGGAGTAGAGAAGATAATATTCCACTCATACATATTGTATCAATGCAACGAATGCTAAATTATTAAATGGAAATTCAAAAATTACAGTGGAAATACCACGTTGCCATGACAACCCAGCGATAATTCCACGTTGCCATGACAACCGTTGTCTGACAACATTAAAATAATAAACGTGAAGCGTCAAAGAACAGTTTCTTAGAGGTTATGAATCGATTCCGAGATATAACAGAACGGGAAATTGACAAAAATGTCATTAAAAGTGTACCCAAAAACACGGAAAAGAGTAATAATAGTGTATGGAGACAATTTATGTTATTTTGCGTCGAAAAAAAGAACAAATTCAATATAGTGGAGATATACAGTAATTTATTTTTATATTCAAGAAATATTCTCCCTAAATACCACGATTGCTTAAAAATTAACCGGATAATTTCCATTCAAGCTTGTCTAATTCCACTCGTTCTTCGAATTCGTGGAATTATTAACAACAAGCTTTCATGGAAATTATCGGTAATTTTTAAGCAATCGTGGTATTACCCCCGAAAAATTTTTCCTCGTGGGTACCCAACAGCGAATTATACTGGAAATTTTTTTGGCGTTTATAATGTCAGAATATATTTTTGACAGTCTGGTTTTTATTTGCAAAAAAGCAATTTTCTACCACTTGTAGTTACTCAAAACTTATGTAAAATTAAAGAATATACTGTGTTGTGTCTTGAGATGGTATTTTCGTGCAACTACAACGAGAATCAACAATTTAAAGGTCTAAATGGCTACCAAAACATTTTTTTACGTCGTGCCGCTTCAAAACTGAAATACTTTTTAGGTTAGGGTTTCACTTAGTTGCCATATGGTAACTAAATAGTCAAGTCGACCACACCTCAAACGTCAAAAATTGACGTTGTTAAAAATCGAAAAATAAATTTTAATTATTTGATTTTTAAATACAATTTAGTGTGGAATTTTCTTACCGAATACCACACGAGGTCAAATTAAATCCGGAAATTTTTTCGAGCTCATGAATATTTTGAAAATGATCCCTAGTCGAAGACGACGGATAATTTTCTAAAAATATTCATGAACGAGAAAAAATTTCCGGATTTAATTTTACCTCGTGTGGTATTACTAGTGATTATTTCCTTCCTATTAATTTTGACCAATCGCTATCAAGAATTGGTATGTCAAATATAAATTTTAAGTGGAAAAATTACTTAACAACTCTGTCAACTTAGCTGTCAGCAGTTTTTCCGGAAAAAAAAAATCGAAAAAATTTCATGCAAGTTTGACAAGTTGCCTAACAACAATAATTGTAATTTTTATATTAATTGTAATTTAAAATGAGTTTGAAGTAATTACCTTTCCTAGCTTGAAAGAGTTATATTGTCCTTATTAATTATTGTTCTTATTATTTTAATTAAAAAAAAAATGTTGTATTAAAATAAAATGTTTATTTAACTCAGGAAATAATCTTACCAAATATCCCTCGTGCATCTAATTTTTCCTGTGGAAAAATTGGAACACTCGTTTCTAAGTAATCTGTTTTAACAAATTACTTAGAAACTGGTTTTTCCGGAAAAATTAAATGCACTAGGGATATTACCCCCGAAAAAATAATAATTTAAAAAGAAATGAAATGCATGAAATCAGTTATGTATGCTGTATAGAAAAATTAAATTTATATATCGCAGGCATATTGTAAGAATTTGTGATGTTTCGTCTTCTTTAAGCTGTATTCGGAGTATGAATTTAATGAAAAATTCTACTAGGTATCTTATACCTATTTATTAGGTCATTAAGTATTGTTGCGCGGTCACCAACTCAAAGCCGACCCTGTCCCTCTATTATAAATTTTGGTGAATGCGCTTTCTAGAACTTTCTGGTTACAGCAGTATTTACGCATATGAGGAGCGTCATAAAATACTAGAACTTTCCAGAACCGATAAGGACGATATATACGCGGGTTTTTGAGTGCGTAAACAAGTTAGTTCGGAATTAGTGAAACGGATAGAAAAGAGTGAGTTGACAAAAGTAATCGGACAGTGAGTGAAATAGTGTAATAATCAAGTGGTAAAAATAAATTAGAACTATTATACCGAGTGTAAATAAATTAGTAGACATTAAGTAAAGTGTGTATATAAATTAAGTTTAATAGAGTGTGTGTTTCTTTAAATAAATCAATAGTAATTAGCCATTAGAAGTGTGTATAATTTTATCCCACCGGTAAAAACTATTTAAATAAATAACAAAAACATTACAGTATTTTGTTTTCAACTGGAACACTTCAGGATTTAGTCTAGTTTTTAGGACATTTTAATTTTATCTTAGCCTTTCAATTTTGAGTTATATTATCTAGCTTTAAAATCACTTTGTTTCTATTCCATGTATAATTCTGTCTTTATCTGTTGTAAATGAATAGGTAAATTAATTATTGAAGCTTGCTTCTTATTGCACGACATAGGACTTTTGAGAAGGCTAGTGAACTCGTAAAACGTGTAACGTTACGAAAAAGGTTCGTCACGCAACAGTGTTGCCAGATTTCTGAATAATCCACGAATCCAATGAAATTTAAATTGAAGCTTGCTTCTTATTGCTCGACATAGGGTAGGCGACTTTTGGGAAGGCTAGTCAAAAATTTTGAAAAATGGTCGATAATTGTCAAAAACTGTCAAAAATGGTCAATATTTGTAAAAATTTTGAAAAAATGGTCAATTGTCAAATTTTTTGAAAAATTGTTAAAATTTTTGAAAAATTATCAAAAATGGTCAATAATTGTCAAAGACGGTCAATAATTGTCTAAAACTGTCAAAAATTGTTAAATATTTAAAAAAATGGTCAATGATTGTCAAAATTTTTGAAAAATTGCCAAAAATGGTCAATAATTGTTAAAATTTTGAAAAATGGTCAAAAATTGTCAAAATTTTGAAAAAATGGTCAATAATCATAGAAGACTGTCAAAAACTGTCAAAAATAGTCAATAATTGTTAAAATTTTGAAAAATGGTCAAAAATTCTCAAAATTCTGAAAAAATGGTCAATAATTATAAAAAACTGTCAAAAACGGTCAATAATTGTTAAAAATTGTCAACATTTTTGAAAAATGGTCGAAATTTTTGAAAAATTGTCAAAAATGATCAATCATTATGAAAACTGTCCAAATCGGTCAATAATTATCAAAAATGTTCAATAATTGTTAAAATTTGAAAAAATTGTCGAAAAAATGGTCAAAAATGGTCTAAAACTGTCAAAAATTGTAAAATATCCAAAAAAATGGTCAATGATTGTCAAAATTTTTGAAAAATTGCCAAAAATGGTCAATAATTGTTAACATTTTGAAAAATGGTCAAAAATTGTCAAAATTTTGAAAAAATGGTCAATAATCATAGAAGACTGTCAAAAATGGTCAATAATTTTGAAAAATTGTCAAAAATGGTCAATAATTGTCAGAATCTGTCAAAAATAGTCAATAATTGTTAAAATTTCGAAAAATGGTCCAAAATTCTCAAAATTTTGAAAAAATGGTCAATAATTATAAAAAATTGTCAAAAACGGTCAATAATTGTTAAAAATTGTCAACATTTTTGAAAAATGGTCAAAATTTTTGAAAAATTGTCAAAAATGATCAATCATTGTCAAAACTGTCCAAATCGGTCAATAATTATCAAAAATGTTCAATAATTGTTAAAATTTGAAAAAATTGGCGAAAAAATGGTCAATAATTGTCAAAAACTGTCAAAATTTTTGAAAAATGGTCAAAATTTTCGAAAAATTGTCAAAATTTTCGAAAAATTGTCAAAAATGGTCCGAAATTTTGGAAAGGTGGTCAATTAAATATAAAATAGAACTTAGTAGAACGTACTGGGCCTAATGTAATTCCCAACATCGCATTCTATTGCGCGTATTTTTATTAATGGTTTTCCCAACCTCGCATTCTATTGTGCATAAGAAGCAAGCTTCTGTCGGCGGTCCGACGACCGCTCACCTTTTTTAATTATATTTCATGATCAGTTTGCCTCCTAATTTATGTAAGAATTCATTTTTTTAAGAACAAACCTTCTTTCATAAAAATTAAATACCCGACTCTGAAGATAAATATGAATCACACGATAGAATAAACAAAGAAAAGGGCAAGCTCTTAGTATTTGTTTATGTTAACATAATATTTGTATCGATCGCATCAGCTTTAAAAAAAATATTTCGTCTTCATTTTAACCTAGTGCTTTATCGAGTAAAAGTGATTTTGTTCTACTTAAGGGTTGGTTTATATGAGGTCTCACATTTATCGAGAAGGGCAAGGAAGATCATTGAAGAAGCTATACAAAAGGGAAAGGGTGAATGGAATGGTTATTTTTCCTTCCCTTTCTTCAAAAATTAACCAATGATCCGTTTTAACCAAGCTGACAATTGTCAAAAGTAATGTCACAAATCTTACTGCGGCGATCCATTCATCGGAATATGGGATAGGCCACTATGGAACAGAAACTGCTATCTATCAACAACATACCAAAGGTGGCTTGAGCCACTCTGGTTTTGAAAATATAGTGATTAAACTTTATTAAATAGTTATTTTTGTATCTAGTGCGCGAAATGCTACTTTGGTGATCGAGAATTGAATTTTTTTAACGAGGCGAAGCCCTTAACGTTAAAATATTCAATTCCTGATCACCAAAGTAGTTCGCGCACGAGATGCAAACAATATTTTTTCTACAAACGTCAAATTCTATCTTTTAAAAATATTATAAATAAGCAAAATGCCTAATTTATTAGAGAAAATAGTGTTGAGCTGGCTTAAAATGTCTTTCTTAATTAAATTTTCACTGTTACTATGGATTAATGTTAATATTGTAAATAATAACTAAAGTTATTGTAAAATTCTATCAATATTTTAAAAGTATTTAATTGTTATTCATTTAAAAATAAATAATAATTTGCGAGTTTTGCTTCATTTTTTCTATGGAGGGTAGAAGGAAGGAGCACCATCTGAATGTATTAAAAAGTGTCCATCGAAAGGAAGCAAATTAAGGTGGCGCCATAGTAGCAAGTGGAAAGATTTTAAAAATAGCGCCATCAATTATTAGAGTAAGATACAAAATTAAAAAAGGAAATACTACGTAAATTGAGATTTTAAATACTGCATATTTCTCAATTACACAAGTCACGAAAAATACTAAATTTTTCAACCCAGCACACTTCACTTGGTTTATAACCCTAAATTCACATCATTTCCATTAACTACACGAGCGCCATTTCGGTGAATCTTATAATTTGCTGTTTACAGGAGGACACTTTTTCAACTTGTCACCCATATAAGATGGTGCTCCTTCCTTCTACCCTCCATAATTTTTTCAAAGATTGAAATACAAAAGTCTTATTAATTTACATGCAGTGAGCGAAATACTTCGCGCACGGTGTCATGGTAACGTAAGACTCCGAAAAAAAAGTGTCACTCAGGGCATGTTCTCTTTTTAGTTTTGACTAAGATCACCTAAGCGCTGCTGTTCCGCAGTTGGCAATAAATTATATTTTATTGTTGGTAAAATGTGCTGTTGCCGATCATAGACCAATATCAACGTCAATCTAACCATTTTCCATATTTGAATTTCAGAGGATTGGATATTCGTTATTTTGTGCTTTCGACTTCATTATTCTTATTTCATTTTAATAATGGTATTTACGTGTTGTGTACCCAATTGTTCTTTTAAGAACACTGAAAAGCGAATGCATGCTTTTCCTAATGATCTTGAGGTAAGTTAAAGTGCATAATCTTTTATTTATAAAGACCTCAAAATGTAGCACTAATGAAGCATGTAGCATATTAAGTTCACTTTTTTGTCATCATGCAAAGTTTCGTATTGAAAAATATAATATTCTGATGTATATAAAACATATATTCGCATAGCTTTCACATTATAAATTTGTTTGTCACTTTGGTCACAATACAAATAAGTTTTGAATAAGGTGTTTTGCCCTATTTTACTTCATAAGTGCCGATAGGAATTTTCTTATAATTAACAACTTATTTTTTCTTAGCTCTTCGGTATGTGGATGAATATCATTAACCATGAATATTTACTCACCCAGGCTCAAGATAAAGTTATTCGTAATTATAGAGTTTGTGATGTCCATTTTTCTGAGGATTGTAAATTCCAAACCATAAATAACAGAACAAATTTAAAACGAGATGCAGTACCTACTTTATGCTTAGGACAAACTGGTAAATAATGTAGTTTATGGTTATATTACATAATCTTAGTCAATGTATACCTCGATGTATACTATAAAAGTTTTCAGGATATTTTGATAATTAAGTTTTGTTTTGTGAAAATAAATGGTTTTTGACAAAGAATAAAAATATGCATTATATTTTTGGTAACAGGCATGCTTTGTGACTTCATTTTATTTTTGTTGTTTTAGAAAGTGGCAGTAAACAACCTGATTTAAATCAAAGTTCTAATGGGAAAATGATGGAAAGTTTAGGTAATTTTTAATATGTTACTATAATTTGTACTTTTATACTTACACTTCATTGATACAAAATAAGATGATTTAAGTATTAAGTTAAAAAATTATAATAGTGCAGGATTGTACTAACAATAAATTATTATTTTTCTGGCCTAATAGGACTAGCATATATTTTAAAAATTTATGCATGTAAGGACAATACTAATTAATTTACAATATTCTATAGTATACACAAGAAATACACCTACAGGTTTAAAAGTACAAAAATCAAATTGATAAAAAGCATTGAAAATTATAAAAAGTAAATTATATTATTTTAATGATTTAATATTGTGGTATTATGTAGGTATACTTCTTAGGGCTTTGTACCTTAGTTTAATTAGATTGTTTTTATTTATTTATTTGTAGATAAAACAAGTGAGGAAACTATGAGAAGACATAAACATTACAAGAAAGTAACAGTGTACAAGAAGAAAATCTCTAGATGTACTATTACACGGAAAAATGTCCTACAAGCTGCTCAACACTTGAAAACATTTTCTGAATGTTTACACACAAAAAAATTGACAAATCAAGAATATTTAACAAATATTATGGAGTTTACTAATTCTGAAACATATTTAAAGGATAGATTGAATACAATAAGCTATCGATTTTTAATTAGTCGAGTAAGTCAGCAATGCAAAACACCAAAGGGACGTCGTTATACATTGGATGACAAGATTTTTGCAATGTCACTGCTGAAACAAAGCCCAAAAGAATACAGATTGTTAAGGAGAGTGTTTGCCTTGCCATCAAGAATAACAATATCACGTGTACTACAAAACTGTGAGTTTTCTGCAGGGTTAAATGAGCAAATACTAAATACATTACGTAAGGAAGTTACTAAAATGAAACCTCTTGATAAATACTGCATGCTATTATTTGACGAAATGTCTTTGGAAGCCGGCTTGAGTTATAATAAAAATGAAGACTACATATATGGTTTAGAGGAGATTCCAGTTCGCAAACCAAATTTTGCTGACCATGCTATGGTTTTTATGTTGCGAGGGATTGCAAGAAAATGGAAGCAACCAATAGCCTATTATTTTGCACGAAGTACAATGAAATCGGCTAATATTGCAATAGAATTGAAAAAGGTAATAGCTGCTGTACACGACACTGGATTGCGTATAGTTGGTACCTGTTGTGATCAATATTCTTCTTGTGCTATAAATAATTTGATAATGGAGAGCAAAGCAGAGTTTGCTAAGAAACAACTGGAATATAGGTCATTGGGTTTTTTTGTTAATGAACAAGAAATAATTCCAATTTATGATGTGCCTCACCTAATAAAAGGTTTGCGAAATAATTTATTAAAATACAAATGCTCCTTTAAATGGAAAAAAGGTGACCAGACTGCTTCATGGGAAGACATTATTAAATTTTATGAAATAGATTCTGGTGATTATGATACTAAAATGTGCAATAAGTTAACTGATGCCCACATATATATGGAAAAAATGAAAAAAATGAAAGTGAAACTTGCAGCACAAGTTTTTTCTCAACGTGTTTCTGCATCAATGAGGGCACTTTTAAAATATGGTAAGATTTCCCTATATTCCTACTAATCTTCAATTTCAAAATCATCTAGATGTTCGTTAATATGTATTTTTATTCTTATTAATGTATGGGACAAGATAGGTAACTAAACTTATATATACAAATCATTTTTTGCTACATTTAAATAATTATTGTGTGTTTAAAAGTATATTTTTCAGAAAACTAACAATTAAGCTATATGACTAGATTGCATGTAATGTATAAGTAAAATAAATCTGGCAAACATGCAGTGGCAGTGTGTGGTCGAAATTTTTGGGGGTGCATAACTTGAAAATAAAGGACGAGTGATGTGATATCACTCAGGTCAGAAAAGATATAAGCACATTTGTATTTATACCTGTTGCTTGTATTTTACTATTAGGGACAGGATATTATGCAAGATGCATGCAACGTCTATTATTATTTCGTGATAAAGTTCTTTGAATAATAGAAAAATTTAAATGTTTACTTGAGAAGAGACATCAAATTTGGGAGTGCACATACACGTGCACTTATTTTGAAGAGCCGCCACTGCAAACATGATACGTTTGAACAATGTATTTTTTCTAACTGCTGTTCTAGTAAGTTTGAAAATATATAACCACTAATTATTGAAACATTTTAGGTAACAACATTTTGCCAAGTTCTGCTGAGGGCACTGCAGACTTTTTGCTGTTTATGGACAAGCTCTTCGACAGCTTAAATGGGTCTACGCTAAAACCAGAGCTAACCAAACCATTAAAATGTGCCTTACAGGATAACTGCAGTCATAACCAATTTTATATTGAGGCAATAAAAGTACTGCAATCCATCTCCTTTTTAGATGAGGTAAAAGGAAAAGTTCGTGTGCCACCTAGTGTTAAAAATACAATTAAGACTATTAAAGGCATTCAGCAAATCTGGAAAATATGTAAAGCGGAAGGGTTTCAATATGTGTTTCCTAGGAATTTAAATCAGGATCCTTTGGAAAACACATTTTCCATTGTAAGAAGTTATGGATACCGCAATATTAATCCTACTTGTGTTTCCTTTCAGTCGTCATTTAAAACACTAGTTGTCAATAACTTTTTCTCGGGTCACTCTCCAAATGCTAATTGTGAAGAGGATGATTGTGCACTGCAGATTACAACGATGAAACACTTTCTAGGTCACAGTCCGGAAATAGAGACTACTCCTGAAAGTAGCAATCCTTGTGGCATGAATGATATATTTATCAAAGACTTGATGAAAAAGTACAAGCGACAAGAGAACATAAACCTAATTATCAAAAATCAACATGCATACATTGCTGGATATCTTGCCAAAAAAATTTTTAAAAAAATTGGTAGTTGTGATAAATGTAAAAATAATTTGCTTAGTAAATATGGCAATGAAGATTTTAATCAATTGATTAATTTTAGATCTCGGGGTTCTCGCGCTCTTTTAAAACCTAGTAGCTACTTTGTATTTCTGTTCAACAACTGTGTTGATATAGTACATTACTTTTTACCAAAAATGTACTATTTAAGTAAAGTTAAATTAATATTAAAGTATATTTGCAAACAGTATATCATTAACATTTTTTTTTGTAAAGACCATAATTTGCTAGAAATATACTTAGATTTGTTCTTAACATTTTATATATTTACGTGGGTCAAGAACGTAAATTGTGTCTTAAGAGGCGTCAGTTCCATCCAAATTAATGATAATGTAAAAATCGCAGCAAATTCCTATTTTTTAAAACAAAAATCAAGGAGAAGGGCTATTCAGAATATGAAAAGAAATGTTGAAAGTAACCAATCAACAAAAGATACACATACTTATTTATAGGTATGTCAAAATTTATTATGACTAACCTAGGTGACAAAAACTACATTTATTCTTTTGATATATAATAAAATAATAATCTTTATTTTAATTCATCCTGATACAAGATGATAGTAACAAAATTGAACAAATCTGTTGAGTTTTAACAGTAGCTACAGTTTACCAGACATGTATTCCTCAATACTATATGGTTTCAGTTTTATCAGAATATCGTATAATTTTTTTTGTATTTATTATAATCCTTTCTTTGCTTTATATTCTTTGGTAATTTATTGTACATTTTAATCATTGAATTGAAACATTTTTTTATGTTGTTTTCAACTGTGTAGTGGATGTATAAATTCTCATGTTGGTTTTTGTTAATTGATTTAGAAGTAAGTAAGCTCTTTTGAATCCGTAATCAAAGATCTCGTTTTTGATAGAATGGTCCGAAAACTAATCAGTCAGATCACTGGAAAATTAAGGAATCTCTTTGATTAATTTCAAAGGATCATGTGATGACACATGACAAATTAAAGAACCGTTTCAATTATTTTTGGAATAAGTGTTTGTGAGCCACAAAATGTAGACCTGTCTTAGATGGGGAATCTTAACGAAGCCTGAAACATCTCCATTCGTCTTAAACTTATGCCTCCTGGGTGGGCCATGGAAAGAGATGAATTCTTTTTAAATAATAAATATCAGGAATATTGGAATTGTTTTGTGTGTATTTGTATTTAAATGTGATGGTTATATTCTGAATTATAATTTTAAGTATTATAAATTCTGTAAAACGTATAATTAAATTATTTCTGAAAAGAGTATTAACTACTTTGTTCCTAGTTTATATTGAACTAAATTCCCAGTACAAAAATAAGTCCTTTTAAGTTGTGCAGAAAAAAATTCGATCCACTGAAATAGTATAATGTAAAATATGCAGTATGCAATTATTTAGAGATTAATGCTAGTTCTCCAAGCTTGCTATGAATTAAAAAAAATACTGGAAACTGCATATAATTGCTAGTAGTAATGTTCTCAATTTGCAATATAGTCAGTTGATTTGTACTAGTCTAACAAAATTGAAAGGCGTACCCGACAATTTAAAATTTTCAAAAATCGCGCCATTTTAAAATTTTAAATATTCTCGCAAGACAATGACATTGTCCATGTTTCTCACAGAACAAAAAGTTCTCAGATGTCACTGCTATGGCAGCGCCTTGGTGACATTAGTCGTAACTAAGTCGTGTACTTCAAGTGAGCCATCTTCTTTTTTTTATAGTAGTTATATGATCTGTGGTGTCACTTCGCATACTGTTGTCAATGCGCAAACCTTGTAATTTTTTGAAGTTTGTAGAAAAATGGATATAAATCGATTTTTACAAATTTGTGGGTTGGGCCACTATGCTTCTGAGCGCCTCATTTGATTTAGTGCTTTTTCCAACGTTATTTTAATTGCTTACGTATTTTAAAAGCTATATATAAATATGACTGTTTATTAAAAAAAGGATCATTAAATAAACATCAAAGAAATAAATAAGACTCATTTGCCTTTTTCCATTTATCACGCTTTAGTTTTGTGGATACAAATTTCATTCAATTAAAAAAGAAGAACATATAGGTTAAGTACTAATATATTAATTTTCAAATTTTAATATTTGCAATCTCTGTTCGCATGATAATTAATTATGTAGAAATTTGCTTTGGCATACTCATTAGAAAAATACAAATTATTTTTTATTTACTTCAATACATATTAATCTTGATATTAGAATCGTATCGACTTTCGTAAATCTCCAAATTTAAATTTGAGGCTGAATTTACTGCATCAAATTTCAATGGAACCTCCGTTCAAGCCAACCGAATCAGACTGCTGTAATTCATGCTGCAACCCCTGTATATTGGACGTTTATGAAGAACAACTTAAAAAGTATTACGAAAAACAACTTCAGCAAGAACAGTGGGATAACTGTTTATTAACAACAGCCTATACGGTTTTTAAACTAACTAAAATTGAGAAGAGGTATAAAGATACTTTGCAGCTTACATTTGAATATGTAGAATGTTTGAATAGTGTAACTGGAAGTGATAAACTAAGAATTATTTATAATCCAGGTCAGTTTGTAATGCTTAAAGCCAGAAGGAAAAATGAAGAGTTTCAAAGACCCTACACTCCTATACCAATAAAGAAACAAGGACAGTTAAGTTTTACCGTATTAATAAAACTATACGAAATCGGTCGGATGTGCAAATATGTTAAAACCTTGAAATTAGATTCCAAAACATTATGGAGAGGTCCATATGGAGACTTTTTAATAAATTATACATTCAAAAATATTCTATTTATAGCACAAGGTGTTGGAATCGCACCGTTTTTGAGTATAATTATTGATATAGTGTGTAATGAAGACTGCTACACTTTTTTAAAACTTTATTTTTGTTGTAAAAGTAGTGATACTGTCTACCTACGAGAAGAATTGTATGATTTACAAAAAAACTGGAATTTTACTTATGAAATTTTTCTGGGTAACTCTGAAAACATGATACCAAAGTACAATGAAATAATTCACAATTCAAAATTGGATCATACTGTTGTTGAAAATCATATTAAAGAAAAAATTGTCAGTATTCAAGTGTTAATATGTGGTAATGAACATTTTATGAGACACTTTAAAAATGTTACATTACAGTGTAATGTCGATGAGAAGAATATAATTCTTTTTTGATTTTGTGGTATTAATGCTCCTATGCTATAGGGTCACGACATTCCATTTGTGGAGGAGGTAAAATATCTAGGCGTTTTGCTGGATAAAATGCTCAAATGGAACTAATATTTGGAAAAAGTAATCCTCAAAGGCAGTCTGGCATTATGGACTTGCAAAGGACTTTGTGGAACAAACAGAAGCCTGAGAACCATGTGATGGTAGTCAGGTCTATGGTCGCATATGGCTCCGTGGTTTGGTAGAGCAAGAACCAGCAAAATCTGGCACGTGTTAAAACTCACCAGACTGCAGTGACTAGCTGGCATGGCAATTACGGGTGTAATTCGCACCACAGAATATACAAAATGGATGGTGTTGACTAATTGGTGGGTTGTGATGGACAAAGGACCATTCTATGTTAGCTGAATGCCTTTGGGTCACATAAATGACGTATTAAAGATAGACAAGCCTTGTTTACATTTTGGTTGTCCCCAACATATTTCGTAAACAATAATCGTAACTATGATTATATTTAAGATTTTTACAGTACTTTATGTTTAAAATAAAAAAGTGAAAAGCATTTAAAATAGGCATGACCACCCTACAGTCCAGCACATTATTTTTTTCGGTTAGGATTTTTCATTTTCTATCAATATCAAATAGTAAAATAGTTTATAAATTTTTAGCTTGGCAACCTCGAACTACTTTTTGAGATCTGTCAATATGATTTTAAGTATAATTGTGCTTTTATTTGGTTTTGTATTGTAATTTGTTTATTTGAATGCTTAGAATACATTTATGATGGTGAGACAATGTGTAGTTTGTACATGGAATAAGAATGATAATCGGTCATTTCACAAGTAAGGTTATATTAACATAACGGTAGTATAGGTATAAGACGAAGGATTCGATTTGGGGAAATAAATAGGCATTCGACTTCACTACGAATTCAATAAATTAAAAACTGCTACTAAAATGATCTATTAAACTGTCAAACAGTTCGATTTTGTGTGTTAGTTACTTTATGTTGCAATCCTTGTTATATAATTGTCTAGAACAATAAATATTTATTATGATTATTGACTTAATTCTTCTATTTAATTGTGTATCAATTTCCCTAGTTTTGTAAGAATAAAATAAAAAAACCTTTCAAAATTATATTAACATGTTTATAATCTGTATTGCAAAGCTTGTTTCAATTTTAAAATCCTCTGTAGGTAGGTATGTTTAAAAAAATTCACCTATCTAAGAGTTACGATTTTTGATATGATTTACACTTATTTAAACGAAAAAAATAACGTACATCATTATTTAGTCTATAAAAACGTTTTTCAAAAAATAGTTTAAATGAATCTTTCCGAAATGATACACTACCATGCATTGTACTCACCTTGATTTATGTTGTGACCAAAACATTGTAAGGGCAATAATGTGTGAAGGCTAGTCTATCTTTAATACGTCATTGGGTCACATGCCCACTTAAAATTTACAGCAACTGACTGCCCACTTAAAATTTACAGCAACTGACGTTCAATTTCATTTTTCCAGCTATGGAAAAATGGAAGAGTAATCAAATCTCTCTACTTGTAGAGGACATGAGCTGGTTCACAGATGGATCCAAATGGACATCCAAGTTAGATCCACTGCCTGGTGCAGGCTGAACTTGTTAAGATTTAACAGCAGGCAACAGTCTTTAAAGTGGGAGTATTATTGCAGTGCTTGGTTCTGAAAAGATCACTAACAGAAACTAAACCATCCTTTACATCCCAAATTTGTATCAGGGATAAGTCACTTGTAAAGGAAATTGGAAATAACCTTAAAAAATCAATTATTTTGCTGTTGATTGGGTTATAAATATTGCAGAAACATGCGAGTTTGTGGATAATGTTCAGGACAACTTAAGCTGATAATTGTGCCAACAATGGTTTTGTCTCTTTAGTTGTAGGTTATAAAATACATGGACAATAATTGTAATCTGTACTTTCTAATGCTTAATCATAAACTTGTTGCCAGAATTGGAAAATATTACAAATTAACGAAAGATACATTAAAGAATGACCTTAGATTAAGGTAAAAAATAATACATAATTATTTGAGCAAAATTAAGTCAAATATTCAAAAATGTATGTTTGTATGAAACACTTATCAAGAAATTCTATGTAGACTACTGTTTAAGAGAATACAATACATTATTAATGGATCACAGTCAATAACTAATTTATAATTTTGAAAATTTAAATTATCTTTGCTCATATTACATGAAGGATGTAAATAAAACATATAACAAAAGATACACGTGTTAGTAACTGAATTAATCCATTTTCCATTATACCTCATGTCCTGCAGCTTGCCGCAGCAGAATGTATATCTTTTCCTTTATCCAATCCTTATTATAAGGAGCATATGTATTTGTAGATTTTTGATATACAAGACAGCTCAAGTCCGAAAGCTAAAAGTTATTTGTGATTTTATAAACTAAAAAACATAATCACCAATTCTGGTGTTAAAAGATATCAAATCAGTTACATATAAGTGATAACTGGAATTACATCACATTTATTACCGGTATTCAATACAAACTGAATCCTAACCATAATTTTGGATCTACTGTTATTATTACATACCTGATCTACAAAATCGAATAATTGTGAGATGTCATATGTAATGGTGGGAGTATTTGGATTGCGTCTTTTTAAATGTTCTTCGTAAATTCTGCAAACTCCTTCCATGCACTCATTCACCGACTCATAATCAGAGTATGTACGTGTTTCAGGATTTGTACCTGGTTGCACTAACAATATTGTATGTGCCTATAAAATAATCTGAAATTATATTTTTATAAAAGTAAAACTTAAATAACATTACCATGACTATTATTTTCTTAATTTTACCTAAAAACTTTATAAAGTTATTAATCTAGGGGAAAAATTGAGATTGTTTGATCGTATAAATTCTGTTAATAAAACTGGACTGAAACTGCTTCTTCTTTTTTACAAACCGGGTGTAATAAGTAGTACCTAACACAACAATTTTTTTACGCTTTGGTTTTAAATGAAAATATTTAATTCATGAATTTTATAGTGAGTTTTATTGAAATATTCATAATTATTAGAGACTTAAAAGAAATCAATCTAGTAGAATAGGTGGATGAACATTAATGTTCGCGTTTCGCGTTCGCAGACTTTCATGCTTTCAAAATGCTTTCAAAATTCAACATCCTTTTCTTGTCATATGTCAGCTCATTGCGCTAAAGCTAATGCGCATACACAATACAACAACAAATATGTCGGAAATTTGTTTAATATGTTTAAAAACAACATCCGATTTGTTTAAGGTTGGAAATGGCGAATCTGACAATAGAGATATTTTACAAAAGTTGATGGAATGCGTACCAGAACTGGTAAATATACAAGACTAACCTAAGTTTTACAACAAACAAATCACTATTCGTCACAAGTGCTTTGTTAGAACTTAATACAAAAGTATTACTTCCTTCTAAATGAAAACTGTTTTTTGTTTACAGGATTGGAATTGCACATTTCAAGTATGCTCGTATTGCTGTCAACGTTTACAAGATGTGCATTCGTTTAAATCACTATGTATCAACTCCTATAACTGGTATTGGTCTTTGAAAACTACCATAGAAGTTAAAGAAGAGTCTGTGCAAGTTAAAAATGAGGATACAGAAAGTAAATATATTCAACTTGAAAATGACAACGACGAAGAATCATTATTGGAGAATAATAAAGCGTCGGATAATGACTATCATAACGAAAGTGACAACAGTTCAGATTTTAAAGAACCCCTCGTCGAAAAACCGAAGAAAATTAAAAAAGAAAGAGCTTTGGAAAGTACGAGAGTACCATGTCACATATGTGGGAAACAGTATGCCTCAAAATACGTTTTGAAAAAACACATAATTATTTGTGAAATGAAACATGATAGTAAGTTACAGTTTTATTAATATTTGAAGTACTTATATGATAAATATCAATTTATTTAGAAATCTTCTTGAACTAGAGTATCCTTAAATAGTTAAAATACATTTTAGACGGCAACTCTGTCGGAAGTGACAACGAAGAACAAAAATCAGCTCCATCTTGTTTGGAATGTGGTATAACATTTAAAAATAAATACATGCAAAAAAGACATTTTGATAATGTACATAATACTAAAGATAGAAAATTCATATGCGAAATCTGTAATAGAAGTTTTGCCACTAAAGTTTACCTTGAAGCTCATAAAAGATATCATTCTGGGGATCGACCCCATGTATGTTCGTTTTGTGGAAAAGGCTACATAACTGCCAGTGACTTGTACCACCACGAAAAAATCCACGCCAACAAACGCAACTACCGTTGTGAAATATGCCCCAAGGCCTTCAACACTTCCTCCGATTTATACAAACACAAGATGTGCGTTCACATGGATCCCTGCAAATGGAAATACACTTGCGACGTTTGCGAAAAGAAGTTTCCTTTGAAAATAAACCTCGATAGCCATAGAAAGACTCACACTGGTGAAAGAAACTTTCCGTGCAATTTCTGTGATAGGAAATGTATTAATATGTCAGTATTAAAACGCCACATAATCACGCATTCGCGCATAAATCCGTTTAGATGCGAAATATGCGATCAAGGCTACAAATTTCAAAAATCTCTGGATATACATAAATCCAAAGCGCATGGTATCGGAGATATAAAAATTAAACCAGTTGTAAAAAAATTCCAGTGTCCTTTGTGCGTTAAAGCTTATTCGGCCAACAATAAACTGCAAAAACATTTGAGAGCGCACATGGGGGAGAAGCCATTTAAATGTCCCAAGTGTCATAAGGGGTTTTCAGATAAAAGTTATATTAAATTACATTTGAAAACTTTACATAATATACCCAGTGGTGATGGGTTTCACTTGAATATTTGAGGAACTTCATCGTTTTGCAGCCTTTCGAATGTTTGGGTGTCTTGTTATACTTTAATTCTGTGGTTACAAATTCTCCAAAGAATCGATGAGTTAATAAGCGGTAAATTGGTGAATTGGTAACTTTAAAATAGGATCAGAGTTTGCTAATATTTTTCCCATTTTTTGCCATATTTCAACAAAAGTAAACAGCTGGTCTGAACTAAAGGGATTTGTATAAAATAAAATCAAAATAAATAATATTCAATATTTTGTAAATATGGCAAGCACAGCTAATTTTAATGAAAAAAAATATTATAATAAATTTGTTGGGCATTCTGTATTTATTTACATTGAAACAAAAAATGTATGCGACTACAGGAGTTTGTAGAGGGAGCAGGCTTTTCTTTCTTCAAAACCTTCTGAAAACAGTCAATTTATTAGTTTCAGTTTTTTACTTATTTATTTTGAAGCAACAAAATGTTTTCTAAATAATTTGTTTTACTCAAACTAGCTATGTTCAGGTTGGGGATACACTATACAGGCTGTTTCACGACGAGCTTACACTATATATTGGAGAAGACTCACACCATTTCTATAAAAATTGGCATAGATGGAGAACAAGTTATGGCGAATTTATGGAAAATATTTTGGCATAGGTACATGTCACTTCCGGTTATACCGAAAGTGAACGACAACTTTGTTATTTTAAACGTAACACCCTGTATATTATTAACTTTTCGGATTCTACATTGAATCTTAATGTTACTTTGTGTAGAATACCCTATATCTAAAATTTATACTTATTGAGATATTGAAATTGACAGGTGTAGACCTTCATATTGAAAATTCTGTGTGAACATCCCCTATACCAAATAAAAAGCATCTAGTCGGGTTAATTAGTAGGACGATCAAGGTAATTGGTGACATGTCGAAAACTTCTTTTTTGTATACAGGGTTCGTAAAAAAATGTTAAATATCTTCATTTTCTTAAATGAAACAACCATATTTTTATTCTACTTATTTCTAAGGCCGAAAATAAGGGCAGCTGACGTTCACTGCCATATACCCAATCTTGAGATATTAACATGTATTTAAAAACATTAATTATTTCAGCCTTATTATTGCTTAGGCGTAGGCCTTGTAATTCCACTTACATAAATTACAAGAACTTAACAAGTGTTTAAAATTTCGTCCTTGAACCTCCAAGCATTTAGTAAGCTGTTTTATCACACCTTCGTTTGTTGCACGCGTAATCATTGCTGCAGGGAGAGAATTGAATAGAATGCATTGCGAACTCTACATTCACAATCTTCTTTTGTCACTCTTGAAAACGACCTACTCTCGTTAACTGTTGATTTTCTTCGCGCCAGTAATGCGAATTGTGCCTATTAAACATTCTGTTTTTCGTAAATTTTGATTTATCGCACCATATAATATTCTTCAAATACATATTCATTATCTTGACATTTTACCAACACAAATTCTATTCTACTATTATAGTATGTTTGCTTTAAAATTTGAACAGGGTTAAAAGAGTATGTATGAAACTATATGTTTTTTTAAATTCGTTGAATGGATACCATTGGTACACCTAAATCTCCCCCATCACAACGTAATGACGCTTCGGGATAAGCAGCATTAGTATCCATGAACATTGATTTCATGATCACTATTATCTACAACGGGGTTCACTTTTTTAACTTTTTCTCGAAAACCACCAAATTGTGTTAAATTGTTTAATGTTCTCTTCACTGTGTGACGGCTGGTTGTTTCATTTACCAAAATGAAGATATTTAACATTTTTTTACGAACCCTGTATACAAAAAAGAAGTTTTCGACATGTCACCAATTACCTTGATCGTCCTACCAATTAACCCAACAAGATGCTTTTTATTTGGTATTGGGGATGTTCACAAAGATTTTTCAATATGAAGGTCTGCCTGTGAATTTTTCATTAAAAAAATTAATATCTCTATAAGTATAAATTTTAGATATAGGGTATTCTACATAAAGTGACATTAAAATTTAATGTAGAATCCGAAAAGTTAATAATATACAGGCTGTTATATTTAAAATAACAAAGTTGTCCTATGTCAAAATATTTTCCATAAATTAGCCATAATTTGTTCTCCATATTTGGCAATTTTTATAGAAATCGTGTGAGTAGTCTCCAATATATAACTGGATAGTGTAAGCTCGTCGTGAAACAGCCTGTAAGTTCAAGACAAAAACTATTTTAACTGGCAAATAATTGGGTTGATCATGATCCTATTCTAGAAATAGTAATTTTATAATCAATATGGTTGAGGAATTGTTTATGTACTATTATAATAAGTAAAAAAATATATTTATATTTTCTAGTAAAACGAGTAATTATTACCATTCTATGAAACAACTATGTATGTAGGATAAAGATACATATGTAGTGGATGCCACTTTTCTGTAGTCTTTTTTCCGTAAAGGCCGCGTCGTTGTGGTGAAACTAGAAGAAGATTAAGGTTATGTAAGATATGTGTCAAATTGAAATTGTCAAACATTGAGGTACATTTGCAATAAATAAAATTTATCTTTTCTGTTTATAAATATTTTTAATAATGGCGAAACCTTCAGGATATGATACACATAGTGAAGGACCAGGATTTGTAGGAATTCGTTTTTGTCAAGAATGGTTTGTATAAGCATTTTAAATGTATCATCAATGTTGCACAACAAAATTATTTCTGGTATTTATATATTGATTTTGTTTTAGTAACAACATGTTATATCCAAAAGAAGATAAAGAAAATAAAATACTTTTGTATGCCTGCAGAAATTGTGATTATAAACAACATGCTGATTCAAAATGTATTTATGTTAACAAAATTATGCACGAAATCGAGTAAGATATTTTTGGTAACAATATTATTAAAAGTCGTTAGTATTTGCTACCCTAAACTTATGCTAGATCTCTTATTTAATACTTTGATGGTATGCATATAAACAAATTTTATGAAATTTACACTTATTAAGCTTTTTGCATCCGTTATATGAAAATAACTTACTGTTATCATTATGTAAAAATGTTTGTTTCAGTGAACTTACTCACATAGTAGCAGATGTAATATCTGATCCAACATTACCCAGAACAGAAGATCATCAATGTCCGGAATGTAATCATAGGTAACTACTTAAATTAAACATGAATATGTGTACACAACCAAACTAGTATATGATACAATCAGTCTTTTGATACTAAAATTGTGACTAAAGAGTAAACAATTTTTTTTAGGGAAGCTGTATTTTTCCAAGCACAGACCAGAAGAGCTGAAGAAGAAATGAGACTGTATTATGTATGTACGAATCCACATTGTGCACATAGATGGACAGAATAAACAATAATCTCATTTGATTATGCTATTTTTAAAAGTATTGTTAAACTTTTGAAGTATTTTAAGAAAGTGAATTTTGGTTTTAATATAATAAAGATACATTTTTAATTACGAGTATGATTTTTAATAATGTTTCAGTCTTCATTGTACTTGATATTCATGTTTGAAGAAAATTATATGCTACTGTTTATCTTAAATTTGTTATGTTAAGTTTCAAAAATAAGTACTAAATACGACAAAAGTGTTTTTAAGAACAAATAGAATTGGATATCTAAAATGGTATGTATAAATATTGATTTATTCTATAAAATTATCGATATTTTTTAAATTCATAATGGAAACGACCTTTTATCTATAATAAAACATTCGATATCTATTAGTTTGCCAAGAATGACCTTAGTCCATCATTAATAATAAGTTGTTTTCCGATCAAAATTGTAGGAGATTAAAATAACGAGCATCAGAGACAACCATGTCTCTGCCAATGTTTTGTGGTCTCTATATCAACAAAATAACAAATTATAGGTGCCTTTTTTATCGACTGTACTTTCGCGCAACTGACCTCCACATGACATTGTCACTAATTAAGAATATTTTAAAGCCAGGGTTGGTAAGGAGTGGACTTTCATCAAAGAAAATGGCTTTAAACAAACTCTCTATTGATGCACTTGATCTCGCAAACAAAAGGGTACTAATCAGGTAAATAATACAAATAAAAATATTACCGATTTTAGACATTGACAATTAATTTTGTTACAGGTAGAGGTTAGGTTTTTCATTTTTTTTTTTCGGTATCTAAAGTTGAACGTCCCACAATCAACTTATTAATTAACACTTGGCTTAATGAATTTAAAAAAACTAAAAATTTGTGTTAATCATTAATAAATTTATATAATTTGCTAATTGCCATCAGTGTATTCAATAAAAAAATAGGAAATTAGTCCTACACAGGAAATTCATTTCTTACAACCCTTATAGACAATTTTTTATTTAAATGTAAATTCTTAATTTTAGTTTCATATTCTTATAATGTAGCAAGTAATTTTTTTAAATTGAACGAATTGAGTTGGAATAAAATAATACTCCCTATTACAGTTTTATTAATTATCTGACATCATGAAGGTAGTCGCTAGGACCCATTATACATCCTTGCAGAACTCCCAATATTTTATAACCCATAATCTCGAGACATAATTATAAGCATATTAAAAAACCTCTGATAAATTGTATAATGTTTAAAATTAGAATTTAAAACATGCTCAATATATTGTCATATGTTTAAATTTGGCAAAATTAATTTTACTTACATTTTCATTATATAATTTAATTTTTAGAGTTGATTTCAATGTGCCTCTTAAGGAAGGTGCTATTACCAACAATCAAAGGATTGTAGCTGCTTTGGATACCATTAAATATGCTCTAGACAAAAATGCAAAGAGTGTTGTACTGATGTCCCATTTGGGAAGGCCAGATGGTAATCCTAATCCGAAATACACCATGAAACCAGTTGCTGGGGAATTAGAAAAACTCTTAAGCAGGTATGTAAATATATTTTTATACTACAAATTAATACTTATTTATGTTTGTTATGTTTTAGACCAATTCAATTCCTTCCTGATTGTGTAGGTGAAGGAGTTGAAAAAGAATGTGCTGATCCTAAACCCGGATCTGTTATTTTGCTAGAAAATCTTCGGTACCACATTGAAGAAGAAGGTAAAGGTGTTGATGGTAGCGGTAAAAAGGTTAAAGCAGAACCTACTAAAGTTAAAGAATTCCGCTCAAGCTTGAGAAAGTTGGGAGATCTTTATGTTAATGATGCATTTGGTACAGCTCATCGTGCACATTCCTCCATGTTGGGCGAAGGCTTTGATAAAAGAGCTTCTGGATTTCTACTCAAGAAAGAACTTCAATATTTTGCCAAAGCTTTGGACAATCCAGAAAGGTAATGAAACAACTTCCAATTTCTTTATCCACAGGCATTTTGTGCAAAACAAAAAAATTTAAGGTACCGATTCAATTATTATGGTGGATAATGCAGCAATTAACAAAAAGGGCTTAAAAATTTGCCCAATATGCTTAAGGAAATTTTTCATGGTGGTTATGGGCTGGTTGCAGTCATGAGCGTTTTTTTTTTAATTACGGGAGCAAGATTGCTCAAGAAGCCAGTTCGGGTCAATATGGGAAATTAGGCAGTGATTTGTATAGTTTTAGGGTCTAATCTAACAAAATAGGTTTAAAAATTTGCAGAATTAATTTATGGAAACCCCATGATAATCCCAATCTGTTCCTAATTGTGCAAGAGCTTTTTTTAAAATTAAGGTGATGAATACTAAAAACAGCTTTGGAATTGAATGTTTCTATTGAGTTATATCAAAATTGAAGCGTTTTTTCAAATTTTGTAAATAAGATTATGATGGACAAGACACAAGACAGTAACTTAAGTTGTTACAGATGTACTATGGATGGCAGGGTCATGCAGTGATATTTTTCAGGGTGATGCATGCATGCATGCATTGGATGGGAATTTGTTGTTTCACAAATTGAAAAAACCCAAAATTAATAATTTTAGTGCTGAAAGCAAAATATAGGTAATTTTAATTTTAGACCGTTTTTGGCGATTTTGGGAGGTGCTAAGGTGGCCGATAAGATTCAATTAATCGAAAATCTGTTGGATAAAGTTAATGAAATGATCATTGGCGGCGGTATGGCGTACACATTTCTTAAAGAAAGCAAAGGAATGAAGGTAGGAAACAAAATTTATTAATTATTGTCACTCTAGAATAAAAAATGCCATTTTTAGTTAAATTTTTTATTAAAAATAAACAAATTATAAATTTTTCTATAGATTTTTCTAAAAACATTTGTATTCCATATTTAAAGCCGTAAACATGATTAGATACATGATAGCATAAAAAGAATTTAGGAAAACTACTTTATTTTCGTCGGGCAAACGTCTTCGCATCAAAAAGTTGTTATCGATTCCAGCGCTGGTCATCACCAGATCCGTATTGGTAAATTTTTGTAAATTATTTGAACGTTTTACTAAATTCGACATATTAATTTCCCTAAAAATAACAACTTTAGGTTTGGTTGTACTTTTCTCTCTCCAAATAGATTTCGTATTATAAAAACCTTCTAGTCGATCCCTGAAAATCTCCTTCTGTTTTTCGTTATAGTAAACTTTTATCTTTGGGGTCGATTGAGCTGTAACGAACGATAGATCCGACGTGGTTTCTGTTGCTTCGCCGGAAGTGGATACGTCCGAATTTACTAAAGGATCTTCTTTAACTTGATCGGTGGCAGACTCTGTGGTTAGATTCATTTCCGTACTAACGTCAGCTGTCTGTCTTTTATCGCAAATAATAACGATGTTGTTGTTTTCATTGTTCGTTTTAAAACTATCACCGTGATCAAGTCGATTTTCGATTTCGTCTATATCGCTGTTATTATCTGAAGCCGGAAATTCCGCCGGTAAACTTTGTATCTGATTCATCACCAAAAAAGATACTCTCTTCGGTTTCAAACACTTGCACACGTCGCCCGAATGTTTTTTCAAACAGCTCGGTTTTTCTACAAACTCCTTAATGAAATCGTCACTTAAACTCGCGAAATGTTCGATTTTGCTAAATTGAAAAACTGTCGCTACGGCGATTTGGTAAGCGTAGTGGCACTCGATGATTTGATACGCTTCGATGGCCGTTTCGGTGTGTATGTCGTATAGGGTGTCCAAAAAACTTAAAACGTTGTAATACGATGGACTTTTTTCCATCGTGTTCGTCGAATACGATTCGGGTGGTTTCGTTGTTGTTCGAGAATGTTTTACCGCTTGCATGAAAGGCGTTAGAAATTCTTGACTGGGAATTTCTTGTAATGTCGGCGAAAAGTCTCTGAAAATCGGTACGCTGGTGTGTTCTTTCGTCTGAAACAATGATAAACTCGTAAATATCAATATAGAATGTGTCTTAAATTGATATTTTTTGCACGATATTTTGAACCAAAAAATACACGATTTTTTTCATAATATCTTCAATAAATGGTTTTCTTTTTAAGTTACAGGGTGTTTTTTCTTTTTCAATTTGATAAAACATTTCTTTGTGCAATTTCATAAAAAAGTATTAAAGTGTTATGACATGTTTAACGGACATAAAAAAATAGTTCAGTGGCGTACAAACAAATTTTTTATGGGCTGTGTTATAAAGTTGGCATAATTATTTTACGAGCTCCGTCCAGCTTCAGTTGACCCACCCTATTAAATATCAGTTATTGGCGTTTATTGAAGATCATTCAAGCTAATAAAGGTAAAATTATTCACATAGTGGCTCATTCGTTTGCAAAATTGTTTTAATTCGTAATTTTTTTATGTGTAACATCTTTCCTCTCGGTTCCCTGCAATTTGTGGCAGTGATTTCGTGAAATGGTACGGAAATGTGTAACAGGAAGCCAGTGAAGCGCGCGCTATTTGATTTGACCAATAAGCGCGAGCGGTGGTAGCAACGAATATTTACCGAGAGGTCGGTATTGTCAGCCAATAGTGTGTGCATCAGCAGTGCTCTTAAGCTACTGTGTATAACAGTTTGTTGTTATATGAACTAATTTATATGCATAAACTATTTTAATAATTTTATTTACTGTTGTTAATAATTGTTTGAAAAAAGTGCAGATGATTCATAAAAAATTTAAGTGAGTAATAATGAATAATTAATAATTATTCCAATATATATTTCATTATTTAGCTTGACGAACTCAAGCTTGAAATGTTTCAACAACTAACAGTGGTAATGTTATTAACGGAGTTTTTCAACGTTTTTTAAATACTTTGAAATCATAAGTGTACGTCTCATATTTTAGTTATCATAAGTCTATTGTCTCCGCTCTCCCCCCAAATTGAACAAAAATAAAAAATGTATTTAATAAAAAATTGTATTACACCTAGTTTTAATTAAATAAAATACAATTTTCATTAAAAAATGATTCTTCGTTACCAAAAATTATTTCAAATAATACCTTAATCATTTTTTTCAAGATTTGATTTTAATGTTGCTTATTACCAAGGTGAGATATCAGATGTTACACATCATATGCGACTACTGTAAGGCTCGCTCGCTTTTTTTTAAATGTCCGGGGGGCTCTCCTGATTATAAAAGTGTAAGATGACAGTTGATATCTTTTGGCCTTTTTTTATTTAAACAAAAAATTAAAAATACTGCAAAAATTTTTCTTGCAATGAATTATTTTTTTATATTTTTTAGACTATTGAGAATCAAAAAAGTCCTTACACACATTACCGTATCTTCACCCCATGAATTTGTGAAAATTGAATATTTAAACTATAATAAACAATATGGCGTAATCAGATTTCAAATATTTTATTAATTATTATGTTTATTATTCTTAATAACTATATGCTCTTTACGCGCATGCAATTTTAGGAGAGTTCCCAGTTACATGTATGACATTAGTAAGAGAGAAGCAGATGGTACGCTCCAAACATTTTTTGCTACTTTTTAGCAGAAAATCGATTACATTTTTTTTACAATTCATTATTAGAATCTAATAATTTGTCTTCTCAGTAGTTTTGAAATTTATGATATTTATTCACTTTTTCTATACTTTTAAGTTTTTCATCTATTGAAGTTAACAAAAACCTTTTGTCTTCAAAAAAAAATCATTTTCAGGTGTCAACCGAAAAATAAAATTTTCTAAAACATTATTTTTCAATAAGATGAAAAAAGACGAACATACCTGTCGTGATCCGTGAATTATTTCTACCTGTTACGAACAACATAGTTAGCCTACCTGATTTTTTTTTAAATTCGGAATACATACTATAAAAGTAAATATTTTTTTATGATTGTTAATTCTCTGCACTATTAATATTACATGAAGCAACTTCAGTTGGTCTTTTGAAAAAATGATTTATTTAAATCTCCGTCTACTTTTATTATTTTTTTTATTCAATAGTCACCTTTATTTACATAGAAGTTTGACATAAAAGAAATTTTACAATAGCTTTCCATAGATAGAAGTAACTGTTAGAAACAAATGCTTCTGTTAAGTCCAATAAATGAAAAATTTATTATAAGTATCTAAAAAGTGAATAAAAATCATAAATTACAAAACTACTAAGATGAAAAATTATTAGATTGTGATAATAAATTTTTTTACACGATTATATGCTAAAAAGTAGCAAAACATTGTTGAAGAGCACCATCTGCCTCTCTCTTACTAATGTCATACATAGAACTGGGAGTGAGATGGCAATACTACTCTTCTTAAATCCCATGCGCGTAAAGAGCGTATTGTTATTAAGAATAATAAACAATAATTAATAAAACATTTGAAAACTGATTACACCATATTGTTTGTTGTTTATAAATATTTGTTAAAAAAATAGAAATCACGGTATATCTTTTTTTCAGGTGTACCTACTATTTAATTCAAGAAAATAACGATTTTCGACGATTTTTAATTTTCCAGAATTCATAAAAACTCATGGGTTGAAGATACGGTAATGAGTGTACGGACTTTTTTTATTCAAAATAGCTAAAGAATATAAAAAAAATAGTTAATTGCAGTATTTTTAATTTTTCGTTTAAATTAAAAAAAAGGCCAAAAGATATGTGTCATCTAACACTTTTATAATCAGGAGAGCCTCCCGGACATTTGAAAAAAAATTACGAATTAAAACAAATTTGCAAACGAATGCGCCACTATATGCCCTGCACTATAAATTAATGATAATTGATCGAGTTTTTTCATCAATTGCCTCCTCTATCCATTATTAACAACAAATAGCACTATTAAACTGTTTTACAATCCTAACAACCGTCACTTACATCTCTGTTCTCGGAAACGGCTCAATATTTCATTTTCAAAAAATTTTTGGTTATCGTATGTATTTTGACGATTTTCCCCCATTTTTTTGCGGAACATAAAATAAAAATGGGTTTTTTGTGAATATCTCAAAAATTTTGAGATGGTAAAAACGTAAAAAGTGTTCTCCACAAAAGTTGTAGATTTTTACTATACCTACAACTTTGGTGTCTGCCATTTTTGAATAGGATCTCACAGTTAGCCGGTATTTGAAAAGAAGCATTTTTCACCGTTTTTCACATGAAACTCTATTGTGTAAACGGCTTACATTTGAAATAATGAAGCCTACATGTGTCATGGGCTACCGGTCTATAATATCAATACCACATCACTCTAATCAATTCAGCTATCCTTATTCAAAAATGCTTCTAAAGGGAGCTACAGCGACACAAAATGAGGTGGTAAGAAAAATACTGAACATCTCTTGTTCGGAACTGATTTTTCATAATTTTGCTACATTATTTTACATTCGTGTTAAAAATGGCACTTTCCGCACTCGTAATTAATAGTATATTTCATTACGAGTCCAGAAAATAGGCTTTTCCCATTTATGGATGTGTAATGAACGATACTTTTCATTATACCTTTCTTAATACAAAAACTAGTAAGGATTTACTACACTATACTATTATTCAAAACACTGACATCTGCTGTCATATTACAATTATTGTTGTTTAGTGTTGCTAAGGGATATAAACAATAACGCATTTTAGTGCACAGGAAAACCTTTTCCTGGAAGTCTGCGGTCGCACAGGAAAAGGTCATTTTCGGTACCCTAAATAGGCATGTTAAGATAGGGCTTTCACTAAGGTATAATGAAATATACTATTTCGTCAAAGTAAATGTCGATTGGTATATCTATAACTTTTATAGAATTAAAAAATCGCTTAAAACAAAGAATCTAAAATTATTAATAAATTAAAAATATTTACCGATATTTGAATTTCATCCAATTGACTGTATATATCTTCCACCCGACTTATAATTTTATTAACTTGCTCTTCTAAATTATCGGTATTATTGTCGATTTCATCATTTTTATCATTCGTAATATTTTTCCCAGCATCGGAAAGATCCAATTCTCTAAAAAAACGCGTTTTCGATCGTTCTCGAGCATATTTCCCACCATCGCAACTCAACTCGCATAAAGTGCTAGGAGGTGTCAACGGCACCGGTGCATTTAACTTCGACTTAAGATTGTCTTCAGTTCTTCGAAATTTTTCTGTAAAACTTTTTGCCGGGATCGTATCGATTTTTCGACAGTTTGTAGTTAGGTTTCGACAATCGATTCTGGTAGGCGTAAGCTGTGCTGATCTTGATTGAAAATTATCGAGATCCATCGCCGAGGGCTTTTCAATCACATCTTTATCTTTCGACTGGTTGAACGCTTTAAAGGAAATCTCTAAAAATAAAAATTATAATTTGATTAATACTAATACTCTGTATATTTTAATTTTTTTTTCAAAAAATGGACATGTTTTATAAAGATTCCATTATGTACGTTATATACATACCTGGGGTTATATGCATAAATACAGATAATGGTTCTACGTGGAAATTACTGATACTATCTCCAATTTCTTTAATTTTTTCTTCATCTTCATTTGGTTCGCTAATTTTTTGTTGATCACTAGTATAAATGTTTTCTTTTGTAACCATTTCACCTTTAATAAAAATGGTACCATTAATTGGTAAGAAACGTAATTAATTGTATAAGTGATGAGCAAACTTGAATTTAAAACTTCACTACTAAAAAAAATATCTAGAAGCATTAGACTGCGTCTTATTTTACATTATATATATATACACTGTGTTCATTTGAAAAGGACCCACCCTTAATATTTCAGAAATGGAACATATGCCGAAACACGTCAACTTTTAACTTGAGGGGGACACTTTTTGGCGCTAATGTCATAAACGTCAGATTCACCCCCTCCCCACTTTAGACACCCCTTACATTTTTTCAAATGGCATTAGGTATCAAGCCACACCTCATTTAAAAGGTCTGGTAAATCTCTATTCAATCATTTTGTGTTGCCTTTGATACCAGCCTTCCATTGTTATTTAATCGTTGTTTAAAATTGGCTCTTTTTCAACTTTTATTGCCTGAATGTTAACGGTGACCACTTTGACACATGATTAAATAGCAGTTTTTTCTTGTCAACAGTTGTCTTTTTACTATTTGTAAATTTTTTATTCTTTAAAGAGTCTTTCTATCATAACACAATACGGGGGCATACGAAAAATTGAAAGAGAGCTAATTTTAAACAACGATTAAATAACAATGGAAGGCTGGTATCAAAGGCAAAACAAAATGATTGAATAGAGATTTCCAGACCTTTTAAATGAGGTGTGACTTGATACCTAATGCCATTTGAAAAAATGTAAGGGGTGTCTCCAGTAGGGAGGGGGTGAATCTGACGTTTATGACATTAGCGCCAAAGTGTCCCAATCAAGTTAAAAGTTGACGTGTTTCGGCATTTCTTTCTAATATGTCCCATTGTTGATATATTAAGGGTGGGTCCTTTTCAAATGAACACAGAGTATATATATTTATTTAGAAAGGCATGTCAATTTGAAGATTTCTGTATACTTTATTCCACCTCATTTTGATTCTTAGTAGGCGGTGTTAGACTGCTAAATTTCACCTTGTTTATTATGTTTATACTTGTAACATCGCAAATGTTTGTATAAGAGATCTATTGTGCTCCCTTTTTTCTACTTACTTCCTGAGGAAAGTCTCAGAAACTAGTAGCTCCTTTACCCCTATTTCCCGGAGGAATTTTATTATATCTACAGGCTTCAGTTCAGATAAGTGTACCTCTTCCAGTAGTCTCCCATGAGCTGTGCCCTAGGATTCTCAATTGCTGTGCAATCCGCAAGAATGTGGATGGAGGTTTCTTCTTCCATTCCACAGAATCTACATTCTTCTTGCTGTACTATCTTCAGCTTTTTAAGGTGCCCATTCGGGCGACAGTGTCCCTCCCGTTAGGACACATGTTAAAACTCTTAGTTCAGTTTTACTCTGACTTTGTCATTCATTTGTTCTCAACGGGTTGTAGTCTCCCAGGAGAATCTTTGATTGTCTAAACGTTACTAGATTTTTCCAATGGTCAGATCCTCTCTCGGCTTTGCCTATTTATTCCAATATTATATTGGAGCTGATACCGCAAAAAGGGTTCCGGTCCCCAAAAGGGTGTTTCAGCCCCTCTCTTTGCTAGTTCATCTGCTATTTCATTTCCTTATATTCCAGTGTGTCCTGGAATCCACAGTAAGGTGACGATGCTGCTCTCGCCTAGTTCATTGAGTATACTAGGAATTCCCATACCATTTTGGAACTGATTAAGCAAGAACTCAGTGCTTTAATGGCTATCTGACATGATCATAATCTTTTGCCTTCTACAGAGTGAGTTTTATGTATGGAACGCCTCAATTACTTCGGAAACGGATCTTGTTGATATGGACTTGGTATTTACATTGTTATAAGATCTTTCCTTTTTTCGGAATAATAATGAACTTTGTTATTTCAAATGGATCACCCTGTATATTCTTTGCCTTTTGAAATCCTTAAGAAATACTAAATATTTTTCATGTAATGTTCCCTATTTAGGTATAGGGCCATAATTTCGGAGTTATAGCTACATTTACATTATCTTCGCTGAAGTTAAAATAATACATTTAGTGAATAAACTCGTTTAATTTGAATAATCCTCAATAATTTAATGTCCTAATAAAAATATTATAACAAGGTCTACAGTCAGTAAATTAGTAAAAAGTTTTAATGAAACTGGTGCAGTAAAATATTTATCCAAATCATGGCGCAGAAAACCTATAGCAACAGAAGTTAGGAATTTGGAATTTTAGAAAACATACAGTAAAGGCGATTACAGCAGATGCTCATAATGTCCGTTTACTTCAATACAACAAGCCATGCGATTTTTAAAACTTTGCAATATCCCTGACTTCTCAAGTTTTCTTATCTCTGTGTTAATCCTGTCTTTAATTCCTGAATATTGGCAGGTTTTGTTTTATAAGCGAAGTTTATTTAAGTGACCTCACAGGAAATAGTATAAACTTTAGATTCGTCACTAAAAACCAGTTTCAATCGTAAGCAACTAACGAAATTCTGGCTCTCGGTTGCTGGCAACTATCCAGGCCTGTTTAATGAAGCTATGAAAGTGCTCCTCCCTTTTACTACCTCATACTTATGTGAGTCCGGATTTTGTAATAATGTGAACATTAAAACTAAATACCGAAATAAATTGGACTTATCAAACTCACTGCGATTAAAAATAACTCGAGTTAAGTTGATGTCAAAACTGTAATGGCCAATTCCAATCCATCTTCTGGGAAACACATTATTTAGGTATTTCCTCACCACACGCGCATAGTGAGGTGGAGTACCATCTTGTTGCAGCCAAATATTGTCGTTTGGGATATTGTTATTGTCTGAAAGTTTTGAATAATGAAATTTCTACATTGAAACGTAATTGAAAATACTCACTTGGATGTGGAAATAACCGAGCCAACTCGGGTATAATCATCATCATCATGGCCGTTCAATCCCGAGAGATTATGGCTAGCTCAATAGAGCTGTGTTTAATCCTATTGACGAGGTGGATTACTCCTCTTATATCAGTGCGACTATAATCTTTTATCTGTCCTGGCCTCATTTGTTGTAGTTCTCCATTTTCTTCTGTCTCTGCATTTTGTTTTCCGGTCTCTGATTTTCAATGCTTTTATATCTTCCTCTACTTGATCCCACCATCTGCTTCGTGGTCCTCCTCTTGTTCTTGTCTTCAATGGAACCCATGTTGTTATTCTTTTTAATATTTCTGTTGGTGCTCTTCTCATAATGTGTCCCATCCATTTCAGTCTCCTTGCTTTTATATATCGGACTATATTTTCTCCACCTGCTTCCTTTTCTATTTCTATGTTTCTTTTTAATCTTCTTTCTCCATCTCGTGTTGTCTGGTCCAAGTATTGTTTTCAATATTTTCCTTTCTATTATTTTTAGATCTTCTTCTTCTTTTTGTCTATAGTTGTTGTTTCGAGTGCGTAAGTAATGACTGTTCTGATCAAAGTCTTATAGATTTGTATTTTTGTTTTTATGCTGATCGATTTAGATTTTAATAATTTCTTATTTACGCCAAGAATTTGGTTTCCTTTCATTATTCTTTCTTTTATCTTGTCTTTACAAGTTTGTCCTATAGATGTTCCTAAATAATTGAAGCTTGATACAATTCCAAACTTGTAATTTTTGATTCTTAAGTGAGTATCATTTTTCTATTTTTCTTTCCCCACTCGCATATACTTTGTTTTGTCTTCATTTATTCGTAGCCCGAATATTTGTGCCTCTGCGTCTTATTAGACTTTTCTTAGTTCTATCCACTATGGTGAGGTCGTCGGCATAAGCAATTAACTGGGTCTCGTTCACTATAATATTTTTCTCGTTCAAGTTTGCATTCCTCAAAATGGATTCAAGTACTAGGTTAAACAGTATTGGAGAAATTGAGTCTCACTGTTTTACACCTTTATTCATTTTAAATTCTTCTGAAATTTCACCTTGGAATTTTACTTTCTCTTTAGTGTTTTGTGGGGTCATTTCCACCAATTCCCTAAGCTACTTTGGGATTCCTAGTATTTTTAGTGTTTCTATAATCTTGGGTCTTATGATTGTGTCAAATGCGTTCCTGAAGTCTATAAAAATGACGTGTAGAGCATTATTGTATTCCAGGGATTTTTCAAGGATTTGTTCGATGGTGAGTATTGCCGTTACTGTTGATTTTCCCGGTCTAAATCCGTTTTGGTAGTCTCCTATTATTTTTTCTGTGCATGCCTTCAGTTTTTGATTTATTATGTTTGCAAGTATTTTGTAGGTGGTATCAAGTAGGGTTATTGGTCTATAGTTTTTGCAGACTTCCTTATCTCCTTTTTTGTGAATGGGTTTTATTATTCCAGTGTTCCATTCGTTTGGCATTATATTTCCCGACCAAATTTGTTGTATCAGTTTGGATACTGTCTTCTGAAGCGGTTCACCGCCATACTTCAACATCTTCGCTGCTGTTTTGTCTTCTCCTGTGGCATTTCCGTTGATAGTTCTTTTTATTTCAGTCACTATTTCTTTTTCAGAGGGGCAGTTTAACGTGATTTCGTTTTGTGGACCTGCTACTAAGTGTTCTCTGCTACCCTGGGGTCCTCAACATCATATTTATGAAGCATTCTGCTATAATACTTACGCATATTTTTATCATTTCCGTGCTTTCATATACTGTTACGCGATTTTCATTTTTTATACCCCTTGTTTTATTGGGATATATGGTGGGTGCTTTTATCTTTTTGTAGAACTGTTTTAGGTTGTTGTTGCGCCTATCTTCCTCTATTTCTTTCATTTTTCCATTTAGCCAGTCATTTTTTTTTATTTTTGTATGTTGCATTTGCCCTATTTCTGATTATCTCGTATGATCTTCTGTCCGATCCTTGGTTTGTATTTATCCACTTTAATCTTGCCGTGTTTTTTTGTTTTCTTATTTCTTGGTCATACCATTCTTTTTTCTCATTTTCTTTACTCTTCCCTATTATTTGCTGTGCTGCTTCCAATACGACGTTTTTTTATTTTTTCCCAACTATTTTCGATATCTCTCTGTATGATTTTCAAAATTTTCTGTAATTTTATCTTCATATTGATTCCTTATTTTTTCAGTTCTTAAACTCTCCACGTTAAGAGTGCTTGTGTTCATTGGTGCGTTATATTTCTTTACATCTAAATAATAATATTTTCCAATAAACTAAGTACGCCGGACCATTTAATCTTCCCTCAATGAAAAAGGGACCAATTATTTTGTCGCCTTCTATTCCAGCCCATACATTCAGTTTTGGTGGATATTGGGTGTGGGATTCACGCATCCAACGAGAATTGTTACGAGACCAGTATGTATAGTAAAATTAATACCTATTTAGAGGTACCAGCCGTTTTAGTAACTTAACGTATGCGGCTTCTTGAACCATCTGACATTAACATGAAATCAAAATTTGACGTAACTTCAAAAACGTGACATCTAATAAATTAGTTACGACGTTCATTTTTGTTGGTAATTTTTTGTTTCAACCGATTTATTAATAATAAATAAGGATGGTCTTATTCTAAATGGGTATAAAATTTACTATACAATTAGCCCGATTTACGTTTCCATTAATAAAAAAAGTGGCCTCATCCCAAAACATAACATTACTTAAAAACTTTGGATCGTTTTGATTGTAACATTTTTCCATCATTATTAAAGATATTACACGTTTCTTGTATGTATTATTTTAACTTCGGCGGAAATAATGTAAATGTAGCTATAAATCCGAAATTATGACATTTAGGTATAGGGAACATTACATGAAAAATATTCAGTATTTCTTAAGGATTTCAAAAAGCAAAAAATATACAGGGTGATCCATTTGAAATAACAAAGTTCATTATTATTCCGGAAAAAGGAAATATCTGACAACAATGTAAATACCACCATAATATAGGCCATATCAAAAGAAGATCCTTGCACACCAAAATCTATAAAAATCGTATTATCCGTTCCAGAGATAATTGAGGCGTACCATATTTAAAGCTCACTCTATATATCTCTTATCAAATATTCAACTGGGCATACTTACTTATTGCGTGAATTTTCGCTTGAAAGATACTTGGGGGTTTTCCCAAGCTTGCAGAGTGTTTGGTTCTTAGCCCGTACACTCATATCCCAGTCCCTTCTATTGCTGTATACCATTGAATGGCATTCTTTCCAAGTTTGGCAATGGTGTTGGGATCCCATACCTTCTTGCTGCTTAATTCCGTATCGGAATTCTTTGAGACATCGCAAAAATATGAGGTTCAGTATTTTGAAATGTTCAAGCAAGTTGCGTTGCCATTACTACCGAAAGATGTGGCAATTAATGGAACACTTTTTAAATAAGTCATCATTCATTGTCTTATGGTAGTATCGGTCAATAAAAATAGTCACACCCTTCCCATCCCAAATCACTTCCCGCGTCCTATACCGTAAATTGTTTAATTCCTAATTAAATTTGGCTGGCTTCAGCTTTTATTAGATTCGAGTACCCATTGACGAACCTGGGATCCATTTTTGAATACATTAAGTTTTGTCCAGCTACACGAATCTGATATTTTCGTTTGAATTTTTTAATTTGTAATTAATTTTCTTGAAAATGAATTTTTTGCCGAAACAACGCTCTTTTGCTCGTGTAAAATTCCCTGTCCATTAATTTCCTTTCACTAATATCCGATAGATTTTAAAAGCCGATAGAAATCTGTACGCCCTCTTTTAACACTTGAAGCACCGTACATAGACAAGAATAGTAGGTTCGTTGTCGGCACTTTCATGTACTCATGCACTCATAAAGACATGCCGTTAACGATCGTTAAAACACACGTGTGTCGTATATACAGGGGTCATAGCTTGTTGATTTATCGATGGAGTGTTTGGTACGGGGGCTGAAAAAAATGTACGTTGTTAGAAAACTATTTCAAAAAACGATATTGTTTTGCTGTTGTAGTATTGTTCTAGTATTTAATTGGGGCATAAAATTATAAGAAATAAGCTAGAATCATTGATTATAGCAGCTTTCACTAGATTATATATTTTATTTTATTGTAACCACCACATTTGACCCTCTCCATGCAATTGGTATATACCCTAGAGCAAGGCTGCTTCGAAGTATCAGAACTAAAGGACCCATTATGATGTCTAGTCCCTCTTGCAGAAGCTTGGGGAATATGCCATCTGGTCCTGGAGTCAAATGAGTTTGCAGCCCATTTGATAAGATGGGGTCTGAATATATTATTCGTGAGTTCTCAGTCCTCTTTGGTTGTTTTGGCAACCGGCCTAGTCCAAGAGCCAGAGCCAAAAAAACTGTTTCAATTTATTATGGCTGGTTTTTTGTTCAATTTATACACAAACATGTTCCGGTCAGTCAAGCGTACCGTAGAACAGGTGGCTCAGGTGCGGTATCAAAGGTGTATCATTTGCCGGGGGAACAAAATGAATTTCTTAAAGCTGAAAATTGTTATACAACTTCTCTAATGTATATAAATAAAAGTTATGTTGGTCAGTCAGTCATATATTAGAACAGATCTGGTCAGTCAGTCCGGATAGATGTATGATAAATAAATTAACTGCAATTCGTTTCTTAAACTTCAAATTTTGTCTGAGGGTTCAGAATAATGTATTAAACATAAAAAAATGTGTCAGTCATGTGTTCAGTAGAACAAAGTCCATCAGTCAGGTGAAAAAGGTAAAGGTATACCGCGCGCACCGTTTGAGTTTCAGGCTGCGTATCGCGCTATTTCTACGTTTTGTATTGTTATTTTAACAATCAGAAAACGTCATCTGATGTTTTAATTTGTGGTTCTATGAATAATTACCATTTGTATCGCATTGACAAACGATTTATTGAATCATTTGATACGTTTCATGCGATATTATTATGCAAAAAAATAAAAAATTGTGGATTCAGAAAAACTTATCTTATCTACACCAGAAAACGTCACTTGATAATGTAATTTTGGTTATTGTAATAATTTATAATTTAATTACGTTCTTGAACAATTAATTAATCCATATGATAAATTCGTATGAGATGTAATTTCGCAAAATATACGTGCTTAGGAAGTAGCATTAATTATTGAAGGTATAAAAAATAGGGAATTTATTTCTTATTTTACATAATATAAAAAAAAATCATTTCGTTCAATCGATTTCCTCCGAATTGTCTTGACTTTCACTCTCACCATCAGAAATATCCAGCTCTGATACTTCGGAATTCGTTTCCGATTGAGTATCTGAAAAATCAATTAAATTCTTATAATTTAAATTCCCCATGAATTGATTTATATTATTTACATACCAGAATTATCTTGTACCGGTTGAATCACGACATCGTTAATTTGCTGAGGTAACTGATCACCTTCGAACCAATCAAATTCATAAGAATTATCGATCAATTTCCACCCATTCTCCACCGGTGACAATGTCGTCGTGATTTTGCAATGTGCATTACGCCAAATGTTGCTGATGTAGGCTGCTCTTAAACATTGCTTCATTAATTCTGCCTCACAAGGCGGCATGCTTGATCCATCGACATTTTTTATTTTCAATTGGAAGGAATCTTTAGTATCGTTTGAACTCTTGTATGTTTTGGAAAACATCGCTAATCGTGCCTCGTTGACCGATTTTAATTTCTTGAATCCATACAGAGAACAAATAAATTGCTGAATTTTTTCAAGTACTGCACATTTGTTATTCTCCGTAATGTGAGCAAGATCAGCGAAGGCATTTTGGAAGTCCAAGCTCTGTCTGAGTAATTGCAGTGGCCTTTTTTTGCCTCTTCTATAAAAAGCAGGATTGAAATCGCACCCAGTGAAGGCATGCTATCCTGGCAGTGCATTACACATAGGTTGACCTAACTCTTCCGCTAATTTCGAAACATTTATCATCCTATGATGGTTTCCAGTCCCAACTTCTATCCAAATCTTTGATGAACTGAGTAAAATTCCCTTGTTTCCCAACATTATAACGAGGATGTCCGTGACTGAACATCTTATGAGAATGTTCGAGTCAGTTACAATGTTGCAAACATGGAAAATTATTTTTGTATCTGCCTCCTCGTGTGTTTCGCTGCTGAAATCTTCTACGACAGATTTAACGATTTTGCTATCAATAACTTCATATTGATAGAGCATTTATCAAAATTAATGAGAACTGTTTTTATGTCTATGTATGGTGCTAATTCATTATTATTCCAGTGATCAATAATGAACTTAACAAAGGCTTCCTTGAATTTCAAATTGCGAAGTTCTTTAGAAAAATCTGTCGTTCTTTTCTGCTCGGGACCGGAGATATTGAAGTCTCATTTGTCCGACGTATCTCTTAAAACATGTTCGCAATCCTTAATAGACGGCGAAAAATATTTATCAAAAATTATTGCAATATTTCATGCATCGAATTTCACGATTTTTTGCAATAATTTCTTGGAAATATTACCAAAAGTTAACGGAACGTCCATCATTGAATATAGGAAAAAAAATCCATCAATTAGAACTATATCCGTGTATGTAGGTGGTTCGCTTTCTATTGTAACCTCTAAACACTTCATTAACGAAGATTTATCTGTTTTACAGTGTATCCCATCCAAATGACACAATGAAAAGGGCACAGGAGTCAACGGATATGATAACACTTTTCCGAGGTCGATGTTTTGTTCAATAGAAACAGCAAGAAGTCTGCCAAAAAGATCGTTGAAATTTGGAGTAGAGGACTATCAAAGGTGGGGGAAAAAGAGCCCTCTCTCTCGAACCCTAGCTATTGTGTACGAAAATTCGGATTCTTACCGACGAGTATACCTACGTCTTTTCTAGTTCGTTTTCAATATACTCGTTCATTCGCATACATTTTATTTCCAACGTAAGAGAAATACATTATATTTCCAACGTAAGAAATTCAATTCCTTATTTTTATACGTTCAATAATTAATGCTACTTCCTAAGCACGTATATTTTGCGAAATTACATCTCATACGAATTTATCATATGGATTAATTAATTGTTCAAGAACGTAATTAAATTATAAATTATTACAATAACCAAAATTACATTATCAAGTGACGTTTTCTGGTGTAGATAAGTTTTTCTGAATCCACAATTTTTTATTTCTTTGCATAATAATATCGCATGAAACGTATCAAATGATTCAATAAATCGTTTGTCAATGCGATACAAATGGTAATTATTCATAGAACCACAAATTAAAACATCAGATGACGTTTTCTGATTGTTAAAATAACAATACAAAACGTAGAAATAGCGCGATACGCAGCCTGAAACTCAAACGGTGCGCGCGGTATACCTTTACCTTTTTCACCTGACTGATGGACTTTGTTCTACTGAACACATGACTGACACATTTTTTTATGTTTAATACATTATTCTGAACCCTCAGACAAAATTTGAAGTTTAAGAAACGAATTGCAGTTAATTTATTTATCATACATCTATCCGGACTGACTGACCAGCTCTGTTCTAATATATGACTGACTGACCAACATAACTTTTATTTATATACATTAGAGAAGTTGTATAACAATTTTCAGCTTTAAGAAATTCATTTTGTTCCCCCGGCAAATGATACACCTTTGATACCGCACCTGAGCCACCTGTTCTACGGTACGCTTGACTGACCGGAACATGTTTGTGTACCCATCGGCTATAACGATTGAACAAAAAACCAGCCGTAATAAATTGAAAACGTTTTTTTGGCTCTGGCTCTCCGGCTAGCCCGTTGTCATAGCTTGACTCTATATTTACCGAACCTGGAAAATGCACACTGAGGAGATGCTCTAGAGCCTCTGCCTCAGTATTTTACATTTTATTGGTAGTTCCTTCTGGTAACTCAAACCAGTAAGAAAAAAAAAGTTCCTAGTAGATTTAAGTAAGTGGGGGCACATCAAAAAAGTAAACAAGCTTGATTTTATATATGTAAAAAAACACTGCCTGTGCTCAACTTAAGGCAGCTTTTAACTAATTTTTGGAAGTTAGAACCCTGATCAGATACTACATCTAGCACATTTAGACCGATATCACGTAAATTTCTAACTGTTTCAAACAAAATGTCTTTTATTTCATTTGAAGGCGCCGTTGATTTATGAAAGAAGTAGGCAACAAATGCACTAGTTGGTGGTTCGGATTCGTTTTCTGATAAAAGTGACTCTTGGAAGCCTACTATTTTATCCTTTGATAAATCATACAATAAATGAGTTTTCAATGACATATCATCGAGGCAAATAATGCATATTATCACTTAATAGTCGAGACCTAAGATCAATAAGACGAAAAATACATTCGTTAAAGCCTGGGTTTACTGCCCAACGACGGGTAAAACGGTTAAGCGTGCTTTTGAAAGGTAACCGGTACAAAGTAGAAAATTTTTGTGTATGCTTTAGCTCCTAAAAAGTAAACGCTTAAAGCAAACTTATTGAAATCGTCTGTGTACCTACAACCTTTAGGTGATTTATTTAATACGCTACACCGCTACAAAATTACTAATATCCTTTGCTAAATAATATTATAAACTTTACCAAGTTTCATCCTTGGGAAATCTGAAGAAAGTTATTTTTGCTCCAACTCTACTTCTACAACCGTCCACACAATACACTCTTGGCATTTTCTTTTTAATAAATATTCCCGTAATAATAATTGAATAATTCACTGCAAAGAGAGTCCAGGCTGTATACTACTAACTCCGCTCGTGCCTTCAAACTACAAAAGACACACGGTATCTGTCTATCGCTGGATTGGGAGCTGCAAGATCCCGAAAAAGAGTTTCATCGGAGACCGAGTAAGATAGACATTGCACTGGGAGGAGCTTAGAGTGAACCTACTCTTCTCTATGTACGGTGCTTAAAGTTTGTCAACAGTAAAAAAATCATTCCAGTCTGTCGTTGACTGCAAGTATGCTTTTTTGGTACCAGCCCTTGAAAATAGTTTTACCTATTTTGTTTACAGCTCAGCATGTTAAACATATAATAAAAATAACTTACAGGTTACCGAGATGCAAAAAGAATTTATTTTAAATTAAGTTGAATGTCTTGCTTTGTATTACATCTGACAACAGTGGAACCGGTGAACCACTCACATTGCTCATGTTTTGAAAACTTTTAAAAATGTAGACAAACTTTTACCCTTACGACGTACATCAACTGACTATAACAAACGACAAAACGATACGACACAAAAACTTCTGAAATGGGGATAAAAATTTAGAAAATGTAATGGAAGAGAGACTAATTTTTTATTCTAGATAATTGAAAAATTTGCTAATTAAAATTTATTATTTAAGATAGATAATTTTTTGTTTGTACGAACAATACTCACCAGCAGCAAATCCTGTCTCTACCATCATCATAGGGGGTAGATCCTTTTTCGTATTTTGTCTTTTAAATTTATTCTTGTTCAACGATATTTGGGATTTGCTATTCGTTATGGGTGAGGTGGAATTGTGCTTTTTATTTTTCGTACAAATTTCGTCTATCGATAAAGTTGTTTCCGAAGAGGAGCTAAAAAAAATAATCGACACCATAAAAATTGATGTTTTTTTTTCAACAAGATTGTCTGTCTATATATGAGTACATAATTATTGTTTGTTATGTGACGTTTTTTATAGAAAACCGGATTCGCTTTTCGTTTAGTATTTTATTGTAATGGGAAAAGCGGATCCCAACCTATTTTGTCGGTCACTGCTAATTTTTACATAATTTTTGATTTGTGTGAACGTTAATGTTCACCAGACTTGAGTTTTCTGGATTTCTATTACGAGGCTCATGTATAAGGGAAATCGCGCCACAAAATAATGAATAGTAAGAGTGCTAGTATCGTATTACTTGAAGGGTGGTAAAATAATATACAGGGTGTAAAATCGTTTAAGGTGGTAGGGAAACTTAATTGTATTTGCGTTCTCTAGATTTTTGGTATAAAAAATAACTTACTGTATTTTATCAACTTTATTATTTTTGGGAGAATATTTCTTGGTGTGTACATCTTCTATATCACTCGTAGATGTATCCCTATGACTGTCCATGTACAATATATTTTCCAACTTTTCAAAAAGATCCGTCGAAATAACGTTGAATTCCGTTTCTAAAACGTCATTTGGCATTTTCTTTGATTCTAAAAAACATTTTTTTCTTAAATTTTACGCGTCATGCAAGCTTAAAATTGACGTATCTGTTGAAAAAAAGTCATTTGTGCACAACCATATTTTTAGGTTAAGTTTCATTATGTCATACCAAGATTAGTTGGTCTCATTAAAGGTACGTTTACATTTAATTCAAATTGAAAATGGTGTTATTTGACAGATTGTATGGTCATTAACATTGGATTGTTTATTTTCTGAATTGAAATATGTTTTAAAAATAGTTCCTCAATAAAATCCGATTTGGAATCTTCAGTATTTAATTTACTATATTATTCATATTCAATTCATCGCTCTCCATGTTTCACTAAACTTAGGTACAAAAATACTTTTACATTTACTATTATTACATGTAAACACACAACACATCGTGAACACAACTTTAAAATTCATAAATTAGGAATTTTTGCTTGATCTCGCCAAGCTGCTTTGACAAAAAGTATGAATTGGGCAAGGTGAAGATAATTTGAAATGTAAATGACGCTACATTTTTTCATTTGACTAGCACTGAAATTTCACTTCCAATTCAAATTGGAATTGAATGTAAATGTACGTTTAATGGTGGCTACCCCAATTTTATTTAACATTTGTTTTTGTTAGAATCATAGAACTAAATAATAGATCTGTAGTTAAAACTATAGAAAATTGGGCAAAAACTGAAATAAGCAGTTCTACTTGACATAAAACCGTTATTTACTATTAAATTAAAAGTAACTTTGACTTAATATACAGGACTTCATACAGGTCGCCTCTAAAATTCTTATCCACATCAAGTTTTGTATGACGAGACCGAATCGAAAGAAAATGTAATCATTAAAGATTGTGTTACGCAAAGTACCATACAGAACTTTGGTTTATGGTAATATAGTTCGAATAATAATTTTTCGATCAAATTATGCCGATATAGACTTTAGAGAAACAACTAACCATTTATCAGCTTTTCAGGGTCCAAATTTGGAGTTTCATTGTCTAATTTACAAACTGTCGATTTTTCTGTTACTTGCGACTTTTCTGTTACTTGCGACTTTTCTGTTACTTGCGACTTTTCTTTATCATTAGGCATTTTTCCATGAGTAAATTTGCGAGTATTAGTTGATTTTTTGCGATTGTCGTCTGGTATTTTTTCGCGTTTAACTTTTTCCCGCGCAAGATAGTTGGATTTCTTAAATCTCGTCAAATTAGAATTTAATTTTGGAGAATTGACGGATTTTTCAGGAATTGATGAAAGAGGGATTTGTTCTAAAACAGGCGGTAATTTTTCGAATTTCATCATTTCCAACACATTGTTAATTTCTTTTTCCATGGCGTCGAAAGCTTCGGCACTGGCAGACTTGCATGGAGACGATAATATGTCCACCATTTTAGATTCTATAACGTTGATGGCCTTTTGAATGTTATTTTGAATCTGATCGTTTTTGTGTTTGAGACCTTTTAGATGATATAACATCTGTTTATGTCTTGCCGTTGTGGAGCTAGTTGAGGAATCTAAAAAAAATGAAAATAAAATGCTTTGGAAGATTTCGTGTTTTCTGTAGGTTTCTCCAGGCACAACCTTCATTACCCTACACATTTAAAACCTAATGGTATTTCTCACCACTTTTTTCGATTTGACCTTGAACTTTTGTACCTTGAAATTTTTGCTGAGCGTTTTTGTATTTTTCCATCATCAATTGATTTCCGTTTAATAAACCTGGTTGATTTTTAAAATATGATTCCAGTTGCTTACTGATAGTTTTCCCGCTTTTGTTTATCCTAAACAAAATTAATTCAAAATCATAAGCAAATCTAAAAAATAAACGTTGAAACTTACATTTTTTGTGGAAAATCCCCTTTGGTGTGCGCGTTATTTGGTCTGGCTATAACCGGATTGGTTCGGGATCTTCCATCGAGTGCTATTGGATGTTTAACGACAATGTTTTTATTTCCTTTTTTAGAAACATCTTGAATGTCTTTAGAGTCTTCACAAAATACTTTAAACCCTTGAAAAATAAGGATGTTATACCGAAAAATCGGACTTTCTAGTCCACTGCATTAAAATTTGTTAAAAGGTTCAACAATGGTCGCGTTCATCCTAACAAAGTTGATCAGGTAACGATTTTTAGAGTAATCCATCGATCCTTAATTCTACTGAACGTGCTAATCTTGATATATGACATAACCTAATTTTATTTGATATATGAATTTAGTTCAATAGTTAGGCATGTTTTTTTATTCACCGGTAGATCCACCAATTCACCAACAGCGTTTTTATATTCATTGGTGGATTTCAGATTGAAGAAATTACGCGTTCATTTATTACTGTTGCATCAACCAAAATTGCAAGCTAGACGATAAAGAGATAAATTTGATGGTTTACAAAATGACAGCTTAATCTCAAAAAAGTAAATATTTGAAGCGGTTATAGCGGATTATTAAAGAAATGGACGAATAAATAGAAATCAATTTATAATGTGATAATAAAGTATTGACTTCACTATTAACAGCGTCAGAAATTGAAGAAATTTCAAGTGGTATCGATTGTCAGTTGTCAGATATAATTATGAATGATGTAAACAACAACTGCGTGCCACTGGTGACTAACATGTCGACGCAGCGGAGACTGACGTCAGTCAACCAGTGGTGAATCAATGATGTAATAAAACGTGCCTGTTCCTAGTGGTGTTCATTAATTAAGATACAAATGTCTGAAATATCTTCAAACAAAAATATGTTATGTCATTTTATATGTTTATTAACATATATAATAAATGGCAGTTAATGCGTCTTTGATCGTTAGCGTAGCGTATATAAATTCTGATGGAAAAAATGGCGACTACTACCACAGCGCTCATATCAATCAGTTGACAAAACACGCGTTCAGAAGAAAATTGATTATCGCTCCGGTAGCGCTTCTTTGGGATGAACGCGACCAATGATATGGGAAATAGCATCAAATCCAACGGGAGTTGAATCGGGACTGTTCGGCAGTCACATTGTAGAATTTTAATAATAAAATTGGTTTAAGATCAAAAAAGTGCTGTGAAGTAACGATACGAATATCGAATAGAAGAAACACTTACGTTTGTTTTCGTATGACGTAGTCAGAGTTTTTGCTGAATCTATTTTTTCGGACTTTAAAGATTGTGCACCATTTTTATTAACAACAAACGATTTTGCGATAGCTTGATCGACAATCGGTTTTGGGGAATCGATCTTCTTTACTAAAGTATTTCAAAATTCAAACAGTTTGTGAAAAAAAATTCTATACATCAAATATTCGCGCATTTCCAAAAAAAAGCTTTTGGATATTTTAATCTAATTACGCCTTGTATTTGTTTATTTTTGTCAAAATTTTGTTTAAAATCTTTTATTATTGAACACATAACGCTGAATTAGTGGATAGCAGGGCCGGCTCGTGTTTAGTCTAGTACACACAAAAGGCATTATTTTTGGGCCTAATTATCATTTTTTATCATGAAGGTCCCTCTCGCCAACACAACTGTATCAAAAAAATGAATAACAGCGTCGGGAAATCACCGCTTACAGTATTAATCTGAAAATGGTGTGAATACGTTGAATTTTACTGTGAAGTAGTTAACAATATGGTGGATTGTCAAGATGCATATAAATATGGCGAGTCGCGACTGAGTGCACGAAAAATGAGCCTAGTTCATCAACTGGCGAGTCTAGTGATACGCATTTATGTCAGGTTCACCGTTCTGCAATCCAAAAAAATGTATGTAATATTGCACCTCGGCGAATAACTGCCTATTGTCTCGCCTGCTTGCAGACTCGACTATAATAGACAGTTCTTCGTCCTTGGTACATAAATAACTATTTTATTTTAACTGACAACAAATATTGATTTTTCTTATCACCTGTATTTGATTTGTCGCTATACCAATCTGGTAAACCTCTTTTTACTTAATTATAAGGATAATAATAAATAAGTTGGTGTCCAAACTATCTTTATCTTGACCTCATTTGACGAGAGTTGCAATCAACATCGTAATTAAGATAAAAAATCGAACCCTTTGATATATCTGAACTGTTCATGCGAATTTTCGGAAGTAACTCTATGGAGAAGGTCTCCAGCAATTACCTTTATCTGAAGTGAACACGTACTCTTCAAGTTACCGTCATCCCAGGAATGTTGCCGATCCTTTTATTACAACTAAGTTGAATATGAAGTGTTCCGTAAAACCAATGTTTAGGTTAGTGAAGACATAAAAATAAAAGTTAATTAAAAATTTGTGTGATCCCAAAGACTTTTTTTTTTTTTTTTTTTTTTTTTTTTTTTTTTTTGGCTTGGACTCACGTCATTCATCCCAAAGACGAATATTACTTTAAAAAAGAGAAAGAAATTAACTCGTGGAATGAAGTAGATTAAGCTACCGGCATCATTGCTACCACTGCACAATACTAATAGAGCTCACGATTGTTCTTCGTCGTCAGAAATGGCTGGTCTACTTCTTAGCTCACCGTTTATTAGACTGACTAAAAAAAGTTACTGGGAAACTCGTTACCGTTACGGATCAAGCAAATTCGGAACATGAGTGTTCATCACAAAGCTCGCTCGCGTCTCGTGATATCTATGCCCACCAGCGTACCTTAAAATAATCTTTGGCTTTATGTTCCGACTTGTCGCGTGTGCGTACATTTAATTAGTATAGTAAATTGATCATTTCAAATTTGGAAAAACATTTACTTGACGAGGCGCCACTGGCAGGGGTTTTTTCTTACCTGTTTTTTTGAGATTACCAGGATTCACCCACCTAGCTCGGTTCACTTTAACTTCTTTTATCGGTACTAGAGGTAGTGGCAGCGTCGATATTTTTTGATTATTTAAATTTATAGGCGCGCCAGTGGTGGAACTATTTTGATCTCTGTCGTAAAATACTCGAACTGGCATCACGACCAAACTTTGATAATTCCCCTTCCGTTCCAATTGGGGATCGAACATATATGGAGCCAACGTTTTTAAAATCCGTTTTTTCTAAAATGGAATTTTTACAAAAATAAATCACTGCAAAGATAAAACAGATAGAATAGGCCAGTCGCGAAAAATAACTTAAGCGTCTGCGCATCATACACACAATATCTGTTAGTCCAGTAAAAAAGACCGTGAATTGACTTTTTGTGCTAGAAGGCACCGATCAGGTTGATAAAGTCAATTTGGGCATGAGGAATCGAATGAACATATTCGGGGCGGGAAATAGTGAAAATCGCGGAAAAACTGTTCGGAATTCATGTTTTTCGCAATTATTTCGATAACTATAAACAATAGCGAAAACAGTTTCAAATAAATGTTGTAGAGCTTGGGAATTCCCGGGCAGTTTTCAGGCTGCTTCGTAAACGGTAGGAAAACTCAGATACTGAATGAATTTTCACGCGTGAAGGTACATTTCGATGTAAAATTTCACGAACATGTACGGAGCCATTGAGTTGGTATATAAGGAGAGACCGAGGGGGGAGACGCCGTTACAGTACTCGAGTATGCATAAAACGGGATCACTACAATAGGCGTAGCTCATTCCAGCACCAATATGGATGCTTGATTGTAGGGTTGGATTTAGTTGAAATATAATATTTATTAGCTTTATATACATGAGATTAGATGTTGTGAGGGGCTATTCATAAAATTTTGGCGAATGTTCTCTTATGAATTATTTCATTTGTTTTTATCCTGGTGAGTTTATTCACCATTCCATGGATTTGTGGGCTACCCACTTTTGTTGTCGTTTTTGCAACGCGGCCTAGTCTGGCAATTTAATCCGCTTCAAATGCGATGCTATATTTTTAATCATTTACTTGAAAGAGGATGGAATTTTAAAAAAATGGTAAAACCCGCATCTCATTATCTATTTTCTAAGCGAAGATACGAGAAAAAATAGGTATACTAGGAGGATAGTTTGATACTTGAGTAAATTTTACATATTGTAGTAGGCGTCCAGATGTCATAGAGTGAATTTATGAATCTGCAACGGTTGGTAATTTAAAAATACGTAATGCCTTACACAAATAGCGAAGCTTATTATATGTTAAAAGTGTATTTTGAATGTTTTGCTGCAGATCCACAAGTTAGTGTAACAAAACTATCTTGCGAGTTAGGAATTTATATTATTGTTTCACTCTATTTTAAAAAGAAATCGTTTTCATCCTTATCGTGTATTTCTTCATCAATGATTAAAAGCTTAATTACCAACCGTTATAGGTTCATAAATTCACTCTACATTAATTTTATGTTGTAAGTTTTTTTTTAATTACAACTAATCTAGAAACAAGATTAACGAGTAATACTTTTCTGTTAAAATCTTAAAACTAAAGTGTTTTGCCGAGTTTAACCCTCTGGTGATTTCTCAGCTTTGTTCTTTCTTGGTTTAACTACACAACACGCACTGTGCTCTGCTTTTAACCCACTACACTAGCTCAAAAGGTTTGGTCCTTTTCAGTCTTCTCATTATTCCACGTTGGTCCAGCAGCTTCGACGTTCTTGTGGTTGTGAAGCCGTTCTTCATGCTTCTTTACGAAATGTTTCACCTCGTCTGCTACCATTTCCACTCCCAGGTATCTGTGTAGGTCGCTGTTTCTTACATTCCAAGGAGCGTTGACAATGCCCCTTAATACCTTGTTCTGAAATCTTTGTATTATGATAATATTGCTTGAGCAGGCACACCCCCAAAGTTGTATGCCACATGACCACACAGGCTTTAGAACCTGCTTGTATATCATAAGCTTGTTTCTAATGGATAGTTCGGATTGTTTACCTAATAGCCAATATAATTTTCTATATTTGAGATTCAGCTCTTCTCTTTTCTTTTTAATGTGTTCTTTCCATCATAGCTTTGCATTCCTAGGTACTTGGCCGTGTTTGCATATGGAATAATATTATTGATTATAATTATTGGCATTGGACCAGTATGTTTAAGTTGTCAACAATTTATGACATCTGGACGCCTACTACATTATGTAAAATTTTCTATTTACTTAAGTATAAAACTCGATCCCCTCGTATCTTCGCTTAGAAAATGGATATTGAGATGCGGTTTTTACCTTTTTTTTAATTCCATCCTCTTTCAAGTAAATGATTAAAAAATATAGCATCGCATTTGAAGATTCCAAAAAATTTTGAAACAAAACAATTGTTCAATCACTGCCACCTAGCGACCTTTAAAACCACTGGAAGTTTGTCAAAATGCATAAAGCGGAAAAAAAGTTATAACAGTTTTATTGAGTCAGCTTTCCCACTCACCCCTACCAGTTATTTTACAAGACAGAGGAAAAAGTACTGGAGCAAACTTTCGTAAAATGATCTAATGATTACGAATATTTAAATTTTGTGGCACCTACTATAACGGTACATTTATTATAGAAAAATGATGTTTTTGTGGTATTATTGTGAACTTCGCCCTCTAGCGGTGGAGGAGGAAACTTGAAAATAATTTCCAGCAGTTTCTCGTATGCGAGTTTGTGATACAGATTTTTTTCTCTAAGCTGTACGATAAATAGTTTCTGAAATACAGAGGGTTACCTCTCTTAATTAGACACCCGGTACACTGGAACCCAAGATACCGTAACATTACTACTGTCTCCCAGTACAATCATAGCACGCACGCAATCCCATACTAGGTTCGTGCCTTCAACGCTGCTTGGCCATCTGTGAAGATGGCAATTGATCGGTATGTTCTTTCCTGCCTATTAATTTCTATTGCACAGTGGTGGATTGTCGTCATTTCCGCTTGGAAAGCTTTCCCTTGTTTCATCCATACCACCCCCGGCTTCTACGCCCTACAAGGTTTTTAGCCGTTCTCGTGCCAGTTTGCTTTATATAGCTCAACATTATTTAAAATTCAGAATCTATCCAAGTATTTTAATTTTTACAGATAGTTTTTTGATGTTGTAATAGCCTAAGAATTGAATAAAAACTACAATAAAGCAGTGAATGTTCACCTATGAAATGACATTCGCGCCAAATCTGCTACAGCAACTTCTTACTGTACATGAAGAAATAGTTCTTCCATACATAACACAAACAAGTTAAAAAAATACCAAAATAAGGAAAAATATGCGACGAAATCTAAAATACTACGATCGATGTACCTACTAATCTACACGATAACCACAATAATTACACAAAACAAGCACCAATATGGCGGACCCGACACTGCTTTTGATCATGTGATGTCACCTCCTTCATATACTAACTCAATGTACAGAATAAACATTTTTAAAATCGCTAAATAGACCTTCAGCGCATGCGCATCACAAAACTATCTTTTATTTCTGTGGTTTTTACCCTTGCGTTAACGCCAGTTGTCTTGTCGGTCGTTGAAATTTTATTCAAATTGTCCAACAGCAACTTTCGTTTTTCCTTTTGTAATTTGGTCGTTGAAGGTTTTTCTAATTTGTGTTTGGTACGACTACCAAAACCGCAACCGGTATCGCGACATTCGATAGTCGGTTGTAAAAGGTGATTCCAAATGTCCGTATTTTTTTCTTTCGAACCGTACATGATTTTATACAGGTATGAATCGTGTACGTCCTTCGTCGTACGTTCAGCGTCCGTGTTTAGATGATCTTTCCTCGGATATTCCGAATGTAACGGCAACAAATCCCTAAAAATAATAAATAAATATCGTTTATATTGCGAATTTTCATTGTTTAAATATTCACCTATAGGTTAGATCGTCTAATATATCCAAATACGCTAATTTTCTACGTGGGATATGAACGTTATGTTTATGCGGATTCCAATTAAGTCTTGTACTACAATAATTCTGCACGGCGGGACTGGTATTTGTAACAGTTACCGAACAACCACACGCTAAAACAATATTCAATAGAAGATAAAACAAAATTCATTACTGTGACTGCTTTGTTTGTAGTCCTGGGACATAAGCATCAAATTTTTCCGAGATGGAATGTATGTATGTCTATGTATGTATATTGGGGTGACATTCACTGAGAACTTAAAGATCTAGTGTGCCCCCTTGCTTCAGGATATCTGTATGCTTTAACTTAGGTAAATGTCTCTCTTCTATCCAGTAATCTCCTAGGTGATGTGCCCTAGGATTCTGAATGGATGTGCAATTCGCAAGTATGTGGAAGGTGGTTTCCTCTTCCTCCACTATTTTGAGCTTTTTCAGGTGCGACAATGTCCCGATAGGATCCCTGTTAGAACTCTTAATGCAGTGTTACTTTGACTTATGCATTCATTTGATCTTAACAGGTTGGATAGTTTCGTTGCGCGCACTGGAATACTTGCTCCTTTTGTACACTGGCAGTGGTACAACGAATCAATTACGATCTTAAAATTCCTTATAGTATTCTATCAGTACCTATATAGATGTTAGAAACATTTCCTTATATTATCACCTTGATTTTTTCATTTTCGTCATCTTTTAAATACTTAAATAAACAAAAATTCAAATTGTTTACCAATATTTGAAAAATTAAGGATTGAAAAAATGTTCACAATTTTTTTGTGTGAGTGAAACTGAAAGAACTATCAGCGTAAAAGACTCCAATTTCGAGTTCTCTACATTGTGATTAGGGGTCGATATGTTTTCGATTAGAGACATATTATTCCATATTGGAAAAATTTGATGTTAGGTAGCTTTTTCGACCTTGCTTCCCCGGACTATTGCTATTTATTTTTCGGAGAATTGATGGTTTTACATACATCTTTCGGTGGAACGTATTGTGGTGCAATCTAGCGGTGCGTGTCGAAGTAGGTATGAGGTAAAACAGAAGGTAATCAGAAACTAATTTAACTCACCTAATAATGTCAATGTTCCCATGTTTCAATTATATACTAGATAATTATTTCATTGTTCATGTGAGAACCCGAAACAGACGCACCTCAATATATCTGTGATACTTATATATATTAATAAAATCACCAAAACAAAATATTCACACAGTCTATGGTTACATTAACATCATTAAGATAACCATAAATAAAATTCCAAGAAGCGAGACCTGCAAGGGCTGACTGAATAAGTCAGTTGTTTTCTACACATGACGAAGGTTATTTGGAATATTACGCATATTTGTGTGTGTTTTGGTCGATTTCATCTTGTTAAAAATCGCCCATATAATTAGATACGCTTTTGTTTCATTTTTTCAAATATAAAAGATATTGAAGCAAATACAAAAAATAAGGTTCACACAATTTTTCCACTTTTATTAATATCGCAAATATTTTTAAGATGTGTGTCTTGGTTTCACACAGGAACCATGAAATATCTAGTATATAATTGAAACATAGGAACATTGACATTATTAGGTGAGTTAAATTACAGTTTCTGATTACTGTAGCATTGGCATTACTAGGTGAGTGAAATGTAGATAGCTGCACACTAATTACTGTTTCTGATTATCCACTTTTCTACCTCATACCCAATTTCGACGCGAATTGGTTACAATGTTGTTTCAACGTAAAATGTAACGTATAATCGGCATCTGGCGGAAACTACGCGTACTAAGATCACATGATCAACAAGTGTCATCAAACCTTTATTTGTATAAAAGGTCAGTGTTGTTTTCCTTTTTTTTACCGAGCAAGTGGTCGAGTGGTTACGCTCTGGGCTTGCATTCGGAAGGACCGGGGTTCAAATCCCAGGTCCGCCTGACCTGCTATGAGTTTTTTCAGAGGTTTTCTAATAGCGATAGGCGGATGCTGGGTCAGTACACACCTCTCAGGCACCTACCACCGTTCCCTCCACTCCCATCCCCTGAACCAAACAATCCTTATTCCTTCCAATGTTGGCTGAAGAGGCTCTGGAAAGCTTATAGCGGCCCGCTCCCCTCGAGAGGGGGGAGAATGAAAAACTATCCTTCCTTTTTTTTCCTTTTTTTGCACACTGAAACATGGTGAAGTGGGATAGTATGATTAGTTGAAAGCTAGAAAATATGTGAAATTGAATTGTTTAATATTGTGGACAAAGGTAGATTCCTCAAGATGAATAAGAAATGTATTCGAATAAAAAAACTGTGAGGTTAAGCAGACACCAATCACCTTTGGCTTTAAAAAATGCACGGGAAAAGTTTGTTTTGAAAAAGTGCATTAAGAATATTTGAAAAACCATTAAGCTATTTTTGGTATCGGCATCAAAATCTTACCTGTTACGGATTTCGGTGACTTTTGATTAATATTCATAGTGGATCGTCGTCTAGGTTTCGATTTCGGTGAATTTTTTAATTTTTCTTTTTTATCCTTGTCCACGTTTTTCTTTTGACCTTTTGTCATTTTAAACATTTTCTTACCGTTAAACCATAAGCTGTCGGAATATTTAAACCGCAAATCTCCTTTAGCGTCATCTACTTCTTTCACCTAATGAAATACATTTCCCTGTTTTATAATATTAAATATACCGAAAAACAGGGGACATGAATGTGGTTATAACGACAAACTCAATTCTAAATTAAGATAATATACAACTTTAGTTTATGGTTTTCATGAGTTATGGGGTTAGAAAGTTGAAGACACTCAAAAAATTACTATATGATAGTAATTTACCAAGGAGTTAGTCAGTTATGAATAATAATTATCCTACATAATGTATAAAGGAAAATAATAATTCAACTAATATAACTTTTAAAAAGTCATCAATACCATATGTTGAGAGTTTATCGAAAATAATTTGAAAAATTGGTAATCAATTCAATATTCGAATTAGCTTTAAATCTACCAATACTTTAAGATCTATCCTAACAAAAATTAAACCAAAAAATAAAGAACATTGCCCCAAAAACTGCATATACATATCAAATAATACCCTGTGAATGTGATAAATTTTATTTGGGTGAAACATCTAGACTAGATAGACCGGTAGCCCATGACACATTATTTCGGAAAGATGTCGTTTTCACCATCGAGTTTAATGTGAAAAACAAGTAGAATAAGGCTATTCTCCTAGTCCCAAGCTGGAATCGACGCCATAGTGGAAATAGAAAATCTTGGAATTTTCACGAATCTAGAACAATTAACCGTGTACTTGGATGTATTCCTTGGGTGGGTACTACTTTATCATCCGAAAACAACATGGCATACAAATCCAAGCAAGGGTTGATAAGCGAGAGTTAAAAATTGATGAAAAGGTGAAAAAAAATCAACTTATGAAGCCAATCTTGCAGTTAGCATTAGAATAGAAATGTTTCATTCTACAAAAAGTTTAAAGCATAAGTTAATTGTTTTTAATTATAACTTTTACATCATATTTGAAAAACTTTCTTCGGCATACATAAGTTAAATGTTTTTTTTTCACATTTTAATAAATTTTTAACCCTCCCAACTCTTACTATCACTTACATATGGACGCGGAATCCATAAGTTAATTGTTCTAGTTTCGTGAAAATTCTAAGAATTTCAATTTCCTCTATGGCATCGATTAACCAGCTGGTGCCTTGGGAGATAGCCTTATTCCACTTGTTTTTCATATAAAACTCGATGGTGAAAATGGCTTCCATCCGAAATAATGAAGCTTACATGTGTCATGGGCTACCGACCGGACCGGACCATTAAAAATCAGATTAAATAATCACAAAAAGTACATTGAAGATAGGGACTGCAAAGAAGCCTGGGAAGATAGGAATCATGTTAAATGGGATTCAGCGAACATAATGTTGGAAGAACCCAAATGCGTAAAAATGTAAAGAAACATTGTTCAAATCTAATGATAAAATTAAAGTATGCGAATATAAAAAATAGTGTATGCAACTTGCATTCAATGAATATTAAGACCCTATTACACTATTACTACTAAAGAATTAATTATTTAAAAGTAAAAACTTCTAACTAACGAAACCAAAGAATTATCAAAAAATGGTACTTGCATTTCTTCTACTACCCTGCTTTTGTTGTGAACAAAAAGACTGCGTATCCGACAAAATCGGTATATTTATTTGTGAAATTGGACTATCGATTTTCGTATTTCGATTTTGTTTTTGTTTTCGCATAAGCTTTTGAAATGTGACGAAACTATCGTTGGCTTCCATTTGCCACAGCAGTCGTTTATGGAGATTCGTAATCGCAGGTCGATGGTAGACTTCGGGAATTCGCAGAGGAGATTTGGGTGTTTCGACGATACTCGGAATTTTAGAGGATAATCCTTCGTCCTGATCCTTCGAAATCGCTGTCAAAATTAAATAAAATTTTTGTTATTTTGATGGAATTTTAAGTGTGTACAGTGTCGTACCTTTTGCTTTTGTCGATTTTTTTTCAACTTGCAAATTATTTTCCCCCATAGATTGATATCCCAAAACGTCGATTTGTTCGGTCACGGCTTCTATTAAATTTTGCAAATGATGAAAATCTGCGTTTTCAACGTCTAATTTTAAAGAATCCCGCAGATTTTCCAACAACTTTCTACGTTTATCGTTTTTATTGATTTTCCTTCGAATTGTATCATTTTTTTCCGGTTCTTCTACACGTCGACAGACGTTGTTGGAATCAGTACCTAAATTTGAAAAATTGATTGATCGACTTTTTAAAATTCCCCTTTCACACTCACCATCACCGACGACGGTAAAAAAATTGGGTACGCGCGGTTTGGTTTTTTCTTCTATCAAATTTGGTTCTTCCGTACCATTCTCGCATACCTTCGAACACGTTTCGTCAGTCATTATAAAACTTTCTATAAGATACGCCGATGTTATTTCGGAACGCGTAACTTCTTCCTCGTGCCCTTCACTTTCATACTCTTCGGTTTTCAACGTTTTTTCAGTTTCTTCGTGGATGCTTTCCAACAGATTTTCCGTAGGACTTTCGTCAACATTTCGAAAAGTATCATTGGCCTCGTGTATGTCGTTTTCTCTATAACTAAGCGAACTGAAATTATATCCATAATAAACAACTTTCGTAGGTAAATGTCCCTATTTACTGATAAATAAAAATAGACAGTCATGGGAACTGCCGACAAGTGGAAACACAAGTGAATGAACCCCGTTTAAAAATATCGCACGCCCATGTTATGGAAATTTTTGCAAACAAATAAATCCCTTTTAAACATTTACATTTTATCGTACGCCCATGTTAGATGGAAATTTTTGCAAATGAATGAACCTCTTTAAAAATGTTATTGTACGTCCATGGTAAATAGAAATTTTTACAAATAAATTGATCCCTTATAAAAATGTTGTCGTACGCCTATGATAGAAGGAAATTTTTGCAAATAAACGAACCGATTTAAAAAATTTAACTTCCGCCTATGCTGAAACTGATGCTAAAAAAAGTATCAATCATCGTATCCATCAAAAATTTCTGCTTATATTTGATATTACAAGTTTTAGTCCATCTACTCAAATAAGAGGTGGTGGAGATTAAGAACTTTGTTATGAAGAAACGCCCATAACTCCGGTTCTACTTAACCGATATTTGCAAAGTTGGTCTTGTTAAGAAGACCAATATAAGTGTTATATCTACTCAACGCACCCAAATAAGTAACTGCCAATTCATTATCTACGGTAAGTGTCAAGTTATACGGAATATGGATATTCTTGAGCAATTCCCATAAGAGACATTTTTCTTAAGTTTATAATAAAATCCATCTACATGTTTGAAATTATTTAGGCAGAACCTTAACTTATTATTATTTATTGTAGGTACGTCAAGCGAAAAATTGATAAGAATTACCCTCCAGCAGGGACTGTAACATTAGTATGACATTTTTAATTACTGTAGAATAGGACTAAATTTTTTTCCCGTTAAGGCTAACCAGACCAACTGTATCGTGACAAAACATTCCTACCATTTACACGTTTCTTAAAATATCTTGAGATAGAAAAAAGATATTGACATGCGGTTTTCGCCAATATTCTGCTATTTTGGTCTACTTTCATATTCCATTGTTAATATTTTGCAAAGAGAAATACTGAACACTGTTAACACCAGAGTTTATTCTATCTTTTCTCTGTAAGGATTGAAGTAAGACTAAAACTAGAATACCAAATACCTACTTCAACGACAATTGAGAATACATAAAAAAAAGAAATGATCAAAGGTTTTAAAAAACTATATCTTTAGTACAAATGTTTTGCTACCCTTACTTTAGAGCAGGTTCAGCAATAAACATTTATATTTTACTATTATTACGGTGCAATGAATTTTTAAGATATTTATATAATACCATAAATTAATAGATTCATTTTCAGATTTTATTATCCAAGTTCAAATTTCCAAAAAAGCATCGCACCGCGCCTAATAAAGTTACAGGAATAAATCTGCGATGTATCGCCAGCGACCGTCTATGCATACGGCTGTAAAACTTAATATCAAATATAGGCAGAATTTTGTGTGGATACGTTAATTGATTTTGTTAAGCTCCTTGATTTGGTACATTTTTTAACAATTGGTTAAAAATTGTATAAAAACAAATATGCCCTCTAGTGGTGGACCTATAAGTCTATAAATAATTTCCAAGATTTTCTCGAGGCCATTTTTGTTATACATTTTTTCCCAATGCTGTACTACAATCCGACCCTAAGACATGGCCGACGGCCGTTCTTATTTACCCACCCGGTACATTGTTTTAACTTGCGTCTAGCGCTTGCTCTGTCTACAACTATGGGTTTGGCCATGGACGTATAATAAATGACGCCGACCGATGAAGCCAAATTAACGACGCGTTGTTATTGTTTGCTCACTTACAATAAATTTACTGAGTTAAATATAAAATAAGCAAAGAAAAATTATTAAACAAATCGCCAGAGGAAAACAGTGTTGCCTAGTTTATATTTGTGTCACCACATTACAGTCTAGACTGTCTAGAGACATCAACTTATAATTATAAAATTTTAGTGGAAGTTAAATGATTCAGATTTTTCATTTAAACCAGGTAAAAAGTAATTTAATATATAAGTATTTCGGAATTTTTGTAAAAAACGCAGTTGTTTAAATAAAACTGTTTAAAATAAAATATGGCTTGATATAACAAAAACTTTAAACGAAATACAACAACGATGTTTACTTCTAGATTGGCTTCAAACAAATCCGAACATGCTAGGTCCATCTTTTATTATACGTTCATGGATTTGATCCATGGTATTTTTTCTTCCTCTTCTCAAAAAATTTCTAATACTCTTTATTCCACATAAAATATTTCATTTCCCTTATTTAAAAATACATGCATCGTAATAATCATGGTATTTTCCCTTCCTCTTCTCGAAAAATATTCCAATACTTTGTATTCCCTTGTTGAATAAGTAAGAAAAAAAAACATTTACTAACAAATCCGTACTCAAATGTCACGAGAAACAAATCAAAATGTAATCAGAAATATACTAACAATCAACCTTACAAAATCTTACACCTAACCCTTAAAATGGATCAAAATTATAGAGCAGGCTAATTGGTTAAAAACCAGGGCCACAAAAATAATACACACACATCAGTTATAAAAAAAATGTTCCCGTTATTTATTCATCTAATACTTCTTATTTATTATATCGATAAGCCGATTCTAAAAAATTGTTTTGAAGTTGTTCGTTGCAAAAGTTGGTGCATTGGGTAATAATGAGGTCCAATCACTACTGTTGTGTTCATCAGTGCCATTCTTCCCCAATACAGGAAACCTTATTCAGTAAACGAAATCTTTTTCTACTTACATTTGTTCGTGACCGAATTCGGAAACGCATTCTCTGACTTTGGTGCAAATGTTATCGATGCCTTTGAAACTTTCTATCAACATGTCGCTAATATTATTGTTAATTTCCGCCAATTTATTATCGACTGTTTTTCGGTAATTAATATAGGAATAGACGGAATTCGAAGTGGATATGTTCGGCGGTGGTTTTTCATACGGATATCCGCAGCGCACCTGAAACGACAAATCATGCAATAAGCGTGCCTTCCTAGCGAGTTATGTACTATATTTTTTATGACTAGAAATGGAATCCGTTTGATTAAAGGTAATGTACAAACCATGGGCATGGATTTAACGTTGTCTTGATCTTTAGAATGTAAAAATGTTATAAATTTTTGCAGTACTTTTTTTAACGCCTGGCTATTGTCCATCGGTTGTTCGTTTCGACACGCCATGACTAAAAATCTAAGTTTTAGAGTGGCTACAGTCAAATGATTTGAATATTTTTGAAACTTGTACTTACTTTACTAAATACTGCTGGTATATTTTTCGTAATAAATATTTAGTCAAATCAAAAAATAATTTTGTTATTTCTTATTACGATTCTCTCTTTTCTTTGGTGAAAATGTTTACTCTTGATTTTGGCTTGACGAGATGTTGGACTCACATTAGAAAAAAAATACACTTTTGACAATTATTTTCTGTGCAATGACAGAACTCGTATGAATTGTCGAAATCGTCCAAAGAGGACTGGATTCGTTATGCTCTATTTAAAGAAAGTAAAATTCAACAATATTATACTACACTCCACTTCTTTTTGCATATCCGTAAGCAGTGCTAAATTTCGCCTTGTATATATTTTTTATTGCATGAAAAAATGTGAGTTTAACTATTTTGAAATGTTCAAGCAAGTTCCTACTACCTACTACTGAAAGATAAATCAATTTATGGAATTCTCATAAATTAACTAAATCTTTTAGCTAAAATTATACATTTTCCTTCTTATTAAACTAAGGAAACAAATTTAATTACTTATTGCAAAAGCGAATTCATTTTAACTACAATTAAATTAAAACATCGCTCTATTCAACACTGATTTATTACTGAGAATGTGAAAACTGGACGTGGAAAAACGATATGAAGTTTTTAGCTACCAGCAATCGATTATATTAGACTGGTATTCCCTATGACTTTTTTGCCTTCTTAAGGTAATAAGCAAATAAAAAAGGATCGAAACTGTGAACAGACGGACTTCAATTAATCAGCAGTTTACGTTGCATATTTGTAAATAATCAGCCCTATTCTGTAACTTGAGTAGCGATGAAGGCGTCTAATAGAGTTATTGACAAATCGGAATGTCCGATATCTATCGCTTCACTTCGTATTCGAAAATCGGAATTTTTTAACATAGGAGAAGTTGAGGATTAATCCAAATGTGCGACTTCTATTCTCCCGACCTGCTCCCCCCATTATTTATAATTTCTGTCTTGGTTAAAACAGTTCATTGATTAATTTATCGAGAAGGGCAAGGAAAATCATTGAAGAAGTCATTTTTTCAATACTATAGCTTCTTCAATGATTTTCCTTGCCCTTCTCGATAAAATTAAACAATGATCTGTTTTAACCAAGAAAAAATAAGGTTATGACTTGAAGAAATTGACAGAAATTCTAAACTTTTGACGTTTAATTTCAGATTGGAGATTCTCTTTATGACAAAGAAGGTGCCAAGATTGTCAACAAACTGTTGGAAAAAGCTAAAGCTAATAACGTCCAAATTCATTTACCAGTAGATTTTGTGCTTGCCGATGGATTTTCCGAAAGTGCAAAGGTAAGTAGTGTCTAGTACTGTACGAACAATTTATAATTATTATTAAGGGTACTGGACAAACAATTTATTATTATTCGTAATCGGACGAAAACTCACTATATTTGTCATTTCATACTATTTTCCCCTACATCACAAAATAAAATTCTTAATTAAAAAAAAAATTGAATACATGTACGAATAAATACAATTTATTCGTCCAGTACCCGTACAAATAGTCACTTCGTTTGAATAACTGCATAATATTTTAAGACTTGTACTGCTACCGCAGAAGAGGGAATTACAGACGGTTGGATGGGACTCGATATAGGACCCAAAACCATTGAAAATTTCAAGGAACCCATCAAACGTGCTAAAGTTATTGTTTGGAACGGGTAAGTTGATTTTAAAAATAATAATTACATTTTTTTGGTTATTCTTGTGAAATTGAAACAACATTTTTTTTTATATTATTGTTTCAACGTTTGAGTAGCGTTATCGAGAATAATTTAATTATTAGCTGGAAAGTTACCCAAACGTTGGAATAAAAGTATAAAAAAAGATTGTGAATTTACTGTTTGGACCCCTACTTTGTGGAATCAACTCATATTACTTTTTTAAATCAAACTACTGTTAAAATTATAAACAGTTAGTTTGATTTAAAAAAGTAATAAGATTGTGGTTTAATTTCCCCAAAATAACCAAAACAATAATGAATATACCACAAGGAACACACATAAGATAATTACATTTTATTTCAAAAATAATTTTTATAGACCAGCTGGTGTATTTGAATGGGAAAAATTCGCTAATGGTACAAAAGCTATTATGGATGAAGTTGTAGCTTCTACTGAAAAAGGAACAATCACTATTATCGGTAAGCGTTGTGATAATTTTATTTGTTAATTCCTATCTCATCTCGTTATTCACATCTAATATATCAATATTTATTTAGGTGGAGGTGATACTGCGACGTGTGCTGCAAAATGGAATACAGAAGACAAAGTATCTCATGTATCGACAGGTGGTGGAGCAAGTCTTGAATTATTGGAAGGCAAAGTTCTTCCAGGTGTGGCCGCTCTATCTGATGCATAAGAAATAGTTGCTAAAATTTCTAGAAGATATTAGACCTAGATTCCATTGTCTCTGCCATACTACCCAATGTGAAATGTTTACAAACATATTAGTGGGTTATCTGCCCTGGCAAAAAATTCAAAATTTTGAGTGTATGATGTTAAAATGTTGAATGTATTTTGTTTTTTTTTTGTTAAGTTCTTGTTTAGTAAATAAATTATTTAACATTTTCAATACTTTATTTTTATAATAATGCGGCGATCAGTACAGTCCTCGGTACCTCAGCCTTTTGATTTTTTGTTCTCTTGTTTATATGCTTTGTGTAAAGAGATTTACAGGCAGTGGCGGATTTACACATTTGCCGCCAGTAGGCTATTCAAATTTTGCCTCCCCTACCGACCTTTACAATGCTTACTTAAAGTTTAAAAGCAATATATTTGATTACCTAGTAAGAATCCGGCAGATAATGTCCATCAGATTCCATCACACCAGGTATAAAAGTTCCACAATACCATTTTGTACAACAAAGCCAAGACGTTTTGGTTTTCTTGGCTAAAGATAGATCTTAGACAATTTCTCACTCGTTTCCAGTAAAGAAAGCTTTTCTCAACTGCCGTTGCTGGTGAATATATAGAGCTATCCGAACTGCTAAATACAAGTTAGCATATTGGTGAATTTCGTAATGGATACGAGTACAGTTCTTGCACTTATAATGATAGAATTAAAGCATGGAAGTATAGCAAAGACATATTTATGAAGTCATCCGTGCCTAGTGATGAGCAAAGCAAGAACCAAGACAGTCTTGGTAACGGTCTTGCTTGTCCGGTCTTGCATATTCAGTATTGGTCTCGATCTTGCTCAAATACTTGTAATCTTGTTCTTGCGATCTCAGTCTTGGTCTTGCTCAAATAGTTTGTTACTTACTAACGTCGTTTTGGAACATTTACGAGTCTTTTAATAGGTATAAATAATTATAAATGATCAATAATTCATATCTGGAAATCTTACACACAAAATGTTTTGGTTCGACGAAAACATATATTCTCATATATCCTATTTAAAACGAAAATTGTAATTTTTAGTTCAGTCATGCACTTTGGTCTTGGTCTTGCATTCTATGTCTTGGTTTTGGTCTTGTTCATTCGGTCTTGGTAATGCTAGTGTATGTATGATCTTGGTATTGCAAAATCGTAAGGCCAAGACCGATTATGCTCATCACTAGTCCGTGTCCACGATTCCCTACATATTGAATTGTTTGTGTAGACCTAACAACATTTAGGTATATAAATATGATTTTTCATTTATTTTTGTGAGACATAAAAATGTTGGTTCCTTTGTCGCCCTATGCTCCAGCCTACTCAGCTTGGTGGTAAATCCGCCACTGTTTACAGGGCTATTCTTTATGTCCCGTACTCATCGTTACCTACCGAATATCGCTTAGTGATCGTTTTTTAGCAAAAAACTTATTCTGTACGTGATAATCGTTGGTGAAGTCTCCTTTGTAAACGATAAATGTAACCGGTAAATAACGCCACTGATATTTCTCGGCGTTTATGAACGAAAATGAAAATTTTATATGTACTTTTTGCTTTATGAGTATAGTTTCAATTAATATATGGCCCTACTAATGAATATTTTAATGGAGGAATTGATAAGAAGATGAAAATGTAACGTTTCAGTATTTTTGGTATTGAATTATATTGTCATTGTTTCTCAAAACTTCGTCGCTTGCCAGTGACTCCACTTATACCATATAGGTATTGTGTGCGTGTTATTTTCGATTATAGTTTTTTTATCTTGCTTCTCCATCTCGTCAAAGAGTTATGATATAAAATTTGATTTATTGCATCTAATCTACAAATATAATATTTAATTTACATTAACCTCACTAAACTAATTAACAATATAATAAAGTGGATCTTCAATCGGAAAAGAGACTGTTCCGCATTGTCTGTGCTACTAGCTTTTTGAAAAACGTATCTTCTCTTGTCGCTTTGCACATTCACAGATCACTTGTAACGAAGTCACAACAGAATGACTTTTTTGGTATAATCGTTAAAATTCACGTTAACAAAACCATTGGCGACGATCGTTTGTTAGCGATGTCGTTGGGGAAAGACACAATTACAGAACAAGACTGTAGTTCTCCTTATCAAACTTAACAGTCCTTTTTGGAGAAATTTTACTATGGGCGCGCTAGTTCCAAAAGTTTATAGGTCCAGTGAGTCAGTGCTTTGCATTCGAAGTCAATGTGTGATAGATAAATAGTTTATTCTGGGGTCATCTATAAATTACGTCACATGTTAAAGGGAGGGGAGGGGATCACCGGAATGTGACAAGGGGAAGGGGGGGGTCAAAAGCTTTGTGACGTCACATATTAAGATTAACATAATTATAGTCTGTTTGAAATAGATGGAGATTAATAAAACCTAATTTAACAGGCAAAACCCTTACCGGGTGGGCAACTAAAACTCTAGAATTTCAAAACGATTTACATTATAATTCAAATCTTTATTCTTTTATTTGCCTACCCAACCCTATGTACAACGCCGGTATACAATAGAAATCCGATCTTCAGGTCGTTTGTAATTGAAGACATAGCCGTACCTTTAGGTATAGCTGTCAGTAGGTATGATATTAAATGAAAAACATGATTGCGACAAAGACTAGCCATATAATACAATATCAATTAATAATAATATGTTCAGTCCAGAGTCAATTATACCTAATAATATTTATAATAATCAATTATTTTTATATTATGATTTACTAGAACTATAGAACTTATTTACAACACGCGATTATTAATATTATTCGAACACGAAATATTAGTTATCGGAAAATGAAAAATCTGATAAATTTTCATCTGATCCGAAGTTTATAACTATTGGCTCTATGGTTCTTTGTTCCATTAAATTGTCTAATTTTCACATTTGCTGCTATTCTTTGATTACATGTTCTATGCTATCTCTCTGCATTAACTGGTTCCAGAGCTTCTTCAAAAAGTGCAGGGACATCTTTCATTTTATATGTGGTATTTTACTTGCCACCAATCCTTTCACCTGAGCCCATATTAACTCTATATGGCTTAGCTTGTAATGGTAAAGAGGAAGTCGAAGTACTTATTATAATATTCCGTTTTTTGCCATTTAGTTAATAGTACATGTTAGGAAACGATGTTTATGTATATTTACAATTGCCAGCAGTTCTTTTTTTTAACATATCCTCTTTAAATATAATTTCTTCATCATAAAAGCCACTGAATGATTTCCGATTTTTTCCAAGCAGTGGTAGGCAATTTCCCACATCTCCTTGAATGATGAGGAGCGTTGTCCAAAACAATTACCGAGTTGTGCGGAATTAGAGTTATCATTTATGAAAAATAGTCCTCAAAAACATTAGCATATCAGCATTTCTTCGTGAAAGTCTAATTATCAGTTGTTTTCCATTTTCATTGCAAAAATCCTTTATTGATCGCAAATAATTCCGTCTCCAACATACAAATTCATCTTTTTCGATTAAAAGCGACTTTCTGTTTACTTTTTCCCAACTAAAATTCATCTCTCGCAGAATTTTTCACAATTTATCTCTCCCAATTTCAGAAATAGTTTTATCTTCTCTCAATGTACATACAATTTTATCTAAGGTCGGAATTTCATTATTAAAGTAGAATGAATGTACTTTTCTTATGTTTTTCTTCCTCGGCGATAGTTATACCTTTCTTGGAATTGCTTTGGAGGTTTCATGGTATCACACGCGTATTGCTTGAATATAAAATTTACAATTATTGAGATTTTTAGAATCACAAGCAGGTTCGCCCTTGGAATGTTCATTTTACAAGGATTTATTGCTCTCTGCCTTTTTCAAATAGAGTATAGTCGTTTATTGTTTTCTCCGTTATCTAAAATATTTGATTTTATTAAAGATTATTTAATAAAAATAAGAAAAAAATTATAACTTTTTTTTAAACATGCATAAAATTGAAAAATGTGTGACGTCACATCAGAGAACCTGGTGGAGATAATGTTGAGGGGGAGGAGGAATGGATGGAGGTGAGTGGAGTAGTAGAGATCATGGTTAAGGGGAGAGAAGGACTCGATATGGCATGAGAGGTAGGGAGAAGATGAGCGTGTGAGCGGAGAGTGTGCGAGGGACCGCCGCCCGTCTCGAAGTATGCTCATACGGGTGTTTAGTTGAAAGAAATATTTTGGATTTGCAAGAAATCATATGAATACAATTACATATTTTTAGTCCCTCCATCAAAGCTCGAATAGGGACGATTTTTGAAACCAGCCAATCTTCCCTTCTCCTACCTACACTCACGGCACATTGTGAAATCTTACGTTTTTTTATTGATCTTCGCAAAAATTATTAGTGATTCAGGCTCAGAACTGATGGTAACTCCATATACTCCAGACGTAGGAAGTACCTTGAGAGGCGTTATCAGTGACCATCCGAAAATTTAAATACATTTTCTATTACCTGAAATGAAGAGATGGTCACCTACAAGTGACTTTAACTCTCATTACTGTAATAATAGTTGAACCTCTTTTATTTTATTTAAGATCAAAATAACTAACAAGTTGGCGCTCGAACTATCTTTATCGTTTCCTGTTTTCATTCGATGAAAGTTGTAAACAACATCCTAATCAAGACCAAAATCTGACCCTGGGATATCTTTCCTTACTACACATATAATGTAACATCTACGAGGGTGTTCATGCGAACTTTTGATGGAGATGGTCTCCAACAATAATCGCTAACTGCAGTGAAAAATGTGTTCTTCAAGTTGCCATTGCCAATTTGTTCATTACAAATGTTATGTTTTAATCCACCATACACCCCCGTGCCACAGTTTTTAATATACCAAATGCTTGTTCAGGATCAGTGAATATTCTTCTCTTTTTCTTTGCTAGGGTATCTGCTGCTCCATTATTTACAATACCCTTGTGCTCCGGGACCCACTCAAGTGTTACCCTATTGTGATTTGTCCCCTTTCTACGTTCATTTGCAGATGTGTGGATTTCCTCTGGAATACAGATGCAAACTTTTTCAAATATGCATAAACTTTGCAGCTGGGTATTGCACCATGGACTCCAGTTCATGTTCCTCTGTCAGTCTTAGATACGTCGGTGTACCATACCATCATTCCATATTGTCTTCATGTTTTGATTGTTAATTGTGCCCAGCATGTTATCACTTCTCATTTCACGAATCAAGTTTGTGATTACATTAGGTAGTTATTTTGGAGTGACTGTGGATGATGGTTTATTCAAGCCAGTTCTCATTGCATTCCAGCATAGGTAACCCAAGAGGTAACCATGATGGATATTAAAAAATATAAACCAAAAATAATATTCTAAAAATTTTTTTTATTTGCGATTAAGGAGAGGTTGCTGCTTACAGCACAATTATCTATAGAGGTAACCATGATGGATATTAAAAAAAATAAACCAAAAATAATATTCTAAAAATTTTTTTTATTTGCGATTAAGGAGAGGTTGCTGCTTACAGCACAATTATCTATACCTCAGGTAAGGAAAAATAGTTTATGCTTAATAGGCAATCTCCCCTTGTGTCGAAAGTGTGCACTGTTTTTTCTGAGAACCATTCTGTTTATTTCAATATTTCTAAGTGGAGGTTGTATATTTCACTACTAAAAAGTGGTGGTGAACTGTACAATATGCTGTGCAGAGAAAAAGTTTCGAAACCCTATTTAATGCTATTGATCTTTCACAAATGATGGCAGTTGGCAACACAACGGGCTCAGTATTATGCATCCACCTCTTTCCATATCTAAGATCTACACCATCATTTAGTCACTATTAATACTTTTTAATTACTTTCATATTCAGTTTCATCAATCACTTTATTACATTACTTCCATCACAAGCACTTATTTACTTTATTGACAAAACTAACACAATTTTTCATTTTTTTTCGGTTTCATGAATTTCTTCTTTGATTTGGATTTTTTGTCTTTCTTAAATTTTTTTCCTACAGTGTCGACTAAAGTAGAATAACCCTCTGCCATTTCGACATCTGTTATATCCTTTTCTTTTTTCCGTTCTTGTTCTTCTAATAATTTGATATACTCCTTTGACATTAACTTTTCAATTTCTGGATTCATACCACCAAATGAAAATCTACTGTCTAAAAGATTCTTGCAATTTCCTATACTAGTTGATATGAAGACGAGGTTCCCTGTACGTCTCATTTCTTCTGTAATTTCGTTTGAATACATGGTGTTTCCTTCTAAATCGTCTATTGACTTTTCTACTTTTTCTTTGGTTTTCTTCATAAATTTCATTTCTAAAATAGATGTAGATAACTTTACATCTTCCTTTCGGCTGTCCATTTTTATTTTAGGATACTTTTAGTTGATTAAAATCTACTCTTAATTTTTTTTAATGGCGATAGCAATAAAGGTTAAGAAACTCTTCTTCTTTATTATCTAAATTTTCAGAATGATCAATATGACATAAGTCAGCCACTGGCTGAATAATCAAAAGATACCTGTAGATGTAGAGAAGAAGAAATTTTACATTCATTATCTCATCTCAATTTGATTCAAAATAAAAATACGTTTTTGTAACACATAATATAAGTTTTATTTTTTATTAATTAGATTTATTATGAACAGTTTACGTCGATTGAGATTAATTTCTCTGAAAACCAATAAATGTCAAAAGAGAAATGTATCCTATGTTCAGGGGCAAAGTCCTGAATCCAATGTGAGGGAATATTTCTATTATATAGATCATCAAGGAATGGTAAGTGTTGTTATAAAATTAAACTTGATCTTTGATTCATTTTTCGGTGGGGCTTGGTTAAAGTAGATTAAAATCATAGTAATAGGCTCTTAACACAAATTTATTAAAAAAAAATTCCACCTGATCTGGAAGTATGCCATACACAATAGACCAACTCGAACCCAATTTTTTTATGTTCAAAATAATCTTACTTGGTGTTTCAACTATATTATAAATCGTAATAATTTTAGTTGTTTTTAGATGACGCCCGTATGAAAAATTTTACATCCTGCTTCAAAGACAAAAAGTTTTTAAAGTTCTTTTTCAACCAATTAAAATTAAACAATACAGATAGTTATAAAGAATTTCCTTACATATCTCTATGTGGTAAAGAAAGGAACTTTGTTAGATGTGACGATTTCCCAATTGTTTTTACACATATTGTTAAATCAGAATCAAATGAAACTCACTTGGGGTATAACCATGCTGGAAATTTACTATCAACAGCATTTCTCCCAGATAAAATTATTATGTTACCAAAAACAGGTAGAGTATACCATCCATTTTCTATTAAAGTAGGAGGAATGGGATTAGTAGCTTCAAAACTAGCTATAGAGTTCAGCAGGTTCTTCAAATTTGAAAATGGAGAGATGAATCCCCCAACACACTTCACTTTTGAAGCTGTTACCTATACATTAGATACATCATGGTATCATAAGATGAAATAGAAAGGAGAGGTTAGTCTTCATTTGAATGTAAATTGGTTTGTTTCATATTAAATTTAAGAAATAACTATACCAGTTATTAAAAATGTATTTTAATGTTATTGTAACAAGCTATTAAACTTTTAAATTAAATAACAAGTAATTGTCATGAAATTTTTGTAACTTGCAGATAAAATTTTTATCAAATTTATTGCAAAATAACAAAGTATGGCTGTAAATAACTAGTTTATGTGGATTTAGTGTTTACATAGTTCCAGAATACCAAAATAATATACAGGGTGATCACTTTTGCATTTAATAAGATTTAATCCAAATCTGTATAAATAAAAAAATTATTGAAGTCAAATGAATGTAACCTGTTTTAATTTATGTATAAATGGATATTTCTTAACCATATTTGGTATTTTTTTTGTGCGTTATGTTTTGCAATATATCTACAACTGCCAAAAGTACATTAGAAAAAATAAAAAAGGCACTTTCTCCTATACCTAACAAGCATAAAATGTGATAATTGACAATATTGCACAAGTTTTAAAAGTATTTTTTTAAAACTATCCTCGAAAGCCACTAGATATTAGGATTAAAGTCGATGAATGAAATATTTGAAATTTCCATGTTCAAGACAACCACTACAATCTGCGGCTTCAGTTATTTTATTGAACTTATGTGATGTAAATTTCACTTTTTATAATTTATCCTGCTAATAGTATCAAAATGTTTATATTAAAATTCTGTACCAAAAGGACGATACGATTTCTTGGACGTGTACGATTCTGATCACAAAAGTAACCTTCAGTTTGGGTCATAACTCACTTTCTGATACTGTTGGTGTAGTTGGTCTCGTTAGAGGCTTCTTACTACCTGGTAGTACCCATGATAATCCTAATTTGGAGGTATTGTCTTCAATTTGGTCATTCATAACTGATGCTTTTACCTTAAAATGAGGATACTATGATTTCTTTGAAACATTACCACAAACTGGATAAACTATTACTGAATATCTATAAAAAAAAGAATATTTTAAAGTTATCAACTTACCTTGTCGTGAATTTCTGGTTCGTAGGGTTCAAATGTAATGTAATGTGGGTCATCTATTGGTGGTTCATCATATAAATGTTTTTTACTTTCTGTCACTAATTCTGCTGCCTTTTCTTTGAACTTTTGAAAATCATTTTTATACCTAAAATATTGTAATTGATAAATATCGTTTATTGATTTAGTAAAAGCATATGGTCCAAAGCAGAGGTAGGTGATAGGGTTAAAACAAATCACAACTTTCCAATCGCAAGTGTCGGCGATTCACCACTGACTGCATTGAAGAAATTAAAAGGCAAGAAAGATCATACTGTTCAGTTACAATCTTCACAGACACCCAATCTGCACTGAAGGCACCCGTTTCCATAGAGATAAATTCTAAACTATACTCTGTCCACCCAAGCAACGGAGTATTCCAAAACAGTATCATGCATAGTACACGTGATCTCTCCGACTCAGTATGGATGTTCCAGAGACAATTAATTCTGGCGGCCGATTGCAGTTAAATCCGATTGGCCAGCGCATGGAGGCATATTTATTTTAGCCAATAGATGCAAAGGCAGATGGGGATCATACTTTGATCAAGCATCTATCATTGTTTGGGTCGCTCTGTTTGTTCGATGGTTATACTTTAGTATGGGATTGTGTAGGTGTTTTTAACTCACTCGGGCCACTGTTTTAAGGTCACGGTAGCTTGGGCACGAGGGCAATGAAAAGATGGATTAAATGGCCAGACAAGGCTCATCAATGCCTCTCATTGGACCGGAACCCTTCTGAAGCGTCGCAAAATTGACAAGAAAGTGGGTGGCACAAAACTCTCTAGAATGGTGGGTATGCAGAGCACATCCCATATCAGTGCAACTGCCTGGCAAATGTGCGATTTCTAGTAATATATGAGAAGCCACTGGCTAGCGAAGTCAAAAATAAAGAAAAGTGTCCCCCTTTGATCAAAAATCGACGGGTCTTTTTTTTAAAACGACGCAGTTCCTGATAATGGCTCTGTTTCGTTTTCGTCTGGTCACCCTGTAAAAGCATGGGATAGGAATATGCAGATCTCTATATGTCAGTTATTATAGATATTTACTTACATTTTGGCAGCTTCCAAATTAATAGCATGTTCGGCAGTTTTGTCCATATCTATAAAAATCCACTGTATGAATTTTACTACTTGCCAAATATGTTGATCTGATTTTGACCACTTTGGAAAGGCTTTTAAAAGGTTAAGTTCATCAGTTTCATTATTTATCACTGGATGAAAGATTTTTGAATGAAAAATTACTCTCTAAAAGCAAAAAACAAAGTGGAATATTTTGTACTGCTATATTTCATTGATACTCACAGGATGTCCTGAATCTGGAAATTCTTCATCTAGAAAAATAGTAAATCTAAAAATTCCTTCTTCATAACATCCAGATCGTACAAATATTACTCCAAACCATACTGTAAAATAACAATTATAAAAATATTCCAAACAACTCTTTATCAGTATCTTTTATCTATATTTTGTCAGGAATGATAATAAAAACATTGAACCTACCTAATGGACAATCTTTAGAAGGTATGACATACACTCCAGAAATATTTTCATTTTGTACCATTTTGCTAAAAACAGTACTTTATTATTTTATTTCTAAAAATGAATTATAACTTACTATTCCGCCAAAATGACATATTCTTGTCTATATACTTTATATAATTTTTGTATGTCTTCATTTTGCTTACTAGATACTATCTGATCCGATAATGGTTCTGCTGGTAGAACTCTTCTAGTCGATCCTTGTCTTTGGAAATTAGTGTCATCCTAAAATTACAGATAATTATGTAAAATTGAAAGTTTGATGAATTTATTTCAGTACCTTTGTAAATGATGCATGCATAGTAAGACTCAAATAAAATCACAAAAATAATGATAAAGTGTTACAAAAATTAGTCAGTTACATTTAAGATAAGATATGAGATAATTGCAAATTAGCAATTTAGTAAACATTTGTAATGTGGACGTTTGCCTGCTGTCTTGTCAATTACGAAAATAACATTGATTGACATCTCCACTTCTAATTTGGTAACGTAAACGGAGCCTTTTCAAAGTATATTCATCATACCAAAGAATACACCACTTTAGTTGGTGTATTCTTTGAACATACGTCAACCAAATGAAAAAAAGAAGAAACCATTTTGACAAACGAAGTCAAATGCTAATCACAACACAAAGAGTGCGTTCCGAATTACGCATGTAACGCATAGGCTGCATAAGGGCGCGTTGTATCAAACACCTAAACTCGGTTTATTGATAACTGATATTTAGACTGATGTAATTGTTGGTTAATAAATACATTAATCTGTCACAGTCTAAACATCAGTTCTCATTAAACCCAGTTTAGATGTTTGATACAACGCGCCCTTACTGTTGCACGGCGCTTCGAAATCGTTCCGTTTAATTATTGTGCAAGAAGCGCTAAAGTTATTCGGAACGGTTGTATGCGCATTCTGTCATATGGTTCATAGATAACCTAAGGGTTGTCAGCTACTGATTCACTACTGTTATCATGTGCAGGTGCAGCTTGTTCTCTTGCAACAAGGTTTTGCAAAAATACTGCGTCTGTGGAAAATATCACTAATGTAAGCAACGCTGATCATCAAATAAATGAAAGTAAAATAATATATTAATATTACCATGGTTTGCTCTTTCCATATCGTTTTCGCTTAAAAATAAGGTTATTATCTCATTCGTTTCTTCTATTAAAACTGGAAACTCATACAATTTTGTTTCCATTGTCAAGCCGGTATCCATTACTGTGTTCACTTAAAGTCAAGTCAAGCTGAAAATGTGTTCCGAATTACGCATGAGACGCATAGATTGTATAAACGCATCGACTGCCTCATGTCGATAGTAGAAGCAGTCAATGCGCTGGAAGGAGCGTAAAAATTCAGTACTGTTAGTACAAAATTGCAGAAGTCTCAGCGCTATCAAAGCGCGCATTGATTAAATCGGAACAATTTTCTATGCAGTCAACGCGCTTTATGCGTAAATCGGAATGAACTCCATGAGTGCGTTCCGAATTACGCATGTAACGCATAGGCTGCATTACTGCTGCACGGCGCTTCGAAATCGTTCCGTTTTATTAATGTGCATGAAGCGCTATAGTTATTCGGAACGGTTGTATGCGCATTCTGTCATAGGGTTCATAGATAACCTAAGGGTTGTCAGCTACTGATTCACTACTATTATCATGTGCAGGAGCAGCTTGTTCTCTTGCAACAAGGAGTGCATTCCGATTTACGCATAAAGCGCGTTGACTGCATAGAAAATTGTTCCGATTTAATCAATGCGCGCATTGATAGCGCTCAGACTTCTGCAATGTTGTACTAACCGTACTGAATTTTTACGCTCCTTCCAGCGCATTGACTGCTTCTACTACCGACTTGAGGCAGTTAATGCGTTTGATGCGGTGATGCAATCTATGCGTCTCATGCGTAATTCGGAACACATTTTCAGCTTGACTTGACTTTAAGTGAACACAGTAATGGATACCGGCTTGACAATGGAAACAAAATTGTATGAGTTTCCAGTTTTAATAGAAGAAACGAATGAGATAATAACCTTATTTTTAAGTGACAACGATATGGAAAGAGCAAACCATGGTAACATTAATATATTATTTTACTTTCATTTATTTGATTATCAGGTTAAGTATTGGTCGTGTTGCTTACATTAGTGATATTTTCCACAGACGCAGTATTTTTGCAAAATCTTGTTGCAAGAGAACAAGCTGCACCTGCACATGATAATAGTAGTGAATTAAATGACAACCCAGGTTATCTATGAACCCTGTGACAGAATGCGCATACAACCGTTCCGAATAACTATAGCGCTTCATGCACATTAATAAAACGGAACGATTTCGAAGCGCCGTGCAACAGTAATGCAGCCTATGCGTTACATGCTTAATTCGGAACGCACTCAAGGTTTTGAAAAAATACTACGTCTGTGGAAAATATCACTAATGTAAGCAACACGACCAACACTTGACCTAAGCATCAAATAAATGAAAGGAAAATAATATATTAATATTACCATGGTTTGCTCTTTCCATATCGTTTTCACTTAAAAATAAGGTTATTATCTCATTCGTTTCTTCTATTAAAACTGGAAACTCATACAATTTTGTTTCCATTGTCAAGCCGGTATCCATTACTGTGTTCAGTCAAGTCAAGTCAATGTGATCCGAATTACGCATGAGACGCATAGATTGCATAAACGCATCAACTGCCTCATGTCGATAGTAGAAGCAGTCAATGCGCTGGAAGGAGCGTAAAAATTCATTACGGTTAGTACAACATTGCAGAAGTCTGAGCGCTATCAATGCGCGCATTGATTAAATCGGAACAATTTTCTATGCAGTCAACGCGCTTTATGCGTAAATCGGAATACATTGAAAGTGGGGTTGTGTTGTGATGCTAATTTTATTTCATTTTATAGTGGTATTTTGTTTTAAGAATGAAATTGGTTTTATTTCAACTCAATTGTTAATTGAAGTGATAGCATGTGCTTAGTTAAGTGACAAAACAATATTGGCTCTAATCTGTACAGGGAAAAATTGGGGCTGTAGCGGAACGATCCTGAGGTGGAGGTACAAGGTTGTGTACTTTTTTCTCACCCTTGGAACGTTTGTCAGTGATTTTTGAATATGACATGCTAAAGACTACCGGTTTATGAATCTATTTCTATTTTTTTTTCAACGGACATCGATATATGTAGATACAGGAGAGAAAATTGCAGTTACAATTCTGCGTTCTTTATGTGAGAATTCAATTTGTTTTCTATAGAATATAATCAATTTAATACTTAATGAAATAAGTGGTTGAATCTAGGTTTTGTTCACCTAATATCATTGTGAGAATTCGCTTCCCCCCCGTATAATCCACAGGTAACGATCAGTTGACTATTAGAAAACTAGCACATCTGTGCGCTGTTGCCGGCTCAGTCAATTGTCGCAGATTTGCTTTTGGAGCTTTTTTTTTCGGGCCGAGATGGGAAACTCATGTTCGAATGGGTCCAGGACCCAAACAGTGCTGGACTCATCCCCAAGGAGATGCCTACCAACCAAACCCACCTCAAACTCGCCGTTACCCCTGCCCCGGAATCACTACTCGCACACTCTCCGCTCACACCGTCATCTTCTCCCTCCTATCACTCCTGCCTCTCATGCCATATCGAGTCCTTCTCTCCCCCTAACCATGCTCTCTACTACTCTACTCACCTCCATACATTCCTCTTCCCCCCTCAACATTATCTCCACCATGTTTTCCCAGTACACCGCCTTCCCTAGTTTCCTCTCCAACTTCTTCAGAACTTCCTCGTTCCTCCAGCATCTAAACACAAGCCCCACATCATCCTCCACTTCACACCTCTCGCACACACCAGTCTCTCTTTTCCCAATCTTGTGGAGGTACCCTACTCTCGACCCATGTCCAGTGAGCACCTGTGACAAGAAGTAGTTCACCTCCCCGAATTTCCGGTCCATCCAATCTCTCCTATTCCCAATCGCTCCTTTTAGCGCGTGCTCATACTCCTCCATTTCCTCCTCCATCCATTCCCGTACCTCCTCACTGGTCGTTTGTTCCTAGCTCTAGCCATCACGTCCAATGGGTAGGACCTTGCCAGCATCTCTGCTGCCAATCCACCCACTGTCCTGTACCCCTGCACCACCCTCAGCAGTATCCCTCACTGCACCCTCAGAAGTTGCCTAACCCTCGCATTCACCCCCGCTCTTTCACCCCACACCTCCGCACCGTACAGCTTACTTTGCTCTACGGTCCTACCAATTACCCTCCTCTTCCACTCTCCCGGCCCTTTCACATTACACATCAATCTCCCCAGCCATGCTGCCCTCACTTTACTCTTCTCTGCCGCCTTTACCATATGAGTTTTGAAGGATAATTGACTATCCAACCACACCCCTAGGTACTTCACAGACTCCTCCATACGAATTCTCCTTCCCTTGACCATCACCCCCACTTCCCTTGTCCTGCTCCAACCCTTCACTAGCAACCCCACCGTCTTATCTTCCGCCACTTCCAGTCCGCACCGCTCTATCTTCTCCACAATCTTCCTGCACATTCTCTCCGCCTTTTTTCTATCTCCGCCTCTCCCTTTGCCCTACATATCAGACACACATCGTTCGCATACACCGTAATCTCACATCCCTCTTCACATACAATCCCACAAACCTCATCAAACACACACTTCCAGAGCGTCGGTCCAAGAACCGAGCCCTGAGGCACTCCAGCCTCCATCTCATATCTCCTCCCTCTGGAGTCTACAATCACACGCCCCATCAGGTAGTCCTCCACCAGGTTAACCAACCCCTACTCAGCAACGCGCTCAACTCTGCCCGTTTGCTGACACTGTTGAACGCGTTCCCGACGTCGAAGAACACGAGTGGGGCCAATTTCTTCTTCCTCCAGCTGCCCTCCCTAGCTCTTTCCACTAAGCCCATCACCTTGCTCAGTGCCGAGATGCAAGATTTCCCCTTCGTGAACCCGTACTGGTTTACCCTAAAACCCCCATTCCTTCCAACTTCCTCCTCAATCCTATCTCTCCATCAATTTACCCATACCACACAGCAGGCTGATAGGCCTATAGTCCCCCGCCCGCTTCCCCTCTCTACCCGCCTTCTTCATTAGTATCACCCTGGCCACGTTCCATCCTTCCGGGAACTCCTCCTCCCTCAGCACCCTGTTGAATAGTTCCCAGAAGTACTCCCTATTGTCATCCAACAGCCTCTTCACCATATCACCCCTGGGGCTTTTCTCACTTTAATGTTTCTTCCCCAATCCTCTACCTCCCACTTCTCTACCGGCCTTATCCCCCTCATTTTCACTACCCCCCTAGTATCCTGGATTTCCTGAATTCTGCCACCCACTCCTCTTCTCCCCCTGTGAACAATTTCTCTATAATCTCCTTCTCCCAATCCTCCTTTAAAACCTCGTTCCTATTTCTACCCATCCTCTTCACCGCTATCGCATACGCCTTTCCCCATGGATTGTTTTCCAATTCCCCCAGTAACCAGCACAGCAAAAACCAGCACATCTGAGCGCTGTTGCCGGCTCAGTCAATTGCCGCAGATTTGCTTTTGGAGCTAGCTTCTCACCCGTTCGACGACGGAACAACCCCTTTAGAATTCAAAGACTAGCTTGTATATGCGTTATAGGATGCCCAATGATGGTTAAGAAAGTAGTTCTTAATTCCATGCGAATGAAACTAATATATAATTTGACAAACTCTTATATAATAAACAAAGAAAATTAGTAAATAAATGGTAGTATAGCTTTCCTCTTTTTTGGCAGTTCCTTGAATGTTTTCTGATACCAGGAATGAGATTGTATAATCGTTTCAAGCTAAAAAAATTTCAAATTTTATAAATAATATTCACATTTCTTGCTCTTTTGTAGCAATATATTTTAATCTTACCTGATTAACAACTACAAGTAGATAAACAAAAAACCACGTTCTGTTGAATCTTAAAATTATTGTTAAAGCTGTATACATCAGTATCTCAGCTACTTGTAGAGGGCTTGTTAAATACTCAAACCAATCTCCATGTGGAAGCAAATATTTCTGTGTTATAATTTCACCTTGAAATGTAAATAAATGAGAATTTTAAAAATCTATTATAATAATCAAGTATGAACCTTGCTTATTTTTTCTTAAATTTGCTAAAACTACAGTTGCAGTGTGCTGATGCCACCAAGCCCAGAAAAAAACCACTATTGCAATTATTTCAAAATATTTCACACTTCCCAAGTTAATGCTATCATCTGATGGATTTGCTAAAAATGTATACAATATTCACCTGTAGTAAATATAAACAATTCCACTTACCTGTTGGAACAAATTTTGGTGCCTCGCATAGAATTGCTAGAGAAGTTGCTGGATAAAAGAACAATCCAAGAAAATATAGATGTAAAGTAAAATGGCTATTTTTTCCAAATATTGAAACTATGTGTGTATCATAAAACCTTCTTATTACCTGTAACGTCATCAAACAAACAGCTACATATACTTGAGTAGCTGAAACTAGAATAATAAATTTAGATACAATTTAAATTGAGCCAGGAAAATATATAGGGTGTCTCGTAGTTTCCCTATTTACACTGCTTGTAATCAATGAAACACTTCATAGTCTTTTGATCTTGAAACTTACCTTTTGAAGCCTGTTGACCACTTGCAGATTCAATGAAGTCAGATATGTAAGATGGTACTTCATGCTTCAATAAATACACATAATTTACTAAAGAAAATGTAATAATATAAGAAATCAAAGCTACAACGTAAAAATGTTTGAACCATTTCTTCGGTATGTTGATCAACAATTTAGAAGATATTTTCTTGTTGGCCAGCTTACCATATCTAAACGATTGATCTACAAAGTCCGATAGTTTTGTTTTGAAAAATATAGTGACACAAGCAACAAGAAAATACGAACTTGCCGCCGAAAAGAATCCTAATAAAATGTAATTCATTTTGAGATTATCAATTTTTCAATTTGTTGATACTGCTGATCATAGAATAATATTTGTAGCTGCAGATCTAAAACGAAATCAATTTAATTATAATTATAAAAAAGAAGATTATGAGGTTAAAATTTCTAGCAACTAAAAATTGTACTAAAGTATATCCATCGAACAAACAGAGCGACCCAAACAACGATAGAAGCGTGATCGAAGTATGATCACCATGCGCCTTTGCATCTATTGGCTAAAATAAATGTGCCTCCCTACGCTGGCCAATCGGATTTAAATCGGTTTTAATTGCTTAGGTATTTTAAAAGCTATATCTTATAATAAAAAGGATAATTAGGTAAATCAATTCAAAACAACCAAATTACAAAAAAAATTTATCCAAATCATTGTTTATCCTCAGGGCGACTGTCATATGATATCTGGGCCCGTATTCCTATTCTTAAAGGAACTAGTGAGAATCTCGCCATGAGATAGATTGGTGTATTACGGTTTGCGTGAAACGAGAGAGATTCAATCTCTCATGGTTTGGACCGATAGAGAATCTCGCCAGTGGCGGATTTACCACCAGGCAATGGCGGATCGTGGTAAAAATTAAGGTGTTCTGCAATTTTTGAAAAAAGTTTACCTTGTAAGGGAGTTGTGTCCGATCGATTTTATCGTCCTTTCTCCGCCTTCTGTGTTGAAATATTGGATTTCTGGAACGATTGACAATTGCCACACAAGAAAAATAAGAGTCACGCACTAAGCACTACTTCGCTAACAAAAAATTATTTATTATAAGTTAAGTCCATTCGACGTTATTTTCGGTTCGCAAAAAATAAGAGTCTCTAAGCACTACTTTTCTAACAAATTATTTCTTTATAAATTAAGTCTATTCTACGTTCTTTTCGATTCGCAAATGTTGTAATCACTTTGTCATTAAAATTGTCTATTTCGGAGATAACTTTTTTTTCAATAGATGGAAAGAGCTGTTAAACGATCTTCGGTCATTGAATTTCTAAGAAATGCTTTAATTCGTTTCAGTGTTGAGAAACATCGTTCGGCCTCTACTACGGACTTGAATCGAACCGTACCGTATGCCTCGATGCGCTGGACTAAATGCAGCGATTTTGAGAGAGAAAATCACGCATGATCACGGCTTAGTTCTAGACAGTCAAGGGGGAGAAGTGTGCAGCGCGGGTGTTTTAAACAGCTCGTTGGTACGGCCTACGCTTGTTTGTTATTTCAGATGTGGCTTGTTTTTTTATCATTATGACTATGCGAATGCCTTACAAAATATATTATAAATTTTATATTTGATAGGAGGAAGTATTTTAGTTAATTAGAAGATTTTTTGGGAGCTCCGCAGCACTGCAGCGCTTATGTACTAGCCGCCACTGCCACCAGGATGAGTAGGCTGGACCCAAGGTCCCTAAAGTACATAGGTTAAGGTTTAGGGACTTCGGGCTGGACCCCAGAGCGGCAAATTTGGAACTAACATTTTTTGATGTCTCACAAGAATATAAAAAATCATATTTCAAATGTTATTAGGTCCACTCAAACTCATTCAATAGGTAGGGGAGTATGGGGCACGGATGCCTTCATAAATATGTTTTTGCTACTCCCATGCTTTAATTCCATCATTAGAAATGCAGGAACTGTACTCGTATCCATTACGACATTCACTAATTTTTATAAACCGGAATCTGGATCATTGAAAAGATCTTAGTTCCTGCGGAAACATAATTTGCAAAACGTTTATCCCAACTTGTATTTAGCAGTTCGCATAGCTCTATGTTCACCAGCAACAGCAGTGTAGAAAAGATTTATTTGCAGAAAACTAGTGAGAAAAATTGGCTAAGATCTACCTTAAGCCAAGAAAACCAAAACGCCCTAGCTCTGTTGTACAAAATGGTATTGTGAAACTTTCATACCTTCTGTGATGGAATGTCATTGACAGCCGAATTCTTACTAGATAATCAAATATATTGCTTTTAACTTTAAGTAAGCCGAATGAAATTTAATTTAATTAATAGTTTATTCTGTAAATAGTATTACGGCATACCTTACCTCACGTTATAAGTAGTACATTAGTGAGAATTAGCTCAGAACCCAACCTATTTCTTGAGCTGTTTTAACTAAATTGTTGGGATTTGAAAATAACCTAGGAACTGACACATCGATCCCCTAGATCACCATCGTACTATACTGGAAAAAAGTGTCGTAATTATCGACTAGGGTATCGAATTGTAGGGGCGGCAAATGTGTAAATCAGCCACTGGCATATCGCCTAAACGGGTGAGAAGCCAAGAAGCATGCGTATTGGATATCAGAGTTCCAGACTTCTTATTCCATTATAAGTTTTTTTATTTTTTTCACTTATTGTTGTATTGTTTCAAATGTTAGTTTGTGTTGTTGATATTTTCGTTTTGAATTTAATTTTTTGTTAAGAAAAAGTTTTATATTTATTCCATTGACAATGAGCGATAAACAATATCCAAAGGATGAGCAAAAACTCATTCTGGTTGAATTTATGACTGAACAACCTGAATTGACTAGCGGGGTATTTACGGAAGGGTTTACCAGGCAGGTTGCCAAAAAATTGTGACAAGTTGCTGAACAATTAAGCTCGGTGATTGGAATGACTAAAAAAAAACTATTAAAGTGGCTGAAGGTTTACATATCGATAAAAAAACCTCGTGCAATTTTGTAACATTTCAATAGGTATAAGTATTCTAGACCTGGCAAGATTTAAAAAAAAATGCAGTAGCTAAAGAAGGGTAAAACAAAAAAGGAATGACAGGTCTGGTGGTGGGCCAGCAAAACTGGAGCCTCTCACAAAGACGTATTAAAGATAGACAAGCCTTGTTTACATTTTGGTTGTCCCCAACATGATTAAAATAGTACAGGTTAGTCCAGTAGCAGTTCGCGCATAAGCTTTTATTAAAAATATAGTGCCCAATGAGAAGTGGGGTTTAAAGGCAACCATCTTGTCGCGCAAAGCCAATTACAATCGAGGCGCTAGTTTTTAAAACTACAATTTATATTTATGTATATTTATATTCAAGTAATAATTAATGCAAAAATTTACTTTTATTAGTATTAAAAATTATCATAATTTAAAGTTTACAAAAATGTATTTTATTACCTATACATTACAAATAGAAGTATTTTTTAACAAATTGGAATTTAATAGGATCAATGAAAATTGAAAATAATTGTAAATTATTAATAAAATTTTTTATTTTAAAATTAAAAAACTTTTTAATGTGGTATAAAATAACATATTTTTTAAAAATATAATGTTACAATATTTAAAAAAATAAGTCAACATGCTACATACTAGTAATTTTTTTTCTCAGTTTTAATAATGTACATTAATATATCTAAATCTTAAGAATTTACATTAAATATATAACATTTTAACAAACAGTACATGCCTTAAAATAAAACACACACATAAATGTGTAGCAAAATGGCCGCCTTTAGCCCCCTGCGCAACAGATTTTTATTTTGGTTCCAAGGTCAAGCGCTACTGGAGTAACCTGTACTATTTTAATCATGGTCCCCAACCACGATACACATACACCGGTATGCTATTGCGCAGGCACCAGCCATCTCTCTCGCTCTATGTGACGTCACGTTGGAATCAAAATTTGAATGCTTTAATGTATTATGATGTATACGGTAGAGCTTTTTTGTTTTATTTGGAAATGTAGAATAAATTGGATATTACAAACGTAATATTCAATAAGCAGACATGTATTTATACATATGATTATTGAGTTTATCAGTTAAATCTCACGTTCTTAAGGCTGCTAGCCGTCTACAAGGAATACTAATGTATAGCCTATGAAACAAGATGGATAATCATTTACATTAGGTATATACAGGATTGGGATAAAGTATGGAACCAAGTAAATATCTTTTAAACGAAAAGAACTATATTTATGAAAATTTGCAGGTAAGTGCAATGGAACAAAATGCATCTGATGTACATTTTTGTGTTAATAATATACCTCCGGTTTAACCGGAAATGCCATCAACTTCTTTAATTTAAATGGGACACCCTATTTATTTTTACAGATTTTGAAAGAGCTTGTTATTTTGAATTCATACATACTGAGTTTAGTGTAAAAAAATTTGTAAAAACGAGGAATAACTCACTGTTAGTTGTACAATAGGTGTACATTTCATTATTTCAGGATAATGAGAAACAAAATTACTTCAAATGTTCAAAATGCTCGCCGTTTACTTGCTGAGAATATACCATCCTATTAACAAATTCTTGAGTCACTCTTTCCAAGACTTCTCCACGTATTAGTTCACATTCATCAATAATTCTTTGTCTCAATTCCTGTAAGTTTGTTGGTCGTCTAACGTAAACACGTGATTTTAGATAACACCAAAGAAAAAATCTAACGGGCTAAGATCCGGAGAACGAGCAGGCGGCCACTCTATGAATCCTCTACGTCCAATCCACCCATTTGGAAAATTCGCATCCAGAAAATCCTTAATCCGTCTATCATAGTGGGGAGGTGCTCCATCTTGTTGAAACCAAACATTTTGTGGTAATTGCCCATTCTGTTGAAGTGCAGGAATAATTTCGTTATTTAGTAGATCCAAATACTTGTCACCATTCAAGTTTCCGTCGATAAAAAATGGGCCTATAAGCCTATTTTCGACAACTCCCATCCAAACATTTAACTTCTGCGGATGCTGGGTATGTGCTTCATGAATCCAATGAGGATTCTCATTTGACCAATACCTTGAGTTATGGCGATTAACTGTTCCATTTAAACAAAAAGTTGCCTCATCGGAAAAAACTATGTCAGAAGCAAAATTATCGTCGATATTACAGATGTCCATTAGCCGTTCGCAAAATTCTAGCCGTCGGTAAAAATCATCGACAATCATGACAATTCTTGAACCAACTGTACCTTATACGGATGATACTTTTCACTTTTTAATATCTTTCCTACAGAACGTCGACTGATACCATGGTTTAGTGCCAAATTTGTGGTGAAAGTTTGAGGTGATTCTTCTAAATCGATTGCAATATTTTGTTGCAGTCCGCGGTCTTCCAGGTTTTAGCAAATTTTTTACCATCCCAGTTGTATTAAAACGTTGTAATGTTTTAGTTACTGTTGAGCGTGATATAGGATTTCTCTCCGGATGCAAATTATTAAAAATATGACACACTTCTTCATGAGTTCTAACACGATCACCATAACCGATCATCATTAAAATTTCAATACGCTCTTTTCCACTTAATTGAACCATTCTAAATTGTAAAATTTATTTCCGTCAAATAGAATTTGACACTTGGAGTACAAAAGACGTACTAAACAGTACTCGTTTATTTATTACTATGCATACAAACAACATCAATTAGTTTATCTAAATAGTTTTTTGCTCTAATGCAAAAAACTCAAAGGAAGTTGATTAAAGTGCTATATTCCTCGTTTTTTACAAATTTTTTTACACTAAACTCAGTATGTATGAATTCAAAATAACAAGTTCTTTCAAAATCTGTAAAAATATTTAGGGTGTCCTATTTAAATTAAAGAAGATGATGGCATTTCCGGTTAAACCGGAAGTATATTATTAACAAAAAAATTTACATCAGATGCTTTTTGTTCCATTGCACTTACCTGCAAATTTTCATAAATATCGTTCTTTTCGTTTAAAAGATATTTACTTGGTTCTATACTTTATCCCAACCCTGTATGTAGTTATACTTGGAGAAAATAAATTTAAAAAAAACAAATTGTAATGAATACTAGGTAACTAACTATCTTCATTCAGCTTTAGGTGGGTACAAGAAAAATTAAATTTTCTTCATACCTCGGTCGAAAGTACGTACCTACTTTCATCCCTAGTAGCAGGGACGAGAGTTTAACATTTACTCCGTGTGAGAAGGAGAAGTACACGCTCGCCCTCTATAACGGCGGGAGAAAAGAATTTCTCATGCGTATTTATACTCCCAACGAAAAGCAGCACTCGCTTTGCTCGTGCCACAAATGTCGGGGCAAGCATCAAAAACAAAAGTTAAAAAAAGTAAAATTAATAACGTACTTTCGACCGGCTATGAAGAAAAGTCGTATACACTACACGAGACAAAAGTTGAAATCTCGGTCCCGCTGACGCGCATCAGGGCCGAAAATTCAACTTTCGGTCCTTGTGGTGAAATATACAATTGTTCTATTTAAAAGTTAGTTACCAAAGTGATTTGTAATAGTTGTGACTTTTGTGGTTGTGCTTGCTGTTTTACAAACTAGGTGAATTAACTCACGGTCAAACCGAATTTACCTCTGCACATGCATTTTATTTAATTATTTCTCAATAAATATCTTTCCGAGTTTTTATTAAACAATAAATTACTGATTACAATACTTAGACCTTTTTATCTGTCGATCAGATATTAGACACTGTCGTTCGTGTCAAGACGCTGTCGTTCAGGGTCGCATTATTCCTGTCGTTCGGAATATTTTAGGCATTGTCGTTCATGCCGCATACTGTCGTTGAGTATTTTTGGTCCGTTGTAATTGTAATCACTAATTTAATAAATAATGACCACATTAAACTATAATAAGTCAAATTCATTTATTCAGACAAATTCTTTTGCTTAGATATTGTTTTTCTTTCATTTACAGATGAATAGCTTATTGAATCAACAAGTGACGGCTAGCCTGGTTATAATTCAGACAAATCTTTAAAATAGCTCAATTATTTTAAGTTGTAAATAAGCTCGCCATTTTATTTTATCTATGCGTTGAATTACATTTTTATTGAATAAGTTATATTTTGATTTTATTGAGACCTCGTATAGTTTAGTTATGGCCTCACATACCTAAGCCTCAAATGTAAATACAAAATAATTTAAACATTCAGTTGCATTTTCTACATACGTATTATTATCAACTTATACACAAACTTGACATAAATTACTTATTATAACCATACATTTTTTCACAGCAATGTGACAGTTGGTTACTACTTTCGCCATGGCCTGTGGCCAATGATGATTCGATATTTAGACCTCATTGGCCACGTAATTGTCAATTAGTTAAAAAAGTCTGAACACGACCCTTTCGCAACACACTCTGCTGAAGCAGAGCAGGAAAGATTTGGTCCTTCCCCGGAGATTTATAGGGGCTAAACGTACGTATAGCCCAAGTACTCCGCTCGTAGGTAACTATTTCTTTGGCCAGAATATAGTCCCTCTTACACGGTCGTTTTGTTCCCACACGCCCCATGTCAGGACCCTCCTGCCCGTCTGCCTTAAAACTGGGGAAGTGAGTCTCTATTAGGTGCTGAAAGGTATCGGAGTTTCCGTGAAAACACCCGGTGCGATTTCCAGGCAGCCAAGAGCACTGTCAGGAGACTCCGTTAAGATTCGACGAAGCCTTGACATTTGAGGTACCGAAATGATATCCTCGCAGAAGGCCGGCCAGGCATCTCTCCGAGCCAGCCTAACAGCGCTCTTATATTCATTTCGTTTCTGGCGGTATAGTTCCCAGTCCAGATCCGACTCTGTCTTCCTAGCCCTATTAAATAGGCGCCGGGTTTGTTTCCGCAGCGAGTCCAGAGAGTTGTTCCACCACTTGTGGCCCTTTCCTCGTTTTTTCCACGCAGTTCTTTTCATAAGATGAGACTATACTCGAGCCCAGCTCCGCTACGGCCCAATCAATCTCATCTTGATTACTGAGACTCTTAGGGAATCCATCGAGCCTCCTCGTGAGATCCAGTTTATACCGCTCCCAGTTGGTAGTCCTAGGGTCCCTATACTATACTGATTGTTCTTCAACATCAGCATTGTATCTGAAACATATATAGCTGTGATCCGACAAAGACGGATCATCATTAACATGTCAGTCCTTTACCATACTAACCACGGTACTTGACGCAAGCGACTTCAGTCCGAATCATATTCCGGAATGTCGGCGTCGTCCCTCGGTTGAGTAGCTGAAGATCAGTGGAGCCCAGGTAGTCAAGCAAAGCTTCCCCTCTGCTATTGACGCCCGTGCTGCCCCACATAGTGTGGTGCGCATTAGCATCACAGCCGATAAGGAGAGGCAACTTCCTAGCCGTGCAGTAGTCCACCGCCTTGCGAAGCTCTTCAGTAGGCGGAAATCCTGGTGAGTCGTAGGGCAGGTAAGCAGAGCATACGACTAAACTACGCCTCGTACTGTTCCCGCCTGAGAAGTCCACCCTTACCGCAACTAGATCCCTGAAACAGAGTTCTCTAATCAGTATTGCATTTACACTGCTATGTGTAGAAATGCACACTCTAGGATTAGGTTCACCTACAGCATAGAATAAACTACGCCCGGGTGTGCCCAGACCTCGCACATAACCTCTGTACACCCATGGCTCTTGTATGAGGCAAATGCCTGTCTGCAGACTTGCCATATTACTCCCGTAGCTGCCCGGCAATGCTGCAAATTTATCTGGGTAAATTTAAGGTCCCTGCAAACAGACATCAAAGATCTGACGGGGTACCTCCTTAACCCATTTTTTACTCCGGGGAGTCTCGGTAGTTCCCGAGAAGATAACCTTTATCTTCCCGAGCTCATACCGGACTTCCCCCTTCTTGCGTTCGAGTACCTCCACCGACCGAGGATCGAGCCCCAATACAACGTTCTGTCTCTTACAGACAGCGTCCCATCGGGAGTCCCGAATCACCACCCTCTGGTCCTCAGCCCTGGCGTCAAGCCCTCCAGCCTAACCCTGCCCACGGCCTTTTTAAACCAAGCCAGAGAGCCCCCGTCTGTACAGGTCACCATAAAGGCTCCCCGGGCAAACGAGTGTCCCTCAAAGCTTGATACCGTGGTGCCAGGCTTGTACATCTCCTCGAGGAGATGCGCGAGCACTGTTCCTTGGTGAGCATATTGTCCGGGTGGCCATCGCAAATGATGGCCACCTTGAGGTCGCTGCTAGCAGCGTCCCCTTAGGACTTATGCCCACCAGGCGCCGTACACGCCTTCTTGGGGGCCAGTCTGGCCTCTCGCGGCGTGTCAGCCACCCGAAGCCTTTTTGTCCCCCCATTGGTGGCAGCAGGCTTGACCCCGCTGGGACTCAGCACTCTCGTGCTTGGCCAAAGAGTTCATCAAGGAACCCTCGCCAAAATTCACGGAGTATCTACTGAACCAGAATATTAAAACAATCAGGATACTGGTTGGGCTCCTGACAGGGCATTGTAGACTTGACAAACATATGAATAACATCGGATTGGCAGAAACAACCATATGTAGGTTTTGCCAAGAATATTAGGAAACCCCAGTACACAAACTGAGCTACTGCGAAGGTCTGACTAGGCTGAGGTTTTCAACGATAGGGGAGGAAAAACCACAACCTTCCCAATATATGGAGGACCTGAAGTTTTCCATCCGTCTAGTAATAAGAACGGGTCTAGACAAGGAACTCTAGAATAACAGGACGTCTATTCTCGAGTGTAAGAGAGATGCTCGTTAGCACAAGAGATCCCTCACATCACGTTCACATGTTGTTCTCTTGAAATGGTTAACCCATATTCTCGACGTGGTGGGAGTTGGTGGAAACAAGTGTTCGCGTGAAGCGCTGTTGCCAAATTGTGGCGGGCACCACAGCCAATGAAACACATTTATTCAAATTTCCGCGCGGTAGCTCCCACCACGATGCAGATGCAACTAACCTATCTTTCTCTGGCTTTAAGTGTAAGGAGCAGTGTTTTTCGGGTTGTGTCTGTTTTAGTCTACTTTGTTACCAAGCTTTTATATAAAAAATGACGGAATTTTTAAGTCGTGCATCAGCTTGTAGTTCAGAACAAAGGCAGTGGCTGCTTGACTTTGTGGAAAAAAATCCGTTCGTGGTTAGCAAAAATGTTGCGTTTATTAGTAAAAAGGATGCCCAGGCCACATGGAAGCAAGCCGTGGTGGACTTGAACAGCATTCCCGATGGTGCCAAAAAAGACTGGGCGCAATGGCGTAAGGTAGGCTCTAATTAGTCGATCAGCTCTCGAGCTAGAGCTTTGTCTGCCCTAAAAAAGCTGATAAATCTCCTATCGGGCATTTGAAAGGCGTTCTCTCTTCTTAGAATCCTTCTTGGAGGCTGATCATTTTGCTCCTCAGCTTCCCTCGAATCATTATTTAGCACTATTGCCGCTAATAATTCTCCTAGTGAAACACTTGCAAATAACTATTTTAGTCCTAAATAGCTAACGCGCAAAGTATGATATTATTGTTAGTTTGAATTTGAAACGTCAAACGTAAACGTGCTTTCGCAGTCATCGGTGCAGGCTCGCACCTGCGCGCTTAAGCGAGGATTTTAATTCTCTTGATAAATTGCAGTAGAAACGAGTTCTCACGAAATAGAAGGGAGACATCGCCCGCACAAATTCGAGAATACAGCGAAGCTTATTTGCGAGAGAACTCCGCCCTCTTCTCTCACAAATTCCTATTCATACAACTCGAGAATAGACGTCCAGGGCATACACAATAGATCTGCAAAGGTCGTAGTGGAGAGGCTCTTAGAAGCACTTAAGCCCCATATTTATCTATCTATCCTTACATGGTGCCGTATCTCTTACTATAACAATAATAGTAACTAATGATTATATTTAAGATTTTTGCAGTATTTTACGTTTAAAGGTAAGAAAAAAAGTGAAAACCATTTGAAATAGGTATTCCAACCTAAGGTCTAGCTAACTATTTTTTTAAGTGCTTAGATCCGTCGGGCGCAACTGATCAAATTGATACATGGCTCACATATTACGGTGCTACTCTAAGACGCATGACTATTGCCACCTCCCCATTTGTGTAGCTTCGCGCCTCTAAGAATCATAAACCACGGTTAGGATTAGTGCCTGAGACGTGTTTGCACTGGATATATTTGATTATATCATTTTGATATATTGCGCCCAGCAAAGTAGAGTAGCACCGTAATATATGAGCCATGTATCAATTTGATCAAGTGCGCCCGACGGAAGGAAGGAAGCCTGTTCTGTTTTATTGTAGCTTCTTAAAAAATGTTTTATAAATGAGACAAATGAGTTATCTTCATTTACTTTGAAATAAAAAAGTTAAATTTCAATAATATTGATTTTTATTTCCAAATTTGTTTCGATTGATCAAATTGATATATTGCGCCCGACAGAAGGTTAACATAAGCGTAGTATAGGCAAATAATACACCAGCTAACAAGAAGCGAAGCCCGACGCATTTTCTTTTGATGTTTTGGTAACCACAATTTATGACCTTGAGAGACCGTCGTTGACAGATAACTTAGTAAATACACTGAGAAAATTTTCAAATATCGGCGAAATAATTGGTCGACAAAGTGGAGTATGACAAGTATCTTATTATAAAAATGGCGATTTTCAGACATGCGCATTCAAAAAATGATCGGAAGCTTCGCTTCTTGTTAAGTGGTGTATTCTTTGGTTTAGGTATAAAACGAGGGATCCGATATTTTGGGGAAATATATAGACATTCGACTTCACCACGAATTGAATAAATTAAAAACTGTTAATAAAGTAATTTATTAAACTGTTAAACAGTTCGATTTTGGGGATTAGTTACTTTATGTTGTAATCATTGTTATATAATTGTTGAGAACAATAAATTTTTAATATTATGATTATTGTTTTAATTTATCTATTTTATTGTTCAACTTAATAAACTTCATTTATTCCTCAGTTTTGTAAGAACAACATAAAAAACCTTTCAATATTATATTAACATATTTATAATATGTATTTCAAAACTTTGTTTTAACTCAAAATCCTTTATAGGTATTTTTTTAAAATTCACCTGTCTATGAGTCACAATTTTTGATATAATTCACACTGATACAAACGAAAAATTGATGATGTACATCTTCTAGTATATAAAAACGTTTTTCATCAAATAGTTCAATTAAACCCTTGATTATTAGACACTCTGTATCCGCATCGATCTGTGCATGCGCAGAATAGATACGGTGGTTTCAGTGCGTTACGTTGCCCGTATCGTTACGGACCTACCGTCGTATCCGTAAACATATCCTAACCGACCTGTCAGTTGTCAATAATGTCAATTTTGTCATTAAAATAACCTAATTTTTCGAAGTTTTATTTTACATGTTTATTTCATTTGGTGCAATTTGGTGTTTTTTGGAAATTATATAAGGCAAGGTCAAAATTTCCATATAGGGCTGCTCGGTTGCACAGGATGTCCCTATCATGTAAAATATGTCCAATCAGTATCGTCGTCTTCATTATCCTCATCGATGAGGATGGGGTGAAGTATATTTCATCCATAATTATGTAAAATTAATTAGATACTCCATCCGCTGAAATATCAAAATCAGAGATAAGATATTGTGGAGACAAGATAAAAATAAATTCTCTATGGAAATTAAACGCAATTGAAAACAATTTTATAAGCAAAATTGAAAATATTTTGAGGTTATATAAAGCCTAACGTCATCTGTTTCGAATACGTATAGGTTGATTGGTGCTGCTTTAAAGGATAATTTGCGGTGAACGTAAATCGATACGTTAAGTTTATACGGTTACGGATACGCAGAAAATTTTACGGTTTGCTTAAAGTATCTAATGTTGAGACCAAAACATTGTGTAGACGTGTGAAGATCTATGGTGTGAAGGCTATCTTTAATTCGCGAAAACGAGCAAAGGGTGCGACACCTAAGGAGCATGTGTCCGTAGCTCTAGGCGCCGACGTTGTCAAATATCAAAAAAGTGACATTTAAAAAATGTGGAGAATATAATGAGGTTAAGTGTTTTTTTTTCGTTTTATATAATATCTTAGCTCCTCGCAGCTCGCGGCTCTTTTTCAAGAAAGGGAAGGAAAAATAACCATTCCATTAACCTTTCCCCTTCATTAAGGTGAAGGGTGTTTGGAATGGTTATTTTTCCTTCCCCTTCTTGAAAAAGTAAGAGCTATATAAGATATATAAAACGAAAACAAACAGTTAACGTCATTTTATTCTCCACATTTTTTAAATGTCACTTTCTTGAAATTTGGCAACGTCGGCGCCTAGAGCTACGGACAGATGTTCCTGCGACAACTACCGTCTAAATTTTATAACCTTGGAATCACAGCACACCCTCTACACAGATTAATGAGAGATAATGTATTAATCTGTGACCAAGTTATAATATTGTTAGATCTTATTTAAAACATTCAAATTCGGCGCCCTTTCAATCAGTCAACCGCTCACGCATGCACGCCAAAGAGGACAGGCGCGGTGGAGGGGAACCAACGATTAAGGTGTATAATCTTTGGAGGGGTACGACTCCCCGCGTTTGCACCCGGCATTCGCTGCTCGACATAGGTTGTTAATATATGGTTGCGAGTACATCTAAAAAGAAGAACTCTAACATCGGGTGTGGGGTTACACATGCCCTTTCTTGTCCTTTCGGTATTATGTGAAATTTTGCAGTTAATAAATAAATGTGTCTGTGAGTCAATAAAAAATACATTACGGTAGAAGACATGGCAATTGCATCAATTTTGGAGAATCGGCAAAACCGTGTGGATAAGAATTAATTTCAAGCCACCAGCCCTGTCATTCAAACAATACCTATTTATTCAGTCTCAACAAGTCTTGACCCGGAACCGATAGCAATGTAAGGTTATAGAACAGAATTGTGGTAGTCAGGCCGGGAAACTGTAAGTAGAGTTAAACCTTTTATTTTTTATGATCTACATATGGTTCGCTATGTTATGAGATATGTTGAACATTGTTTGCTATGTGCTGAACGAAAAAATCGAACCAGTCTGAATCAAGGTTTCATCACCTCTGCCTTTTGAACCTTTTCATACAGTCCATGCTGACTGCCTTTTACCTGGAAATATTAGAATTATAAGAACCTCTTTGTCCTCGCTAATGCTCTCTCAAAATTTTATCTTTCTTACTCTCAATCTACCTTCACCACCTAAGAAAAAAAAGCTAAGTTTTTTTTGCCAACTTCATGAGTAGGTGCATTGGGTACTCCAGCAAAACTAAAACTCATATGATGCTGGAACCAATTTCACGTCAAAAAGCTTCAAATCATTTAGCACTTGCATGGGTATCGAGGTGCATGTGAGAATCCCTGGTTTACATCGCTCCAATGGTCCAACCTCCGAACAGTGAACATAATAAATAAATAGATATACAGACGTATTATCTGATGCCAACATGAATAATGACAAAGTTTATACATTTATTCTACTTGATTCTACAGATATGTTGCCATGTCGCACTATTTAAATGTTATAATCATCCAAAAACTCGAATTTTTTTATGGTTCCCCAGTTACGCCCTTAAGTACTTATGTAGTTAAGATAAATGGGTCAAAGCGATTTATTTAATCTTTGGCAATAGGTATACAAAATTTTATTAATACATCAGTGAATGTTTATAAACAGTATGTCAACTTGAAGGTTTATGTAATTCCGCATTTTCCAGTAAACGTGACAAAACCGCTTAAATTGGATGTTGACATTTTTTTGACAGCTGTTTGTTTTGATTTTTATTAAACACGTTATAGCTGTTGTATTCAATTGTATTGGATATTGTGAAGAAATTTTAATGCAGATCAATTAAGGTACTATTAGTCAAATAATATTAACAAGATGGCGAATCGTTGTGTTCTATGCAAATAAGTAAGGTAAACGTAATATTTACACATCCTTTCACAAATAAGCAGCAAGTTCTGAACATCTCTACAGTTTTATAGTTCTGAAATTACCAGTGTCGTATCATTTGATGTATAAGTACTATTTACTCATTCTAATAAGAATACAAATTTATCTTATTAGGATAAAATAAACAATGTGTTATACATGTTTATAATTGAATATCGACGGCAACTAAAATCCATTCCTCGAGTGATAAATAAATCTATTTGACTATTTTCAATAAACTTTAATCCTCACACAGCACGGCACTGTTAATGGAATATGTGACCTTTGCTGTTGTTGTGGTTGAGAATCGATTTAGAGGTTGGCTTCGAACAAGGTGTGTTGTCAGTATAGCCAGTTATTCGAATAATCTGTTAAATAATCAAAGGGTGTAACTGTAACAAGCCTGCTAAGAGCAGAATCGAAAAATTTTTAGATTGGCCGAACAAAGTTTAGAAAATTCAACTAGTAATAATTATCACAAAGCAAAAAAAAACCAATCCTAAATACGTGACAGTATTTTTCCATCATGTTATTCTGCATAATGACCCATCGCAAATATGTGCATGTTGCAATATTTCCATCGTGAAATTCAGTAAATCATTAATTAGAAAATGTATAATGGCCCATCGCAAATATGTGCATGTTGCAATATTTCCATCGTGTCATTCAGTAAAATATTAACTAGAAAATGTATAATGGCCCATCGCAAATATGTGCATATTGCAATATTTACATCGTGTCATTCAGTAAATTATTGACTAGAGAATGTAAGTTGGGAATTCTGGAACCGTTGGCGATACTTGATACTGAACACTGTTTACACTACCACTACACCAACACTAACACTTTACACTATCTTACGCGCGTTTCGATAACCAAGTTATCTTCTTCAGAGACTGAAGGTAAAGTCCAACTCCAGTTTACCTTCAGTCTCTAAAGAAGATAACTTGGTTATCGAAACGCGCGTAAGATAGTGTAAAGTGTTAGTGTTGGTGTAGTGGTAGTGTAAACACGTGTTCAGTGTAGAGAATGTAAAATGGCCCATCGTGAATTCGTGCATACTGCAGTATTCCCATCGCGCCATTTGTCGGATTATTGTTGTAAATGAAAATTTAACCGTTGACGCCAGAACGGTTTAAGCAATTTCTTCCTTTTGCTCATTTCCAGAGATAAAAACAAACAAACAGGGGGCGAATTCTCGGGCCAGGGAACAGCGCTCCCCGAGAGAAAAATGGGCGTGGTTCTATTAAAACTTGATGGTGTCTTATTCTCGACAAAAAGGATCAGCTCACTCCTTGGATTTTTAAGACAACTATATGTTCTCTCGCTTTGAAGCAGTAGAACCAAGGAAAGTTCAGAGAATAGTCAGCTGTTTTCTGTCTTCTCTGCAAATTTTATTTGTTTTGGACATTTTGGTTTGTTTAGAAGATTTCGTTTTTTTTCAGTTTTAAAGTTACTTTCTGAGTTTTATATTGCAAATTGAAATATCGACAACGAATTATTATAAATCCAAAACCAAAATATAACCGAAACAAAACAAAGACAGCACTGCGCAACTGTTATTAATGGTTGTAGACATTATTATTCTTTTTTTCTTGTTTTGGACCCATTTTTATGTGGCCATTGCTCCAAATAATACTGGCAACATCGGCAAAATTTATTCTACGGGGAGTCTCGATTGAGGCTGAATCGTATCCGTCAAGAATAGGTCCAGGGAGCTACCCCAGAAAATTAGGGAGGGAGAATCTACCATAATTTCGCAAAACTCGACAAAGTCTATTCATTTAAAATCCACATCTACATTATATTAACTTTTACAAAAAATACTAAGAAACGTTACTATTTTAGATTGAATTTGAATTTCCTATTACTCATAAATATTAGTAAATGCTTCCAGTTTTTTGTGGGCATTGAGACTTCTGCATTCCGAGAGCGGAATGATGTCAGTTTGGCCGTGTTAGATCTTGTTTAAAACATTCGAATTCGGCGCCCTTTCAATCAGTCAACCGCTCACGAATGCGCGCCAAAGAGGGCAGGCGCGGTGGAGGGGAACGACCTCCCCTCGTTTGCTCCCGGCATTCGCTGCTCGACATAGATTGCGAGCAACGATTATATAGGGTGTGTAATCGTTGGGTTGCGAGTACATCTAAAAAGAAGAACTCTAACAATATCGAGCCCACCCAGTTGAGGGCGCATCTGTAGCGTGCCGTTGCAGTATCGCCCAATCGGAGGAAACGTGAACTGTCATCACACAAACTTTATTTCAGAGAGTTCAACCCGTTCAACCAGTTTGTTAAATATAGAGGCACGTTTTTTTACATAATTGTTTTACCATTGGTTGACTGACGTCAGTCTCCGCTGCACCGAGCACCGACATGCTATACCAGTGGCACATAAAAAAACGCAGTTGTTATTTACATCATTCATCATTATATCTGACAACTGACAATCGATACCTCTTGAAATTTCTTCAATTTCTGACGCTGTTAATAGTGCAGTCAATACTTTATTATATCATTCTAAATTTATTTCTACTTATTCGTCCATTTCTTTAATAATTCGGTATAACCGCTTCTAATATTTACTTCTTTGAGGTTAAGCTGTCATTTTGTAAACCACCAAATTTATCACTTGCGTCTAGCCTCACCGTTTAATTTTGTAGCCCGCATGCGCATTTCATGATCAGTTTGCCTTATAATTTATCGAGAAGGTCAAGGAAAATCATTGAAAAAGCTATACAGAATGGACAGGGTGAATGGAATGGTTATTTTTCCTTCCCCTTCCTCAAAAATTAACCAATGATCTGTTTTAACCAAAAAAATTATGAAAATCATTAGAAACAAAAAAGAGTATTCGTTCCTAATTATTGTAACCTAAAAATCCAAAAGGACAAGACGAGGCAAACTGATCATGAAATGCGCATGCGTGCATGCGAGCTACAAAATTAAACGGTGAGGCTAGACGCAAGTCAAATTTATCCACCACTTCGAAACAGCTGTGGAATGGTTTCTAATTTTGGTTGATGCAACAGTAATAAATGATCGCGTAATTTCTTCAATCTGAAATCCACCAATGAATATAAAAACGCAGTTGTTGGTAAATTGATGGATCTACCGGTGAATAAAAACACATGCCTTAGATAATTAGATAGAGTAAAAACTGCAAATCGGATATAATAAGGTAGTTTTCCAATTACAGCATTAAAGCGCATTATGCGGCATAGTGCTCAACGGTGAATGTTCCAACTACAGCAACGCGTCGCACAATCGAGCACTTTGGAAAGTAGTGCTTTGGGGTGATGCGCGCATTGATACCAGCTCAGAAGCAGAAAATATGATGCACATTCCAATTACGCATTAACACACCTCGGCATTGTGCGCCACTGAGTCGCATTATGCGCTGTAATTGGAAAACTATCATAATAATTGTTGTCCATGTTTCATTATATCAATTTTTGTATTTATAAGTCTGAAGTATGTTTCTGATTAATCAGAAAGTTTAATCATTATTGACATATTGTTAATAATAAAAAGTCAATTTTCTAATTATTAGACACTTTTAGCTTGTCATAAGTTTTTACACGTATCCGCATCCGTATTGGAGTTACGTTGACGTAAAGAAATTGTCAATAAAACCTTTTTAGCAGAAAACGTATCATTTCGTTCTGTTTTTAATTGTATAACCTCAAAACTTTTTTAGTTTTCTTTTTATATTTTTGTAAAAACGTAATATGGGGGCGATATTAAATAATCCATTGCTGCTAGACGAGGACGAAGATGATTTGGACGACCTATTTTTTATGCATATTTCGCATGACCAAAATATATTGGGTTATAATTAAACCAAACCAATATCAAAGAAAAAGAAGACCTGTAAAATAGCTCTAATAGCACAGAATACTGATTTTGGCCGGGATACGGATACGTTTACGTATACGGAGTAGGGGACGTAACAATACGTTCAACGCATCGTATCGGGTGAGACGTAACGGGTCTACACATGCGCAGTTCGTTACGGATACGTGAGAAATTTAAGACAAGCTAAAAGTCTCTATTATCACTACATACTTAGCACTTTAGTTTTTTCATAGTTAAACGTGGCAATATCGAATGGTTTCGACCGCATTCCTTTCACAGCTTCAGTTACCCTAATAACACAGTATTTTCCTGGGACATACCATTAAAGTACTACTAGAATGTTTCTATTGGTACACAAATACTATTGATGAAATGTAATATCCTTGGGATGTCCCTAGAATGTTTCTCTTGGTACATAAAAATGATTTTCATTACAAAATATACAACTCGTACATATTTGCCAATAATTGTTAATTGTCTTTAAACTTTAACAATGTTTATTAAATCTATACATACCTATTAAAATATTATGACTTATTTGTGATATCCCCCTGCTTTAACATTGCAAAGAGGTAAAATAAGATTAGAAGAAAAAGAAGAAGACCTAATTTGCAAAAAGTAAGGTTAGAAGTAGAAGTGTTGAGTTCACAGCACGCTGTAGTTGAGTTTTTGTGGTAAAAATAAGTGGTAACCTTGTGAGTGTTGTGGCTTATTTATAAAGTGAGTATTTATATTGGATAGTAAAATGGATAGTCAGAAAAAAAGAAAATTATTAAATAAATATAGTCAGCGCTTTAAACGGCTGAAAATCGAATTGAAAATTGGTGATTGGCTGAGAAGAGCAAAAGATAGATGATTGAGGATGGAACTAAAACATAAGTAAATTAACTGTTATCATATTACTCTATGTAACATTTTCTTCTAGGTATTGGGAAATAAAGAATTGGTAGACAAGTCATAGCAACCATGCCATGGTTGTTAATACTTTTTTACCAATGATTTATAATACACTTCCTATACCTAGTAGAAAATGTAACATGTGATTTATGGAAAATATTGTTAGAAATTTGTAATAAATTGCTCTTGTTTTCAAAAATATTGAAATGTTTTATTTGAACCTAGTGATTTCACTTCCAGTGTAATTTTAGAAACGTTTCTGAGATGTTCTAAACAAAGTACCCCGAATGCACCTAGTACATCCTATGTCATCTTAGAAACATCCTGCTGGGATGTTTGTAGAACGTTGAAAATGATGACATGGCTGTTGCCAGAATCATCCTAGAGATGTTTCGAGGGAAATGGGGATGTTGTTGGTATGTTTCTATTGTCCCAGAAGGATGTTTCTGGAATATTTTTGGGATGTTTCCGTGTTATTAGGGTATGTTTGCCAAACTATACTTGTTTTTGTTTCTAATAAGTTTCATAATTTTTTTGGTTAAAACAGATCATTGGTTAACTTTTGAAAAAGGGGAAGGAAAAATAACCATTCAGTTCACCCTGTCCCTTCTGTATAGCTGTTTCAATGATTTTCCTTGCCCTTCTCGATAAATTAGGAGTCAAACTGATCATGAAATGCGCATGTGTGCTTCAAAATTAAACGGTCAGGCTAGACACAAGTCTAGAGAGTGTGCTGTACTTGGAATGGGTAAAACAAACCAAATCGACACTATATATAGAGTGTACAGTGAGCAAAGTATTAATATCGTATCATAGCTTCCCAACAGATCCAAAATTATGCAAAACATCGGGAAACCTATTTCCAAATACATGTCAGTGTGTAGCAGGCACTGCTTAGAAACAGATTATAAAGGTAATTTTACTCATTTCAATAAAATATTGTGATGTTCAGTGTTATTTAATGCTTTGAATACCTGTTCGCCTTCCACCATCGGCCGATTTCTGTCGCCAATGTGTTTAAAAATGTACACCAAACTAATTTTAACAAGCACCATCTCTCACAAAACACCTTTATTGCTCAAAATTTGAAATTGAATCAAATGGACAGAGACAAACAGAAATGGATGTGTTTATTGTTTTCCCCATTCCACTGACCTCTTTGACATATACTGCGGAAAAATTTCCGCGAATAGGGCATGTCCACCAAGTGACAGGTTGACACTAATGACAGTCGCCCTGATGATAAACAATTATTTGGATAGATTTGTAATTTGGTTGTTTTGTATTGATTCAATGATGCTTTTTATTATAAACAGATATAGCTTTTAAAATACCCAAGCAATTAAAACCATGTCAAAGAAAGCACCGAATCAAAATAAAATGAACTCAAACACGATCAAAATAACTATAAGAACCACTTGTGCATAGAACGCTTATTTATAATCAGATTCATCAGGGCGTGACGTCACGCGGACTTGCCTCCCACCTTGTGGGAACAGCAAATTTGTAATCAAGGATTATGTACACACTTGTGTACTGACTGAATTTTCCTTTTTATTCTTATACATCAACTACTTTAAAAAATATAGAAAAACATAACTTGTATGCTTGAATCATGATATGTAATAACGTTAAAACTGGTATTAAATAATAGAGAACAATTAAATTTTTTCAATTTGCGTAGAAGTCTGACAACAATGCAGAATGGAATAGATGTAAAAACCAAATAAAGTTGCGTTTACGTCATCATTGTGAACATTTGCAGCGTTGTCAAATGGTTCACGAAATATGGAAATTAACAGAAAATAACTGAAGTAAACAAAAATCATAAAAGTTGAAAATTCCACAATATTATAAATAAAAACTACAAAATTATCGATAGTTTGATAGTTTTCGTTTAATATAGTGTAGAGTTTTTTCATTGACGTTTTTTGTTAATAAAATTTATAAATATATTTCACAAAGTGAGGAATTCTAGAATAAAAGTTGTAAGGTTATTACTGAGTTACCAAATCGTTTAATAAATAAATATAATAAAAATACAAGCAATAAAATAAAATATGTTTAATAATGAACATATTTTCAAAGACAAAAACTAACATTAAACAAATCAATATATTGTGAAATGAAACTAGGCAGATTCAAATTCTTGTTCAATTTCTTCATCTGATTCAACATCAGTGTCACTCTCTTCACTATTAAAATTTATAACTATCGGAATAATTTCTAGACGATCAAATATTCTTTCCCTCTCATACCATTTAAATATCTCTTTTTCAGTATGTTGTATAGAATTTTTCCACATATCAGGAGTTATCATGTGCAGTGCCTCGTGCCACATATTCAGGCAGTTATTCGCACTGTTACCATCCCTACCAGTATGCCTATTGTAGTAATTTTTTGCTATGCCCCAAATTAATTCGATAGAGTTGAATATGCAATGGTAAGGAGGAAGACGTAAAACTTTGTGACCATACTGTTCTGCCATATCGTCCACTATATACTTGATTGGTGGCTTATTTCTAAAAAAAAAACAATGTTTAAAATAAATGGCAATAAGTAAGAATATATCTGTATATTTACTGAGAAACGATTTGCAACAGTTCTGTTTTAAACATCATGTGAGAATAGGGAATGCTTTTTTCTGTCAACCAGTCCTGAATAGCACATTTTGACCATCCTGTATTTGGAGTTTTATGCAATAACATGCTGTGATAAGGTGCATTATCAAGTATAATTAGAGAAGGATTCTCTAAATTTTGCAGCAACTGATATTCAAACCATTTCAAGAAATTTGCCTGGTTCATTTCCCCATGATAATCATTAAGTTGGGTTTTTAAACAAAATATTGCTTCAGCACCTTCAATAAATCCGTTTTCATTTCCAGCATGGAGTATAATATATCTGTAATAATATTATTTAAATAATGTTTAAGTAACCACTTATGTTTTGCAATACAACAAACCTTTTGCCATCTGTTTTAGTGGTCTTAACACTCTTGATATTTTCATTTTGCCATGAATGACCTATGATGCCATTTTGAAATATCCAGGTTTCATCGATGAACACAAATTGGTATATACCTTCGTCCTTCGCTTCTTTATAATATCTTAAGAATTCTACTCTTTTCAAAACAACATTAGGTAATTCCATAAGTCCTCGTCGTGGATTATCCTTCATCCACTTAAACCCAAGTTCTTTGAGCAATCTATTCAAAGAAGTGGTACTACCATTAAATAATTCTTTTTCTTTTAGTTGGGACCACAATGATTGAATCGTTATGTGCTGTTCTGAAAGCATACAGAAATAAAAATATGTTAAATATATAATTGTCGTAATTATACTTACTTCTCTGGTACATGTTGTAAATGGTATCACGAATAGAGCTTGTATTTAAAGTTTCTGTATTTGTTACTCGTTTATGAGCGCAACATTTTTTCTTTGGTGACTCAAACTCTTCACCTTTTTTCTTTGTTTGACAAATTTTGCTTACTGTTCTTACACTGATTTTTAAAGCAGCAGCTACACGCTAAAATAATAGAAATTTTCGTAGAGTAAAGTAAGGATATATTATTCACGTATTACCTACCTCTTGTACAGCATTTAAGGGCAACAAAGGGCCATTATTATTTCTTTCTTATTCAAAATAATTTACTAATGAAGCCACAAGTTCTTTGCATCGGCTATTCAGCTGTTTGGGCATTTTAACAATCACAGAAGAAAATGCTTCGTTGTTTTGAAAAAAACAGTTTTGATTATAAATATTTGTCACAAGAAAATTTTATAAAGCACGTAACTATAACCTCAAAATCGATGACACTACACGAGTAGAAAAGTCACAAACAATGCGACAACATGACATTATTTCTGGCAGTGACTATTTTACCGTCAATAATTGGAGGCTTCTTTATAAAAATTTTAACACAAATTTTTACATCGAGGGACGTCTAAACCCAATAAAGCTATATTGCTTATACATTATTTTGGTACAAAAGTTTTTTTATTGATTGGGTTATCTTTAGAACCGATTAATAAACAAATTTAAGTATATGTACTTTTCGATAGAAATGTAGCCACACATGCGATAGAAATACGACCTTGGTGACGTAAACGCAACTTTATTTGGTTTTCACTTATAGGTACCTAAATTGTCTCTGCTAATATGGAACTCTCATGTTTTAGGCAACCCTACAATACACTAATTTCTTGGTGAGATTCTCACTAGTCCCTTAAGAATAGGGGCCCTGGTGTACATGGAGTCTCCAAGGTTTTCTAAGTTGCTCAGTAGGAATATAAAAATAACAATTTTCAAGTTTAACATGACCTATATTCGAATGTCAAGGTTAGTCTAGGGCAACGATTATATACTAACTAAGGATGGACTAGTTCCTATTCTCAAGCATTTTGAAAACAAGATCGCAATTGCGCATGCGTTATTACGTCACAGTAGGACCTAAATAGCAGACAGTCAGTTTGTCGACATAGTGGTTTACGTTTACGTTTATTATATTGTCAGAATTTTTCTGTTTCTGGTAAAGTTTTAGTGATTTTTAATCATAATTCGTTTTATTTTATTTTGAAAACTTGGTTTTTGTACTATTATATTCAAGGTAAAATTGATTTATGACTTGGTAGAAATATTATTTTAAGGTTGTTTTTTCTATTTTAGTCTAGGCATGCCTGGTAGAATATGTGCTATTGCTACCTGCAAAAACAACCAAATTATTTGTAAAAAGAAAGGCATTCCTATTATATTTCATTATTTCCCAAAAGGGAACGATTTAGTGTCTTCCACTATTCGCAAAGAATGGGTTAGGCGTTGTAGAAGGGCAGATAATTTTAATGTAGATACGTCTACAATTTGTTCTGAACACTTTACACCAAATGATTATGGAAGAGACTTACAGAATGAGTTGTTAAGTAAGTACTATACAATTTTTTAGTGTATTCTATGGTTTATTTCAAAACAATTATAAATCTGCAGCTTTCTTTAATTATAATTTAATTCAAAATAAATAATTTTTCTTAAGACTCATTCCTACATTATTTTCAGAGTTACCTTTACACAAGATTTTGAAGAAGACAGCTGTCCCCACTGTTAAAGTAAAAAGAGCCCTTGAATCTTCTGAAGAGAGTGAAGAGACACTTCGGGCAAAAAGAGCTAAAAAAAACTAATAGAAACATTGTTGAAGAAATAATTGGTTCTACTAGCTCCAATATAGAAAATTTAAATGACATAAATATTCAAAAAACTACTCCAATCAAGATTCCAATACCTAAAACTGAACCAATAGATTATAAAATAAAATATGAAGAGCTGTTACTAAAATACAAAAATCTGAAGGAAAAATCAGGCAAAAAGGTCAACAGTGTTAACACATTGCTAAAATATTACAAAAATTAAAGTTATGGACTCTCAGTAACAGTAAGTAAAAGAATCCAGTCTGCCCAAAAAATATTAAAAATGGTCCTAACACAAAATCAAATAGATCTGCTGTCTGGTTGAAAAAAAATTGTTCACTGGACTCGAGAAGAGATATCTGTGGCCTTTACATTAAGATACTATAGCAAAAGTTGCTTTTTATATTTAAGAAACCAGTTAAATTACCCTTTACCTTCTTTATCAAGTTTAAGGCGGTGGGCATCTCAATTGGATGTTAGTACAGGAATACTAAAAGATGTGTTATTGTTGATGAAACTGGCTGGAGAGAATTTCACTGATTGTGAAAGAACTGTTATCTTACAGTTTGATGAAGTTAAAGTGAAATCTGTGCAAGAATACGATGCTGCCAAGGACCAAGTGCTGGGGCCCTATGGACAAATGCAAGTAGTACAAGCTCGAGGTCTATTCAAAAAATGGAAACAGCCTGTATATATTGCTTTCGATCAAAAGATTACAAAGGACATATTATCGAATATTATAAATGAACTGCATAATATATCATATAATGTGGTAGCTTGTGTGAGTGACTGTGGAGGAGGAAATATTGGTTTATGGTCTCAAATGCAGGTTGATATAGAAAAACCATTTTTTAGTCACCCAAATACAGGTAACAATATTTATGTATTTGCTGATGCACCACATTTGTTAAAACTTGTTCGGAATTGGTTGCTAGATAAAGGATTTATATTATATGGAAATAAAAAAATTACTAAAGAGCCTCTTCAGAGTTTAATCAATTTAAATAATAAGGAAATTAATCCCTGTTGGAAAATCTCTCAAAAGCACCTTGATTGTGAAAAAAATCAGAGACAGAAAGTTAAGTTAGCTGCTCAACTTATGTCTCATTCAGTATCTACAGCTCTTTTGAGATATAAACCAGGAAATGATAAAAAACTTGCTGTTGATTTAGGAGAATTTGTTGGCGATATTAACAAATGGTTCGATAGCTATGTCGAACATGGATCAGTACCTATCAAAAGTGCTTATGGGGGTAAATATCTCAATTTGCAAAACGAACATTTAGATAAAATGCTTTGTCAAATATCTGAAATGAGACCAATTGGAAAGGAAACTCTACAGATTTTCCAAAAGGGAATAATAATATCTATCAAATCTTTAAAATTATTATTTCAAGATATGAAAACAAGATTTGACATACATTATATATGCACCCATAAGTTAAACCAGGATGCACTTGAGAATTTTTTTTCACAAATTCGATGCAGAGGACCAAATGAGCACCCTTCTCCACTGGCAGCCATTTATCGAATTAGGATGCTATTATTGGGAAAAAATGCTGGGATATTAGATGCAAGAACTAACACAAAAGAAGAAGTTAATGAAGAATTTATAACTCCTCAAGTTTTAGAAAAAGCAAAACTTCAATTGACAGACCCAAAACCTTTTGAAGATACATTTGGGTCAAATTCTAGTAGTTCATTTTCTTCAGTAAGCACTCCTGATCAATCTGGTAGTACATCTTTGTTTGAAGAAATCTCGCTAGAAACGACTGAAGATGCACTAGAATATATAGCAGGATGGCTTGCAAAGAAATATAAGAAAGAAGTGCCCCATTTAGGAGATTTCACCTATAAATTCATAAATGAACGTGATTATCATATTCCTTCTTGGGTACAACAATTGTCATTTGGAGGCCTTATTAAACCCAGTCAGCAATGGTTAGAAAAGGTAAAAAAATAAGTTTTTTGAAATTCATCATGGAAATTCTTTTCGTCCAGGTACTCAAATTGTTAAAAAATTGGCAAATAAAATAAATAAAGAGGACATCCCATATAAATTAATTTTTGATATTTGTAAATTAAGAACAATAATAAGAATTAAATATAATAATTATAAAATGGAATCTGATAAAACTTTAAAGAGAAAAGCTAATGAGGACAATCGTAGAGCCAACAGCAAGAAATTTAAAAAAAAAATTTCTATTAAAAATTTTATCACATTAAAGTTTAACATTTTTTGAGAACAGGTGTTGCTATACTGGAAACTGCACCATGTAGTAGCAATATTTATTTTTAAAACAAAATATTGATGTGCAACTACAATTTATTGATGTGAAGTAAAAATTATTAGTACCTATCTAATAAAAAAAAATCTGTACAATAATGAAAATCTTTATCTGTAATAATTTTGTACATTTTATATCAATCAAAAACTATTTATTTTATTTATAAAGACCAAAATGTATATTTTTAAGCTTATCTTAACTGAAAAATAAAAAACACATTTTAAAATGTTCTTTGATTAAGTTCTGGAACATTCGTAAAATTGACAATAGGTAACTTTTAAAAGTTAAATACTGTGTTAATTACTATAGGTAGGTACTACTTCTAGCCAAATATCTGAAAATTAGCAGTTCTCATAATTACATAATCCCAAATAAGAACTTTATTAAACACCCTGTATAAAAAGTGTTTTTTTTATTATATTCTGTAAATATTTTCTAGCTACATTACTATATGAATTCCTTTTGTAGATATAAACTGTTTCGATATTCCTATTCTTTTGTAAGGATATACAATAATTATTAATAAAATAAAACTAAAAAAAATGTTTTCTTTTTTAAAGCAAATATAGTGTTCTAATATGGTAAAGGTAATTAGTTTTAAAGCCGAACAACCTTTATTTTTAATTAAAATCAATAGAAACACATTTTCAGTAAGTATATAAACCAAGGTCCTGTGGTGACGTCATAGCTGCAACATCGCACACAAACAAATTTGTCAAAGTAGACTATCCTTCCTAGTATATAATCGTTGAGTCTAGGGAGACTAGACACTAGCTATAAGTGTAATTACAAATCTGATGAAATTGTTGTTGTACTTTACAAGATTCGTTGTCACGTTATATAAATGAATTTCATGTAAAAACTGCAATTCTCTTACCATTTATAACACTAGCACATGCATATAACACTTACAGATTTGATCAAAGGTTAATAAACAAACATGCATATCAGCAGTGACTATAATTGTTATAGTCACTGATATCAGAATTTATTTTATAAATGATGTTGACATCATAAGTGTAGATTATCCGCTGCTATTGTATCTTAAAACTTGACATGAGAATCACTTTAAATTAAGTCTTGTTAAATAGTTCAATAAAGATAAAGTGGGAAATATATTTTTTCGTAATTCCATACTGTTAGTATTTGGATTTAACGGTATTCAGATTAATGTTAACAGCCTCCGTCCGTTAAGATTTTTTTCGTGCAATTGCACGCGAAGTCGATATTTCGCGTTCTCAGCACAGTTGAAGCAACTACATTTTGCGTTTTGTTAAGAACTGTCAAAATATTCTGTATATATTGAAACTATGGAGGGTAGAAGGAAGGAGCACCATCTTGTATGGGTGATAAGTTAAAAAAGTGTCCACCTGTAAACAGCAAATTATAATTCGAAGATTCACCGAAATGGCGCTCGTGTAGCTAATGGAAATGATGTGAATTTAGGGTTATAAACCGAGTGAAGTGTGCTGGGTTGAAAAATTTAGTATTTTTCGTGACTTGTGTAATAGAGAAATATGCAGTATTTAAAATCTCAATTTACGTAGTATTTCCTTTTTTAATTTTGTATCTTACTCTAATAATTCATGGCGCTGTTTTTAAAATCTTTCCACTTGCTACTATGGCGCCATCTTAATTTGCTTCCTTTCTATGGACACTTTTTAATACATTCAGATGGTGCTCCTTCCTTCTACCCTCCATAATTGAAACATATCATTTCCATAGCACACGGTGACATTGTTAAATAAATTGAACTGCTGTTGATTTTAGAGCAATAATATATATTTATTTACAATTATCTAAGTAGTTTAATAATTTTAACGATTGCACGAAAAATAGTGTGTATAACTTTTTAACGACCTCAAGATTATCTTGCCTCGGCCGCAAGCGGCCTCGGCGATAACTGTTCTTTCGGTACGTTAAAAAGGTATTTCACGGCCTAAGCATACAATAAATAGCTATTAACGGCCGAAGAAATCACTTGTACAAATATTTTTTTCAAAACTTTGTTCTGCTTACAATAACAATAATTATAATAATACTAACTATTTATAAATTTGAAAAGTAATTTGACAATTGCTATTATTTGAAATTTCTATTTCATCGAGAGATTTACCATCTATAACACCAGTATTTGAACTTGTTGTCAGTGTGGCTTCATTACTATGAAATAGTTGTCTTGTTATCTTCATTTTCTTTGAATCGGTAAGGAATTACGAAAAGTATTGAACGACACACGGCCGATACACAAATAACGGATTCGGTTGTTATAATCCTCGACTACGCCTCGGATTACAATATTCAACCTCATCCGTTATTTGCTACATATCGGCCTTGTAACGTTAATAACTAAAACAAAATTGTAAATTTTAAGACTTTCTATTAGACACACAAGGTTGAGAAGTTGGAATAAAAGTGTGGTAGAGAAGGAACATAAAATGGGGCAAAATTGAAAGGTACTACTCTTATACCAGAATTTGGCATAGTTGGAGGAAACCCAAAGCAATGAGCAACTATACAACTTCGATATTTTATACTGTCACACAAAAACAAACAATTTTTTAATCAAATATATTTTAAATCAAACACAACAAATAACAGAAATAAAATTTGTTTCCAATTATATATTTAAATGAATTCCAATAAATCCCCTAATTTATCTAAATAGAAATCAGGTACAAGATCTTTGTCATCTTTTTTATTTGATTTTTTATGTTGCATAACTTCATCCAATGTTGTTACTCCCGTCAATACAAGAAGTGTTTGAAAACCACATCTGGTGCCCAACAAAATATCTGTATTACATCTACAAATAATAAATTGGTTTGTGTTAAAATTTATATCACATGAGATTTTTTCAAAAAATGGAATTAATTATAGACAAATGAGCAGAAACAATACAAATGGGATGCACAGATCGGTAAAAAACTCAGTTGAAAAATGTCCAATGGATATATAATGAAACAAAATAAATATAATATATTCACCTGTCTCCGATCATCATGGTCCTTTTTGGATCGATTCCATATTCTGTCATGAGTGCTTCAACTATGTAAGAATTTGGTTTACCCACAACTACAGCTTCTCTCTGAGCTACAGTCTCAACAGATCTGACAATAGCGCCAGTACCTGGCACTACTAGATCGGTATTCATGGGAAACCTTTCATCAGTATTAGTAGCTATAAACAAACATGTAGGTTTGTTTAAATAGGTAGCTGCCTTTAAAAGTTTTGGATAGGAAAAATGTTCATCGAATCCTACTATCACAGCTCCCACATCTGGATCGGGATGGAAATTTTGAACAGTTGTGGCTAAGTTGTTTTGAATAACATCAGGCTGAAAATATTTTAACTCAAGTTACAAATTAAATGAAAATTAGATAATACAGAATAGAGTATGTACAAAATAAACTGATCATTTCAGAAGTAACATGGAATGCATACGTACACCTATTCCTAAATGTTTGATACCAGCTGATTCTAATTCCTGTGTAATGCCTGCGGATCCTATAACAAATACCTTCTGGTTAAATCCAATGTTTTTTAAATATGATACTGCTAAATAGGAAGTCGAGATAACATCATCCTAAAATAAAATTAAAGTTACACTAAAAAGTTTCGGATCAACTTTCATTTAGCTGAAATCAGTTATGTAAGAAATATTCGTTTATTTACTATTTGGAACCTTTTCTAAACTGAAGGAGTCGAAATTTTTTTTGCGGAAATGCATAATTTTCATTTTTTCGACTTCAGAAAAGCTGAAACCCGTTACAAGAAAATACGTTTCTTTTTTACATTTTAGACAATTTTCTAAACATAAACACGCAAAAAACTTCTTGCGGAAATACACCATTTTCATGTATTGATAAAAACAGGCGTATACAAAACCGTTTGTCTCTTGAGATTTTTGAAGCGATATTAAGCTGATAAGAATAGATATTATTCATTGATCTGTGTTAAAGGTCGGGAAGAGGATTAAACTAAATTTTTACATAGTTTATATTATTTATTATAGTTTATTTATTATAGTTTATTTATTAGTTTCAGATATTCTAAATTCGGGAAAATGATGCATTTCCGCAGAAAGTTTTTTGTGATTTTGTATTTGGGGCGGCATCTATATACTGAAAAAACAAATTTTTTTTTTAAACTGGTTTCAGCTAAAAAAAAGTTCACCCATAGTTTCAGTACACATTTTCAAGTGACCAACAAAGAAATATACAAAATCGATGGAAACTAATTTGATACTTGATATAGACCATTCACTTACCCTTTCTACGTTATATCCTAACCGTTTTGCTTTGATGACGAACTCTTCTCTAATCTTTGTGGAATTATTTGTTACAAATATAATTTTCTTTCCAATTTCTTTTAAACGATTAATAACTTCTACTGATCCTGATATAGGATCATTTCCTAACCATAAAACTCCATCGCAATCTGCTAAAATCGTATCAATACCATCCAAAATTTTACGTACTTCTGCTTTAGCTAACTTAGATATGTTTGTTAAGGTTGAAAAACTGGAAAACATTGTTTGCAAAATGACTAAATTGCTAATAATAACAAGGATATAGAATTAGGACAACCAAACAAAAAATTATGACAGGTATTTTGGTTAGGTGTGCTCGTTTGAACTAATGCTAAGGTGCGTTCCTTTGAACTAATACCGTGGTGATCTTGTTTGAACTAATTCTGAGGTGCGTTCATTAAACTCCTACTGGGGTTATTTAAAATACAAAATCCAACTATACGCGTTTTCGGGTTGACACGATATCCCTAACCTGCACGTTCGTTTACCTAACCCGAGTTGCCTACCAAATAAACATAATTTGTGGCTGTAGCGTATAGATCATAGCAATCATTATACCCAAGTTTTTTAATAATACTATTGAACAAAAATGAACGCAGATGAAGCTGCTTTTTAAACTACTCTACCTAAAAATGACACATAAGATCTACAAAGTTATTCGCCAGTGTATTTGGAAGATATTGCTATTGAACTTTCGAGAAACGTTCGATTCGGGTGAAATCATTCATATGAACAAAATCCATTCGACGTTCTCGCAGGTTCTCGCGAATAGTCGAACGTTCAAAGACTCGGCGTTTTAAGCTTTCATAGAGGCGCGTTCTTTTAGTATTATTTTCGGTGTCACTCGTTAAAAAAACGTGATTAACAATTTAAGTAAGAAATTTATTATTGCATAAAATGATCAATATCAAATAAAAGTATAAATATATTTGAGCGTAATTTGGAACAAAGAAATCAACTTTTTGATTGTTCCTTAAATATTTGAATCTCTTTTTGTATCTCCTTAAGATCGGCATACACTTTTTCTAGTTTAATAATGATTTCTTTGGATTTTTCTAATTCGATTTGCTCTTCAAAATTTCTACTTTCTCTCTCTATAACTCCCAAATCTTCCGAAGTTTTAAGTATACTACTAAAATCTTCTCGAAGAGCTACTAACAACTTGTAAGAACGACGAGCATTTTCATCATGTTTGGCGTCCTATAAAACAACAAAATGTAAATTGTATACAGTGTTCCAAAATAATAGGTGTGAGTAGTACAATACATTGTAGATTAAAGAAAATTCAAAAATTTTCGAACACATTTCTAATTGATGTCAAAGGTAATAGTTTCATACTATTATAACGCCTTACAAAGTTTTTGAAAAATACTTTTCAAAGAACAGAACGTTCACTAAGAAGTAACAACTACTTCTCGGGCTATATGCCCCGACAGACATTGAATTACACTTCTAACTTAAACGGGGTTGGCATATCTGCAAGATATAACCAAACATTTCGGGATTGTAATTAGAAGGGACAACATCACTTGTAGACCAGATCGGTTCCGGCGTATTTAAATGATATTTTTCTACTTACATAAAAAATAAGTTCATCAGCTAGTGTAAACGATCTATCAACTTGGCCGCTGAGATTTTTAATATCTTTCTGTACATTTCTTGTATCTTTCAGCACTTTTTGAATATCATAATTTTGTTTATTAATATTTCCAATTATTTCCAAAATTCTTCTAGTGTACATTTTTCTGGAAACAGTTGAACATTAAAACACTGACCAAGCAACAACTAATAAAAATCGACAGCACCACGTAGATCAACTCCAAATAAAACTATTCAGGATATCAGTAATAAGTTACAATAAATAATTTACCTGTTGACTGTTCTATTTAATTGCTGATATTGTTGTAACAAATTTTCACTCAACTTTTTCTTATTTGTTAGATCTACCTTGAGCTTCGCCTTGACTTCCTCTAGATTTTCTAATTTTTCTTGTTGTGCTTGAAAAGCAGATTTTTTATTCGAAAAGCCGATACTTAACGTTTTGTGTTCTTCTACCAAAGTTGTTCTCATTTCGTTCCATTGTTTGGCTAATTCTAGCAAACGTTCGTTCGTTTTTTGTATCATGTTATTTAATTTTGTTATGTTTTCTTCCTTGCCCAATACGGTCGCGGTTTTTGTTTTTAATTTTATTTTCTCCAACATTTCTTTTAATTTTTTTTCCTCTTCTTCTCTAGTACTCTCCAACTAAATAGAGAATAGCATTTTATCACTTTAGAAGATATTGTCATATACAGGCTGTTTCACGACGAGCTTACACTATTTTTATATTGGAGACTACTCTCACAATTTCTATAAAAATTGGCATAGATGGAGAACAAGTTATGGCGAATTTATGGAAAATATTTTGACATACATGTCACTTCCGGTTATACCGAAAGTGACCGACAAGATATTAATTTTTTTAATGAAAAATTGACAGGTGCAGACCTTCATATTGAAAATTCTGTGTGCATATCCCCAATACCAAATAAAAAACTTCTTGTCGGGTTGATTAGTAGGACGATCAAGGTAATTGGTGACATGTTGTATAGAGGGTTCGTAAAAAAATTATGAAAAGTTCAACTTCTCAAATGTTAAATATCTTCATTGTTTTAATGAAACAACCATATTATTATTGCATGTGACAGAGTTGTTACTAGAACATGTGTTTTATTTGCTACAAGTTATCCAGATCGACCCCGACCCAGCCGTCACACAGTGAAGAGAATATTAAACAATTTAACACAATTTGGTTGTTTTCAACCAAAAGTTAAGTGAAGCCTATTGTAGAAAATAGTGATCATGAAATCAATGTTTTTGGATACTATGCTGCTTATCCCTAAGCGTCATTACGATGTGGTGCCAGAGATGTAGGTGTACCAATGGTATCCATTCAACGAATTTAAAAAAAGTTTCATTCCTACTCTTTTAACCCAGTTCAAAGTTTAAAGCAAATATACTATAATAGAAGAATAGAATTTGTGTTGGTAAAATGTCAAGAAGATAATGAATATTTGAAGAATATTATATGGTGCGATGAATCAAAATTTACGAAAAACGGAATATTTAACGCACAATTCGCATTACTAGAGCGAAGAAAATCAACAATTAACAAGAGTACGTGGTATTCAAAAGCGATGGAAGTTTAATGTCTTTTGTGCGATCAGAGACAACCAGGTTTTAGATCTTCACTTTTATGATGGAAACTTAAACGGTCAGAAATTGTGGTAACATAATTTTAAATTTTTTTATTTTCTAAAAATTACTTTTTTAAGTCAAAGATATCTTGATATGTTGAGGGAATTAAAAACAAATTATTTAGATCGTTTACCACCGCATGAATTTAGGAAAATATTTTTCCTTCAAGTTGGAGCTCCTCCTCACTGTTCCAGAATGGTGAACCAATTTTTAGATGAGACGTTTGAAGATTGGTGGATAACTAACAATAGTAGGTGATCAGTGTATGAGACGTTTGAAGATAGGTGGATAGCAAACAATGGTCTTTTTCGGTGGCCTCCTCGTCAACCAGATATAACACCTTTAGATTTTTAATATGGAGCTACATAAAAAATGAGGTGTATTCCCATCCCCCAACAACAAAAGAAGATTGTGACGTAGAGTTCGCAATGCATTCAATTCTCTCCCTTCTAGTAACAACTCTGACACATTCACCATGTTGTATTAAAAGTAAATTTAGATAATCGTTCGTTTAATTCCAAACGAACCATTTCTATCACTGAACGATGCGATTGGCTTCAAATAATGACAATTAATACTATTCAATTATGACAGGTAAATACACAGCCTGCTAAAATAAAAGAATAAATAACACGGCCTGCGCCTACACAATAATAAGGCTGAAATAATATTTTTAAATACATGTTAATATCGCTGAAGTTTGGGTATAGGGAAGTGAACATAAACTGCCCTTATTTTCGGCCTTAGAATTAAGTAAAAGAATAAAAATATGGTTGCATTATTTTAAAAAAATTGAGATATTTGACATTTGTGAAGTTGAACTTTTCATCACTTTTTTACGAACCCTGTATACAAAAAAGAAGTATTCGACATGTCACCAATTACCTTGATCGTCCTACTAATCAACCCGACAAGATGTTTTTTATTTGGTATTGGGGATGTTCAATTTTTTATTAAAAAAATTAATATCTCGATAAGTATACATTTTAGATATAGGGTAATCTCCACAAAGTGACATTAAAATTTAATGTAGAATCCGAAAAGTATATAATATACAGGGTGTTACATTTAAAATAACAAAGTTGTCGTTCACTTTCGGTATAACCGCCATAACTTGCTCTCCATCTATGGCAATTATTATAGAAATCATGTGAGAAGTCTCCAATATATAGATAGTGTGAGCTCGTCGTGAAACAGCCGTATACTATCACAAGAGAAAAAAATAGCTTATTTATTTATATAAAAGTTACAATTATGATAATTAAACGTTTGTGCATTATTTTTATCGATATGATGTTATTGTAGAACATGGTACTTGCGGTATGTTTGAACTGGTACTAAGAAAATTTACTTGATCTGGTGCTTTTTCTCTCAAGTTTTCAATTAATTTTAAGTGATGTTCATAGACAAACCGCAAATAAGGTTTCAGATAGTTGACATAGGAATGTCCTGTTGATTTGATCATTTCTTGCTCACCAACACCTTTTTTGCAAGGGCCGAAATAGTACGGAAGAGCGATGTGAATGGTTTGTTACTTTAAATTTTTTTGGTATATACGCCAATTCTTTCTGCCGAGAGTTTGGTCCATTTTGACATGCTGTTGATTCCAATAGGCATGTTTTGTACCAAATTCATTTTTTCCAATTTGGATGGACTGTCAAAAAAAGCCTGTCACTTGTGATTTCTGGATTGGTATTTCTTTTTTCCAATAATTTTCAAAATAGACGAGTAGGTCAAAGATCTTTGTTAGTGTTTTTTCTTACCAACCATTTGCTACTGGCCAAGGCTTTTGCACCTCCTTGTGTGGTCTTTGAAAATATGGGACTGTATTCGATACGTCCCGTAAATTCTCCTTTTAGGTCTAATTCTTGTAGGAAATAATGTACTTTACAGTTAACTGCTTTGTTGCCTCGCCAGGCAAGTTCAAAAGAGAAAAGTGTCTTCGTCATGAATTTTTATCATTTCCAAAAATTCTTGTGTTTTAACTGTTTTCGTACTTTCTTTTCTTTTCTCTTGGTTACCTTGGAGTTGTTTTCGTTTTGAGTCCTTTGTCAAACGGGATTATTTAAAAACAATGTCGGTAAATTTTTATAATAAATTCTTGATACTTAGTACTTTTCTTGTAGCATCTGTGCCGTGTGGTTCCATATTTATGCTTTTGATACTTGACTCTTTGTAGTCCTCTCCGTTTTCTTTCATATTGTAAGCATAATCTTCCATAATTTTTGCTAATTCTTCGGCTGGAGTATGCTTTTCAAGCTTATAATCTCTTATCAATAAAAACTGCGAAAACTGTCGCCAACAGGAAGCTTTGGAGACACACGTATTTGGAGATATATTCTGCCTATTTAATTTCTGCAATGGATTGTGTTCCAACCAAATATGTTTTTTTTTCTTCAAAAACACTCATTTTTGAACTGAACTAGTATTAATGTTTTCTAACAAGAAATAACACAATGACATTTTAAATAAATATCAGAACCATGGTAACAAAATTTGCTTTGATCAACGCGAACGCATCTTGAAAAAATTAAAATTTTGTTGCTGTAAAAATTACAACTATTTGTCAGTAGAAAAGATTCCGTTACTATGGTATTTTGCAAGTGAAAAACATTCTAGTGAAATAGTCTATTAAAATAACTTGCTAAAACTGCGCTTAAATTTTATTAAAATATATACAGGATGTCCAGAAACGCACTTCAATTGAAACATTGCAAAATCTCATGCTTATGTCAATTTTACACAAATTACTTTTTCCAAAAATGCTTCCTAAAGGAGAGTATGTCTCCTATTAATATGGAATATGCAAGTTTTCGAGAAAAATCAAATTAAACTTTTCATTTGTCTGTGTATGTTTCCATTGAACAACAAATAAATTTTTAAATTATGACAGATATTTGTGATTTTACAGTTTTTTTCTTTGAGGAGCATCTCTAGACACCCTGTATAATTTAACAATGAAAAATTCTACAAGTCAAAAGTTAAAATGCCTGCCAGTATAAAAAAAATTTAAAAGTTTTTTGTAAGTTCGAAATTATCTTACCTGTGATAAGTCTAATTCTCTTTTTTCAATGACATCGCGAGCATCAACACATTTACTTTTCAAACCTTCTACTTCTTGCGATAATATCTCGATCCGCTTTAATTGTATGATTTCCACATTTGTGTCATTAACAATTTCATCTGATAATTGAGGAATGTTAAATGTAGTTTCTATATTTTCAAAATTAACGTTATCCGATTTTTTAATAACTTTTGACAAGTCCAAATTTTCGGAAATTTCATTGTCATGGAACAATAAAGATGGTATTAATTTTTTACAGGGACACTGTTTGATTACTTCCGGGATATAATGTATCCGATATTCTTTTGGACCTATAGAATTGGTTACTGTTTCAGATATGTACCGAGTGTCTGATTAAGAAAGGTAACCCGCTGTATCTCAGAAACTATTTATCGTACATCTTAGAGAAAAAAAATCTGTAAGTATTACAAACTCGCATACGAGAAACCGCTGGAATTTATTTTCAAGTTTTCTACTCCACCGCTAGAGTGGAGTGGAGAAGATCACAATAATAACACAAAAACATCATTTTTATATAATAAATGTACCGTTATAGTACCACAAAATTTAAATATTCGTAATCATTAGATCATTTTCCGTAAGTTTGCTCCTCCAGTACGTTTTCCTCTATCTTGTCCAGTACTTCTTCCTCTATCTTGTAAAATAACTGGTAGGGGTGAGTGGGAAAGCTGACTCAATAAAACTGATAACTTTTGTTCCGCTTTATGGATTTTGACAAACCTAGTATCATTTGAATGTGAATTCAATGCCTAATAAAATATTATACTTCGTTTCATTACAGTGGTTTTAACGGTCGCTACGTGGCGGTGATTGAACAATTGTTTTATTAACAACTTTTCTTGGGAATCATTTACTTGAAAGAGAATGGAATTTTAAAAAAAAATTGTAAAAACCTCATTTCAATATCATTTTCTAATCGAAGATACGAGAAAAAATAGTTATACATAAAAATAGGATTTTGACAAACTCAGTATTATTGTAACAATATTCAACAATTAATTACGTAACAAAAACAGCAAAAATATACTACATTGACCTAGTAAAGTAACCTAAAGATACTACTCAAAATGCTTTCCATCTTTTTCGATGCAGATATTCAATCTCTGTGTGGTAGAAAAGACAGCCCTAGGAATACTGTCAATTGTTGAATAATATCTTCTCTTTTTGCAGGTCTTGTCTGAAATACTAACACTTTAATTCGATCGCATATATAAAAATCTAACACAGTAAGGTCGGGAGATTTTGGCGGCCACGGGAATATGCTACCTCTCCCTATCCACTTATACTCAAATTGTTGGTTTCAAAAATGCATCACTTCATTTGTAAAGTGGGCTGGGCAGCCATCTTGTTGTATCCACATATTTTGCCATACTGCTAAAGGAACATCTTCTAATATTATAGGCAATTCATCTCTTAAGAATCTTAAGTAGCGCTGGCCATTTAAATGTTCATCAAAAACAAAACTATAATTTTACCATCTAAAATCCCACACCATATGTTAACTGACCAGCGACCCTGGTTAAAATCTTGTTGCATCCAGTGTGGATTATGATCAAACCAACAGTGTGTATTATGTCTATTTACAGATCCATTACTGGAAAATGTAGCTTCATCGTACCACATTATATTTGATACAAAATTTGGATTTTCATTCAACACATCCTTAAACCAATTACAATGATCCAGTCTTTTATCGTAATCTGTAGCTATCAATTCTTATGAAGAGATAAACGATACGGATGAAAACGATTTATTTTTAAAATAGAGTGAACACAATACCCAGAAATTCCTAACTGATATACAGCGGGTTACCTCTTTTAATCAGACACCCAGTACAGTATGTTTTAAAAAAAGGTGGCCTTGTTGCTTAGATAAGCAAACACTAAAAAATAAGTGAAGTTTGCTTAGTACAAAATTTAAGATAGGCATTTGTATTCAAGACACATTTTTTATGATTGTCAAAACTTCTGACATCATTGTAATGAAATTTTGTTTGAAGTTTTTGAAAGCAGTCACATTCTATGAATTTGTTTTGACTCTCATAGAGGGTGCTAGGTACACATTACTTATCCTTGCAGCAGGGACACCCAGTATTCAAAAAAATTGTTAGCAACATCCAATTGTTAAATATTTTCTTACTTTTTTGAATATTTGCCGAAGAAACATCGAAATGCATCGATCTCAATGGATAGTTATCATGTATACCACCTGGTTTGAAGAAATAAACAGGCACCCACCTCTTTTGTAAAGATTGTTTAATAATTTCTTCAATAGATTTAACTATCTTAGGAATAAATCCTAGTTGCTCAGGAACATTTTTAGTACTTTCTCTAGGCAACCTTTCTAGCAAAAACATCAATACCTTTCGTACCTCATCTTCATTACAGTATAAAATAGTTTGATATCCCATTTCTGCACAAAATCCCAAATCTTTTATTTGTTCTGCTAAATATGAAGCTAACTTTAGTCTAGCACTCATAGAGGGAGGTAATTTTTTAGTAAAAGTGTTATTTTGCAGAATTGCTTCTAAACATGAAGATATTGCAGATACAGTCATTTCAGCATTGAATTGTTTAAGAGTTTTGATATCATCATCAATGTCACTAAAAAGATAAAAGAAAATACTCTAGCTTTTAATGTTTCACTGGAATTTTTTTTTGCATCTTTTATCGGTTTCTCTTTTATACATACAGTGCTAGAAACAATTGGACTTATATCACAGTATAGAGTAAGTTTTTGCCAGAGATGACAACTCACTGGATTTTTATTTAATATACTAATGAATGTTTTACTAATATTAGTAGCTGAAGTTTGTATTATGAATGGTTTTTTTCCTAAAAAATGAACAAAATAAAGCTAAGACAAGCAAAGTCACTAGCTAGTAGGTATGTATATGTTGGAGTGAACATTTACTGAAACCTAAACCATCTATTGTGCCCTATATTTTATACTTTGGGCTATATTCAGCATGAGGCTTTAAATATTATCTACAAGTTATGTATCCTTAGTTCGACTATTACCCTGAGAGACAATATTACTATAAAAGTATCAGCAATATACAGATGTCACGATTTTGAAAAACTAGATTTTCTTGTAGATTTTGGGCGTTTTTTGGTCAACAACAAAAAACTTGATAATCACTGTATACTAGGTGATTTCAATATAGACTTACTAAAAACTGATAATATTAGTCAATATTTTCTAAATAACCTGATTGAATCAGAATACTTACCTTATTTTAATGGTATCACTAGACCTTCGGCTGACAATACAGACCAAGGTTCTTGCATCGATAATATTTTTATAAAAACAAGTACCTTAAATAGTAATTCTTATAAAGTTACTAATATCTTTAACGATCACTATCCGCTGTTTGTACAAATAGAAAATAAAGTAAGTATTCCTATTAATAATAGTTTAAACTCTTTTATTAATTATAAGAAATTAGAAGTAGAAGCCTGTAAAATTGACTGGGATATTATTATTAGCATTCCTGACCCCAATATCGCAACTGAAAAACTATTAAACTTCATAAAAACAGCTATAAGTAAATCTTAGATATAAGCTTTTGTAAAAATAAAATCACTGTAAAAAACAAATGGATAACAAGGGGTATCATCAAGTCTTGTCAAACTAAAGAACTGTTATATAAATTGTGGAAAAAAAATCTGAAAAGTATCCAACTAAAGCACAAATATAACCAATATGCAAAAGTCTTAAGCAAAGTAATTAAACAGGCAAAACATAATTATGAAAGAAAAGTTGTAGAGCAAAACTGTAAAAATACTAAACATTTGTGGAATTATATTAAAAGTAAAATTAACAAAAATAATAAGGTAAACAATAACGAAATAGAATATTTCATACATGAGGGTAAAAAACTGGATACAAAGGAAGATATAGCTAATCACTTTGATAATTTTTTTTGTAATGTCGGTCCAGCTTTAGCCAAAAAAATTATAAAACCCAATAATACTAAATTAATAAAAATTCCAACAAACGACAAAACTTTCTATATTCATCCAACCAATAGTGTTGAAATTAAAACAACTATATCCCAGTTGAAAGACAAATGTGGGGGCGGGGATGGAATAAATGTTAGAACTATAAAAATACTTAAGGAATTTATTTCTAAGCTATTAGAACATATTTTTAATAAATGCATTGAGACAGGTATTTGGCCTAATAGTTTAAAATCGGCTGTAATTGTTCCTATTTATAAGGCAGGTGATGAGAACTGTGATACTAATTATAGACCAATATCTCTAATCTCAAGTATTGCCAAAGTCTTAGAGAAAATAATTCACACTAGGTTATTTAGTTTTGTATCTAAATGTAAACTTTGTCCGATAAGCAGTTTGGTTTTATAAAAGGTAGAGGAACAAAAGAGGCCTTAAACTATGTGTTGGATATTGTTTACAAATGTCTAGATCAGAGAAACCTGTACTTGTAACTTTCTTAGATCTCGCAAAAGCATTAGATGCAGTAAATCATGATATACTTTTGGAAAAATTGAATAATTATGGTGTCAGGGGAATTGCTTTAAAATTATTTGAAAGTTATCTTTTTGATAGACAGCAAACCGTAAAATTTGGTAATTTTTGTAGTAATTCTATGTTAATTACTCATGGGGTACCTCAAGGCACTATTCTCGGGCCATTGTTGTTTATTCTGTATATCAATGATTTGCTGCATCAGTTGCCATCTGAAACTATAGTATCATATGCTGACGATACTGTTGTTTTATGCAACGACGATTCATGGTATAAGGTAGAAGAAAAAATGAATAATTCTCTTAACATTGTCAGCACATGGTTGGCTTTAAATCAGTTATCACTAAACGTTTTAAAAACAGTTTATATAGCTTTTGGGGCGAACTGTGATAGTGTCCCTAATGTTTTGGACATAAAAATCAATAACCATATAATAAAAAGAGTTGACAGTTGCAAGTACCTGGGGGTATATATTGATTTTAAAGTTAAGTGGGACGTACACATTGAATATATTATTAAAAAGACTAAGTATTTACTATTCATATTCACAAAACTAGCTAAATTATTACATTCTAAATCTTTACTGTCAATTTATTATGCTTTTTTTCATAGTATACATATGTAACTATGGAATAATAGCTTGGGGAGGTGTGTATAATAATGTTAAATGTATATTGTCAAATCTTCAAAAAAGAATATTAAAAATAGTATTTAAAGGAACCAACACTCTCCCCCTCACCACTAAACTTACATCAGGCTTTCATATTTGAATCTCTTATTTTTCACTACAATGATCTTAATAAGACATTTATGCAGTCTAACAGTCACTAGAAATAAATCAATATTATTACCTAGAATAAACCTAACCTTACTTAATAAAAGTAACTGGCTAACAGCTATTAAAACTTACAATAAGTTACCAATAGAATGTAAATCATTAATATACAGTGAAAATACTATTAGGCAAAAATTGAAAGTGTGTTACATGTAATTACACTAGCTCATAAATGAGCATTAACGGGTTTAAATTAACACTGTCCTATTTTTCATATTTTTAATAAATATCTTTTCTCTCTGATTTTTGGCTGTTCACACAAAATACATTGTCTAAGTGTAGTTTTTAAGTTAGATGTTAAGTATATCCAGGCCTATGTATAAGGTAATTTTTGTTTACCTCTATAGGTTTTATAATGTACCAACATTGTAAAAATTTTCTGGAATAAATAAATCACGTACTTACCAATTTAAGACCTTTAAAGTATCCAAAATTATTTTATCTACTTCTTCCATTTTCAGAAATAGTTAAGAAGTGAAGCCCGGCGAAAATCCTTTGATGTTGGAGGGGCAAAAATAAATAACCTTGAAGGTGACAGCTATCTTTGGCATACACTGAGAACCATAATAAATGCTTACAGCTTTACTCGAATCACACTGAGAAAAAGTATTTTAGCATAAAGTTGTGTTTTATCAAATGTATTATATAGATATTTGTCGATATTTTCCCATCAGTAACTATTTCTGCACTTTTCGTGACAATATAAACGTGAAATAGATCATTTAAGACAATCATTTCAACCTACAAGCAAACTCTATTCTAATTTGGGTCTGTAAATACCATAAGCAAGAGGCCTAAATGTGATCGCATGACAATGGCATAACATATGACGATGACGACCAACATAGAGAAATAATATATATTTTTTTGTCTATGACGACCAATTTAAAAGATGGCTTCCGCATATTTCTTTTTTGTGTGATTTCTTTGGTAACAGTATTGCCTAAGAATACCAGTATTCTTTGGTATTGGTAAATTTGTAATTATTTTTAATATAATGGAGGCAAATCAGGCAGTTCTTCGTATTTTTAAGGAAGAAATAGAAATTGAGGAACATAATTTTGATTTCCCCGTTAAACAAGAACTTCATGAAGAGTTGCAAAGTGTGAAAGTTATAAATAATTCAATTATAGAAACGAATGTCATAAGATCAATGGAACAAGAGGTAAATGTAGATTTAAATACTGATATAAATTTTGAAGAATCTAATGCATTAATTAAACGAGAAAGTAATATTAATGAAAACATTGAAAATAAAATGAACTATTCAAATGGGAAACCGAGGAGAACAATTAAATTCAAAGGTAAGTGTATCAAACAAAATACACAAGTAAAGTACTTTCATATTTGATCATTGTATAGAACATAACCTTATCGATTTCACAAATAAAAACTGTACTCACTTATTCAGTACAAACTTAGGATCTCTAAACACAACTCTGTTTTCGGCACACAATTCTTGTTACTCTGCTATTGGCATTTAAAGTTGCAGTTTTTCAATTTACACGGCCCTTTGTTCAACTCTGTTTACCTTCTTCAATAATTTTCATTGCCCTTCTCGATAAATTAACTACAATTTTTTTATTTTTTTTATTGAAAAATATAATTTAATACCAAATAACAAATTGAGTTTCTGTGTGCTGACTGAAAATTGCAGAAAATACATTCTACAGTCATTATAAACAGTTGTGTTCTATACAATTACCCTGCCCTTTTTTAGTTGTTGCTGTTGTGTATATAAATTTATTTTTTTATTTACAGGTTTATTGTTTGGAAAACATATAAAGAGATGTGGTATTATTATCTGCGCAGTTTGTGGAAATTTATATATAAAGCAAGTGGAATATTTTTATCACTATTCAATATATCATTTTTTAAGAAATAAGAAATTATGTAAGACTCAATTAAATACGAGAGCTACTAGTAACTTGATCAATCTAAACGAGGAAGTGAAATGTGAAATTGAAATAGTTGAAAATAGAGTTGGAGGAAACCAAAAACTGTGCTCAGTTCAATGGTATTGATAATTACAAGCTACGCTCACGTGGAATTGTTGAAAATGCCCAATTGAGCTACTATACTTCAGAGGAATCTCATCCTAGTACAATTTTTCGTTGTCATCTAGGAGGAAACCCAATTAAATGTGAAGTTTGTTTTAAATCGATTGCAGTTAAAGGTGACCTAGTTAAACACATGCGTATTCATACTGGAGAAAAACCATTTAAATGTGAAATTTGTTTTAAATCGTTTACAGTTAAATCTAACTTAGTTCGACACATGCGTATTCACACTGGCGAAAAACCATTTAAATGTGAAATTTGTTTTAAATCGTTTACAGTTAAAGGTGACCTAGTTAAACACGTGCGTATTCATACTGGAGAAAAACCATTTAAATGTGAAATTTGTTTTAAATCGTTTGCAGTTAAAGGTGACCTAGTTAAACACATGCCTATTCACACTGGAGAAAAACCATTTAAATGTGAAATTTGTTCTAAATCGTTTGCAGTTAAAGGTAACCTAGTTCAACACATGCGTATTCACACTGGAGAAAAACCATTTAAATGTGAAATTTGTTCTAAATCGTTTGCAGTTAAAGGTAGCCTAGTTCAACACATGCGTATTCATACTGGTGACAAACCATTTAAATGTGAAATTTGTTTGAAATCTTTTACAGTTAAATCTCACTTAGTTCAACATATGCGTGTTCACACTGGTGACAAACCATTTAAATGTGAAGTTTGTTTTAAATCGATTGCAGTTAAAGGTGACCTAGTTAAACACATGCGTATTCATACTGGTGAAAAACCATTTAAATGTGAAATTTGTTTGAAATCTTTTACAGTTAAATCTCACTTAGTTCAACATATGCGTGTTCACACTGGTGACAAACCATTTAAATGTGAAATTTGTTTTAAATCTTTTGCAGTTAAATCTCACCTAGTTAAACACGTGCGTATTCATACTGGAGAAAAACCATTTAAATGTGAAATTTGTTTTGAATCGTTTGCAGTTAAAGGTGACCTAGTTAAACACATGCGTATTCACACTGGAGAAACACCATTTAAATGTGAAATTTGTTCTAAATCGTTTGCAGTTAAAGGTAGCCTAGTTCAACACATGCGTATTCACACTGGTGAAAAACCATTTAAATGTGCAAATTGTTTTAAATCGTTTACAGGTAAAGGTGACCTAGTTAAACACATGCGAATTCACACTGGTGAAAAACCATTTAAATGTGAAATTTGTGTTAAATCTTTTACTGTTAAATCTTTTACTGTTAAATCTCACTTAGTTCAACACATGCGTATTCACACTGGTGAAAAACCATTTAAATGTGAAATTTGTTTTAAATCGTTTACAGGTAAAGGTGTCCTAGTTAAACACATGCGTATTCACACTGGTGAAAAACCATTTAAATGTGAAATTTGTTTTAAATCGTTTACAGGTAAAGGTGTCCTAGTTAAACACATGCGTATTCACACTGGTGAAAAACCATTTAAATGTGAAATTTGTTTTAAATCGTTCACAGTTAAATTTGGATTAGATCAACACATGTCTATTCACAATGGAGAAAAACCATTTAAGTGTAACATTTGTTTCAAAAATTTTTCAAGGAAGTATACTTTAAATATGCATTTGCGTTGTCACTGAGGAGAAAAACCATTCAAGTGTGGAATTTGCTTTGAATCGTTTACAGTTAAATATGGCTCAGTTCAACACATGCATATTCACACTGGAGAAAAACCATTTAAGTGTGAAAATTGTTCCAAATCGTTCACAGATAAAGATACCTTGGTTTGACACCTGTTTTTAAGGTTTTAAAATATCATTTTTGAATTGATTTAATATCATATTACGAGAGTTTTTTGTATTATTATAACGTTATAAAATACTTGTTCTTTTGATATTACTTTAGTTATTTAGTTTATTTATTAATATTTTATGACATTGTGTGTGCCTTCTTTCTCATGTTTGAGGTTCCTTAGTTCTTTCCCTATTTATAAATTTACAATAAATACATTTGAATAAATATATTTTTTCATTGCATACATGTAAGACAATTTTTTTTCTCACCCTGTTATTCTTAAAATAGTTTTCGTTTCAAGTAAAATAAATGAAATTATGGGTATACCCTAATATTTTAGAAATGCATTTCTCGACAAAACAACCAATTGTCTGAAACAGATAAATAAAGTATCATAATGTCACGTCGGCGATAAAGTAGTCTTCGAGGCCACGAAAGGGGAAAGAAAATTTTAAGAACGATTCGAGTTTTAGTTCCTAGTAAATACCTATAAAGTGTTCACTTGAGCCAAATAAATCTGTTTGAATATAGTGTGAATTGTGGTGCATTGTATAATAAAACATCAGGAGTTAAATCTATCTCGCAGAGTAATTCAGTATACTGCCTGTTATTTGATATTTGATTTTAAAAGTTATTGTATCACATAGAGTATATATACAGGGTGTCCCAGGAATGAGAGGCCAAAACTTGGGAATGAGTAGGTGGTGTTAAAATAATGTCAGTACTTCATATAATTTTTTTTTCTACGGACCTCCTTTGATGAGTTATAGGGCTTTAAAGTTAGAAATTAAAAATACATTTTTATTCATAACTCCAAAACTATAATTTCGAACTTGATGAAAATTTGGTGGATTATCAAGTACATCAATTCATTTATTTTGCCCATACCAGTAAGTATACTAATGTTGCAGAAAGGCAGAATCGGACTTGGCTCATCGGATAAAAGGTCAGAACTTTTAAAGTGACAAGGCAACAAACTTTAAAATACTGTTAGCTTATTCTCCAACTATTTTTCTGAAAAAAGGTACCCCTTGTCCAAATCGATAACATCAGTGGTTTCCGAGAAATATGGAATTTCGTAAGACACCGCAGAGCACATTCAGATTCTATAATTATTTAGGAAATGGGTTATAAACAAGTAGGCTGCCGTCAATTATTTGTCATATGCATTAGGTAACTATCCTTTAGTTCAGAAAATGTAGTTTTATCAAGTAGGAAGCTGTCAATTTATTTGCCATACTCGGAGTTTATTTTAATTATTTCTGTATTGTTTAAAATGGCAGAATATACGTTCAATGAATATGCAGATATGCATTTAATGTATGGAAAGGCATCTGGAAATTCTCGCGAAGCAAAGAGACTTTATTCTGAACATTTTCCTAATAGAATTTTACCAGACAGAAAAACTTTTGATCGTGTTGACAGAAATTTACGAGAAAAAGGTATGATTTTATGAAAATATTGCAATTATGCATTTTAAAAGGTAATACATTTTATTATTAGGTACATTTATACGGAAAGCAGGTGGTGTGGGTCCCGTAAGAAATATCCGTACTATTGTTTTAGAGCAGGATATCCTAGATGAAGTAGATAACAACCCTACATCAAGTGTTAGAAAGCTTGGGATCCAACATAATGTTTCAAAAACCACCGCGCATAGAATACTTCAAGAAAATCTTTTACGTCCGTACCATCTTAAAAAAGTACAGGGTTTGGATCCAGGAGACTATCCAGCACGCCTTCAATATGCGCGCTGGTTTTTAGAAAAACAAAGACATAATCGAGATTTTATTAAATCAGTATTGTTTACTGATGAAGCGGGATTTACAAGAAATGGCGTTGTCAATTCTCATAATTTACATTTGTGGGCCGATGAGAATCCACACGGCATAATTCAGACACGGCATCATCAAAGGTTTATGGTAAATGTTTGGGCTGGGATAATTGGAAACCACTTAGTTGGTCCATTTATAATTGATGGTCGTTTAGATGGACAGTTGTATTTAGACTTTTTGGAAAATCATTTAAATTACCTATTGGACGATGTACCTATACAAACCAGAATCAATATGTGGTACATGCACGATGGTGCTCCACCTCATTTTAGCATTGTGGTACGTGATCACTTGAACGTTGCATACCCCCAAAAATGGATTGGAAGGGGAGGTCCAATTGCATGGCCCCCGCGTAGTGTGGGTCTAAATCCAATGGATTCATTCCTCTGGGGCTACCCGAAAAGTTTGGTATATGCAACACGTATACAAACAAGGAATGAATTGTTGGATCGAATTCATTTCCATTGCGATGCTATAAGGAACAATCCAGGAATGTTGTTTCAAGTACAACGAAACGTTATTCGTAGGCTCAATAAATGTGTAGAGGTAGGAGGTGCACATTTTGAACATTTATTAGATTAAAATTCTTGTTTGTATTTTTTTATTATTTTACTCTGGATAATTCTTACTTTTAGTATACGATTTTATGAAAATTATGAGTTAATTTGTTCTGCTGAACATAACTTAAAGAATGGTAGAGGCATATGATACATACATTGGCAGCTTCCTACTCGATAAAATAACATTTTTCAAATGATGGTTAAATGACGGCAGCCTTCTTGGTTATAACCCATTTCCTAAATAATGATAGAATCTGAATGTGCTCTGCGGTGTCTTACGAAATTCCATATTTCTCGGAAACCACTGATGTTATCGATTTGGACAAAGGGTACCTTTTTTTCAGAAAAATAGTTGGAGAATAAGCTGACAGTATTTTAAAGTTTGTTGCCTTGTCACTCTAAAAGTTCTCACCTTTTATCCGATGAGCCAAGTCCGATCCTGACTTTCTGCAACATTAGTATACTTACTGGTATGGGCAAAATAAATGAATTGATGTACTTGATAATCCACCAAATTTTCATCAAGTTCGAAATTATAGTTTTGGAGTTATGAATAAAAATGTATTTTTAATTTCTAACTTTAAAGCCCTATAACTCAACAAAGGAGGTCCGTAGAAAAAAAAATTCTATGAAGTACTGACATTATTTTAACACCTCCTACCCATTCCCAAGTTTTGGCCTCTCATTCCTGGGACACCCTGTATATATATATATATATATATATTTACTAATCATTTTTAATAATTACTTTGTTTAAAGTTCTTGAATATTCAACGTTATTATAAGAACATTAATTTGTTGTTGCATTTCCTATTCATCCAATCCTGCTGTACTGTGGAGAGTTGCACTTGCAGTTTAACTCACATACCTATACTGTATTGTGGAGAGTTTGCGCCGCTTGCGGTTGGTCCATTCCTGATACTGGGTGACTTATTATTACGTCACCCACATCTCCTTTCACCTCCCTGTATTGTGGAGAGCTTGAGCCACTTGCAGTGTAACCTTATTTTGCTGTACTGTGGAGAGTTTGTGCCACTTGCAGTTTAACTCACAAACCTATACTGTATTGTGGAGAGTTTGCGCCACTTGCGGTTTGTCCATTCCCAGTTAACACAGTTACGTCTGATGTACATTTCTAAAACGTATCATCTGGACGTAAAGTACGTCTTATGTATGTACGTTTTTGTCTCGTGTACATATTATGTACGTACATAAGTGGTCATATGGGCACACAAAATTTCGTACCAAAGATGTACGATTTAAGTCATCTCATAACCAAAATAAAACGTAATTATACGTATTAAGTATGTATTTACGACGAACATTTAAATGTAAAATGTACGTCTTTAGTACCTACTTTTGTGTAACCTTATAAGCACCTACGTAAGTAATCAATCGTACGTTTCAAGAGGGTTTCAAAAAATAATTTGAAGCTATTTAGGTTGTCTTATTTAGCAGTTTGATACATTTTGGCAGATAATATACTCAACCCAAAAACAAATATTTTCAAATTCCATCAAAATGCTCAACATCAGAATATGCATTTAGTAACATTCTGATGAGTTCCGAGAATATTTGTTTTTGGGTAGAGTATATTATCTGCCAAAATTTACGCCGAAGTACAAAATTTTAGACCTAAATAGTTGAAAATTATTTTTTAAACAATATCATAATAAAAAGGTTCACTTGTAATTAGAAGGAATAAAAATTGCTGATTATAAAAAAATCAAAATTTATTTTCTTAAAATGTATATATAAAAAAACAAAAGAAAAACACTCGTATGAAAATTTTAAATAGATATATAAAAAAATAAAAAATAAAACGAAAGAAAAACACGTATGAAAAATGTATACGTATGAAAAATGTAACTTTGTACTCCTATCTGGCCAGATTTTCAAAAGTTGATAATTTTTTGTAAATTTTATAAAATAACAGCAAACTTTTTAATTTTTTCGTATTTTCTAGGTAAATAATCAAATTGGGAAAAATAGAAATAAGAGTTATACCTGTTTGTCATGGAATGAACATCCCTATGCATACAACCTTGGCGTGCGATATGCGATGAGCGATGACACATGACACCTCCTTGACGTGGTTGTTCATGGCGAAGCCAGCATTGTAGACATTAAAAATAAATACTTCGAAATATCTATAAACTTCTCTTTATTAATATAACATAACATAACAACTAAAGTTCATTTACGATAAGTTTGCAATAACAAAACATGACAGATGTTTTACATCGTTGCCACGTTGTAATTTTTTTCCAGTTGTTGGCATAAAATTATGTTGATAAGTTGTCACGTGATAAAGACTTGGGCATTGCGACGCAGTGTTCGATACTCTTTTTTAAATAGTTATGAAAATAACTGATTATATCTTACACAGTAAATAACAAACTATAAAATGCGAATGAAAACGACAAACCAAAACAAGAAATTGATAAAATTGTCTGATTTTGACAACATAAGTCTTGCAACCCCGAACACGGCAGCCAACTTTTGGACCGTAATTTCCCCCGTTATATATATAATTATTCCATTTAGGCTACATTCGTAATCAATTCGCTGGCCAAGTGGCACTTTGGCACGCAAGCTAAGCAAATCTATTTCAGTGTGATCATTCACAACGCAATTTGACGTCAGAGTTGAAGTTGAAGTCGTCGACATTTCTTGCAAGCTGCAAACTTTCACTTCGACTTGCACTTCGTGCCGGCTATGGGACATGCGCATTAATTTTTGTTATTTGTTTTTTGATATATCTGACATCTGTCTGATAGTCCATCACTACTAAACTCCAGAATATACTGCTATAAAAAATAAATCCAAATTCAAATTATATATTATAACCTCAGACTGAACTAAATACAGACATGCTTCGACCATATGTTGAAGGAATCCTGATAATTATTTAGGTACGAACGCGCTTGCGTTAAAGTCGACTTTGAAGTTATTGTGAATGGCAAATTTCGTGCCGACTTGCGTGCCAAAGTCCCACTTGGCCAGCGAATTGATTACGAATGTAGCTTAACACTTTGGATATTTAAATTTTGTTCAGTGGCTGCAATTGTTACTATAGTCCATTTAATAACCAGGAGGAGTAATTTCAGAAGCCTTACCCACACCACTGAAAGTTACCAGATTAGTTACTAAAGAGCGTGTTCCGTAGTGATGGTAAGACCCGGCTCATTTTGGTGACCCGGGTCTTTCAGATCAATCATTAAAATGACCCGTTCTTGAAGATTCGTTCATATGACCTTGTTTATTTGTTCCATCGTTTCATGATGTGAATGAAATGAACGGCATAAATTATTATGCAGATTTTCATATTCATTTATTTATTAAACTTCACATCTGCTTATGAACCTTCATTAGAGTGGATGAATGACTGAATTTGTAAATAACAATCCAAAAATTGAAATAGTTTGTATTTTTTGTCGAATTAAAACATAAATGTACTACAACTGCGGTGGCTTGGTTCAGTTCATTCGAACGATAGGGTCACAGAACGTGATTGAACCAATCACGGGTCTTGGAACTGATTCGGTCTTTGAGAACGGGTCGTTCGTGACCTTCCCATACCTAGTGTTCCGCATTAGACGTGTTCAGAATTTATGAAATATGCCTTGATTGACTTGACGCGGAAACTAGCCAATCATAGATAACCCTTATGTACTGAAAATTATTCTTAAGATGTCGGGTTGAGATGAGATGTAAACAAACAGGGTATTCTATAACCTGTAAAACTTATGTAGTTTGGTATTTGATATTTCTGAGAAAGTGAAGTTGGTCGTTTTATTGTAGTTAGATTAAAGGTTTCTTTTTGAAATTATATTTATTTTATAATTGCAGTAATGCACGTAAATGTTAAGATATCACTTTCGTATATTCCGGCATATTGGTGAACATATTCGGCAAATTAAAGGTGAAAATGTTTTTAAAACTGGTCATAAGTATAATTTAATGTAGAACTTACTTCAATGAGAAAATAATCAAATACTTATGTATGGGATCCTTTACAATTTCACAACCTCCACATGAAATCACCATCATACTAAATGAGACCTGGACTTGTTAATGTTATTGTATATAGGGGATTAATAAAATCCGATTTTTGCTCTTAGTTTTGATAAGGTTTTTCCTCCAATGAATAAAATGGTTGCTAATTAAATGTAAATTTATTGTTAACGCTTTATTTATTAAAAATATTCTACAACTTTTGCTTTACAACAACTATATTACAATATCAAATATTAACAATATTTCATAATAGAATAAGTTCCTTATGTATATTCCAAAGTTATACACAGTACAAATTCATATGATAAATGTGATGTATAAAATCTGATTCATTGGTTTAAATGTATCTTACCAAACATAGTAGTAAAAATATATACTAGGTACTTGTACAAAAGAACTATCGAGACACAACAAAGTTTCTGGGAAGAATATAAAGTTTGGGGTAATTCACGTAGGTACATTTAATTAAAAGGTATATTATATACATATTTCCCAGATATTTCAATAGTTCTTTTGTACAAGTAGTATATATTTCTACTACTATGTTTGGTAGGATACATCTAAACCAATGAATCAGATTTTATACATCACATTTATCATATGAATTCGTATTGTGTATAACTTTGGAATATACATAAGGAACTTATACATGTAAAATGCACGCGGACATCTGCCCCGGTTAAGGCAATTTATACGATTTGGCAGGTAATTCGGATTGAAAATGACTTCTGTTCAGAATGAGAGGCACTGAAAGTCCTACCTACTACCTAGTTATTACAGAAGCATAATTTAAAATAACTTTGCTAATTTAGAATATTAATTGTTTTGTAAAATCATATTTATTTAAATTTCTGAGGAAAACACTTAGAATCGCCAACTTTATTTTGCCTATTGCATAGATGAGATGAAATATAAAACTTTCCCAACGAAAAACAAATTGCTAGCCTACCTTACCAACCATTCTGAACAGATGTCATTTTCAATTCAAATTACCCACCAAATCATATAAATGCCTTAACCAATCAGGACAGACATCCGCATACATTTTACTGTAGTCTATACATCTGTATCAGAAGATTCAGTTTAACAAGATTCCGTTTCATCTGAGCTTCCAGTGTTGGCAGATATTATCAAAGGCTCTATCATGTCATCCATTATTCCATCCAGTGTGGACATTTTTTGCTCTTCCTTAATGACATGCTGTATACATTTCTGCCAATTTGCAGGAGTTACATTTTCAATTGCTCTCAATAATAGGCCTTTGACGTCTGCCAACTTGAAAGTTGTGTTTTTAGCTGCCACCTCATTCTTTATTTGTGCCCATATCAATTCTATGGGATTTAACTCACAATGGTATGGTGGCAGCCGTAACACAATTTTATTGGATTCTTTGGCCATTTCATCGACAACATACAAATTATGGTTATCTTTATGTTGTCGGATTAGGTATAAGAGTTCACATCTCTTCATATTTACATCGAATGGTATATTTTTAGTTTTTAACCATTCCTGCATTTCAGCTTTTCTTGAGGATGAGGAAGGAAGCTTCTCAACTTTTCGACTATGATATGATGCATTATCCATCACAATCACAGCATTATCAGGCAACTTTGTCAAAAAAGTAATTAACCAATTCTCAAATACTTCTGAGTTGATTTCTTCATGGTAATCTTCCATTTTTTTGCCTTCAAAAACTAACAATACATTTTCTACAAAACCTTCTTCAGAACCAGCATGTAGAATTATAAGTCGTCTTCCCTTTCCTGTAGGAGTTTTCAGGCTAGTGGATAAACCTTCGGTAAACGCCTGAAGACTACTGGTTACATTCTGGTCCACCCCTGTTTTTCCCCTACTATGACCTTAATTAGTCCAAGTTTCATCTAAATAAAAGATTGGCCTGTTTTCTTTTCTATATTGTCGTATGGATCTTAAATAGTTCAACCTCCATCTACAGATATCATCACGTTCTATTAATACACTTTTACGATTTTTCTTCAAATATCTAAAAATATATTATTATATAATAAATAAACATTTGACTCTTCAAAGTTACACACTTACTTGAAGTTAATTTGTTTCAAGAAAGTATATAAAGATGACCGGGACAATTGTAGCAAATCTGAACGTTTCTTCAAAGCAAGTAAAATTTTATCCTCTGTAGGTAACTCATTTTTGAAAAAAAAATCATGTACTAATCTTCGAACTGAATTTTTATACCCTTCATCACAATTTTTGAGAAGACCCGGTCTTCCACCACTATTTTTTGGGCTGGTAATTGTTCCACTACTACGGTATTCCTTCAATAGTATGTAAACTGTTGACTTTGCTACTCCTGTAAGAAAAATGTTTAGCATTTAATACTATTGTTAATTTGAAAGTTATAATGATAACTTACCGGCTGCTTGAGAAATTTTGGATATAAAATCAATAGTTTTAGTATTTGGCTTTCCATCCAATATTTGTTTATACATATTTATAATATATTGTTTTTCTAACATTCCTAAATGGCCTAGACTTAGCCGTTTTCGTGGTTTTGGCGGACTACGCAAATAACTAGTACTTGGAGTAGAAGGATCCATAATCGCAGAAATTCAACAAACAGGAGTTCTGAAAAGAACTGTTTTAACGAAATAGAGTGGAAAACTAAGTGAAAATTATGAAATAATAAGGGAACGGATACGATGATAAAAACAAATATAAATATTATATATGTCAGAACTGTCAATTATCACGAAATGTCAAAGCTAAAAAGTGCTGTTTGAAACTGGTTGCAATCTGACCAATCAGAGATCTACAGAATTGCCAACTTAAATTCAAATTACTCCTCCTGGTTTTTAAATAAGGTATACAAACTGCTACAAATGTCAAAATTGCAAACTTATCGTTAATGAACTAGCATTTTTCTATCCATAAACAAACAAAACAAAATAATTCTAAAACGTTTAAATTAAAGTCTTACTGCTAACAAATATAAATATTAATTTTCATCAGAGCCTTTCTTTTTTAGAGACTTTAGTCGTTCACCAGACCTTCTTAACCACGCTGATATGTGTGACTCGATATCTCTTTGATTTCCCTTTTCGAGGCTTAATGCTCCATCTAAAATTTATTAAATAGTAATTAGTAAAACATCTTGAGTGAGACAACATTAAGAAAATTCGTGAGCAAAATACAAGCATATAATATATGATTAAATATGAAAAATGATCTAAAAATTACTACTAAAAGGCTCAAATAGTATAGGTGACAAAAAAAGCTTCACTCTTTTATTCTATTGCACTGCATAAATATTTTTTTCTACATAAACTGCAAATTTAATATACTGTCACATAAAGTCAAATACTATAAATAAGCTAAAACGTATACTCACCAATTACAAGTTTGGCTACTCTTAGGCTATAAAAGCTAGATTTTTCCCTTCTTCCTAACCAACTATATTTTGCAGCTAAACCATTAGTAACTAGTCTACTCATTACTCTTCTGACAAAATCATAACCATCTTTTCCTCCTATTTGGGAAATTTCAGTGATCTACAAATATAATTTATATAATAAAATCATTATATTTTTCTCCTGTGTTGATGAAAAATCGAATTCAACTATAAAAATATTACAATAAAACATTATCATGTTAGCACCAAGAACACTGATCAGAGATTAAACACAATCAATAGCAAGAAATGCAGTTAAAATAATTTGGTTACTTATCCCTATTTAAATAGAAGACTAATTTAAAACATGGCGTCTGTGAACTCGTTTTTATCCGAAGTTTCGCTTCTTGATAGTTGGGTATTCTTTGGTTTTAATCTAATTCCTTATTTTATTAGGTTAAGCTACTCTACCTACCCTGTTCTGTCTTCTTCTTTACCAAGCTTCAATATCATAGATAAAAATTTCAGCTCCTACTTTCCTAATGAAATTGGCGCTTACTTAAAACTGAGACTCGCTAAACCTCCAGGGAAAATGAATCAGAGATAATTGAAATGAATGGCTGGACTCAAAGTAAGTGATTGATGTGGAAAAAGCGAAAGGGGCAAAATTAACTCGATCGCCATCAGGGACGCATGGCATTTATCTCGTTATGCTACAAGGGGCACATTGAACTATACACGGTATTAAGGGCCAGTCTTATACACAGAGAAAATAAAGGGAGCAATCACAGGATGGGGCGAAGGAAAAACTGTTGGACAGGCCCATCAGGGATACGATGTTGGTAAACCACAAGTTATATGCCTGTAGTATATGGTATATTATTGCGGATCGCATGCAACGTTCCTTAACCCTTATACTTGGTGTTCGAAGGAATGACTATCAAGTATCAGCAAATACTAAATACTAACTTATATTTCATTCACTACTAGGAGGTAATTAAAAATGCAGCCTCCGACCATGAATGGAATAATCCTCTCTTTCTCAGAGGAAGTTAAGTACCTATGAGTCATATCCTTGAGAGGAGACTCACGTGGAATGCACACCTCGCAGCAAGTGGGCTGTCTGGAAGTGACGTAGGATTTTTGGGGAAACCGAAAATGATCTCTACTGGTCATATATCTAACTGTTGTCAAACCAATTATTACCTATGCAACGACTCGCCTGCCTACAGGCTAAATCTTTGAAACCAGGCTATCTAACGGGACATCTTGAGATACTAAGGATATTGGAGCAACCCAATCCATGAAGATGCCCACGTACTTTATGTCTGCGAAATAGGATTTCGATCCCACGTTAGACGTTGTTATCAACGAGCGTGAGCTAACACAAAACGAAAATTGCTCTAATTACGGGATAGGTCCAGACTTAGGTACTATACTGATGGGTCAAAAACAAACGAAGGAGTAGGAATAGTGGTTATAGGTCCTAATAAGGATATCAACAGACCTGGGAAACACTCCAACAAATATTCAAAGCGGAACTATTAGCAATAGATATCACAGGAATTTTCACTCAGATACCATATCTGTAATATAGGCAAAGTGGACAGTGGAACATGCAGAATCTGATGAGACAGCGGAACACCATCTGCAATTGCAGAGTAATTGTCCGCCAACGCCTTAAACAGGTCTACTTAGAGCCTGATCTTACAGTCCTAGTTCTAAAACGGATAATAGGCTTTCTCAGAAGAGTAGATCTCTTTGACTAACATATATGTAGGGTATATACAAAAGATCTTATATAGGTCGCAGTGTGGTAGGGCCAACCGGGCCAATCGACCCCCTTGTAATCTAATATAATCTAGATAGAGTGCAAATTACCGTCTGGTCAGGTCATGGATAGAAGAAGGTATTAAGTATTGTAGCTTTTGCCCGAAGGAGGCCTTCAGACAATATCTGGCAAAAGTAAAAATAATAGACGAGTACAAGGGAAAAGATTGGGGCTAAGTCCTAAAATGGTATATTATTCAGATTGTGATGAAACCCTTGATCACATACGCAACTTTGGTATGGTAGACACAGTGTAGCTGGAGATAGGACCAGCATGCGAGCAAAAAGAACTGATAAATTGACTTTTAATTTACCCAACTAATTCATACATATTATGAAAAGGTTAGAATTTAATAAGAAATAACGATTTTATAATAGAACTTCTACCCTCCATATTAACCATGGAGACTAGATATCCTCCATGACAGTAATGCTCCAACTGTTCTCTACTGATTGACTCATATCAGAGACAAGGGCTCATATTCATCAAAATAATACTAATTGACATCTGAAACCTCAAAAAGTAAATTCTTCTGAATATCTTCATTCTCTATGGTCAAATATTTTGAACATAAGAACAGGCCCACCGTTAGCTGTTTGTACGCAATCGGCAATCACCGAATATGCTGCCCCATGTATAGTTTGTATGATCTTAGCTGGTCAACAAAAAAAATTTCAGAAGTCCGCTTGTTGGTCTGTTGGTCCCCGAAAAGCACCATTGCAATAATTAATTATGTTAATATTATAAAAAGCCAAATAGGTGCATCAGTAAAAGTTTTTAACTCCTCCAATAAATCATTTAAGGATGTCGGCGTCTGATCTAGTAAAAAACTCTACAAATAACATATTTGGCATGTCTATCTGAAGCTACGCGGCATCGGTAAGGGGGGAGGAAACATGGCCGATATCTGTCATAAACGTACCAATGGCGTACGGTACCTATTTTATAAAAGTATTAAAAATAATAATTATATATAGAAACTGATTTATGCTTTGCTTTAAAGGTAAGGTATTTTTCAAAACACGGTATTTGTTAAAAACAAATGTTAAAAATCGTACTTGAATTCAATATGGATACGAAATAATAAGATACCAAGCAAAACTGAAAATACGAAGGTAAATACTGACAATATAAACGACACTGGATAATCAATCAGTTAATTGTCGAAGTGAGAGGGAAGAACAAACGCACGCGCTTGCCAATAGGAAGTCTGGTGGTTACTTAGCAGCGGAGGTTCGATTGCCGGCTTGAAGGAAACCCATAACATATTTGGAAAAGTGTTCATCTTGTAATATTCAGAAATTGAAAAAATAATGTTAATAGACAAAATCCAATGAAACAAGCACATTAAAGAACTAACGTTTAATCATTATTGACATATTGTTAATAATAAAAAGTCCATTTTCTAATTATCATCTCTACATACTTAGCACTTTAGCTTTTTCATAGTTAGACGTGGCAATATCGAATGTTTTCGACCGCATTCCTTTCACAGCTTCAGTTATGTTTGCCAAACTATAGAGAACGAAAAGACAGTGGCGGCTCGTGGCAATGAAATTTGTGAGTTCTACCAATGAGTATCAAGTGTCCAATATCAAAATGAATCTGCTGAACCACAGATTCTTAAATTTATATTTTTTATATTAATTAAATCATACACCACATTCAAGTATTGTTATTGTTTAACAGGCCCACAACAAAAAACACCACCAACAGAACTAACAGCAAGCTTGTATGGTCTGACGTGTTCCCGTAAATACAACGACGTGACCCAATTTCGACTAGGAGCTGTACTCAGAGCAGCTCCTTTTCGGCTTAAATTTCGCTTTTTAAATCCTGGAGCAATTAGGGCGCGGGGAGAAGAGATTGATCTCCGGCGAGAACAGAACTCGCTGTGTAAAGTATTACCGGCGCTGGCGACTAGCGTTCGGGTGTCGCACTCATAGATACCTAAGTAATATTATTTTATATCGTCAGCGACGATCGGTTTATTTTTACCTAAAAACAATACTAATTAGTCAAGAGATGTAATGGGGGGTTCTGCAGCTCTTATGCACTAGGCGCCCCTGTGAAAAGACCTTTCAAAAGATATATCACAAGCTCCTACTTCACATTTAAGAAATTTGTGGTTGTAACAGTCACTTGAATGGAGTTAACTGTAAATGTAGATATGAAAATGTTTCCCTGCAAGACGGATTTTCTATAAATATGTACAATAACTGAAAATAAATTTATTCCATTTGGATACTTTTACGGCTGCGTAATATGGGAAAAGTATAGAACATTGAAAGTCTGTTAAATAATTCTGATTAAGTTATATTTATATAATAAAATAAATATATACGTATTTACATATATGTACAAAAATTTACTACTAAACAACGTTACACTTTTTACTTACTTTATATTTTAAACTTAAAAATTACATAGTAAAGAACAAAGTTAGATCTTAAATTTAAGAGAAAGAGAGATGTGTGTATATATATATACAAATTATATGTAATATCTAACTTAAAATCCATTTTTTTCTAAAGAAATGTGTTTTAAAGTTACATCTAATACACTACGGACTAATGAACTATTAAACCAGATTACACGAATATATCTACATCTAACATATATAGTCTTTTTATTACACTCAAGCAGTGGTTTCTTCCAGATTTCACCCGATGGATTTTCCGAGAAGTAAAGGTGAAACTTGTTTATACCTATATATTTACAAATTGGGTTACTTTTCGGAATTCTTCTGTTGGAAATTTTGAACAAAAAATTGCCTTTACAGAATTTTCTACGATATAATAGGTCCAAAAACTTGACATGATCTCGGTGATTTTTAAAACTAATAAATAAATTAGACAACTTCTAAGCTACCTTTCCTAGTCTAGGCTACCACTTGCACTTAAGCTAGTGTTGTGTATATATAAAGTTTGTTGTTATATGAACTAATTTATATGCGTAAACTATGTTAATAAGTGTTTGAAAAAAGTGCGGATCATTCTATGTACTCTCCTTCCTGTAGGCGCCCATGACAATACGTTTTGAAGTTACCAACGTGGGACCACCATAGACAAGAATAGTAGTTCACTCGTCGTCGGCACTTTCATGTAGCGCTGATAAAGACATGTCGAAAAACGAACGTTGAAACACACTTGTGTCGTATATACAGGGGTCGCGCGAATTACTACCTTCATAGCTTGTTGATTTATCGATGGAGTATTTGGTACGGGGGCTTATAAAAATGTACGTTGTTAGAAAACTATTTCAAAAAACGATATTGTTTTGCTATGCACGGTAAGTTCTAGTATTTAATTGGGAACATAAAATTATAAGAAATAAACTAGAATCATTGATTATAGTAGCATTTTATTAGTTACATTTTTTCCTTCACTGTTAACCACACGGAAATTTTTCAGTAAAGTTTCAAATTCTTCCAAACTGTTTTTGGGTACCCATGAATGCTTTAAAATTATTCAAATGGCACGAATTTAATAAATCAAAAACATTCATGGTTTTAATGAATTTAGCAGTTACCTTGGCATCTACAGGCAAAACTTTAAAATCAACGTATGTATTAAGAGCAACTGCAACATAATGACTAAAAATCTGAGAAGCATATTTTACCTTCATTTTCTGAAAATTATTTGGAAACATATGCTCGTCAATTAATTTTGGACAGCGTCTAAATTCCTTTTTTTTTCAGAATTATAATATTGGGCGAAGTTACATCGTTCAAAATACGATGCAGACGTTCCTTTCGTAGCTGCAATGTGTCTTACGTCTTTTTCTAATGTCCCACTGACAGTTCTCGTCAGGTCTGTACTTTGTTGTTTACGGTAAATTATTATTTATGAAAAGTGAATATTGATCTTATTGTTAGCATTTTATTTATTCAAATGCAGGACTATATTTACTAGTATTAAATTATTTTAATATGTAAATGGAATATACAATTTGTTTTATTTTGCAGTGAATTGATATCCCACTTTACCTAGTTTCATCCTTGGGAAATTTGAAGAAATATATTTGTGCTCCAACTCTACTCCTAAAACCTTCCTCACAACACATTCGTGGCGTTTTCTTTTTAATAAATATCCCGTAATAATAATTAAATAATTCACTGCAGAGAGAGTCCAGCCTGTACACTACTAACTCCTCTCTTACCATCAAACTACAAAATACACACACGGTATCTGTCTATCGCTTCAAGATCCCGAAAAAGAGTAGCATCGGAGACCGAGTGAGATAGACATTGCGCTGGGAGGAGCTTAGAGTGAACCTACTATTCATGTCTATGTACGGTGGTGGGATTATATTGCATAGCGGAAGCGCAAGTATATGACTTCGCTTTCCGGTTCTCTGTATGAAGTTCGTTTTGCCAAATTATTCTTTCGCTACCGTCATACGATTTCAAACGATAGAAGAAAGTTACACGAGGCAATGCCACAATGAAAGGCTGGCAATATTGACATAATAATAACAAAGAATAGAAAAAGGAAAGCTACTTAATAAACTAGCCGATGTCAAACCAAATAAAATTTTCCTTCACCATTTTTTGTAATTTTAAAAAATAAATGTGTTACAGTCAATAATAAAAAATTGATATGATGAAAATAAAACATATTTGAGACATTTTTTTGGTACCACTACATTGGTCCTCCAAAAGGGCAATTTTAGTCTCATGTAAACTCTCGTAACTTCTACGGTTTCCAAAATTGCAATGTTAGTACCATTTAAAATTATCAGTTTGTATATCTATATATATGAAAGAAAGTAGTGTTAGTTACACTATTTATTACTCAAGAACGGCTGAACCGATTTGACTGAAAATTGGTGGGGAGGTAGCTTAGAACCAGGAGACGGACATAGGATACTTTTTTAGGAAAATTGAATGGAAAAAATATTTAAAAAAATTCTACTTTGGACAAAAAATAGCGGAGAATTAAAATTTTTTTATAGGTATCGTTACTTGGAGATTAGCTAATTGTAAGGATGGCATTTATAGAAGTTTGAAATAAACAAAAGCTACTCTGACACTCCACTCAGCGGGCAGAAAACGACCGCTTGCATAATATCTTATTGACAAGACAATGTTAGGACAGGACAACGTCTGTCGGGTCTTCTAGTATATAAATATATAGTACTACTGGATTTTTTTTCTGCGAAGTCCAAGAAGGTAACTCTCTTTTGCATGGGCTTTCAAACTTCTATCCATTTTATCTTCAGTTTGAATACTATTATTGATTTCCAGAATTTTACAATTTAAAAAAAAAAGTTTAATACCAACGGTGGAATTATAGGTTAGAATTAAACATCCAATCCAACCAAACGCATTGAAAATGAATTAGTTTTTTTCGCTTTTTTCCGAGAGTAGGTACCACAATAAGAAAATCTTCGATTACGATCGCTTTCGCTTCATAGTTACAGAGTCCCACTGCGAGTGACCTGACAAATGACATTTGACGTAGACACTCTTATACCATTTTAACGGTAAATCTAGTAATATTAAATTCTTTTTACACTTTTTTACGAACGTTTGTAGTCATATTATTCGTGAAAATTCTGCAGGTATAAATGAAAATATTTCAAAAATACGAGGCAAGTCTTAATGGCTAGTACAATATAATACGTTATAAAAATTGTGCAGACTACAATCTAAGCAATGTACTGGAGAAGGTGATGTAGCTGCAAAATGGCCGTATAATTTAAACAAGACTACAGCGAGATACGACTTTAAAGTTATTGGGGATTAAAAAATTGGTCTTTTAGTGTTGTCCAAACCATGTTTTACTTCTTCATATTCTCCTATTTCTTATTTACGACTTTCCATACCCTACTCTCCCCGATTACTTTAGGTTTTCCAGCAATTTTCTTCAGAAATTTCTCCTCCGTGGCTTTCATGTTTCTCTTCTGTAATGCCCAGAATAAATTTTAGTATCATCTTCTACACACTTCTTATACCAAAAAGATAGACTACAGACAAATATCTTCGTCTGGCTCTGGTTTGTACTAGTAATATTTCCTTCCTATTAAAATGAGGGACCAAAGTGTTGAAAAAATTGCAAATACAAAATTTAGTTAACAGTATAAAAGTGTGAATTGCATGGGAAAATGGAGAGATATTAACTCCAAGTATTTATCTAGTACACAGTCACCTTCTCCAATGAATTGACAAAAAACATTTTAATTCGAACATGGATCTGGTAGAATTTTGAACTGTGACTTATGTTAGGTACATTTTACAGACATATAGAACACATTTAGGTACAGAAAAATCTTATTTGAGCATACATAGTACGAATTAAACAATAGTTCATATAGTTTCGTTCTGTGAGTACCATAATTTGATAAGAGCCAAGGAAAAGTATAGATCCAAATTCCACGATGTAATGAATGAAAGACAAAGAGGAAATCCCAGAAAAAAATTGAATATAGCTGAAAAGCGGAAAATTTTTATAAAACTGTCACTGGTCAAAAAAGAGGTTAGATACAATTGTTAGGTCATAATGGATGGTGGAAGTAGGGAAATACAAAGAGGAAGGAAGATTGCAGCTAAGGGGGGAGTGGAGTAGAGAACACTAATAAGCCAACTGGCGCAGTGCTCCCAGCATAAGGACAGATAAAAAAAATTCCTAGTCAAATACCCCAATATGAAGCAGAAAAAAAATTTTAAAATGAGATGAAGGTAAAGAGGAAGGTCGATGACGAAATGATGATTGATGGGGTTATGAAAATGATAAGTATAGACTCAAATTTAAATCGTAGTGGTAGAAATATCAAAGAAGGTCAGTCTAGAAAAACTTGCTAATCCTGATGACTCCAGTTAACGACGAGTTTAGATTCAATTAATAAGCTGTAAAGACATGAAAAAAGTCACTCAAGTAGGAAATGTTTTAGAGTAAAGATGAATTTGAGCTAAAAAGGGAAAAACTCGGTAAATGTAGAAGAGACATATATGTAGATTTAGTAAATTTAAACTGCTAAATCTTATATTTAGAAAACTAGTACCATTGAATACATCATCATGTCAAAATCTACCAGATGTACACGAAAAAAATAATAACAATTATAGAATAATAAAAATCAGTCATAATTCTAAAAATTACCAAATATGATAAAATCTACATTTTTCAAGAATAAAAAGAATATAAAAACGAGTATTGTAAAAATTCACTCACAACAGACAACAACTACATCAAAAATATCACATTTTATAAAAAAAATACCACAAAATTTAACAAATAAAATAAATACACAAGAAATATCACAGTTTAGTTAAGATAAATTAAAGTGCAAATACCCAAAATACAAAATATTTACAGAAAACAAATTCCAATTTTAATATTTATTTTTGCTAAATTTGTCGTTTTATTAGTATTTATCACAAAACGAATCTGCCCAACAACAACCTACAAAGGACTGGCACCACCGTATTCTCCGGATCTGCCCCCATATGACTATTATACTGCTTAGAAGAGAGAGTAATAAAAAAAATGCTCTAGCACCTATACAATAACAAAACCGCGCAATTACTTCCCCAAACACAATAATCTACAGATCTCTTCCTTGTCCTGAAAACATGCTTCAGAAGAAAGTTTTGGCACAAATAATCAAGTTACACCATAACCTAAAACCCCTTTCGAAGTTTTGATGTGATTCGAAATGATGACGTTTTTTTAACGCGTTGTAGACAGGAAATGAAAAAACCAGGAATGACAAATGTTTTTATACCATTTAAGGATAAAATAAAATAAAAGTATTTCATGAATACCTTTCGGTATTATGTGAAATTTTGCAGTTAATAAATAAATGTGTCTGTGAGTCAATAAAAAATACATTACGGTAGAAGACATGGCAATTGCATCAATTTTGGAGAATCGGCAAAACCGTGTGGATAAGAATTAATTTCAAGCCACCAGCCCTGTTATTCAAACAATACCTATTTATTTAGTCTCAACAAGTCTTGACCCGGAACCGATAGCAATGTAAGGTTATAGAACAGAATTGTGGTAGTCAGGACGGGAAACTGTAAGTAGAGTTAAACCTTTTATTTTGTATGATCTACATATGGTTCGCTATGTTATGAGATATGTTGAACATTGTTTGCTATGTGCTGAACGAAAAAATCGAACCAGTCTGAATCAAGGTTTCATCACCTCTGCCTTTTGAACCTTTTCATACAGTCCATGCTGACTGCCTTTTACCTGTAAATATTAGAATTATAAGAACCTCTTTGTCCTCGCTAATGCTCTCAAAATTTTATCTTTCTTACTCTCAATCTACCTTCACCACCTAAGAAAAAAAAGCTAAGTTTTTTTTGCCAACTTCATGAGTAGGTGCATTGGGTACTCCAGCAAAACTAAAACTCATATGATGCTGGAACCAATTTCACGTCAAAAAGCTTCAAATCATTTAGCACTTGCATGGGTATCGAGGTGCATGTGAGAATCCCTGGTTTACATCGCTCCAATGGTCCAACCTCCGAATAGTGAACATAATAAATAAATAGATATACAGACGTATTATCTGATGCCAACATGAATAATGACAAAGTTTATACATTTATTCTACTTGATTCCACAGATATGTTGCCATGTCGCACTATTTAAATGTTATAATCATCCAAAAACTCGAATTTTTTTATGGTTCCCCAGTTACGCCCTTAAGTACTTGTGTAGTTAAGATAAATGGGTCAAAGCGATTTATTTAATCTTTGGCAATAGGTATACAAAATTTTATTAATACATCAGTGAATGTTTATAAACAGTATGTCAACTTGAAGGTTTATGTAATTCCGCATTTTCCAGTAAACGTGACAAAACCGCTTATATTGGATGCTGACATTTTTTTGACAGCTGTTTGTTTTGATTTTTATTAAACACGTTATAGCTGTTGTATTCAATTGTATTGGATATTGTGAAGAAATTTTAATGCAGATCAATTAAGGAGGAGCGGCTAAATATCCTATGATACCAACGTTGCCAACACCTTCTTTAATTATTTTCCTTGCCCTTATCGATAAATTAACCAATGATCTGTTTTAAAACGTAATAATAATCTAACCAAACCTAACCAAACCCAACCAAACCTAACCAAACCTAACCAAAATGATTGAAAAAGGTATTGGCAACGTTGGTATCATAGGATATTTATCCTCTCCTCAATTAAGGTACTATTAGTCAAATAATATTAACAAGATGGCGAATCGTTGTGTTCTATGCAAATAAGTAAGGTAAACGTAATATTTACACATCCTTTCACAAATAAGCAGCAAGTTCTGAACATCTCTACAGTTTTATAGTTCTGAAATTACCAGTGTCGTATCATTTGATGTATAAGTACTATTTACTCATTCTAATAAGAATACAAATTTATCTTATTAGGATAAAATAAACAATGTGTTATACATGTTTATAATTGAATATCGACGGCAACTAAAATCCATTCCTCGAGTGATAAATAAATCTAAGATGACTATTTTCAATAAACTTTAATCCTCGCACAGCACGGCACTGTTATTGGAATCTGTGACCTTTGCTGTTGTTGTGGTTGAGAATCGATTTAGAGGTTGGCTTCGAACAAGGTGTGTTGTCAGTATAGCCAGTTATTCGTATAATCTGTTTAATAATCGAAGGGTCCAACCGTAACAAGCCTGCTAAGAGCAGAATCGAAAAATTTTTAGATTGGCCGAACAAAGTTTAGAAAATTCAACTAGTAATAATTATCACAAAGCAAAAAAAACAAAGGGCTGTTCCCCCTTTGTAAACAATTCCACTAAATTACGATAAATCTATGCCGTGTTAGATATTGGTAGTAGATTGATCTTGGTAGCAGATTGACTTCGTTAAACTAATTTACTAACAAATAACCAATCGTAAATACGTGACAGTATTTTTCCATCGTGTTATTCTGCAAATTATCAGTTAGAAAATGTATAATGACCCATCGCAAATATGTGCATGTTGCAATATTTACATCGTGTCATTCAGTAAATTATTGACTAGAGAATGTAAGTTGGGAATTCTGGAACCGTTGGCGCTACTTGACACTGAACACTGTTTACACTACCAGTACACCAACACTAACACTTTACACTATCTTACGCGCGTTTCGATAACCAATTATCTTCTTCAGAGACTGAAGGTAAACTCCAACTCCAGTTTACCTTCAGTCTCTGAAGAAGATAACTTGGTTATCGAAACGCGCGTAAGATAGTGTAAAGTGTTAGTGTTGGTGTAGTGGTAGTGTAAACAGTGTTCAGTGTAGAGAATGTAAAATGGCCCATCGTGAATTCGTGCATACTGCAGTATTCCCATCGCGCCATTTGTCGGATTATTGTTGTAAATGAAAATTTAACCGTTGACGCCAGAACGGTCTAAGCAATTTCTTCCTTTTGCTCATTTCCAGAGATAAAAACAAACAAACAGGGGGCGAATTCTCGGGCCAGGGAACAGCGCTCCCCGAGAGAAAAATGGGCGTGGTTCTATTAAAACTTGATGGTGTCTTATTCTCGACAAAAAGGATCAGCTCACTCCTTGGATTTTTAAGACAACTATATGTTCTCTCGCTTTGAAGCAGTAGAACCAAGGAAAGTTCAGAGAATAGTCAGCTGTTTTCTGTCTTCTCTGCAAATTTTATTTGTTTTGGTCATTTTGGTTTGTTTAGAAGATTTCGTTTTTTTCAGTTTTAAAGTTACTTTCTGAGTTTTATATTGCAAATTGAAATATCGACAACGAATTATTATAAATCCAAAACCAAAATATAACCGAAACAAAACAAAGACAGCACTGCGCAACTGTTATTAATGGTTGTAGACATTATTATTCTTCTTCTCTTGTTTTGGACCCATTTTTATGTGGCCATTGCTCCAAATAATACTGGCAACATCGGCAAAATTTATTCTACGGGGAGTCTCGATTGAGGCTGAATCGTATCCTTCAAGAATAGGTCCAGGGAGCTACCCCAGAAAATTAGGGAGGGAGAATCTACTATAATTTCGAAAATCTCGACAAAGTCTATTCATTTAAAATCCACATCTACATTATATTAACTTTTACAAAAAATACTAAGAAACGTTACTATTTTAGATTGAATTTGAATTTCCTATTACTCATAAATATTAGTAAATGCTTCCAGTTTTTTGTGGGCATTGAGACTTCTGCATTCCGAGAGCGGAATGATGTCAGTTTGGCCGTGTTAGATCTTGTTTAAAACATTCGAATTCGGCACCCTTTCAATCAGTCAACCGCTCACGCATGCGCGCCAAAGAGGACAGGCGCGAGGGAGGGGAACGACCTCCCCGCGTTTGCACCCGGCATTCGCTGCTCGACATAGATTGCGAGCAACGATTATATAGGGTGTGTAATCGTTGGGTTGCGAGTACATCTAAAAAGAAGAACTCTAACAATATCGAGCCCACCTAGTTGAGGGCGCATCTGTAGCGTGACGTTGCAGTATCGCCCAATCGGAGGAAACGTGAACTGTCATCACACAAACTTCATTTCAGAGAGTTCAACCCGTTCAACCAGTTTGTTAAATATAGAGGCACGTTTTTTTACATCATTGTTTTATCCAGTTTTATCATTGGTTGACTGACGTCAGTCTCCGCTGCACCGAGCACCGACATGCTATACCAGTGGCACATAATGAAAAACGCAGTTGTTTTTTACATCATTCATCATTATATCTGACAACTGACAATCGATACCACTTGAAATTTCTTCAATTTCTGACGCTGTTAATAGTGCAGTCAATACTTTATTATATCATTCTAAATTTATTTCTATTTATTCGTCCATTTCTTTAATAATTCGGTATAACCGCTTCTAATATTTACTTCTTTGAGGTTAAGCTGTCATTTTGTAAACCACCAAATTTATCACTTGCGTCTAGCCCCACCGTTTAATTTTGTAGCCCGCATGCGCATTTCATGATCAGTTTGCCTTCTTATAATTTATCGAGAAGGTCAAGGAAAATCATTGAAAAAGCTATACAGAAGGGACAGGGTGAATGGAATGGTTATTTTTCCTTCCCCTTCCTCAAAAATTAATCAATGATCTGTATAACCAAAAAAATTATAAAACTCATTAGAAACAAAAAAGAGTATTCGTTCCTAATTATTCTAACCTAAAAATTCAAAAGGACAAGACGAGGCAAACTGATCATGAAATGCGCATGCGTGCATGCGAGCTACAAAATTAAACGGTGAGGCTAGACGCAAGTCAAGTTTATCCACCACCTCGAAACAGCTGTGGAATGGTTTCTAATTTTGGTTGATGCAACAGTAATAAATGATCGCGCCATTTCTTCAATCTGAAATCCACCAATGAATATAAAAACGCAGTTGTTGGTAAATTGGTGGATCTACCGGTGAATAAAAAAACATGCCTTAGATAATTAGATAGAGTAAAAACTGCAAATCGGATATAATAATAATTGTTGTCCATGTTTCATTATACCAATTTTTGTATTTATAAGTCTGAAGTATGTTTCTGATTAATCAGAAAGTTTAATCATTATTGACATATTGTCAATAATAAAAAGTCAATTTTCTAATTATTATCACTACATACTTAGCACTTTAGTTTTTTCATAGTTAAACGTGGCAATATCGAATGTTTTCGACCGCATTCCTTTCACAGCTTCAGTTATGTTTGCCAAACTATACTTGTTTTTGTTTCTAATAAGTTTCATATTTTTTTTGGTTAAAACAGATCATTGGTTAACTTTTGAAAAAGGGGAAGGATAAATAACCATTCAGTTCACCCTGTCCCTTCTGTATAGCTGTTTCAATGATTTTCCTTGCCCTTCTCGATAAATTAGGAGTCAAACTGATCATGAAATGCGCATGTGTGCTTCAAAATTAAACGGTCAGGCTAGACGCAAGTCTAGAGAGTGTGCTGTACTTGGAATGGGGAAAACAAACCAAATCGACACTATATATAGAGTGTACAGTGAGCAAAGTATTAATATCGTTTTCTTGATTTCTAGAAGAGTTTGGTGAAATTCGTTGTATCAGAATACTTATTTAGACTCTAATAATGAGCAGCAAGTGCAAGAGGTATATTGCTCTGAGCCGCAATGTAATCAGTAGGTATAAAGATGCAAACGTATCAATACATAGCTTCCCAACAGATCCAAAATTATGCAAAGTGTGGCAAAACGTTTTAAACATTAGGAAACCTATTTCCAAATACATGTCAGTGTGTAGCAGGCACTGCTTAGAAACAGATTATAAAGGTAATTTCACTCATTTCAATAAAATATTGTGATTGACTGCACTCAGCGTCAGAAATTGAAGAAATTTCAAGTGGTATCGATTGTCATTTGTCAGATAATGATGAATGCTGTAAACAACAACTGCGTTTTTTTATGTGCCACTGGTGACTCTAACATGTCGGTGCAGCGGAGACTGACGTCAGTCAACCAATGATAAATCAATGATGTAAAAAAAAACGTGCCTATACTGCGGAAAAATTTCCGCGAATAGGGCATGTCCACCAAATGACAGGTTGACACTAATGACAGTCGCCCTTGTTAGTTAGTTTGCTAACTATATTTTAATATAGGGTTATTAAAATATCTTTATACTTAATTATGTTTTAATTATAACCCTCTTACAAACATGTTACAGGAATGGCCGGTGACATGTCACTCCCCCCGATACACTGCATGGCTGCCAACTCTGGCCAGGGCCATAGACCTAACTACAACACATAGATATGTGAGCTATCCAACATCCCCCTTTCTTAACTAGTCATACTGATTCAGATTTGGAGGCGGTTTGGACACACGTCCAGCTGCAGTTATGTAAGACTTTTTAACTATTTGTTTCTCAAAATCTGAGTCAGCAGAGTCTGACGAGTCTGTCTTATTCAGTACAATTGTGATACATTCTTCATATTCACTTTCTACCTCACTCGCGTCTTCTGATCGAACTTCACTACTCGCGTCTTCCGATAGAACTATCTCACTTTCTTGGTTAATATCACTAGCGCTATCTTCTGTAACGAGTTCTTTTTCTAGTTCTAGTTCAATAAAGTATCTGATTTCCGTTTTTTTACTATCATTTTTGTTATTGTTATTTTTTACATTTGCGGCTAATGAATAATGGTTCTTCTCCTGATTATTTTGACTTTTAAACTTTTTGATAAATCTACGATTTCTGACTAACACCGAGCCACTATTCATTAGCAGTTTATAACTCCTATCTCTAAGCTTTCCTAAGACAATACCTGGAAACCAGTTACCTTTAGGTTGAGTTTGTACATACACTTTTTCATTAACATGAAGATCAGGTAAGTTCCTAGCAGAGTTTGTATTAAAACTAATTTGTTGTGTCAATTGTTTGTTCACAATTACACTCTTGTTGTAGGCACTAGCAATCTTGGGTTTCAGCTTATCTTTTGAAATGACCATATTTGTTCTTAATTTACGTGACATTAGTATTTCTGCTGGTGACAGATTTTCGAAAATTGGATTAGACCGTCTGCTATTTTCCTGAACATTTTTTTTATTGTCTGTATATGCCGTTAGATTGGGCATAGGTGGGTGATGAAACTATGTGATTGAATTCCCATTCACGACTGAAGTTTTTAAATTCTTCAGATGTGAATTGAGGACCTCCATCACTGACTACTGTTAACGGAATTCCATGTCTTGCAAATATGGATTTTAACGATTTTATAATCATAAAACCTGTTGAGTTACTATTTAACTCTTCCACTTCAATATATTTGGAAAAATAATCGACTACTAAAAGGTATTTTTTACTTTTAAGTTCAAAAATATCACAACCTATTTTATTCCAAGGTATATCTGGAATATCATGTAGTTTTAATGGTTCTCTGCCTTGGCAATTTGCATATGTAAGACATTGATGACACTGTCAGACCTTTTGCTTAATATGTTCAACCATTCCAGGCCAAAAGATTGAGTCTTGTGCTAACTTAACACATTTACTGAGACCTAGATGGCTGTAGTGAACTCTATTTAGCATTTCTTTTTGTAATTTTTTCGGAACAACTAAAGATGTGCCTTTGAAAATTAAGCCATCGATAACTGTTAAATCTGATTTAAAGGGACAAAAATTCTTGATATCATCTTTTAATTTTTTGTTTGAGTTTGGCCATCCCTTCAGAATGACTTCTTTTAGCTCTTTTAAAGTTGGATCGTTTTCAAACTGAAAAGTAGTATATATTTTGAATCCCTCTTCACCTATGAAGTGGAGTACTTGAGCACACTGTATGGATTCGTCCTTTTTATTAATTTCACTTGCTACTAGATAGTTTTCAAAGCGGCATCGCCATAGCTTCCAGTTTTCGGCGACATTTCCCTCCATTTGCATCATGGGCACGCCGCGACTGTCTCCCATCTTGTTTGATTATGTAGCTAATTTCAACTTAACTTACTCTCTGGTTATAAATCCACGGTAACTATGACTGCGCCATGTTAGTTAGTTTGCTAACTATATTTTAATATAGGGTTATTAAAATATCTTTATACTTAATTATGTTTTAATTATAACCCTCTTACAAACATGTTACAGGAATGGCCGGTGACATGTCACTCCCCCCGATACACTGCATGGCTGCCAACTCTGGCCAGGGCCATAGACCTAACTACAACACATAGATATGTGAGCTATCCAACAGCCCTGAGGATAAACAATTATTTGGATAGATTTGTAATTTGGTTGTTTTGTATTGATTCAATGATGCTTTTTATTATAAACAGTCAGATATAGCTTTTAAAATACCCAAGTAGATTGTCCACTGCTATTGTATCTTAAAACTTGATATGAGAATCACTTTAAATTAAGTCTTGTTAAATAGTTCAATAAAGATAAAGTGGGAAATATATTTTTTCGTAATTCCATACTGTTAGTATTTTGATTTAACGGTATTCAGATGACAATTGAAAAGTTAATGTTAACAGCCTCCGTCCGTTAAGATTTTTTACGTTCAATTGCACGCGAAGTCAACATTTCGCGTTCTCAGCACAGTCCGCGAAATTTAATTTCGCGGCCGTTACCCATAGCAACGGCTGCAAAACCAAACGTCACTTCCAAACTTGACATTTCTAAAATACTACAAAGACAAGGATTATTTTTTATTGAATACCAACAAGTACATAAGTACCTACTTATATTATTTAGGATGAATATTAACATTAATTTTACAGTTTGTATTATTACTTATATTTACTCCAGAAGTTGAAGCAACTACATTTTGCGTTTTGTCAAGAACTGTCAAAATATTTTGTATATACATACCTATATGTTGAAACATATCATTTCCATAGAACACGGTGACATTGTTAAATAAATTGAACTGCTGTTGATTTTAGAGCAATAATATATATTTATTTACAATTATCTAAGTAGTTTAATAATTTTAACGATTGCACGAAAAATAGTGTGTATAACTTTTTAACGACCTCAAGGTTATCTTGCCTCGGCCGCAAGCGGCCTCGGCGATAACTGTTCTTTCGGTACGTTAAAAAGGTATTTCACGTCCTAAGCATACAAATAGCTATTAACGGCCGAAGAAATCACTTGTACAAATATTTTTTTCAAAACTTTATTCTGCTTACAATAACAATAATTATAATAATACTAACTATTTATAAATTTGAAAAGTAATTTTACAATTGCTATTATTTGAAATTTCTATTTCATCGATGAGAGATTTACCATCTATAACACCAGTATTTGAACTTGTTGTCAGTGTGGCTTCATTACTATGAAATAGTTGTCTTGTTATCTTCATTTTCTTTGAATCGGTAAGGAATTACGAAAAGTATTGAACGACACACGGCCGATACACAAATAACGGATTCGGTTGTTATAATCCTCGACTACGCCTCGGATTACAATATTCAACCTCATCCGTTATTTGCTACATATCGGCCTTGTAACGTTAATAACTATAACAAAATTGTAAATTTTAAGACTTTCTATTAGACACACAAGGTTGAGAAAATACGTTTCTTTTTTACATTTTAGACAAAACATAAACATGCAAAAAACTTCTTGCGGAAATATACCATTTTCATGTATTGATAAAAACAGGCGTATACAAAACCGTTTGTCTCTTGAGATTTTTGAAGCGATATTAAGCTGATAAGAATAGATATTATTCATTGATCTGTGTTAAAGGTCGGGAAGAGGATTAAACTAAATTTTTACATAGTTTATATTATTTATTATAGTTTATTTATTAGTTTCAGATATTCTAAATTCGGGAAAATGATGCATTTCCGCAGAAAGTTTTTTGTGATTTTGTATTTGGGGCGGCATCTATATACTGAAAAAACAAATTTTTTTTAAAACTGGTTTCAGCTAAAAAATAGTTCACCCAAAGTTTCAGTACACATTTTCAAGTGACCAACAAAGAAATATACAAAATCGATGGAAACTAATTTGATACTTGATATAGACCATTCACTTACCCTTTCTACGTTATATCCTAACCGTTTTGCCTTGATGACGAACTCTTCTCTAATCTTTGTGGAATTATTTGTTACAAATATAATTTTCTTTCCAATTTCTTTTAAACGATTAATAACTTCTACTGATCCTGATATAGGATCATTTCCTAACCATAAAACTCCATCGCAATCTGCTAAAATCGTATCAATACCATCCAAAATTTTACGTACTTCTGCTTTAGCTAACTTAGATATGTTTGTTAAGGTTGAAAAACTGGAAAACATTGTTTGCAAAATGACTAAATTGCTAATAATAACAAGGATATAGAATTAGGACAACCAAACAAAAAATTATGACAGGTATTTTGGTTAGGTGTGCTCGTTTGAACTAATGCTAAGGTGCGTTCCTTTGAACTAAGACCGTGGTGATCTTGTTTGAACTAATTCTGAGGTGCGTTCATTAAACTCCTACTGGGGTTATTTAAAATACAAAATCCAACTATACGCGTTTTCGGGTTGACACGATCCCTAACCTGCACGTTCGTTTACCTAACCCGAGTTGCCTACCAAATAAACATAACTTGTGGCTGTAGCGTTGTGGCAAAATTAAACAAACTAAATAAGATATTTAGCTTTAATTAGACTTAATATAAAATACACATTGTGGTGTGTACATACTTTTACTTTTACTAATTCTAATCTTGTTAGTTATAGAAAACGTTCGTCATTATAATTATCACGTCGTTATTATTAAGTGTCATTTTTAAATCTGAATAAAACCAATTTTCTAACTTGGTTTTGACTTATCTTGTATCAATTTATTCAGTTTTAAAAGTTTATTGGTGAAGTAGTAATAATCTTCAAGAAGATGAGTACACCCTCCATCGCTACTAGTACAAGTCCTACTAATATTGCAAGCACCTTATGGGGAGTATCTCGTTACTTGAGGCCAGAATGTTTTGATGTTGATCCGAAGACCAATTCTGCCGATGTTGATTGGATTCATTGGAAATATACTTTCGAAAATTTTTTATCGGAAGAATCTGTAGAATACACTGAAGCCCAGAAATTAAAACTACTAGTTAATCATTTGTCTCCAGCTGTGTATAGGAATATTCGTGACAGTACAGATTATAGGTCAGCCATTTAATTATTAAATGATATATACATTAAACCAAAGAATGAAATACATGCTCGTCATCTACTAGCAACTAGAAAACAACGTTCTGAAGAAACTGTTGATGAATACATACGTGAACTGAAAAAGTTGTCTCAAAATTGTAGTTTTAAAGATGTTAGTGCAGAAGTTTATAAATGCGAGTATATACGAGATTCATTTATTGATGGCTTAAAATCACAAAAGATCAGGCAAAGACTTCTAGAAAATTATTCTTTTACACTTGATCAAGCTTATAATCAAGCGATATCTCTTGAAATGGCTGAAGAAAACTCACAATCTTTTGCAAATAATATATCTCTGAATGCTTCCATAAACGAATTCGATACTATTTCAAAGCCTGAAGATTCCTTGGTTGCTTCTTCAACATTCAAGAAGAGATGTTTTTTTGCGGTGGTAACATCCATCAAAGAGTTAAGTGTCCTGCGTTCAAAGTAACCTGTCAATTGTGTATGAAGAAGGGACATTTCGCTAACGTATGTAAAAGTAGAAGATCTACATCAAATGCAGCAAATATTTTAGAAAATATTACCTTATCCACCATTTCAGCTGCTTCTCCTTCTAGTTTACATAAAGCTACCGTGCCTATCATTTTAAACGATATTACAGCTGATGCCTTAATCGATACAGGTAGTTCAGTTAGCTTTATAGATAGTAATCTGGCAAAAACTATGAACCTAAAGAAGAAACCGTGCCATCAAACTATCACATTAGCTTCGTTAAATCATGCATCATTAGTTGAAGGAGTATGTACTGCAACTATTACATTAGGCCAACATATTTATAATGAAGTTCCACTGTTAATTATCAACAATCTTTGTGCTGATATTATAATAGGACATGACTTACTGAAACACCATTCAACCGTAGAACTTTTATTTGGAGGATCAAGAAATCCTTTAAAGATTTGCAATGTTATGGCTGCTACTGTTCCACCTGTGTCTATTTTCTCGAACTTAACAGCTGAACTGAAGCCTAAAGCAATAAAATCTAGACGTTTCTGTGAACAAGACCAACAATTTATCGCCAACGAAATTTCTAGACTATTGAAAGACGGGGTAATCGAAGAAAGTAATTCGCCTTGGAGAGCACAGATTTTAATAACTTCAAGTACAACCCATAAAAAGCGCATCGTAATTGATTATTCACAAACCATTAACAAATTCACCGAACTTGATGCTTTTCCACTTACTAATATCGAAACTGTGGTAGCTAAAATAGCCCAAAACAATTTTTTTAGTCAAATAGACTTAAAAAGCGCTTACCATCAAGTTCCCATACTTGTAAAGGAACGACCCTATACAGCTTTCGAAGCTTGTGGAAAACTTTACCAGTTCACACGAATTCCATTTGGAGTTACTAACGGTGTATCTGCTTTTCAAAGAACAATCGAATATATTATAACGGAAGAAAATCTCAAAGGAACATTTGCTTACTTAGACGATGTTACAGTGTGTGGAAAAAATCAAAAAGAACACGACGTAAATTTACGAAATTTTCAAGACGTCGTTAAAAAGTATAACTTAACGCTTAACAGAGACAAATGTAAGTTTAGCATTACTTCAATAAATCTGTTAGGTCTTTATTGAAAATAACACAATTAAGCCCGACAGTGAACGATTGAAGCTATTGATGAATCTTCCTGTTCCAACAGATACTGCTTCACTTAGGAGAGCTTTAGGAATGTTTGCCCATTACTCAAAATGGATTAAGCATTTTTCAGAGAAGATCAGCAGTTTAGTAAATACCAATCATTTTCCCATGAGTACTGAAGCCATCTCGAATTTTAAAGCACTTAAATTGGATATAGCTAAGTCGGCCCTAACGGTCATTGATACTGAAGAAATATTCACGATAGAAACAGATGCATCGAAGCATTCCATAGCAGCTTCATTATCACAAAAAGGACGACCAGTGGCGTTTTTCTCACGTTCATTAACGAATTCTGAAAAGCGTCATTCTTCTATTGAAAAAGAAGCTTCTGCGATTGTGGAATCTTTAAGAAAATGGCGTTATTACTTAATTAGCAAACCGTTTTCACTCATTACAGATCAACAATCTGTTGCTTTTATGTTTAACCAAAAACATTCAAGCAAAATTAAAAATGAGAAAATTGAAAGATGGAGACTGGAACTGTCGTGTTTCAAATACGACATAATCTATCGACCTGGCAAAGAAAACGCTGTTGCTGATACACTCTCAAGAATTTGTGCCACTATCCACACTGAAAAGCGTTTAGTAGAACTTCACAACTCTCTATGCCACCCAGGTATCGCACGAATGGCTCATTGGGTAAGAGTGAAAAATCTTCCCTATTCTGTTGCAGATATTCGACAAATTACTACATCCTGTAGAATATGTGCAGAAATTAAACCACGTTTCGCAAGAAATAATAGCAAATTAGTGAAAGCAACATCTCCTTTCGATAGGATTAGTATTGATTTTAAAGGTCCGTTGCCTTCAGCCAGTTCAAATAAATATCTACTAACCATTATCGATGAATTTTCCCGTTTCCCTTTTGCCTATCCATGTAAAGATATTTCTGCCTCAACCGTCATTAAATGCTTGAGTGATCTTTTCCTGACTTTTGGAGCACCTGCTACCTGTACACTCAGATAGAGGATCGTCGTTTATGTCCCAAGAGGTAAAAGCGTTCCTTCTTCGACATGGGGTGGCATGTAGCAGGACGACCCCTTATAATCCTCAAGGAAATGGTCAAGTGGAACGACTGAATGGAACTTTATGGAAAACGATACAACTTTCATTGCGCTCCAGTAATATGGAGATATCTAATTGGGAACAAAATCTGCCTATAGCTCTAAACGCTATTCGATCTTTACTCTGTACTTCTACAAACTGTTCGCTACATGAACGAATGTTTTCTCATCCTAGAAGAACTTCTAATGGGGTATCACTACCTTCTTGGCTATCTCCCGGTCCCGTACTAATGAAACGAAACAATAGAAATAATAAATATCAAACGTTGACCGAAGAAGTTGAACTACTTGAGGCAAATCCTTCCTATTCTTATATAAAGTTACCTGATGGAAAGGAAATAACGGTTTCTAATGAACATTTAGCTCCATTCGGTACAAATTACGATTATATTATTGAAGAGAATCAGGAACAATTACAGGACTTACCAGATGATAGGACAGAAACAGTTTTGGAAAATGACGAACTAGAGGTAGAACGAATAGTCCCGGAAAACCTTTCGCAAAATCAAGAATTTGAACAACCATCCACTTCTATTGAGGTACCGGGACATCAGCAGATCACTGCTGAAAATTCTGTAAGATATTCGACACGACCTCGAAGGCGTCTAAGAGATTTTCAAGTCTAAGAAAATAAATAAATAAATAAATAAATAAAAATATAGAGGGGGTGAATGTGGTGTGTACATACTTTTACTTTTACTAATTCTAATCTTGTTAGTTATAGAAAGCGTTTGTCATTATAATTGTCACGTCGTTATTATTAAGTGTCATTTTTAAAACTGAATAAAACCATTTTTCTAACTTGGTTTTGACTTATCTTGTATCACACATGACACGACTTGTCGATCAATGTAAAGAATAATCATAGACATTAATAGTCGGTGACAAGGAGGTTTATACGTCATTCTCCCCGTCTATGTTTTCTCCTCCTACCACAAAGTCGTGTAGATGAGAAGGTAGCCGGCGATTCCTCTTGGGTCTTTCGTTGGCAGGTGTTTCTCCCCTAACTTCTTGTGAAGTGCCCGGAAGATTCACGTCTTGAGGATCTGGAGTGGGGCCGTCTGCGTTCACTGAATGAAAGGAATCATCTTCAAATGACTCTTCAATTGAAGAGCGAGAATCGTTCGGAAGCGGGGCTAAATGCCTATTAGACACTGTACTCTCCGTGCCGTTCGACCTTCGAATTACGGAATAGTGTGGATTATAGTCAAGCAGTTCAGCTTCTTCCACCAAGGGATCGTTTTTTGAGCGAACGTGATTTTTAACGAGAACCGGTCCTGGCGCTAGCCATGTAGGCATTCTCCACTGGGCGACCTCCGCGGATGTTTGAAAAGTCTCTCGTGAGGCGTCTCATTGGTAGATGTGCAGAGAAGTGATCGAATGGAGTGAAGAGCGTTCTTCAAGACTCGTTCCCAGTGTTCTACTGTTATGTTGTTGGAACGCAAGCTGAGTTGTACTGCACGCCACAGAGTACCATTAAGGCGTTCTACTTGGCCATTTCCTCGTGGATTGTACGGAGTAGTTCGGGAAGAGGCAACACTGTTAGCTCTCAAGAAAGTTTTAAGTTCTTCTGACATAAAGGAGCTTCCTCTGTCGCTATGGATGTTCAGCGGATGTCCAAACGTACTAAAAAGGTCTTGTAAGCATTTGATGATCGTTGCAGATGACATGTCTTTGCAAGGGTAAGCCCATGGAAATCGGCTATACTCGTCAATTATGGTGAGTAAATATTTATTCTCCGATTTTGATGGAAGAGGCCCTTTGAAGTCCAAATTCAGCCTTTCAAAGGGAGCCAACGCTTTTATTAGTTGTCCTTTTGTTGTCATGGAGCGTGGTTTAAGTTCAGCACATACTCTACAAGAGGTCGTCATAGTCTTTATGTCATTGATCGAGTACGGGAGGTTCTTTGAGCGTACCCAGTGGTACATCCTCGTTATGCCAGGGTGACATAGTAGAGCATGTAACTCATATAATTTATTATTATCCATGAGTGCTCAGACTCTGGATAGTGCATCTGCTGCAGTGTTTTGGGAGCCAGGTCGATAGATGATATCGTATTTAAAACAGGAGAGCTCAAGACGCCAGCGTTGAATTTTTTCATTTTTAATTTTACTAGAGTGGTTTTGGTTGAACATGAAACACACGGATTGTTGATCCGTTATCAACATGAAGTATTTCCCCATCAGGAAATGCCGCCACTTTCTTAGGCTTTCCACAATAGCGTATGCTTCTTTTTCAACCGATGGGTGTCTACGTTCAGCATTCGATAGTGTCCTGGAGAAGAATGCCACTGGTCGGCCTTTTTGAGAGAGCGTGGCAGCTATCGCATACTCTGACGCGTCAGTTTCAACAGTCAGTATCTCATCTCCATCAATTGCTACCAGTGAAGCTTTACAAATATCTGACTTTAATTGCTCAAACTGGATAACGGCACTTTCAGGTAACGGGAAACTGTTTACGTTCGTTAAAGGCTGTAGTTTAGTCGAAAAATCTTTCACCCATTTTGCGTAATGGGCAAACAGCCCTATAGCGCGTTTCAGCTCAGCAGTGTTCGTGGGGACTGGTAGCTGTAGTAGTGGTTGGAGACGTTATTTGTCTGGTTCAATGGTATTATTTTTGATCGTGTAGCCCAACAAACTTATGGTCAGCTGACGAAATTTACATTTTTGATCATTCAAAGTTAGGTTGTACCTTTTTGCAGCAGCTTGAAAGTTCAGTAGGTTCTGATCGTGATCGCTGTCATCTTTTCCGCATACGGTGACATCGTCGAGGTAAGTAAAAGTCCCTTTAAGCTTTTCCTTTTCTATTATATATTCGAGCGTACGCTGAAATGCTGCGACACCGTTGGTGACTCCGAATGGGATTCTCGTAAATTGATAGAGTTTCCCTGCAGCTTCAAATGCCGTGTACGGTTTTTCACTCTCTTTAATAGGCACTTGGTGATAGGCGCTCTTTAAGTCTATCTGACTGAAGACACTGAATTTAGCAACCTTCGACACAATGGTCTCGATATGAGGTAACGGGTATGCGTCCAATTCTGTAAACTTGTTTACGGTCAAGGAGTAGTCGATCACGAGCCTTTTTCGGTATGCCCCTCCTCCTGCTACTAAGACCTGCGCACGCCAAGGGGATATGCTCGGTTCTATTACGCCGTCTTCCAGTAGCTTCGAGACTTCTTCCGTGATGAATTTTTCGTCTTGTTCACTATAATGTCTGGATTTCACGGCTATAGGTCTGATATCCGGAGAGAGGTTAGTAAATATTGAGGCGGGGGGCACTGAAGCTTGCATTACATTGCAGACCAAAGGTTCTTTAGATCCTCCGAAGTTGAATTGGAGACTGGAGTGTTCTTTAAGTATATCATGGCCTATGATAACATCAGCACAAAGGCTGCTGACGACGAGAAATGGCCTGTGTTTGTGTGAGCATTCGTTCATAGTTACAGTTGCAAAGCAAACACTTCTTACGAAAGATACGTTATTTTGAGAGGCTAATGTGACAGTCTGTTTGTGAGGTTTCAGTTTCAGCTGCATTAGTCTTGCTATCTTCTCGTCTATAAAGCTCACTGAACTTCCCGTGTCAATTAACGCGTCGGCGTGATAGTTGTTGAGAGTTACGGGGTTAGTAGCCTTTGAAAGACTCGATGGAGAGGCAGCTGAGACAGCATTAGCAACCACTTCAGACTCATCCGAGTCCGAGACACATTCTTCAACGGTAACGGCGTTATTAGTAACCTTCATAGCTCTACATACATTCGCAAAATGTCCCTTCTTGGAGCATAGTTGGCACTGGGCGCTGAAAGCTGGACATTTGAGTCTTCGGTGTGATGTAGTTCCTCCGCAATAGAAACAGGTCCATTTACTTGGCTCTTCCAAAGTAGCTCGGGGGTTTTGGGAGTTTCTAGTCGTACGTCTTGATAAGGACGGCACTGGTAAAGCATTAAGATTTATTTCATTCACTCCGCTGGTCATGGCCCGGGAATCCCTTATCGCAGTTTCCAAGGAGAGAGCTTGATCGAGAGCTTTATCTAAGGTGAGAGAGTTTTCTTGAAGTAATTTTTCCCGGATTTTCAGTGATAGTATTCCAGATATAAATGCACCTCTTATAGCTTCTTCTTCATGCGTTGTAGCAGAGACAGCTTCGAAGCTACAATCGCGGGCTAAGAGTCTGAGTGACCTTCCGTAGTCGGATATAGATTCGTCAGGCTTCTGCTTACGCGTGGCTAGTAAGTGACGAGCCAGTATAACATTCTTTGGTTTGAGGTATATTTTATCAAGTACCTTCATGGCATCATCATAGGTGAAAGAATCACGTAAAGTTCATATAATACCCTTCTTGGTGTGCGTCATTGATTGTTAATGTCTTTCTAACACATTACGTTGGAAGAAATGGAAAAAAAGGCAGGTCTGTGATTAATCCTAATCAAAATATCACAATAATAAACCGTTTAAACGTAGTACAAACGTTAACCCTAATCTTTGACTTACAAAAATTTGATTGGTTGATGTTTAGATTACGTGCAAACGCGACCTATCAATCGGGCGAAATTACATCGTTCAAAATACTATGCAGGCGTTCCTTTCGTGTCTTACGTATTTTTCCAATGTCCAGCTGACAGTTCTCGTCAGGTCTGTACTTTGTTGTTTACGGTAAATTATTATTTATGAAAAGTGAATATTGATCTTATTGTTAGCATTTTATCTATTCAAATGCAGGACTATATTTACCAATATTAAATTATTTTAATATGTAAATTAAATATACAATTTGTTTTATTTTGCAGTGTTTTCATATCCCAAGTATTATTAATTTCATAGCCTTTTCGAATTTGGCTGAATACGATCCTGATGATTTTATTTATCAAATTAAAGGTTAGCTATATGTCAAAATAACAAATTAAATACCGACATACCCAAAACCCGGATATACGTCACAAACGATGACGCACACCAAAAAGGCTGTTGAATGAACTATACGTGCGGAAAGATATGCGCTGATAAATGATTCATCAAAAGTTTAAGCTTTATGGAGTCGGTACCTTTAGGAATCTCTTCGAGTATAAAATTGTCAAAAGTATATTTCCAATGGGTCCACTTTAGGTCCGCTTCTGTTGCGGTGGGATCCACATCGAACTTCTCGGGTCGTAGGTACCTTGCCACATTGGGCGGGAGTTTCGTATCAGTGTCGGTCATATTAAGCTAATTAAATTGTGGCAAAATTAAACAAACTAAATAAGATATTTAGCTTTAATTAGCTTCAATCCGACTTAATATAAAATACACATGACACGACTGGTGAGTTTTTTAATAATACGACTGAACAAAAATGAACGCAGATGAAGCTGCTTTTTAAACTACTCTACCTAAAAATGACACATAAGATCTACAAAGTTATTCGCCAGTGTATTTCGAGAAACCTTCGATTCGGGTGAAATCATTCATATGAACAAAATCCATTAACAATTTAAATAAGAAATTTATTATTGCATAAAATGATCAATATCAAATAAAAGTATAAATATATTTGAGCGTAATTTGGAACAAAGAAATCAACTTTTTGATTGTTCCTTAAATATTTGAATCTCTTTTTGTATCTCCTTAAGATCGGCATACACTTTTTCTAGTTTAATAATGATTTCTTTGGATTTTTCTAATTCGATTTGCTCTTCAAAATTTCTACTTTCTCTCTCTATAACTCCCAAATCTTCCGAAGTTTTAAGTATACTACTAAAATCTTCTCGAAGAGCTACTAACAACTTGTAAGAACGACGAGCATTTTCATCATGTTTGGCGTCCTATAAAACAACAAAATGTAAATTGTATACAGTGTTCCAAAATAATAGGTGTGCGTAGTACAATACATTGTAGATTAAAGAAAATTCAAAAATTTTCGAATACATTTCTAATTGATGTCAAAGGTAATCGTTTCATACTATTATAACGCCTTACAAAGTTTTTGAAAAATACTTTTCAAAGAACAGAACGTTCACTAAGAAGTAACAACTACTTCTCGGGCTATATGCCCCGACAGACATTGAATTACACTTCTAACTTAAACGGGGTTGGCATATCTGCAAGATATAACCAAACATTTCGGAATTGTAATTAGAAGGGACAACATCACTTGTAGACCAGATCGGTTCCGGCGTATTTAAATGATATTTTTCTACTTACATAAAAAATAAGTTCATCAGCTAGTGTAAACGATCTATCAACTTGGCCGCTGAGATTTTTAATATCTTTCTGTACATTTCTTGTATCTTTCAGCACTTTTTGAATATCATAATTTTGTTTATTAATATTTCCAATTATTTCCAAAATTCTTCTAGTGTACATTTTTCTGGAAACAGTTGAACATTAAAACACTGACCAAGCAACAACTAATAAAAATCGACAGCACCACGTAGATCAACTCCAAATAAAACTATTCAGGATATCAGTAATAAGTTACATTAAATAATTTACCTGTTGACTGTTCTATTTAATTGCTGATATTGTTGTAACAAATGTTCACTCAACTTTTTCTTATTTGTTAGATCTACCTTGAGCTTCGCCTTGACTTCCTCTAGATTTTCTAATTTTTCTTGTTGTGCTTGAAAAGCAGATTTTTTATTCGAAAAGCCGATACTTAACGTTTTGTGTTCTTCTACCAAAGTTGTTCTCATTTCGTTCCATTGTTTGGCTAATTCTAGCAAACGTTCGTTCGTTTTTTGTATCATGTTATTTAATTTTGTTATGTTTTCTTCCTTGTCCAATACGGTCGCGGTTTTTGTTTTTAATTTTATTTTCTCCAACATTTCTTTTAATTTTTTTTCCTCTTCTTCTCTAGTACTCTCCAACTAAATAGAGAATAGCATTTTATCACTTTAGAAGATATTGTCATATACAGGCTGTTTCACGACGAGCTTACACTATTTTTATATTGGAGACTACTCTCACAATTTCTATAAAAATTGGCATAGATGGAGAACAAGTTATGGCGAATTTATGGAAAATATTTTGACATACATGTCACTTCCGGTTATACCGAAAGTGACCGACAAGATATTAATTTTTTTAATGAAAAATTGACAGGTGCAGACCTTCATATTGAAAATTCTGTGTGCATATCCCCAATACCAAATAAAAAACTTCTTGTCGGGTTGATTAGTAGGACGATCAAGGTAATTGGTGACATGTTGTATAGAGGGTTCGTAAAAAAATTATGAAAAGTTCAACTTCTCAAATGTTAAATATCTTCATTGTTTTAATGAAACAACCATATTATTATTGCATGTGACAGAGTTGTTACTAGAACATGTGTTTTATTTGCTACAAGTTATCCAGATCGACCCCGACCCAGCCGTCACACAGTGAAGAGAATATTAAACAATTTAACACAATTTGGTTGTTTTCAACCAAAAGTTAAGTGAAGCCTATTGTAGAAAATAGTGATCATGAAATCAATGTTTTTGGATACTATGCTGCTTATCCCTAAGCGTCATTACGATGTGGTGCCAGAGATGTAGGTGTACCAATGGTATCCATTCAACGAATTTAAAAAAAGTTTCATTCCTACTCTTTTAACCCAGTTCAAAGTTTAAAGCAAATATACTATAATAGAAGAATAGAATTTGTGTTGGTAAAATGTCAAGAAGATAATGAATATTTGAAGAATATTATATGGTGCGATGAATCAAAATTTACGAAAAACGGAATATTTAACGCACAATTCGCATTACTAGAGCGAAGAAAATCAACAATTAACAAGAGTACGTGGTATTCAAAAGCGATGGAAGTTTAATGTCTTTTGTGCGATCAGAGACAACCAGGTTTTAGATCTTCACTTTTATGATGGAAACTTAAACGGTCAGAAATTGTGGTAACATAATTTTAAATTTTTTTATTTTCTAAAAATTACTTTTTTAGGTCAAAGATATCTTGATATGTTGAGGGAATTAAAAACAAATTATTTAGATCGTTTACCACCGCATGAATTTAGGAAAATATTTTTCCTTCAAGTTGGAGCTCCTCCTCACTGTTCCAGAATGGTGAACCAATTTTTAGATGAGACGTTTGAAGATTGGTGGATAACTAACAATAGTAGGTGATCAGTGTATGAGACGTTTGAAGATAGGTGGATAGCAAACAATGGTCTTTTTCGGTGGCCTCCTCGTCAACCAGATATAACACCTTTAGATTTTTAATATGGAGCTACATAAAAAATGAGGTGTATTCCCATCCCCCAACAACAAAAGAAGATTGTGACGTAGAGTTCGCAATGCATTCAATTCTCTCCCTTCTAGTAACAACTCTGACACATTCACCATGTTGTATTAAAAGTAAATTTAGATAATCGTTCGTTTAATTCCAAACGAACCATTTCTATCACTGAACGATGCGATTGGCTTCAAATAATGACAATTAATACTATTCAATTATGACAGGTAAATACACAGCCTGCTAAAATAAAAGAATAAATAACACGGCCTGCGCCTACACAATAATAAGGCTGAAATAATATTTTTAAATACATGTTAATATCTCAAAAACGCTGAAGTTTGGGTATAGGGAAGTGAACATAAACTGCCCTTATTTTCGGCCTTAGAATTAAGTAAAAGAATAAAAATATGGTTGCATTATTTTAAAAAAATTGAGATATTTGACATTTGTGAAGTTGAACTTTTCATCACTTTTTTACGAACCCTGTATACAAAAAAGAAGTATTCGACATGTCACCAATTACCTTGATCGTCCTACTAATCAACCCGAAGATGTTTTTTATTTGGTATTGGGGATGTTCAATTTTTTATTAAAAAAATTAATATCTCGATAAGTATACATTTTAGATATAGGGTAATCTCCACAAAGTGACATTAAAATTTAATGTAGAATCCGAAAAGTATATAATATACAGGGTGTTACATTTAAAATAACAAAGTTGTCGTTCACTTTCGGTATAACCGCCATAACTTGCTCTCCATCTATGGCAATTATTATAGAAATCATGTGAGAAGTCTCCAATATATAGATAGTGTGAGCTCGTCGTGAAACAGCCGTATACTATCACAAGAGAAAAAAATAGCTTATTTATTTATATAAAAGTTACAATTATGATAATTAAACGTTTGTGCATTATTTTTATCGATATGATGTTATTGTAGAACATGGTACTTGCGGTATGTTTGAACTGGTACTAGGAAAATTTACTTGATCTGGTGCTTTTTCTCTCAAGTTTTCAATTAATTTTAAGTGATGTTCATAGACAAACCGCAAATAAGGTTTCAGATAGTTGACATAGGAATGTCCTGTTGATTTGATCATTTCTTGCTCACCAACACCTTTTTTTGCAAGGGCCGAAATAGTACGGAAGAGCGATGTGAATGGTTTGTTACTTTAAATTTTTTTGGTATATACGCCAATTCTTTCTGCCGAGAGTTTGGTCCATTTTGACATGCTGTTGATTCCAATAGGCATGTTTTGTACCAAATTCATTTTTTCCAATTTGGATGGACTGTCAAAAAAAGCCTGTCACTTGTGATTTCTGGATTGGTATTTCTTTTTTCCAATAATTTTCAAAATAGACGAGTAGGTCAAAGATCTTTGTTAGTGTTTTTTCTTACCAACCATTTGCTACTGGCCAAGGCTTTTGCACCTCCTTGTGTGGTCTTTGAAAATATGGGACTGTATTCGATACGTCCCGTAAATTCTCCTTTTAGGTCTAATTCTTGTAGGAAATAATGTACTTTACAGTTAACTGCTTTGTTGCCTCGCCAGGCAAGTTCAAAAGAGAAAAGTGTCTTCGTCATGAATTTTTATCATTTCCAAAAATTCTTGTGTTTTAACTGTTTTCGTACTTTCTTTTCTTTTCTCTTGGTTACCTTGGAGTTGTTTTCGTTTTGAGTCCTTTGTCAAACGGGATTATTTAAAAACAATGTCGGTAAATTTTTATAATAAATTCTTGATACTTAGTACTTTTCTTGTAGCATCTGTGCCGTGTGGTTCCATATTTATGCTTTTGATACTTGACTCTTTGTAGTACTCTCCGTTTTCTTTCATATTGTAAGCATAATCTTCCATAATTTTTGCTAATTCTTCGGCTGGAGTATGCTTTTCAAGCTTATAATCTCTTATCAATAAAAACTGCGAAAACTGTCGCCAACAGGAAGCTTTGGAGACACACGTATTTGGAGATATATTCTGCCTATTTAATTTCTGCAATGGATTGTGTTCCAACCAAATATGTTTTTTTTTCTTCAAAAACACTCATTTTTGAACTGAACTAGTATTAACTTTTTCTAACAAGAAATAACACAATGACATTTTAAATAAATATCAGAACCATGGTAACAAAATTTGCTTTGATCAACGCGAACGCATCTTGAAAAAATTAAAATTTTGTTGCTGTAAAAATTACAACTATTTGTCAGTAGAAAAGATTCCGTTACTATGGTATTTTGCAAGTGAAAAACATTCTAGTGAAATAGTCTATTAAAATAACTTGCTAAAACTGCGCTTAAATTTTATTAAAATATATACAGGATGTCCAGAAACGCACTTCAATTGAAACATTGCAAAATCTCATGCTTATGTCAATTTTACACAAATTACTTTTTCCAAAAATGCTTCCTAAAGGAGAGTATGTCTCCTATTAATATGGAATATGCAAGTTTTCGAGAAAAATCAAATTAAACTTTTCATTTGTCTGTGTATGTTTCCATTGAACAACAAATAAATTTTTAAATTATGACAGATATTTGTGATTTTACAGTTTTTTTCTTTGAGGAGCATCTCTAGACACCCTGTATAATTTAACAATGAAAAATTCTACAAGTCAAAAGTTAAAATGCCTGCCAGTATAAAAAAAATTTAAAAGTTTTTTGTAAGTTCGAAATTATCTTACCTGTGATAAGTCTAATTCTCTTTTTTCAATGACATCGCGAGCATCAACACATTTACTTTTCAAACCTTCTACTTCTTGCGATAATATCTCGATCCGCTTTAATTGTATGATTTCCACATTTGTGTCATTAACAATTTCATCTGATAATTGAGGAATGTTAAATGTAGTTTCTATATTTTCAAAATTAACGTTATCCGATTTTTTAATAACTTTTGACAAGTCCAAATTTTCGGAAATTTCATTGTCATGGAACAATAAAGATGGTATTAATTTTTTACAGGGACACTGTTTGATTACTTCCGGGATATAATGTATCCGATATTCTTTTGGACCTATAGAATTGGTTACTGTTTCAGATATGTACCGAGTGTCTGATTAAGAAAGGTAACCCGCTGTATCTCAGAAACTATTTATCGTACATCTTAGAGAAAAAAAATCTGTAAGTATTACAAACTCGCATACGAGAAACCGCTGGAATTTATTTTCAAGTTTTCTACTCCACCGCTAGAGTGGAGTGGAGATGATCACAATAATAACACAAAAACATCATTTTTATATAATAAATGTACCGTTATAGTACCACAAAATTTAAATATTCGTAATCATTAGATCATTTTCCGTAAGTTTGCTCCTCCAGTACGTTTTCCTCTATCTTGTCCAGTACTTCTTCCTCTATCTTGTAAAATAACTGGTAGGGGTGAGTGGGAAAGCTGACTCAATAAAACTGATAACTTTTGTTCCGCTTTATGGATTTTGACAAACCTAGTATCATTTGAATGTGAATTCAATGCCTAATAAAATATTATACTTCGTTTCATTACAGTGGTTTTAACGGTCGCTACGTGGCGGTGATTGAACAATTGTTTTATTAACAACTTTTCTTGGGAATCATTTACTTGAAAGAGGATGGAATTTAAAAAAAAAATTGTAAAAACCTCATTTCAATATCATTTTCTAATCGAAGATACGAGAAAAAATAGTTATACATAAAAATAGGATTTTGACAAACTCAGTATTATTGTAACAATATTCAACAATTAATTACGTAACAAAAACAGCAAAAATATACTACATTGACCTAGTAAAGTAACCTAAAGATACTACTCAAAATGCTTTCCATCTTTTTCGATGCAGATATTCAATCTCTGTGTGGTAGAAAAGACAGCCCTAGGAATACTGTCAATTGTTGAATAATATCTTCTCTTTTTGCAGGTCTTGTCTGAAATACTAACACTTTAATTCGATCGCATATATAAAAATCTAACACAGTAAGGTCGGGAGATTTTGGCGGCCACGGGAATATGCTACCTCTCCCTATCCACTTATACTCAAATTGTTGGTTTCAAAAATGCATCACTTCATTTGTAAAGTGGGCTGGGCAGCCATCTTGTTGTATCCACATATTTTGCCATACTGCTAAAGGAACATCTTCTAATATTATAGGCAATTCATCTCTTAAGAATCTTAAGTAGCGCTGGCCATTTAAATGTTCATCAAAAACAAAACTATAATTTTACCATCTAAAATCCCACACCATATGTTAACTGACCAGCGACCCTGGTTAAAATCTTGTTGCATCCAGTGTGGATTATGATCAAACCAACAGTGTGTATTATGTCTATTTACAGATCCATTACTGGAAAATGTAGCTTCATCGTACCACATTATATTTGATAAAAAAATTTGGATTTTCATTCAACACATCCTTAAACCAATTACAATGATCCAGTCTTTTATCGTAATCTGTAGCTATCAATTCTTATGAAGAGATAAACGATACGGATGAAAACGATTTATTTTTAAAATAGAGTGAACACAATACCCAGAAATTCCTAACTGATATACAGCGGGTTACCTCTTTTAATCAGACACCCAGTACAGTATGTTTTAAAAAAAGGTGGCCTTGTTGCTTAGATAAGCAAACACTAAAAAATAAGTGAAGTTTGCTTAGTACAAAATTTAAGATAGGCATTTGTATTCAAGACACACATTTTTTATGATTGTCAAAACTTCTGACATCATTGTAATGAAATTTTGTTTGAAGTTTTTGAAAGCAGTCACATTCTATGAATTTGTTTTGACTCTCATAGAGGGTGCTAGGTACACATTACTTATCCTTGCAGCAGGGACACCCAGTATTCAAAAAAATTGTTAGCAACATCCAATTGTTAAATATTTTCTTACTTTTTTGAATATTTGCCGAAGAAACATCGAAATGCATCGATCTCAATGGATAGTTATCATGTATACCACCTGGTTTGAAGAAATAAACAGGCACCCACCTCTTTTGTAAAGATTGTTTAATAATTTCTTCAATAGATTTAACTATCTTAGGAATAAATCCTAGTTGCTCAGGAACATTTTTAGTACTTTCTCTAGGCAACCTTTCTAGCAAAAACATCAATACCTTTCGTACCTCATCTTCATTACAGTATAAAATAGTTTGATATCCCATTTCTGCACAAAATCCCAAATCTTTTATTTGTTCTGCTAAATATGAAGCTAACTTTAGTCTAGCACTCATAGAGGGAGGTAATTTTTTAGTAAAAGTGTTATTTTGCAGAATTGCTTCTAAACATGAAGATATTGCAGATACAGTCATTTCAGCATTGAATTGTTTAAGAGTTTTGATATCATCATCAATGTCACTAAAAAGATAAAAGAAAATACTCTAGCTTTTAATGTTTCACTGGAATTTTTTTTTGCATCTTTTATCGGTTTCTCTTTTATACATACAGTGCTAGAAACAATTGGACTTATATCACAGTATAGAGTAAGTTTTTGCCAGAGATGACAACTCACTGGATTTTTATTTAATATACTAATGAATGTTTTACTAATATTAGTAGCTGAAGTTTGTATTATGAATGGTTTTTTTTCCTAAAAAATGAACAAAATAAAGCTAAGACAAGCAAAGTCACTAGCTAGTAGGTATGTATATGTTGGAGTGAACATTTACTGAAACCTAAACCATCTATTGTGCCCTATATTTTATACTTTGGGCTATATTCAGCATGAGGCTTTAAATATTATCTACAAGTTATGTATCCTTAGTTCGACTATTACCCTGAGAGACAATATTACTATAAAAGTATCAGCAATATACAGATGTCACGATTTTGAAAAACTAGATTTTCTTGTAGATTTTGGGCGTTTTTTGGTCAACAACAAAAAACTTGATAATCACTGTATACTAGGTGATTTCAATATAGACTTACTAAAAACTGATAATATTAGTCAATATTTTCTAAATAACCTGATTGAATCAGAATACTTACCTTATTTTAATGGTATCACTAGACCTTCGGCTGACAATACAGACCAAGGTTCTTGCATCGATAATATTTTTATAAAAACAAGTACCTTAAATAGTAATTCTTATAAAGTTACTAATATCTTTAACGATCACTATCCGCTGTTTGTACAAATAGAAAATAAAGTAAGTATTCCTATTAATAATAGTTTAAACTCTTTTATTAATTATAAGAAATTAGAAGTAGAAGCCTGTAAAATTGACTGGGATATTATTATTAGCATTCCTGACCCCAATATCGCAACTGAAAAACTATTAAACTTCATAAAAACAGCTATAAGTAAATCTTAGATATAAGCTTTTGTAAAAATAAAATCACTGTAAAAAACAAATGGATAACAAGGGGTATCATCAAGTCTTGTCAAACTAAAGAACTGTTATATAAATTGTGGAAAAAAAATCTGAAAAGTATCCAACTAAAGCACAAATATAACCAATATGCAAAAGTCTTAAGCAAAGTAATTAAACAGGCAAAACATAATTATGAAAGAAAAGTTGTAGAGCAAAACTGTAAAAATACTAAACATTTGTGGAATTATATTAAAAGTAAAATTAACAAAAATAATAAGGTAAACAATAACGAAATAGAATATTTCATACATGAGGGTAAAAAACTGGATACAAAGGAAGATATAGCTAATCACTTTGATAATTTTTTTTGTAATGTCGGTCCAGCTTTAGCCAAAAAAATTATAAAACCCAATAATACTAAATTAATAAAAATTCCAACAAACGACAAAACTTTCTATATTCATCCAACCAATAGTGTTGAAATTAAAACAACTATATCCCAGTTGAAAGACAAATGTGGGGGCGGGGATGGAATAAATGTTAGAACTATAAAAATACTTAAGGAATTTATTTCTAAGCTATTAGAACATATTTTTAATAAATGCATTGAGACAGGTATTTGGCCTAATAGTTTAAAATCGGCTGTAATTGTTCCTATTTATAAGGCAGGTGATGAGAACTGTGATACTAATTATAGACCAATATCTCTAATCTCAAGTATTGCCAAAGTCTTAGAGAAAATAATTCACACTAGGTTATTTAGTTTTGTATCTAAATGTAAACTTTGTCCGATAAGCAGTTTGGTTTTATAAAAGGTAGAGGAACAAAAGAGGCCTTAAACTATGTGTTGGATATTGTTTACAAATGTCTAGATCAGAGAAACCTGTACTTGTAACTTTCTTAGATCTCGCAAAAGCATTAGATGCAGTAAATCATGATATACTTTTGGAAAAATTGAATAATTATGGTGTCAGGGGAATTGCTTTAAAATTATTTGAAAGTTATCTTTTTGATAGACAGCAAACCGTAAAATTTGGTAATTTTTGTAGTAATTCTATGTTAATTACTCATGGGGTACCTCAAGGCACTATTCTCGGGCCATTGTTGTTTATTCTGTATATCAATGATTTGCTGCATCAGTTGCCATCTGAAACTATAGTATCATATGCTGACGATACTGTTGTTTTATGCAACGACGATTCATGGTATAAGGTAGAAGAAAAAATGAATAATTCTCTTAACATTGTCAGCACATGGTTGGCTTTAAATCAGTTATCGCTAAACGTTTTAAAAACAGTTTATATAGCTTTTGGGGCGAACTGTGATAGTGTCCCTAATGTTTTGGACATAAAAATCAATAACCATATAATAAAAAGAGTTGACAGTTGCAAGTACCTGGGGGTATATATTGATTTTAAAGTTAAGTGGGACGTACACATTGAATATATTATTAAAAAGACTAAGTATTTACTATTCATATTTGTTATGTATTTGTCACCCTGCCGAAAATGTCAGTCAGACAGCCAGCGGTAGGTATCGTAAAAATTGTCAAATATGTATTCTAAAAATATGAATTATAATTCAATTCCGAACCTACGGTGTTTCATTTAGTACGTAGAAACATAATATTTTGGCGACGAAGATCGGATACGAGTTGAAATTGAAGTCGTTTCTCAATACAGAAACACCAAATCAAGTACTAATACGTTGGAACAATGTCGATGATTGGTAATATAGAGCCATTTAATGGCGTGGCTGAAGAATTCGAAACATATCTTGAGCGAATGGAGCATTTATTTGCAGTAAATAGAGTGGGGGACGAGCTCAAAGTGTCAATGTTCATAACATTAGCTGGTACAGGAGTATATCAGATACTGAAAAACTTGGCTGCACCAAGAAAGCCAGGAGAATTGACATATAAAGATACAGTGGACCTGTTGAAATCGCATTATGCTCCTCCAGTGTCAGAAATCTATGAAAGATTTGTTTTCAACAGATGTAACCAGAAACCTGATCAGCGTGTTTCAGAATACATAGTGGAATTACGTAAGTTAGCGAGTTCATGCAACTTTAAAGCATTCCTTGACGAAGCATTGAGAGATAGGTTCGTATGTGGATTGAGATCTGAAAATATTCAGAGAAAATTGTTGGCAGATTTCCAGTTGACGTTTCAGAGTGCTTGTAAAACAGCACAAGCATCAGAAGTTGCGGAAAAGCAAGTGAAAGGTTTATCAGATGACAGTAGTCAAGTAAATTACCTAAAAAGACAAAACTACAAAGTACAAAACAAGTCAAATGCAGGAAGTAGTTCGCATGGTGACAACAACCGGTACAATCGGTTCAATGATAGTCGTTGTGAAAAATGTGGCAGAGTTCATAGCAAAGATAAATGCCCTGCAAAAAGGTGGAAGTGTTTCAATTGCCAAATGTTTAGTCATGTCAGAGATTTGTGTCCATCGAAGCCAAAGGTAGGTGCAGTCCAGGAAACAGAGGATTCTGGTACCACAGTAAATGTTGTGCAGTATGATGAGAATGTGAACAATGATTTATACAACCTCAATCGGGTATGTATCGGTAATAGTAATAGTACTCCTCATTACATCATGTTGAAAGTTAACAACCAACTAACTCAGTTTGAAGTTGACACAGGGGCATGTAAGACAGTTGTTTCTAAGAAAAAGTTTGTGGAAATGTTGAATTTACCATTAAAGCAAGTATATTTCAGACTGAATACAGTGTCAGGTCAAACAATAAAAGCATTAGGCGAGTGTGTAGTCACTATAGATAATAATAATAAAAAAAATCAATTGGTTATTACTGTAATTGAGTCTGAAAAAGATTTTGTTCCTTTGTTAGGTAGGAATTGGCTTAATGTTTTATTTCCAGATTGGCAAAACAACTTTTCAATAAAATCTTTAAGTATTTCAGAAAAATCTAAGTTAGTGGATGGGTTAAGAAAAAAATACAAACATGTTTTTGATAAAAATTTATGTAATCCGATCCAAGACTTTGAGGTTAAATTTAGCATTAAAAATAATGTTGTGCCAATAGTGAAAAAAGCATATAACATGCCATACGCATTGAAACCTAAAGTAGAAAATAAGTTAGAACAGATGGTGAAAGTAGGGATTTTAAAATCAGTAAATTTCAGCGAATGGGCATCACCCATTGTAGTGGTTCCAAAAAAAGATGGTGATGTGCGTATTTGTACAGATTTTCGAGTTACTGTTAATAAAGTAGTAAATGTAGATCAGTATCCATTGCCAAAGCCAGAAGATATTTTTGCAAGTTTGGCAGGTGGTAAAGTATTTACGGTTTTAGATCTATCCGGTGCTTATCAACAGTTAAAAGTACACCCAGAATTTCAAAAGTACTTAACTATCAATACACATGTCGGAATGTATCAATTTACCAGATTAACTTATGGAATATCATGTGCGCCAGCTATTTTTCAATCTGTTATGGATCAGATTTTGTGTGGTCTTCAAAACGTAAACTGTTATCTGGATGATATACTTATTGCAGGAAAAACGTTGCAGGATGCACAAGAGAATGTTGATCTGGTATTAAAAAGATTAAATTCCTATAATGTAAAAGTTAATAGTGAGAAATGTAAATTTTTTGAGTCACAAGTGGAGTATTTGGGTCATAGAATTGACAGTGAGGGTGTTCACCCAACCCAGGAAAAGCTACGAGCAATCAATGATGCACCAGAACCTGAAAATATAACCCAGTTGAGGGCTTATTTAGGATTAATCAATTATTATAGTAGATTTTTACCAATGTTGTCTTCTAAATTGCGTCCCTTGTATAATCTTTTAGAAAAAGATAAGGATTTTGATTTCGACGAGTCATGTAGAAAAGCTTTTGTTTCAAGTAAAGAGTTGATAGCAAATAAACAGGTTCTGGCTCACTACGACCCCCGAAAGACCATAATTATATCATGCGATAGTAGTTCTTATGGAGTGGGTGGTGTATTAAGTCATAGAGAAAATGGTGTTGAAAGGCCTGTGTGCTTCGCATCTAGCTCTTTGTCAAAAGCTGAGAAAAATTATTCGCAATTAGAGAGAGAAGCCTTAGCTATAATTTTTAGTGTGAAGAAATTCCATAAATACATTTTTGGTAGACCATTTATTTTAGTATCAGATCATCAACCTTTAAAGATGATTTTTAATCCTGATAAAAATATTTCAGTTATGTCTGCATCTAGAATAATCCGTTGGAGTGTTATATTGTCAGCTTATAACTATCAGATTGAATATAGAAAGGGATCACAGTTGTTTGAAGCAGATATGTTATCAAGGTTGCCATTAAGTGATTCAACTGATATAGATAGCTCAATAAATGCTTTCAATTGTACTGATGAACTTCCTATCTGTTATGAGGATATTGCTAAAGTATCAAGTAAAGACCCTGTATTGATGAAAGTAATAAATTTTGTAAAAACTGGTTGGCCTGATAAAGTAGATTCAAGTTTAAAGCCTTATTTTTCAAAACGTAATGAATTATCTATGGAAGAGAACTGTTTGATGAAAGGCATAAAAGTTGTTGTACCAGAAGCCTTGCAAAAATATATTCTGGATCTTTTACATGAAGATCACATAGGAATAGTGAGATCGAAAATGTTAGCTAGGTCTGTAGTATGGTGGCCGAATTTACAACAAGATATTGAGTTGTTAGTCAATAGTTGCCATATTTGTCAGTTAAATCAAAGAAATCATGAAAAATACCTAATATCTTGGCCAAAAACTGAAAATGTGTTTTCACGGGTACATATAGACTTTTTCAAGAAACATGATACATATTTTTTATTGATTGTTGACAGTAAATCTAGGTGGCCTGATCTTCATGTTATGACTAAAGGTACAAATGCTACACAGACAATAGAAAAATTAAAATTAACTTTTTCTGTAATGGGGTTGCCGGATACGATAGTGAGTGATAATGGACCTCCTTTTAACTCAGTTGAGTTTGATAAGTTTTGTCAAATAAATGGTATTAATTTACTCAAGGCGCCACCCTATCACCCACAGTCGAATGGTAGCGCTGAGCGTCATGTTTATACTGTAAAGACAGCATTTGATAAATATTTGTTGCAAAAATCCACCTTAACTGTTGAACAAATGGTGGTAAATTTTTTATTTAGTTATAGAACTACTCCTACTAGCTCTGGTTTGAGTCCCAATGAAATGATTTTCAAAATTAAACCAAAAACTAAATTGGATTTATTAATACCTAGGAAAGGGGGAAATATATATTCGAAAAATTCTTTCAATTTTGTTAAAGCTCCTGTATTTTCAGTGGGAGAAAAAGTGCTAGTAGGAAAACTAGGTCCTTATTGTTATGATAAGTGGAAACCTGGCGAAATTGTAAAATGTGTGAGTGGTGTGACATATCTGGTGAAAGTTGATGATAAAATTATGTATAAGCATGTTAATAGTATCAGAAAATTTTCAAGTTTAGAACAGCCTAGTATGATTACAGAATCACAAAATGTTCAATCAGGTTCAACTAGTGTTTTACCACATATGTCTCCATCATTAGTCGAAATTAATTCACCAACAATTAATAATCCAGTCAGTGTTCAAGAGAATATTACAGAAGTGTTGAATAGTCCAGGTAATATACCTAAAAATAATATGTTCGTTCCAAGTTCGATTCAAGTTCAAGTGCCTGAAGCTCCTGTTTTACGACGTAGTGCTAGAGTTCATCAAGCACCACAAAAACTGAATCTTTAGTTGTAAGAGTTGTTATTCTCTTTGATGAAAGAGAGAAAATGTTATGTATTTGTCACCCTGCCGAAAATGTCAGTCAGACAGCCAGCGGTAGGTATCGTAAAAATTGTCAAATATGTATTCTAAAAATATGAATTATAATTCAATTCCGAACCTACGGTGTTTCATTTAGTACGTAGAAACATAATAATATTCACAAAACTAGCTAAATTATTACATTCTAAATCTTTACTGTCAATTTATTATGCTTTTTTTCATAGTATACATATGTAACTATGGAATAATAGCTTGGGGAGGTGCGTATAATAATGTTAAATGTATATTGTCAAATCTTCAAAAAAGAATATTAAAAATAGTATTTAAAGGAACCAACACTCTCCCCCTCACCACTAAACTTACATCAGGCTTTCATATTTGAATCTCTTATTTTTCACTACAATGATCTTAATAAGACATTTATGCAGTCTAACAGTCACTAGAAATAAATCAATATTATTACCTAGAATAAACCTAACCTTACTTAATAAAAGTAACTGGCTAACAGCTATTAAAACTTACAACAAGTTACCAATAGAATGTAAATCATTAATATACAGTGAAAATACTATTAGGCAAAAATTGAAAGTGTGTTACATGTAATTACACTAGCTCATAAATGAGCATTAACGGGTTTAAATTAACACTGTCCTATTTTTCATATTTTTAATAAATATCTTTTCTCTCTGATTTTTGGCTGTTCACACAAAATACATTGTCTAAGTGTAGTTTTTAAGTTAGATGTTAAGTATATCCAGGCCTATGTATAAGGTAATTTTTGTTTACCTCTATAGGTTTTATAATGTACCAACATTGTAAAAATTTTCTGGAATAAATAAATCACGTACTTACCAATTTAAGACCTTTAAAGTATCCAAAATTATTTTATCTACTTCTTCCATTTTCAGAAATAGTTAAGAAGTGAAGCCCGGCGAAAATCCTTTGATGTTGGAGGGGCAAAAATAAATAACCTTGAAGGTGACAGCTATCTTTGGCATACACTGAGAACCATAATAAATGCTTACAGCTTTACTCGAATCACACTGAGAAAAAGTATTTTAGCATAAAGTTGTGTTTTATCAAATGTATTATATAGATATTTGTCGATATTTTCCCATCAGTAACTATTTCTGCACTTTTCGTGACAATATAAACGTGAAATAGATCATTTAAGACAATCATTTCAACCTACAAGCAAACTCTATTCTAATTTGGGTCTGTAAATACCATAAGCAAGAGGCCTAAATGTGATCGCATGACAATGGCATAACATATGACGATGACGACCAACATAGAGAAATAATATATATTTTTTTGTCTATGACGACCAATTTAAAAGATGGCTTCCGCATATTTCTTTTTTGTGTGATTTCTTTGGTAACAGTATTGCCTAAGAATACCAGTATTCTTTGGTATTGGTAAATTTGTAATTATTTTTAATATAATGGAGGCAAATCAGGCAGTTCTTCGTATTTTTAAGGAAGAAATAGAAATTGAGGAACATAATTTTGATTTCCCCGTTAAACAAGAACTTCATGAAGAGTTGCAAAGTGTGAAAGTTATAAATAATTCAATTATAGAAACGAATGTCATAAGATCAATGGAACAAGAGGTAAATGTAGATTTAAATACTGATATAAATTTTGAAGAATCTAATGCATTAATTAAACGAGAAAGTAATATTAATGAAAACATTGAAAATAAAATGAACTATTCAAATGGGAAACCGAGGAGAACAATTAAATTCAAAGGTAAGTGTATCAAACAAAATACACAAGTAAAGTACTTTCATATTTGATCATTGTATAGAACATAACCTTATCGATTTCACAAATAAAAACTGTACTCACTTATTCAGTACAAACTTAGGATCTCTAAACACAACTCTGTTTTCGGCACACAATTCTTGTTACTCTGCTATTGGCATTTAAAGTTGCAGTTTTTCAATTTACACGGCCCTTTGTTCAACTCTGTTTACCTTCTTCAATAATTTTCATTGCCCTTCTCGATAAATTAACTACAATTTTTTTATTTTTTTTATTGAAAAATATTATAATTTAATACCAAATAACAAATTGAGTTTCTGTGTGCTGACTGAAAATTGCAGAAAATACATTCTACAGTCATTATAAACAGTTGTGTTCTATACAATTACCCTGCCCTTTTTTAGTTGTTGCTGTTGTGTATATAAATTTATTTTTTTATTTACAGGTTTATTGTTTGGAAAACATATAAAGAGATGTGGTATTATTATCTGCGCAGTTTGTGGAAATTTATATATAAAGCAAGTGGAATATTTTTATCACTATTCAATATATCATTTTTTAAGAAATAAGAAATTATGTAAGACTCAATTAAATACGAGAGCTACTAGTAACTTGATCAATCTAAACGAGGAAGTGAAATGTGAAATTGAAATAGTTGAAAATGAACTGAAAATAGAGTTGGAGGAAACCAAAAACTGTGCTCAGTTCAATGGTATTGATAATTACAAGCTACGCTCACGTGGAATTGTTGAAAATGCCCAATTGAGCTACTATACTTCAGAGGAATCTCATCCTAGTACAATTTTTCGTTGTCATCTAGGAGGAAACCCAATTAAATGTGAAGTTTGTTTTAAATCGATTGCAGTTAAAGGTGACCTAGTTAAACACATGCGTATTCATACTGGAGAAAAACCATTTAAATGTGAAATTTGTTTTAAATCGTTTACAGTTAAATCTAACTTAGTTCGACACATGCGTATTCACACTGGCGAAAAACCATTTAAATGTGAAATTTGTTTTAAATCGTTTACAGTTAAAGGTGACCTAGTTAAACACGTGCGTATTCATACTGGAGAAAAACCATTTAAATGTGAAATTTGTTTTAAATCGTTTGCAGTTAAAGGTGACCTAGTTAAACACATGCCTATTCACACTGGAGAAAAACCATTTAAATGTGAAATTTGTTCTAAATCGTTTGCAGTTAAAGGTAACCTAGTTCAACACATGCGTATTCACACTGGAGAAAAACCATTTAAATGTGAAATTTGTTCTAAATCGTTTGCAGTTAAAGGTAGCCTAGTTCAACACATGCGTATTCATACTGGTGAAAAACCATTTAAATGTGAAATTTGTTTGAAATCTTTTACAGTTAAATCTCACTTAGTTCAACATATGCGTGTTCACACTGGTGACAAACCATTTAAATGTGAAGTTTGTTTTAAATCGATTGCAGTTAAAGCTGACCTAGTTAAACACATGCGTATTCATACTGGTGAAAAACCATTTAAATGTGAAATTTGTTTGAAATCTTTTACAGTTAAATCTCACTTAGTTCAACATATGCGTGTTCACACTGGTGACAAACCATTTAAATGTGAAATTTGTTTTAAATCTTTTGCAGTTAAATCTCACCTAGTTAAACACGTGCGTATTCATACTGGAGAAAAACCATTTAAATGTGAAATTTGTTTTGAATCGTTTGCAGTTAAAGGTGACCTAGTTAAACACATGCGTATTCACACTGAAGAAACACCATTTAAATGTGAAATTTGTTCTAAATCGTTTGCAGTTAAAGGTAGCCTAATTCAACACATGCGTATTCACACTGGTGAAAAACCATTTAAATGTGCAAATTGTTTTAAATCGTTTACAGGTAAAGGTGACCTAGTTAAACACATGCGAATTCACACTGGTGAAAAACCATTTAAATGTGAAATTTGTTTTAAATCGTTTACAGTTAAAGGTGACCTAGTTAAACACGTGCGTATTCACACTGGTGAAAAACCATTTAAATGTGAAATTTGTTTTAAATCGTTTACAGGTAAAGGTGTCCTAGTTAAACACATGCGTATTCACACTGGTGAAAAACCATTTAAATGTGAAATTTGTTTTAAATCGTTTACAGGTAAAGGTGTCCTAGTTAAACACATGCGTATTCACACTGGTGAAAAACCATTTAAATGTGAAATTTGTTTTAAATCGTTCACAGTTAAATTTGGATTAGATCAACACATGTCTATTCACAATGGAGAAAAACCATTTAAGTGTAACATTTGTTTCAAAAATTTTTCAAGGAAGTATACTTTAAATATGCATTTGCGTTGTCACTGAGGAGAAAAACCATTCAAGTGTGGAATTTGCTTTGAATCGTTTACAGTTAAATATGGCTCAGTTCAACACATGCATATTCACACTGGAGAAAAACCATTTAAGTGTGAAAATTGTTCCAAATCGTTCACAGATAAAGATACCTTGGTTTGACACCTGTTTTTAAGGTTTTAAAATATCATTTTTGAATTGATTTAATATCATATTACGAGAGTTTTTTGTATTATTATAACGTTATAAAATACTTGTTCTTTTGATATTACTTTAGTTATTTAGTTTATTTATTAATATTTTATGACATTGTGTGTGCCTTCTTTCTCATGTTTGAGGTTCCTTAGTTCTTTCCCTATTTATAAATTTACAATAAATACATTTGAATAAATATATTTTTTCATTGCATACATGTAAGACAATTTTTTTTCTCACCCTGTTATTCTTAAAATAGTTTTCGTTTCAAGTAAAATAAATGAAATTATGGGTATACCCTAATATTTTAGAAATGCATTTCTCGACAAAACAACCAATTGTCTGAAACAGATAAATAAAGTATCATAATGTCACGTCGGCGATAAAGTAGTCTTCGAGGCCACGAAAGGGGAAAGAAAATTTTAAGAACGATTCGAGTTTTAGTTCCTAGTAAATACCTATAAAGTGTTCACTTGAGCCAAATAAATCTGTTTGAATATAGTGTGAATTGTGGTGCATTGTATAATAAAACATCAGGAGTTAAATCTATCTCGCAGAGTAATTCAGTATACTGCCTGTTATTTGATATTTGATTTTAAAAGTTATTGTATCACATAGAGTATATATACAGGGTGTCCCAGGAATGAGAGGCCAAAACTTGGGAATGAGTAGGTGGTGTTAAAATAATGTCAGTACTTCATATAATTTTTTTTTCTACGGACCTCCTTTGATGAGTTATAGGGCTTTAAAGTTAGAAATTAAAAATACATTTTTATTCATAACTCCAAAACTATAATTTCGAACTTGATGAAAATTTGGTGGATTATCAAGTACATCAATTCATTTATTTTGCCCATACCAGTAAGTATACTAATGTTGCAGAAAGGCAGAATCGGACTTGGCTCATCGGATAAAAGGTCAGAACTTTTAAAGTGACAAGGCAACAAACTTTAAAATACTGTTAGCTTATTCTCCAACTATTTTTCTGAAAAAAGGTACCCCTTGTCCAAATCGATAACATCAGTGGTTTCCGAGAAATATGGAATTTCGTAAGACACCGCAGAGCACATTCAGATTCTATAATTATTTAGGAAATGGGTTATAAACAAGTAGGCTGCCGTCAATTATTTGTCATATGCATTAGGTAACTATCCTTTAGTTCAGAAAATGTAGTTTTATCAAGTAGGAAGCTGTCAATTTATTTGCCATACTCGGAGTTTATTTTAATTATTTCTGTATTGTTTAAAATGGCAGAATATACGTTCAATGAATATGCAGATATGCATTTAATGTATGGAAAGGCATCTGGAAATTCTCGCGAAGCAAAGAGACTTTATTCTGAACATTTTCCTAATAGAATTTTACCAGACAGAAAAACTTTTGATCGTGTTGACAGAAATTTACGAGAAAAAGGTATGATTTTATGAAAATATTGCAATTATGCATTTTAAAAGGTAATACATTTTATTATTAGGTACATTTATACGGAAAGCAGGTGGTGTGGGTCCCGTAAGAAATATCCGTACTATTGTTTTAGAGCAGGATATCCTAGATGAAGTAGATAACAACCCTACATCAAGTGTTAGAAAGCTTGGGATCCAACATAATGTTTCAAAAACCACCGCGCATAGAATACTTCAAGAAAATCTTTTACGTCCGTACCATCTTAAAAAAGTACAGGGTTTGGATCCAGGAGACTATCCAGCACGCCTTCAATATGCGCGCTGGTTTTTAGAAAAACAAAGACATAATCGAGATTTTATTAAATCAGTATTGTTTACCGATGAAGCGGGATTTACAAGAAATGGCGTTGTCAATTCTCATAATTTACATTTGTGGGCCGATGAGAATCCACACGGCATAATTCAGACACGGCATCATCAAAGGTTTATGGTAAATGTTTGGGCTGGGATAATTGGAAACCACTTAGTTGGTCCATTTATAATTGATGGTCGTTTAGATGGACAGTTGTATTTAGACTTTTTGGAAAATCATTTAAATTACCTATTGGACGATGTACCTATACAAACCAGAATCAATATGTGGTACATGCACGATGGTGCTCCACCTCATTTTAGCATTGTGGTACGTGATCACTTGAACGTTGCATACCCCCAAAAATGGATTGGAAGGGGAGGTCCAATTGCATGGCCCCCGCGTAGTGTGGGTCTAAATCCAATGGATTCATTCCTCTGGGGCTACCCGAAAAGTTTGGTATATGCAACACGTATACAAACAAGGAATGAATTGTTGGATCGAATTCATTTCCATTGCGATGCTATAAGGAACAATCCAGGAATGTTGTTTCAAGTACAACGAAACGTTATTCGTAGGCTCAATAAATGTGTAGAGGTAGGAGGTGCACATTTTGAACATTTATTAGATTAAAATTCTTGTTTGTATTTTTTTATTATTTTACTCTGGATAATTCTTACTTTTAGTATACGATTTTATGAAAATTATGAGTTAATTTGTTCTGCTGAACATAACTTAAAGAATGGTAGAGGCATATGATACATACATTGGCAGCTTCCTACTCGATAAAATAACATTTTTCAAATGATGGTTAAATGACGGCAGCCTTCTTGGTTATAACCCATTTCCTAAATAATGATAGAATCTGAATGTGCTCTGCGGTGTCTTACGAAATTCCATATTTCTCGGAAACCACTGATGTTATCGATTTGGACAAAGGGTACCTTTTTTTCAGAAAAATAGTTGGAGAATAAGCTGACAGTATTTTAAAGTTTGTTGCCTTGTCACTCTAAAAGTTCTCACCTTTGACTTTCTGCAACATTAGTATACTTACTGGTATGGGCAAAATAAATGAATTGATGTACTTGATAATCCACCAAATTTTCATCAAGTTCGAAATTATAGTTTTGGAGTTATGAATAAAAATGTATTTTTAATTTCTAACTTTAAAGCCCTATAACTCAACAAAGGAGGTCCGTAGAAAAAAAAATTCTATGAAGTACTGACATTATTTTAACACCTCCTACCCATTCCCAAGTTTTGGCCTCTCATTCCTGGGACACCCTGTATATATATATATATATATATATTTACTAATCATTTTTAATAATTACTTTGTTTAAAGTTCTTGAATATTCAACGTTATTATAAGAACATTAATTTGTTGTTGCATTTCCTATTCATCCAATCCTGCTGTACTGTGGAGAGTTGCACTTGCAGTTTAACTCACATACCTATACTGTATTGTGGAGAGTTTGCGCCGCTTGCGGTTGGTCCATTCCTGATACTGGGTGACTTATTATTACGTCACCCACATCTCCTTTCACCTCCCTGTATTGTGGAGAGCTTGAGCCACTTGCAGTGTAACCTTATTTTGCTGTACTGTGGAGAGTTTGTGCCACTTGCAGTTTAACTCACAAACCTATACTGTATTGTGGAGAGTTTGCGCCACTTGCGGTTTGTCCATTCCCAGTTAACACAGTTACGTCTGATGTACATTTCTAAAACGTATCATCTGGACGTAAAGTACGTCTTATGTATGTACGTTTTTGTCTCGTGTACATATTATGTACGTACATAAGTGGTCATATGGGCACACAAAATTTCGTACCAAAGATGTACGATTTAAGTCATCTCATAACCAAAATAAAACGTAATTATACGTATTAAGTATGTATTTACGACGAACATTTAAATGTAAAATGTACGTCTTTAGTACCTACTTTTGTGTAACCTTATAAGCACCTACGTAAGTAATCAATCGTACGTTTCAAGAGGGTTTCAAAAAATAATTTGAAGCTATTTAGGTTGTCTTATTTAGCAGTTTGATACATTTTGGCAGATAATATACTCAACCCAAAAACAAATATTTTCAAATTCCATCAAAATGCTCAACATCAGAATATGCATTTAGTAACATTCTGATGAGTTCCGAGAATATTTGTTTTTGGGTAGAGTATATTATCTGCCAAAATTTACGCCGAAGTACAAAATTTTAGACCTAAATAGTTGAAAATTATTTTTTAAACAATATCATAATAAAAAGGTTCACTTGTAATTAGAAGGAATAAAAATTGCTGATTATAAAAAAATCAAAATTTATTTTCTTAAAATGTATATATAAAAAAACAAAAGAAAAACACTCGTATGGAAATTTTAAATAGATATATAAAAAAATAAAAAATAAAACGAAAGAAAAACACGTATGAAAAATGTATACGTATGAAAAATGTAACTCTGTACTCCTATCTGGCCAGATTTTCAAAAGTTGATAATTTTTTGTAAATTTTATAAAATAACAGCAAACTTTTTAATTTTTTCGTATTTTCTAGGTAAATAATCAAATTGGGAAAAATAGAAATAAGAGTTATACCTGTTTGTCATGGAATGAACATCCCTATGCATACAACCTTGGCGTGCGATATGCGATGAGCGATGACACATGACACCTCCTTGACGTGGTTGTTCATGGCGAAGCCAGCATTGTAGACATTAAAAATAAATACTTCGAAATATCTATAAACTTCTCTTTATTAATATAACATAACATAACAACTAAAGTTCATTTACGATAAGTTTGCAATAACAAAACATGACAGATGTTTTACATCGTTGCCACGTTGTAATTTTTTTCCAGTTGTTGGCATAAAATTATGTTGATAAGTTGTCACGTGATAAAGACTTGGGCATTGCGACGCAGTGTTCGATACTCTTTTTTAAATAGTTATGAAAATAACTGATTATATCTTACACAGTAATAACAAACTATAAAATGCGAATGAAAACGACAAACCAAAACAAGAAATTGATAAAATTGTCTAATTTTGACAACATAAGTCTTGCAACCCCGAACACGGCAGCCAACTTTTGGACCGTAATTTCCCCCGTTATATATATAATTATTCCATTTAGGCTACATTCGTAATCAATTCGCTGGCCAAGTGGCACTTTGGCACGCAAGCTAAGCAAATCTATTTCAGTGTGATCATTCACAACGCAATTTGACGTCAGAGTTGAAGTTGAAGTCGTCGACATTTCTTGCAAGCTGCAAACTTTCACTTCGACTTGCACTTCGTGCCGGCTATGGGACATGCGCATTAATTTTTGTTATTTGTTTTTTGATATATCTGACATCTGTCTGATAGTCCATCACTACTAAACTCCAGAATATACTGCTATAAAAAATAAATCCAAATTCAAATTATATATTATAACCTCAGACTGAACTAAATACAGACATGCTTCGACCATATGTTGAAGGAATCCTGATAATTATTTAGGTACGAACGCGCTTGCGTTAAAGTCGACTTTGAAGTTATTGTGAATGGCAAATTTCGTGCCGACTTGCGTGCCAAAGTCCCACTTGGCCAGCGAATTGATTACGAATGTAGCTTAACACTTTGGATATTTAAATTTTGTTCAGTGGCTGCAATTGTTACTATAGTCCATTTAATAACCAGGAGGAGTAATTTCAGAAGCCTTACCCACACCACTGAAAGTTACCAGATTAGTTACTAAAGAGCGTGTTCCGCATTAGACGTGTTCAGAATTTATGAAATATGCCTTGATTGACTTGACGCGGAAACTAGCCAATCATAGATAACCCTTATGTACTGAAAATTATTCTTAAGATGTCGGGTTGAGATGAGATGTAAACAAACAGGGTATTCTATAACCTGTAAAACTTATGTAGTTTGGTATTTGATATTTCTGAGAAAGTGAAGTTGGTCGTTTTATTGTAGTTAGATTAAAGGTTTCTTTTTGAAATTATATTTATTTTATAATTGCAGTAATGCACGTAAATGTTAAGATATCACTTTCGTATATTCCGGCATATTGGTGAACATATTCGGCAAATTAAAGGTGAAAATGTTTTTAAAACTGGTCATAAGTATAATTTAATGTAGAACTTACTTCAATGAGAAAATAATCAAATACTTATGTATGGGATCCTTTACAATTTCACAACCTCCACATGAAATCACCATCATACTAAATGAGACCTGGACTTGTTAATGTTATTGTATATAGGGGATTAATAAAATCCGATTTTTGCTCTTAGTTTTGATAAGGTTTTTCCTCCAATGAATAAAATGGTTGCTAATTAAATGTAAATTTATTGTTAACGCTTTATTTATTAAAAATATTCTACAACTTTTGCTTTACAACAACTATATTACAATATCAAATATTAACAATATTTCATAATAGAATAAGTTCCTTATGTATATTCCAAAGTTATACACAGTACAAATTCATATGATAAATGTGATGTATAAAATCTGATTCATTGGTTTAAATGTATCTTACCAAACATAGTAGTAAAAATATATACTAGGTACTTGTACAAAAGAACTATCGAGACACAACAAACTTTCTGGGAAGAATATAAAGTTTGGGGTAATTCACGTAGGTACATTTAATTAAAAGGTATATTATATACATATTTCCCAGATATTTCAATAGTTCTTTTGTACAAGTAGTATATATTTCTACTACTATGTTTGGTAGGATACATCTAAACCAATGAATCAGATTTTATACATCACATTTATCATATGAATTCGTATTGTGTATAACTTTGGAATATACATAAGGAACTTATACATGTAAAATGCAGTAAAATGCACGCGGACGTCTGCCCCGGTTAAGGCAATTTATACGATTTGGCGGGTAATTCGGATTGAAAATGACTTCTGTTCAGAATGAGAGGCACTGAAAGTCCTACCTACTACCTAGTTATTACAGAAGCATAATTTAAAATAACTTTGCTAATTTAGAATATTAATTGTTTTGTAAAATCATATTTATTTAAATTTCTGAGGAAAACACTTAGAATCGCCAACTTTATTTTGCCTATTGCATAGATGAGATGAAATATAAAACTTTCCCAACGAAAAACAAATTGCTAGCCTACCTTACCAACCATTCTGAACAGATGTCATTTTCAATTCAAATTACCCACCAAATCATATAAATGCCTTAACCAATCAGGACAGACATCCGCATACATTTTACTGTAGTCTATACATCTGTATCAGAAGATTCAGTTTAACAAGATTCCGTTTCATCTGAGCTTCCAGTGTTGGCAGATATTATCAAAGGCTCTATCATGTCATCCAGTGTGGACATTTTTTGCTCTTCCTTAATGACATGCTGTATACATTTCTGCCAATTTGCAGGAGTTACATTTTCAATTGCTCTCAATAATAGGCCTTTGACGTCTGCCAACTTGAAAGCTGTGTTTTTAGCTGCCACCTCATTCTTTATTTGTGCCCATATCAATTCTATGGGATTTAACTCACAATGGTATGGTGGCAGCCGTAACACAATTTTATTGGATTCTTTGGCCATTTCATCGACAACATACAAATTATGGTTATCTTTATGTTGTCGGATTAGGTATAAGAGTTCACATCTCTTCATATTTACATCGAATGGTATATTTTTAGTTTTTAACCATTCCTGCATTTCAGCTTTTCTTGAGGATGAGGAAGGAAGCTTCTCAACTTTTCGACTATGATATGATGCATTATCCATCACAATCACAGCATTATCAGGCAACTTTGTCAAAAAAGTAATTAACCAATTCTCAAATACTTCTGAGTTGATTTCTTCATGGTAATCTTCCATTTTTTTGCCTTCAAAAACTAACAATACATTTTCTACAAAACCTTCTTCAGAACCAGCATGTAGAATTATAAGTCGTCTTCCCTTTCCTGTAGGAGTTTTCAGGCTAGTGGATAAACCTTCGGTAAACGCCTGAAGACTACTGGTTACATTCTGGTCCACCCCTGTTTTTCCCCTACTATGACCTTAATTAGTCCAAGTTTCATCTAAATAAAAGATTGGCCTGTTTTCTTTTCTATATTGTCGTATGGATCTTAAATAGTTCAACCTCCATCTACAGATATCATCACGTTCTATTAATACACTTTTACGATTTTTCTTCAAATATCTAAAAATATATTATTATATAATAAATAAACATTTTACTCTTCAAAGTTACACACTTACTTGAAGTTAATTTGTTTCAAGAAAGTATATAAAGATGACCGGGACAATTGTAGCAAATCTGAACGTTTCTTCAAAGCAAGTAAAATTTTATCCTCTGTAGGTAACTCATTTTTGAAAAAAAAATCATGTACTAATCTTCGAACTGAATTTTTATACCCTTCATCACAATTTTTGAGAAGACCCGGTCTTCCACCACTATTTTTTGGGCTGGTAATTGTTCCACTACTACGGTATTCCTTCAATAGTATGTAAACTGTTGACTTTGCTACTCCTGTAAGAAAAATGTTTAGCATTTAATACTATTGTTAATTTGAAAGTTATAATGATAACTTACCGGCTGCTTGAGAAATTTTGGATATAAAATCAATAGTTTTAGTATTTGGCTTTCCATCCAATATTTGTTTATACATATTTATAATATATTGTTTTTCTAACATTCCTAAATGGCCTAGACTTAGCCGTTTTCGTGGTTTTGGCGGACTACGCAAATAACTAGTACTTGGAGTAGAAGGATCCATAATCGCAGAAATTCAACAAACAGGAGTTCTGAAAAGAACTGTTTTAACGAAATAGAGTGGAAAACTAAGTGAAAATTATGAAATAATAAGGGAACGGATACGATGATAAAAACAAATATAAATATTATATATGTCAGAACTGTCAATTATCACGAAATGTCAAAGCTAAAAAGTGCTGTTTGAAACTGGTTGCAATCTGACCAATCAGAGATCTACAGAATTGCCAACTTAAATTCAAATTACTCCTCCTGGTTTTTAAATAAGGTATACAAACTGCTACAAATGTCAAAATTGCAAACTTATCGTTAATGAACTAGCATTTTTCTATCCATAAACAAACAAAACAAAATAATTCTAAAACGTTTAAATTAAAGTCTTACTGCTAACAAATATAAATATTAATTTTCATCAGAGCCTTTCTTTTTTAGAGACTTTAGTCGTTCACCAGACCTTCTTAACCACGCTGATATGTGTGACTCGATATCTCTTTGATTTCCCTTTTCGAGGCTTAATGCTCCATCTAAAATTTATTAAATAGTAATTAGTAAAACATCTTGAGTGAGACAACATTAAGAAAATTCGTGAGCAAAATACAAGCATATAATATATGATTAAATATGAAAAATGATCTAAAAATTACTACTAAAAGGCTCAAATAGTATAGGTGACAAAAAAAGCTTCACTCTTTTATTCTATTGCACTGCATAAATATTTTTTTCTACATAAACTGCAAATTTAATATACTGTCACATAAAGTCAAATACTATAAATAAGCTAAAACGTATACTCACCAATTACAAGTTTGGCTACTCTTAGGCTATAAAAGCTAGATTTTTCCCTTCTTCCTAACCAACTATATTTTGCAGCTAAACCATTAGTAACTAGTCTACTCATTACTCTTCTGACAAAATCATAACCATCTTTTCCTCCTATTTGGGAAATTTCAGTGATCTACAAATATAATTTATATAATAAAATCATTATATTTTTCTCCTGTGTTGATGAAAAATCGAATTCAACTATAAAAATATTACAATAAAACATTATCATGTTAGCACCAAGAACACTGATCAGAGATTAAACACAATCAATAGCAAGAAATGCAGTTAAAATAATTTGGTTACTTATCCCTATTTAAATAGAAGACTAATTTAAAACATGGCGTCTGTGAACTCGTTTTTATCCGAAGTTTCGCTTCTTGATAGTTGGGTATTCTTTGGTTTTAATCTAATTCCTTATTTTATTAGGTTAAGCTACTCTACCTACCCTGTTCTGTCTTCTTCTTTACCAAGCTTCAATATCATAGATAAAAATTTCAGCTCCTACTTTCCTAATGAAATTGGCGCTTACTTAAAACTGAGACTCGCTAAACCTCCAGGGAAAATGAATCAGAGATAATTGAAATGAATGGCTGGACTCAAAGTAAGTGATTGATGTGGAAAAAGCGAAAGGGGCAAAATTAACTCGATCGCCATCAGGGACGCATGGCATTTATCTCGTTATGCTACAAGGGGCACATTGAACTATACACGGTATTAAGGGCCAGTCTTATACACAGAGAAAATAAAGGGAGCAATCACAGGATGGGGCGAAGGAAAAACTGTTGGACAGGCCCATCAGGGATACGATGTTGGTAAACCACAAGTTATATGCCTGTAGTATATGGTATATTATTGCGGATCGCATGCAACGTTCCTTAACCCTTATACTTGGTGTTCGAAGGAATGACTATCAAGTATCAGCAAATACTAAATACTAACTTATATTTCATTCACTACTAGGAGGTAATTAAAAATGCAGCCTCCGACCATGAATGGAATAATCCTCTCTTTCTCAGAGGAAGTTAAGTACCTATGAGTCATATCCTTGAGAGGAGACTCACGTGGAATGCACACCTCGCAGCAAGTGGGCTGTCTGGAAGTGACGTAGGATTTTTGGGGAAACCGAAAATGATCTCTACTGGTCATATATCTAACTGTTGTCAAACCAATTATTACCTATGCAACGACTCGCCTGCCTACAGGCTAAATCTTTGAAACCAGGCTATCTAACGGGACATCTTGAGATACTAAGGATATTGGAGCAACCCAATCCATGAAGATGCCCACGTACTTTATGTCTGCGAAATAGGATTTCGATCCCACGTTAGACGTTGTTATCAACGAGCGTGAGCTAACACAAAACGAAAATTGCTCTAATTACGGGATAGGTCCAGACTTAGGTACTATACTGATGGGTCAAAAACAAACGAAGGAGTAGGAATAGTGGTTATAGGTCCTAATAAGGATATCAACAGACCTGGGAAACACTCCAACAAATATTCAAAGCGGAACTATTAGCAATAGATATCACAGGAATTTTCACTCAGATACCATATCTGTAATATAGGCAAAGTGGACAGTGGAACATGCAGAATCTGATGAGACAGCGGAACACCATCTGCAATTGCAGAGTAATTGTCCGCCAACGCCTTAAACAGGTCTACTTAGAGCCTGATCTTACAGTCCTAGTTCTAAAACGGATAATAGGCTTTCTCAGAAGAGTAGATCTCTTTGACTAACATATATGTAGGGTATATACAAAAGATCTTATATAGGTCGCAGTGTGGTAGGGCCAACCGGGCCAATCGACCCCCTTGTAATCTAATATAATCTAGATAGAGTGCAAATTACCGTCTGGTCAGGTCATGGATAGAAGAAGGTATTAAGTATTGTAGCTTTTGCCCGAAGGAGGCCTTCAGACAATATCTGGCAAAAGTAAAAATAATAGACGAGTACAAGGGAAAAGATTGGGGCTAAGTCCTAAAATGGTATATTATTCAGATTGTGATGAAACCCTTGATCACATACGCAACTTTGGTATGGTAGACACAGTGTAGCTGGAGATAGGACCAGCATGCGAGCAAAAAGAACTGATAAATTGACTTTTAATTTACCCAACTAATTCATACATATTATGAAAAGGTTAGAATTTAATAAGAAATAACGATTTTATAATAGAACTTCTACCCTCCATATTAACCATGGAGACTAGATATCCTCCATGACAGTAATGCTCCAACTGTTCTCTACTGATTGACTCATATCAGAGACAAGGGCTCATATTCATCAAAATAATACTAATTGACATCTGAAACCTCAAAAAGTAAATTCTTCTGAATATCTTCATTCTCTATGGTCAAATATTTTGAACATAAGAACAGGCCCACCGTTAGCTGTTTGTACGCAATCGGCAATCACCGAATATGCTGCCCCATGTATAGTTTGTATGATCTTAGCTGGTCAACAAAAAAAATTTCAGAAGTCCGCTTGTTGGTCTGTTGGTCCCCGAAAAGCACCATTGCAATAATTAATTATGTTAATATTATAAAAAGCCAAATAGGTGCATCAGTAAAAGTTTTTAACTCCTCCAATAAATCATTTAAGGATGTCGGCGTCTGATCTAGTAAAAAACTCTACAAATAACATATTTGGCATGTCTATCTGAAGCTACGCGGCATCGGTAAGGGGGGAGGAAACATGGCCGATATCTGTCATAAACGTACCAATGGCGTACGGTACCTATTTTATAAAAGTATTAAAAATAATAATTATATATAGAAACTGATTTATGCTTTGCTTTAAAGGTAAGGTATTTTTCAAAACACGGTATTTGTTAAAAACAAATGTTAAAAATCGTACTTGAATTCAATATGGATACGAAATAATAAGATACCAAGCAAAACTGAAAATACGAAGGTAAATACTGACAATATAAACGACACTGGATAATCAATCAGTTAATTGTCGAAGTGAGAGGGAAGAACAAACGCACGCGCTTGCCAATAGGAAGTCTGGTGGTTACTTAGCAGCGGAGGTTCGATTGCCGGCTTGAAGGAAACCCATAACATATTTGGAAAAGTGTTCATCTTGTAATATTCAGAAATTGAAAAAATAATGTTAATAGACAAAATCCAATGAAACAAGCACATTAAAGAACTAACGTTTAATCATTATTGACATATTGTTAATAATAAAAAGTCCATTTTCTAATTATCATCTCTACATACTTAGCACTTTAGCTTTTTCATAGTTAGACGTGGCAATATCGAATGTTTTCGACCGCATTCCTTTCACAGCTTCAGTTATGTTTGCCAAACTATAGAGAACGAAAAGACAGTGGCGGCTCGTGGCAATGAAATTTGTGAGTTCTACCAATGAGTATCAAGTGTCCAATATCAAAATGAATCTGCTGAACCACAGATTCTTAAATTTATATTTTTTATATTAATTAAATCATACACCACATTCAAGTATTGTTATTGTTTAACAGGCCCACAACAAAAAACACCACCAACAGAACTAACAGCAAGCTTGTATGGTCTGACGTGTTCCCGTAAATACAACGACGTGACCCAATTTCGACTAGGAGCTGTACTCAGAGCAGCTCCTTTTCGGCTTAAATTTCGCTTTTTAAATCCTGGAGCAATTACGGCGCGGGGAGAAGAGATTGATCTCCGGCGAGAACAGAACTCGCTGTGTAAAGTATTACCGGCGCTGGCGACTAGCGTTCGGGTGTCGCACTCATAGATACCTAAGTAATATTATTTTATATCGTCAGCGACGATCGGTTTATTTTTACCTAAAAACAATACTAATTAGTCAAGAGATGTAATGGGGGGTTCTGCAGCTCTTATGCACTAGGCGCCCCTGTGAAAAGACCTTTCAAAAGATATATCACAAGCTCCTACTTCACATTTAAGAAATTTGTGGTTGTAACAGTCACTTGAATGGAGTTAACTGTAAATGTAGATATGAAAATGTTTCCCTGCAAGACGGATTTTCTATAAATATGTACAATAACTGAAAATAAATTTATTCCATTTGGCTTGTATTTGGTCTGCATATAACTTTACAGCAAGCTACGTTTGGATACTTTTACGGCTGCGTAATATGGGAAAAGTATAGAACATTGAAAGTCTGTTAAATAATTCTGATTAAGTTATATTTATATAATAAAATAAATATATACGTATTTACATATATGTACAAAAATTTACTACTAAACAACGTTACACTTTTTACTTACTTTATATTTTAAACTTAAAAATTACATAGTAAAGAACAAAGTTAGATCTTAAATTTAAGAGAAAGAGAGATGTGTGTATATATATATACAAATTATATGTAATATCTAACTTAAAATCCATTTTTTTCTAAAGAAATGTGTTTTAAAGTTACATCTAATACACTACGGACTAATGAACTATTAAACCAGATTACACGAATATATCTACATCTAACATATATAGTCTTTTTATTACACTCAAGCAGTGGTTTCTTCCAGATTTCACCCGATGGATTTTCCGAGAAGTAAAGGTGAAACTTGTTTATACCTATATATTTACAAATTGGGTTACTTTTCGAAATTCTTCTGTTGGAAATTTTGAACAAAAAATTGCCTTTACAGAATTTTCTACGATATAATAGGTCCAAAAACTTGACATGATCTCGGTGATTTTTAAAACTAATAAATAAATTAGACAACTTCTAGGCTACCTTTCCTAGTCTAGGCTACCACTTGCACTTAAGCTAGTGTTGTGTATATATAAAGTTTGTTGTTATATGAACTAATTTATATGCGTAAACTATGTTAATAAGTGTTTGAAAAAAGTGCGGATCATTCTATGTACTCTCCTTCCTGTAGGCGCCCATGACAATACGTTTTGAAGTTACCAACGTGGGACCACCATAGACAAGAATAGTAGTTCACTCGTCGTCGGCACTTTCATGTAGCGCTGATAGACATGTCGAAAAACGAACGTTGAAACACACTTGTGTCGTATATACAGGGGTCGCGCGAATTACTACCTTCATAGCTTGTTGATTTATCGATGGAGTATTTGGTACGGGGGCTTATAAAAATGTACGTTGTTAGAAAACTATTTCAAAAAACGATATTGTTTTGCTATGCACGGTAAGTTCTAGTATTTAATTGGGAACATAAAATTATAAGAAATAAACTAGAATCATTGATTATAGTAGCATTTTATTAGTTACATTTTTTCCTTCACTGTTAACCACACGGAAATTTTTCAGTAAAGTTTCAAATTCTTCCAAACTGTTTTTGGGTACCCATGAATGCTTTAAAATTATTCAAATGGCACGAATTTAATAAATCAAAAACATTCATGGTTTTAATGAATTTAGCAGTTACCTTGGCATCTACAGGCAAAACTTTAAAATCAACGTATGTATTAAGAGCAACTGCAACATAATGACTAAAAATCTGAGAAGCATATTTTACCTTCATTTTCTGAAAATTATTTGGAAACATATGCTCGTCAATTAATTTTGGACAGCGTCTAAATTCCTTTTTTTTCAGAATTATAATATCGGGCGAAGTTACATCGTTCAAAATACGATGCAGACGTTCCTTTCGTAGCTGCAATGTGTCTTACGTCTTTTTCTAATGTCCCACTGACAGTTCTCGTCAGGTCTGTACTTTGTTGTTTACGGTAAATTATTATTTATGAAAAGTGAATATTGATCTTATTGTTAGCATTTTATTTATTCAAATGCAGGACTATATTTACTAGTATTAAATTATTTTAATATGTAAATGGAATATACAATTTGTTTTATTTTGCAGTGAATTGATATCCCACTTTACCTAGTTTCATCCTTGGGAAATTTGAAGAAATATATTTGTGCTCCAACTCTACTCCTAAAACCTTCCTCACAACACATTCGTGGCGTTTTCTTTTTAATAAATATCCCGTAATAATAATTAAATAATTCACTGCAGAGAGAGTCCAGCCTGTACACTACTAACTCCTCTCTTACCATCAAACTACAAAATACACACACGGTATCTGTCTATCGCTTCAAGATCCCGAAAAAGAGTAGCATCGGAGACCGAGTGAGATAGACATTGCGCTGGGAGGAGCTTAGAGTGAACCTACTATTCATGTCTACGTACGGTGGTGGGATTATATTGCATAGCGGAAGCGCAAGTATATGACTTCGCTTTCCGGTTCTCTGTATGAAGTTCGTTTTGCCAAATTATTCTTTCGCTACCGTCATACGATTTCAAACGATAGAAGAAAGTTACACGAGGCAATGCCACAATGAAAGGCTGGCAATATTGACATAATAATAACAAAGAATAGAAAAAGGAAAGCTACTTAATAAACTAGCCGATGTCAAACCAAATAAAATTTTCCTTCACCATTTTTTGTAATTTTAAAAAATAAATGTGTTACAGCCAATAATAAAAAATTGATATGATGAAAATAAAACATATTTGAGACATTTTTTTGGTACCACTACATTGGTCCTCCAAAAGGGCAATTTTAGTCTCATGTAAACTCTCGTAACTTCTACGGTTTCCAAAATTGCAATGTTAGTACCATTTAAAATTATCAGTTTGTATATCTATATATATGAAAGAAAGTAGTGTTAGTTACACTATTTATTACTCAAGAACGGCTGAACCGATTTGACTGAAAATTGGTGGGGAGGTAGCTTAGAACCAGGAGACGGACATAGGATACTTTTTTAGGAAAATTGAATGGAAAAAATATTTAAAAAAATTCTACTTTGGACAAAAAATAGCGGAGAATTAAAATTTTTTTATAGGTATCGTTACTTGGAGATTAGCTAATTGTAAGGATGGCATTTATAGAAGTTTGAAATAAACAAAAGCTACTCTGACACTCCACTCAGCGGGCAGAAAACGACCGCTTGCATAATATCTTATTGACAAGACAATGTTAGGACAGGACAACGTCTGTCGGGTCTTCTAGTATATAAATATATAGTACTACTGGATTTTTTTTCTGCGAAGTCCAAGAAGGTAACTCTCTTTTGCATGGGCTTTCAAACTTCTATCCATTTTATCTTCAGTTTGAATACTATTATTGATTTCCAGAATTTTACAATTTAAAAAAAAAGTTTAATACCAACGGTGGAATTATAGGTTAGAATTAAACATCCAATCCAACCAAACGCATTGAAAATGAATTAGTTTTTTTCGCTTTTTTCCGAGAGTAGGTACCACAATAAGAAAATCTTCGATTACGATCGCTTTCGCTTCATAGTTACAGAGTCCCACTGCGAGTGACCTGACAAATGACATTTGACGTAGACACTCTTATACCATTTTAACGGTAAATCTAGTAATATTAAATTCTTTTTACACTTTTTTACGAACGTTTGTAGTCATATTATTCGTGAAAATTCTGCAGGTATAAATGAAAATATTTCAAAAATACGAGGCAAGTCTTAATGGCTAGTACAATATAATACGTTATAAAAATTGTGCAGACTACAATCTAAGCAATGTACTGGAGAAGGTGATGTAGCTGCAAAATGGCCGTATAATTTAAACAAGACTACAGCGAGATACGACTTTAAAGTTATTGGGGATTAAAAAATTGGTCTTTTAGTGTTGTCCAAACCATGTTTTACTTCTTCATATTCTCCTATTTCTTATTTACGACTTTCCATACCCTACTCTCCCCGATTACTTTAGGTTTTCCAGCAATTTTCTTCAGAAATTTCTCCTCCGTGGCTTTCATGTTTCTCTTCTGTAATGCCCAGAATAAATTTTAGTATCATCTTCTACACACTTCTTATACCAAAAAGATAGACTACAGACAAATATCTTCGTCTGGCTCTGGTTTGTACTAGTAATATTTCCTTCCTATTAAAATGAGGGACCAAAGTGTTGAAAAAATTGCAAATACAAAATTTAGTTAACAGTATAAAAGTGTGAATTGCATGGGAAAATGGAGAGATATTAACTCCAAGTATTTATCTAGTACACAGTCACCTTCTCCAATGAATTGACAAAAAACATTTTAATTCGAACATGGATCTGGTAGAATTTTGAACTGTGACTTATGTTAGGTACATTTTACAGACATATAGAACACATTTAGGTACAGAAAAATCTTATTTGAGCATACATAGTACGAATTAAACAATAGTTCATATAGTTTCGTTCTGTGAGTACCATAATTTGATAAGAGCCAAGGAAAAGTATAGATCCAAATTCCACGATGTAATGAATGAAAGACAAAAAGGAAATCCCAGAAAAAAAATTGAATATAGCTGAAAAGCGGAAAATTTTTATAAAACTGTCACTGGTCAAAAAAGAGGTTAGATACAATTGTTAGGTCATAATGGATGGTGGAAGTAGGGAAATACAAAGAGGAAGGAAGATTGCAGCTAAGGGGGGAGTGGAGTAGAGAACACTAATAAGCCAACTGGCGCAGTGCTCCCAGCATAAGGACAGATAAAAAAAATTCCTAGTCAAATACCCCAATATGAAGCAGAAAAAAAATTTTAAAATGAGATGAAGGTAAAGAGGAAGGTCGATGACGAAATGATGATTGATGGGGTTATGAAAATGATAAGTATAGACTCAAATTTAAATCGTAGTGGTAGAAATATCAAAGAAGGTCAGTCTAGAAAAACTTGCTAATCCTGATGACTCCAGTTAACGACGAGTTTAGATTCAATTAATAAGCTGTAAAGACATGAAAAAAGTCACTCAAGTAGGAAATGTTTTAGAGTAAAGATGAATTTGAGCTAAAAAGGGAAAAACTCGGTAAATGTAGAAGAGACATATATGTAGATTTAGTAAATTTAAACTGCTAAATCTTATATTTAGAAAACTAGTACCATTTAATACATCATCATGTCAAAATCTACCAGATGTACACGAAAAAAATAATAACAATTATAGAATAATAAAAATCAGTCATAATTCTAAAAATTACCAAATATGATAAAATCTACATTTTTCAAGAATAAAAAGAATATAAAAACGAGTATTGTAAAAATTCACTCACAACAGACAACAACTACATCAAAAATATCACATTTTATAAAAAAAATACCACAAAATTTAACAAATAAAATAAATACACAAGAAATATCACAGTTTAGTTAAGATAAATTAAAGTGCAAATACCCAAAATACAAAATATTTACAGAAAACAAATTCCAATTTTAATATTTATTTTTGCTAAATTTGTCGTTTTATTAGTATTTATCACAAAACGAATCTGCCCAACAACAACCTACAAAGGACTGGCACCACCGTATTCTCCGGATCTGCCCCCATATGACTATTATACTGCTTAGAAGAGAGAGTAATAAAAAAAATGCTCTAGCACCTATACAATAACAAAACCGCGCAATTACTTCCCCAAACACAATAATCTACAGATCTCTTCCTTGTCCTGAAAACATGCTTCAGAAGAAAGTTTTGGCACAAATAATCAAGTTACACCATAACCTAAAACCCCTTTCGAAGTTTTGATGTGATTCGAAATGATGACGTTTTTTTAACGCGTTGTAGACAGGAAATGAAAAAACCAGGAATGACAAATGTTTTTATACCATTTAAGGATAAAATAAAATAAAAGTATTTCATGAATACATTACACAGTGTCACAAAGCTTCACAAAATTAGACTTCCAATTACTTCCTCATCCACAGTTTACTCCATATCTAGCCAACATTGAATTATCTGTTTGCAAGTTCAAAAAGTATGCTCTGGAGATGTCACTTATGCCGGTAAACTGTACCGGGTGTTTAAGAGAGGTGAGTGGATGTATCTCAGAAGGTATTCACCATACAACATGAAAAAAATATTGACATCCGGTTTTCACCCATTTTTGCAGAATTTCAGTCTCTGTTGAAATAATCTGTAAGATTTGTGCTTTTCCATTAAAATTTTTAAAGAAAAATGCAAAAACTTGTCAACAGACCACGTCATCTAGTTATACGAAATAAGCTTCCAAGTACCAACTATCGTATCCTCCAGATCTGACCCTAAGCGACTATTACCTCTCTGAAAGTATCAAAAATAAGCTTCAAGTAAATAATCTTGGAAAAAATGAAATTTGGAGCACACAAGAATTATTCAAAAAGCAAATGGTACATCAGGTCTACCCGATCTTTGAAAATCAATATCTGAAGTTGTCGGGACTTAAAAAATCGATTTTACTGTTGAAAAATGGTAAAAAATGATGAATAATTATATAAGATGTCGTTAAAGGGAGTTTACAAAATTACAAATTTCAGTTTAGTTACATTCCAGCTCTAACCGATATGCATCCATATTTGAAGAATTGATAAATTAACCAAGTTTTTTGGTAAAATTATTGTTGAATGTCACTAAACTTTCTTCACAAAAATATAATAGGAGTTATTCGATAAAATATATATCGACAAACTAAAATTAATACAAATTATCAACGTAAATGTAAAATAACATAACGAAATTAAATATACCTGTTCCAATAATTCGTGAACTTTCCGTTTTTTCTTCTTCTTGATTTTCACCTCTTCGACTACTTCGTCGGTATTGGAAATGCCCAATCTGAAATGGATCGGTAGCTTACTACCTTGGATGCCGGATACGCCTAAAAGAAGTAAAATATTATTAAATTATAAATGAAACGAAGCCAAATCAATCAAAATATAAAAGAAACGAAGCCAAATCAAACAACTTTGAAAAAAGTGTGATCTCCAGAAAATATTAACCATAACCATGTTTAAGTTGATTACCCTGTATATAGAAACTACTTCTATTTTCTTCAATTTTTCTAAAGCTATACAAACCTAATGTAAATAAGTAAAAAAAATATTTTTTGTATACTCTTTTTAAGTCAATGCAAAGAGAGATTTTTAATCCCATTAATAGCAAACGCCGTCTAATTACCTATTAGATTCCCGCGATAAATCTCGAACTGTCGTTTGAAATGGTCTCCGAAATGCCATACTAATTAATTATATTTATAAAACTCACTAGTCATTCAGTAACTAACGAATAAATTCATAGCTATGTATTTTTTAAAAATATTTACAAACTAGATTTCTAAGATCGTCTCGAACTAACAATTTACTTGAAGTAAGGAAAACATTGTATAGTGAGCTTAGCAATTTTAGAAAATTTATCTGACAACCTTGCTGTTTTTCTCATGTCTTCACATGGACTTTAGAACAAGTAGAACAGTAAGTATTGATTACTAGATTGTAATTAATAGCAAAGATCATGGTACTCTTCATTTGGAGATCATATTTCAACACCCTGTAACGAATTTAAATGGTTGATGATCAAAAAAACTAACTGAAAGCTAAACACAAGTCCATATTGTTATTGCCTTGAATTGAATAAATACTTTTTGGCTTCGTTTAACTCACTTTTTGGAAAAATAGGTCCAATGTCACAGAAAACTAAATACAGGGTGTTTCAAAAAAAGGTAGCCCCACTGCTAGGATATGTAGAGCACTGAAAAATAGGAGGGGGTTTGCTTAGTAAGAAATGTTCCTAACGATCAGTATCCAGTGTGTTGGAAAAAAAAAAGCGAGCAAGCCTTTCAGTGGTCGCATTTGATGTGTAACATCTGACATCTCACCTTGGTAATGAGCAACATTAAAATCAAATATAGAAAAAAATAATTCAGTTATTATTTTAAATAATTTTTGGTAATGAAGAATAATTTTTTTTAATGAATATTGTAATTTATTTGATTAAAACAAGGTGTAATAATTTTTTATTTTTATTTTTGTCCAATTCGGGGGGAGAGTGGAGACAATAGACTTATGATAACTAAAATACGAGACATATACTTGTGATATCAAAGTATTTACAAAACGTTGAAAAACGATACTCACTTGCATTTTTCAAGAATCATCTGCACTTTTTTCAAACACTTATCAACAACAGTAAATAAAATTGTATAGTTCATATAATACCCTTCTTGGTGTGCGTCATCGTTTGTGACGTATATCCGGGTTTTGGGTATGTCGATATTTAATTTGTTATTTTGACATATAGCTAACCTTTAATTTGATAAATAAAATCATCAGGATCGTATTCAGCCAAATTCGAAAAGGCTATGAAATTAATAATACTTGGGATATCAAAACACTGCATAATAAAACAAATTGTATATGCAATTTACATATTAAAATAATTCAATATTAGTAAATATAGTCCTGAAGAATAATTAAAATGCTAACAATAAGATTAATATTCACTTTTCATAAATAATAATTGACCGTAAACAACAAAGTACAGACCTGACGAGAACTGTCAGTGGGACATCCTGTCTTACGTATTTTTCCAATGTCCAACTGACAGTTCTCGTCAGGTCTGTACTTTGTTGTTTACGGTAAATTATTATTTATGAAAGGTGAATATTGATCTTATTGTTAGCATTTTATTTATTCAAATGCAGGACTATATTTACCAATATTAAATTATTTTAATATGTAAATTAAATATACAATTTGTTTTATTTTGCAGTGTTTTCATATCCCAAGTATTATTAATTTCATAGCCTTTTCGAATTTGGCTGAATACGATCCTGATGATTTTATTTATCAAATTAAAGGTTAACTATATGTCAAAATAACAAATTAAATATCGACATACCCAAAACCCGGATATACGTCACAAACACCAAAAAGGCTGTTATGTGAACTATATACAAATTTTTTACGATTATGTCGTAACTACTGGCAACATTGTAATGAAATTTGGTATGAATATACGGTATCCGCCAAAATAAACAGTACCGAAACAGAGAGTGCTGTGGAGTTGTTTATGTAATATGGATTTGTCATATTTGACTTAATTGTCATTAGTTGATATATTAATAGTACGCTGCAGTTAAATTTGATTTAAAAATGGTTCTAACAACGGAAGAAAAAGTGTTTTTGGTAGAGCATTATTTTCGTTCATACGGAAAATAGAATAATTTCTCGGGGAACAGACTTCGAATATCCTTCTCATTCACCTGATCTGACGCCACCTGACGCAAACATTTGGGGCATAATGAAGGACAAAATATTTCACTCGGAAAATCCGCCGGCGAATATTGCCGAACTACGGGAAAGAATACAAAATATTTTTCGGCAGTTACAACCACTTTTTATAAATATGTTTATTGACTTACAAAATCGATATGTTGTTTGCGTCGAAATGGTGAACATTTTGAACACTTACATTACAGAAATTAAAAATTAATTTTTATTTTTATTTTCGGTACTGTTTATTTTGGCGGATACTGTATTTTGGATATTGACTGCCCATAAATTTGTTTTGTCTCTCCAAGAGGACACTAGTCACATTATTCGTACCGAGTAGTTTTATTTGGATATCAAAATAGTTATGTTTAAAACTACTCGGTACGACCTGTGTAACTAGCGCCCTCTATGAGAGTCAAAGCAAATTCATGGAATGTGCAAGCTATACTTTGTTTAACCATCCTTTGCCGTAACGTCATACATTGTCACACTTTATCTTGCTCTCATGAAATAGATGAGAATGAGACGGAATTATGACGTCATTAACGTATTTCTTAACTAATGTCGACGAAAATTTTATTTGTTACTTTTAACAGTTCAGTTGTCATATTTTGATTTGTTCAGTATTTTTGGTCATTTTCGCATTTTTCAATTAATTTTTCGTTTTGCTGATGCTCTAGAAATATCTATTAGAACCGTTCAAAAACTAGTTACTAGTGGAATGGAAACAGATAAAGACTACAAAATCAAAGTTCATGCCGGACATGTTTCTGCTCGAGGATCATCGATTTATATCATACATCAACATGCAATAATGTATTCTGCAGGTAGGTACATACTCAGTTTTTCTGCAATTTTTAAAATACAACTTATTTATTTTGTTTCAACAGGCGAACACGTCACAATTAGTTCACTCCATAAAAAACTTAAAGATATTGACGGAGTTGAGATATCCTTGAGCTCCTTGGCCGGTGCATTGACCAAACTGAAATTTAAGTGGAGGAAGTGCTCAATAACAAATCGAAAATATCTAATGGAGCAATCTACAAGTACGCAAAAAAGAATAAAATTTTTGCGGGAGTATACAAAAAATAAAAATGATCTTTTTTCATTGAAACCAGTCGTTTTAGATGAAACCTGGATTTTCAGTAAGGGAGCATTTAGAAAAAGCTGGCAAGATGAGTCTTTAAAAACCGCGAGAAAATAAAACTGGAGAAGGTGTTGGTTATATTGTCCTACTTGCAGGTTCCGAGGATGGTTTTGTGGAAAATGCTAGTCTTGTTTTCATGTCGGGTAGTAAATCGGGCAATTATCATATGATTCAATGAATTGCATAAATTTTGAAAAATGGTTTACTGAACAATTATTACCAAACATGCCTGAGCCTTCATTGATAATCATGGACAATGCATCATATAATTGCGGTCTTGTCGAGAAAATACCAAATCAAAGTTGGAAGAAGCAATCATTGGTGGAGTGGCTAGAGGAAAAGCAAATTCACTATCCACCATTTGCTACAAAAGATCAACTGTGGGATGTAATAAAAAGGCACTTATCAGAAAAAAGATATAGGTGGGATATTTTCGGAGCATATTTTTAAAATATTTCATGTTTGCATATTTTCATAATTCTTTATTTTATTCAGAATGGATGAATTAGCCCTACAACATGGTCATCGGGTTTTACGTCTTCCACCCTATAACTGCCAGTATAATGCCATAATAGAGATGCTATAGTCAGAGTGCAAAAGATACTATGATTCCAAAATAACCTCGGTTCACCCTGTTACAGCCTCTGCTGTATTAAATATATGGAATGAAGCCCTTGTACAGGCCAGATTTGGTTTTATTAATGTTAATTAAAAAACTGTTTGTTGATTTAAATTGAACCACGCGAGATTTAATAAGATAGCTTACCCTGTATGTATTTCAAATATGATAAATCCTCAGGCTATAGTTAGATTGCGTTTTAGCTAGAATTTTAAAATAAGTAAAGCCAAAATGAGGTATTTTATTAACGAGTGAAATTCTTTTTAAATTCCTTTATTAACAGAATATTTTATGGTGTTTAAATAAAATTTTATTTTAGGTTAGACTATATCAAGCACACAAATCAATTAATCAGTAATGACTGGGAAAAAGAAAAATACATTGATGCATTTCATTTTCTTCCTGTTATCATAGATCTGAATGATTCGGACTCCCACAATGATGATGAAGATGATTTTGTCAGTGATGAAGCTTACGACTTTGCATATTATTTCATTACATATGCTATTTCAGTTTGCCTTTCTTATCCGTTTGTTCGTTCCTTTTTCCTGTTTTTATTGGGAGTTTTTTCAGAAATAAATTTATTTATTGCCCGTTTTCTCCCATACATGTGTTTTTTTTGCATTTCTCAGGAATACTTACGAAATTATTTCTCACAATGACACAGACAATAATTACTATACAATTTTTAAAAATATGAGTATATAGATATTCTATCTAATTTTAAATAACCTTTGGGTTCACCCCAAAAATATAATCGTATAATACATTTTTAATATATAATATATAATTTAATCACGATTCGGTAATCCGTAATTTTTTAAATTTAGTCAAAAATCATGCTCAGGGACGTTAAACATTCTCAAGCTAGAAATTTGAAACAAATCAGTTAAAAAAAACGGAGATTTCAAGTTAAAACAAAACTAAATTATGTAAAAAGGTACGCAACGCATAAAGCAAAATACAATTTTTGGCATTACCAATTTATTCATACAAGCACACCTTAACATGCAACATTGAAAACAATTCTTAACATATGTCATTGGTTATAATTTTGAGGTTGTGTAAAATAACATTCAACTAATATAAGACAAACGTAAAACAGCAGAATACGTCACCGATTATGACGTAACGGCAAAGAATAGTTAAACAAAGTCTACCAAAACATATTCATACAAAATTGCTTTGCAATGTTGCCAGTAGTGTGGAGATAATCGTAAAAAATGTATATACAATTTTTTTCAACACTGTATCTTGTTACTCATTACGAAAATGTTTTACCAAGCCATCCCCATTTATTTTTCATTTATCTTGGGTCACTTTTATTTGAAACATCATGTATATCATCGTTAAAGATATTGTAAATATATTAGCTAATCATATGAATACTTGCCTTGTGTTGATACAACTTTCCTTTTTGATTTTTTTGATTTCTTAAATAGTGCTCCTTGTAAAGCGTATTGAAGGATCCTCGACGAAACTGATTCTTGTTCTCTTGGCAATTTATAAAGTTTTTCAGCTCTTTTTCTACTTAACTGAGTTCGAAGATCTCCTAAAAATATATAACGACATTATTTACCACTCCAATCTATAATTAACAGCAGAAATTTCCACAATCACATGATATTAAAAATATTTTCATCGAACGTAACTTAATTGGTCCAGCGAATTTTATTTATTGCATCCAGTCCTACTGCAAAATATTGCATTAAGAAATTGCAATTGCAACAAAAGTAATTATCCCATGGTACCTGCTCTTCGTACACATAAAGTGCATACAAAGGACTTGTTTTCTACTAAGTTTCAACGCTATAGCTTGAAAAACGACGAAAATATGAATTTTTGAAAAAATGATGAATTTTCCAGTTTTTCCGAATTTCCTAATTATTTAATCACTTCGCTGAAAAATGCGTTGTATTCTTATTTTTATTATCTACAATTCGTATTTTGACTACGATTACTCAATAAGCTTTCATGTTATTAACAAAAAATTTAAAAAGGGACGTTTTTTCGTTTTAAATGTTTATAACAATTTCGTGAGCAACATTTGCGAGTCGAAAATATATCAGGTTTATACTACATAATGTCTTTAACATGGCACAGTTCGTTTTCTACTAATTTCTAAATTTCCTCAGTTGAAACTTTCAGGCAATAACTATACCCCAATCATAAAATAAATGTACTAACCTTGTGTTAAAACGGCGTTCTCTTCATCGCCACTATCATCCTTATCTTCAATGATAATATTTTCGCTAATGCTACTTTCAGAGATATCATCTTGAATTTGTATTCTCGGCACATCAGATTCGCTTTTGTGTAATTTTGATTTACTAGATTTTTGATATTTCGATGGGTGTTTAATTTTAATTTCAATTTTTTGATCTTGCACTTTCTCAATAGGAGCAGGTACGCTTTTTTCGCTTTTTATTGTTATTTTCTGACGTCCTGACTCGTTGTTTAACGATTTAGTCGTTTTCTTCTTCTCCCCTATATCTTTATCCATAACAGACAGAGACTTTTTGGATTTTTGTTCGTTTTGACGATGTCTGCTACTTTTCGAAGACATAGATAAAGCTTCTGTTTTTATTTCTGGTTTCTCCCCGTTTACCAATTTATTAAAAGAAAGAACGGGTACTTTTTTGCCGTGTTTAGTTTTTGCTTTGAACCTACCTTCGTTGTCACTTGCGGATTCTTCGTCTGAAAATATATCGGCTACTTTAGGGTCTAATAGATCTTCTAGAATGGCATCATCATTGAGAAGTCTTTCCAGTTCTTTAAATTCTTCTGGATCTTTGGATCTGTCATAGTCTTCTTTTTCATTCGAAGATGATTCTGTTTTGCTAGTTATTTGTGGTATATCTTCCTTTTCACTTTTAGGGATTAACTCTGTGGAAGTTTCAATCTTCTGAGGTTCTACTGTTTCATCTGCACCCTTAGAAACCACTGGAAGTTCTTCAGCATTTTTATGAATTTGTAAAATATCATCAGAAGATATTTCATCATTTTTAATTTCAAATTTTTCATCTTTTGGCTTTAATCGAATAATTCCTTCCTTTTTCTTCAATTCATTGGATTCGAATTTCTTCTTTCTAGCGGCTAAAATTGGATCGGTCGGTTCTTCGTTAGAAACTTCTTTTATTTTTGGTTTATTTCTATTTTCTTCGGGTTTATCAGATTTTTGACCTAAGCGATCGTGTACTGGTCTACCTTTAACCAAATTTCCTGAAAATTTTCTCTTGGGCGTAAGAGATCTTCGTTTTGGTGAAAGAGATCGTCGTTTTGGTGAAAGTGATCGTCGTTTAGGTGAAAGTGACCTTTTTCTCGGTGAAAACCGTTTAGGAGATCTCGAATATCTCCTTGGTGATACAGATCTTCTAAACCGTCTTGTAGGCGTCAAAGATCGTCTTATAGGTGTTAAAGATCTTCTAATAGGAGACAAAGACCGCCTTGGACTTCGAGATAAGCTTCGAGTAGGGCTCCTTGAGAATGATCTTCGAGGAGAACGTTTCCTTTTTTCAATTATTGCCTTATTCTGTAGGACAAAAGCTGCACTTCTAGGAGAAAGTGGTGCTCTGGCGGCTGTTGTTAAAGATTCAGTGTTAATAGTAAGAGGCGAGATCGGTCGATCAAAAAATGGAGAAAAAATTGGAGGTGGGTTAAATGTAGAATGCATCATTAATGGGTGAGGTTGAGGATTATTCATAAATGGTATTAGTTGAGGTTCAAATTGGTTTATTGGATTAAATGAGGGGCGTTGTTGATTCATAATTGGATAACCACGTCGATTGTGCTTTCTCTGATAATACATTCCTCTTAAAGGAGATCTGGACTTGGGACGTTTTCTATATGTAGAACTAGTTACTTCAGAATTTCCAATAGGTTTATTATATGTCCCTTCATTGGTAGTCGTTTTATCAATTTCTGGAATCAATGGATTATTATCAGGGTTTTCAATATGCGCTTCTACATTTTGCTCTAAGTTATTCTTTTCAAGTTTTCCCTTTTCTTCGTTTTGTCCTTGGATTTCACTATCCAATTCTTTCATGAGAAATTCTAAGCTATCAGCTTTTTCTAAATCTTCTGTATCCTTTTGCTCAAGTTCCTGTTTTTCTTCAGATTCGCTCTCTGATTTATCAGACTGATCATATCTATTGAATTTGCTACAAGTTTCCTTGGAAAAATTATTTTCATGTTTATCTTCTGATGAGCAAGTAGTTACATTGTTGTTAGGGGTGGTTTCAGTTTTATCTGAGACTGGTGTTATTGAAATGAGATTAGTGTTTCTAGTTCTGTTATGGCCCTGAAATTTAAAGAAAAGCGTCAATATGTATTTAAATAATTAAAATTTTAAGAAGCTGCATCACTCAGTTTAAAAGATATTAGATTGCTTCACAAATCTACACACCTATTTTAGAGACTTGAAAAAGATCAACATGCATCACCTCTACAAACAGTTTGATTCATTTTAACAGTTAACAGCATATTGAACATAGAGTCATCAGTCATCCCAATATAGGTTGACAAAGTAAATATCATATAGGACATATTTTAACATTGAGACTTTTAAAAGTATAAATTTAAAATAAATCTTGTTAATCGTAACGTATGAATTTGTATTTACTATAAGACAAATATGAATCACATAAAATTAAGTTCATTCTTACACTTTTTACAGGTCTTCCTGGGTGGTTGAACCGTCCCCACTTATTTCGACTTCCTTTAGCTGTTCTAAAATTTGAATGAGAGTTTCCAGGTATGTCCGGATATGAATTATTTCTCTTTAAAGATTGAAGGGCTGCGATTCTCAAGCTTTCTATATCATCCTCATCCTCTGAACCAGGTATCTGGAAATCATGTTAAATTTTATCTTATTACATGGATTATTTATTGTTGTTTACCTTATTCATGTTAATTTTAAAATCCAACAGCAAAAACTGTTTCGCAGAGCAATATCATAAACAAATATGGCTATTTCCAGAGGTATTTCTATCGTCTAAAATATTAATATAGAGGTGAGCTGCTATTTAGCGTTCTGGTTACTGTTATTTTGTAACAGGTAGCTGTCAAATACTTTCTTCTTCGTTTTTAACTGAGAGGACGGATGTCCTGATGAAAATCATGGAAATATTTTATTGGTGAAAGTTTAAAGGTCGATTCATGCAACATCAACTAAAATAAAACTAATTTAATATTAAGATTAAATTTAAACTAAGAATACTCAGCTGTTCATGCAACATAAATTAAGAAATTAAAAAACTAACCGCACTCTTTTCAATAATTTGTCAAAACTTGCAATAGTAATCGAGCTATCAGATAACTGTAGATAAATATTAAACGTAAACCAACTTGCTTACGAAAAATATTGTTGTAAACTATAAAAATGTTCAAACATGTAATACAAGCTCATGTAAACAATAACTTAACACAAATCACCAGTAGGTGATCTGTGGTTAGGGCTTGACGCAAGCGTTGCGTCGAGTTCATAGAAGAAATTAATTTCTTAGTTGAATGCTGGCAAAGTGGATTCATGCAACATCAACAAAACTAAAACTAATTTAAGATTATGATTAAATTTAAACTAAGAATATTCAGCTGTTCATGCTACATAAATTAAGAAATTAATAAACCAATTAATAAACATGTGCACTATTTTCAATCATTTGTCAAAACTTCCAATAGTAATCGAGCTGCCAGATAACTGAAGATAAATATTAAACGTAAACCAACTTGTTTACGAAAAATATTGTTGTAAACTATGAAAATTTTCAAACAAATCTCCTGTAAACTATAGCTTAAAACAAATCACCAGCAGGTGATCTGTATTCTGTGGTCAGGGCTTGACGCATGCGTTGTGTCGAGTTCATGGAAGAAATTATTTTTCAATTGAAAGTTGGCCATCTTTCTTAGTTTTAATTTAAATTTTAATTCCTTAGTTTCTTGCATGAACATCTTCATTACATTACATGGTTTTATGTCCTTAGTTTGTTTTAAATTAATCTAAGTTTTAATTTTTGCTTTCATGAATCCACCTTTAGTTTTAATTTAAATCTTAATTTCTTAGTTTCTTGCATGAACATCTTCATTACATTACATGGTTTTATGTTTTAGTTTTAAATTAATATTTTAATTTTTGCTTGCATGAATCCACCTTAATGTATTAAACTATATTCATTATTTATGGTGGAGTTTCGGCATAATTAAAAGTTCGTATAAAATCTATTGATTCGTTAACTGAATCGCATGCGTAATGTTAGAGTCTAAATGCACTGGTGGTATGGCTTAGTTTATAGATAACCTACTTATATCACATATTGCGCGTGCGCAGACATTTCTATTCCAATCATATGATCCATATCCATATGATCTTTCAAAAATAAAGTAGTTTTCACAACGGCGGATTATTTTTCAGCGGATCTTATGCAATTGGTTGAAAATATGGAGGGTAGAAGGAAGGAGCACCATCTTGTATGGGTGACAAGCTGAAAAAGTGTCCACCTGTAAACAGCAAATTATAATTCGAAGATTCACCGAAATGGCGCTCGTGTAGCAAATGGAAATGATGTGAATTTAGGGTTATAAACCGAGTGAAGTGTGCTGGGTTGAAAAATTTAGTATTTTTCGTGTCTTGTGTAATTGAGAAATATGCAGTATTTAAAATCTCAATTATTTTCGTAGTATTTCCTTTTTTAATTTTGTATCTTACTCTAATAATTCATGGCGCTATTTTTAAAATCTTTCCACTTGCTACTATGGCGCCACCTTAATTTGCTTCATTTCGATGGACACTTTTTAACACATTGAGATGGTGCTCCTTCCTTCTACCCTCCATAGTTGAAAAATAATCAAAACTTTGACAACCCGAAATATTTGCGGAGGTTTTAACATTTGATGGTCGCGCAGATTCGTTATTTAGCAATATTATATGCGCCACCCTCTGTATATTCACCAATTATATATGTTAAGATCATTGTATACAACATGTCCTTATGAATTTCACAAAAAAAATTGTACTCACTTATTTATTAGTACACCCTCAGGATCTCTAAACACAACTCCGTTTTTGGCGCACACTTCTTGTTACTTTGCTATTGTCATTTAAAGTTGCAGTTTTTCAATTTACGCGGCCATTTTTTCATCACTGTATACCTTCTTCGATCATTTTCCTTGCCCTTCTCATAAATGGACGAGTTCTATCTTTGAATATGAAAATATATGTTTTTATATTCAAAGAGTTCTATACAAGGCAAATGCTGCCAACATAACGAACAAAAAAATACTGAAAAAGGTTAGTCGCATAAGGAAGCGGTTTTTCCGATCAATTTCTGGTTTTTCTTATATATTTTGGGTACTTTTACCACCCATGCTGTACCCGAAAAGTTTGGATGTCTTTTTAGTTTGGGGTATTTTACATCTTACAGTTTTGACGAAAAACTAATGTCAGCTGTCAGCACATATACGTATCATATTTTTACCTGTTTTCGATTTATGTGACTCTGATCTGCTTTCATTATTGCAAATACCATCGAGAAGAGTTATTCGACTCTGATTTGTATCTTCGTTGTGATTATACAAATTGCGATATGTATTGTGCATACCGAAGTTGTAAAAATAATACAAGAGCTTAAGTTAAAGGACGAAGACGGAATGCCATTAAGTTTATTCCGTTTACCAAACCCAGGAGATGTCCCAGCAGAATGGATTGAGTTACCTATGTGGCAACCAAAATTTGAATTTTGCAACAATCAACAAAACCACTTATATTTGTAGTGAACATTTCGATGATAATTGTGTAGATCCAAAACCCGCTATTGTAGTGATGGGTCCACTGAAGCTGAATTGACTCAATCGAATTTACAAGAACTTGATAGTGTCTGAGACAATCAAATAGATGTTGTCAATAATCAATTTTCTGAGAGTTTTCCATCGCCAATTACACCCATTACGAATATTTTGGAACAAAGTTATAGCTCTACCAATTTTATTGTAATGCAACCACAAGCTGAACAGAAAAAAAACATTACCAAAAAATAAAAAAAAGATATTCCAATCTTCACCGTGGACAGAAATATTCGTGCAAGGAAAACATTTTTCATACAAAAACCTAAAAAGAAAAAAGGAAGGATTGTTTTTCATTCTTCCCCCTCTCGAGGGGAGCGGGCCGCTATAGGCTTTCCGGAGCCTCTTCAGCCAACATTGGAAGGAATAAGGATTGTTTGGTTTAGGGGATGGGAGTGGAGGGAACGGTGGTAGGTGCCTGAGAGGTGTGTACTGATCCAGCATTCGCCTATTGCTACGAGAAAACCTCTGAAAAAACTCATAGCAGGTCAGGCGGACCTGGGATTTGAACCCCGGTCCTTCCGAATGCAAGCCGAGAGCGTATAACCACTCGACCACTTGCTCGGTACCTAAAAAGGAAAACTACCATGTTTAAATACTTTACTGGACCCCTCCACATTTTGAAGCACTCTATTCATTCTTAGATGAAAATGTTATGATAGACCTAAATACCAATTTAAATACAAAAGGCAGCTTATATAGAGTTAGAAAGAATTTCTATTCAAAATTTTCTAATAGAGACAAGTTATGTTTGGTGCTAGTAAGATTGAGACGATGATACACTTTACGAGAATTATCATTGGAGTAAGAGATGATTTATTTATGACAGCAAGAAATATTCAGATCATTCCTTATTGTTTCAAAAATTTTGAGGATAAAATTCTCGGGGTTATGGATGCCACTGAGATTACAAATGGCAAAAAACTTTAGGCAGCAAGGAAATACTTATCCAGTAGAATTTTAAAACTTCATATTATAATTGCGATATTGTCAGATTTTCAGGATAATCTTATTTCTAATTATTTTATCTCTTCGTATTTTGAGGTTACGCTGATTGATTGGTTCGGCACCTCCAGTCAAAGGCTTAGAGACCTCGGCACCTCAACCTTTTTGTGCTCTTGGTTGTACTGTTTATGTGAAGAGACCAGTAGCCCTTATCAGTCTTTTCACTAGGTCCTTTGAGAAATCCTCCCTTGGATAGTCCTAGGAGTCTATATCTCCAATGAGACAATGCTTCACATTCGAAGATAATGTGAGAGGCTGTTTCCTCCTCTCTTATATATGCACAACCGACAGATAGGTTCCTCCCTATATGTGCCAATTGTATATTGTATGCATGTGATTCCTTAAGGTACAGTGACCGGTGAGTAATCCCGTCACTTTCCTTATCTGGCCCCTGCTGAGGTTTAATATTTCGTTAGTCAGCGACTCCGAGGGTTTTTTGACCAGGAGTTTGCTGTGTTCCTGTTTTGGCACGTGTCTCCAGTACGTCTGATGTTTAGTTTGAATCCACCGAAATGTGTACAACTACGTGCAGCAGATTTTGATATTCCAAATACTGGTTCAGGACCAGTGAATGCAGTTTCAGACCCTAGCTTTGCAAGGGTGTCTGCCTTTTCATTGCCTACAATACCCTTGTGCCCCGGGAGCCACCTAAGAGTTACTTTATTATGGTTTGCCAGGGTTAAAAGTTTTTGTAGGCAGTCTATATCTGATCTGGGGACATGCTAAAGATTTCAGTGCTGCCTGACTATCTGAGAGTATGAGGATATTTTGGCTTCTTATCCCCTTTCGATGTTCATTTGCAAACACGTGTCGATATCGTAGATTTGTGCCTGGAATACAGATGCAAACTTCCCCAACGATGCGTGGACATTGCATCTAGGTCTGGCACCATGGACTCCAGCTCCTGTTCCTATGTGCAGAGCAAGAGGCGGAAGATTCAGAATGGCTTCCATTGCCGCTTCTCATCGCACCCGTTATGTACAGACAGGCAAGCCTCTGAAGTTTTGATAGCTCCACTTCGGCTTTCCTCTGATCTGTTTTTGACTACCAAACTAAGGCTCCATAGGTAACCATGGGTCTCACCACAGTTGTGTACAGCCAGTGAACGATCCGTGGATTTAGTCCCCATGTGTTTCCTATCGCCCGTTTGGCGCTCATTAGGGCCATTTTCCCTTTATTGGTTTTGTCATGTAGGTGTGAATTCCAGGTTAGTTTTGCATCCAGAATTATGCCCAGATACTTGAACTCCTGGCTAAGACAGAGCTGCATGTTCAAGAGGCTTGGCAGTTTTAGTCTCTCGAGCTTCCTTTTTCTAGTGAAGGGAATGATGTTTTTGCAGGATTCATCCTTAGGCATTCCTTCCTACACCATTTCCAGAGCTTGTTGCATCAGCTCCGATATAACATTAGGGTATTTCCCCAGTACAGGTATTGTCAGATCATCTGCATACCCCTGGGTGTATATCCCCTTCCTGTTCAGTTACCCCAGGAGTTCTTAGGTCTAAGCTATTTGTTTACATTCAGGGTGGTAACTGAACCTTTTTCAGGTAGAATAGTTCCACATAACGTGAATAATTTTAAGAAAGGGGTAGTAAAATATAGATCATAGTTGAAGTATAAAGTATTTTCATTTTACTCCGATACATATTAATCAAGATTTTGGCGAATTTTCTGTTTCTCCCTGACTTTTAAGGTACCTATGTTTACATCCTTTTTTTAACAAACCTGGGCTAACCACTATCTTCGACGATTTATTGGTTATGTTTTGTTTATAAAAATGGGTTTGAAAGATTCGATTGCCGAAGAGGTAACATTAAAATAATCTCTCTCACCCACCGCCGTTTCCGCTTGAGTGTCCTTTTTTTACTTTCAGCAATGCAATAGTGGAGTTCGGCCCTGACCGAATACAGAGAATATATATTTAACGTGGGCTCCGAGTATTTCCAAAATTACAAAGTGTTAACAAAATATAATTTGTGAATTCAGTGTAAGGACACTTTACAACAGTAAGTGCAGTTACTCATATCTCCAAAAATTAGATTATTAACAACAAAGTGGACGATAACTGTGTATTCAACAATTCAGTTTCATTCATCTTTGATATCGTTATCAATAAGAAACCGGTCTAATTAGCTGGATAATTATAATATCGCAGGCCTATACACCTGTTTTACCAGGTGACAGGGCCGTACTATTTTTCGGACACTTCATCATGAACCCCAACCAAAATGTTCCGACTCTTCAACAATCTCAGTCTAGATCAGACGCTCCCCGAACCTATTCGTCAGCAGTTTCAAGCCCTATGTTTCCTGTTTCCTTCAAAGGAACAAGCAATCGTCTTTAGTGCATTAGAAAACACTCGACTCCAAGATTATCTTATTCCTCTTGGTAGTATATAATTCAGCCAAAAAATATAATCTTCGCATCTCCGGTTATCAAACAACCGAATATGCATGTATCTATCCAATAAACAACTAGTAGAAACTTTCATGAATGACTACGGACAAATAGAAGTTAATGGAATTGTAGTCAGCGCTAGAAAACTAATATCACCAGCAGAAAGAATCGTTCTCTCAAATGTTTGCCCATCTATACCTCATAATATTCTAATTAATGAAATACAAAAAATTGGCTTAGCCCCTGTTTCACCCATGACATTCTTGAGAATTGGAGCATCCCTACAGGAATATCAGAAGGAATATACTCACATATCGATACCCTCATAAGAAAACCTCGTAACTCCACATTTTTGTGAATTTGATCTTTTGGTGCCATCTGTTTCACAATAGCTAAACCTATATAATGCGAAAATCTTGGATCTCCAGAACTTTGCTGTAATTTAATATTCGACAAAAAGAAAACCTCGTAACTCCACCGCGCTTTATTTGCTAAGGAAAACCTCGTATCTCCCGCATTTTGTTTAGTGTTTACTAATTCGGTGAAACAAGTAGTTAAAGCAAGTTTAGTGTAATTATTGCTGTTAGTTGATAGTATTTTAATTAAAAATTGTATTTGCAGTGTTTTGTCTCGACAAAAGCATTCTAAGTAACGTAAGTTAAAATGTTTTTTAATATTGCATGGGTTACACAGTGGCTATTATTATTATCATAAAACGAATTCCTTTACTTACTAGCTTTGAAGGCTAACGTTTTAACACAAATGGTTATATTATTTAAATCGTGCTGCAATACTCTTTTTGTAAGTTATACCTACCTACTATTTTTCTGGTACTAGAGAGTGTAATGTAGGAGCTTTTTCACTAGTCCATTTTCAAAACATAATACCCAAATAATTATTTTACACCAGGCTTCTTTTTATATTGATCTTAATAAAGTTTATTAACAATTGTTTATTTAAAAACATTTCGGCCATTTATATTTTTTTATTAAAGTATCCCAGCTTTTCTATAGGTAATTTTATTTATTTTATTTTTAGGATGTCAGGCTCTCGTGCTAGTAAAATTTTGAAAATGGCTTTACAAAATGAACTTCTTTTTGAAATCCCGACATGTAGTTCTAATGCTGCAATTGCGAACAATGACAATTCTGATGCAAAAGAATTCACTGAGCACTACATAACTATTAATGAACCTGATCCTAGATCATATAAGAATCTAATTTTTCCAAACAACGATGAAATTGTCAGCCACGATGTCCAAGTTTACATACCCCATTTGGATAACCAGCTTGAAGAAAACACTGAAGAGCAAATTCTTGAACAAGAGATCACTAAGGAACAACCTGGTCCGAATTCGGAAGTAATCGTTATTCTTCCCAATAACAATGAAAGTCAAGATCATGAGCCGGATTATGTACCAACTGCAGATGAAGAAGAAGAACCGGAATTAGAAAAATCTACCGAAATAAATAAAAAGCGTAGACAGAAACGACGACATGTAGATGAAAGTAATTGGTCGGCTAATAAAAATAAACGTAAAAGGGAGCGTGGAAAAGAATACCAAGGAAGAAGGAAAGTGGATGGGCGCTGGGTATATACCATCCCTAAAAATGAAAGGAAAATTAAAGAAAGATGTAAATGCAAATTAGGTAAAAATAACTCTAAGCTACAATGTACAAAGTTTTCCGAAGAAAACAGCGCAATTGTTTAAAGATTTTTGGAAAATGAGTGACGGTGAAAAAAAGGTGTATGTAAAAATGTTAATTACTCAAGAAGAAAGTAAAAGACCAAGAGATAGAAAGCAAGATGAGAAATCCAGACGTTCGTATAGTTATTCCTACCATTTACAATTAAAAGAAACAAAACTGCGCGTATGTAAAAATATGTTTTTAAATACGTTCTCCATAGGCGAGTCCGCTGCTATTTCCTGGAAGAAGAAAGGTAATCAGGATGAAGATCAATTACCACACCTAACAGGGGACTTGTTAGAAGAGGCTGAAACCGGACGAAGATTCTCTAGACTTGCTATCTTCGAGGAACGAAAACGAAATTTATACAGTAGAAACGCTGAAGCTTTTCCATCACGTGATCCAATCTACGATTTATGCAACACATATTTTCTACATTCTATCTTCTTCTATCAATATAAATCAAACATAAGAACGTTCGATCGATTGTCTTCTACACAAGACCAACTACAAGACATACGTGATAGTTTCTATAAATTTGCCGTAGTAATCGTAAAAAGAGACAACGATATAATTGACGTAACGTGAATAACTGATCGTACTAAAACTTGAATTTGACACTACCGCATTTGAGGTTAGTTTACTGACTTGTTTTCAGCGATTTTTTGGATTCAAAGTGTATCAATTGTTAAAACCAGTTCTTGTAAGAACTAATTTGACTTTTTATTCCATTTAACATTGGTAAGTACTAATTTATTACATTAACAACTTGTAAACTTTTGACATTTCATAACACCTAAAATACCGTGAGACGGGAATATTACAATGCTTATTTTACTACTTATTGGTGGTAAATAGTATTTATAATTCTCTACAATTTGTAAATCTCTGCAGAATTTTCAAATTTGCATGAATCAAGTGTGATTGTACTTGTAACGGTAAATTAACCAACAGTTATTTTCAGAAAATGCCTGGAAAGTGGCTTAATTCACGAGCACAGGAGTTTGTTATGAACTTGATTGAATATTTTGAGATGGAAAAAAACAACGGCGGACCCTTTCAACCTATTTCATCTGTTCAGGAGGTATTATACTAAAGTTAACATCTATTTAAGGACATTTCTATTTAATATTATATTTGAGAGTGTGGCAACTGCATTGAAAATATCTGTGAAAACGGTATGTTCCCTTAAAAAAAGTAAGGAAAATATTCCAACTTTCCCAACGTCACTCAGTCAAACACCTCGATTAAAACTAAAAACAGAGGATTTACCCGACGGAACCAAAATGGCAGTACGGAATACCTTATATAATATATATGAACAAAGTAAGTAAACAAACATGTGAAACAATAATACAAGAACATGGGAGTTCTTAAGCCTTACATTACAGTCAGCTTACACTTTAAATAAAAGAGAAGTGAAATCATAGTACCTTAATAATTAAGATTACACATCATAGTGCATGTAGTATTATCCATACAGTGAGATTTTTCACCAGCAGCTTATAGTGTGGTATATGAAAATCTTAGAAAACTAGTAGGTAATTTAACGTAAGTTCGATTATAGAAGTTATGAGTAATGAAAGCTTTAGAATACAGAAAGTTGTGCATATTTTTAATTTGAATGTGTTTCTACATGTGCTGATTTCTAAGTTGAGTGAGTACTGTCCATAAATGTTTACCAATTTGAATGTTCTGAGTGTAGATTGTGTTTCACAATTTAGTTTTCTAATTTAAATTTTTTGATGTCACATACGGAGTTGTTCTATACATTATTTGGTACAAATAATAAAAAAATCTGAATATCAAAAATTTGTGTTCAAGTTTAGTATGAAGTAAATATAAAAAAATCTTTTTTTTGTTTGAGATAATGATAATTTAAATTTTCTTATTTTTTCAGGGAAACATGTTACTGTTAAAACCCTAAATGATGAACTAAAAAATAAGGAAATTCTTTCTGTTGGAAATACCTCTTTATTGGTATTATTGAAACATTTGGGATTTAAATATAAAAAGGAAGATAACAGAAGAGCATTAATAGAACGAACAAATATTGCTAGCCAAAGAGCATGCTTCCTTCGAAAATATAGAGAAAATAGTGATAGTGTTTTTTCAAGACAAATTATATTTTTAGATGAAACATGGATATATGCAAAAGGAACTAAATTAAGTTCTTGGCAGGACAGTAATGTTAAAAGTGTACGTAAACCAGGAGGTTATGACGGTAAACGTTTTATTATTGTTCACGCTGGTTCATCCAAAGGATTTGTGGAAGATGCCAGCTTAGTGTTTTCCTCTAAATCATCGTCGTCAGATTACCACGGTGAAATGAACGGTGAAATATTTACAAAGTGGGTTACGACACAGTTAATTCCGAATTTATAAGAACCGTCGTTAGTGGTAATGGACAATGCACCTTATCATAGTATACTAGCAGAAAAGCAACCTTCCACTTCGTCAAAAAAAGATGAAATTATCACTTGGTTAAAAGCCAACAATATTGACTTTAATGAAAACCTCTCAAGACCTGAACTATTACAAATTGCTAAAATGAACCGGAAAGAAAATGTATATGTTGTTGATGAATTGTTCCTAAAACATGGTCATGAAGTCTTAAGGCTACCGCCCTACCATTGCGAATTTAATGCCATTGAGCTTATTTGGGCCCACTGCAAAACATATTATAATAAGTATATTGGCAGAGACGGATACGGCGATGAAAGGGTCTTGAGTATGTGGAAAGAAGCATTGGAAAATTGTAGTGCAAATGTTTGGGATAATTGTGTTAGGCATACCGAAAAAATAATCGAAGACTGGTTTACTCGAGAACGAAATTTGGTGAACATACATATTGAACCAGTGATAATAAATACTGGTGAAGACTGCTCAGATTCCGAAATGGATGAACTATAAAGCAAGATTTGTCATATTTGATGTGTTTTTTCGTTTCTAGTACCTATATGTGTTTACATTTTATTTTTGATGTCTTTTGCGGATATTTCTGTTTTTTACTTTTAATATGAGGGTTTCCATTTGATGTGTTGCCCTGATGATGGTAATATATTTATCGAAACGTCCACCTTCAAGCTGTGTGGGAATCTTATTCTATTTACAATCTATAGCCCATCCAAAAAAAATTGTTCTAATATAATCAGTTTAGAAAGTGTTATTTTAAAAGTTTTAGAGGACACCCTGTCAGTAGACTAAACATTACGTCAGTTTCATGAACTTCATAAATTGTATGTACTTATATAAAATACAAGATATCCTACAAAAAATCAGCTCTCCACTAATAAGCCAGCATGGTTAATATTAATTTTGGATTTTGTAACTTATTCGCCCAGTATATCGATAGTTTTAATAAATATGTCGATGTTAACCATATAAATAAAATAAATACAATTAAAAAAGTTAAATTTCTTGTTTAATTACCAATTCGTAAAACGCCGACCTTTGGAATATTAGTCATAACGATTATTCCTATTGAGTTGACACAAGTTTTGATTTAATTCATATGAACAATATTGCTGACGTAACAGTCACGTGATGGAAAAGCTTCACCGTTTCTACTTGTATTTATTTTTTGAGAGTCTGCCAAAAATGGAGTCTCACTATTGTCGGGCCAGGACGACCAAATTGTATCTTGAGCCATTGTGGACTTCGAAGTCTCAAGTTTACCGACTTTATACTAATAGCTGGTGCCCGGAGAAAAGCATACAACCATTATCGATAACGCTGTTTTTAACTACCTTCGATGACATGAACTTAAGTATTTTCGCACCAAAAAAAGACGAGTGCTCTATTTGTGTGGCTCAAAAAGTTGGTAATTTTAATGAAGCTGAGTACCAGCTACACCAAAAGAAGAAAGTAGAAGCTAGAGAAGAGAAAGATAAAAAAGGCGAGAAACATAAAGTTTACACAATGGACTTGCAGTCTGTCCTTCTATGTCCTAAATCAACAGTTTCCCTTCTCTATTACAAAATGAAGATAGTTGTACACAATTTTACTATATTTAATGTAAAAACGAAGGATGGATATTGCTTCATATGGAACGAAACTGAAGGGGGCGTCGGTTCAAATGAGTTTGCAAGTATTTTAAGTGCCTTTATTACCGAAGAAAGTAAAGATATTGGTTTAAATGAACAGTTAATTTTCTATAGCGATGGATGCTGCGGTCAAAATAGAAACACCTCCCTTTCAAATGCCTTGTTAAAGTTAGCAAAAGAGAAGAAAATTACAATTTGTCAGAAGTTTCTAGAAAAGGGGCATACACAAATGGAGGCCGACTCTATGCATGCCACGATTGAAAGGAAATTGAAAAATAAACGTGCCAGCTGATTATGTCGAGGTGTGTCTTGGCGCTAGACAAAACCCCAAACCATATTTTGTTAAATATTTAACTCATGACTTTTTTAATGACTATTCAAATCTGCGGTATGTAAATGCAATAAGACCCGGAAAAAAAGTAGGTGACCCAACTGTACAAGACATTCGAGCCCTTCGTTACAATCCAGGTGGATCTATAGATTACAAGTTAAGACATCCAGATGAATGGAAAATGTTGCCAGTAAGAATTAATATATCTGTTATACAGATAGATATCAAAACTTTATAGTGAAAGACTAAAAATAAAAAAATAGAAGTATGATCATCTTCAAGAAATTAAAAAATCCTTAGATAAGGATTATCAATCGTACTACGATGCCTTTCCTCATGACTAAATTTATTCTTATATATTCTTTGTTTGTTTGATTATATTTAAGTATATTAGTAATTTAGCTTTCATTCTTTCTTCAGTTTTTCCAATAAATGGTTCTTTTTTACTATTTTTATTTTTATTTCCCAAAAATTAACCCCACAATATAACTTTACTTGAAAACTTACATACTGTGAAAATCATGTAACTCCAAATTAGAATAACTGAAATATAAGAAAAGCTCGTAACTCCTATATTTTTTTCTATAAATCACATTTACAAATAATGTAATTTACCGTCAGGTTTCTATAATAAACTAAAACATTATATCAAAAAAGAAAATTTTAAATAACTTAACTTTTAAACTTATTGGGTTTTTTCTGTCTCCTGTAAAATTTGGGTTTTTGGAGTTACGAGGTTTTCTCATGAGGGTATCGATATTGAGTTTTAGAAGACAAGTATTCGTCAGTCCACACAACCTACAACTTCCAGACTCATTTATACTTGACTTCGACAACACTTCCTATACAGAATATTCATTTCTCAAGATAATATGGTTTGCTACAATTGCAAAAAACTAGGCCACATAGCATCCCAATGTTCTGAACCTATAGTAAAACCTACACTTCCACATGTATCAAATGAAACCCCATCAGCACCTTCTCGAACAAATACAGCAACGCAACCAACAGATACAAAAACTATCTCTGACAACCCACAAACATCTACAACTATGGAAACTTCCCAAGCAACTGTCGATACAAGCCAACCAAAAAGAAATTTCGACAAAATCATTACACCTGAAGCGAGTCCACCTATCATAGAGTGCCACGATTTACCTGTACCAAAAGATATGTCAAGAACAAAGAAGCCAAAGCTCGACTCAAAAAATGAAGATAGCAATTTACACTTAATGCAATCGCTTGAACCGGCCAAAACATTTATCGAAAATCAGTCTCCTCCATTTGTGCTCAATTTCGATCAACTAATTCTTTTGCTAAGCAGTATTAGCAGATCTTCAGATCCCATTAGTACTATAAATTTTAGCACTGACTAGTATCTAAGTCTAATTTATCCCCACGTAAAAGACAAATCAACGAAGCGCAAACTAACTTTACTTAAAAAGAAAATTTTAGCTCAGATCGGTAATCATTTTTCAGATTACGAAAGCGACATACAAATTTTTTGCTTATAAAATTCACATCAATACTACAGTGGAATATTGATGGATTTTTCCATCGCCTTGCTATGCTTCAACTTCTTATTGCTGAACAGTCTCCGGACATAATATGTCTGCAAGAAACCAATTTAAACCCTCAAAAAATATACAACTCTATATCATTAAAATGCTTTCGAAAAGATAGAGTGGCAACTAACAGTATATCGAGTGGTGGTGTAGCAACATTAGTTAGGAATACATTAGAAGCAAGTTTATTTCCCGTAACAACTAACTTGGAAGCCATAGTTGTCAAAGTTAAGTCAGACAATGTATATTATGTTTGTAATCTCTATCTATCGTCAAGCTCTCCTACAACTTATAACGAACTAAAAGACTTGTTTACTCAGATACCGGCCCCTCGAATTATAGTAGGAGATTTTAATAGTCACAACATTATCTGGGGCTCGTTTCATACTGATGCTAGAGGGAATATTGTAGAAAGAATTATATCGGACCTTCAGCTTAACGATGGATCTCCAACAAGATTTAATGTCAACACTGGGAACTCATCAGTAATTGATTTAAGTTTGTGTGACCCCCAACTAACTCCCCGCCTTTTTTGCGAGACCCTTCAGTACACATATGGAAGTGATCACCATCCCATTCTTATTAAGAACTCAGCATCTCTGACTCCCGAATCTTTTGTTACGAAATGGAAAACAGGATCTGCTAGTTGGACAGAATTTGAATCCTACATTAACCACGAAATGCTAAAATGTACAATGACTGACGACGTTGATGAATCTTTAAATAATTTTAATACTGTTATTCTAAGAAGTGCAGAACTCTTTATAGGAAAAACCAAGAGGACAAACAAAAAACGCACCCCCGTACCATGGTGGAATACAGAATGCCATACGGCAATCCGTGCCGCCAAAACATCACTTAATAAGAACAAGAGGCAAAAAACCGTCGAAAACAAAATAGATTTTAAAAGGCAGAAGGCGAAGGCACAGCTTATCATCAAAACAGCTAAGAAAACATCATGGTCAAAATATGTTTCCGAAATAAACAGCGCAACTCCCATCAGTGAAGTATGGAAAAGAATAAGAAAAGTTTCAGAATTAAAGTACACGCCAAGATTATCTCGACTAAAGATTAATAATGCAGTCACAACCTCTCCGCAGCTAATGGCTAACGCTTTAGCCAATCACTTCAAAAGTATGTCTTCAAACTCCAATTACAACAATACCTTCCTCGAAAACAGATGAATGGTGGAAAATTCAGTTCTATTTCAAGACGAAAACGAAAACTCTCCATTGAATCTACCCTTCTCTATAAAGGAATTTGACAACGCACTTTATAGCATGAAAGATACTAGTCCTGGACCTGATAATATCCCACATTCTTAAAACACCTTCCAGAATCTGCGAAAACATTCCTTCTCCAATTATTCAACTTCGTCTGGAAACATAATCAATTTCCTTCAATCTGGTCAACAGCGTACATTCTACCTTTCCTGAAACCCCAAAAGCCAAGCCTTGAACCTGACTCGTATCGACCCATAAGTTTAACGTGTTCAATGTGCAAGCTAATGGAGAAAATGGTTAATAACAGACTGATGTGGACCCTGGAAACATCAAAATGTTTGATAACCGAACAAAATGGCTTTAGATAAAATCGTTCCGGCATCGATAATATTCTTGAGCTGGAAAGTGATATTCATGAAGCACTGTCGACTAATCAATCATGTATATCTATACTCTTTGATTTGAAAAAAGCATTCAACACATGCTGGCGATTTAACATAATAAAAGAACTCCACTCATGGAATATTCGCGGAAGTTGCCTCAGATTTATCAGTAATTTCCTTAAAGATAGATCATTCCAAGTGAGAGTCCATAATTCATATTCCAAAAGTCAAACTGAAGAAAACGGAACTCCTCAAGGCTCAGTCCTTAGCCCAACACTGTTTCTAATAGCTATAAATAAGATTATCAAAGATATACCAAAGCCTCGCTTATACGCAGATGACCTGGTAGTTTATTGTAAAGGCAAAGATACCAATCTAATGACAAATATATTTCAATCCTTTCTCACACAATTAGAACAGTGGCTTCAAATTCTCAGTTTCAAAAACAAAAGGAATACTGTTTACTAAAAGGATTCCAGAATCTTATCCAAAACTTATTTTATATGATGAAGTTATCTCGTTCAAGCCCAGTAGTTAAATTTCTCGGAATGTGGTTGGACCAAAAACTTTCTTGGAAATATCATATAAAGCAAACCATATTATCATGTCATAAAAGGCTAAACATAATGAAGACATTAAGTAACAAAAATTGGGGATCTGATTATACTATGCTGCTAAATATTTACAAAAGCTTAATAAGATCTAAAATAGACTATGGATAAATTGCTTACGCCTCCGCATCTAAAACCACATCAAAATTACTCGATACTGTTCATAACCCCGGACTTAGAATTACTCTTGGAGCTTTTAGAACAACTCCTGTCGACAGTATTTACAGTGAAACGGGTGAACCCCCTCTATATTATTGAAGGATGTATCTAACGTTGTCACATGCTACCTCAATTGCATCGAATAAAAATAAACCCCTTTATAACAACACCTTCACCAATAAATATTTACATCACTTCAGCAACAAGCCCCAAACAGCTAAACCTTACTACGAAAGGATCAGAGTATTCCTAAATTATTTGGACATAGAATTCCCTCCTGTATTTCCTGTAGACTTGGATCATCCACCACCCTGGACTATTGAGATACCTAGTGTTAATACAACACTAAGTATGTTTAACAAACATGAAGTAAACTCAGTAATATTGAGAGCTAAATTTAACTTAATTCTAGAACAACAATACAGTGACTGCACTAAAATATACACCGATGCATCTAAATGTGAAACAGGGGTAGGGGCTGCCATTGTAAACTCGGGGAATGTTTCCCAATACAGACTGCCTTGCAGCCTCAGCATCTTTTCTGCTGAACTTTTTGCTTTATACAAAACTCTCCAACTCGTAAACTCACAGACACTTTCAAACAGCCTCATTCTTAGCGACTCCCTCAGTGCTTTAAGAAATTTGCAGCAAATTTACCAACAAAACCCTATTGGAAAACTAATAAAGGCTGAATTACTGGGAGCTGAGTTGAATTCAAGAAGTGTTAAGTTTATATGGATACCATCGCATATTGGAATTGAAGGCAACGGGACGCGATCTTTAATATTAATTTGGAAAGTGAAAGTCGAAGCGTTGCTAGTGATTTAAAAGCATTCTTTAAAACGGAAGTGTACAGTGCGTGGGAACAAGAGTGGTCGATTTCAAGATCAAAGTTGAGGGAAGTAAAGAGTAATGTATCTCCATGGCAACCCACTACTAAAAATAGGAAAATACAAGTAATATTAACGCGGCTCCGACTGGGACACTCAAGATATACCCATTCCTATTTATTCACAAATAGTGAACCTCCTATGTGTACAACGTGTAATGTAATAGATAGCATAAAACATATTCTTATTGTGTGTCCAAAATACACGGTCGAACAAGTAAAAATAATTTTCCAAACAAGCTGGATGTCCTCCTCGGAAAAGACTGCCAATATCAACGAATCATAGACTATTTAAAATCTATAAACTTATTATATAGGATCTAAGTATTATATTATCGTGGTCGCTAATAACCTTTTGGTGGATGCGACATTTCAAAAATAAAAAAAAAGCAATGCAATAGTGCAATTCTGTGATTTAAAATTAAATTCTGCGACCCGCCATAGTCAAAAATAAGCTTTAAAACAGGTAAAATAGAAATTGGGACATTCGGAGCAGGAGTGATTTCGAGAAGAGCGACGTCCCGACGGAGATTGTTTCAGTTCTATTGATATATTATGTTTTCTAGAACTTTTCAAAACATTTGAAAAAGTCAAGGAAAATAATAAGTTGTCACTTTTCTTGACGTTGAAAGAAATAAAGAGATTATTCTGTTCATTAATGAATGATTTTTACCAGTTTTCTTTGAATTGTTAATACTATGGTAAAACTAAAAAAATTTGTACTTTTAAATATGTTGCCTATTTATCAAAACTTCTTTAATTACAATATCTTTTACACTATTATGATCTGCAATTGACATTTCATTTAAAATTACTTGACATATCATGAGTTCCTTTCTAGTTGTTTCACATAATCGATTTAGATATAATAATGACATGTTATCCATGGAACGTCTAGATAATTCCTTGATTCTTTCCATATCTTTATTTAAAATGTCCACAATAACAACATATGATGCATGATAAAAAGGGGGACCATATTTATATAATACTGAAACATTTTAAAATAGAATTAATGCAAATTATAAAATATCTAATAATTATTAAATATTGAAGAGTTCCCTATTTTATGTTGTTGAACATTGAAAAGATAAGATGGATTTCTTTTATAAAATGCAATACAGACATTTATTACAATAAACCTGGACTGAATTATTACTATGCAATGCAAAAAGGAAATCAGTGAAATATTTACTTACAGAAATCACCACCAAATTTAATCCCCGGTTTTACTACCCAATTCTTAGACTTGAAATGTGAATAAACTGCATAATTGAAAGTAAAATAGGGATCTTGTTCTCTAAACAATTCCCACAATTGATTCAGATTCAATATCTGTGAATCATCATAAACCTGAAGAATGCCCAAATTTGAGAGAAAAAACGCTTCTTCTAAACTTAAGCACACAATTTCTTTAATTCCAGATCTGTCCACTAGGTAAGTTGGTTTCATATCTGTAAAATATGAATCATACTCATCATCTGAATCAGGCACTGATATAACTTTTTGTGGTTGTGCAGCTTTTGAATCACTTTTTTTACTCCACTGAGTTCTTCGCTCGTACTGCCGGTTTCTCAAAATACTTAGTTTGTCTTCGCACAACTGCGGATAGTTCCTGGAAAATATTCCTTTACCATAATAACCCATTGCAACAATATTTTTCATGTCTTCTAATTTATCTATGCTTACTGATACTCCATTAAATGTTCCTTTCATTTTACAAATATTCCCATCTTTTCCCAAATTTATAGGAAACGGAAAATTTGGAGACAATTTGCAGTTTTTTTTTAATTTAGGAATATTTAATTCCATTTTCAAAACATCTGTTGTGACATCTATTAAATTTTAATTATGATTGGCTGCTTATTCTTCTTCTCTAAAAAATGAACTATTACATCACGTTCACGAAGTCACTGTTGGATAAAGTCAAGTTCAAACAGCTTTTGATTGGTTCAGATCTTTATCTCTGGTTCAGATTCAGAAACTATTTTGACCATAGCAGAGAAAAAAATATATTATTTCTCTATGATTTTGACTTTTGACATAACATGGACATAACCTTAATTGAAGTTTCTAAAGATATCCTGTAAAAGCTCATGTTTAATGTTTATACAAAAGTAAATACAATGTTTAAGCTTTTACAACAATGCATTAAGCAACATACAATTAAGAAAACCATTAGTGTACAAACTGTAAGGACATTTTTATCTCCAGCGTATTATTGTAACGAAATATGGGATCGGCGATTAAATTCTCCAGTTATACAAAAAGTAAATGTCGACGAGTTTTTCTATGAATTAGATCAAAGATATCAGAAAACTAAGGAATTGAGTGCCGTAGATGTGGATATATTCGTCAATGCAATTAAAAATGAACATTATATCGATGAATTATTAGATATTTTACATAAACTTCGTCTAACGGCAGAAACTTGCAATACACTTAGCTCAACAAATCATGGTGCAGTAAGAATTTTAATGCAATACGGCTCTTTGGAAAACTTAGCTAATATATTGGACGACAGATTAAATTATGGTATTTTCCTTGATTTTTACACAGCTAATATATTGATGGATACATGCTGGAAGATGAAAGATTGTGTTTCAGGATCTCGTATAGCCAGTCAGTTAATGTTACAAGAAGATTTTAATCACCCTATTTCACATAGTTTATCATTATTACATTGTTATAATTACCTTTTAAATCCAAAAGATTGGCCAGAATATGCAATACCAGAGGAACCTGAAGATGAAGTGAAAGTTAGAGTAAAATTTGTGAGAAATCCATACAATGATGGACATTTTGATCTGAGAGATCCTAACAGCATTGTTGGTAAAACTTTAGCTATGTTCACTGAGGGGAAAGATGATTCTTTGAATAGATCATTAAACATTTTGGGTAACATATTGTTTGGTAAAATAGAAAAAGCAACTGCTGCTATAGAAGATTGTTTAAAAAATCGTATAGTTCTCTATAAGGAAGTTATAAGCTTAATTCCATCAGATTTCACTTCTGAATTACTGTCAAAAATTAAAGTTGAGTCCACAGATGTGCAAACAATATTATCAAAAGCTGTTGAGAAACAAATACAAATAACATCAGAAAGAGACATTGCCGAACAGTGCAAAGCATTTCTTTTTTGGGAAGATGAAAGAACTAAAGCCATTGAGTTACATAAAAAAAGATTATTAACTGCCAAAAGACTCGAAAACATTGAATCAATTCATAAAGAACTCAAAGAAAAAGAAACAAGACTATGGTTCTTTGATAATGAAGAAAATATTGAACTAACTATTGAAGATGGAAAAACAGTTACACCTGAAGAAAAAAGGAAGGTTAAAAATGTTGAAGACGACAACTACATACCCCCTGAAATTCGTAGATGATAGAATTTATTCAAATAAAATGTTGACTGTATTAAAATTTTGGTTTTAATCATAAAGTGAAATCAATCAAAATAGATAAATCTTTATTATCAAGAATATCACAAAAATATTGCATATAAAAAGGCACATTTAGCAATAAATTTGCAAGTTATATACAAAAACTTGCTAACTACAAAATATGATACACAAATTAGTTTCAGCTGTTGTACATCCCTTCTATCAAATAATCCATTCTTCTGTAATTCCTATGCTGCCACCAGTCCTTTCCCTTTTTATATAATAATGAAATTAGTACAGCAACTAATGGAACTGACAATATAACTGCTACTATTGGCACAATATACTCTGCTCTGCGTACTTTTTTGTCCATACTGATGTCTACGTGAGTGATAGCGGGGTCGCTTACCTGTGGTTTTAACGAATCAACCAAATCATCATGTATGGTCCTAATTGGTTTAACGGGTTTTATAGTAGTTGAAACATTTACCTTAGATGTAGTAGATACAATTTTAATACTTTCATTAACAGAACTTTCTTCCTTTTTTAAGTCGGGTTTAATAGTAACGAGTATCTTCGAGGTAGATTGTTTAAACTTAGGAGCACTGGTCATGATGACATGTTCTCTGCCATTATGAGTATTATGATTAATTGTTTCGTTTATTGTTGTTTTTTCAAGTCGCTTGACTGTAGACAGAACTGTATTGTTGGTAATTAGGTTAACGTGTGTTGTGTTAATGGAATTAATTTCTAGGAAACATAAAGTAAGTAACAATACTTGTAAAACATAATTATCGAAAAGTTCGGCCATTTCATAGCCATTTACCAAGTTTCAAACAGAAACAATCAAACACTTTTGCTTTAACATACGGATGTTGGCACTTGTAACTTATTTTGCAATCTTGGTAGTTATCACAGCACACCGTGCTGTGGTAGTTATTTACACAAAACTATGTTTTGTGGTTATTTAAGCCTAATTTGTTGCAAATAGCAAAAATATTTTTTAAGGCGATGACAAGTGGGAGGTGGGAGTTGATTAATCGAAATAGCATGAAATATCGATTGCTCAACTCGATTGAATATACTTGAATAGTAAACAAGTATTCATTTATTTTTTCGCCGAACGTGAAATTTATTATATATTAATGTACACAACAACTATCCAGTGAACTCAATACTGCAAACAATAGAAAGCGGAAAAAGATCCAGTATAGTCCAAAACCACGAAGCGCCAAGCAAACCTTGTCGAAACACAATTAATCGAGTCAATCTTACTTTTCTTTATATATATGTATAACTATATACATTTTGTTCGTTTCATTTAATTTTAAGTGTAAATAAATATTTTATTTTAATGAGTTCTAACTTAAGTATTGCTCATCTAAATGTTTGTTCCTTGGTTCCGAAAATTATAGAGCAGTAATCAATGAGAAAAAGTTTGACGTTTTCTGCGTATTGGAAACTTGGCTAAAGCCTCATATACCTGATAACTTAAAAGGCGGATGAATGTCACGATTAATCCGACGTTGCCATTTGTATAAAAGTATAATCTGTCAATTTCTTCAAAATAATAACCTTATATTTTCTTGGTTAACACAGATCATTGGTTAATTTATCGAGAAGGGCAAGGATAATGATTGAAGAAGACATTTTTTCAACACTGCATAGCTTCTTCAATCATTATCCTTGCCCTTCTCGATAAATTAACCCAGATTATACTTTTATACAAATGGCAACGTCGGATTAATCGTGACATTCATCCGCCTTTGATAACTTAGTGTTATAATGTAATACGTCATGTCAGAATATTAACTAGAGGTGGAGGTGTCTGTATTTTTATTCGAAAGAACATTAGCTTTTCCTGCATTGAATTTGATAAAAACATTGAACAACTGTGGATTAAGCTGAAAATTAATCAGAAAGAAATTTGCATTGGCGTCATCTACCGAGCACCAGACTATCCTCTAAGTGAATTAATTGATATCTTTGAACAAACTCTCGGTCATCTAATAGGCGAGTTTGACGAGGTTATATGTTTGGGAGATTTTAATGTCGATTGGCTTTTAATATTAACTCGTACCAATTTCGTAAAATCAGTGACTTGTTTGAATCACTGAACTTAATCCAAATAATTGATTCGCCTACTCATACAACACCAACATCTCAAACTTTAATAGATTACATTGTTGTCTCAAATGTTAATATAGTAAATTGCAGCGGAGTATTACCTGTTGATCAAATTTCACGTCATGATTTAGTTTTTTGTAAATTGAATTTCATACTTCCTAAACAAGAAATACTTTTCAAAACTGTAAGAAACTTTAAAAATCTTAATAGTATATTTTCATCAAGATCTGCTCGAAATACCTCTCGATTCCATTTTTGTTATTGAGGATGTAAATGAAAAAATTAAATTTCTCAATAATTCATTGTGGTCGCTTTTTGATAAACACGTTCCATTTAAAAAAATAAAAATAACAAAAAAAGTACAATCCTTGGTAAACCGATAATATTCTACTACTTATGAAATTACGAGATAAAGCAAAAGCTAAATGGAAAAGAACAAAAAACGAAAGCGCGTTCGAGTATTATAAAATGCTAAGAAACTATACGACGCTCGCTTGTAAACACGAGAAAAAAGCCTAACTACTTTGATTATAAAATACGAACGCTGGGTATAAACATGATTTGGAAAAACTTTGATTTGCTGAATCTTAATCAAAAACGATAATTTTCTATATCTGATATAGCTTGAATGATGTTGAGGGAATGAACAACTTTTTAATATCTTGTTTACCCTCCCTACCAATTAATCCTGATATTATAAATAATTACTCAAATACTTCTGTTAATCACCCACTTCTGTCATTCTCACCAGTTTCTGAAGACAAAGTTCTGGCAATACTTTATAAGTGATGGTTTAAATATAAAAATGCTATTTTAATGTTGCCCTCATATTGTGCCGTATGTTACTCATATTATTAATTCGTGTTTGACAAATAATACATTCCCTGATAACTGGAAAAAAGCACAGATTAGGCCAATACCTAAAATTAATAAACCCAGCGAATTGAAGGATTTACGTCCTTAAGTATTTTACCAACCATGTCAAAAATTTTAGAGAGAGTCATTGAGGAGGAGGTAATGACTCACCGTTGATAAGCACAGTATACTTCCATATTATCAATCAGGTTTTAGACCATAAACAGCCCTTCTTAACATCACGGACGATATCTTAAAAGAAAGGGATAACGGCAACCTTGACGATCTTAGTTCTTATCGATTTTTCGAAGGCATTTAATGATACCCTAAATGGCCTAAATCTTCGTGTATTATAGTCCATTTTAAAATCTGTCGGTATATCAAGTAATGCTAGCAAATTATTTGACATCTATTTTCAAAACAGACTACATCAAGTTAAACTTAATAATACATGTTCAGATTTTGTAAACGTATCAAAAAGCGTGCCACAAGGTTCAATACTGGGCCCTCTTTTATTCACTCTATACACTGCTAGTATCGGGAGAGTTTTGAAGTGGTGTAAAATTCATCTCTATGCGGACGATACACAGTTATATATATCTTTTAAACCTGATACGTACCTCGATGTAATAAATAAAGCGAACGAAGACATTGCTAATGTTAAACTGGTCATACGAGCATGCATTAAATATTAATCCTAAGAAGACATCTTTTTTTGATATTTGGACCTAAGATACATCTTTCAAATTTGACAGCGCGCATAACATTAAAAATTGAAGGTGAATCCATCGAATACCGCAAAAAATCCAGGTTTAATATTAGATCCTAAATTAAAATATGATAAGCATATCAACAATTGTATTAAAAAAGCCTACTTTAATATTAAAAAAAATATTTCAAAGTCGACAGTATCTATCATTCAGTGCAAAAAAAGTTGTGTACGATGCGCTTGTACTATACTATAGTATATAGTGTATTATAGCTAGATTTGACTACGGTAATGTTATTTATGGGCCTTGTTTAAATGTATCTACCGCTAGGAGAATTCAAGTTGTGAAAAACTGTTGCTTAAGGCTGGTCTAGATCGAAGACGTCAAAGAATTTCCCACAAACTCAACACGGTCAAATGGCTCGCAGTATGGCCAAGAGACGATATCTTCATTCGGCTTGCTTATTCCATAAAATTATTAAAACTGGACAAACATCGTATTTAATAAACAAAGTTTCACCCCATTCAAATATTCATAACCGTAATACCCGTCTCAACTATAGATTGATTGTTCCTCGACATCGAACTGAACAGTATAAACATTTTTTTGCACATCAGATTGCAAAAATTTACAACGAACTACCTGAACTTGTCAAACAAAAGTCGATTAAATCATTTAAAATTGCTCTAAGATCAGTTTTGTTTCGCGAATAACGCATGAACTTTGGTATGTAGTATTTTATTTATTGTATTTCTTTGATATAATGTAGTTTTTCTTTTTATTATTATTATTGTCGTTAGTATTGTGTTACCTATTATATCATTATTATTACTATTGTATTTGTATTGAACAATGTTAGAACTATATATTATTAAATTATTCTGTTAATCAGTCAATGCCTAAGATGAAAAACAGAGACTGTCATATCAATTTGGTGTGGTAGTCACATCTTCGATGCGTTTTTTTCTCGCTCTTATTTTTTATTATATATTTATTTGTAACTGTAGCGTTGTGATGAGAAAAAATAAAAGACCTTTATTATTATTAATTAATTAAAAATTTTATATTAATAAATTATTTTGGTATAGGGCTGTAGGCAACCAAACATACACTAAAACTCGATGTTTGTATAAGCTGCAGAATTAAGCTACTTCTTACTGGGCACAATATAGTCGACGGAAATTTTTTTTAACAAAAACGTGTGATAAGTGTTAAAAAGGGCAATCAAGAATCTCGAACGTTAAAATGAGATGTATGGTTTATGTACTGTACACTTTCGTTAATATTGTTAAAAGTAGGTTTGTAGCGCAATCACAAACTGTTGGGAAGTGGGAACATGACCCGGATCTTTGAACGTTCGACTCATGGCTCGCCGGCCAACACGACAAACAAAAACAGTTTTTTATTGTCACTGACATGGTGTAAATGTAAATGGTCACTGATTCTTGGGCAGTGCTGCCAACATCATTTCTAAATTCGGCATAAGGCCTTAGAATACAAGTTGGTCGAGCCACCCAGCTCGTCTTGACAGATTTGCATGGCGGTTTTGAATAGAAGCCGCTGTGTGCAGGGACCCGATCCGATGTTGCCATTTTTAAAATATGCAGTGTGACAAGATGTAGGCGGTAAATTTGAATTAATAACCGTTGAACTGAAAAGAAGCCTATGTCTGCAGGGAACCTAACACAACCTTTTTTTTTAGTGGTTGGGGAAAATGCTTTACGCACTTACTGACTAGTCCTTGGTGTTTAGGACGACTAGCCAAGTGTGGGACTCCAGATCTCTCTGTTTACCTACTAAAAACCCCTTTCCACTTTGCTGCGTCTTGTGTTGTCTCCTTGTTTCTTCTGGCTACATGTACTACTGGCCCTTCCGTAGATGGAACCGCCTGTTCAGCATTACTTCATCTAGTTCCGGGCCCAGTGAGTTCTGTTTACGCTCAAATTTGTCTTTCTTCCCTTTCGTCGGCATCTTTGATCTTGATGATCTTCTCCACTATGTTATTTACTTGCTGCCATTTCTCTTCCCCCTCTAGCAGTAAAGCAATAAAATTCCCTTCATTCAATTCTTCCCTTTCACACGTGAAACGTTCACAAATAAATAGCGTGTGTCTTGCATCGTCCTTATCGTGACAGTATCTGCAAAAACCGTCGCTTTTACAAATTTTCTCACAGTATGTTTCGAAGCTACCGTGTCCTGTTAAAGCCTACGTTAGATAATAACTAAGTACCCCGTGTTTCCTGCTTATACATGATTTGATGTCATTAATTAGCACCCTTGTCCAACTGTCATTGTGCTCCCAAGTTTCTTGCCATTCGTCTTCGGAGTTTATTCCCACCGGTAATTGTCCTGCTAGCACTTGCAGGGCTGCTGTAGATACCGTTCTGTAGGCTCAAGTTATTCTAAGACACACCTTTCTCTGGACCCTTGTCAATCTTTCCCTGTTTTTCCGGAGTTTTAAAGCTGCATCCTTCCATGCTGGCGCGGCATACCATAGTATGGAGGAGGTCACCGACATCAACAGACGTCTGCGGCTACTTCCACCATCGTTTGGCCTAAGGCGACTAAGCTGGGCGGCTTTTCTTTCTGCTCGGCTTGCAACGTATTCTACGTGGGGGATAAAGTTCATCTGTTTATCCAGATATATACCTAGATACTTGATGGCCTTTTGTGGTACTATAGCTGCCGATCCTATGTTAATTTCTAGGTCCAATTTCCTTTTTCCTATCAAAGTCACCGCCTCCGATTTTTCCATGGCTAGTTTGAGTCCCATATTTTCGAGCCACTCTGTTATTTGGCTTATTGCAGTCATCGCCAAATCTGTCAGTTCTTCTTCTTTCCTTGCTATGCATATCACTGCGAGGCCGTCCGCATATGCAACCAGTCGGATTCCCGTCGGGAGGTTCAAATTCAAGACCCCGTCGTAGGCTATGTTCATAGTAAAGGCCCTAGTATGGAGCCTTGAGGTACCACGCATGTTATCTCAATTTCTTGGTCATCGTATACGATAGATCTTTCCGAGAGATAGTTTGAGATTATTTTGGCCTGGGTTACCGTCGGGGAGCTTGGGCAGTCGCTTATATGCAACCTCGAAGGACCTGCTTCCTCATCCTTCTCAGCACCTACTGGGGGCTCCGTAACCCCCTGCAGCGTAACCTTTTTTCCTTTCCTTGTGTCTTCCATAGTAATCAAATTAGAAATTCCTGAGCCATTGCCATGTCATCATCTGCCTGTGGATTGTATCTGTATTTCCGTAAGACCATTTCCTTCATAGTTCCGGTTCGTTATATTGTTTTTTAGATTATCGCTGGAGGTTGCCTCCTCCAGTTGCTCTATTTGGTCCGCGGTGTGGGCTCGCGCCCAGTAGGAGTTTGGCTTCTCCATCGGGACTCTTCTGTCTGGGTTACCATACCATAGTCGAGGGGTCTCCGTTTTACGGCGCCGGGAACTCGCCGTACGTCCCCGGTATCTGGTAGGACTTGTCAGTGTGTTCGGATGTAACTTAGTCATGTTGGATCTTCTACTGGCATTTAACTGGTGCTATCCACTCGACATCAATAGCCTCACTGAACCTTTTTTGAGCTGTTTCTTGGCTTCACTCCTCCCTTCCCGTCCATAAGGCGCGAGAGGGGAGGAAGTTACTGAGCCACTCCACCTACGACAAGGTCTTACAGCTCCTAGGAGTGGAACCTAACTCAACCTAGCCTAACCTAACCTAACTTATTAAAATTTGACTGAGTCGAAAAGACTTTATCGCAAATCGAACAAAACACAGGCATTGTTATTTATTTCACAAATAAGAAAATAAGACACTTTTAAATTTTCTCCATAAAAACAAAACAAAAAATGTAAGGTTATAGCGAAACGTCAGAAACTTAGATTAATAATCTGGCAACATCGGATCGGGTCCCTGCAGACAGCCCCTTCTTTTTGAATTGATAGATGTCAAACGCAAACAGGTCTAGTACACATTGGCCGCGACGGCATTATATTGTCAGTATACTATTGAAAAATAAACTCAACTATTGTAAAACAAACAAACAGAAAGAAAGATTTTAGGTAAAATTTTAGTGGTCAAACTTTAGTTTTTGTGAAATTAACTGGTTATTACGAAAGCGTAGAAGCGCCACATATTTATTAATTTTTTTAAATTCACAGTTTAAACTGCAAATTAAGGCTACATTCGTAATCAATTCGCTGGCCAAGTGGCACTTTGGCACGAAAGCTAAGCAAATCTATTTCAGTGTGATCGTTCACAACGCAATTTGGCGTCAGCGTTGAAGTTGAAGTCGTCGAAATTTCTTGCAAGCTGCAAACTTTCACTTCGACTTGCACTTCGTGCCGGCTATGGGACATGCGCATTAATTTTTGTTATTTGTTTTTTGATATATCTGACATCTGTCTGATAGTCCATCACTACTAAACTCCAGTATATACTGCTATAAAAAATAAATCCAAATCCAAATTATATATTATAACCTCAGACTGAAGTAAATACAGACAGAATCATGCTTCGACCATATGTTGAAGGAATCCTGACAATTATTTAGGTACGAACGCGCTTGCGTTAAAGTCGACTTTGAAGTTATAGAGAGATATCGGTAAAATCAATAGAGTCTGTGAACGTAATTAACGTCCTGCGGTATTGGGTTTACGTCAAGCGGTATTTCAATTTTATTTAACAGTTATCGGAAGCAGTTACCCGCGCTATGCGCTATTCGAAAATGTCACTTAACCTAGCTTTATTGTTATTGTGTCTATTGTGTGTCTTATAAGTTTTTCATTAAATTTGTGTGTTTGTCTTAGCCATATTCAGTATTTTTTGTATTATTATTGTTCAAATAAAAGACGAACATTTATTTTTTGAGGTTCCTAATAGTGTATCTATAGATTCATTTTATCTACAATTATTTTTTCTTAACTTCCACTATAGAATCTTTGCAATGGATGAAGATCTTGAAGCGATAATTATTGGTGGTGGAAATGATCAAGACATTGAAGCCGCCATTTTGATGAATAACTTTATCATAGGAAAACTGCGCATGCCCGGCATGTTAATTATCAAGCGCTATTTCAAATACCGCCTGTCGTTAGGCTCCGTAAATTACGCTTGGCGGTAACGTTATTTAGGAACGTTGTTTTAAGAATCGACTCGCGCATAGGTTAAATGTCAAAATAACATATGCGCTAATAGGGCCTGACGCTATTTGGGTTACCGATATCTCTCTATTGTGAATGGCAAATTTCGTGCCGACTTGCGTGCCAAAGTGCCACTTGGCCAGCGAATTGATTACGAATGTAGCCTAAGACTAAAGTCTTAATTCATCGTATCATCGAATGTTTTATGAAAAAACATCGATACATCGAGTATATCGATAGCTTTTCAAAACATCGGATCGATTCAATGTATCGCATTGTAAACATCGATGTTTTCGATGCATCGATGTATATCGAATATCCCTAAACCTAAAACCTATTCTGTTTAGTTTGTGGAGGTTCGAGCATCTTATCTCTGGGTTCGAGGTTCCCTGAGGTTACTAACGAATGGTATGTCTATATCATAGCTTTTTCTCAATACATAAATACAAGATACAAAATAAGAAATATAAAAATTGTCTTACTAATACCCTTAATCTCAGTTAGTTTCTGTAACAATTTTAGGTTACTCTCAAGATGGTTTAGGAGAAACAAAAAACAATATTTTTTCGTTTTATTTGATTAGTTACCTTTACATGCTTTCAGATAATGGCACTAATTGAACGAGAACAACAGGAAGATTGTGAAATGGACCCAAATAAACTTGTGCACAAAGAAAACATAAGAGAAAATACATTACCCAAAGAATTGAACTTTAAATGTCCGGTTGAGAATTGTAATGCAGCTTACAGAAAAAAATGTTTATTGGATGATCACATTAGAAAACACAATAAAGAGGTAAATACTTTTTTATTATTTCTATCAATCTGCCACTTAAGTAGAGCTAATTTGTTACAGAGACCATTTATATGCACAGCCTCGGGATGTACGAAATCATTTACAAAAGAACCACATTTGAAACGCCACAAAGTTATGGTACACGACAAAGTATGTGAATTAATGTGTGACATAGCAGAATGTGGAAAAATATTTAATAACAAATATAGCTTAAAAAAACATAAAACTAAAGTACATACTGAAAATAGATTTCCTTTTGTCTGTAACGAATGCCAGAAAGGATTCAATAAAAAATGGAAACTTAATCAACACATGTATATACACACGGGAGAACCTCCATTCAAGTAAGTTTTTATCACTTTGAACAAAGTATAGAATTAATAATTATTTTGTTATAGATGTAGTCAATGTAATCTTGGTTTCACATTGCTCCGAGACTTGACTAAACACATGAGAAATCACAAGAGCTACTCGTGTGATTGTGGTGAAATTTTTGAAAAATGGTCTTTGCTTCGTCGCCATAAGAAAGATAATTGTGAATATATAGGTATGATTTATTATAAGCTATTGGTTTTGGTTAACATTTGACTAAATTGTCGTTTCTCTGTGTAAGTAATTTTAATGTTAAATTATTACACTAAGATGTGTATTTTTATATCATTATGTATGTGATCTGTATGGTACTTTAGGAGAGAAGGCTAGAACCCACAACATGTAATCCCCATTGCACTGGGTGTCTGATTAAGAGAGGTAACCTGCAGTATCTCAGAAACTATTTATCATACAGCTTAGAGAAAAAAATCTGTATTACAAACTCGCATAAGAGAAACTGCTGGAAATTATTTTCAAGTTTCCTACTCCACCGCTGGAGGGCGTAGTTCACAATAATATCACAAAACATCATTTTTCTGTAATAAATGTACCATCATAGTACCACAAAATTTAAATATTTGTAAACATTAGATCATTTTACGTAAGTGCTCCAGTACTTTTTCCTCTATCTTGTAAAATTACTGGTAGGGGTGAGTGGGGAAGCTGACTCAATAAAACTGTTATAACTTTTGATCCGATTTATGGATTTTGACAAACTTAGTATCATTGAAAGGGAATTCAATGCCTAATAAAATATTATATCATCGTTTCATTCCAGTGGCATTAATGGGCGCTAGGTGGCGGTGATTGAACAATCGTTTTGTTTTCAACTGTTTTTGGGAATCTTCAAATGCGATGCTACATTTTTAATCGTTTACTTGAAAGAAGATAGGATTTTAAAAAAATGGTAAAAAAAACCGCATCTCAATATCTATTTTTTAAGCGAAGATGCGTTGTCAAAATCCTATTTTTATGTATAACTTTTTTTTTCTCGTATCTTCGATTAGAAAATGATATTGAGATACGGTTTTAACCATTTTTCTTAAAATTCCATCCTCTTTCAAGTAAATGATTCAAAAATATAGCATCGCATAGTGTTGAGCAAAATTGGTCTTGGTCTTGCAGTCTTGGTCTTGCGAAAAAGCAAGACCAAGCCTATCATTAGACTAGCAAGACCAAGACCGAATAAACAAGATCAATACCAAGACCGAATAGGCAAGACTAAGACCAAATACACAAGACTGAACTAAAAATTCTCACTTCAGAGCGTATCGTCCCCTTTCTACGAAAACCTCGTAACTAAATTTTTTTCGAATTGAGATTATTAGTGAAATACACTTCTCAATACTTCTAATGGATGTTTTTGATGATTTCCCGAAAATGGTTATTTTTCAGATACGATATATGAGTTGAAATATTTGTAACAGCGTCAACATATGTTAGAACAAAATAGTTCCTTTTCGCCCCGGAAACGTTCCAGGTGCAATCCGCAATTTTCCCGGAACTACCCACCCCTAGAATACATAAGAACACATAAAAAAACAAATGTGAAAAAATAATTGTGATTAATTGTCTTTCTTATATTTTATGTTGTTTGATATTTTTTAACATTTCAATCAAATAAAGTATTTTGTTAGTTAATAGTAAATTGTAAATTATTTTAAATTTATAATTATGACCATCTTTAATAAAAAATAAGACAGATAAAATGACCCAGGCCAAGACAAGATACACAAGACCAAGACTAAATATGCAAGACCAAGACTGTCCAAGTCTTGGTCTTGCTTTGCTCATCACTAGCATCGCATTTGAAGATTCCCAATAAAAGTTGAAAACATAACAATTGTTTAATCACCGCCACCTAGCGACCGTTAAAACCACAAGTTTGTCAAAATCCATAAAGCAGAACAAAAGTTATAACAGTTTCATTGAATCAGCTTTCCCACTCACCCCTACCAGTTATTTTACAAGATAGAGGAAAAATTACTGGAGCAAACTTACGTAAAATGATCTAATGATTACGAATATTTAAATTTTGTGGTACTATAATGGTACATTCATTTTAGAAAAATGAGGTTTTTGTGATGTTATTGTGAACTACGCCCTCTAGCGGTGGAGTAGGAAACTTGAAAATAATTTCCAGCAGTTTCTCGTATGCGAGTTTGTAATACAGATTTTTTTCTCTAAGCTGTACGATAAATAGGTTCTGGGATAAAGCGGGTTACCTCTCTTATTCAGACATCCGGTACTCTGGTAAATCAGCCAACATATTTTTAGTTTATATGTGATAGCATTTTTTTTTTCAATTTTCAGTAAAAAATTGCAAGAATTGTGGAACTACAGTTACTTCAAAAAGTGTTTTAAAAGATCATTATAAAGTGTGTCATAAAAATATTGAAAGTTTTCGATGCCCCTATTTAAACTGTTCAAGATCTTATCTCTACAAAAGAAATCTTACCTGGCATGTAAGACAAATCCATGAAAAGGACAAAGTGGAAGAAAATACTTTCGAATGTGTTGAAAAGGAATGTGGAAAGGTTTTCTCTAATAAGGTATTAATTTTACAGTATTAACTTTTTATTTGATAATATATTTTTGTTTATTTTAGTATTATTTAAATCGTCACGTTAAATTAATGCATCTCAGAAGTGTAAAAGAAGTTAAACCCAGAGCTCCTCGTAAGGATAAAGGAATAAAGAAAACTTACATTGCTGCAACTTTATCTGGTATTAAATTGTCTCAAAAAGAACACAAAGAATTGTTGTTGAATAATGAGATCATGGTTAACATTTCTGATGCCCCCATAATCTAATAAAATTAGCAAGTTTTGTGAAAACTATCTGTAGATATTTAAAATAAAGTTGAGTAAACCAGTAAAGTATATTTTTAACTGCAGAACACTTTAAACTGTTTATATCATTTCATTGAACTGAATGTGTAGGTACTTTACTGCCCGTGAAGCACTTTGCAGAAATTGTAATAAAAAGGCGCACTTCTCTAATGTCTGTCGCTCGTCTAAAAAGAGAGTAACTGCTAGCAGTTTACCTATTGAAGAAGAAACATTGACTAATACTTGGAAGAATTCTTTCTTAGCCGCTAGGACCTATTTGCTTAGCTAATACTTTAATTAATGTAACTATCAATTCTCAACCTGCAACGTCCTTGGTCGACAGTGGCTCCTTCTCTGAGCTTTTTAAACGAACCGTTTGCCAAATCTTTGAAAACAGATTTAATCGCCGAATATGGAAATATTTTTATGGCATCTAGTTCTTTGACATGCCAAATACACAATAGCTGTAAAGTTGACCTAAAAATGTTTGGGAATATCTACAGTAATATTAAAATGTCAATATTTCCAAAAGCCTGTGCCGATGACATCATTGGACATGATATTTTGAAACAACATGAAGATCTACATGTGAATTTTGGAGGATCTAGATCGACTCTTACTATTTGTAGCCTAGCGGCTGCTGAAGTACCCGTGTCATCATTGTTTAGGCACTTATCGCCTAATATGAAACCTATAGCGATAAAATCCCGTAGATTTTCAAATCAAGATCGTAACTTTATCGAAAATGAAATTCAACGAATGATGTATGAAGGTATTATAGAGCGCAGGAACTCACCTTGGCGGGCGCAAGTGGTTGTCGTATCTGGAGAAAATAAAAAGAAGAGAATGTGCATTGACTATTGACAAACATACGGGCGTGCCCAGCGAGGGACAAGGGTGGCATCTGCCCTCCATGGAAACAAAAATATTAATCGTTATTAACATTATATTATTTCCTTTGACCTTTTAAATTTGAGAACTGACTGTGGTGATGTGAAGCTAAAGAACCACTTGGATAGATTTCGAAAAAATGCAGTCTATACACTTCACCGAAAGTTCAAAATGAGATTATAAGATTATGTGGTGAATTTGTCAAAGAGAGAATTATTGAAGATTGTAAAGAAGCAAAAGCTTACGCTGTTATGGCCGATGAAACAGCAGATATCGCTGGAAAAGAACTGCTTTCTATCGAATTGCGGTTTTATGATGAAAATCGGAGAGGAATTTGTAGGCTATGCTGAGCTGAAATATCAAGATGCCCCCACAATCGTTAGCACAATTCAGAGTTTTTTTGTTGTTCAGAATCTTTCAGCAGATAATTGTGTTGGATTTGGATTTGACGAATGTTCTACGATGGCTGGAAAAGAAGGTGGTGTACAGGACATTTGGAAGAAAAAGTACAATAAATCTTTATTTTTCCGTTGCTCAAGCCATAAACTATATCTTGTGGTCAATGATGCTAGCAAACTACCGGAAATAAGAAACTTAATTGCATCAGTTAAGGATACAATATCCCTCTTTCGTGAGTATCGCCAGCCCGCAGGACTTCGGCTCCTAATTTATCAAGGCTCTGTGAGACCAGATGATCAGAGAAATACAAGAGCATCAGAAAATTTTGAGACAGCTTCCATGGAATGGTCAATGAGCTAGAATACATCTCTTGATTGAAGGAAACTATGCTACAAGAAAATTTGCTTATCAGTTGCACTGTGCAGTTACTAAACCAATTTTCATAGTAGGTTTAGTCATGTTTGCAAAGTAAAGATATGGATTTGATTATGGTGAGGAAACACATTGGTGAAATCCTGTGAAATGTCATAAAGAAGTTCCAGTTCCACGAAATGTTCAAAAGCAAAAACACAGAAGTAATCCGCCAAATGAGACTGAAGACGATCGGTTGATTATGCCTTATCTTGACTCTTTAACTTTATCATTAAATGTTAGATTCTCACTCGAAAATACACCTTCTCTTACCTTATCCCATCTTCATACACGCTAAAAATTACTTCAAAAGATTTGGAAAAACATGCAAAATCTTTCATGGAGTTTTATGAGTTGGGTGATATCTCTGTAGAATTAGATTTTCGGTATAATCAGATTTAGCAGGAGACAAATTAAAGGATATTGCGAAGTGGCTAATATTTTTTCCCTGCAACAAGGAATGCACTCCTCATTTCAAGTGCTTCACCATCCACTACGGCTACTGTTGAACGATCTTTCAGTATACCCTTCGAAGGGTAAAGACCTGACTGAGAAGTGCAAATGGAGAGGACAGATTGACTGGATTGAGTTTGATGAGCGTCCATCGTAAATTCTTTAAGGAAAATCAGGAAGGATTGAAACGAGAGTTTTGAACAAGTTTTCTACAAATCAAAAACAAATGTAGGTAACTAGAATAAATTTTTATTTCAAGCAAATAATTGTAGTAACTCAGAGTCGATAGAGCACTGCTAAAAATATACATAATTTTCTTAAAATTTTGGTTTCAGTCACCTTTTCCGTGATAAAATGTTACAATCTGAACGACCATGGTTTGCCTCATCCCCACTAGTTTTGATCCTGGGTACGCCCTTGCACAAACCATAAATAAATTTTACTCTATTAGATGCATATCCTCAGCCAAGGATCGAGGATTTAGTGAATAAAGTAGCTCAATATACCTACGGTGTTTAGTACTATCGACTTACAATCAGCCTACCATCAAATTCCGATACAGAGCAGTGACAATAGCTATTTGTATAACAAGGGAGGAAAGTGCTACTTTTCCTCCTGAGGAAGGCAGTAATCACTCAAGGAAGGAAAAGGCACTTTACTCCCATGTTATACATATGATTTTTCCGCCTCCCTCAAATAACAAGACATTTTTAAATAATTTATTTATGAAAGAATTGAAAAAAAAGAAAAAAAATTGTCCTCGCCGGAATTCGATCCAACACCTACAGGCCTATCGCGAACAGTGAGCTGTGCTCCAACGCGTTGCGCTACGGAGACTCGTAGGCAAATTTTGCGGAATCATGAACATAACGTATTTCTGAAGTCAAATTATTTATGTAAAAATCGTTAAATTAAAATAACAATTTACTGATTTCTACCATTTTGCAAAATACAGGGGGTGTTCTTTAATTAAACGGTAAAATTTATACTTATACTATATATAATAGAGAATATAGTTTAGGTCGTCAATGCCGTTTTAGTATATTCTTCAACGAGTGTAGAATGATGGCTATTATTCACGCGGATGAAGTTTCCAAAACGAGCGAGCGCAGCGAGTGAGTTTTGGAGTCATCCAAGTGAATAATAACCATTCTACACAAGTAAAAGTCTATACTTTCTCCACGACTATGCATTAAAAAAAAATTCCACCGGGAATCGAACCATGATCGCCCGCGTGAGAGTCAAGTATCTCTACCACTAAACTATCGACCACATTAACCTGTTGAAATGTAAAGAACATAAATATAAGTAACTGATATTTTTAAGAAACCTTTACGTTTTTAAATGAAATTATAACATTATTAGGAAGATATTAGACAATATTAGAGATAATATAAATATAGGTAATTAATTTAGAGTCATTCTTTTGCAAAATTCATGGTAAATTTATTACAATTGCTTATTTTGCGTAGTAAGGTATTTGACGTTTTGATAATGAGAGAATGTGAATGGCTAACGAGAGTGAATTCTTTTTCATTCTTCACTGGTGTGAAGAATGTATATCATTATTCAGCTAAATATGTAAAAATAATTTGTGCATTATTATATAGTCGTGGAGAAAAGTGTATTAATGTCTCGGATCGATTAAAGACCTCGACAATAATACCTCACTTATCTACCTTGACGCATAATTACTATTACATAAATTGTGGCAAATAACTAGTACTAAACTAACCGTTGTAAAGAATAAGTTTCTCAATAAAAAATCATTTATTTTATTGTATATTATGCTAGTTATGTACAATTAATGCTTTATGTTAAAGAGAGTTATTAATTTTCCTTCTTCTCATACTAGTCAGCCAATCTGAAAGTTGTTCATGTGGCTGTTTAGGACTTGTTACGTAATAATGTTCCGGGGGCTTGCCTTCTTCTAATCGAACGAAGTAATGGCAATGAAAATATTCTACTTTTCCAAATCTCTGTCTCGCATGTCTTCGAAGACCTTTTAGCACTTTACCTTTTCCAACAAATGATTCAGCTAAAAATAAATATGTTAAAATCAGGGGAAACTTTCACTTTGGTTTTGGCATTTTTCTAACTAATTTGAAAGTGCCAGACCCAAGAGGCTTGCTTGCTGTAGTGATTACATACCAACCCAAAGATTACTGGCAAACTCCACATTGTGTTCTCGAACTGCTAGCTCTTTAGCTTCTTCTAAAACTTCTCTTATGTCAGTGGCACCTTTTTTAACAACAAATTTCAATTGTTTAATTGCTTCATCAACTGGCATTCCTCTAATTAAACATGCTATGTACCACATTTTCCAAGGACTGTACTTAATATTAGTTTTTTGGTGGCAGACAAACTGAAATGTATTTAATAGTTTAATATATGAACAAACTAAGGATTGCACTACTACACTTACAGCTGGTCTTCTTTCTTCCGCTGCATTTTGAGGTGGATATATTTTGTCATTGTATGTTAACCATTTTTTGGTAGACCTATCCTCATTTTGCCAAGCACAGCTAGTGACTGACGTATGAATTTGAGAACTTTGTGTTTTCAGAAATTGAAATAATGGTTGAACTTTGAATATATTTATTTTTCTAACAAACATTTTTGATATGAACAAAATTGCTAACCTTAATTGTAATACACAAACCAGACACTTCTTCGTTTTTATTTTTTATCTTGAGTTTAGTAGAGATGGTCGATAATTCTGCGATTCAATCGCTAATACCCAATGGTTGCTGGTAGAGCAGTGACTTTTATCTCGCTAATCAAAGGAAAAAATGAGTGTGCTTTAGACCACACCACTGAAGTAAAACTTCAAAAATATTCAATGTATTGAACAAAATATTAATTTATAAAATTGTTCAAGGACGTAATGAAATTACAAAATTATCAAGAAATCACCGTTCGCATAACGCTAGCAAACTCGCAAATGAACTACTGATGCCGATTTGCACCGATTGTTTAATCTTGGTTTAATCCTGAGTTGACTCAAAATTTTTATTTGCACCGCATTTTTAATCCATGATTATTTTTAATCTTAGAAAAATGGGCTCTCGAATCTGAAAAGAAAAAACTAAATGTCTTGCATCAAAACCGTCGTCTGTCAGCGTTAAAACAAACTTCTTTGTGTTTTTGGTTACTTTGGTCACGGAATAATTGTTTTATATTCCGTGCTTTGGTTTGGTTGTAGTTGTGGAGGGTAGAAGGACGGAGAACCATCTTGTATGGGGGACAAGTTGAAAGAGTGTAAACAGCAAATTATAATTCGCAGATTCCCGAAATGGCGCTCATGTAGCTAATGGAAATGATGTGAATTTAGAACATAAATAATACAATATTATACTATATTTCATATGTATGTTTGTCTATGATATAATAATTTAAAAATAAGCGCTGTAATAAACCTGAAGTCTTTCCTTTTTAACACGCTTTTATTAGCTTCGCCTGTATGTGAGCTTGTGAGTTTGTTTGAAACTATCCTAGCAAGAGGCTTATTACTATTAGTATATCCAAACAATTTAAGTACGTTCGTTGGCCTAGCGGGCTAAGGCGCGGGTCTTCGATGACGTCGGATTCACCGGTTGTGGGTTCTAATCCCGTCCACGGCCAAATTTTTTATTTTTTATACGATTTTATTTAGCTTCACCTGTATGTGAGCTTGTTGTGTGAGAGTCATTTCGTCCTTGAAAAGTGGAACATCTATATCGACGAGGTATTCGTGCCAAATTTGTGGTACTATGACATTTTGAGCTTTATTGCCGACTCTGAAATGCCTAGAGGGACAATCAAATTTAGGTGACAATTTGGAGGACGCATCTGAACTTTAATTCTTGCAGTAAATTTACCACTCTATATTTGTTTCTCTCACGTAACCATTTATTTGTCCATATTCTTTTTTGTCTTTTTTTCTTCTTCGAAACGTCTGATAATACAACTGCTACTGCTACAAGTACGGGCATGGCAGGCGGCACCATTTTTGTTTTAAACGTGAATTGAACTGGTGTCTGAACTGATGTTTCCTGAGTTCATCTCAACGTGTAGGGAAACATGGATACAAATCTCAGAGACATGTATCGTCGCCTGTCGCGCTACACGTATCGATACCGATCTCAACGTGAATGGGGCCCTTAAGGGCTTCAAACATTTTTCCATGGTAGCCAACAACGTAACTCACCGTCCCCTACGGGGTACAATCACTATTTTGTGGAAGACATCATCGAAGTCTGTTTTAACGCTCATAACAAAAGGATTAGCTTTTTCATATTTGATCCACTTAATGTCATGCCAGTTAATTATGGTCCCATCTTCGTCCTTGTTCCGATGATTAACCATCAGAAGTTTTGTAAGAGGTTTCCATTACGCTTTGCATTTTTTGCTATGGTTACCCTCTCATGAGACAAGTACAACAGGGATGTTTTTTGCTGCAGTTTCTATTCTGGCATGCATTGAATCGCATTCCATCTGACTGTGACCAGAAATAAGAAACTTTTGATCAATGACTTCAATATGTAGTCTGAACAGCATAGATAAACATGGCAGCAACAAACTGATTTTTGTTTTGACCGCCGCATGTACTACTAAATAACCGAACACTTTCAGTTGTCAGAGGGAGGCTTTTTAAGATGTTATTTCACCAGGAGGCTATTTCGGATAGCTAGCCCACGTCCACCCTCTATTTCGGTCCACATAAAACACTTACCAGTGCTGTTCCCAGTATTGAAAATCGTAAAATTATACCTAAGTAGACAGCCTCGTTTTGTAGAACAAAACTGGATTTGTCGGATCTGTTGGAACGTATAGGATCTGCTGAAGGTCAAAATTACAGGCGTGTTTTGTCGAGGCGTTTGACTGATGAGCATCTTTTTTATCGATTTTTTTTTCTTCTCTTGCTCTATCTTTTAAATTTACGTGCCGATCGTAGGTCGCTTGTAATGTAAGATTGGTTTCAGGATCAGATTTTGCATAAGCAGTACATATGTAATTCTTTGGTGTATGAAAAGACAAATTGAAATTAGTATTAAATACTTGTCGTTAAAAGCTTTCTTTTAAGCAAGCAGTATTATTTTCTACGCACTCTGCTTGGTATAGCTTGTACATATAATAGAAATATTTAATTTCGAATCTAAGTAGCGTTTTGAGTCTTTTCGGCAATAATGAGATGACATTGTAGGGAACTTTTTGATGTGATCCTTCTGATATTTTTGAGGTCCCATAGCCTCCCCTTCTATCACGTTCAGTAGTAGTAGTTGGGTATACGTTTTTTTATTGCAAAATTTAATACTCTTTTTTCTACACCCACATGTATATTATCCATTTTCCGCACAATTTACAGAATGTAAATGTAGGCCATTCCGGTTAACTGAACGGATATGATTTCATATACATCCTAGAACGTATATGAAATCCACCAATCAGCATTTGCGTTTTAGTACCCGCCCACTAATCTTTTTTCAATTTCATAGAAACGTCAAAATAACTTGTCAAAATATTTCTATAGTTTTTAAGAAAAATATTAGTAAAAATGAGTGATTCCAGTGATGAATCAATAAATAATTTTCCACCAGATATTCGCTTTGCCGCAAAGGAGACGTATAACGTATAGAAACAGAATAAATTGAATATTTAAGAGTACTCCTGACAAATATCAGTTTTTATGTAATACATTTGACGTTATAGATACATGATTAGTATTATATTCGTCGGTAGTCCAGTGGTAAGTATCCCAGCCTCTCGCGCGGTAGATCCGAGTTCGATTCCCCGTTGGGAAATTTTTTTTAAATATTTCTAAATAATAATAATAGTAAAATTATTAAAAATTTTTAATTTGAAATTATATTATAGTTTAATAAAATGTTTATTTTCTAGATTTTTTCTTAAGTGGGTCGTAGAAAAAATATACTGTTCGACTCGTGTGGATTGTCCATATCGCTCTCGGACGATTGAGCACTCCGCCTACGGCGTCGTGCTCAAACTTCGTCCTCGTGCGATATGGCCATCATATCCACACTAGTTGCACAAACTACTATTGATTGTGAATATGGTTATTCAGTAGATAGATACTGTAGCTCTTCTATTTTATGGCGGCAATTTTAAAATTCTTGTAAATAGCCCTATTTGGAACTATACTTCAAATTATTTTATTATTTACTGTGTAGATAGCCCAAAATTGAGACAATTGTAGTTAGCCACTTTTGGAACAAGACCATCGATATATACTCTTAAAAAAGAATTTAAATACTTATCCTAAGTTACTTTGTAGATTATTCGTAACGACCGTGATTAATTTACTCTTTAAGGGATGATACAGCAAAAGCAAATAATTCGTTTGCTAAAAAGGTTTAGTGTAAACGGTATAACTGTTGACACAAACCACAAATGCAAGCCGCAACTGAAACACACACACCCTTTCAACAGGTGGTGGCAAAGTATGAATGAATCGCCCTTTAAAACAAGTCATGTCCTATCTAAAGGAACTTTTCTCGCGGTAACTTAGTTACTTTTCGGTATCTAAGATACTTTTTTAAGATACAAGATACAGTTCCTTTTAAAAAGTATCCAATATACTAGATACTTTTTGCCGAAAAATGAAGGAACTAATATACTTTAAAAGTAACTAAGATACTTTTTTCTGACAGCTCTGAATATGATTAATCGAAATATATCTGTGTTCCATCAAGACATTGATATCGGTCGCTAGTAAAACTCACTGCGGCTTGTGAGTCACTAGTGACCAACAAATCACCGATAAGACAGTCTTTAATGTTTAGAAGCTACTTTCACAGATCATCTTACTTCGCCTAATAGAATTGGTCAAATCATAGAACAAAAATAATAAATAGTTCAAAGTTTTATTTTCTCAGATTCTTGTTGTATGGGTACAGGGAAAGTCCACGTGACAGTCGCCCTGATGATAATCAAGGGTTCTTTGCACAACACGTGGTTCTTAATAGGTATTTTGATCATGTTGGAGTTCATTAAATTTTGATTTGGTGCTTTCTTCGACATTTTTTTAATTGCTTAGGTATTTTAAAAGCTATATTAAACTGTTTATAATGAAAAAGGATCATTAAATCAATACAAAACATCCAAATTACAAATAATCCAAATAATTGTTTATCCTCAGGGCGACTGTCATCAGTGTCAACTTGTCAGTTGGTGGACATGCCCTATTTTACAAATTGGGATTAGCACTATGTAACCTTTTTTACTGCAATATTAATTAATTCTGTAAATTTTGAATTTATATAAATAGAAGAAAGTTTGTAATAAGTAATTAAAATTATCAATACCTTAGATGCATATATTTCAAGTTCAGTTTATTGAGAAATGTCTTAAAAATAAGTATAGAAAGTAAAAAATAAACAAATTTCAATTATTTAAATACAACTGTATCTAGCATAGCCCCCAAACACTGCACAATATTGTTGGTCATTAGGACATCAACTTTTTCTTCTAAATGCCTCTTAGGATCTTGTTTTCCAACATTTTTAATAGCTAGTTGCTCAGGAGTCATTTTCTCTTCATCCTCTAAGGCTTTGTTATAATTTTTAGCTAGTTCCAACATATCTGCAACTGTTTTTTCATTAACCGTACAGTTTTCTGAGTAATCTGATAGTGTTAGACCATCCATCCATGATTTTTTGTGAAGGTTAAGAAGCATTTTCTGCTCAAGTTCATTTTTTCTGTAATTAATACTGATAGAATAGTAATGCCTATTCAAGCCATGGATTAAAGCTTGCACAGAAGGCTTCTGTAAATGTCCCAAATTAGATGTTGTTTGGCGTGGTTCTTGACCTAATACCATCATATTAGGATTAATCAATCTACAACAGATTGGCTCATCAGTCATACTTATATGGATGAATATAATCAAGAGTAAGAAATTTTAACTAATAAAAATCAGATATTTACCTAAATGCATCAATAACTACTTTTCCTTTAACTGACTGAATGGGATCAACTACTACTGCTACAGCTCTCTCCGAAAGTGCCTCAAAACTTTGTTGAGTGTTGATATCAACTCCTGATAACCAGCATCCAAATCCTGGATGTGAATGATACCATCCTACAACCATTTCAGGTCTACCAGTTTGTCTTAACATATCCAACATTTTTGCTTGGAAAACTGGATCTACAGCCTCTACACTTACCCCAGTACCAGTCTGTGGCATGGCAAAGACATCAATAACACGTACAGTGTAATCATCCACAAATTCTCCTAAAATGTTGAAATATAAGATACATTCCAAACGTATTATTACTTTTTATTTACCTAACATCAGCCCCATTACTTCCATAGGTACTCCAGCACGACCATGCTTTAGCATTTTCAGTAATGCTAAGGAGGATATATATACCTGTTCGGCGGTATCTACAACCGGGGCATCAGAGGGGGGCGGTGCTTGAGTTAAGCCCGGCATTCCACCACCTAACCGAAGAAGTCTATCCATTTTTTCAATTAATGAAGAATATAAAATTAGTATTTAAATAATTTAATAATAGATAAATACCAGAAATTTAATGCACTGTTATTTTCCTGTCATAAACTGCAAATCACTGGATAGCTTCGTTCTTGTTCTACACTCTCTGGCTGCCTGGACTGCATCAGCTTGAAGGACCATCAGAGCATATCGGTGCAAGTAAGTGGATAATAGTTTTATGGTAGCTCTACGTTCAAGTCTTTTACCCATGACCCATAGTAGAATACAGATCAACCTCCTGTATTTTGCCATAGACATATGTTTAAGGTCTACACCATAGAGAAATAATATATGGTCTATGGTCTACACCGTAGTTGGCTGTGGCTGTCATCCAAATGTCATTTATAAGTCAACTGACAATTAGTGGATCAGTCACAAGACTTCCAGTGAAAATCTACTAGTATAAAGGGTGGAAATCAGGATTTTGTCTATTTATCTAAATTATAAAAATGGCATCCAATTTGGCCGTTGGAGCGGATCCCAAAATTAAGGAGATAATTACATCTTTGGATGATGATAAAACAGGTACATACATCTTTATTACATTAATAAATTTAGTTTTCTAAATAATTTGAAATTATTGTGATTATTTCACTAATAACTAGATTTTGATTTTTTACTTATTTATTTTTTAAATATCTATAACGATTAGAAATAATCGTGATATGTATCACTTGTATAAAAAAACTTAAGTTTCTGTAACAGTAGGATAAACACTGGTCAGCTGATTATCTAAAACATCATTCTATAAATACTGTTGAACACACCCAAATTAATTATTTACGTATTGAAGTTCAAGTAAATCTTAGACAATCCATTTTAATTTCCATGATTGAAATTATCCCAGCTTTTACAACTATTTATCATTCTAATATTATATTAGAACACCTTAACTTTTGTCAGAGTCAGAGTTTAAGGTAAGCTTCCTATCTAAGTAATCTGTTGTACTACTACTACTACTTGTATATCTTCTGTTCTGGTATTGGTAGATAATTGATTTTGTTTTAGATATGTTGGCAGCTACTAGTGTTCTGCAGCAAAGAGCCACTGATATCAGAAATCAACATGTTAACTGGCTATCATATTTTCAGTAAGTGTCAATTTTTCTCCTATAAAGTATGTAAAACTTATGTTATAAACTAACAGCCCTTTGAATGTGACACATATAATTAAGAATTAATTGACCTACCTGTAGATAAGCGATAAGAAAAAATACTCTTGTATTTGTAGATCCCAAATGATTTCACAAGAAGATTACAACTTTGTTGTTGCATTTGATGTACCGGATGGTACAAAAAGAGAAGCACTTTTAAAAAGTGATCGAAATCAGTGTGCTCAAACATTCCTCAACTTACTAGGTCATGTTTCCAAAGATCAAACATTGCAGTATATTTTAGTTTTGGTGGATGACATGCTGCAGGTAAAATTACAGTTTCCTTCACTAATTTTTACTGTAAAGGTTCATTGTATTGATTATGTTTTCAGGAAAATAGAAGCCGTGTGGAAATATTTCATGAATATGCTAATACGAAAAAAGAATCCGTCTGGGGACCATTTTTAAACCTTCTAAATAGGCAAGATGGTTTTATTACAAACATGACTTCCAGAATTATAGCAAAGATAGCATGCTGGTCCCAAAGTCCAATGGAACGATCTGATTTACATTTTTATCTGACATGGCTGAAAGATCAATTGAAAATGCAGGTATTCAAATCAATTGTTTTCCTTATTATATTTTACTTTTTTTGTTCAGATAAAATGTTTCTAATGGGTTTTAACATTTCATCATCATAATCAAGTTGATTGATTCACCAAAACTTTTCTTGTCTAACAAATGTGTAATTAAAATTCATGATAAGGTTTTTTTCTTTATAGAAGTTTGATCATTTTGCAGCTTTTTTCAACTATGTACAAAGATTATTTTCCCTTATCCAATTGAATATTGAATTAGAGTGGAAATGGAAAGGAATAATAACTCAGGATATATAGGTTTTAAAAATGTACACATTATTATTGTATTTTATCTGTTTCTATATGTTTAGATAAGTTTGTTAGAAACCTCTTTGCATTAGAATCTTACAAAAATTGTTTTGTAATTGAAGGAAGTGTTAGTTTTAAGTTATAAGCATAATTTCCTACAGGAAAACAAGTGTAAAATGGCATGTTCTGCCAGTTCAAGCATTTTTCCCAAAAAAGACAAACGTAGTTGCATAGACATCATACGGGGTGCCAATTCCATATTGTTTGGAATGTCCCTTGAAGATGCTACAAGGCTAGCCCAAGAGGTATTAAAACTAATAAAGATTCTATATATTCTAAATGAATCTACTGTGCTGGTAAAGTTCTGTGTTGTGTTCTAACAATAATTTTTGTTCTGCTCGAATAAATCGATGTTATATTAACAATGCATATTGTATAAAACACAAAAAAAGGACCACAGACATCAAATGTGTTTTATTGCTGCTAATACATATCTAGAGAGTTTTTCGTCGTATTTGTGTCCTGTTTTTTTTATGGTCAAGTATTAAAAAAACTACAAATATTCAGATGAATACTGGCAAGTTTCCATATTATGAGTAAATTAACTTACATACACCAATTATTTAAAGCACAATGCTTTCTACTTGCAACAAGTAATAATTGGCTTACAATTTTTTGTATAATAAAACTAAACATTGAAAAACTGCTACTATTTTTCTCTTTATTTCAGAATAATGAATACATCCAATCAGTAGCTAGATGTTTACAGATGATGCTGCGTATCGACGAATACCGTTTTGCTTTTGTTTCCGTCGACGGGATTTCCACTTTACTTTCCGTTTTATCTGGCAGAGTAAACTTTCAGGTTCAATACCAATTGATTTTCTGTTTGTGGGTATTAACTTTCAATCCTTTGCTAGCAGAAAAGATGAATAAATTTAATGTTATACCTATATTGGCGGATATATTAAGCGATTCGGTCAAAGAAAAAGTAACCAGGATTATTCTTGCAGTATTTAGAAATTTAATTGAGAAACCAGAAGATCATCAAGTGTCTAAAGAGCACTGCATAGCTATGGTGCAATGCAAGGTAAGTAATGAAAGTAAACTTCATAACTTTAGAGCACTAGAGATATTTTCAAGTTTTGGATTTAGATTTTCACATGAAAATTACTATTTATATTTTTAGGTGTTGAAACAGTTGGCTATTTTAGAACAACGCAAATTTGATGATGAAGATGTTACAGCAGATGTTGAATTTTTGACGGAAAAGTTGCAGAGTTCTGTTCAAGATCTCAGTTCTTTTGATGAATATTCAACTGAGGTGAGTGGATTCTTTTAAATTAAATTGAATTTAAATATTAATACATTTTACGTTGTTCTTCACTTTTTATGAAAAGCAGCAAACAATTTTTGGCTAGCAAAATGGGTTTTTTTTTTAGTTGAAAGTTTTTAATTTCATTTAATCATATGGAAGTGCCTTTTTTGTAGTGATATTTATAAATTACTTTCATTTTTGTATCAAACTCAAAAGTTGCTTCATCTGTTTATTGAATTTTTTTTTAAATAAAAACAGATTGTCTTCCTTATCCTTTCTGGTTAAAATCGGAGGGATTTTTTCTTTATAATTACCGAATTTTTTTTGGTTAAATTTTGGTTTATTTTTATGAAACTATCAGAAGTGGTATTTTTCTTTGAAACTCAATCAGAAGTGTTTCTTTTCTTTGGGACAAAATCATAAGTGGTCTTTTTCTTGAAAACTAACTCTTTTTAAACACAATTTAAAGTGGTATTTTTCTTTGAAACAAATTCACAAGTGGTATCATTTTCTAAAATGTAATAAGAAGTTGACTTTTTCTTTAAAATTAGTTGAGAAGAGGTTTCTTTTTATGGAATTAATTCAGAAGTGGTCTTTGCCTTTTTCTTTGAAACAAATTCGGAAGTAGATCACAATCAAATGTGATCTCTTGCCCTGAAATAAATTTAAGTAAATGTGTTCTTTTTCTTTGAAACAAATTGAAAAGTGACTTTATTTTTTGTATTATTAGAATTATCGATCCCGGTTTATAATTTTCCAAAAATCGTAGGTAAAGTCGGGACGTTTGGAATGGTCTCCGGTACACAAAAGCAAATTTTGGCGAGAAAACGCACAACGACTCAATGAAAAAAATTACGAACTGTTACGCATACTCATTCATCTTTTGGAAACCAGCAAAGACCCTCTAGTATTGAGTGTAGCAAGTTTCGATATAGGCGAGTACGTCCGTCACTATCCTCGTGGAAAACAGTGAGTATTGAAAAATTTCTTTGAAAATATCCAAAATATTTGACTAAATTCCATTCAAATTTTCTCTTCTTTATTTAATTTAAACCGAATCTAATAATTTGTAGCATAATCGAGCAGTTGGGTGGAAAACAGTTGGTCATGCATTTGTTGGCTCATGAAGATCCTAATGTGAGATACGAAGCACTTTTGGCGGTACAAAAATTGATGGTTCATAATTGGGAGTATCTGGGACGACAATTGGAAAAGGAGCAGAGTACAGATAAAGGTGGAACTACGGTTGCCGGAAAAGCTTAAATTATCTATATCTTATTATCATCATAGTATTTTATAATTTTTTTCCCGGATCTATAAACATAAAAGAAAAAAAGTAATCCATCGTTGATATTTAAATGAAATTGTATATAGAAACATTCCTGGTTTGTTGTTGGTGTTATGCTTTATAGTAAATATGCAAATTTTAAATAATAGATCATTTTAACTCCAAAATGTTTTTTTTTAATAATATTTAATTTCTACCGTCTATATGTTTAGTCGAAACACTTTTCTGCATCACCTGCACTGTCGAGATTGCATTTCGATATCGGAATCTGTCGCTAAACTGTCGAATTGACATCCTTTTCTGTTAAAATCGGATTTTTTTATGGTTGTAGATTAAATTCAGGAAAAATTTGAATGTTATCTATTTGTAACGATTAGGCTGCGGTCAGACTAGCTCCGGTATCGGCAGAATTTTTACCTCTGCTGTACCGGGTGTCTGATTAAGAGAGGTTACCCGCAGTATCTCAGAAACTATTTATTGTACAGCCTAGAGAAAAAAAAATCTGTATTACAAACTCGCATACGAGAAACTGCTGGAAATTATTTTCAAGTTTCCTACTCCACCGCTGAAGGGCGTAGTTCACAATAATATCACAAAACATCATTTTTCTATTATGAATGTACCGTTATAGTACCACAAAATTTAAATATTCGTAATCATTAGATCATTTTACGTAAGTTTGTCCCAGAACTTTTTCTTCAATTTTGTAAAACAACTGGTAGGGGTGAGTGCATTTGAAAGCTGACTCAATAAAACTGTTATAACTTTTGTACCACTTTATGGATTTTGACAAACTTAGTATCATTTGAAAGGGAATTCAATGCCTAATAAAATATATCATCGTTTTATTCCAATGGTTTTAACGGTCGCTAGGTTGCGGTGGTTGAACAGGTTGGAATTTGAAAAAAATGGTAAAAACCGCGAAGATACGAGAAAAAATAGATATCCTAGAGGATCGAGTTTTATACTTGAGTAAATTGAAAATTTTGCATAATGTAGTAGGCGTCCAGATGTCATAAATTGTTGACAACTTAAATATAAAATTAATGTAGAGTGAATTCATGAACCTGTAATGGTTAGTAATTTAAAAATACGTAATGCCTTACACAAATAGCGAAGCTTATGATATATTGAAAGTGTATTTTAAATGTTTTGAGCATGCTCCGATTACAGCAAGAAAATATTCACTCTATTTGAAAAAGAATTCGTTTTCATCCGTATAGTTTCTCTTCAAGATTAAAAGCTACAGATCACTTAGTGCGGAAAAGTAAATTTGTTAAGTTTTGGGGAGTATACTGACATTTGAATATTTAAAATATATACTTGTATGGTTGTAGTTTACAAAATGACTGAAAAATTGATAAATTTATTAGAATTCTATAATTTTTAATAAAAATAAACGTATGTTACAATAATTTTTTAATGGCGGCCCTGGTATAAGCCTCATCAAATGAATAACAAATATTAAACGCCTCGGAGGTTGGAAATCTTCTAGCGTCGCAGAAGGTTATGTAGAAAGCTCACCAAGTTTCCATAAGGGCCTATCAAATAAAATATTAAACTTCAGTGACGCTGTCGCTGGCCCTTCCACTAGTCAGCAGCTGTCGCCAGTAAAGCCTTCCAAAATGACCTCTTCCTGTCAAGTTCCCATCGCCACGGCTGCAACAATTAGTGCTGACAAAGCAGTGGAAAACCGAAATCTGACTTCATTGGAAAACATTTTAGCCTCTGCAATTAATTTGCAGAATGCTACAAATTGCACGTTCAATGTTAATATTAATAATAATTAGTTTGTTGATATGTATTTAATAATAAATGTTTCTTTGTGTCAACTTTTGGGTTTTTTCCGTACGCTAGTAGAAAAAATAGTGTACCTAACACGTGCGTAAAGTGACTTTTCCGCACGCAATCGCGATTGATCGAATCGAGCAGCATTCGCGATGGCTGGAAATTGCGTGCGGAAAAGTATCACTTTCCGCACTTGTTAGGTAAACTACTATTTTCTACAGACGTCAGTAGAAGTATAATTTTTTCTACAATCATTAATAAAAGTGACGTTTTTTAATCGATTTTCGTACATAAAATATGTATTTGTTAAACAGTTTAAAAAAGTGACATTTTAGAGTGAGATAAAGTGACATTACAGTGAGATAAAGTAGTTTTTTCTTCAAACGTCAGTAAATCTGTCATTTTTCGACTGTGTAGGCGACCGTAAAGTTTCATTTTTCCTCCGCCGGAGCTTTAGTTTTCACTTTCCCGCCGGCGGAGGGAAAAGTTTTATCATAGCAACATAGATAGAAACAAGAAAACAAGCGTCAACAAATCATAAATCATAATTTCCGGCGGTGTGCACTGCATTTCTATAAATCACTAATTTAGGAACTAATTGGTTATTATTTAAGTGAACTTACTCGATAAAACTGCTTATCAATTCGGTATTAAAACGCAACCGGAGATGCAATAATTATTGTAAAAAATAAATTAATATTGTTGACAGTGTCCACTGACAGCTTTATGTTACATTACTATAGCAACAACCTGTGCCTACTCACTGACACAGGTCTAAATCGCCTTGCGAACCCAATTATCTTTAAAAATTATTACTATCAAAAAGAGACGTTTTTGCATTAATTTGTCGACATTTGAAGAAAAAACAGCATATTTTATTTGGAGGAAAAGTTACTTTTCATGACTTGCTCTCTATTACCAGCCTCACTCCGTTCGGCTGGTAAACACGAGCGCGTCATGAAAAGTATTACTTTTCCTCCATATAAAATAATATACTATTTTTAACGCTAATTTTAAATATTTTCGCTAATGGCTCTTCAGATTGCACTCTTCTGACATTTTACTCAGCGTTTTGTCATCATGACAAACATAAACATTCAAATCGACGCCATTTTTAGTCCATTTAGAGCCTAAATAACACATTTTGTGGTTATTGCTTGATTGTAGAAAAAATAGTGTATGCAACATATGCATAAAGTTAGGTGGAATAAAGAGCTGACATCGCTAAGGAAAGAAACAAGACGCTTTTTCAACAAAGCGGAAAAAACGGGTAACTGGGAAGCGTATAAGGCTAAACTAGGTACATACAATACAAAAATAAAAGAATCCAAGCAGAAGTCCTGGAGAGAATTCTGTGAGGACATGCAAGGTGTCCCTGACAGCGTCAGAATCAACAGGATTCTCAAAAGGGATACTTCTAACAAACTTGGCTCTATTCAGTTGCCGAGCGCAAAGTTTTCAAATACTGAGGCAGAGGCTTTAGAGCATCTCCTCAGTGTGCACTTTCCAGTTTCGGTAAAGATAGAGTCAAGCTATGACAACAGGCCGGTTGCCAAAACAAAGGCAACCAAAGAGGACTGGGAACTCACGAATAAGATTCAGATCCCATCTTATCAGATGGGCCGTAAACTCATTTGACCCCTACAAAACTCCAGGACCAGATGGCATATTCCCCAAGCTTCTGCAAGAGGGACTAGACATCATAATGGGTCCTTTAGCTCTGATACTTCGAAGCAGCCATGCTCTAGGGTATATACCAATTGCATGGAGAGAGTCAAAGGTGGTGTTTATTCCTAAACCAGGAAAAGAAACGTACACCCAGGCTAAATCCTACCGACCAATCAGTCTGACATCATTCATGGTGAAAACCATGGAAAAAGTCTTACAAATGTATTTACAAGAAGGATCGCTTAAGAACATCCCTCTACGTAGACTACAATGGGCTTATCAAGCAGGGAAATCAGGTGAAGCTGCCCTGCATAATTTGGTCTCAGGTCTCGAAAGGAGCCTGAATCATAAGGAAGTAGCTCTTGCAGCATGGTGCTTTTGACAACACATCGATGTCATCAATTAACAGATCCCTTAAAAACAGAGGGATCAACAGTACCACATGCAAATGGATAGGATCCATGCTTGAGCATAGGAGAATAACAGCACATATGCATGATAAAACATACACCGTTAGGACAACTAAAGGATGTCCTCAAGGTGGAGTACTTTCATCACTTTTGTGGAACCTAGTTGTAGATGACTTGATCTGTAGGTTGGATGATCAAGGCGAATGGACGCAGGGCTTTGCGGACGACATAGTGATTGTCACCAATGGGAAATTCCCGGAGGTGGTTATGAATGTCCTACAGGAAGCACTGCGAATTGTGGAGGAATGGTGCCTTATAGAGGACCTTTCAGTTAATCCAAAAAAAAAATAGTTGCTTTTACGAATAGAAGAGTCCTCCCGCAGGGTAGAGTACTGTTGTTCGGAGAAGAACTAGAAATATCCAAAGAAGTCAAATATCTGCAGTTATAAATATGTTAACTGCAATCCAAAGACAAGCGCTTCTTGGTATTACCGGGGCAATGAGCAGCACGGGGACGGCATCAATGGAAGCCCTTATTGGACTTCCTCCTCTAGAACTTTTTATAAGAGCGGAGGCAATGATGGCAATTCTTAGGCTGAAATCGGGAAACTTATGGTCCCCGAACAATGTTCCAGAAGGACACACTGATACAACTGGGACATTACTAGACGAACCCATATTTCACATGAGTTTTGATAGCATGACACCAGAGAATATATTCACTGAGCGAGTGAATATCATCATCCCATCTAGGGAACAGGTGATGCACCCAGGTAATTCTGGAGAAATCATCTGGTTCACCGATGGCTCCAAAACAAACCATGGCACTGGGGCTGGTATAAAAGGACCTAGAAAGAGAATGTTCTTTAGCCTTGGTCGATATACGACTGTGTTTCAAGCAGAGACGATTGCCGCTATAGCCTGTATTGATGAAAACATCAGAAGAGGATATACCGGACAAAAAATTGAAATATTCACTGACAGCCAGGCTTTGCTTAAGGCTATCAGTAATCCTACAACTAGGTCTAGACTGGTGAAAAACTGCAAAGAATCCCTCAACAGGCTGGCAAGAGACAACAAAGTGTCTCTAATATGGGTGCCGGCACGAGACAACAAAGTGTCTCTAATATGGGTGCCGGCACATGAGGGGATTGCAGTTGCAAAAGAAGGCTCTTTAGGTCGGGAACCGTTTTGTGGAATCACAAAAGATTGCATAAGAGGGGAAATCGGGAACTGGCTAGATAGGGAACACCAATTCAAATAGAGGGTGACACAAGGGCACCTTCATACAAAGAGTTTACTGAACAAGGTAGACAAGGAACTCTCAACCAGGCTACTGAAACTAGGTAAGAGACATTTGAAGACAGTTACCGACCTGGTGACTGGACATTGCACCTTGAGGAAACATCTGTACAATATGGGCAAAGTTAGTGAACCCATGTGCAGAAAATGTGAACTTGATGATGAAACACCTACTCACATACTCTGCTTCTGCGAGGACTTACAAGAACTTAGACGGAAGCACTTTGGAGAGGAAGTTATACAACCATCACAACTACTGAAAATCCCTCCAGTCAAACTAGCGACCTTTATAGTAGACACGAAGCTTCTGGAATGGATGTAGATAACATGGGAAATGGTACAAAGATTCAGTTCAAGTGCCTGAGCTGATGAGCACAACCCAAATTTATGAATGAATGAATATGCAAAAAGTGTCTTTTTTCACTCATGGAACTTTTCCATTCGTGAAAAAAAGCACCACTTTATGCACTAGTTGCATAATAGTTATTTATGTAACAAGTGTGCAAAGTAGCCCTTTTTCGACGAATGTGAATATTTACTAATAAGTTGAAAAAGAGCCAATTTTAAACAATGATTAACAATTGAAGGCTGGTATCAAAGGCAAAACAAAATGATTGAATAGAGATTTACCAGACCTTTTAAATGAGGCATGACTTGATACCTAATGCCATTTGAAAAAATGTAAGGGGTGTCTCCAGTAGGGAGGGGGTGAATCTGACGTTTATGACATTAGCGCCAAAAAGTGCACCTCAAGTTAAAAGTTGACGTGTTTGGGCGTTTCTTTCTAATATGTCCCATTTTTGAAATATTAGGGGTGGGTCCTTTTCAAATGAACACAGTGTATATTTCTTTAGATTTTTGCGGCAACAAATGTAACATAACTTCATTGGCAGCTTCTTGAATATCAGTTGACGTACATACAAGATCTTCACTATCACTTTCTAATTCCATTTTGGAGTTTTTCCGATTTTAAAACTCTCGTCTTATTGAGAAACGTCAGTTAAATTTAATTATTTGTTATATCCATAGATACGCAAATGAGGTGACAGGTTTCATATATTTTTCCGTGCAAAATTAATTGTATTGATTTTCTTTATTCATACATTTTAGCCATTTGGATAAAAAACAATCGGATAAAAAATATCGTATGTAATATGGACAACAAATTTTTTTTCGGACTATGTGGGTTTCCGGCCTCGGCTTCGCCTCGCCACATCATCCGAAAAACTTCATTTTTCGTCCTTATAACATAATATACTATTTCGGGTTGCTTAGTAGGACGATTAAGTTAATTGGTGTCGAAAACTTCTTTTTTGTACACATGGTTTGTAAAAAAGTGATGAAAAGTTCAACTTCACAAATGTCAAATATCTCAATTTTTTTAAATGAAACAACCATATTTTTATTCTTTTACTTAATTCTAATGCCGAAAATAAGGGCAGTTTATGTTCACTTCATACCCAATCTCAAGCGTTTACGTATTTAAAAATATTAATTACTTCATCCTTATTATGTAGGGGTAGGCTGTGTATTGATTCTTTTATTTTAGCAGGCTGTGTATTTACCTGTCATAATTAAATAGTATTAATTGTCATTATTTGAAGTCAATCGCATCGTACAGTAGAAATGGCTCGTTTGGAATTAAACAATGAAGATTATCTAAATTTACTTTTAATACAACATGAATGTGACAGAGTTGTTACTAGAACATGTGTTTTATTCGCTACAAGATATCAAGATCAACCCCGACCCAGCCGTCACACGGTGAAGAGAATATTAAACAATTTAACACAATTTGGTTCTTTTCAAGCAAAAGTAAAGAAAGTTAAGCCTGTTGTAGATAATAGTGATTATGAAATCAATGTTTTTGGATGCTATGCTGCTTATCCCGAAGCGTCATTACGTTGTGGTGCGAGAGATTTAGGTGTAGCAACGGTATCCATTCAATTAATTTTAAAAAACATATGTTTCATCCCTACTCTTTTAACCGAGTTCAAAGTTTAAAGCAAACAGACTATATAGAAGAATAGAATTTGCAGAATTTATGTTGGTGAAATGTCAAGAAGATAATGAATATTTGAAGAATATTATATGGTCCTCGAATCAAAATTTACGAAAAACGGAATGTTTAATAGGCACATTCGCATTATTGGAGCGAAGAAAATCATTAACAAGAGTACGTAGTTTTCGAGAGCGATGGGAGTTTAATGTCTTTTGGGCGATCAGAGACAACCAGGTTTTAGCTCTTCACTTTTATGATGGTAACTTAAACGGTCAGAAATTGTGGTAACATAATTTTAAATTTTTTCATTTTCAAAAAGTTAGTTTTTTAGGTCAAAGATATCTTGATATATTGAGAGAATGGTAAACCAATTTTTAGATGAGACGTTTGAAGATAGGTGGATAGCTAACAATGGTCCTTTTCGGTGGCCTCCTCGCTCACCAGATATAACACTTTTAGATTTTTTTATATGGGGCTACATAAAAAATGATGTGTATTCTCATCCCCTAACAACAAAAAAAGATTGTGATCGTAGAGTTCGCAATTCATTCAATTCTCTCCTTGCACCAACGATTAGGCGTGCAACAAACGAAGGTGTGATAAAAAGGCTTACTAAATGCTTGGAGGTTCAAGGACGGAATTTTGAACACTTATTATAAGTTCTTGTAATTTATGTATGTGGAATTACATTAAAAACACACGACCTAATTATAAAAAGCAACATAAAAAAAATAACTAAAATTTCAATTTTATTATCATTATTATTAATAACAGGCTTCACTTTCTTAACTTTTGCTTGAAAACAACCAAATTGTGTAAAATTGTTAAATATTCTCTTCACTGTGTGCATGACGACTGGGTCGATCTGGATATCTTGTAGCAAATTAAAACACATGTTCTAGTAACAACTCGTCACATTCACCATGTATTTAAAGTAAATTTAGATAATCTTCAATGTTTAATTCCAAACGAGCCATTTCTATCACTGTACGATGCGATTGACTTAAAATAATGACAATTAATACTATTTAATTGTGACAGGCAAATACACAGCCTGCTAAAATTAAAGAATAAATAACACGGCCTACACAATTATACATAAACTCAAAAATGCTTAAAATTGGTTATAGGAAAGTGAACATAAACTGCCCTTATTTTCGGCTTTAGAATTTAGTAAAAGAATAATAAATTATAGTTAAAAAAAAACTAAAAAACACGCTTTAGAGGTAATCGAACTAAAAAGTTGAAAATAATTCTTAATGTCATCGGTGCTTGCCATGTGCGCAAAATTTCGAATTAATCTGAGCGTTTAAAGTGACTAAAAATCGAGTTTAAAGGTTGCTTTTTAAATTAAACACACTATATATTTTTCAACACGCAAAAAAAAATTTTTTTTAGCCGTGAACGGGATTAGAATCCACAACCGGTGAATCCGACATCATCGAAGACCCGCGCCTTAGCCCGCTCGGCCAACGACGTACTGAAATTGTTTGGATATACTAACAGTAATAATATAAGCTACTTGCTAGCTTGCTAGGAGAGTTACAAACAAGGTCACAAACTCACATACAGGTGAAGCTAATATAAGCGTGTTAAAAATATGGTTGTTTTATTTAAAAATTTGAGATATTTGACATTTTCATCACTTTTTTACGAACCCTGTTCACAAAAAAGAAGTTTTCGACATGTCACCAATTACCTTGATTGTCCTACTAATCAACCCGACAAAATGTTTTTTATTTGGTATTGGGGATGTTCACATAGAATTTTCAATATCAAGGTCTGAAAAAATTAATAATATACAGGGTGTTACATTTAAAATAACAAAGTTGACGTTCACTTTCGGTATACCCGACATGTAGGTCAAATTATTTTCCATAAATTCGCCATAACTTGTTCTCCATCTATACCAATTTTTATAGAAATCGTGTGAGTAGTCTCTAATAGACATGCAGGGTGTCAATTTTAAAACTTACAATAGGCTGTACATCGAGAACGAAAAGAGATTTCAAAAAAATTTCAATACCGTTTCGAGGGTGGAGAGGGGGAACTAAAATGACATGAGAAAGAACGCACCTCCATCAACCCCCTATGCCCCACCTAAAAAAATTTAGATGGCAACCCCCTACTTGTGATACGTCGTTAGAAAGCCCGTAGAAAATGCTTTCCAACGGTCTAAGTCATAATTATACAGGGTGTAAAAATAAAGCAGAAAAGTTTATTTGACAACAAAATGAAAAAGTGTTAAATGTCGAACTACAAAAATGTTAATTAAAATTAATTAAAATTATTGGTTTATTTGATACTTACCTCAATGTCATTGTCATTTGTGATAGATTATTTGTACGTTTGGTCCGAAAATATTTTGGTACGTTTTGTACGTTAATTTAACTACAATAATCACGATGGTTTACACGTGTGGAGATAATTTTAATATTTGGCTCCCAGAACGAAAGTTATTTGCAGACAGCTAACGTGTTTAATGAAAGTCATCATGAAAAACATGTAAGTCACGTGTATATCCGCGATTTAGTCGCAACATTTAGAGAGACGGGTTCAGTGGCAAATAGAAGAAGGAATGCCGCAAGAGTACTCGATGACGCAACTCAAATTGAAGTCCTTGGACAATTTGGAATAGATCCTACTTTATCAACTCGTCACGTCTCTGCAATAACTGGACTATCACATGAGTCGGTACGGAAAGTTTTGAAGCTTCATAAATTTCACCCCTATAAAATGAAATGTCTTTAAGAATTGCCCGATGACGATCCAGTCCGAAGATTTCAGTTTTGTGAAATTGTGACTGAAAGAATTAAGAATGAACATAGACTTTTAAAAAATATTTGTTTTAGTGATGAGTGCACATTTTATCTAAATGCATGGTAATGTAAATAAACAAAACTGTCGTTATTAGAATGATGAAAATCCACATCTGTTTAGAGAAAACCACACTCAGTATCCTGAGAAACTAAATGTTTGGGCAGGGGTATTAGGAGATTCTGTGATTGGTCCCTTATTTATACCGGGAAATTTAAACGGTGAAATGTACACTATTGAGCCTTTATTTGTTCATGAATTAGATAACCAACAGGGCGGCGATGGCAGTCCATCTCTAGATGAAAATTTGATGCACTTTTAGCAAGACGGAGCACCTCCCCATTACGCAGTAGCAGTTAGACAATAATTATCCAAATATATGGATTGGAAGGAGAGGAACCATTGAATGGCCATCTAGGTCACCAGACTTACCGCCACCTGATTTTTTTCTGTGGGGTCACCTTAGCAGTTGTTTATAAAACTAAACCAACCTCAATCGTGTAACGTGCCTACCTTCTTGCACGTGGCTCCTGCCACAAGAACACGTCACTATGGACACCCTTGATGCAAAATTCGGGTTTTTAAATCTCGGGCGCCAGATTATTAACGTGGTTTGCTCCACGGCCTCTTGACCCTTAGCGTCAAGAGTTCCAGATAGCTTCAGATGGAGGTTACGGAAAATTCCAGGGGTCTTGTTGAATTAAATTTAACTAACTAGTGAAAATCCGGAAAAGCCAAATCGTGGTTCTCCAATCAATAAATTGCGGTTAATAATGAAAATAATCGGAATTCAAAACTTTGATCTATTAATACTCTGTGGTCTATGTTACGAATAATTCTTTAGTGACAAACAAATTAACCGGGAAAAGAAAATGAGGTATGTATTACCTATATCTGGGATTTTAGCGGACTTAACGGTCAGGTTATCAAATGCGGTTCAAATCTACCGGGTTTAACGGGGTCCCTAATGCACGATTTAGATCTGCCGGGTAATCAGACAAATTGTGGCCAAGCCTCTTCCAAGTCTGATTAACCCTTGAATCCAAATGAAACCGGCAACTATTATTCCGACAATAAGGAAAAAAAATATAGATAATGATTCTACGAAACGGGAAAAGAACGATTTAGATCTGCCGGGAAATCAAACAAATTGTGGCTAAGCCTCTTCCAAGTCTGATTAACCCTTGAATCTAAAGGAAACCGGTAACTATTATTCCGAAAAAAAAAAATTCAAGAACGAATTAGATCTGCCGGGAAATCAAACAAATTGTGGCTAAGCCTCTTCCAAGTCTGATTAACCCTTGAATCTAAAGGAAACCGGTAACTGTTATTCCGAAAAAAAAAATTCAAGAACGAATTAGATCTGCCGGGAAATCAAACAAATTGTGGCTAAGCCTCTTCCAAGTCTGATTAACCCTTGAATCTAAAGGAAACCGGTAACTATTATTCCGAAAAAAAAAATAAAATTCAAGAACGAATTAGATCTGCCGGGAAATCAAACAAATTGTGGCTAAGCCTCTTCCAAGTCTGATTAACCCTTGAATCTAACTAAAGCCGGTAACAATTATTCCAAAAAAAAAAAATATTTTCCCACGAGTTAAACGGTACCCAACTATCGACACACAGAGTAAAAATATTTGTACTAGCATAAAATTAAAATATTATAATCCACTTGGATATCACTTTAATATAAAACTACTTATAACCAAAAGCATAAAATAATTCGAGAATCCACTAATTATTCATATCAGTTAATCAATATATAAAAAACGCAGTAAATAAAAATTCGAAATCAAATTACCGTTGACAAATCTTTATTTCCAGATAAAAGAAACAAAATAAAAAACCAAATTTCAGTTCAACAACAAAAGAAAAAAATAGCCGGTCGGAAAATTTTCAAAGAATACATTCAACAATTTAATAATAAGCGGCGATACGGAAAGTTTCGAATACACAGTTTATTTGTAAAAATGATTTACCTTGTTAAATACAGCTTACACACAATCGGAATACACAAAATTTTTCGCACTACGGTTTTTCGGAAGAACGTTGAACGGAGAATCACTACTTTTAGAGCCGGAATAAATCAGAGCGCGAATAAGAGGAACCCAAAAATGAATTGTTTCCGAATTTATATCCAAAATTTTAGTTACATTCTTCGGCCGTAATTCTGGTGTGGGAATTAAAACGTGAAATCTATCTAGTTTCGACAAAAACTTGTAAGTATACTAGACGGCTGCCGTTTTAATTAAAATGTTGTATATACCGGGCGTCCTTTCAGATGAAAAATTTGAATATCGGGAATGAATAAATTGTGTATGCTAGAATTTGGATTTGCGTAACTCGGACTTATACTAAAATATACAACGATAATAACAAAAAAAATAAATCAATGCGGTAGTCGAAAGGGTTGTAAAGTAACGAGTTATATACACCCTAGTGGCAAAATAAAATATATTACGGAACAAAATAAAATAAAAATTAAACTTGCAAAAAGCAAAAAATAACTCGTTACAATCGACGATTTACGACGAAGAATTAGTCAAGCATGTCGTGATATTACTAAAGCAACATTTACCAACGTTCGTATGAAGTTTGAAAATTGGTTGTACTATTGTTTACAAAACAATGGAAACCATTTTGAACATTTACTAAATTAATTAACATTTTTGTAGTTCGACACACTTTTTCATTTTGTTGACAAATAAATTTTTCTACTTTATTGTTACACCCTGTATAATTATGACTTAGACCGTTGGAAAGCATTTTATACCGGCTTTCTAACGACGTATCTCAAGTAGGAGGTTGCCATTTAAATTTTTGTAGGCATAGGGGATTGACGGGGGTGCGCTCTCTCTCTCATGTCATTTTCATTCCCCCTCTCTACCCTAGAAACGGTTCTGAAATTTTTTTGAAATCTCTTTCCGTTCACGAGGTACAGCCACAGGCACAGGTTAGAAAATAGCAGCGAGACCGATATCGATAGGAACCTATTCGTACGGGAGCTAAGCGTGAACAATACTCGAATAGAATAGATTGATGCTCAGTAAAATTTCACACATTTGACATGACATCTAAAACTTTCACTGCACAGTAAAGGCAGGGAACGCAGTGCATGTGTGAGCTCTCTCTGTTTGTTAGGTTTGAATTAAAAGTATTAGAATTAAATTTCAATCTCGAAGAAATAGAAGAGTCGCCTATTCAACGCAGGAGGACGATGAAAAATAAAACATTTGTGTACTTTTTTATCGAACATTTAAACTTTTTATCACCGTACAGAAACTAACGAAAAGTAAATTCACTTCGTCGATTCAGTGGTTACCGAAAATTTCCTTACCCCGCCTATCGTCTGCTGAGTTTAAATCGAGAAAGTGTTGAGTACAGGGGTAGCGCGGCGATAACGGGGAGTTCGGCGACAGAGAAACGATGTGCCAAAAATTTCAAACGTTCCTACGCAAGTGAATTTACTTGTCGTTAGTTAGTGTACGTTGGTTTTATCGAGCATTTTTCTTTTTACCGAGTATATAGCCTGTTTATCGAGAAATTAATTTTTACCACGTATTTTATATTTTTACAGAGATTTTTTTTTGTACATTTAATATTTAATCCCTTGTTCGGTAACACAATGATTGTTGCTATTTTAGTTTCGCCCTTGAAGTTTTTATTTAAAAACACGTTTTTCCCTTGATGTTACTCATTTTTTCGCTTCCTCTTGTAGGAAACGAAAAAATGTACTCAACAACTCCCTTGAAAGGAGCTTCCAAATAACGTCGTTTTGAATGATCAGACCTCTTAATAGGATGCAGTGAAAATACAAATTAATTTGATAAGTTTATTGATACTAGTTTTATTTTTATATTGAAACAATGACATATCTACATTGAAGATTTTCATGAGTAAAAAAATCCGATTCTGCGTTTTTTTTCCTTCTTTTTATGGATGCAGTTCAGAATTTGATTCACTCAAGTTTGCACTATTTTTCATAAATCGAACCCGATTTGTAAATGCAAACTACATCATCATGCAACTTCATTATCATCTTCAAAAAAATTGTTCATCAAAATGAATATTTCAATTGTAATTTTCAAAAACAATTTTCTAAAATAAATTTTCGATTTGACGCTCTATTCTTATAGTCTACCATTATTTCGGGTAATAAATAAATTAGGACAAAAAAAGATATAGAAAATGAAATAAACAGAAACTTGAAAGAAATATTTAATAGTCATGAAGAATCTTGATTAAAAAAAAAGATATAGGACAAAAAACTTTGAGGAATGCAAAAAAGGTGGAACCATTAACTTTAAAAAAGCGGATAAACGAACTATGTATCTATGAGAGAGATTATGCATAAGCATCATGTAATGGGATTACAGAACATAAAGATATTGAAATAACCAAAAACTGTATCAAGCAAACTATTTGCTAGCTAGAAGAATTAGGACAAATAACTTGGAACTGATTAAGTAAAAGAATGAGGAAAAAAACAAGTAAGGGAACAAAAATGAGTGAATAGCTCACAAATCTAGAAGAAAAGAATCAAATCGAACATGTCAAAGAAAAATATTAAATGGATTACAGAACTAGTGAAATATATTGTAAAAAGAAACAAAATAAATAACTAAAAATTATATCAAAACGATTCGAGTGAAAGGAGATTGAAAGAGCTGAAAAGTTTTACTCCGAATTTTCGTTAAACGAACTTCTACTCCAATATGTATAAAGGACGAATTAAAAAGGTGTGCTTTCTTCTTTTTTGTCGAACACGATTTTTCACTCAACTGATAAAAAGGCAATAACCTATCCTTAAAATACTACAAAGGTACATCAAACAAACAAAAAATAAAAGAAGTCGGAATACTCCTAATAGCAAATTACGGTTTAGCAGGAGCAATATCGAACATATCTTGCTCTAAAGGTTTGGATACCCAAGCACCTAACTGAGCCTTGGTAAAAGCATCGTAAAGACTCTTTTTTGCTGCGTTATAATTAGGTACACTTTCTTTGGCGCTCATTAAAGTCGATGGTAATTCTGTACCGTTGGATAATTTTCCGAATAAAGAAACAAATCTGCTCGCCAGACTCTGTTTAGAAACAACCGATAATCCTTCTTCGGGTTTTCCAATTAAAGTATTTACTATTTCTGGTTCTTTCATTCCTAAAGCCCATATTACTGAAAAATTAGGAGCTTTCTGTGGTTGTCGCACTTCTGAAGAGGTTATCCTCAACATTTTTGGTCTGTTTAATAAAAACGGCGGCGGTAATCCTTGTAAAGTCGTTTCTATCCTTCCACAAATGGCTCTATATAAATGACTTTCTTTCATAAGACTTCCTAGTATTAACGATTTCAAGTAGATCGGTTCAAGGTAATGAGATAATAGAGCACCCTGTAGACCCAGTACGTTCCATCTACATATTTTATCTGAGCAGGACATCGTTAATAATCGTTCTCCTTGAACGATTCCATCCCATGTTTGTAGATTTGGAGCGTTTTTGACGGGTATCGTCCCTTCTCCCGATTCGATTTTTGATCTTAATTGTCCTCGAGATATTCGATTAGGATGTTTATCTACTGAAGAATTTTCCTCGTGAGGACTAAATATCCTTGCATCTCCACATGGAGCTGTATTTATGTATAAATGGAATTCTATACCTTTTTTCAGTCGATATAGTTTACCATGTCTCTTTTCAAATATGGAGGTGCTAGATGCTTTATTGTTTATGGCTAATTCTAATTGATCGTAAAAATAATTGATTAAACATCTTCTTGATAAAATTTCAGCGTGCATGTCGTTTAGAGATGCTCCATTTATACTGATGTACTCACCAGACACACATTTAGTTCCTGTTGACACACAAATAACTTCTGCAGTGTTGATATCTGAATTTCTTGTCATTACGATACCTAAAACAATTTAAATTGTACATTAACATGTTTTTTTTATTGAATTGTTGAAGTAATGACTTAAGTTGTTAAGGGGTTAACTATGCTGGATATTTAAAATGAGTGAAAGAATTTGTGTTTTTTATATCATTATAGTAGGAGAACTGGCACCAAATTTTGAGTAGGCATTTGAGGCAAGCAGACCTGGCTGGTGAGTGTGGGGCTAAATCAAAATTTTTAAATATATTAATTTTTTTGCCAAAAAGATGTTTGAGGCAATTTGAAATTTTTATATGTTGTAGTTTAATGTTTATAGAGTTAAGAAAAAATAAGCCAGACGATTTAGTCGGGTAACCTTGCCAGACGCGTGCAAAAATATTTTGCAAAAAAACATAAAAAATGTATTTCTGGCAACTTGAAATTTTAATAGGGTATTATTTATAATTAAAAAATTAGATTATAAAAAAGACAGATCATATTGGCGGGACTTTCTGCCTGCCAGTGCCAGGTAATCTAAAAAATTATATATAGGCGAGTGAGTAGCACTATAGGCAAGCTGTAGTGAGAGAGAGCGTTTATCGGCAGCTGAAGATGAAGAACAATAGGTAACTTGACTAAAATTTTAATTAACAAAAATGTGCTATAAATCATAAGAATACATTGCATGAAAAAAACTATTTTTTTGTCACAAACAACCACTATAACGGATTTAAAATGTCGAAAATTTCAAATTATCTGAAGCTTCTGTAAACGCATTGCTATTGGTTGTGACGTAGAACAGTAATATTTCGGTACTGCGCGTGCGTCCATGCGACAAGGATCGAACGTATACCATCAAACAGCCACTACGCTTTGTTTACTCGAGTGTTTCCCTAATTTTTTTTTGTATTTTCGGTTCATTCTGATTTATTAGACTTTGTGAAATTTTGTTTGTGATCATAATATTTTTAGCATGACTGAAGAAATGATACGAAATATATTAAGAATACGATCTCTGCGTGCAGTGTTGCCAGCATAGTACAAGAAACTATCCCTCGTACAGGTCTAAAAAATAACATAATTGTTCACATAATCCCTCCAGTTGCGAATAATGTTACAGCTTCATAATATATATGTATATTACGACAAAGTAAAAAAGAATTGAATATTTAAAGAAACTTTTCATTAATATACAAAATTTAAAAAATGTGTGTAGTTTCAATAGGTTTTGTTGCATAGGATAATTGAGAGACGTTTTATTATTTTGATGTAAATTATTCCGAATAACACACATGAAATCATTGGTGATAGTTAAAAATCCCTATAATTTTATTAATTTTATAATGCAGTTTAAAAAATCCTTTCAAAAATTGTTCCTGAGAAACCCCGAAAATCCCTCGAATTGGCAGCACTGTTGTGGCTGGCGATAAATACATTGGTTACACAGCTGGGCAACTGGGCATACTACTGTCCTACGTCACTCGCTTTGGCGCGCTATGGAGGCTTAGAGATACAACAGATAGAGGCAACAAGCCAGCTCGGAACCCGTCATTGTGTAAGGGAGAGATAGAAAGTCAGAGGTTCAGGCTGTCTTTTTCTAATGGCGCGTAACGTCGAGTATTTAGGCAAAGACAGAAGAACCTCTGATCGTCTCTCTCTTTCTCTCTCACCAGATTTCAGACGGACATTCCCACTTACAGAGCGGCATATGGCTTGTTGCCTCTATCTGTAGTACCTCTATGTATGGAGGTCGTTTCAAATGATTTTATATAACACGGAACTGTAAACTATTAGGATTTTTAGACGCCACTTAATGATATTATTGAATAAAAAAAATTGGAAAGTTCCCTATTGTATCCATGTGCTTCCTTAGGGTACAATGCCCGAATCCCGTCACTTTCCTTATCTGGCCCCTGCTGAGGTTTAATATTTCGTTAGTCAGCGACTCCGAGGGTTTTTTGACCAGGAGATTGCGGTGGATTTAATCCACCGAGATGTACAACCACATGCATCAGTTTTTGATATTCCAAATACTGGTTCAGGACCAGTGAATGCAGTTTCAGACCCTAGCTATTGCCTACAATACCCTTGTGCCCCGGGACACACTTAAGAGTTACTCTATTATGGTTTGCAAGGGTTAAGAGTTTTTGTTTGCAGTCTCAGACCAGTCTAGATCTGATTTGGGGCATGCTAAGGATTTCAGTGCTTGTCGATCTAAAAATGTGAGTCAGTTGTCGTAATGCCAGTTTCAAGTTGACTTAATAAGTTCAAGTTTTACAATAGAGTGCAAGAGTCAGATGAGGATGGAAAACCCTTTGTGGCTAAATTGAAAAATATGTCACAACTCTGTAATTTTGTGAAATGAAGTCAATGACTGGAGAAAATGGTGTTTTGTCTATGCTTCTAACCCTAATGGGGGCAGAGGGGCAAATCAGTATGTTGAAAGACCTGTTGTCACCCAATTTACCAAGTTCAAGGTCGTACTAGCAGTTGAAAAGAGCACTAGTAAGTCACCATAGTCCTAAAAGGTTAATAATAACTGAACGATAGTGCAAGAGTCAGATAAGGATGGAAAACTCTTTGTGGCTAAATTGAAAAATATGTCACAATTCTGTAATTTTGGAGCTTTTTTGTCTGAGATGCTAAGAGATAGGCTTGTATGTGGTATCAAGTCTATGAATGTCAAACTAAAGATGCTTTCTGAGGATAATCTAACATTTGAGAGGGCATATAATATAGCTTTATCCATGGAGTTGGCAGAAGGTCAAGTGAAGTCAATGACTGGAGAAAATTTTGTTTTGTGTATGCTTCTAATCCTAATCGGGGCAGAGGGGCACATCAGTGTGTTGAAAGACCTGTTGTTACCCAATTTACCAAGTACAAGGTCGTACGAGCAGTTAAAAAGAGCACTAGTAAGTCACTATAGTCCTAAAAGATTAATAATAGCTGAACGATACAAGTTTTACAATACAGTGCAAGAGTCAGATGAGGATGGAAAACCCTTTGTGGCTAAATTGAAAAATATGTCACATCACTGTAATTTTGGAGCTTTTTTGTTCTGAGATGCTAAGAGATAGGCTTGTATGTGGTATCAAGTCTATGAATGTCAAACTAAAGATGCTTTCTGATGATAATCTAACATTCGAGAGGGCATATAATATAGCTTTCTCCATGGAGTTGGCCGAAGGTCAATTGAAGTCAATGACTGGAGAAAATTTTGTTTTGTCTGTAAACGAGGATGTAAATAAACTGCCACTGAAGAATAAAAAATGGTCTAGTAAGGAAAATGTAAAAAAGGATGTCAATGATTGGAAACCTTGTTTCCGTTGCAAGAGAAAGCATGATCCTGCAAAGTGTCCTGTCAGATAATGGGAGTGATTTAAATGTCGAAAAAAGGGTCACACTAGCCGTGTCTGTAGAAAAGAAGATGTTCGTCTGCTGGAAGAAAGCGATGGTAGTCAAAAAAAGGACTCATTAGTTCTTGGATTCTTGTCAATCCTGAATGCAAATAAGGAACAAGCAGAAAAGGTATTTATTGACGTTGAAGGTAAAACATATGTTTTGAAATAGATAGTGGAGCTTGTCGGTCTAATTCATATCAAAGATTTTCAAAAGTATTTATCAGAGTTAAATTTGTATAATGTTGAATATGATCTTAGGGTTTTGACTGGTAAGGGTGTTAAAATTTTGGGGGAAACTGATGTTTTTGTTAGACATAATAACAAAGTTGTAGTATTAGATAGTAGTCATAAGTTTTCACCATTAGTAGGTCGAAATTGGTTAAGTGTGCTTAGTCTAGGTTGGAGAGAGAAGTTAAATTTGAATAATTCAAGTCAAACAGTAAATGTCAACAGTCAATCTTCAAGTCCGTCTAGTCCTTGTTGTCAGGTTATGTCAGAAGGTCTTAAAGATAAGTCGAATTACTCTCAAAATGATTCAAAAGTTATACTAGAAATAGTATCACAGCTTAAAAGTCAGTATAAAGAAGTTTTTAATGATCAATCTGATGCTTTGATTAAGAATTTTGAAATATAATTAAAATTAAGGGAAGGATCTCAACCTATTTTTCACCGTGCATATGATATGACATATTCTCTAAAAGAAAAAGACGAGCCTGAATTGTTAGGACTGGAAAAGTCTGGTATCATAAAAAAAGTCAGTTTCAGTAATTGGGCTAGTCCAATCGTGATTGTACCAAAAAAGAGTGTGATGCAATTCGTATATGTGTTGATTTTAAGAAATCGTTGAATAAAGTTAAAGATGCTGATCATTGCGTATTGCCATTACCCGAGGATATTTATGCTTGCTTAGGTGGTCATAAATATTTTACAGTATTATATTTAAAGGGGGCTTATCAGCAGCTAAAACTAAGTGAAAAATAAATCCCAGGAGTTGATGGTTATCAACACTCATATTGGTCTTTTTACTCGTTTAACTTATGGTATTAGTGCAGCACCGGGTATTTTTTAATTATTTCATTTTAGTATTTGGTAGTACTCTTCAAGATTGTTTTGATAGTGTTAAGAAGGTTTTGCAGAGATTGATGGAATTTAATGTAAAAATAAATGAAAAAAAAGTTGAATTTACTGTTGTGGAACTTCTGTCATTCTGACGATGATATGTCAATATCGAAATAATTATCAATATCTTAGAGTTTTCATAATTTTTTCATTAAATAGTGGAATTAATTAGAAACACTTTTAGTTGTTACCTGCGATGCTAGTAGTTATGGTGTTGGGGCCGTTCTTCGTCACCATATAGATGGCGAAGACAAACCTATAGTATTTGCATCTGCAACTTCGTCTAATTCAGAGAAACAATATAGTAATTTAGAAAGAGAGGCATTAGCTATCATTTTTGCTTTAAAAAAATGTAATGAGCATCTATATGGTCGAAAGTTCGTCTTGAAAACAGACCATCAACCTTTAAGGTTTATATTTGGAAAAAATAAGGGAATACCTGTTTCAGCAGCTTCGAGAATTACTCGTAGGGCCATAAACGTATCTGGTTATGACTATGATATGCAGTATAAGAAGTATGGCGATATTTCAAATTTGGCACACAGGCCAATGTAAGGCTTTTTTAATAAGACTAAATAACATCACATTGTACCAATTTTTCTACATTAAAAATATAAAATTTTTGGGTTTTATACAAAATATCTATTTACAATGTAATTCAGTATATTTCCGTCAAATCATAAATTGTGTTGATGAAAATCTTGGACAATTGATTAATTAATATATAATAAAACAGATAAGGACTTGTATGTCATAAATTCGCGTCAAAATAACTCAAAAAAGATTTAACGATAAGCACGAATTTCATTAGTACTAAAATCGTTAACTGGCACGTATCTACCGAGCCGTCTTTTTCAGACCACAGACACATTAGATTCGACGTGAATACAGGGGCAAGACCCATAGTCCAATTTCGGAACCCAAAATGCACCAACTGGAGCGGTTATCGCTCAACCCTCCAGGAAGGCTTGGGAAACATAATTGGTACTATTAAGAATAGAGCAGAGTTAGAGGAGGTGAATAATCAATTGAAAACCGCCATTCTATCGGCCTATCAACAAAACTGCCCACTGGAGGAGAAGAGAGACCACAGAGGATCACAAATACATCCACGGCCATCTATGAATGTTGAGTATCCATCCACGGTCAGCCACGAATGTTGAGTATTGTTAAATTACCAGTTGTGACTTGGCGCGCGCGCGTGTCTGCTTCCCCACTCGTCATTATGGATCGGCCAATTCTACTTAGATTAGATTTGATGAATTGGCATATTCCACTGCGACCTTTTCAGATCTATTGTGGTCCTATGAATCTAGATTATATTCTCCAGTCCGACTCTTTTTTAATGTCCAATCAGCCTCGTTTTTGAACCTTTCATGTAATTTCTTGCCGGTGGTTCTCATCTCCTAGTACAAGAAACTGCTACCCAGTCTACCATGACCAATTCTACTTATGAATGTCAAACAAATCCGATGAAAATCTGAGTAGTCATAGCTTACTGAGTAATATTGACATTTTTACATCAAATACATTCTCAACACATCTAACAAAACTTTCCGCTAATACAAGACACAAACTATCGGAAAGAAGTAATTTATTACTAAGGTGTTCTTCTTGTGAAGGTATTAGAAAAATAGGGTTTTTAGATGAAAAAATGTTTTATTTGCGGCCACCTAAAAATACCCCAAATAATAGATTGAATGATGACATACAATTTAAGAGAGAAAATCCTTTTAGAACATATTTTAATTTAAATAAATAGTTATGATTTTTGTGGCAGTTTCATTAGATAAATCAATCAATAGCACTAGAATGTTTAAAAAAATTTCTTTTTTCATTATTTATGACAAAGGCACATCAAACAGCTGGTATTATTTAAATAAGAAAATTATACTTTGTGAATCCAAGAAATTCAGATAATTTTGTTTTTACTGAAGTATACTGGATAGTTCAACTACCATAAGTAATATCAGTCCAAATTTAGTTAAAACAGGTTTCATTTGCAACAAGCTTGAAGAAAAAAGTTCGGACCTGTAAATATATACCTTATCTAATCTTATTGAGGATATATTGGGTTATTATTCCTGTGAAAAAAAAGAAATCACCCTAAAAACAAAAAAGTTATTTTGAATTAAAAAATGTACTCCTTTAGTTGGTGCCACAGTGTATATTATTTGAATGATTATGAATTCTGAAGCACCCTCTAGACCCAAATCAGTTCAATCAAATAAGACTAATTTTTTGGCTGTCATATTTGTGGCCATCCAATTCCTTTGTCAATACCAACCAGACGAGAAGACTCAAGAGGATGAAACTTTATGAGCTTCTGTAATGTATCAGTGCAAATACAGAGAGTAGTGATTGTGTTTAAATTAGTGTAGTGAAAGTTGAGGAATGCTAGTTAGTGAGTCCTTAGATTTAATTTTTTCATTGTTGGGCTATAATTATGTTACTCATTGATCTAATAGTAACTACAAAAAAGCACCATTAGTGTTGTTTATATATAAAAAAAGATTGCTTTCATTTAAACCATTTCTAGATAAAATAACAATATTTTTGTTGCATCATAGTTCATTGATTGTAACACATTTGACTATAAAATTATGTTAGAAAGCATGCATCAACTTTAATTCATTGCATTCTTAATATTTGGCAATGTCTGTGGAATTTATTGTCAACAAGAAACCCATAAAAATTTTGATACACATTACTTTAATGTTTTAGCAATTATTACTTCTCCACTAAAATCGTTGATAAAAATAAACCGAATGAAAAATATAAACCATGTTTTGACTCTCATATTATTGCTCAATAAAGGGGCCTTGAGAGTCTACATGCAGGGTAAGAATTTTAATTAAACTATACAAAAATATATTACAGCTCAAGCTTTGTTATCCTTTTTAAAAATCATTAATGAAAGAACATTCTAAAATAATTAGAAAAAATACAAAAATAGACTGCAGTGTGAAGTGTGTAAATGTTTATAATATATTGTCCAATTAAATATATTATTAATTTTTACCTGCTAGAACTTTTCTTCTGATATGAATCATATCTTTAGACATCAAACTAGTGAATTTTTCATTAACCAGTCTTGCAACAGTATCTGCCAGTTCTTGTTCATCTTTGGTGGCAAATGGAATATCTTCCATACAAGAAGTAGATACATTAGGAAAACTGTAATTGATTAGTTTATTTAAAGCAGATGAAGCAGCAGCATTTTTTGCTAATTTTTTGTTAGAGCCTGTTCCAACAAAATTTTGATTGTTTATTCTAATGGATATTTTAAATCTACCATAAGGATCACTCTCATTGGAATTACAGGTGAATTCTGCATTTGGGTATAACTCATTTAATAACATCAATGGCCCTTTGACTACTTTACTTTTATTAGAGTTGGCACCTTCTTGTTTCTTACTGATAACTTGATCTGATGTAAAATCCATTTTTGTACCTGATACATTTAAAAACTTAAAGAATGCAATTGATATTACATACCTACTTATCATATACTAAAGAATGGATAATTTGGTACATAACTACGAAATGCCATATCATTGTTTCGATATCAATAATTAAGATATTGATAAATGAATGAATCATTTCTCCTGAATAAATATTGAAAAATCAAGGTCAGTTAATTTGAATACCTAGTTAAAACATAATGGAAATCTATAAAGTAGATTGAGTACCATTTAGTTATGATAAGTATAAAATTGGTTTTTAAATCTCTCTACCATCTTACTAACCTGGTAAAGTATTTGAAGAAACAAACGTACCATTGGTTGGAAACTGAATAAATGATTTCAAAGCTTCAGTTGCAGCTTCTGATTTAGCAACTTTCTTTGAATTCCCTGTGCCGTGATATTTTTGTCCATCTACTTCCACACACACTTTAAAAGTGGGATTATGAGAAGGGCCGGATTGTTCAACAACTTCATATTTTAAACCGATTCTTAGTTCATTTAATAGAGATATCGGATTTTTTTCATTAATACTTATATTCTTTATATCACTTTTTCTTTTTTTGAATCCTTGACGAGGTTCATCTTCACTGGGCCTTTTTACGGATTTTTCATTATTTGCAGTTTCACTTAACGATTCTGATTCTAATTCATTGGCCATTGCTTTCAAGCAGAAAAAATTCAATTGAAATTATTTAAACCAATTTTCAATTGTATATTGAATGATTTTTTATTGTTTAGTATCAAGTATAAAAACCATTGAAACGTTGGTTGTCTCTGATTAAAACGAACTAGGGATTTTAATTTTTAGTGTTGTTATTGTTATTCTATGCTAGGGATGTAGGGATGCGCGATATTATCCGATATTCCAGTGTATCGATACTTTTACTTCCGATACTCGATATTTTGTATCGATACTATGCTTTTCGATGCATTCCAAGTATCGATAAATTTGTAGTGTATCGATACCTTGCGATACGGGATTTTTAGTGGTAGCGGCAAGTAGCGTTATCTATATATCGTGATTTTTTAATCACGTTGTGAAATGTTATCGTGCTTTTTTTAACGAAACTATAAGCCCGTTCAGTACAAAATCCGTTGCACGTCACATCTGTCATAATTGGACTATGTTGCCAAGCCCTTGAAATAGTATGAGAATCTAGTAAATATCGAATGAAGTTTATCAAATATTCTTCTTTTTATTTGGCAGTTATTGAAGGTTATTGTGTGCAAACAAACTTCGACTTATTTCAGTTACATATAAAACTTTTATTTGTATGTTAACAGTAGGTACAGCACTAACTAAGAAATTCTTATTTTAAAAACTATGGAATTATTTCTAGCACTAAAAAGGTATGTATGAAATAGTTAACACTTTTATTTGTATGTTTATACCACACACTTAATTAGTTAGAAGTTATGGAACTATTCTAGTATTTAAAATGCATGTATATATAGTATCAAGGAAAAAATATTATCTAATACAATTTTTAGGTTACAATTACTTAAGTACATGTTGGCTTCTAGGATGTTGTCACTACAATATGAAAGATTGATGTAAGGTTTACAGACATCCTATAAATAAAAAAGTTCTGATAACCTGGATCTACCTCCTTTTTAAAGGTAGGCAATTTTATTTTATATTTCGGTGAAATAAATCTTAAAATTTTTTTAGAAACGCCGGGATGTGAAGCTTTAGTGTGTAGGTCATTTTCAACAAGGAAAGTCATCCTGAGATTTATGATTATTGATCATAGCAAAAGAAAATTCTGCAGCAAGCACTACCACAGATCAGAAAAGAAGAGCAATCCATTCTATTCTCCGAGTGAAGGTATATGCGAATGATTGACTAAATCGTAGTACTGAAATCAATTCATATTATAATTATCACTATATTGGTGAATTATTCATCACTCCATCATCTTCTAATCAATCCAAATTTATATTTACCATTTTGTTTTAGCTCGCCAACATCTACCGCAGCAGAAAGTATTGCTAATAAAACGATTGATCACATAAGACCTTTCAATTCAATAAAAACGATTAAATTAATTCTTTGTAGTTTTTATAAAACTTTGTGATATACACATTTACCTTTAGAAAATGCTGCCTGAATTACTTATTTTGAATATCATGATTAAAATAAAATAATAAATAATGACACCCCAATTTGTATGGAATTGTTTTATTAAAAAGAAACATTGCAAATTTATAAATTAGTTACTACACCGAAAAGATTGTAATACTATTTTTTTAAATAAGGTAGAACAATAATTGTCAAATAGAAATCTTTCAAATTTGAGAGGTTCACGGACAAACTAATTCCAACCCACAACTTTTGGAATGCATCTATCGGCTTGCTTGGCAGTACCCTGTATTAACTCAATAGGATTTTTCAAAAGATGGTAGGTAATACTTTGTGACTATACTGTTCTATCATATCCACAATGTATTTTGTTGGGGGTTTGTTTCTGAAAAAAACATTTATTGAAAGGGCAGTATTGAAATAACCAATTCATTTCTTTTCAAATATACCTATATTATTATTTTTGTAAAAATAAAAGTAAAACAGCATTTATTGTCTATTAGGTATAATTCGAAGTAAGAATTTTAAATGTATTAAACTAGTTGTATAGTCTTCTGAATTCTAACATATAATTTGCTATATCACTGTTCAAATACAGTTTGTATCTACTCACTAGGCTTCAATATAAATAAGTTCAGCTTCAACATTTGTTGATTGAATTCTATATTGTGTCATTAACCTAATATTATCGAAAAGCATTGTCCATAATTTATTAAAGGTTCAGAAATATTCAATAGTACCTAATTGGTTTTCAAACCATTTAAAAACATGTTCTTCATTCATTTCCCCATGATAATAACTCAACTGAGATTCATATAAAAATATACATTCTGCTCTCAGCATGTAATACAAAATATCTAGAATAAAAACAATTTTGCATTCTAAAATTTTACATAATCATTGTAACATACCTTTTGACATGAACATGATGACGTGCAACGGATTTTGTACTGAACGGGCTATAAAAATAAAAAACGAAAAATGCAGTTTTTGGCGTTTTTCGAGCTAATTTTGAGGTTATGTGGAAAAGTCACTAATGAAAAAGTTGTAGATTTTCTCAAGATCTACAACTTTTTATTCTAGGAACTCAACTTTGGCCGGAAATCGCAATAATGTCTTTTTGCATCCCCCCAAAAAAGTGTTTTTTACCGAAAAAACGTCATAACTCGAAAAATTTCCAATATTTTAATTTGAAAATTATTTTCATGGTTTATGACTATGAAAGCTACCTTTTACTAAATTTTCATCAAAATCGAACATTTTTTAACGAAACCAAAAATAGAAAACAAAAATTGCAGTTTTTGCGTTTTTCGGGCTAATTTTGAGCTTAAGTGAAAAAGTTAGAGATTTTTCGAAGATCTACAACTTTTATGTTCAACTTTTTATTCTAGAACCTCAACTTTGGCCGGAAATCGCAATAATGTCTTTTTCCACCCCCCAAAAAAGTGTTTTTTACCGAAAAAACGTCAAAATTAGGAAAATCTCGGATCGTTAACGTATCGATACTTGGAGTATCGATAAATTAATATTCGATATTCTACTGTATCGATACTTTACGTTCCGATCCGTATCGATACCTAATATCGATACTTTCTAGTGTATCGCGCAACCCTATAAGGGATGGCGATCTGAAATCGATTCCTCGGACCAAATAAATCGATTTTTTAAATCGATATATTGTAATGAATCGATTCAGTGAATCGATATTTCACCCTGGAAAATCGACATTCGATTTTTTCTGGTTTGGTTTTGGGAACTATAAGCTATATTATCTATTTTCTTAACTTTTTAAAGTAGCAAATACATTTAGAAAATAAATGTCCTCTTTTATATCTGATCTGATACTTTGATATGGTAATAAAAATAATTGTTATTATCGAATTCCCTGAACTATAAAATCCCTGATTTTACTGATAACAGATCCCAGAGATTGTTTATTATGGTATCTTTCTCGTTTTTCATAAAATGGATTTATATTTACATAGTAAATACAAACTTGAAAAAAATCAATTTTTTAGAAATCGATCTTTTAGACCTTGATTTTTTTATGAATCGATTCATCAGGTTACGATTCGAATCGATTTAAAAATCGATCTTTTTTGGAAAGAATCGCCATCTCTAAAACGAACACTATCTTCTACAACTAATACCAATATAATATAATCCACAGATCATATAACTACTATAAACAGAGACAACTATAAAATACATATATGGAAATAATCTGTGAACTATACCAGCTTGGCTGGAGCTCACAGAACACATAATAAGAGATAGCTTAAAAAGTCAAAAAGTGCAGCAAATAGAGTGCAACAGAACATCGAGTGTAGAATAAAACTGTAAAGCACAGCTCACCGACGTGCCGAGTGGCTGATTCACGGAGCACAGAATCGAAAAAGTGTGGAAAGAAACTTTGAAAAAGACGAATGAAGAAACACAGACCTCTCTATTTCTCGAAAAGCGTAACAAACAAACAGAAAGAAAGATTTTAGATTTTAGGTAAAATTTTAGTGGTCAAACTTGAGAGTGTTTGTGAAAATTAACTGGTTATCATCGATTCGATGTTTTATGGAGTATATCGATAGCTTTTCAAAGCATCTGATCGATTCGATGTACAAATCGCATTATAAACATCGATGTCTTAGATGTATATCGAATATCCCCAATCCCCACCTACTAGACGTTTGCTATTTTCCATATAATATAAGATGAATATAAGTAATTTAAATAAATATACTTACATGCTTTAAACATATACGTCTGCTTACGATCGATATTAGAGAACATGCAGTTTTTTTCTATAAAGTACATACCTCAAATTTGTTGAATAAAGTAAAAAGTGAACATTAACAGAACAATAATAACAAAAAGAAGAAACGATTATAGGTATTCTAATATATAATTGTAAACTAAAGGTCATTAACCGTTATACTATGTGTTTCATTATTTAAACAGTTAACAAAAATTACATATAATAGTAGTTAATGCAATGAAATTAATTTTAACATCAATTTTTTGTTTCAGATATTTGCCTAAAAAGAAGCAATAACTGTTTGATATGAACTATATTATATTTGGATTCTCATTGGCAACTACAATAGTAATAATACTAGCCACTCTTTTAAATTTTTTTGAGACAAAACTTCCAGTCGCACTGGGTCAGCTTTTCCGATATGGTAAATTTGCCTGCAAAGAAAAATGTACTATTTTCTCCAAACTTAACGTAGAGCTTCCGAAGTCATACTTCAAACATTTTTACATAGTCGCATTAATTTGTTACATTTCCATGTTTTTTGGAATTAATGCCATCTACTTATTTAATGCAGACATTCCATATTGGTTTGTTCATTGTATAAATACAATTTCTGGAAATGGCATATTTTCTTTTGGTAAGTACTTAAGTAGTGTTATTATTTGTGTCTATACTTAGTTAGCATGTTTTAGTTACCACAACCCAGGTATATATTGCTGTTTGTTTGATGACATTTCAAGTATGTAGGAGGTTTTATGAAACACATTATGTGTCAGTTTTTGGTGAAAAAAGCTATATTAACTTGAATCAGTACATTGTAGGAATCCTCTACTATCCAGGATCAGCTTTGGCCATACTAAGTGAAGCACCAAAGTTCGCCAAATCTTGTAGGTGATGTTTATTTGAACTACTATCAATAAAGTACACTATAGTCACAGAATAACCTACTCACACAGAAGCAGCAAATTTGAATATCCATAAAGAATACATTGTTGCTATGGTAGGTGATTTTTATGACACTATCAGCATCTAAAACACACTGAGGAAAATGTTGAAATAACTAACACTGCAAAAAAGAGATGTGGTTTTTATAACTCCACTAAAGCGATTGAACAGGAAAACCACACAAATGAAATGAAAGAGTAGAAAGATAACCGCGTAGGAACACTTAAGATATTATCTCTAAAATGGCAAATTCAATTTCCATTTACTTGTGAAATATTGATACATGTGGCACATAGCATGGATTGTCTATTTTTCACATAGTAGCTATATATAATAAAATGGCAGTATCGGCACCTATGTATGTATGTAAATTGGGGTGACAATGACTGAGACCTAAAAGATCTATTGTGCCCCCTTACTTCTACTTAGATCCTGAGGAAAGTCTCGGAGACTAGTAGCTCCGTTAGTCCTATTTCCCATGGGGAATTTTAGGATATCTACAGGCTTTCACTTGGGTAAATGTCCCTCTTCTATCCAGTAATCTCTTAGGTGTTGAGCCCTAGTTTTCTGAATGGCTGTGCAATTCGCAAGTTTCTTCCATGCCACAGAATCTACATTCTTCTTCCTCCACTATTTTGAGCTTTTTCAGGTGCCCATTCAGGCGACAATGTCCCGTTAGGATCCCTGTTAAAACTCTTAGTGCAGTTTTACTTGCATGTACTCACCGAGAAGAATCTTTGATTGTCTAAGTCCTACTAGATCTTCGCAATGGTCAGATCTTCTCTTTTTTTGGCTTTGCCTATTTCTTCCAATATTACATTGGAGCTGATACCGCAAAAGGGTTCTGGCTTCCAAAAGGGTGTTTCAGTCCCCCTCTTTGCTAGTTCATCTGCTATTTCATTTCCTTCTATTCCAGTGTGTCCTGGAATCCACAGTAAGGTGACTATATTGTTCTTGCCTAGTTCATTGAGTTTGCCTAGGCATTCCCACACCATTTTGGAACTGATTATACAAGAGCTCAGTGCTTTAATGGCTGCTTGACTATCCGACATTATGATAATCCTTTGCCTTCTATATCCTTTATCAGAACTGGGCACACTTTCTTATGGCGTGAATTTCCACTTGAACAATTGAATGGCACTCTTTCCAAGTATGGTAATGGTATTTGGATCCAATTCCTTCTTGTTGCTTAATTCCGTAATGAATAACTTTTGAAAAGTTATACTTTTTCATCATACCATACCATCTTGTGGCATGTCCCAGGTTTTCTGATTTCTAAGAAGTAAGAAGGTGGTTTTTTTAATGATTACCTCTCTACTTAGTCTATATCTTGTTCTTTCTGCAACACTTTCCACCACCATATATAGTGGTATGAAGTTGAGAATCACTTCCACGGCTGCGGTTGGGCATGCTCTCATTGCTCCTGTTATGCACATACAGGTCTTTGTCTTTGAATTTTGGAGAGGTTTTCTCTCGTCGTCAATAGGCTAGTACTTCTACTCCACACAATGGCTCCATTGTTAACACCTACCACCTAAATTACCATGATTTGCATTCCCAGTTTATGTTGGAGCCTCTTCGTTACAGAAGGAATTGCAAGGATCTTTTCATTCTATTCAACATAGTCAATTCTACTCTCGATTGTCCTACTCTTTTGTTGAATATTGGTTTTTCCGCACCAACTAGATCTACTGTGTTACTTTTTCACAACCACACTACTATACTAATTATCGCAATAATTCGTTCATCCCCAGGTCCACAAGATTGGCCAATCGATTGAATCTTGATTTCTTTACATCTTCTTCTGAGTTTCGCCGACAACTCCAAATTTGTAATTTTTAAAAAAATATTTTTAGTTGTTATTGTAAGTGATATGTGCTTTATCTTATGTGTTAATTAATGTATCTATAAGTTTATGGTTTTTTCTATTTATATATATATTTTTTTCTTTTTTTTAATTCTATTTTTCTGTGTATCAATTATTGTACTCTATGGTATTTAATGGGTTCTAGCCCGTCAATAAATAAATAATAATAATAATAAGTGATAATTGGTCTCACTATGGCAGTGTACATCCAGCTCAGGATTTTTGGGTTACAACCCCAATTTATCCCTGCCAGATTCCTGCACACCATTAGAGCCATTTTTGCTTTGTATATAATCTCCTTTTCATGTTTGTTCCATAGGAGTTTTCTGTCTAGAGTCAAACCTAGATACTTGACTTCTTGTCACCATTCAACCTCGCTTCCATCAAATTTAATGGCTTTGAGGTTGAGTTTTCTTTTCTTAGTGAAGGCTGTTAAGATGGTTTTGATGGGGTTGGGTTGGGACTTGCCTACACCAGCTATTTGTATAGTTCAGACCCTTTTGTATGATGTCACAAAGGGTATTTTCGAATTTTCCCCCGGCTGTTATGACAATATCATCGGCATATCCTTGGCAGGATATTCCGAGGTAAGTCAAACCACACAGGAGTTCGTCAACTGTCAGGCTCCACATTAATGGGGATGCTAGTCCTCTCTGTGGACATCCTCTGGCTGTACATATGGAGACAATATCTTTGCTCGTCCTCGTCTCTGCTACTTTAGTGGTGAGCAGTTTCGAGATACAATCGGTACCTAATAATTGAGTCTGTTTGTTATAAGAACAAAGGTGTCACTTCTGTGTGAGTGGGTTATTCAGTGCTATAGTGGAAATCACATTAAGATGACAGTTTGCGGTTATATAACAGTGTTGCCAATCCTACTAGTTTAAAATCATCTTACAGTAACTGTTTGCATTTTAACTTTCTACCATCTTTGAATTTTTACTATACCTGCATCTATTTTGATCTCGGTAAGATTCAAACGACTGTAATCAACTGGTAGAATAGACGTAAAAAAATAATAGTTTAATACTATTATAACGACGTCAAAAAATAATAGTTCAATACTATTAAACGCTTTACAAAGAATATGGATCCCATTCCTTCTTGGTGCTTAATTCCGTAATGAATTACTTTTGAAACTTTATACTTTTTCATCATACCATACCATCTTGTGGCGTTTAATAGTATTGAACTATTATTTTTTGACGTCTATATATCACGCTTTACTAATATGACAATTATTTACAGTTAACTGTAATTCTAAAAGTAAATGTACAGAAGACAAAAGTCATGACTACCGGAATAACAAACACAGAAATTGACATAAGGCTACAAAATGAAAAAATTCAACAAGTGGACTTGTTTAAATATCTTGGTATTAAGATCGACAGAAATGGAACCGAAGATGAAGAATTGAATGAAAGGATCACTAATGCCTCAAAACTCTACCATTCCTTGTCTAGAGCATTCATTGGTAAAAAAGAAATAAGTAGGAAAACGAAATGACAGTGTTCAAGACAGTATATCGACCAATTCTCACTTATGGAAGTGAAAGCTGGATACTGAAGCAGAAATCGAAGAGTAGAATACAAGCAATGGAGATGAGATACTTGCGCAGGGTTAAGGGAATAACACGGAGAGACAGAGTTAGGAATGAGGACGTTAGAAGTGAACTTGGAATTGAATCGATTCTTGACTTGCTAGACAACCAAAAACTTAAATGGTTTGGTCATTTAGTAAGAATGAACAACAGGCCAGTAAAAGATGTTTGGGAAGCGCGAGCAACTACAAAAAGGAAGAGAGGAAGGCCAAAGAAAACTTGGAACCAAGTGGTTGCTGAAATATTGGAAAAAAGAGGGAAAAGTTGGGAAGAAGCCAAAAAGATGGCAAAAAACAAGAAACAATGGAGCAATTTTATATATGGAAAGGAGAAATAGATTTCCACCCTTACACCTTCGGGTACAAAAAGGGTTTAGATTATATATATATGTAATTAAGTAAATACTATTATAACGCTTTACAAAATTTGAAAAATAATTTTCAAAGTAGTGTCGGGGCATATAGCCCAGAAGTAGTTGTTGCTTCTTAGTGAACGGTCTGTTCTTTGAAAATTATTTTTAAAATTTTGTAAAGCGTTATAATAGTATTTATCGTATCATTGGAAATTAAGACATTTTTATATGCAATCTTTATTAATAATTATAAACATCATAAACGTACCAATACCTACATAAATCCTTAGTTACTCATAATACGTTAGTTACCATAATTTAATACGTTAGTTACGAAAGCATAATACGTTAGATACCAAATAATATTAGAACTAGTTTTCATGAACATGTAAAACAATATTTTAACAGTTTTCAAATTTGATGGATACACCTTTACCTTTAGCGTCCAGGATCATTGGTATGTTCTCCGAAGCCTGATTAATAACCGAGCAAGCACTCCTTTCGATTTCGTGCTAATATATCGTCAGGAATATCAAAATCTTGACCGGTGTGAAGTTAGCAGCCAATTTCTGGCAGCCAGTTTCCGCCTAGCGGCCAAACGACCAGTGGCGTCGGACAATAATTTTATTCAAAAATAGTGATTTAGAGGCCTAGCAGAGGGAAAAAAATTGAATCTGAATGGATACAAGTATACAAAGGTTTTTGTTTGTGTTGATTATTAAAACATTTCGTAAAAAAATTCTCTTACTATGTACACTGAATCGTTCTGGATTACGTAATATCCTATAAACAAGATTCAAATTTGGTACATGCATTCCTTGATAAGCGTAGAATAACTTATTATAAGATGAGTTATTTGCAAGCCGTCAAAGGGGGTGTTATCACCATTCCAAATATTAAAAAAATGAGAAAGTATATACAGAAATGTTTAGCCACATTGAAATTTGGTACATGCATTCCTTGATAAGCGGAGATTAACTTATTATGAGAAGAGTTATTTGCAGGCCGTCAAAGGGGGTGTTATCACCCTTCCAAATATTAAAAAAATCAGAAAGTATATACAGAAATGTTTAGCCACATTGAAATTTGGTACATGCATTCCTTGATAAGCGTAGAATAACTTATTATGAGAAGAGTTATTTGCAGGCCGTCATAGGGGGTGTTATCACCCTTCCAAATATTAAAAAAATCGGAAAGTATATACAGAAATGTTTAGCCACATTGAAATTTGGTACATGCATTCCTTGATAAGCGTAGAATAACTTATTATGAGATGAGTTATTTGCAGGCCGTCAAAGGGGGTGTTATCACCCTTCCAAATATTAAAAAAATCGGAAAGTATATACAGAAATGTTTAGCCACATTGAAATTTGATACATGCATTCCTTATTAAGCGTAGAATAACTTATTATGAGATGAGTTATTTGCAGGCCGTCAAAGGAGGTGTTATCACCCTTCCCAATATTAAAAAAATCGGAAAGTATATACAGTAGGGTGTCCGTTATTTACGAAATTGATTTCTTGCTTGCTTGCTTGCTTGATGTTTCTTGCAACGCCCTCTAAATTTTTAGTTTATCATCTAACAAAATATATCAGACTATCATAAGCGTTTAATATTTGTCATAAACCTTGCCACAAAGACGATACATTTTCCATTTAACTTACATGGCACTTTGCCACTTTTTCCAAATATTTTTTCTTTACTGAACTTGTTTTTTCGTAGCAATGACAAACTCATATCCTTGTACAGAATTGAACGCTCTACAAAAAAGGTCTCCTAACATTTTTCGATAAATTTACTAATCCAAAAGTTATTCAAAGTCAAAGTTAACCTCTGGGTAAATTCTTAAATTTTTGGACTTTTACGACAAAATTATGATTATTTTTGTAAAAATTAGTCGTTTACTCCTGAAGATGAAAAACGACTTCAGGAAATTTAATTATTTATCGTTTTCGTTTATCTCCCATATTGGTACTCTGCACCTTTAGCGGCAGCTGCACCAAATCAATATCTCGAATTTATCAAATCTCTACACCTATAGAACAATCGATACAAATTTATCCCATGCCGTTGTTGAAAAATTTCGAAATTATTCATGATATTTGAGTCCTGAAGCAGCGGCCTTATCATTTTTCGACAAAAATATATCTCTTAGTGTCAGGTAAAAAATGGTTGAGGCTTTAAAAGTGAGTAATGACGAACATATCGATATTCCTAAACGCTTCATCCTTAATCAAGTTGATTTTAAATGGTTCAGAAGTAAAAACATCGATTATTTTATAAATTCAAATTCTTTACACAATTTTTTGAAAGGTTTATTATTGATACAATCTTTCTGCAGTTAGACAGAACTAAGTGGTTAGAGAATCCTGGATATTTAAGAGGCTTAGAAATTGTAAAAAATTTAAGAGTAGTTAATGATACAGCAAAAAGAGCTGTTAAATTGTCCGAAGAATACATTAATATTCTAGCTAGAAGTAAAGAGGAAAAACAATTTGTGATTCAGGTTGTAAGCGGGTATAAAAAAAGCTATCAAAATGTAACTAAATAATGTTTAATAAAATAAATCAGGTATATTCAAATGGTTTAAAATTCATTCAGCTTGAAATTTTTTTATTTCTTACCTTAACAGCATCAGAATTATATATTTTTTAGAATAAACGACTAAATTTTAGAAAAATAATCATAATTTTGCCGTAAAAGTGCAAATTTTTTTTCAATATTTGGAAGGGTGATAACACCTCCTTTGACGGCTTGCAAATAACTCATCTCATAATAAGTTATTCTACGCTTATCAAGGAATGCATGTACCAAATTTCAATGTGGCTAAACATTTCTGTATATACTTTTTGATTTTTTTAATATTTGGAAGGGTGATAACACCCCCTTTGACGGCCTGCAAATAACTCATCTCATAATGAGTTATTCTACGCTTATCAAGGAATGCATGTACCAAATTTCAATGTGGCTAAACATTTCTGTATATACTTTCCGATTTTTTTAATATTTGGAAGGGTGATAACACCCCCTTTTGCGGCCTGCAAATAACTCATCTCATAATAAGTTATTCTATGCTTATCAAGAAATGCATGTACCAAATTTCAATGGGGCTAAATGTTTCTGTATATACTTTCCGATTTTTTTAATATTTGGAAGGGTGATAACACCCCCTTTGACGGCCTGCAAATAACTCATCTCATAATAAGATATTCTACGCTTATCAAGGAATGCATGTACCAAATTTCAATGTGGCTAAACATTTCTGTATATACTTTCCGATTTTTTTAATATTTGGAAGGGTGATAACTCCCCCTTTGACAGCTTGCAAATAACTCATCTCATAATGAGTTATTCTACGCTTATCAAGGAATGCATGTACCAAATTTCAATGTGGCTAAACATTTCTGTATATACTTTTTGATTTTTTTAATATTTGGAAGGGTGATAACACCCCCTTTGACGGCCTGCAAATAACTCATCTCATAATGAGTTATTCTACGCTTATCAAGGAATGCATGTACCAAATTTCAATGTGGCTAAACATTTCTGTATATACTTTCCGATTTTTTTAATATTTGGAAGGGTGATAACACCCCCTTTTACGGCCTGCAAATAACTCATCTCATAAAAAGTTATTCTATGCTTATCAAGGAATGCATGTACCAAATTTCAATGTGGCTAAACATTTCTGTATATACTTTCTGATTTTTTTAATATTTGGAAGGGTGATAACACCCCCTTTGACGGCCTGCAAATAACTCATCTCATAATAAGTTATTCTACGCCTATCAAAGAATGCATGTACCAAATTTCAATGTGGCTAAACATTTCTGTATATACTTTCTGTTTTTTTTAATATTTGGAAGGGTGATAACACCCCCTTTGACGGCCTGCAAATAACTCATCTCATAATGAGTTATTCTACGCTTATCAAGGAATGCATGTACCAAATTTCAATGTGGCTAAACATTTCTGTATATACTTTCTGATTTTTTTAATATTTGGAAGGGTGATAACACCCCCTTTGACGGCCTGCAAATAACTCATTTCATAATAAGTTATTCTACGCCTATCAAAGAATGCATGTACCAAATTTCAATGTGGCTAAACATTTCTGTATATACTTTCTGATTTTTTTAATATTTGGAAGGGTGATAACACCTCCTTTGACGGCTTGCAAATAACTCATCTCATAATAAGTTATTCTACGCTTATCAAGGAATGCATGTACCAAATTTGAATCTTGTTTATAGGATATTACGTAATCCAGAACGATTCAGTGTACATAGTAAGAGAATTTTTTAACGAAATGTTTTAATAATCAACACAAACAAAAACCTTTGTATACTTGTATCCATTCATATTCAATTTTTTTCCCTCTGCTAGGCATCTAAATCACTATTTTCGAATAAAATTATTTTCCGACGCCACTGGTCGTTTGGCCGCTAGGCGGAAACTGGCTGCTAACTTTACACAGGTAAAATCTTGCATGCTTTTATTGAAATGCCAAAATGAAATGTCATAAAACCTTGTTGCATCGCCGTTGTCAATGATACGATAAAGCTTTGAATATAACTTGATTATTAGCGATTTAACACCGTCTCGGACATTGCTAGGTGACTCGGCTATCGCCTCGTCACCTAGCAATGTCCTCGACTATTATAAATCGCATAATAATCTCGTTATATTAATAGCTATAAACTATTATTTTTTGACGTTTATTACGCGTTACTAAAATTTGACAATTTTTTTTACAGGTAACTGTAATTAAGTAGGTAAATGATAGAATTATATTTTCTCAACTCTAAATTAATCTTTAATATCTGCAATTATTGTAAATGAATAGTTTGGTGTCCACTAGAGTTGTTGGTTCAGTTTAAATTGAATATAATCAGAATATCTTTATCTGTTTATAGCTTCATATTTATCACAAGAACTAAATTTTGCTAGTCTAACTTATACTGAAATGTTGGCAGTCCTTATATTTTTGTGGGCTTGGTGGCATCAATACAGAGCCACTGAAATTCTAGCGAATTTAAGGAAAAACAAGAAAGGTAATTGATTTATTTGATTGTGTAATACAATTTTTGTAAGTTGACCTATTTTAGGAGAAATCGTGACATCTGAACACAAGTTGCCATTTGGGGATTGGTTTGAGTATATATCGAGTCCACTACAAGCAGCTGAAATTATAATGTATACATCACTGACAGTAATTCTGAAATACAATGTTACCTGGTTTTTTGTGTTTGCATGGGTAGTTGTAAATCAGGTAAGGATACTATTAAGAATCTCCTTGATACTTTCCATCCATCTCTTCCATGATTATTCTATTAGTGTTTTTTAGGTGGAGACAATGCTATTAAGTCATTGGTGGTATCAAGAAACATTTACGGATTATCCAAAAAATAGGAAAGCTATAATTCCATTTGTTTATTAAGATTAGAACAATTTTTGAAGATCTTTTTCTTTTTAGTAATAAAGCTTCAATTATGTTTGAAGTTTATGTTATATATTCCAGATATGTACAATTATTTTTTATTCTTTTACATTTTTACTAGTAATAGTAATAGAATTTTTTATACACACATTTTCCTCTATTGAGCTTAGGGGTTGATATAGAAAACTGGTGCTATGAATTTTAAAACATGTTGATATACAAATTGATTTTTATATATTTTTTAAATAAATTCGAAATTAATAAAACTACATTGATGACTTGCTTAAATAAGTCAATTTATTTAGAAACTCCTTTGTTTTATACAATATCGTTTAATCACTTCATAAATATTTAAATAAAAATATTAACATTAGATTTATTAGAAATAGTTGTAAAATTTTTACATTTTTCTTTTGATAATTTAAAAGAGCAGGTTTTTACTGAAATTTTTAATATAACCCATAGTGGTAATAAAAAAAATAATGGGTGAAAATTTAATAGGTACTGTGAATAAATCCATTTGAACCCTACAGTGCTACAAAATGACTTGTACTTGAATACAGGGTGATAGATTAGATTTTGTATCTATTAGTTTTATGGGACATATGACCTACTTCTCAGTGAGTGGTGTGGAGTGACAAATAAGTCACTTGTCGGTTTCAATTGAGCACTATAGAAGTCATTTGAATCTTGCAATATAAAAATATTAATATTTAACAAAAAATTTATCGTTTTTAAGAACGATTCATTTTATATGCCTAAAACTGGTCATGGATTTGCAGTCAAACGCCCAATTTCTTATCTAATAACTTTCTTTACTACAAAACTACTACTTAAACGTTACAAATCACGTGATAACTTTTGATGCAACGTTGCCAAATCTGCAAAGTATAAAAATAATTGGGGAAATTTAATGGATTTAGTTTATAATATTTGGCAAATTAATATTTTTTTGATGGTATCCTATTATCTGTGTAAATTTGTGTAATTTTTGGTGCACTAGGTGTAAATTTAAGATGATAAACCTGCTCTCAAGTGTCAAAACCGGTTAATGGCGTTTACCAAGTTTATGTTTACATGTATCCGGTTCTGGGTACGCTTCTCTAGGCGGTATGAAGCTCAACATCATGATATGACGAGGGTAGGTTCTCGATTGACGGAAACTAGTGTCGGTTCCATGTAATCTATCTAGTACGCCTAGTACACCGAAACAATTATTAAATCTGAAAAATAAAGAATTTTTGCTCCATACTTTAACATATTTCTATGTAACTTACTTCAAATGGTGGAAATCGTGTGCTTCTGGTGAAGGGAAAAACGGCAAATGATATCCCGAATGGGCGTTTAACGTAGATAGAATAGCTAACGTAAACCATAACCAGGAAGTAGCTACGTGCGAACCCATAAGAAATATACCCAAAAATGGAGGTAGTAGATTCGAAAAAATATGTTCTATCGGATGACAATAAATAGCTGTTACCGCTATGGGAGCAGTCCATTCGTGGTGTTGTTTATGGATGTACTTGTACAGATAGCGACTGTGCAAAACCCTGTAAAAACAAGTTTTAAGTAAACTTTGTTACAAAAAAAGTTGTGATCAAAAATGGTGACAAAAGTTTTTAACCATCTATGTTATTCGTCTGATTTGATACAATGTGTCTGATATCTGAATTTCCAAAATTCGTTGTATTGAATTTACAGAAAAATGAACAATCATTTTAGCAGTCGAGCATAAAGCTTTGTATGTAACTAGTACATAATTGAACTTTATTGGACTTTCCTTGTTTTTTAAACTCACTCGCTAGGCCATAAACTGCGACTAGTCCAATAAAGATCTGTATTCTGTACTCAATATGTAGATAGCTATCAAGTTGAAGTACCTACTGTACTAAAAGCTAAAAAATAATTATGCAGGTATACGTCGAGCAAGAGATATAGTGATGCTAAGCGATGCCGATAACATTTTCAGTCTGTTATTAATGCCCGATTGCACCAGTTTAACTTAAATATAAGGCTTAACAAAGTGCAGCTTACTGTAATTCCAATCTCTCATTGCAGCATGTTTTGCTTAGTAAAGCCACGCTTACGTACAATACCGTATGTCTTCACTTGAATGGATAAAGCTGTGCTGAGCCTCTGATAACGGTGCAGCGAGCTTAATTTTTTAAGCCTGGCCTACTTGTTAAGCCAAGGTGGTGCAATCGGGAATTAAACGTGTAGTCAATAGAGAAGGATCCACTCCGAAATAATATCCGCAGTGTATATTGTCTTGCTACAACGCAGAGCTGGATTTAACTGTAATGTTATCTTGTTTACCTTTTTACCAACACATGTAGTTGTAGTATTCAAATTAGCTTAACATAGGAGCAATTCTGTAAGCAACTGTTGAATTTTAACGCATGGTTAAAAATTAGACAATCTACTAACTCCATTTTACTATTCTGTATGCATAATAAGCTTTAAAATATTAACGGAAAACTTTTAATTTGACACAATACTTGTTAAAATTTAAGGCCTAATCTTGACTATGTATGGATTAAAACATTTCTAATAGCGGAAACTTCGTCAAATATAACGGCGATCCTTCAATTTTTAACCATGCACTTCTTATAGAATTGACCCTTATAACTACTTAGCAAGAACCGCGAGAAGGTATGAATATTTCTTGCCAGGAAAGGATGGGTGGATATGGAATACCTATTAGTATAGAATATAGAAGTTATTTAAAAGAAAGAAAAAACATAATGAAAACAAAAATTGTATTCTCCAAATAGTAATGAAAAAATGTTTGCACAATATGAATAAATAAAAGATAAATTCTAATAGTAAAGTAAACATTAAATACGAGGGTTATACTTCAAGTGTTGCCTATAACATTATAGTTGGCGCCTGTCAACAAATATCAAATGCCAAAATTAACTGACAGGTCCAAAAGTTTCAGACCGCTTCGTAAAGTTGGCGAGTGAGTCGAAAAATGTAGGTAATTAAAATTTTCGCGCAATAATTGTATTCAATTTTCGAAGACAGTTGTCTCAACAACAATGCCTTGCCGAGTTGGTTTCTGATTTCAGCAATGAAGCACCATACTAGACGACAATTTATCGTTGGTATGGAGAATTTAAACGTGGATGGATTAATCTTAGCGACGATCATAGAACAGGTCCACCAACAACGGCAGTAACCCAGGAAAACGTCGATGCTGTACGTAAGCTGATCCAAGCAGACAAAAGACAATTGGTGTCAAAAAACTCTAAGCCGGTTTAACGCAGGAAACTCAAAAAATGTATACAGTGGTGATGAATCCTGGATTTACTCTTATGAACCCGAAAATAAACGTTAGCCGGCTGTTTGGGTGTTCCAAGATAAACCAAAACCGACGAAAGTTATCCGTTCTCGTTTCCAAAAAGATGGTGGCGACATTTGTCTCTATAGCAGGTTATGTAGCAACAATTCCTCTTTAAGGTCAAAGAACTGTTACTGCTGATTAGTACATATCGATTTGTTTGCCGTAAGTTGTTGAGTTTCGAAAAACCAACCCCCAACGACGAATGATCTTCCACCAAGAGAATACAAGTTACATAGCTCGAAAAACAATTCAGTTTCAAGCAAGAAAACATCGATTTGTTGGACCATCCTCCATACAGTCCTAACGACTTTTTTACTTTTCCAAAAATAAAATTTTTCATGACAATAAAGCTTTATCTCTCTCTAAGAACGAACTGCGTGGTCAACGGTTCCTGTACCCACAAGATGCAGTCAACGCCTTCAAAAACTCCATTTTTAATGTATCAACAAGCGAGTGGAATAACTGCTTCCAGAATTGGTTCCAAAGGATGCAAAAATGCATTTCTCTTCGTTGAAAAACAAGAGTGTTAAGTTATCTACTATTTTTTTCTAGCTCTGTATGCAAAATATAAAACACAACCCTCGTACTACAACTAATCATTTCACTTTATCTCACATTGCTTCTTCCTCTAAATTCACCATCTTCATTTTCAGATGAACTATACTAACCTCGTTCAAATTTATAATATATGTATTTCCACCAATTTTTGAATAATCATACCCAATTTTAATTAATTTCCCGATTATTTTTTTTCCCAATCTACTTTGTTAATTTTCGACATTTCATTTTGCAACTCTACGATTTTTCAATCTAATTTCGATCCAGTATGTCCTTTTCTGATATTTTTCTTCAATTTGCACCAAATAAGATTGGATTAAAAATACAGAAATATAGCGGTAATCTCGACATTTTGTGGCCATATGTCTCCGCTACACTACATGTATATCTTACTATATTTCTTCTCAAACATTTTCGTTTGCAGAACTTCCCAGAGTTGCGCTCTACTGCACTGAATCCGTCGATGGTCGATATAAGCGTTGAGTGATAAGTATTATAAGTCAACGATATAAGAGTTATAAGACACTTGTTCGTTGAACGTCCGGTTCAATTCGTTTTCACTTTATAGCACAGAAGATGTGGGTATCGCTTTGCATCGCAATATCTTTTGCTCATACTATACCAGGTACCAACAGTCATCACACCACTCGTTTTGACTGTACAAATGAATTTACTAATAAAAAAAGAAAGAATTGAAATTTATTTCGAAACCGTACTTTATCGACTTCAAACAAGAGTACGTTTTCATTAGCAAATTGATTGAAAAATTAAGTTTTTGTATTTAGTAATTGTACATGCCCCTGTAAAAATTAGATTGTTAACCACTGGATACAATCCGCCCCTGAGGGTAATGTAGATACATTAAATTTATAACGTCAACACAGCACATGGATGTACGTAATTAATTAGTAAAATTTTAAACTGTTGCAAATGTATAATTTGGAAATTTTGTATAAACATAAGTTTGTATTTCGGAACTTTAGAGGACTATTGGGTTAATTCTGTGCACATCTGTAACTATAGTAAATTTTATACCCATTTAGGATAAGACCATCCTTATTTATTATTAATAAATCGGTTGAAACAAAAAATTACCAACAAAAATGAACGTCGTAACTAATTTATTAGATGTCACGTTTTTGAAGTTACGTCAAATTTTGATTTCATGTTAATGTCAGATGGTTCAAGAAGCCGCATACGTTAAGTTACTAAAACGGCTGGTACCTCTAAATAGGTATTAATTTTACTATATATCTTTCTATAAGCCTATAGGCATTTCTGCGACAGAAAATCTTATAGAATTGTAAATATTTCCGATGGGATGTTTGGCAATCGGTGCGTCTTACAGTTTCTTTTTGTGAGGTTATTGTGCTGTGTATTTTTCATTGACATATATCGCGTTATTTTTTTTAGTAAAAAAACTGAAAACGGATATTTTTAATAATAGATATATCATTCGTGTTTCTCAAATTGCTACTAACTACTGTTATTCATCAAGTGTTCTATTGAAGATAATTTTCCTACCACATTTTAAACCTATTTCTTCCATCTGTTTGTTTACAAAACATAAAAGGGTTCGATATGTTAGGTTATGTGTACTATCGTAAGAAAATAGACGTGAAGTTTGCAGTAGTTCATTTGCGTCACTATAAATCAGACGTTTAAGTACAGGAAGTATCCCAGATTGCCATTTTACGATTTCATAATCACAAAAGTAACAGATCATAAGGAGCAATTCTGTAGGCAACTGTTAAATATTAAAGCATGGATAAAAATTAGTCAATCTACTAACTCCTTTTCACCATTCTGTAAGCATGATAAGCTTTAAAATATTAACGTTCTTAATTTGACAGGATACTTGTAAAAATTTAAATCCTAATTTTTACTATGTATGGATTAAAACATTTCTAATAGGGGAAACTTCGTCAAATTTAACGACGTGCCTTTAATTTTTAACCACTTCTTTTAGAATTGACCCTATAGTAAGCTATAGATTCACAAATTTATAGAAATTTTACGATTGAACCTAGAATTGACACAAAACGAAGGCTCATATTACAAAAATGTATTAAAACTTCTAACATTATTTTGACCTCATCTACTAGCTCCCGAATTTTTGGTATCAAGTTTCTATACACCCTGCATAGAGATTAATCAGATTAAAACAAAATCGTGGGGCCTAGCGTAACATGAGTAAATATGAATATGTAAATTATCGTTATGTGTTATGTGATAGAGATGGATATACTTTTACACACATTTTGCATAAGTTGTCTATTGAGAAGATGCATCCAATAAGCATAGGTAAAATGATATGAGCGGTTGACTGAAGATAATAGAAATTCGACGCATCCCACGATTTTATTACCGGTGTGAAGATAGCAACCAATTTAAGCTGCAAAAATGTTGAGTGCTGCTCAATTCGTGATTTCAGTGGCGAGCAGAATGTTTATATAAAATCGAATTCATATTTTGGAAATGCCAACTATTCAGTGTTTAGGGGAGTATTGGTGCAGAGAACACACTGTTTGAAGGTAACTTGATAAAATGTTCTCTATTTTATTATGCTCCCATCCATTGAATATTAACTTGGCTTCTCCTTTTCTTGGGAAGTTACAATTTATTTTAAATTTATGGGTGACGTTTCAGCCCTTGTTTTCCATCGTAAGCAAATTTCCTTTGAACAATATGTTCTCTACATAACTTTTGGCTTCTCGTTTCCTCTGGTAAATTACAAATTATTTTAATTTTATGAGTGACGTACCAACCCTTGTTTCTCATCGTAAGTTAATTTTCTTCAAACAGTGGCTACACGAAATATGAACTCGCTTTAGTATATATTATGTACGCTACTAGTGAAACTGCGAATTGAGCAGTTCTCAACATCTTTTCAGTTAAAATTGGTTGCTCGCTTTCATACAGGTGATTTTATTTTAGTCTGATCAAGTGGCATGACTGGTACCTCCCTAATTATTTTTTAGCTTTTAGTACATTATCTGCATGATTATTATATTTCTTTATAATAAAACCACAGAATAACCTACTCACACAGATAAGGGACACCTTTTGACATTTCCATTAGAAATGCTTTGTTGCTAGGGTAAGCGATTTTGATTTGACATTGATGACAGTATCAGCATCTATCATGCACTGAAAAAACTTGTAACGAGTTATTTTTCTTGCTTTATGCAAGTTTAATTTTTATTTTATTTTGTTCCGTAATATATTTTATTTTGCCACTAGGGTGTATATAACTCGTTACTTTACAACCCTTTCGACTACCGCATTGATTTATTTTTTTTTGTTATTACCGTTGTATATTTTAGTATAAGTCCGAGTTACGCAAATCCAAATTCTACCATACACAATTTATTCATTTCCGATATTTAAATTTTTCAACTGAAAGGACGCCCGGTATATACAACATTTTAATTTAAACGAAAGCCGTCTAGTATAGATACAAGTTTTTGTCGAAACTAGATAGATTTCACGTTTTAATTCCCACACCAGAATTACGGTCGAAGAATGTAACTAGAATTTTGGATATAAATTCGGAAACAATTCATTTTTGGGCTCTTCTTATTCGCGCTCCGATTTTCATTCCGTCTGGCTTCTTATTCGCGCTCTGATTGATTCCGGTTCTAAATATTCTCCGTTCAACTTTCTTCCGAAAACCGAAAAACCGTAGTGTGAAAATTGAGTGTATTCCGTATTCCGTTTGTGTGTTCAGCTGTATTTTAAAAGGTAAATCATTTTTTACAATTAAACTGTGTAATCTAAACTTTCCGTATCGCCGCTTAGTATTAAATTGTTAAATGTATGGTTTTGAAAATTTTCCGACCGGCTATTTTTTTCTTTTGTTGTTGAACTGAAATTTGTTTTTTTTTATTTTGTTTCTCTTATCTGGAAATAAAGATTTGTCAACCGTAATTTGATTTCGAATTTTATTTACTGCGTTTATTATATATTAAATAACTGATATGAGTTATTAGTGGATTCTCGAATTATTTTATGCTTTTGGTTGTCAGTAGTTTTAAATTAAATTGATATCCAAGTGGATTAGGTATAATATTTTAATTTTATGCTAGTACGAATATTTTTTACTCTGTGTGTCGTTAGTTGGGAACCGTTTAACTCGTGGGAAAATATTTTTTTTTTGGGATAATTGTTACCGGCTTTAGTTAGATTCAAGGGTTAATCAGACTTGGAAGAGGCTTAGCCACAATTTGTTTGATTTCCCGGCAGATCTAATTCGTTCTTAAATTTTATTTTTTTCGGAATAATAGTTACCGGCTTTAGTAGATTCAAGGGTTAATCAGACTTGGAAGAGGCTTAGCCACAATTTGTTTGATTTCCCGGCAGATCTAACTCGTTCTTAAATTTTATTTTTTTGAATAATAGTTACCGGCTTTAATAGATTCAAAGGGTTAATCAGACTTGGAAGAGGCTTAGCCACAATTTGTTTGATTTCCCGGCAGATCTAACTCGTTCTTAAATTTTATTTTTTTGAATAATAGTTACCGGCTTTAATAGATTCAAGGGTTAATCAGACTTGGAAGAGGCTTAGCCACAATTTGTTTGATTTCCCGGCAGATCTAAATCGTTCTTTTCCCGTTTCGTAGAATCATTATTTATATATATTTTTTTCCCCGTCGGAATAATAGTTGCCGGTTTCATTTGGATTCAAGGGTTAATCAGACTTGGAAGAGGCTTAGCCACAATTTGTCTGATTACCCGGCAGATCTAAATCGTGCATTAGGGACCCCGTTAAACCCGGTAGATTTGAACCGTATTTGATAACCTGACCGTTAAGTCCGTTAAAATCCCAGATATAGGTAATATATATAATAATATATATAATATATAACATACCTCATTTTCTTTTCCCGGTTAATTTGTTTGTCACTAAAAATAATTATTCGTAAAATAGACCACAGAGTATTAATAGATCAAAGTTTTGAATTTCTATTATTTTCATTTTTAACCGCAATTTATTGATTGGAGAACCAAGATTTGGCTTTTCCGGATTTTCACTAGTTAGTTAAATTTAATTCAACCAGACCCCTGGAATTTTCCGTAACCTCCATCTGAGGCTATCTGGAACTCTTGACGCTAAGGGTCAAGGGGCCGTGGAGCAAACCACGTTAATAATCTGGCGCCCGAGATTTAAAAACCCGAATTTTGCATCAAGGGTGTCCATAGTGACGTGTTCTTGTGGCAGGAGCCACGTGTAAGAAGGGAGGCACGTTACAAAATGGCGCCCGAGCAGGGACCTGATTGTTGGTTACAATAGGATCAGTTTAATACCGTTTTCAATTTATATATATTTTTTGAAGCGTTTTTTTGCTTGGACCGGTTAAGTCTGTGTTGACTGTTTGTTTACCGTATTATTGCAGAGAGTTGATTATTTGTTAGAGCTGGAACCGTTATTCCGTTTCCGTTATTTTACCGTATTGTTAAAGAGACCTGATTATAGCAGGAACTGAAATACCGCTGTGGATATTTTTTTAGCGTATTGTTGCTGGACCGTTTATACGGTTTTACGGGTTTTTTTTGCCCATTGTTGATTTGAACAGGGACCGTATTCCGTTTTCGATTTTTCTTTTATTGTTCCGGATTGTTAAGAAGACCACCGACTCGATGATTGAGAGTAACCTGTGGACATGTTGTTTGAATGGACCGTTTTGCCTGTCCCTGATCTTGTTCCTTTGGTATTTACGAAAATTTTTCTTTCCGCTTGAGTTTAAAAGCTTGTCAGAAGGGATTGCTGAGCCTAGGGCCAAAAGGCCAATTTCAAGAAGACATATTTCTCCACGACCGGTTTTTGACCGACCGATCCGATCCGATACCGATCCGATACCGGAACCGTTCCAACCGTTATGGCCAACCCTCCGCCGAATGTGCATGACTGGAAGGTGTGCTTTGGAAGTCGAGGAGATCCGGTCGGATTCATCGAAAGAATCGAAGAAATATGTACCGCAAGGAATGTTCAAAAAGATGATTTGCTTCCTTTGCTACCTGAATTACTGTCCGGTGAGCCCGCACTATGGTACCGGAATAACCGCAGCCGATATACCAGCTGGACGGATTTTGAAACAGATTTCCGAATTTTCTTCTATCCCGTGAACTACGAGGTTGACTTAGAAGCCGAGATAGGCCGTCGTTTGCAAAGAAGGAATGAGTCCGCCGCCACATACATCACCGAACTCCAGACTTTGATGCGAAGGCATGGAAAGCTAACTCCCGAACAGCAGTTAGCATGGCTGTACCGTAACCTGTTGCCCGAATACCGTCTGCAAATCCGAAAAGGGGACTTTGACGATTTTTCCTCCTTTTGTCAGGTGGTCAGGGAATATGAGCTCCTCAGGAAGGAACTCCAGTCTGTACCCAACCACACTGGACCGAACCGGGGACCAAATCCCCGTCCGCAGCCAATGAATTCGCCGAGGTATGGACCTTCCCACAACACGATGCCTGGGCCATCCAGAGAGCCCATCGCCGGTCCCAGCCAACCGTCACCGACCGATACTCCGCCGCCGCCTGATACTACTCGTCAACCTTCAGGACAATATTCCCGTCAACTCATCTGTTTCCGTTGTGGTGAGTCTGGACATTATAGGAATAACTGTCATAACCCGCCAAAAATATTCTGTTCTCGTTGCCAGAAGGAAGGAGTATTTTCCCGAGACTGTTCCTGCAGGAGGCAGGAAAACTAAACCGAAGTTGTACCGAAGAGAGGCCGACACAGCTTCCGCAAATCTTTGCCTCTCATACCGAACCGCCAGCAGAAATGAACGACCCCCGACCGCACATAGACGTCGACATAGAAAATCATATGTTTAGAGCATTGTTAGAAACAGGAGCCGCAAAGTCATATATTGGTGATCAAGTAGCTAAGACTTTTTCCCAAAGAAAGCACACTACCTCTCGTCAAGCTACGAAGGCCCGTTTAGCTAATGGAAATCTAGTCTCCATCACCGACATATATGAGCTGAAATGGAAAATCGATGACGCCACAATGGAGGGTTCGTTGGAGCATTTCCCTGGTCTAATAACCGACATTGTATTAGGACATGATGTCCTCCGCAAGTATAATTTCCGGCTGGAGTTAGGAAGCGGAGAAATATACGTGAATGATGAGTTAGTGAGGCGTTCACAATTGGCCAGTCCTGTTGGAATATTGGAGGCCGTGAACCCGCCTATGAAAGAAGTCAATTCTCCGGTTCCGACAATATGTAGAGAAGAAACCACCCACCGTCTTAGGAAAGACCGCCGTTCTGTAAATCTGTCTTGTTCCGAAGTCTCTGCGTCTTCCCTGGTGTTAGGGGTTGGCGAGGAGCAATCTGTTTCCGAAGTCTCTGCGTCTTCCCTGGTGTTAGGGTTTGACAAAGAGCAATCTGTTTCTGAAGTCTCTGCGTCCTCCCTGGTGTTAGGGGTTGACAAAGAGCAATCTGTTTCCGAAGTCTCTGCGTCTTCCCTGGGTTTAGGGGTTGACAAGGAGCAAGCTGTTTCCGAAGTCTCTGCGTCTTCCCTGGTTTTAGGGGTTGACAAGGAGCAAGCTGTTTCCGAGGTCTCTGCGTCTTCCCTGGTGTTAGGGGTTGGCGAGGAGCAAATTGTTTCCGAAGTCTCTGCGTCCTCCCTGGAGTTAGGGGTCGACAAGGAGCGAATTTGTTCCGAAGTCTCTGCGTCTTCCCTGGAGTTAGGGGTTGACAAGGAGCAAACCGTTTCTGAAGTCTCTGAATCTTCCCTGGTGTTAGGGGTTGACAAGGAGCAAACCGTTTCCGAAGTCTCTGCGTCTTTCCTGGTGTTAGGGGTTGACAAGGAGCGAATTTGTTCCGAAGTCTCTGCGTCTTCCCTGGAGTTAGGGGTTGACAAGAAGCAATCTGTTTCCGAAGTCTCTGCGTCTTCCCTGGTGTTAGGGGTTGACAAGGAGCAATCTATTTCCGAAGTCTCTGAGTCTTCCCTGGTGTTAGGGGTTGACAAGGAGCAATCTGTTACCGAAGTCTGTTCATCGTCTCTCGTAGAGTTGGGAGATAGTAATGCAGCCCCGAGAAATCTCCGAGAGTTGAGAAGGTTTTTGGGAGTTGCATCCTGGTATAGGAGATTTGTGCCATCATTTTCACAAAAGGTGGCTCCGTTAACGAAGTTACTCCGTAAGTCTCAGCGATGGAAGTGGGCTGAAGAACAGGAAGCTGCTTTCACTAAGATTAAAACCTGTCTGTCGGAAGCACCCGTTTTGAGCTGTCCTGATTTTACCGTACCGTTCACTCTGCAGACCGATGCCTCCGAATATGGTTTGGGAATAGCCCTTACCCAGCAGAAGGATGGCCTCGAACACGTGGTAGCGTATGCAAGTCGCACCCTGAGTGCTACCGAGAAAAATTACTCCGTAACCGAAAAAGAATGTCTTGCCATTGTTTGGGGGATTGAAAAGATGCGTCCTTATTTGGAGGGCTACCACTTCACGGTTGTTACCGATCATCAATCTCTTAGATGGCTGCATTCCATATCAAGTCCGACCGGACGTTTAGCTAGGTGGAGTATTTTTCTACAACAGTATGATTTCGAGATACAGTACCGTAAAGGTGCTCTAAATCGTGTGGCCGACGCTTTGTCAAGAAACCCGCTACCAATGACCGCCGAGAGCGACTCACCGTCCGCAATCTGTTTGACCGATGTAACCGCCGAATGTTCGTGGTACCGGAACAGGAAGGAAGAGGTCCTGAAGGATCCAGAGAAGTTTCCGGACTACTGCATAAAAGAAGACCGTCTATACCGTCATTTCTGGGATATCAATGATTTCCGAGAGCCAGAAATGTCCGATCCATGGAAACTGTGTATAGCAAAGCCCGACCGAATCCGGGTGTTGCAAGAAAACCATGATATTCCGAATGCTGGTCGTCTGGGAATTGCTAAAACCATCACCCGGATTGCAAAATTGTACTATTGGCCAGGAATGTTCAGGGACATCACCAAGTACGTAAAGAGGTGTCTGCGATGTCAACAGTACAAACCGTCACAGCAAAAACCAGCAGAGACCCATCTGCCGCAAGAACGAACGATATCCGGGAAGTTCATCACCCTGACGGATGATCTCTGTTGGAGGTGTGGAATCTCCGGACACCGCCGAGAGAACTGCAGCAGGCCGTCTATTCTGTTTTGTTCCCGATGCGGACAAGTGGGACGGATGTCCCGAGAATGCCCGTGTGATCGACGCGGCCCCCGTACCCGGTCGGTGGCAGTACAAGCGCAACTGGTCTCCCGTAGCGACGAACCCCGACGAATGCAGGATGCTTCCATCCAGTGTAGTATCGGCATCGAACGACCCCACCCCGCTCTGGAAACAGCCGGACGCTGTTCCAGGTCATACCGAAGACAGGCGTCCCGTGGAGGAGGACCGCCCCATCCACATCAAGCGACCCTATGCCGACGTTCCAGGCTGTGAGACGCTACACCCTGGATCACCGTTTTGTTTTCTCACCTTTTTTATAATTAGGTATAAGTTGTTGTTTAAAAAAAAAGTAATGTCCGAAAGTTGCACTTTCGCTCATTCATTTTTTTTTTACCGAAGTAAAGGGGGTGTGTAACGAGTTATTTTTCTTGCTTTATGCAAGTTTAATTTTTATTTTATTTTGTTCCGTAATATATTTTATTTTGCCACTAGGGTGTATATAACTCGTTACTTTACAACCCTTTTGACTACCGCATTGATTTATTTTTTTTTGTTATTACCGTTGTATATTTTAGTATAAGTCCGAGTTACGCAAATCCAAATTCTACCATACACAATTTATTCATTTCCGATATTTAAATTTTTCAACTGAAAGGACGCCCGGTATATACAACATTTTAATTTAAACGAAAGCCGTCTAGTATAGATACAAGTTTTTGTCGAAACTAGATAGATTTCACGTTTTAATTCCCACACCAGAATTACGGCCGAAGAATGTAACTAGAATTTTGGATATAAATTCGGAAAAAATTCATTTTTGGGCTCTTCTTATTCGCGCTCCGATTTTCATTCCGTCTGGCTTCTTATTCGCGCTCTGATTGATTCCGGTTCTAAATATTCTCCGTTCAACTTTCTTCCGAAAATCGAAAAACCGTAGTGTGAAAATTGAGTGTATTCCGTATTCCGTTTGTGTGTTCAGCTGTATTTTAAAAGGTAAATCATTTTTTACAATTAAACTGTGTAATCTAAACTTTCCGTATCGCCGCTTAGTATTAAATTGTTAAATGTATGGTTTTGAAAATTTTCCGACCGGCTATTTTTTTCTTTTGTTGTTGAACTGAAATTTGTTTTTTTTTTATTTTGTTTCTCTTATCTGGAAATAAAGATTTGTCAACCGTAATTTGATTTCGAATTTTATTTACTGCGTTTATTATATATTAAATAACTGATATGAGTTATTAGTGGATTCTCGAATTATTTTATGCTTTTGGTTGTCAGTAGTTTTAAATTAAATTGATATCCAAGTGGATTAGGTATAATATTTTAATTTTATGCTAGTACGAATATTTTTTACTCTGTGTGTCGTTAGTTGGGAACCGTTTAACTCGTGGGAAAATATTTTTTTTTTGGGATAATTGTTACCGGCTTTAGTTAGATTCAAGGGTTAATCAGACTTGGAAGAGGCTTAGCCACAATTTGTTTGATTTCCCGGCAGATCTAATTCGTTCTTAAATTTTATTTTTTTCGGAATAATAGTTACCGGCTTTAGTAGATTCAAGGGTTAATCAGACTTGGAAGAGGCTTAGCCACAATTTGTTTGATTTCCCGGCAGATCTAACTCGTTCTTAAATTTTATTTTTTTGAATAATAGTTACCGGCTTTAATAGATTCAAGGGTTAATCAGACTTGGAAGAGGCTTAGCCACAATTTGTTTGATTTCCCGGCAGATCTAACTCGTTCTTAAATTTTATTTTTTTGAATAATAGTTACCGGCTTTAATAGATTCAAGGGTTAATCAGACTTGGAAGAGGCTTAGCCACAATTTGTTTGATTTCCCGGCAGATCTAAATCGTTCTTTTCCCGTTTCGTAGAATCATTATTTATATATATTTTTTTCCCCGTCGGAATAATAGTTGCCGGTTTCATTTGGATTCAAGGGTTAATCAGACTTGGAAGAGGCTTAGCCACAATTTGTCTGATTACCCGGCAGATCTAAATCGTGAATTAGGGACCCCGTTAAACCCGGTAGATTTGAACCGTATTTGATAACCTGACCGTTAAGTCCGTTAAAATCCCAGATATAGGTAATACATACCTCATTTTCTTTTCCCGGTTAATTTGTTTGTCACTAAAAATAATTATTCGTAAAATAGACCACAGAGTATTAATAGATCAAAGTTTTGAATTTCTATTATTTTCATTTTTAACCGCAATTTATTGATTGGAGAACCAAGATTTGGCTTTTCCGGATTTTCACTAGTTAGTTAAATTTAATTCAACAAGACCCCTGGAATTTTCCGTAACCTCCATCTGAGGCTATCTGGAACTCTTGACGCTAAGGGTCAAGGGGCCGTGGAGCAAACCACGTTAATAATCTGGCGCCCGAGATTTAAAAACCCGAATTTTGCATCAAGGGTGTCCATAGTGACGTGTTCTTGTGGCAGGAGCCACGTGTAAGAAGGGAGGCACGTTACAAACTGTGGAAATAACTCACTACGAAGAATTGAGCGGTTTAAATAACAACTTAAAAATACGAGTAGATTGATAACCACGTGGGAACACTTTATAAATAATCACCAGAATGACAAATCTACTTTTGATATAGCAACTATAAACAATGAAATGACAGTATCAGCAACTAATAGTGTAACGAGTTATGTTTTTTGGAATCGTTTTTTTTTATTTTTCTCCGTTTAGTATATTGATTATAAGTAAGTTTTATATAACTCGTTACTTCATTTCCGACTTCAATTTCTTTTACCGTTTTAGTTTATTAGTAGGTATTACCGTAATTACTTATTTTTAATATTAATTCAAGATTCGCAAATTCGAATCGATATTACTTGATTCCGATTTTCAAAAATTTAAAGAGTAGAGTCTGTCATCCGGAATACAGGGTGTTTTCAAATGACACTTACAACGTTTGCATGTAGATACCTCTCATAAAATTGGACAAAATGATATAAGGATTGAGGGGTCTAGCCTATTTACTTTTCGAAAGTTATGAAAAATTAAATGTTTTAATTTAATAACTTTAAAATGGATAAATATATTGATTTGACATTTGGCAGGTTGTTTTTAAATGTAAAAGGGCATATTTTGATGGAAAAACATGTTCCAATTCTTGATCCAGTGGTGAACATTTGGAAGAATATGTCACCTTTCCCCTCCCATTTTTTACGCCACTGGCATTTGAAGCTATTTTTATTTTATTTTGTATTCCTCAATGGTTTTCACGTGAAAAACGCATAACCTTTACATATCAAAAAATTTGTAGTTTTCAAGATACTCAATGTTTTTATGAAGTCTGCAAGATCACTTTTTAATAATGAAATTAAAAAAATATTTTTCTTGAATTGTTTTTAATAACTACCAAACTACTAGAATATGTAACAGGAACTAATTTGTGAAACAGCAATAATGCATCTAAAATATTGAGAGAAGATTGTTGAAAATACTTTTCGAAACTTGTGATTATATTAACAAAATAATTAATGACAATAAAAAATAAGATAAATACAAAGTTAAATAATATCCCATTCAAACATAATTTTTCATTAATAAGCTGCCAACAAATTACAAGAGATGTTCAAAATTTTGTCCATTTACATTTATACATAATCGGCAACGTTTTCTCATCATTGAAAATCGTATACCTTGGAGAGACTGGCAATTGCCGGAAATAATTTCTGTAGCTGCATGGATTCTTGCAATCAGTTCCTCCTCCGTTTCTACTATTGTATCGTAGACAAGGGATTTCATGTAACCCCACAGAAAGAAATCGATTGGATTCAAATCCGGTGACCTCGCAGGCCACATATTGGGTCCACCTCGGCCTATCCAGCGGTTTCCGTATTGTTGGGTTATAAGATGTCTGGCCGCTAGAGAATAATGTACATGTGCCCCATCGTGCTGAAACCATAAATTATCCATATTTGCCCTAATATTGAATATTGAAACATGTTTTTCCATCAAAATATGCCCTTTTACATTTAAAAACAACCTGCCAGATGTCAAATCAATATATTCATCCATTTTAAAGTTATCAAATTAAAACATTTAATTTTTCATAACTTAACACCCTGTATTTCGAAAAGTAAATATGCTAGACCCCTCAATCCTTATATCATTTTGTCCAATTTTACGAGAGGTATCAATGCAAACGTTGTAAGTGTCATTTGAAAACACCCTGTATATCATTTTGCCATTTAGGTAAATAATTTGAGAGTGCGTACGATTTTGTCTACCTCCACGAAAACAATAATTTAACGCTGGGATTGTTAATATAAATTCGAAAACCGAACGGCCTTTGGTCTCTCTGCCTCCGTTTGTCTAAAAGTTTTTTCTTCAAGATATTGTAGAAATAGTAGTTGATTTTGAATTTTTTTTATTTTACCTTTTTTATTTAAATAGTTTGGTGAATTAATAGTGCCCGACCGTTCTCGATTTTATTGTGTACGTAAGTAGTAAAATTGTGATATCAAAGCCAGGTGTAAAACAAAAGTACAAATTTATATACTTAGCTAGCCATAATGTAAAATTTTTTTAGTAAAGCCGAATAAGATATTTTTTCAGTTGAAAAATATATAATTGATTTCCCTTAACAGTTTCAGTATTCTAATTGTTAAAATTTAGTACCGTATTCGATTGAGTGGCTTTTTTTTGCAATACTTAGACAAATATTTATTTTCAATTTTTTATTGTTTTTTTTTTAAATTTTGATTCTTAATTCAATAATTAATACAATATATACAGTTTAAACTGGATTTTATATTTTATTTTCAGATTTTAGTTCTTTATGTTACCTACTGTCCTGACCAAATTACCCAAATATTTTTGTGTAGTTCTGATCAATATTTGAAATTTGAAACTGACTGCGGGGAGGATAAGAGGCGTTTACCACAAGCTTTCCAACTTTCAGCCGGTTGTAACTTCGTTTAAGTTTCACTTTAATAATTTTTTATTCATTTTCTTTTCTAGTTTTAGTTAACGAATTAATAATATTTTCAAACAAGTATGAGTATGTTGCCATATCTTATTTGATTATCTAGTTTAGATCACGGTATTCCTTATTATTTGGGTACCGGTTGTCCTATCTTCCGACCAATTTATATTATTATTTTGATCGATTATTTGAAATTTAAAACTGATTGCGGGGCAGATAAGAGGCTTTTGTCACAAGCTGTCCAACTTTCGGCCATTTGAAACTTCGTATGAGTTTCACTTTAATTTTTTAAAATTATTTTCTTTTCTATATAGTTTTAGTTCAAGAATTAATACGATTTTCAAGCAAGTATGAGGATGTTCCCATATCTTATTTGATTATCTAGTTTAGTTCACAGTAGTCATTACCATTGGTCGACCTGTTTTTTCCTAATTACCAAACTAATGTTTTTTTTATTCATTTTTACGATGTTTTAAGAATTTAAATTGATTGTGGGACAAGTATATATATATATGGCTTTTGCCATATATTGTTCACAATTGTAAACTAGTTTAATTAAATTCAAAAAGATTTTCAGACGAATAGGTTAGATTAGATTTGATGAGGTGGCTAATCGCCAATCGGCCTGTTCCACTGCGAACCTTTTCGATCCATTGTGGTCCTCTAAATCTAGATCACATTCTCCAGCCCGACCCTTTTCAAGTAGCCAATCAGCCTCGAGACTGAATCTTTCATGTAATTTCTTGCCGGTTGCTTTTCATCGCCTAGAACAAGCCTACATCGCCTAAGAAACGGCACATTCGCCAGGCAGTCGTATTGGCATAGGATGTGCTCTGCAGTTTTCTCTTTTAGGTGACAGAATCTGCACATGGGTTCGTCTGTCAATACCATTAGCTTTGCGTGCCTTTTAAGATTACAGTGCCTTGTTAACATACCTACTACGGCTTTGACAGTTTTCCTATCTTTGCTTATTAGGTCTGCCGTAAAAGTTGGTGAAATGTCCTCTAATGAACTGTTTCACCTGTCTCTGTCCTGGTGAGATTACTCACAATTCTAGAGATTTCTGTGCCAACCACTTCCTTGTGGCCATATTTATTGTCGACTTTGCGACGCTACAGAAGGGTTCCGGTCCAATGAATGGTATTGATGAGCCTTGTCTGGCCGTTTCATCCGCCAATTCGTTACCCTTATGACCCTCGTGCCCTGGTAGCCAGACTACCATTGCCCTGATAGTCTGACTACCATGACCTTGCAATGGTCACCAAGTGCGTTTAAGGCACCTATGCAATCCCATACTAGCTTAGAATTGACCCCTATGGAATCAAGTGCCTTCGGTGCTGCTAGGCTGTCGGTGAAGATGACAACTGAACTGTATGTCCTTTTCAGCCTTTTAATTTCTTCAACGCAGTGGTGAATCGCCGTCACTTCCGCTTGGAAAGTTGTGACGTTTGTAGATAGGATCATTGGAATAGCTATCCTTTGTTTTCCGGCTCCTACACTTACTTCTGTCTTGGAGCCGTCCGTGTACCAGGTTGCCTCAGCCTGTATAGGTACACCTTTCTTCCATTCTTCCCTACCCGGTGTAGTTATTTGGAACATACTATTAAAGCTATATCTCGTGGACGTTGCGTCAATGGGTTGCCCCATTAAGACATCCGCTCTTAGCTCCTCGATAAGCTTTCGATAGTCAGCACCGTGCGTTTGGCTTATGTGTTGTCGACTTTGCAGTAATCTGTTAGTTACGGATCTGGCTTCGCCTTGTATAAAAATTTGTAGTCGAGGCAGATTCAGCAAGACTTCCATCGCACTAGTGGGAGTGGTTTTTATGGCTCCCGTAATACACAGGCAAGCAAGCGTTCGTGTGCTACTCAATAGCCTTACAGCTCCCACTTGCAGTGTCTTTGTCCACCACACTACTGATCCATAGGCTATCATTGGTCTAACAACCCTTATGTATAGCCATTGGTAATTTTTGGGGTAAGTCTCCAGTTTTTTCCACACATTCTTCTGCATCTGCCGAGGGTAATGGTAGCTTTCTGTTTGGTCGTCTGAATGTGAGTGTTCCATGAAAGCCTTTGATCAAAATGTACTCCTAGGTACTTTGTTTCTTTGGCAAATGGAATCACATCTCCTCCTCGCACTATTGGCTTTAGGCCTTGTAGTGCCGTCTTTTTAGTGAAAATTATAACATTGACTGTCAGTCTCTCTTGTAAGCACAAATTATCAACTATATTTAAGGCTGTTTGCATTCTTCCCGATATCACCCTTGCAAACTTGTCCCTGACTACAATAGCAATGTCGACTGCGTATCCAAGACAGTCTGTTGTGGACAGTTCTGTAAGGAGGTCGTCAACAGAGGTTACCCATAGTAGTTGCCTTTATCCATCGATATCTTATTGTGGATGTCTCTCGTCTATTCATTGCATTAACCAATTAATTCGTGTTAACATTATTAAATGCTCCCTTGATGTCTATGGAAGTGGCCATCGCTATCTATTTGTCTTCTATTGACTTTGTGATAAGCCTGTTTAGAACATCCAGCGCTAGATCCGTAGATTTGCCTGGTTGATTGCTCAGGGGTTTATCCTTTAACACTTCGTCTCTTATGTACCTGTCCAATAACCTTTCTAACGTTTTTAGTAGAAAGGAGGATAGGCTTATTGGCCTGTATGACTTTGGCGTTAAGTCAGATACTTTACCTACCTTGGGTATGAAAATGACTTCAACCTTTTGCCATACTTCCGGTTTGTATCCCCATGCCAGACTAGCTTTGAGGATCTTAGTTACGTGTGGTATTAACACATCGATTCCCATTTGTAGTTGAATGGGATATGTACCATCTGTCCCTGGGGATTTAAATGGTTGAAATTTGTTTATGGCCCATCTAATTTTATTTGGTCTTGTGACTTCAGTGGGTATTTTACAATCCACAGCTCTCCAGCTCTCTAGTCTGTTTTCATTAGTATTTCTTTAATACTGATCTGGTAGTATTTTCCTCTCATATCTCGCTTGGCCGTCCCTACCGTTAAGATGCTTATATTTTTGCTTGCTACTGTAATATGTTTTTATTCCCCCTTTAATTCTGCTCGCCGTTTGTTTATTAAATAGCTAAACTAAAAAAATACCTTTAGACCATAGGATTTTTCATTTGATTGATAAAACATCTAATTTTACATCAGAGTCGAACTTGGACCTTTCTAAATATTACCGTTTACATTTGTCTGATTTTCGATTCGACTGTCATCCATGTCAATAGAAATAGAAAATGTAAGGTTATTATATTGTTTTCACAAATTTTAATTTGTTTGCTTTTTGGTTGTGTTCAGAAGAATAGCTTTTGTAAGTGTGGAGATATCTAAAATAACAATATACGTCACAATGCCAACCAAAACTAACCAAAATTTTTAATTATCTTCTTTTTCTTCGCCCGTATCCTATAAAAATGTAATCAACAATAAATAATGATAAATCGCAAGAATCAGATGAAAAATCGTACCGAAACAGATACGGTTATATTTTGCAAAAATCGAATGATTTGTCAAATGCAAAACAGAGATCTTATCTCTGGGCAAAATAAGACGGAACCAAATCAAATTGAAAATCGAACAGTGTAAACGAATTAAAAGTCACGGTTCCATCCGTTTGTTAAAATCAAATGAGAAATCGTATGATCAAAGACCGTATTACATTATGTAGTTTCCGATATCGTTTTCTGTATAGTTTTCAATGTTGACAAAAACTGTATAGTGTCATACGAGCATGTAGTTTTCGATATCGAATACTGTACAGAATAGTATATTTTATTACGAGTCCAGAAAATAGGCTTTTCCCGTGTGCGCGCGTCGTGCAAGCTCGGGAAAAGCATTTATGGATGTGTAATGAACGATACTTTTCATTATACCTTTCTTAATACAAAAACTAGTATTTACTATATACTATATTATAATTCAAAACACTGACATCTGCTGTCATAATACAATTGTTCTTTAGTGTTGCCAAGGGAAATGAACAATAACGCATGTTAGCGCACAGGAAAACTTTTTCGGTACCCTTCATAGGCATGTTAAGATAGCGTTTTCGGTGAGGTATAATGAAAATACCATTCCCTATCATATTTTTGTACAGTTTCTGCGCTAGTTTCTGTGCAATAGGTCAAATATCGTGTCGGTGTCAGATGGTGTCGTGTTTATGTTTAGCCTAACGCATTCCTTTTTTAGTTGAAAAGATTTTCTTCGGACTCCTGTTATTATGGACTTAAACGTAATGGCTGTCTGTGCTGCGGCAGTGGTTGAATATCCAATTATGTTCCAAATTGTTTGCCAAGACAATTATCGGAAAAAACCAAAGCGAAAATGGATTAGGCCCTGGATTCAAAGGAGAACAAGTCATTCGACTTCGAACGTGTTAAACAATGAGCTTCTGCAAGAAGATCTATTAACATAAAAAACTTTTAAAGGATGTCCCAGACACAATTTGATTATTTATATAATTTGGTGAAACAGGATATTGAGAAATCCGATATGTTTTAGTTTCAAAATGGAAACGAAATAAATTAAATAGGTTAACAATAAAAAATACTCAATGGTAAGTTATGTCAATTGACAATGACTTTGGGCAGCCCTATTCCATCAATCAGAGGCGTTGTTTTTGTAAATTTCAATATCGAAAACTACATAAGTGTCATATACAATTTAACGGACGTTTCCTGTGTAGAAAACTGTACAGTTTTTGTCGACATTGACAACTGCACAGAAAACGATATCGAAAACTACCTAATGTCGTATGGCCTTAAAGGCACCTTTACTCCTACCCTATCGTACCAATGCTTATGCACGTACTACCGGCAAGTTTTGTATGACGCACATATTTTTTTGTCACACTTGCATCTGTATATATTTATTTTGTTTGGAACCTCTAAAAATATTTCATTAGAATTTCACTGGAAATTATTATTTTTGTATATTTATTTATTTTGTCCCCTGTATATTGTAATATACCAGCCGATATAATCAGAGTTTTCTTAATAACCCGTAGTATAGCCGTCTGAGGTTTAGATTTTTATAGTAGTGTTGAATTCAACGAGAGGCTTGGAATTTTCCGTAACCTCCATCCATCAGCATAGAACTCTATAGTAGTATAGAGTTCTATGTCCATCAGAGGCTATCTGGAACTCTTAACGCTAAGGGTCGAGGGGCCGTGGAGCAAACCACGTAAACAATCTGGCGCCCGAGCTTTCATTGAGAAGATTTTACATCAAGGGTGTCCAAAGTGACGTGACTAGGTAGCAAGAACCTAAGGGAGGGCAAAATCGCTGGTTTTAATAAGAACGAATGTGTTGCTTCAGTGTGAGTGGATTATTCTGTGATAAAACCGTTTAGCTTGATACTTTTTAATACTTATTTTATTTTTAAGTTTTTTTATTTAGTTACTAGATATTATTCTACTTATCATGCTTGAATCACGATTGAAAAAAATATATAATCCGTCATATTGTGACGACACCCATTTTGGATTTACAATAATACTGAATACACATAATTGATGGTTTTAGATACCTCCATCTTGTAGTGCGCGTGTCGAAAGTAGGTAACCAGAAACTGTAGTTTGTGTGCCACCATCTACATTTCACTCAATTAATAATGTCAATGTGGCCATGTTTCAATTATTAACTAAATATTTTATTGTTCCTGTGGAAACCCGAGACAGACACACCTCAAATATATTTGCGATATTGATAAAATCATCAAAATAAAATAGTCTATGTTTACTATGTAACATCATTAAGATAACCATAAATGAATTTCCAAGAAGCGGTCCCCTCAAGGGACCATTGAATAAGTCAGTTGTTTCCTACACTTGACGAAGGTTGTTTTAAAAAAATATTACGCGTATTTGTGTGTGTGTCTTGGTTTTCCATAGGAACTATGAAATATGTAGTTTATAATTGAAACATGGCAACATTGACATTATCAAGTGAGTGAAATGTAGATTGCTGCACACTAATTACAGTTTCTGGTTACCTATTTTTCTACCTCATACCTACTTTCGACATGTGTCTCTAGATCGCACCACAATAGATCCACCGCAGTATGGAGGTTATTTAAAACCATTAATTTAATGAATAATTTGTTTGTAAAACTTACCTATGTGAATAATAAAAGCCGACTTCTTCGGTTAAAATATGTACAGCCAGTTCGAATAAGACCCAATGAAAGGTGGGTAGTTCACGTAAAGGTGGGTATCCTCTCCATTTCATAGCCCAGTACATTAAAAATGATACGGGTATGCCCATTACGAATTGGTTAAATAGAACGCAATATATTACCTGTAATTATTTAAAGAATATATAATGATAATAATAGTATATTAAGTATTAAGAACGGTAAGGGTTGTTTACCGGTCGACAGCAATGTTTGGAGGCTGAGCTTAGCGAAGCCTCCAATTTTGCTGGAGACCGGTAATACCCTTAACGTTCGAGATGCTTACACCATTTTTTGCGCGATCGTATTGAAATAAATTTCAAATAAAATAATTTAAATTTCTTCGGAATGAACGAAAAGTGAAAAATGACATTTATACTTCTCGATCAGTTTAAAATTTATTTGCATTTTGGTATAAAGTAGGCGGTTTCCGACTTGCCAATGATATAATTTAATAATCGTTGGGCACTTGCTAAGTGTTTCCAAGATATTATTTATCAATTTATTTCTGTGAAATTGTTTTTATGCTAATTTATTACTTTTTCTATTGTTCTGTTCGGTTCTGTTCATTAAATAGTTTCTTATTTTTTTTGTTCCTTTTGTGTAATGAATGAAGTAATATATTATTTAGGACCACTTAAATGTATGTAGGGCTAAGAAGTCTGAACGACGTCTGAACGGTAAGTAAATCACTTACCGACGTGTTGGACTTAGAAACCAGTAAACAAAACCTACCGTCCTGACAACCGATGCTGTAAATAAACAAAAAAGATCGATCGCGCAAAAAATAAATTATAATTCAAAAAAACTAAAAAACACGCTTTAGAGGTAATCGAACTAAAAAGTTAAAAATAATTAATTTAAGAATAAAATGATTAACGAGAAAATTAATGTCATTGTGGCAATAGCGTGGGGTGCTCAATATAAATTGTTACAATTTTCTTACTAGTTCTATTCCGAAATGCAGAGTTAGTGTATAAATGTAGTACAAAGCACCCCACGCTATTACCACAATGACATTGATTTTCTCGTTAATCATTTTATTCTTAAATTAATTAATTATTTTTAACTTTTTAGTTCGATTACCTCTAAAGCGTGTTTTTTAGTTTTTTTGAACTATAATTTATTTTTCACTTTTTAGTACTATATAAAAAACTTTCGAATTAATCTGAGCGTTTAAAGTGGGTAAAATCGAGTTTAAAGGCTGCATTATAAATGAAACACCCTATATTTTACTACTATATGGTATTGTCATCGGTGTTTGCCGTGTGCGCAAAATTTCGAATTAATCTGAGCGTTTAAAGTGACTAAAAATCGAGTTTAAAGGTTGCTTTATAAATTAAACACCCTATATATTTTTCAACACGCAAAAAAAATTTTTTTTAGCCGTGAACGGGATTAGAATCCACAACCGGTGAATCCGACGTCACCGAAGACGCGCGCCTTAGCCCGCTCGGCCAACGAACTTACTTAAATTGTTTGGATATACTTACAGTTATAATACAAGCCACTTGCTAGGAGAGTTACAAACAAGCTCACAAGCTTACGTACAGGTGAAGCTAATATAAGCGCGTTAAAAAGTATATAATGATGATAAAAAAATGGAGGCCAAAAGATGGAAAATAAACAATTTACCAATTATCAATGAGGTAATTATATTATAAACACGAATATTGAGATAGGTGCCAGTGTAAAATTTATAAAAATATGATGTGATATTCGTTAGATTATTTTTTGACGTTCCAGTAATAAAACATTTTTTTAAATGATCTTTTTATTTGAACTAAATAAAAAGTAACATTAAGTAGGTATAAAAATAAATAACAGTTTTGAACATGCATGATATAATTTTTATGAATGTTTTTTCCCTTGGTTGTTGTTTGGGCAACATTGTATATTGTCTTGTTCCGTTGCATTTATTCTCAGATTAGGTACTTATTAATTTTGTATGGTGTACACTGTCTAACTGGAGTTATGGTTTTATTGGAGTAGATTGATTGTAAACCGTAATTTAGATGATTTCCTGTTCATTAATACGCTTTTACAAGATGATACACTGCTGAGTGATTGGTAATTTTACCTTATTTTGTATCTATACCAAACAATTTAGATTTCATGAGCCACACAAATAATATTCAGGTAAATTGACATAGTTTTATACCATCCCACTGAACATGATTTGTCACAAGCCTGATTTACTGTGAGGAAAAGCCAGTCAGTTTTAATATTTTCGTTTCGCTTACTCGGTAATATTTTAAGCAACAACAGGGCAAATATCAGCGATATTCTTATTGGGTATTAACCGTTTACTCTATATATATGTTTTAGATGATTTATGCCCGATTCGCCTGTTCCCATTTCGCCTGACCAATTAAAATTTCCCGATTCGCCTGACGGCTTAAATGGTGGTACCGTTTCGCCTGACCATACATTTTTCGTTATAATTGGTATTAAAATAAGCAACTTCCCTTCCCACTTTATCCAGACTCAGGACTGGCAGTAATTTTTAATAGTTGATAAAAAATTACTGTAGCTTTCTTGAATTTGTCTTATTCTTAACCTAACCTAACCTAACCTAACCTAACCTAACCTAACCTAACCTAACCAAACCTAACCAAACCTAACCAAACCTAACCAAACCTAACCTAACCTAATCTAACCTAACCTAACCTAACCTAACCTAACCTAACCTCGTTAAATCTTTGTTTTGCCTATCTTTGTTTAACTTATAGCCTTTGTATAACATAACAGAAGCACCCCGCTTTGATTCGACAAACTCGACGTCACACATTTTTCAAAATTGTATTTTTGATTGTTACTATAGACAAGTTCAACTAAGACTAAACTAAACTTCATAAACAAAGGGAACGACAATGGTAATGACTACCTGTTAAGAAACGGTCGGGGAGTTATACCTAGAAAATCCAGGTCAGGCGAATCGCAACTATAAATTTCCCTCAATCTTGTCGTCAGGCAAAACGTACCTAATTTAAATGTCAGGCGAAACGGGAACAGGCGAAACAGGAATATACCTTTGAGATCCGCCTTGTGCTGTTTTTAATGATATCGTGTGTTACTCGTGACCAGTGACCGAACCATCGTTACTTTTTTCTTCTTTAAAACAATGTACTAAATACTAAACATTGTGCACCTTCTCCACCACGCCATGCCATCTCATATATGATGCGATGAGATAAAACTATTTGAAGTAAAACTTCTTTACGCACGCTTGACTTGGGGAGTAAGCTGGTGAATGCGTGACGAGAGCGTTACGAAAAGTGTGATCGGGCGAGGCGAACGAACGTTGATAGGGAGATATGAGTTAGTGAAAGTAGAAAGAGAGAGAGTTACGTTTCGTATATTATTGTAAGGGGAAGGAGAGAGCAATGCGCGCGCATATTTTCTTTCTCTCTTCCTCTCTTCCTCTCTTCCACTATATACCTCAGTCAGTAGTTCGTTTGCGAGTTTGCTAGCGTTACGCGAACGGTTGTTTCTTGATAATTTTGTAATTTCATTTCGATCTTGAACAATTTTATAAATTAATATTTTGTTCAATAGATTAAATATTTAACGTTTAAAGTGAATAAAATTGTAAATTCATTTTAAAGTTCATATTTTGTGAATTTTCGGGTGAATATAATAACAAATTATAACAGGAAGTGAAACAGACTCTGAATATGAAAGCGGTATCAACTAAGAAGAAATCACGTACGGAAATTGTGCAAGAAAAGTGTGTGACAACATATTCAAGGCAATATTTTAAACCTAGTGAGACCCAATCAACTGATAATGAATCACGAAGGTAAGTGCCTATCTCATACTAGTTGCTGGCGTCGTAGCGTCATATGCAGCGTTCCTTTTTCCATTTCTATTTTCTTCCTCTACTAATACGCGGTATTCTACCAGGGCCGAAACCTAAGAAGCGCCTCTTTCTTTACGAATCTTCATGTTTCAACGTATTTTTCTCATCATTTGTTAATTTTGTCTAGTTGTTCAATTCATTATTGGATTTAATTTATACACTTTTTATTTTGTTTGTAGTTTGTAGTTGTCAGATTTTTCTAATTGAGTTGTCAATGTATGTCAAGAACGGAGATTAAAAATTTTACACTAATTTTTCCATTATATAATCAAAATCCCTTTTACCATCTAAAGGTGTAGGGCATATGTTGATGTTTGTATTATTAACAATATTTGTAATGTCTGTACACAAATTTTGCCCATTCTTTTTTGTTCTTTGCTAGCACCTTGGCCGCTAACCATGTTGTCTCTCGTTTCTTCATTATTTCTCCTATTACTCCATCCCATGTCTGTTTCGGTCTTCCCCTTTTCCTAGCTCTTTGTACCTTGGATTCCCACACTTGCTTGAGAGGCCTCTTATTATTCATTCTTTGGAGATACCCCCACCAGCTAAGTTGTCGTTTTTCAATGAATTTCAGCATTGGTTCTATTTCCAGCTCTTCTCTTATTTTTGTGTTTCTCATTTTGTCTCTTTTTGTGACACCCCTGACTCTTCCGAGATACTTCATTTCTACAGCCTGGATTTAACTCTTTTGTCGCTGTGTGAGCACCCATGATTCACATCCAAATGTAAGGGTTTTGAGTGGCAACGTGGCGCTGAGTGTAGAAACATTGGTTGAATTTTACTCCTACATTACACCCGAAAATCCGAGTGGTGTAGAGGAAATCAATCACAAGAAGAGTTGTTAAGTGTAGTTGAAGTGTTGGGCTCAGCTGACCAAAAAAATCCCGACGTAAAAACACGTATTTTATGTATTTACCCAAAAAACAATATAGAGAATATGAAAAGATATTGAAATAAATAATTAACTTGGAACATTATCTACAATAGAACCTGAATCGATAAAAAGCGATGTTGCCAGACCTTCAAAACTATCAGTGAGGCAAAGAAATATTATTTGAAATAAACTTCAGAGCGATAAAAGTTAGACTTCCGACGGGTTGACCGGGGTCTGCTTTTTCCGCGATAAGAAGTAAAAATGGGAGATATGGCTAGAATAGAACAAATGTTCATACAAATCGAGACAAATATGAAAGAAATGACCCAGAAATTGGATAACATCGTGCTAGAATTGCAAGAAGTAAAACAAGAAAACAATAATCTAAAATAAAAAATAAAAAACCAGGAAGACAGAATAGAAAAATTAGAGCGCACGGTCAGACATAAAAATATTATAATAAAAGGAGTTACTGACGTAGAGAAGGAAGAAGAAACCGAAACAAAAGGAAAAATAGAAGTAGTGATGCAGAAAATTGGATTAAATATTGATATGGTATCAGAGGTCGACGAAATTCGAAGACTAGGAAAATATGCAGAAAACAGAACGAGACCGATAATGATAAAATTATTGAAAGAAAGTACGAAAATTCAAATTTTGAAAAATGCCAAATATCTTAGAGGTACCGAAATATGGATTGATGAAGATTATCCAAAGAATATCCAAGAAGAAAGAAGAGCACTAATACCCCAACTAAAGGAAGCAAGGAGTAAAGGACACAAAGCGATAATAAAATATAACAAATTAGTAATAAACAACGAAATAATTGAGAAAAATAAACCAAATAAAGAAGAACACAAGGAGGAACAACAATCTACTACTGACAGACATGACAGAACTGTAGGGGAAAGATCACCGGAAAACATCGACGATAGATACCAAAAAATATTTTAAACAACAAAAAAAAACTAAACAAGACAGATAAGGAACGAAAAGAACAAAACAAAAATGCAATGAAAACGGACAGGAGAAAGGGAAAAATGAAAGAAAAACAAGCTGGAAATGAATCAACAACATGGAGACTAGGGACTTGGAATGTTAGAAGCCTACAGGGGAAGGAAGTGGAATTAATAGATGAATTTGAAAAAACAAATTTACAGATACTAACAATAAGCGGAACAAAAAAGAAAGGGCAAGGACAAATTCGAATGCAAAACGACCTCATTCTAATATATAGCGGAGTAAACTTAAATCAGAGAGCAGCGGCAGGAGTAGGATGTATAATACATGAAAAAATAACAAAACAAATTGTAAGGTATAGAGTGATATCTGAAAGAATACTACTTGTAGACTAAGTTGGGAATTCTGGAACCGTTGGCGATACTTGACACTGAACACTGTTTACACTACCACTACACTAGTGTTGGTGTAGTGGTAGTGTAAACAGTGTTCAGTGACTACTTGTAGAGCTAAGAAACGGAAAACAAAAAGTTAGAACGATCATAACAGTATGTGGACCGGATGAAAATGGTAAAGCAGAAGAAAAAGAAAAATTCTGGGAAGATTTAACAAGTACGGTAGAAGAATCAAAGGGAATTATATATATTGCAGGAGATTTTAACAGTAGAGTAGGTGAACAGGACAACAAATACAAGAATGTACTAGGAAAATATGGAGAAAAAACAAGAAATAACAACGGAAAAAGACTGTTAGACTTCTGTCTATTACAAAATTTGATAATATGTAACACCTCATACCAACACAAATATATTCATAAATACACGAGGGTACAACATAGCAGAGGAGAAAAATCAATTATCGACTATGTTTTAACGCAAAAAGAAGAAAGAAAAAATATACTTACCGTTAAAGTTAAAAGAGGAGCGGAAATTAACAGTGACCACTATTTACTGGAAGCAAAAATTAAAGGTGACAGTACACAAATTGAACAAATAACAGTAAAGAAAGAAAGTCACATATCAATAAAAACATACAAACTAAGAAACAAAACGGTTGCAATAAAATATCAACTAAAAACAGAAGAAAAACTAAAATAAAAATCCACTGACAAACACAGAACAGGGCTGGAACATATTTAAAAACGTAGTCATTAACACTGCCACTGAACTATGCGGGACTTACAAAACAGATAATAGGAAAAAACAAACAGCATGGTGAAACAATGAAATTAAAGAAGAGGTTAAAAAGAAGAAGGAAGAATGGAAAAAATATTTAAAAAACAACACACAAGAACAATATGAAATATACAAAAACCAAAGAGAGAAAGTCAAAGTTCTAGTAATAAAAGCAAAACAAAATGCCTGGATAGATTTTGGGAACAAAATGGAAAAAGATAGTACGGGGAATCAAAAACTATTTTATAAAGTTCTAAAATCGCTAAGAATAGAAAAGCAGGGAAAAGAACAGTACATAAAAGATAAAAATCAAGAGATACTAATAAATGAAGCAGACATTATAGAAAGATGGAGAGAGTATTTTCAAGAGATGTTAGACCAACAAACTCAATGAAACCCAAATAACGAACAGAATGGGGAGTAGCCTTAATCACACCTATACACAAGAAAGGAGACCAGAAACAATGTCAAAACGATAGAGGAATAACCTTGCTAAATACCATTATAAAGATATATGAACAGCTTATAAACAACAGAATTAAACCAACTCTAGAAAATCAAGTTTCAGAAGCACAAAGAGGATTCAGACCAGGAAGAAGTTCGCAGGATCACATCTTCACAATAAAACAATTAGAAGAGAAGAGACATCTAGAAAATAGAAACACATATCTAGCGTTCATAGATCTCGAAAAGGCATTTGATACTGTACCTAGGGAAAAAGTATGGAAGGGACTGAAAGAAAAGGGAATACACAAAAAAATAATCGGAATTATTCAAGATATATATGAAACAAACATAAATTTTATCATAAAAAACAACATGAAATCAGCAGGATTTAGAACCAACATAGGATTAAGACAAGGAGGGGGACTGAGCCCAACACTATTTAATATAAATATGGACAGTATTATTAAAAAAAGCGAACAGAAGGTGAAGAAAATGTTCGTGGGTATAAAAATTTAGAAAGAGTAGAGATAGCCGAAGGAGTCTTTGCAGATGATGTGGTGCTAATGGCAGGAAGTGAAAACCGATTACAAGAAAACCTGAACAAATGGAAAGATGTTATGGAAGAAGAAGGCATGAAAATCAACAAAAATAAAACCAAAATACTTGTAATAGGAAAACAGAAGATCAACACAAAAATTAAAATAAATAATGTTCAAATAGAACAAGTAAAAGAATTCAAATACTTGGGAATAACTTTTGACGAAACAGGAAAACAAGATGCAGAGATAAATGAAAGAATAGAGAAAACAATTAAGCTATACTATGCCATGAACCAAAAATTTATAAACAAAAAAGAAATCACCAAAGAGACAAAAGTAAAAGTGTATAATACAATATATCGACCAGTTTTAACTTATGGATGCGAATCTTGGACTCTTACAAGTAAACAAAAAAGCAAAATACAGGCAGCAGAAATGAAATATTTGAGAAGAACATTTGGAGCAACAAGAAGGGACAAAATCAGAAACACAAAAATAAGAGATGAATTAGGTGTCCAACCCGTACTAAAATTTATAGAACAAAGACAACTCAGCTGGTGGGGACATATTCAGAGAATGAATAACAATAGACAAGTTAAAAGGACATATGAGGCAAAAATACAAATAAAAAGAAAAAAAGGAAGACCAAGACAAACATGGAATACAATAGTGGGTAATATACTAAGAGAGAGAAGTAAATCATGGGAAGAGGCGAGAACATTGACAAGAAACAGGAAAGAATGGAAAAAATTTATATACGAGAATTAAATGCAAACCCGACACCTAAGGGTATATGATTATATATAATAGGAGTTTTTGTGGGGATGTGGCAATAATACCAAAGTGTACTCTTTTAAGAATTTAATTCCGAGCTTTCGAACCACTACGTGTTCATTTTCAAGGACTAAAAATGTAAAATAAAATAAATTATATAGCAGATAAATTAAATAATAATAATACTTACATATATCTAAATGAGATTAGAGGTAAATAATTTGTATAAATAGTAGTAAATGGAACATTTGTATATGAAAAACTCAAAAAACAATATAATATAAAAAATATTTTTGAAAGATGTCTAAATGAAATTGTTTAAAAATTCTTCATAGTAATTCGTTTTTTAAAATTATTTAAATTTTGTTTTTCAAAATCCAAAAGATATGCATATATTGTACTTAGATTATTTAGATCAGTTTTTTTGTTAATACATTTATCTTCTTGTGATATATAGGCTGTTTCTAAAAAGATCCGTTTTTTGTAATTGATCTCTGAATTATGAGCATGCCAAAATTTTATGGACAGAGATCAATTACAAAAAACGGATCTTTTTAGAAACAGCCTATATATCACAAGAAGATAAATGTATTAACAAAAAAACTGATCTAAATAATCTAAGTACAATATATACATATCTTTTGGATTTTGAAAAACAAAATTTAAATAATTTTAAAAAACGAATTACTATGGAGAATTTTTAAACAATTTCATTTAGACATCTTTCAAAAATATTTTTTATATTATATTGTTTTTTGAGTTTTTCATGTACAAATGTTCCATTTACTACTATTTATATAAATTATTTACCTCTAATCTCATTTAGATATATGTAAGTATTATTATTATTTAATTTATCTGCTATATAATTTATTTTATTTTACATTTTTAGTCCTTGAAAATGAACACGTAGTGGTTCGAAAGCTCGGAATTAAATTCTTAAAAGAGTACACTTTGGTATTATTGCCACATCCCCACAAAAACTCCTATTAAACAAATAGTTGGCAAATATTTCTCCTTAAATTATGATTATATATATATATATATATATATATATATATATATATATATATATATATATATATATATATATATATATATATATATAAACCAAAACTGGCAAATAGTCACGGCTGACTAGTCAAAAAATAAAATTAAGAAAGAAATCTTTTTAAGTAAAAAAATTCTTTCTTTCCCCGTGAATGAAAGAAAGAATTTTTTTACTTAAAAAGATTTCTTTCTTAATTTTATTTTATATATATATATAGATATATATATATATAGGTCAAACTTTTATTGTGGGGGATGCGGCAATGTGAAAAAGTGAACTCTTTTTAGTTTGTTCTAAGCTTTCGGTAATTAGTTGTAAGTAATTGATGTTTTTTACTTTTAAACTAAGGCTCCTTCAGCGATGTTTATTCTTTGTAAATTTCTGTAGCCTATTTGTAGCTTTTTCATCTCCGCGGTGAACATTGTTTTATAATTTCATACATAAAGATGATAAATAGTAGTGGACTTAATCCCCCTCCCTGTCTTAGTCCTTTTTGTGTTTTGAAATTTTATTTTCGCGAATTACACAGCATAAATTGTTTTTATATATTTTTTCTATTATTCTTATTGTCTTCTGGTCAACTCCCCTATTTTTTAAAATGTCCCATAACGCTTCCCGTTGTACCTTATCAAAAGCCTTTTCCAAATCAATGAAACCAACATAAGCTTCTTTATCTTGCTGTGGTAATTTTTCTGCTAACAATTTAACTTTAAAAAGGTGATCCTGTATGCTTCTTCCTTTTCTAAAACCAATTTGCGATTCTTCTAATGTACTTTCCATATGTGGACTCAGTTTCTTGTCTATTACTTTCTCATAGCCGTGCTAAGTAGAGTTATTCCTCTGTAATTGCTGCAATTGTGCTTGTCTCCCGTTTTATAAATTGGTACGATCAATGCCACTTTCCAATCATCAGGTATTTGTTCTTCATCCCATGCCGTTTTGATTATTTCGAGTAGATCATCTAATCATTATTTCCGTTCCTTCCGCTAGCAATTTTCCATTTTTATCTTTAATACTTGTGTCCGGTTTTTTTCTTGTCGTAAGGATTTCATTGTTTTGTAAAATAATTTTTGGTTCGTTTTGCTGTCACTCTCCATTTTTCCTCCAAATTCTATCCATGTTTCGTTTTTAGTCTGTAATACTAGTTCTTTCACTGTTTTTCTTTCCCTTTTGTATAATTCATAATTTTTTGTACATCTGTTAATCAAGTACTTTCTCCACATCTTCTTTTTACGTTTTATTTGGTTTTTTATTTCTTCTGTCCACCAAGCGGTCTGTTTTTTATAATTGTTCTTTTTACTAGTTCCACATATTTCTTTAGCTATTTCTAATATTGCATTTTTGAAGTAGTTCCACCTTGCCTCCAGATTGTGTTTTTGTTGAGGTTTTGACAGCAATTCAAACTTCAGTGTTAGTAATTCAGTGAATTTTTTCGCTGTTAACTTATTCGATAGTTTATTGATAGTTTATTGATTCATATTCCACTTTTGTGTTTTGTTTCTATTATAAATGACGTTAATCCAGCGCCAGTTGTATCGATAATTGGACAGAAAGCTAGGAAATGCTCTCTTATTTCCAACTTTCTAGTTTCTGTGTTAAAATTGACAAATCTTATTATAATACAAATTTGATCTACGTGTGAAACGTCAGATTTTATCTCCAAGATAAGTCTGCATAGTTTTGGAATCCGCTTCATTCGTTAAGCGTCGTATATGATCAGTCATTGAAAGATCGAATTTTCCTAACATTTCAATACATTTTGAAATATTACCATTGTTACGGTCGTCTAATTTGTTACTTTGGCTCCGAAAAGCCCATATTCTTTTGATTACATCGTACCAGCGCTGATTTTCAACCTCTAAAGTTATTGTTGAATACTATCAATAGTGCACATATGTTGCGCCTATTGTACCTACTTACTTACCGGTACTCCACTACAAAGATTATATTGTTGTTATTGTTACGCGAGCTACTGCATTAATATGCTCACTTAGTGCCCACAGTGAAATCCCCGTATGAGAGGACTATGGCTCCTCCGCCCAATTTTCGAGAACCATCCAAAATACGAAACATCGAGAATACCCAGTGCATCCGACAGAACGTCGAGATAATTCTAGAAATACGACGCGCGAGTATAAATAGGCCACGAGCATCGCTGCAGGCAATTAGTCAATCAGTCAGTGTTGATACCGAAGGAAAGTAATCGCGCCTTGATAAAGTGTTTATTAAGTGACCCTCATATAAATTATAATTAGTGTGTTTAGTGTATTACATAAATTATTAAATAAGGACTGAATTACATATAAATCTGTAAATATAAATTAATTGTAAATATAAATTAGAATAAACGTTACATTGGTGTCAGGTGTGGGGTTAAAAAAAATAAAGATAAATAAATAAATAAATATACAGGAAGACGGCGAAGAAACTTTGTGAATTAAAAGTTTAAGAGCTTCGAAGAGAGTTGGAGGATTACGAACTGGACACAAGTGGGGTCAAGTCAGTGTTAGTGGAACGACTAAAAAAAGCTATGATTAACAATGGATTGGACCCGGAAACGTTTGAATTCACCGACGAAGCGTCCGCCTCTATAACCTCTTCCATAAAAAACGAATTGTCTTCGATGGAAAACAAAATGACGGATATAAAAAACGAAATTTCATCCATGGAAAACAAAATGTCGGACATGGAAAATAAAATTTCGACGGATATAAAAAACGAAATTTCATCCATGGAAAGTAAACTTTCGGCGGACATGGAAAACAAAATGTCGGACATGGAAAATAAAATTTCGACGGATATAAAAAATAAAATTTCATCCATGGAAAGTAAACTTTCGGCGGACATGGAAAACAAAATGTCGGACATGGAAAATAAAATTTCGACGGACATGAAAAATGAAATGACATCCATGAAGACTGATATTTCTGCCGTGGAAGAAAAGATTAAAAGTATGGAGCAAGAAATGAAACAAAAAATCAAAGAAATCGAAAGGAAGACTAGTAATAAAACGGATATTACAACTAGGCAAGCCCCGAATAACGACGAACTGGCAGAGAAAGTAGAGTTGAAACCGAAAATGGAAAACGATATTAACAGCCGAGTGAAACTGCCAACATTCGATGGTAAAACGTCATGGCCGAACTATCTTAAGCAATTCGAGGCGGCATCAAAGGCAAACAACTGGAGTGAGAAGGAAAGAGCGTTAAATTTAACTCTTGCCCTTAGAGGAGACGCTATGGATATCCTCCAGACCATTCCAGTGGAAGAGGCCGAAGATTTTGAACAACTCAAAAAGCGATTGAATATGAGATATGGCCTGGAACACCTGGAGCATCTGTACCAGTCGCAGCTGAAAAACCGCAAACAAAAACGCGACGAAACTCTGCAAGAATTCGAAGCAGACATTGTGAGGTTGGTGCGGTTTGCCTATCCATCGGCACCGGAGAATGTCATGGAATGTTTAGGGGTACAGACATTCATCGACGGAGTTCGTGACAATGAAATGCAGAGAACTCTACGCTTGGCTCGGCATAAGACACTGGTCGACGTACTCTCTGCAGCCTTGGAGTACGAAGCAGCTACACAGGCTTCCGGAGTATACGGCAAAGTGAGGGCGGTAGCAGACGAAAAAGTTGAGAACAAGCTCGACCAGATTGTCAACATGATGAAAAGCATCTCAAATGGAAAACTGAAAGCTGGAATTGTGGAGAAATGGGACATGTACGCAGTTCGAGCAAGCGACCGAGAACTGCTACAAACAAAGATGCCCAGCAGGAAAAACTAGGAAGGGTCGACCTTCAGAGGGCAGCTTCGACCCGAAGACCTTCCAAAGACTCCCTCTCTAGAAGACCATGCCCTGCAGAGTGCTCTCACTGCAGCAAAACAGAAGCTATGGAAGCTGCGATTCGAAGAACCACGGTGACTAGCGACGAATGGACACCAGAAAAGTTGGAAGAGGAACAAGAGAACGATCCCGACTTGAAGAAAATCCGACATTGGAAAAAGGAGAACTGTCGACCTACTTGGCAAGAGATTTCAAGGTACTCGCCAACGATGAAATCGTATTGGGCCCAGTGGGACTCGCTGGTTTTGGAAACCGGTTTGCTACAGCGAGTAATCGAGAACGATGAGGGTTCCGAAAGTAGAAGACAGTTGGTGATTCCAAGAACAAGGATAGCAGCAGTACTGCGGAAATTACACGACAGTCCGTCAGGAGGACATCTAGGTGTGAAGAAGACCCTCCAGAAAGTGCGAGAACGGTTTTATTGGATGCACAGTTCCGAAGATGTGAAGGACTGGTGTAAGGAGTGCACTAACTGTGCTACGACCAATGGACCGCACGGGAGAAGAAAGGCTCCTATGAAGCAGTACAATGTCGGAAGCCCCTTTGAACGCATTGCCCTGGACATTGCCGGACCGTTTCCACCGACAGCAAATGGCAGCAGGTACATTTTGTTGGTGATGGACTACTTCACAAAATGGGTAGAAGCGTATGCCATTCCAAACCAAGAAGCCGCAACGGTTGCCGACGTGCTTGTGAATGAGTTCATTTGCCGATATGGAGTGCCCCTGGAAATACACAGCGACCAGGGCAGAAACTTCGAAAGCCAGCTGTTCCAGGAAGTTTGTGAAAAGCTCGGCATGAAGAAAACGAGAACTACGGCTTTGCACCCACAGTCGGACGGGATGGTAGAGCGAATGAACAGAACTCTTGGCAAATACCTGTCTAAAGTAGTATCTAACCATCAGCGAGATTGGGACCAATATCTCTCGCTATTCGCGATGGCCTACAGATCCGCCATCAATGAGTCCACCGGCCAAACACCAGCAAGAGTTCTGTTCGGACGCGAAATGAGATTACCCTGCGACCTTGAATTTGGATGCCGACCCGGAGAAGACATAGCTGGTGAAGATTACGTGACCCAGCTGAGAAAAAGAATGGACGACGTACACGAGCTGGTTCGATCGAATCTCCAGATCGCTAGCGATAGGATGAAGAAAAGGTACGATACGCAAGCTACGGAAGGAGGTTTCCACGAAGGAGACAAAGTCTGGCTGCATAACCCAAGAAGACAAAAGGGTTTTTCTCCAAAGTTGCAGAAATCTTGGGACGGTCCGTACCTCGTAAAGAAAAGAATCAACGATGTCATCTATCGTATCAGCAAGATCCCAAATGGAAAGCCAAAGGTGGTACACCGTAACCGATTAGCGCCATTCGAGGGTGACCACGATGAGGAAGAAAACCAGCTTCAGGAAGTAGCCGATCCTGCTTTTGTAGAGTTCATGGGTGCTTATGGTGGTACCGGAAAAGCCAGATTCCGCGTCACCACTGAGAGACGACAAGACCTGCTTACCGTTCCGGAGGAATACTCACTGGCACTAAACATCCCTGCCAGCGTAACCGATGCGCGTGGACTGGCTTCTCTGTTTATAAAGAAGAGTGGCGCACGGCTTTTGGTAAACCAGTTACCAGTACCAGGTAAAGCTTTGAAGCTGCAAAATGGCTCCCGCTACAATTTCCACCTAGTGACGAGGAACACCTTCGACGAAAGACCAACGTACGAGGATGTCTGGGAAGCATTACGAAGCCTGAGGGAGCATGTGCTTGAATTGAACGTGCATAGGCTAGCCATGCCCAAGATTGAATGTAGGCATTTAGATTGGCGAATAATCCGTAACATGGTAGAAGTAATCTTCCGAGACACCGAAGTGCAGGTACTGGTTTGCGGCCATGCTCGGGAGACACAGCCAACGGAGAAGACGGTCGCATGTTACTTCCATACAACTGGAAAATGCAACAAGGGGACCAGTTGCCGATACAGTCATCTCGTTCCAGTTTCCTAGTTAGTTCCAGGAGGAACTGTCTCTTAAGGAGGGGGCAATGTTACGCGAGCTACTGCATTAATATGCTTACTTAGTGCCCCCAGTGAAATCCCCGTATGAGACGACTATGGCTCCTCCGCCCAATTTTCGAGAACCATCCAAAATACGAAACATCGAGAATACCCAGTGCATCCGCCAGAACGTCGAGATATTTCTAGAAATACGACGCGCGAGTATAAATAGGCCACGAGCATCGCTGCAGGCAATTAGTCAATCAGTCAGTGTTGATACCGAAGGAAAGTAATCGCGCCTCGATAAAGTGTTTATTAAGTGACTCTCATATAAATTATAATTAGTGTGTTTACTGTATTACATTATTATAAATTAATTGTAAATATAAATTAGAATAAACGTTACATTATAATTGTAACAAAAATAATTTCGGTGGTGGCGCCCCTATTGTCTTGGCGCCGCACACATGGGCGGCACGGCCCTGCATTCTACTCTCCACATTGGGGCGTTTTCTTGTCTCTCTCTCTTTCTCCTAGTTACTCTTCCGTTTTTCGGCCTCACGTTTCTACAATTTACTTCAGCAAATTTTTAAAACGGGATCGTAAGAAGTTTTACTTCAGTTGTGAGGTGTCTAAAGCACACTCATTTTTTTATTTTGTAATCCAGACGGTATATTTGATCATTTCGAACAATAACTGTTTCCGAACTATGCTTCTTTTCTTAGGGTTATTTTTGCAGCTATAATGGTGCTTGATATTCCTGACATTTCTCGTAGCTTTAAATTAATTCTTTAAAAGGGTCAAACTTTCTATTGAAGATCTCGAAATACAACTCTTGTAATTTGGCAGTTTTATTCCACATAATTTTGTTAACGGTTTCCTTGTAATCGTCTTCCAAATAGACCGGTAGCCCATGACGCTTTTACCTCATATTTGGAAAATTATTGACAAATGAAGTATCGCTGCAAAATGTATGCCACTATATAATGTTTTTAACATCTACTAAGATAACAAAATCTAAACTCTCAATTTTCAATCCTCGCTCATCAACCCTTAGTATCACTTGGATTTGTATGCCATGTTGTTTTCGGATGATAAAGTAGTACTCACCCAAGGAATGCATCCAAGTACACGGCATCCATAAGTTAATTGTTGTATTGCTAATGCTTTTTTCAACATAACCAGACGTCACAGCTGCCTATTTTCATCCTACTTGATCCAAGTGTATTAATACCAACCAATTGATTGGTGCATTTCCCCGCAATTATGGAGGGTAGAAGGAAGGAGCACCATCTGAATGTATTACAAAGTATCCATCGAAAGGAAGCAAATTAAGGTGGCGCCATAGTAGCAAGTGGAAAGATTTTAAAAACAGCGCCATGAATTATTAGCGTAAGATACAAAATTAAAAAAGGAAATACTACGTAAATAATTGAGATTCTAAATACTGTATATTTCTCAATTACACAAGTCACGAAAAATACTAAATTTTTCAACCCAGCACACTTCAGTAGGTTTATAACCGCTAAATTAACATCATTTCCATTAGCTACACGAGCGCCATTTCGGTGAATCTTCGAATTATAATTTGCAGTTTACAGGAGGACACTTTTTCAACTTGTCACCCATACAAGATGGTGCTCCTTCCTTCTACCCTCCATACCCGCAATAATAAATACTGCTTCACCAAACGCATATAACTAATTGCCTCACTGTCGGCTACAGTAAAACGTCGAGCCTTCACTGTCTTGGACGGGCGGATAGTAATAAATAATACGCTTCTTTCTTCTTTGATATCATGTAATGGTATAATTCACATTTTCTACAAGACCCAAAGATACCGCAAATGGCTACCACCTTCAAAAATAAATATGATCGGTGCATCTATGAAAAACTTGAGCGAATCATCTTCATTGAATAGGTACATCTTCTTGGCTACGTCCTTCGAAAAATGAACATACTAGAAGAGTAAAGGTCGAAACACACCTATCAGCACCTCATAGAAACAGCGACTGATCATCACCAGCAGATTTTATTTCTTAGGTGTATTTAAATGTAAACGCGCATACCTAACAGCATCGGCACAGCACCGACAAGGCACGTCAACGCCTCAACCACAACACATTTCTCAGAGAGAATATTTTGCGGACGGCGTGCCAATACAATATCTCTGACAATATAAAGTGAAGGCTATAGTCGGGTACCGCGGCGGTGCTGATCCCGTGTCGATGCGTTAAGTGAGCGCATATACAACCGTCGAGTTGACCACGACCAAGAAAAAAAAAACGAACAAATAAAACCATGCAAGCTAGAAGCACACCCCAAGACAGAAGATATTGGCAGTTTTGCTCGAGTCAAGGCCCCAACGTTCGACGGAAAGATGTCGTGAACCAACTATGTCAAACAGTTTGAAGCAGCCGCTAGAGCGAATAATTGGTCCGATAAGGAGGCAATGAACTTAAGCATCGCGCTTCGGGGAGATGCCTTAGATGTGCTTCAGACGATACCCCTTGAAGAAACGGATGACTTCGAGCAGCTGAAGAAGAAGTTGGATATGCGATATGGACACGAACATCTAGAACACTTGTACCAATCTCCGACGAAGAACCGAAGGCAGAGACAGGACGAAACTCTTCAAGAGTATGAAGTAGATATCGCCCGACTGGTTCGATTTGCTTATCCTTCAGCACCGGAGAACATGATGGAATGTCTGGGCATCCAGGCCTGTATTGATGGCTTGCGTGACCCTGATATGCAGAGGACGCTTCGTTTGGCGCATCCCAAAACATTGGTCGATGCATTAACTGCTGCTCTTGAATATGAAGCAGCCACGAAGGCTTCGGGGTACAACAAAGTCAGGACCATTCAAGAAGAAGGTGACGAAGATAGACTTGACCAGATCGTCAACTTGATAAAAAGCATGGTAGACAAAAGGCCGAAGAAGATTAGATGCTGGAATTGTGGCGAGCTTGGGCATGTACGCAGTTCGAGTAAGCGCCCTAGGACTCCAGCAAACCAAGAACCCCAGAACCAGGAAAACTAGAACGGGTCGGCCATGGGGGGGCAGCACTGACCCAGGATCGTTCCAAAGTCCCTCTTATACTGATAGCTTCTCTCAGATGCCGTAACGACAGTGTATATGTGGATGGCGAAGTGAATGGCAAGAAATATACTCTGCTGGTAGACACTAGAGCGACTAGAACCATTATACGGCTGGGGATAAGAAAATCTAAGAAGAAGCTTTTGCCAACGAGGCTGCGACTCCGGACCGCAACAGGTGAGAGTGCCAATGCTCAGGGAGCGACTCAAATCCAATTGGGAATTGGTGCAGAAAAGTTTACGCATACGGTAATCGTAGCTGACATCGAAGAAGACGTGATTCTGGGAATGGACGTAATGAATCTACATGGTTTCCAGTTAGAGTTTAGAAACAGAACCATTAAAGTGGGTTCCGAAGAGGTATTCCTCCATCCATATGAAGGCAGCACGGTGTTGGCAGCTGTACAGGAATATACTGTTCTACCTGCACGAAGCGAAACCACGATAGTAGCGCGGCTACAGGGAATCATGGAGGAAGGTACACCGGTTATGATGGAGCCATGGAACCACGACGAAGAGGTTGGTAGAGGAGTACTGATTGGAAAAGGATTGGTTACGTCAGCGAAGGAGATCCCAGTAAGTGACATAAACGTGAACGATTACCCAATTACCATCAAGAAGTCAACCAGAATTGGATCCTGCGTACCAGTGACATCCATAGTTCGTCAAACAACGACAATTCTAATGACAGAATCGAACAGATGTTGTCAATAGCCGGCCAATCCTTGAATCGAGCTGAGAAAAGGAAAATGAGAGAATTTCTCTTGCAGTATCGAGACCTTTTCGTACCAAAAGATGGGAAGACTGTCAGGACATCAGCCGTCAAACACAAAATCGATACCGGTGATGCCATGCCAATTAGACAATCAGCTCGAAGACTACCACGAGCGAAGAGAGAGGAAGCTAAAAGGATAATTCAAGAGATGGAGGAAGAGAAAGTAATAGATCCATCCACTAGCCCTTGGGTATCTCCAGTAGTGGATATTTCAGTAAAGTCCTCTCCAAACCAGAATGAAATTACTGCGTCACGAGAGAACTTTTGGCGGTAGTGAAGTCTGTGGAACACTTTTACCAATATCTGTAAGGAAGGAAATTCTTGATACGGACTGATCATGCAGCACTCAAGTGGTTGATGCAGTTCAAAAATCCCGAGGGCCAGATCGCTAGATGGATTGAACGACTTCAAGAGTACGATTTCAACATCGAACATCGGGCTGGTGTGAGCCACCGAAATGCCGACTCCATGTCTAGACGACCGTGCCCAGCACACTGTTCCCACTGCAACAAGGCAGAATATGAAAGAAGCTTAAGTTTCAAGAACTACAGTAGTAAATGAAGAATGGTCACCAACCAGGATCAGAGAAGATCAGGAGAATGATCCTCACCTGAAGATGATCCGGCAATGGAAGGAAAAAATCGGCGACCCACCTGGCAAGAAGTGTCAAGATTTTCACCGACACTCAAGGCATATTGGGCGCAGTGGGACTCCCTTGTCCTAGAAGAAGGCCTGTTGAAACGAATCCTTGAAAACGATGATGGTTCCGAAAATTGAAGACAGTTAGTCATCCCGAGAACGATAGTAGCTGAGGTTCTGAGAAAGTTACACGACAGTCCATCAGGAGGTCATCTGGGAGTGAATAAACCCCTTCAGCGAGTCCTTGAAAGGTTTTATTGGACGAACAGCTCCGAAGATGTGAAGGACTGGTGTAAGAAGTGTACGACTTGTGCTACAAGTAATGGACCACATCGCAAGAGAAAGGCACGCATGAAACAGTATAATGTCGGAAGCCCATTCGAAAGGATTGCTTTAGACATCGCTGGACCATTCCCGACGACAGAAAATGGTGGTACATACATCCTGGTTGTGATGGATTATTTCACAAAGTGAGAAGAAGTTTACGCGATCCCAAAACCACAAATGTCGCGGATGTATTGGTGAAGGAATTCATCTGCCGATATGGAGTGCCCTTGGAAGTTCACAGCGATCAGGGAAGGAATTTCGAAAGCCATATATTCCAGGAAATTTGTGACAAAGCTGGGAATGAAGAAGACCAGGCCACAGAAGGCAGTTTCAAAGAAGGGGACAAAGTATGGTTACACAACCCGACGGGGAGAAAAGGCTTTTCTCCAAAATTACAAAAATCGTGGGAGGGTCCGTACTTGATTAAGAAGAGGATCAATGACGTCATCTATCGAATAAGCAAGATCCCCAATGGAAAACCGAAAGTAGTCCACCAAAACCGACTAGCGCCATTCGAAGGAGACCATGACAGAGAGGAAGGAGTGAACGATATCCGGGAAGATTCTGACCCTGCCTTAGAAAAATTTATGGGCGCATATGGAGGTACCGGTAAAGCTAGATTTGGAGTCACTACAGAGCAACGACAAGATCTGTTCACGCTCCCGGAAGATTACTCACTGGCACACAACATCCCCGCCAGTATCAAAAACGCACGAGATTTGTCAACCGTCTTCCGAAAGAAGATTGGGCAACTATAAAAACTTGAAGAACTGATTCCAACCCCTGGCAAGACACTGAGACTCAAACACAATTCACGGTACGTCTTTTACCTGGTAACAAAGAACGAATTTCAAGATCGATCCACCTACCGGAATGTGTGTAGTCTTCGAGACCATGTGCTGGAATCCAACGTGAAGAAACTAGCTATGCCTAAGATAGAGAGCAACCAGTTGGATTGGCGAGTCATCAGAAATAAGATGGAAGTGATCTTCAAAGACACCGGTGTCCACATATTCATCTGCAGCTATACCCCCCGTTATCCGTGTACAATGAAGATAGTGCCCTGTTATTTCCATACGACCGGAAAGTGTAGGAATGTGTCCAGTCCCGGCTACACAGAAGTTCCAGGAGGAACTTCCTATTAAGGAGGGGGCAATGTTGCGAGGTCACCAACTCAAAGCCGATCCTGCCCCTCGACTCTAAATTTTGGTGGCTGCGCTCCCCCTTTCAAGAGAATTCGAGTACAATGGTTTGTTTGTGCATAGGGCGAGCGCGGAGAGTACTGGAATTTTCTAGAGTTAAAAAGGACTATATATATATATATATATATACGCGGGTTTTTGAGTGCGTGAATTATTATTGAAACAGTTAGTTCGAGATAATTAGTGAATCGGACAGTAAAGAGTTAGTCCACAGAAGTTCTTAGTAATCGGACAGTGAATGAAATAGTGAAGATAAATAGTGTGATATTCAAGTGATAAAAATAAATTAGAACTAATATACCGAGTGTAAATAAATTAGTAGACATTAAGTAAAGTGTGTATATAAATTAAGTTTAATATAGTGTGTGTTTCTTTAAATAAATAAATAGTAATTAGCCATAGTAGTGTGTATAATTTTATCCCACAAGTAAAAACTATTTAAATAAATAACAAAAACATTACAATACTCAGCACTTCGGCTGTGCCGTTATGACTGAAAAATCGCGCGTTTTTTAAATACCTTTTTATCCACTTATACTTCAATATACTATTATTATTCATATTTTAAAAACTTCACTGACTGTTGCGGATGCTAATAAAATTAAAAAATCAACTCGGAATTATTTTCGCGGCAATCGGCACATGTGAATATTCACAATATAATATGTAATGTGTTGATTGGCTAAATCAGGGGTGCCAAACTCAAATTTGCAGAGGGCCATATACAGTGTGAAACAGCCAAATGGAATAAATTCGATAACGAATAAATGAGTGCGTGTTGGAAAAAACGCTTGGATACGTCAATTTGTATTTTTAAATGCGCATTTTTTTCAAAAAAAAATTATATAGGGTGTGTCATGTGACCCCCTGTATATTATTCATTTTTTAAATTCTTCAGAAAATTCTAGACATAAATCATGTACAATGTCCTATACCTATATTCAACTGTTTCGGAAATATATATGTTTTCAGATTTATTGCAAAAATTAACATTAAAAATTGAAAATGATTTTATTTCACAAATTCGCTATAAAACTCATAGCCTTAGCATCTTGTTGTCTGCCTGCATGACAGTAGTGATCAGTGTCAGTGCTATTTTCGTTTGAATTTAGTTAACTGTACGTAATAATAACAGAAAAATGGTTCATTTAACAGAAATTCACAAAATAACCATTCTACAAATGATTGGTTGTGGAGATAGCACACGGACACAAATGGAGGTTTCTCGCTTATTCCACGAAAAATTTCCAAATTTGCCGCCTATATCCCAAGGAACAATTAGCAAAATAGAAAAGCAGTTTCGCGAGCGTGGACAATGTAAGAAAGATAAAAAAGTAGCTGCCAATGCAGTAAGTAATGATACGAAATTGGATATTATGCTCGAGTTTCAAGAAAACCCACATCATTCTGGTCAAAAAGCAGCCCCACTGTTCAACGTTAGCCACACATACATTTTTCGAATATTAAAGGAAAGTAAAATGCATCCCTATAAAATGATGCCAACTCAGGAGCTCATGCTAGACGATTTCGACAGGAGAACGAATTTTTGTGAACAAATGATGGCAATGTTAGATAACAATGTGATCCAATTAGAAGATGTTTTGTTTTCTGATGAGAGCACATTTACACTTCACGGTCATGTTAGTCGTCAAAATTGCCGCTATTGGTCTAATGAGAATCCTCACTGGATGAGAGAAGAACATACCTACGCAATAACCTGAAAAAGTTAATGTTTGGGCAGGAATTGTTGGAAATCTTAATGGTAGGTCCCTTTTTCATTGATGGCATCTTAAATGGAGAGACATATTAGGTAAGAACTGCCCCAAAATATTGTCGTGCCAACTTTGACAAACTTATATCCTGATCCAGCAAACCCACAAGTTCCTGCCAATATAATATGGTTTCAGCAAGATGGAGCACCGCCCCATTACCAAATCAATGTCTGGCAGTACCTGAACCAAATTTTTCCAAATCGGTGGATAGGGAGGCACGGATCGATAGAATGGCCAGCACGATCTCCTGATCTAACGCCATTAGACTTTTTTTGTGGGGAATGTCAAAAGTATTGAATACAAAACTAAACCCCTCAACTTAGATGACTTAAAAAGATGAATCACGCTTGCGATTAGATCAGTCACGCCTGATATGTTGAGTAACGTTAGAAGACATTTCTATACCAGATTAGCATGTTGCCAAGACGTTCGCGGCGAGCATTTCCTACATTGACATTAATGTTTTTTTACATTATCAAGAAATAGTCAATAACACTTATAAGTTTTTTAGTGTAATGTAGCGAATTTGTGAAATAAAATAATTTTCATTTTTTAATGTTAATTTTTGTAATAAATCTGAAAACACTTATTATATATTTCCGAAACAGTTGATTTATGTCTAGAATTTTCTGAAGAATCCAAAAAATAAATAATATACATGCATTTATAATAAGAAAGTTGGTATTGGCCACTGTCACATGACACACCCTATATAATTTTTTTTTTGAAAAAAATGCGCATTTAAAAATACAAATCGACGTGCCCAAGCGTTTTTCCCAACACGCCCTCATTTATTCGTTATAGAATTTATTCCATTTGGCTGTTCCACACTGTATTAGAATGGGTAGGCGGGCCAGGTTCAAAGTAAAAAAAATAAAACATACTGAATTATTATAAAATATTTATTTATTTAGTTATACAGTTGTTACAAATAATATCAAAGGTAAGAAAGAGGGTAATTATCTTGAGCTCGAGGATCCTGAGTTCTCTTGTTTTTGACAAGTTCATTGATGTCAGGTATCATATTCGTGGTAGTTATTTTAAGAATTGATTAGAGGTGTTCATTCGTAAGTCTTGTGCGATGTTTGTTCTTATTTATTTTAATGACGGAAAACATCTGCTCACATAAATAGGTACTACCAAACATACACAGAATGCATGCTTTTTTATTTCTGGGTAGTTATTCACTCTTGTGTATAAAATGTAAGAGCGTTTACTTCTTTAAATTTTTCCTTCAAAATGCTGTCAGGTTCAGTGGCGGCTCGTGGTTAATTTGATAGGGGGGGTCATAGGTGATGTGACCAAAATCTTAAAATACGGAACGCCACTGCCCGGCCCCCGGATGCCTATCCGCCGTAGGCGAAAATTTTTCGAAAAACCACCACCAATCTCTGCCCAGAAGTCGTTAAAATCTTTAAAAAAGCAACATTTGTGGAGTTCCTTACCAAAGCCCCAGAGGCAAAAAATTTTTTTGGGTCACGCTTGTTTTATATAAAAATAATGCTCTCTTAAAAAACAACCATATTTTATTCATTTCTATAACATATTAAATATGACAAACAAATTAAATGATTAGTCTAAATATTTTTAAAATTTAAGTGAAGCCTTCGATCTTTTGTATTTGCAACAACTTATTACGTCAAAACATAGCTCATTATTCTCATTATTTCGCTTCAAAATAAATGCTCTACTTTTAATCAAAATATAGCGCGGCCTGCCAACCCCTCTACTCATCTCTTTTCTAAGCGTGTAATAATCAGCCGACGTAAGTCGATTCATCGTTTTAGGTAAATTTTATTTATACTATATGCATAGTATTTTATTTTTTAAATTATTTTTTAATGGGAGGTCCTTGACCTAATGGAGGAGCCGCCACTGGTCAGGTTGAAGATCTATCAACTCCATTTGCAAATGAACTGGTGCCTGTGAAGCTTCAAAGATTCATTTTGTGGAAGTCTTGAAAACGACTGTTAAATTCCGTAATCAGATTTTGCGGAAGCTGAGAATATTCATAAATTTTTTTCTGGGTCTCTGTGCCAAATGATTTCAAATGAGCGAAACTATCCAAAGTTTGGTTTTTTCCTGGTTTTCCCACAGTCTTAACTTTGTTTCAAAGGCTTGAATATATGAATATATTTGAGTGACAATCAAATTTTTACCCTGTAACTTACATTCCGATCAGTCAAGTGTTTATTCATATCTACCAAAACGGCACAATCAACCCACCAGTCATTGTCATAATCAATGGACTGCCTAAGTCTGACGTCACTAGAGGCGTGGTCATGAAAACCTTTCCAAACAAACCGAGTGCGCGTGTAAATTGCCATAAGAGATTTTTAATTTTCCGTTTGCTGTTAATATAGTTATAAATAAGAGTGATCGTTATTAGAAATAAGTAAAAAGTGATCAGTTAAAGACTTTTTTACAAGAAAATCTGCAAAGTAAGGTTTGCAAAGCATTTTTAAACCAGTGTAAACACAATTGGGGTTATGTTGTCGTTTTGTTGATGCTTAATTTATTTGTTTATTTTTATATATTTCATTGTAGATATGGCTTCAAAGTATGTGTTGAAACTTTCTAGCATTAATGAATTCCTAAATGATAATAAAATCATTAAAAGGGGTGAAAATGCTTTAGAGTCAAACCATGTGAAGACAATGCTATGTGATGCTGAGTTAATGGTAATCAGAGGCGAAGTCCATGCCAGTATGAAGGATAAATTATACCACGTTGAGGTAAATTATCATATACCTAAACTTTAAATCTCATCCACATGTTTTCAAACTCATTATTTATTTTTATTATTTAAAAAACTCTAAACAAACATAACCTCAACTAAGTTTACACTGTTTTAGAAACGCTTTACAAACCTTACCTTGCAGATTTTCTTGTAAAAAAGTCTTTAACTGATCACTTTTTACTTATTTCTAATAACGATCACTCTTATTTATAACTATATTAACAGCAAACGGCAAATTAAAAATCTCTTATGACGTTTTACACGCGTTATCGATTTGTTTGGAAAGGTTGATGGGAGGAGCCTTCTGCTGTGACGTCAGAGCTTAGGCAGTCCATTGGCTTGCCTTTTTTTCTAACATGAAAGCTTGAATAGGGTCACATAATGCAAAAAATCTTTCTAAAACTGCTCCTCGACTGAGCCAACGAACTTCGGTGAAATAATGCACATTGGAAAAATTTTCGTCCAATTCTTGTAAAAACTGCCTGAACTGTCGGTGATTTAGTCCTATGATTCTTATAAAATTAACTGTTTTAATTATAGGTTGCATGATATGGTACATTTTCAAATGTTTGGATGCCAATGATTCCTGATGAATGATACAGTGAATTCCCACAAAATTCGCCATCCGTAGTTGTCAATGGAACGCACTTTAATAGTTCTTCAGTTATTTCAAAGTTACTATTAATACTTGGTACAAAGACAGCAAGTTGAGCTGTATCAACAGTGTCAGAGCTCTCGTCAACAGCCAGCGAAAAGTTGTAAATTCCTTAATTTTCTCCTTTAGTTGAAGAATCGACTTTTGAGATAAAGCACTTATTCTTGAAGCAACAGTGTTTCTTGACAGCGAAATATTTTGAATTATTGACTTTTGAGATGGAAATGAAACATCGGCAACTTTCAACATACAGTCTTTAATAAAGTCACCATCAGTGAAAGGTTTTGTTCTCTTCGCGATTTCTAATGCAATAATGAAACTTGATTTCAGGGCGTATTAGCTTTAGTAAACATTGATTGTTGACCTTGACGTTTAGATTTTAAAGATGATAATTTTTCCATTCTTATCTTTTCAGTGTAACAATCAAATTTTGATATTGTAACGTTTATTCTTATTTATATTTACAATTAATTTATATTTACAGATTTATATGTAATTCAGTCCTTATTTAATAATACACTAAACACACTAATTATAATTTATATGAGAGTCACTTAATAAACACTTATTCGAGGCGCGATTACTTTCCTTCGGTATCAACACTGACTGATTGACTAAATTGCCTGCAGCGAAACTGGTGGCCTATTTATACTCGCGCGCCGTAATTCTAGAAACCTTTCGACGTTCTGGCGGGTTCACTGGATATTCTCGATGTTTCGTATTCTGGATGCTTCTCGAAAATTGGGCGGAGGAGCCATAGTCGTCTCATACGGGGATTTCACTGGGGGCACTAAGTGAGCATATTGATGCAGTACCTCGCGTAACATTGCCCCCTCCTTAAGAGACAGTTCCTCCTGGAACTAGCTAGGAAACTGGAACGAGATGACTGTATCGGCAACTGGTCCCTTTGTTGCATTTTCCAGTTGTATGGAAGTAACATGCGACCGTCTTCTCTGTTGCCTGTGTCTCCCAAGCATGGCCGCAAACCAGTACCTGCACTTCGGTGTCTCGGAAGATTACTTCTACCATGTTACGGATTATTCGCCAATCTAAATGCCTACATTCAATCTTGGGCATGGCTAGCCTATGCACGTTCAATTCAAGCACATGCTCCCTCAGGCTTCGTAATGCTTCCCAGACATCCTCGTACGTTGGTCTTTCGTCGAAGGTGTTCCTCGTCACTAGGTGGAAATTGTAGCGGGAGCCATTTTGCAGCTTCAAAGCTTTACCTGGTACTGGTAACTGGTTTGCCAAAAGTCGTGCACCACTCTTCTTTATAAACAAAGATGCAAGTCCGCGCGCATCGGTTACGCTGGCAGGGATGTTTATTGCCATTGAGTATTCCTCCGGAACGGTAAGCAGGTCTTGTCGTCTCTCGGTGGTGACGCCGAATCTCGCTTTTCCGGTACCACCATAAGCACCCATGAACTCTACAAAAGCAGGATCGGCTACTTCCTGAAGCTGGTTTACTTCCTCATCCTGGTCACCCTCGAATGGCGCTAATCGGTTACGGTGTACCACCTTTGGCTTTCCATTTGGGATCTTGCTGATACGATAGATGACATCGTTGATTCTTTTCTTTACGAGGTACGGACCGTCCCAAGCTCTCTGCAACTTTGGAGAAAAACCCTTTTGTCTTCTTGGGTTATGCAGCCAGACTTTGTCTCCTTCGTGGAAACCTCCTTCCGTAGCTTGCGTATCGTACCTTTTTTTCATCCTATCGCTAGCGATCTGAAGATTCGATCGAACCAGCTCGTGTACGTCGTCCATTCTTTTTCTCAGCTGGGTTACGTAATCTTCACCAGCTATGTCTTCTCCGGGTCGGCATCCAAATTCAAGGTCGCAGGGTAATCTCATTTCGCGTCCGAACAGAACTCTTGCTGGTGTTTGGCCAGTGGACTCATTGATGGCGGATCTGTAGGCCATCGCGAATAGCGAGAGATATTGGTCCCAATCTCGCTGATGGTTAGACACTACTTTAGACAGGTATTTGCCAAGAGTTCTGTTCATTCGCTCTACCATCCCGTCCGACTGTGGGTGCAAAGCCGTAGTTCTCGTTTTCTTCATGCCGAGCTTTTCACAAACTTCCTGGAACTCTGGAACAGCTGGCTTTCGAAGTTTCTGCCCTGGTCGCTGTGTATTTCCAGGGGCACTCCATATCGGCAAATGAACTCATTCACAAGCACGTCGGCAACCGTTGCGGCTTCTTGGTTTGGAATGGCATACGCTTCTACCCATTTTGTGAAGTAGTCCATCACCACCAAAATGTACCTGCTGCCATTTGCTGTCGGTGGAAACGGTCCGGCAATGTCCAGGGCAATGCGTTCAAAAGGGCTTCCGACATTGTACTGCTTCATAGGAGCCTTTCTTCTCCCGTGCGGTCCATTGGTCGTAGCACAGGTAGTGCACTTCTTATACCAGTCCTTCACATCTTCGGAACTGTGCATCCAATAAAACCGTTCTCGCACTTTCTGGAGGGTCTTCTTCACACCTAGATGTCCTCCTGACGGACTGTCGTGTAATTTCTGCAGTACTGCTGCTATCCTTGTTCTTGGAATCACCAACTGTCTTCTACTTTCGGAACCCTCATCGTTCTCGATTACTCGCTGTAGCAAACCGTTTTCCAAAACCAGCGAGTCCCACTGGGCCCAATACGATTTCATCGTTGGCGAGTACCTTGAAATCTCCTGCCAAGTAGGTCGACAGTTCTCCTTTTTCCAATGTCGGATTTTCTTCAAGTCGGGATCGTTCTCTTGTTCCTCTTCCAACTTTTCTGGTGTCCATTCGTCGGTGGTCACCGTGGTTCTTCGAATCGCAGCTTCCTTAGCTTCTGTTTTGCTGCAGTGAGAGCACTCTGCAGGGCATGGTCTTCTAGAGAGGGAGTCTGCATTTCTGTGGCTTATTCCGGCTCTATGCTCAATAGTGAAATTATATTCTTGGAGCCGCTCGATCCATCTAGCGATTTGACCTTCAGGGTTCTTGAATTGCATAAGCCACTTAAGTGCTGCATGATCGGTTCTAATCACAAATTTCTTCCCATACAGATACTGGGAGCTCTCTTCTTGTGACGCAGTAGTTTTGTTCTGGTTTGGAAAGGACTTTACTAAAATATCCCAGAACTTTCTCTTGTCCTCCTTGAACCTGTGATAGCACTCCTCCAATTCCAACATTGCTAGCATCAGTATCTAGTATGAATTCTCCCTCTGGTAGTGGGTAGCCGAGTATAGGAGCAGTAGTCAAGTGCTTCTTCAAGGTTTCGAACGAAGTTTGGCAATCTTCGTCCCAGCGAAACTCCCTTGCTTCCTCTGTAAGTCGTGTCAAGGGCTTAGCGATATCTGCAAACTTCTTTATAAATCGCCTGTAGTATGTACAGAGTCCAAGGAAGCTTCTAACTTGGTGCTTGTCGGTGGGTCTTGGCCACTTTCGTACGGTAGCAGCTTTTTCTTCGTCTACAGCTACACCATCCTTGCTGACTACATGGCCTAGGTAATTGACTTTGTTTTGAAATAGTTGACATTTCTTGGGATTGAGCATCAGTTGGGCAGCTTGCAACCTTTTGAAGACACCTTCCAAATTCTTTTGATGTTCTTCGAATGACCTTCCCAAGACTATGATGTCATCAAGGTACACTAAGCATGTCTTCCAGGACAACCCTCGCAATACGTTTTCCATCAATCTTTCGAACGTTGCGGGGGCATTGCACAGCCCAAATGGCATAACGGTGAAATGCCATAGTCCAGATCCGGTGGTAAACGCAGTCTTTTCTCTATCGGCTGGATCCATTTCTACCTGCCAATATCCAGACTTCAGGTCCAAGGTAGAAAACAATTTGCTACCGGCCAGCGTATCCAGAGTGTCGTCGATTCTCGACAGAGGATAGCTATCTTTCTTTGTAACATTGTTCAACTACCAGTAGTCCACGCAAAACCTCGTGGTTCCATCCTTCTTCTTTACCAGAACTACCGGAGAGACCCAAGGGCTGGTAGAAGGTTCTATTACCTTGTCCTTTTCCAACTCGCGAACAATTCTCTCCGCTTCCTCTCTTTTGGCCTGTGGTAGCCGTCGAGCCGATTGACTTATCGGTTTAGCGTCGCTGGTGTCAATTTTGTGTTTGACAGCAGATGTTCTTCCTGTCTTTCCTCCTTTTGGTACAAAAAGAGATCGGTATTGTAGCAAGAGTTCTCTGATTTTTTTCTTCTCTTGAAGGCTAAGGGATTGTCCAGCCACTGCTATCATTTGTTCAAATTTATTGTTGGCATCATTGGAGGTTGTTGTTTGATGAATTATCGACGCCACTGGTACGCAAGTTCCAATTTTGGTATCCTTCTTCATAGTTATTGGATGGTCATTTACATTTATAATGCGTACAGGTATTTCTTCGGCAGCCATGACTAACCCTTTTCCAACCAGGATTCCTCGACCAACCTCTTCATCGTGATTCCATGGTTCCATCATGACCGGTGTTCCTTCTTCGACGGTTCCTTGTAGCCTTGCCACAGTGAAAAATTCACTCCTTGCGGGTACAACTGTATCCTCCTGTACGGCTACCTGAACAGTCTTATCCTCGTGTGGGTGAAGGAATACCTCCTCAGAACCTCCTCTAATCACTCGGTTCTTGAAATCTAGCTGGAAGCCATGTAGGTTCATAACGTCCATTCCGAGTATTATGTCCTCTTCGATATCAGCGACAACGACAGTGTGGGTGAACTTCTCTGCGCCAATTCCCAATTGCACCGGTAGTTCTCCATGGACATTGGCGCTTTCACCTGTGGCAGTCCTGATTCGCAGTCTCGTCGGTAAAAGTATTTTCCGGGTGTTGACAGTCTCGGGGCGAATAATAGTCCTCGTTGCTCCAGTGTCCACCAATAGTGTATACTTCCTTCCATTAACTTCACCATCCACGTATACACTATCATCGCGACATTTCAGAGAGGCTATTAGGATGAGAGGGTCTTTGGAAGGTCTTCGGGTCGAAGCTGCCCTCTGGAGGTCGACCCTTCCTAGTTTTCCTGCTGGGCATCTTCGTTTGTAGCAGTTCTCGGTCACTTGCACGAACTGCGTACATGTCCCATTTCTCCACAATTCCAGCATATCACAGCTTTCAGTTTTCCATTTGAGATGCTTTTCATCATGTTGACAATCTGGTCAAGCTTGTTCTCAACTTCTTCGTCTGCTACAGCCCTCACCTTGCCGTATACTCCGGAAGCCTGTGTAGCTGCTTCGTACTCCAAGGCTGCAGAGAGTACGTCGACCAGTGTCTTATGCCGAGCCAAGCGTAGAGTTCTCTGCATTTCATGGTCACGAACTCCGTCGATTAATGTCTGTACCCCTAAACATTCCATGATATTCTCCGGTGCCGATGGATAGGCAAACCGCACCAACCTCGCAATGTCTGCTTCGAATTCTTGCAGAGTTTCGTCGCGTTTTTGTTTGCGGTTTTTCAGCTGCGACTGGTACAGATGCTCCAGGTGTTTCAGGCCATATCTCATATTCAATCGCTTTTTGAGTAGTTCAAAATCTTCGGCATCTTCCACTGGAATGGTCTGGAGGATATCCATAGCGTCTCCTCTAAGGGCAAGAGTTAAATTTAACGCTTTTTCCTTCTCACTCCAGTTGTTTGCCTTTGATGCCGCCTCGAATTGCTTAAGATAGTTTGGCCATGACGTTTTACCATCGAATGTTGGCAGTTTCACTCGGCTGTTAATATCGTTTTCCATTTTCGGTTTCAACTCTACTTTCTCTGCCAGTTCGTCGTTATTCGGGGCTTGCCTAGTTGTAATATCCGTTTTATTACTAGTCTTCCTTTCGATTTCTTTGATTTTTTGTTTCATTTCTTGCTCCATACTTTTAATCTTTTCTTCCACGGCAGAAATATCAGTCTTCATGGATGTCATTTCATTTTTCATGTCCGTCATTTTATTTTCTATGTCCGCCGAAAGTTTACTTTCCATGGATGAAATTTTATTTTCCACGTCCGACAATTTGTTTTCCATGTCCGCCGAGAGTTTACTTTCCATGGCTGAAATTTCGTTTTTTATATCCGTCGAAATTTTATTTTCCATGTCCGACATTTCGTTTTTTATATCCGTCGAAAGTTTTTTTTATGGAAGAGGTTATAGAGGCGGACGCTTCGTCGGTGAATTCAAACGTTTCCGGGTCCAATCCATTGTTAATCATAGCTTCTTTTAGTCGTTCCACTAACACTGACTTGACCCCACTTGTGTCCAGTTCGTAATCCTCCAACTCTCTTCGAAGCACTGAAACTTTTAATTCACAAAGTTTCTTCGCCATCTTCCTGTATATTTATTTATTTATTTTTTTAACCCCACACCTGACACCAATGTAACGTTTATTCTAATTTATATTTACAATTAATTTATATTTACAGATTTATATGTAATTCAGTCCTTATTTAATAATTTATGTCATACACTAAACACACTAATTATAATTTATATGAGAGTCACTTAATAAACACTTATTCGAGGCGCGATTACTTTCCTTCGGTATCAACACTGACTGATTGACTAAATTGCCTACAGCGAAGCTGGTGGCCTATTTATACTCGCACGCCGTAATTCTCGTAATTTCTCGGCGTTCTCGCGGGTGCATTGGATATTCTCGATGTTCTGGCGGTCGCACCGATGTTTCTCGAAAATTGGGTGGAGGAGCCATAGTCGTCTCATTCGGGGATTTCACTGGGGGCACTAAGTGAGAATATTATTGCAGTAGCTCGCGTAACAATATGATTTGTATCATAGTGTCTCTTCAAGTTAAACTCCTTACAAACAGCAACTGTTTGATTGCAAATCAAACACAGTGGTTTACCTTTCCATTCTATGAAAAAATACGCAATTTCCCATTTTGATTGGAAAACTCTGCACTCACTATCAACTTTACGTTTTTGCGACATTATGCCACAATCATAATAAATTATGAAACTCGAATGAACACCAAACTGTAGGTACATTGACGCGACTGCTCGAAACAATAGGTTCGTTCCAACTGGCGATAGAACCGTTCTAGGTATCGTTCGGGCAAGTGTAGTATTTCTTTCGTGTTACAACTGATTATAGTATCGTTCTTGGGATGGTACAAAAGCTACTTCTGGAAGGGGTGATAAAGTTGATGTATCCATCCCTAATTCGAGTTTGCGCACTATGCAGTACTTGATACGATTCCAGAACGGTTCCTAAATGCCAGTTGGAACAAACCTAAAGACTTCAACCAGAGTGCGCGGTGGAGGGGCGCAGTGTAAGTTTAGCTGCTCGGACGAAAGCCGTCTTCAAGCGCGCGAGAGGAACACAATCATTTAAGGTACGTCCATAGTGCACCGCTTCTCGCTTCACGCTTTATCGCAGCAGACTAGCGGGTAAAAATGTATGAAGGAACTTATGTGCGTGGCCATAGTGCGCCTGCCAGTCTGCTTTTACCGGAATGATTTATCATTTATTTTTCTCGCTTCACCCGCTTGGTCAGTTTAGTCAGATTGTTGTCAAATTTTAAACACAGTGGCTGCTCCGGTTTATTAACTTTCGTTTGTTTACATAAATAATAATAAATAAATGAAATAAATTTGATAAATAAGTAGGATGGAAGTGGATAAAGAGATTTTGCGAAAGTGTTGTTAAAAAATGTTATATGGGACAAACGGTTGAAGGGCCACTTGTCGGGGTGGTCCATGAGCTGTGGAAACAATGAATGGTATTCACCAACTTTACCGCGAGACCTATTAATTTCATGAACGTGAATAGTTATTTCTTCAAGTTTAAAGTGAACACTATCGCTAGCTAAAACACACAATAGATCATCACGGGATATCTCCATGATGCCTACTAAAACCTAATCGTAAGTCACTGATCGAGCGAGAAGTTCCCGCAAGCGGTGCACTGCGACCACCACCTGCTACCAGCCCGCAGGTTTACAAAGCGGGCAGAGTCTGCCGCGGGCTAAAGCCTGCGAGCAGGTAGCGAGAAGCGGTGCACTATGGACGTACCTTAAATAACCAACGCTCTCGCTCGTCTAGGCACGTTCTACTCTTGAAAATGCTTATAAATAAAGCGCGCATTTTTAAACTTCCTTAGATGTATCGAGTGTAGCGTAAAATCTCTAAAAAATAAGATTCTTCTTTCTGTGATATATTGTGATCGCGGGCCGTAACTTTGACATGCGACTGGGCTATTTCGAATGCACATTATTGGAATTGTGAGTGTGTATATTGGCATTTAGAAACGTCAAAAAATAATCATATAAATAGACTCAACAAAGTTCCCGTAGTCACAAAAAAGAAAAAAAATACATATATAACCTGATAGAAAGTATAAATATCTATTTTGAAAATAATCAATGTTTGAGATTTTATGGTTGAGTTGTGTATACTATTTTTTTAACATTATTAAAAAAATCACAAAAATGGAACTTAATTCCTGAAACAAACTAAGTAGAGTGCTCGAAAACTGGTGAAAAAACGATAGGAAACTTGAAAAATAATCATTAATATACGAGGACAGCTAGAAAATTTTAAAAAAAATTAGCTTTCAACACATCAGTCATTACAAGGAGTTACATACACCATACAGGCTGTTTCGCGACGAGCTTACACTATCTATATATTGGAGACTACTCACACGATTTCTATAAACATTGGAATAGATGGAGAACAAGTTATGGCGAATTTATGGAACATATTTTGACAAACATGTAGCAAATAAAACACACACTCTAGTAACTACTCTGTCACATTCACCATGTATTAAAAGTAAATTTAGATAATCTTCTTTGTTTAATTCCAAACAAACGAGCCATTTCCATCACTGTCCAATGCGATATACTTCAAATAATGGGAATTAATACTATTTAATTATGACAGGTAGCCTGCTAAAATCAAAGAATAAATAACACGGCCTACGCAATAATAAGGCTGAAATAATTAATATTTTTAAATACATTTTAATATCTCAACAACGCTCAAGATTGGATATAGGGAAGAGAATATAAACTGCCCTTATTTTCGGCCTTAGAATTAAGTAAAAGAATAAAAATATGGTTGTTTCATTAAAAAAAATTGAGATATTTGACATTTGTGAAGTTGAACTTTTCATCACTTTTTTACGAACCCTGTATACAAAAAATTAGTTTTCGACATGTCACCAATTAACGTGGGTGTCCTACTTATCAACCCGACAAGATGTTTTTTTTTGGTATTGGGGATGTTCACACAGAATTTTCAATATGAAGGTCTGCACCTGTCAATTTTTCCGAAAAGTTAATAATATACAGGGTGTTACATTTAAAATAACAAAGTTGTGGTTCACTTTCGGTGTAACCGGAAGTGACATGTAACTATGTCAAAATATTTTCCATAAATTCGCCATAACTTGCTCTCGATCTATGGCAATCTTTATAGAAATCGTGTGAGTAGTCTCCAATATACACTGTGTCCGTAAAGTAAGGAATAAATTCGATATTACCTAAACCGAAAGCCTTTTAAAAAAAATCCTGAAACGCGTCGATTTTTAATTTTAATATTCTACATTTTACAATAAAATTTCATTATACAGGGTGATCCATACTAATATGATGACGTTATCGGCCATTTTTTTAAATACAATACCCTGTATTTGGTGACATTTTTAGATCGCTCTTAACGAGCCGATTCCGAAAAGGTATGATACTTTGGGTCTAACGGACAGAATTTACGATTTAACTGCTAACAATAATTATTTCTTATCAGTTGCAAAAAAGTAGGAGGCTAGTTTTTTGTATTTTGTATATTATTAATAATATTCTTGCTTCGAAATAATTTCAAGTAGAAATGAATTTAAGTATAAAGCGAAGAATTGAAATACTTATGCTGATTGGATGTGGAGACAGATCGCGAACTCATATGGAAGTGTGTAATTTATTTAATGATAAATATCCAGACCGACCCATAACGCAGTCAACAGTAAGTAAGATTGAAAAGAAATTTCGTGAAACTGGTACGGTTGAAAATGCACGCAAATCAGGTCGTCCCTCTGTAAATCATGATATAAATCTAGATGTTCTACTTGCTTTTACAGAAGATGCGCATAGTTCTGTTCGTAAGGTTAGGCGTGATCTCGATGTTAGCAAAACAACGGTACACAAATTATTAAAACTGGAAAAATGGCATCCATATAAAATCAAACTTGTACAGGAATTAAATGATGATGATCCAGACAGAAGAATAGAATTTTGTGAAGCAATGATGAATAGCTGCCACCGAGACCCGCTTCTCGTACAAAACAATATTTTTTCTGATGAAGCCATTTTCACATTAAATGACGAGGTCAACCGTCAGAATTGTAGGTACTGGGCAAAAGAAAAACCGAACTGGATGCGTGAGCATCATACACAATACTCGCAAAAAGTAAACAGGTGGATTGGTAGACGGTGGACATATTGAATGGCCAGCGAGGTCGCCAGACTTCAATCCTTTGGATTATTTTATGTGGGGCTATCTGAAGACTGCTGTTTATAAAACGAAACCTTCCAACACTGAAGAATTAAAAGAGAGAATTCGAACAGAAATAGAGAATATTTCGCAAGATACCATAAACAAGGTAAAACAAGAATTTATTCAGCGTTTAGGTTACTGTCAAATACAGCAAGGGTTACAGTTCGAACATTTGCATTAAAGTCTTTTATTTATTATTGGATTATTTTCAAATTATTAAATTATTCATTATGAAATAAAATTTATTTTCTAAGCGCATATCTTTCAATTAATGTCAGCTAAAAACCAGGAGGAGTAATTTGAATTTAAGTTGGCAATTCTGTAGATCTCTTATTGGTCAGATTGCAACCAGTTTCAAACAGCACTTTTTAACATTGACAGTTCTGACTTCTGACATATATAATATTTATATTTGTTTTTATCATCGTATCCGTTCCCTTGTTATTTCATATGTTTCACTTAGTTTTCCACTCTATTTCGTAAAAACAGTTCTTTTCAGAACTCCTGTTTGTTGAATTTCTGCGATTATGGATCCTTCTACTCCAAGTACCAGTTATTTGCGTAGTCCGCCAAAACCACGAAAACGGCTAAGTCTAGGCCATTTAGGAATGTTAGAAAAACAATATATTATAAATATGTATAAACAAATATTGGATGAAAAGCCAAATACTAAAACTATTGATGTTATATCCAAAGTTTCTCAACCAGCCGGTAAGTTATCATTATAACTTTCAAATTAACAATAGTATTAAATGCTCAATATTTTTCTTACAGGAGTAGCAAAGTCAACAGTTTACAGACTATTGAAGGAATACCGTAGTAGTGGAACAATTACCAGCCCAAAAAATAGTGGTGGAAGAACGGGATTTCTCAAAAATTGTGATGAAGGGTATAAAAATTCGGTTCGAAGAATAGTGCATGAATTTTTTTTCAAAAATGAGTTACCTACAGTGGATAAAATTTTACTAGCTTTGAAGAAACGTTCAGATTTGCTACAATTGTCCCGGTCATCTTTATATACTCCCTTGAAACAAATTAACTTCAAGTAAGTGTGTAACTTTGAAGAGTCAAATGTTTATTTATTATATAATAATATATTTTTAGATATTTTAAGAAAAATCGTAAAAGTGTATTAATAGAACGTGACGATATCTGTCGATGGAGGTTGAACTATTTAAGATCCATAAAACAATATAGAAAAGAAAACAAGCCAATCTTTTACTTAGATGAAACTTGGACTAATGAAGGTCATAGTAGGGGAAAAACATGGGTGGACCAGAATGTAACCAGTAGTATTGTGCCTAGGTATCCACTAACTAACACAAGATAGGCACTTTGATGTGCAATTGTAATTAGTTGAAAGATTAGTTTCAAGCAAAATTTTATACACATAGAATAAAGAAATTTGTCTAGCGAAGTAACACTTACTTATTTTCATTTAATTTTCTATTATACATCATTTTTTGTTGTCACTATACATACACCTATCTTACTTCGCTGACATAGGTATTAGGTGTTTTAAAGGGATCCAGTGGTGTGGTTAATGCTTCTGAAATTACTCATCCTGGTTTTTAAAATGAACGTTAGACCCAAAGTGTCATACCTTTTCGGAATCAGCTCGTTAAGAGCGATCAAAAATGTCACCAAATACAGGGTATTGTATTTAAAAAAATGGCCGATAACGTCATCATATTAGTATGGATCACCCTCTATAATGTAATTTTATTGTAAAATGTAGAATATTAAAATTAAAAATCGACGCGTTTCAGGATTTTTTGAAAAGGCTTTCGGTTTAGGAAATATCGAATTTATTCCTTACTTTACGGACACAGTGTATAGATAGTGTAAGCCCGTCGTGAAACAGCCTGTATTTCCTACAACCACGAAAAATTACAATAATTAACCGAAATACGAGGTACGATCGAAAAATATATAGATACCTACTTGCAAAAAAATGTTGTCTACATGTATTAAAAGTTGGGATAAATATACTTACGTGCATTAGTTTTTTCCTATCTACGGGTTCGTTAGTTCCCGGTTGAATTTTGTATCTTCTGATAGCTGAGGGCATGTTGGTGACGTCCATAAAAGTATAAATACCACCGAATAACCAATAAACTCCGAAAGTCATTACCAAAGATCCGTAAACCCAAAGGTTGAATGGATCTTCGCCAGCGATATCCAAAAATTTGTTCCATTGGGCTTGCCAAAAATCACCGGATGCTCCCCAAAATCTTTGACAATGCCTATAGAAAAATGAGAGTTCAAAAATATAAACAAACAATATTTCAGATTAGATACACTGAAAATGTATCAACAACCAATCAAAAAGTGTATATCCTCAATGTACATCTCACATAAAGTAGTGCCTTTGCTATAACCCAATAGATGGCGACAAGTCATAAATCGCTTTATAGACTATTGAAACTGGGTAAAAGACATTTGTAGACAGTTACCGACCTGGTGACTGGACACTGCACCCTGAGGAAACATCTGCACAAAATGGGCAAAGTTAGTAAACCTATGTGCAGAAAATGTGAACTTGATGAGACAGCTACTCACATTCTCTGCTTCTGCGAGAACTTACAAGTACTTAGACGGAAGCACTTTGGAGAGGAAATAATACAACCATTACAACTACTGAAAATCCCTCCAGTCAAACTAGCGGTCTTTATAGAAGACACGAAGCTTTTGGAATGGAAGTAGATAACATGGGAAATGGTACAAAGATTCAGTTCCAGTGCCTGGGCTGTTGAGCACAACCCAAACGAATGAATGAATGAGACCGAATGAGATGGACATTGCGCTGGGAGGAGCTTAGAGTGAACCTACTATTCATTGTCGCGATCGATTCTACGCAGAGTTGTTCCTGCCCTGCCTTAGCCATTAAATTTTGTTTTATAGGTAGGTATAATGCTATTGGGTTAAGATAATTATTAAGAAAAATCGCTCGATTACAATTGAGAATTGTTTATGTATATATAACATATGATAGATAGAAGGGTAGTCGTTGCTGACTAGTTAGAAACGAACTAGTAAATAGTGGGTAAATTTTTGTTTCACTTTGCTGCATTCCCCACTATTTACTAGTTCGTAAAATGCCAGTTTACCGAAATTCTTTTATCTAATTTTTTTCAATTGTAAATATGAAATTAGCAACATTTTTTATGATGTATGGAATTATTTTTACGGTTTAGTTATATATTTTTCGTTGATTACTATTTAATTAATTGTTCGATATTCGGAAAAATGCTGAAAACTAAATATTGGAACAAGTGGTTTTTAACAAATAAAAATAAAAATTAATAAGGCGTAACGTCACCTTAGCTTGAATAATATCCTGAACTCTATTTGGCATTATATCGTCTAGGCCTTCACAGAGTTCAGGGGTGAAACTATCCCATATTTTTTGCAATTTAACACGTAGTTGTGGTGAGCTGAGGATTATTTCTTAGGCTTTGTTTCATTTTGTGCCAAAGTGTCTCTATTGGATTAAGATCCGGGCTGCTAGAGGGATTTGACAAAACCTTAATGTCATGTTCTCCAATCCATTTTTTGGTAGATTTAGTCGTATAGCTGCACTTGGTAAAAGGTAATGATCAAGGATATCTTGGTATTTGGCTGCGTTTACAGTGCCTTCAATGAAGTGTAAAGTTCCTAACCCTTTGGCCGACATACAATCCCACACCATGATGCCCTGTGGAAAATTTAAAGTCCTTTTGAGGCAATCCTTATGGAATGCTTCTGTTTTTTCCCAAATCACACGCTTTCGGTAATCTCCCACAAAGACATTAAATTTGCTTTTGTCGCTGTAGATAACTTTATACCAGTCATGTTTTGTTTGGTACACGAAAACTTTGATTTGGCCAAAATGTAACAATTCCTTTTTTGAGTTTCCGTCAACAATGGTGTTTCTTTGGCCAACGAGTATAAGACAGAAAAAATATAAAATTTATACCGCAAAGAAGTACTTATCAAAGATACGTTATAAAAGCTTGGACTGTTCTTGTGGATTGTTTGCAACAACATTATCTAGAAACATTCATCCCAGTTTCCTTACTCCACCTTCCAGTTACTTCTCGTAGTGTATTTCTTCTTCCCGATTCACATATTCTAATTAAATCCCTAACAGTCCTTTAAGAAATAGCCTTTGGGCGTCCTGAGCTTTTACCGCGCACATCAATACTGGCAGTTTCGTCATATTTTTTAATTATATTAAAAACAGTGATTGTTGCTATAGTCAATTCACTTAAAATTGCACGCATTGTTTTCCCTTTATGGTACTGATGAATAATAATTTCTCTCACTTTTGGATCAGTAGGTTTTCCACGTAGGTACCATTGTTGTATTTTACCCGTAATAAAACTGTCAATACCTACTTACTTCAATTATTATTAATACTGAAATCACGCGTGACAATCTTTGTCGACAACACACTTGTGTATGTAAATTGGGGTGACATTCACTGAGACAACACACTTACTCGTATTTTTCATTTCAAAGCTTCCTTCGCTTCGGGCTGATAAAACTCAAGAAACGTGAGGAACAGCAAAACATGTTCCAATATTTTTTCGAATATCAAACAATTAATTAAATAGTAATCGACAAAAAATATATAATTAAACCGTAAAAATAATTCCATAACAAATGTTGCTAGTATCATATTTGCAATTGAAAAAAAATTGAATAGAAGAATTTCAGTAAACTGGCATTTTATTCGCAAAGTAACTGCTTGTTCCATCATATAGTTGTTAGGGCTCGTATAAGTTAAAGGCAGTTATAAACAAAATTACTCACGAAGATCAGTTTCAGTTTCACTCAACTTTTCTTTGGGAATTTTTTGTATATCCATATATGACTTTTCCATCCACCCTTTTAATATGGAAAACACACTTGGCCCAGCTGCTATAAGAAATGTTTGCAGTTTCTGTTTGAATAAGCAGGGCTACCACAGTTGAACTTAAGGTTGGAGAAGTATTATTTCTTCGAATTGCTGACTTAAGCTGATGCCATAGGTAATATATGTTCAAGTGGGTTAAACATACAGTTATAAGGAGAAAGTTTGACCACCGTATGTCCCAAGCTTTCAGCCAATGAATCACAAAAATATTTCTTCTTTATCGAATAACCGCGTAAAACTTCTTGTAACTGTTTTTTTGTGTACTTTTGCTCAGAGTACATATCATTATTCAACATAATATTATTGTATAGTGTCATTTGAAGATGGAGCTTTATCTAGGCTTCGATAATACTGTTGGGTGGAATATTTGGTATGAGTTTAGTTTGGAACCAATCTTCAAATAATTCGTCTAAAGAGTCCTTAATATTTTTTGCCGATAAAGACAACGCATTTCGTATGAAACCATTTTCGGTTCCTGCGTGAATTATCGTAATGAGTTTTCCTTTATTAGACGGCGCATTAGTTTGGCACAAGTCAGATGAGTCTACCCAACTTTTGTTTGGAATATCGTGTGTATCGAATCAAGTTTTATCCAAATACATTACTGTTCCACCATATTTTCTAAATTCGTTTATTGCCAATAAATATTCAAATCTCCACTTCTTAAGGCGCACATATTCCATTATGATTTTTCAGCTATTAGTGAGTTTTTTAAATTTGAATCCATTTTGTAAAAGAGACTTCCATAAAGTCTCTTTGCAACACTGGATACCAGTTTCATTCTGTTTAAGCAGTTGCATTAAAATATCTATGTAGGCACAATTTGCCCTTTATACAAGGCATATATTATTGTTCTTCGAATTATATCTACATCACAGCCATCTAGTTTCCTTGAACCACCAGAGTCTTTTCGTTTCTTAATTTTTAAAATAGGGCTACTTACTATTTTAAAAACTGTGGAATACGGTGTTTTTGTTAAAGAAGCACTTTCTTGCACAGCTTGATCCTTGGACATTCCACGATCCAGAAGGGAAGTATAAACATTTAATATAATTTGTTTCCCATGAGGTTGTAACATTTGTCGACTAGTGGTATTACGACCACCAGTTGAAGTACTAGCTTTAGGATGAGTCCTTGGATGCCACTTTAAAATAGACACAACGGAATATTAGGTAGGTAATGACTAAATGTTGTTTAACTTTCCCCCTTTTATTTGTGAAATTGGAAAGCGGTCAGTTCTCAAAAGTTCTCTTGTTTTGCAAATTTGGTAGGTAATTTATTTTGTAACCGTAAGTAGACCATTATCGCTATAATCTCGTTAATAGCCAATTAGCACAGACTGGTGGCCAGGTAAGTAAATTTTATTATTTACAGATATTTTTACCAATGGTTCTAAATCAACATTAGGAGATTTTATATTATCAAATAAATTTAAATACAAAACTTTCAACAAAAAAGCCAAAAATAATGGAGAGCCCACTATTATTAAAATGCCAAACTATTTAATGGGATATTTTAATCCGGACCTGGGAATCTTTTAAGGGACAAACACTTTTATTGCTTATCTATATTTCAAACACTAGGTAACAAATGAGAGTCGTCTGCTAATATTGATTTACGACCTTCTTAGATTTCTGGTCGTACTTTATAACTATGTCCATTTAAACAATTATAATATAAATTATAGTTTAAAAAAACTAAAAATCGCTCATTCTTACTTTAAGGATAAAACGATCGACGAGAAAATTAATGTAATTGTGGTAAAAGCCTGGGGTGCTCGATATCAATTGTTATAATTCCTTACTAGTTTTATTTGGAAATGCAGAGTAAGTATATAAATTTATTACAAAGCACCCCACGCTTTTACTTCTATGAACTTCATTTTCTCGTTAATCATTTTATTCTTACACTAAGAATTATTTTTTATTTGACAGTTACCTGTAAAAAACTGTCCTAGTTTAGTAAAGCGTGATGAATAGACGTCAAAGTTAATAGTTTAATACTATTATAACGCTTTACAAAATTTGAAAAGTATTTTTCAAAGAACAGTCACTTCTAAGTTGAACGGGGTTGGTGTACCTGCAAGATATAACCAACCATTCTGGTTTGTAATTAGAAGGAACAACAACACTTGTAGACCGGTTTCCGCGTATTTGCGCCTCATCAGTACACGGTAGATGCTATTCGCCCAGAGGCCCTGACATCATAATCCTGAACTGGAGACAACGTTGAAACCACACCAATTCGAAATGCTAAGAGTGCGATAACAGCGACATCCCCACATCTAATCACAAACCGAAATTCTATATCGACAAAAAACCATCTCGGTTTTGTAGTCATTTACTTAATTACAGTTACCTGTAAAAAATTGTCATATTTTAGTAAAGCATGATCAATAGACGTCAAAGTTAATAGTATTAAACTATTAACTTTTAAAACTAATTATTTTTTACTTTTTAGTTCCATTACCTAAAAAGCGTGTTTTTTAGTTTTTTTAAGCTATAATTTATTTTACTTTTTAGTTCGATTACTATAAGGTGTGTTATTTTTGTTTTTTAATTTTCAAAGTAAAACTGCACTAAGCGTTTTAACAGGAATCCTAACAGGACATTGTCGCCTGAATGGACACCTGTAAAATCTCAAAATAGTGGAGGAAGAAGAATGTAGATTCTGTGGCATGGAAGATGAAACCTCCATCCACATACTTGCGAATTGTACAGCAATTCAGAATCCTAGGGCACAACACCTAGGAGAGTACTGGATAAAAGAGGGACATTTACCCAAGTTAAAACCAGTAGATATTCTAAAATTCCTCCGGGAAACAGGACTAAGGGAGCTGCTAGTGTCTGAGTCTTTCCTAAGGAACTAAGTAGAAGTAAGGGGGCACAATAGATCTTTTAGGTCTCAGTGAATGTCACCCCAATATACATACATACATACATAATAGTATTACCTATAAAGCGTGTTTTTTAGTTTTTTTAAACTATAATTTATTTTACTTTTTAGTTCGATTTACTATAAGGTGCGTTTTTTTGTTTTCTAATTTTTTTCAAACTATTATTTATTTTTCTACTGAATAATAGGTGTGGATAATGAACAGGTCACATGACACGGATTAATAGGAACTATATTGAAGGTTATTCATATACAAATGTCACAATATAACAAATTAAAAAATTATCATAGTGTCCAGGACTCGAACCCTACGCCTACAATTCATAATTTTCGCAGCCTAACCTCTATAACATTCGGCTACGAAGACATAATAATTTAACAACCAGGCTGTTGCATATAATAGTATATTATTCAACAAGCATATAATGATGGCTATTATTCACGACGGAGAGTTTATGTCGCGATTCGCAGGCGAGTGACATAAACACCTAAGTGAATATTAGCCATTATATGCGAGTAGAATACGATATTTTGTCCACCATTATTAATTACCTATTTATAAATGAATTAATTTTTTTCTCTTCCCTCCAATTTAGGAAGGGATTGTAGGCTTTCATATCGACTTTTCTGGCAATAAATTTAAGGATACTATTTATTATGCTTCTCTAATTTTTGGCGGGGTAACATTCATTTCAGTGTCTGATTCGCTTTCCATATTATATTTTCTAGTAATTTCAATTTAAATTCAGTTTAATAAATTAAAAGTTTCTTAGTTTTGACGTTGACATCTATACGCTCCATATTATATACAACAGTTTAATAAAACATTACAAATGTCTCCGTAGCATGATTGTTTAGGTGTCTGAATTCGTGAAGGTTCGAATCCGGGTGGCGACGAAAATTTTTAAATATTATATTGTAACATTTTGTTTATAAATAACCCTCAATGTAGGTACTATTTATCGGTGTCACGTGACCTGTTCATTATCCACACCTATTATTCACTGGTGAATAATGTACGTCATTATACTTGAAGAAGTACACGTAAAATGTAAACATTATCAAATAGAAGTGGACAAACCATATTATGCATGTCAAAACTAAAAAAGTGACGTTTTATCACATAATTAAAGGAATTAATAATTATTATTTTTAATTTAATTAAAATTATTGTATTGTCATCAGTACTTGTGCAAAATTTCGAAATAATCTGAGCGTTTAAAGTGGGTAAAAATCGGGTTTAAAGGTTGCGTTACAAACAAACATACAAGAGAAGCTGATACAATAATAAAGCGTGTAATTCCACGAGTGTGCAAAATTTCGAAATAATCTGAGCGTTTAAAGTGGGTAAAAATCGAGTTTAAAGGTTGCGTCAAAGTTTACAAAAAAAATATTTTGTAATATTTGGTTGCGTTAGAAACAAACAAAAGTGAAGCTAATATAAAGCGTGTAAAAATAGATACGATTTTAACGCTAGACATATATAAGTATAATATTTACCATGTAATTGAATTTCTGGCTGCAGCAAAACAAATTAGGGCTGTGCTTAGAACTATCAGAACACTTCTAAGCGATGACAAGATCGATGGATTGTTTTGAACATTTTGAAGATGGGTAGTGCTGGTGTTATTCTTTCTAGTAGGGGTTACCTCCCCTCCCGAAGAGGAGGATTCATCTTCATAATCTTCGAACATTATAAATCCTGAAATAAATTTAAGCTTTTTTATAAAAAAAAAAATAATACTCGTTTTTAATTTGACATTACCAGATTTTCCAGTTAACTGTCACTAGAAACTTGACTCATAAAACAATACAGGATGTTACATTTATTGATTTATAGAGATGATATAGACGGAACAAAAGAACACAAAAAAAAACGTTAAAAAATGGATTTTCGCTGTCGCGTATCACTCAATGACAGAAAGATGGATTATCTAAGTTGGCTTTATTCTTTTTTTGTTCCCAAAATCCTGAATTGCTAAAAAGCTTTTTATAGTCGTTTGAAGCTTTGATTTTTTTGCTGCATGACATCTAATTTTGGATAACTTTCTGTATAATAAAGATATATACAAGAGTTTCTATGGTGCTTAATCGCCAAACGTTGATTTAAGTTTATCGATGTACTGTTATTGAGACAATATGAAAATATGATTTTTTTTTATAAAACACTAACTAAATGTAAAAAATAAATAATTTTTTAACGTACGTTTTCTTCGGTAATTTCTTTTTTTCCTTTGTTGTGCGGTTTTCTTAGACATTTTACTCACAATACTTTATCTACTTCCTCCTTAATTAAACTACGTTATAAATATAATAAACAATCTCCTAATTTTTACAAACAAAAGAATATTGCAATCTATTTTGTTGTTATTATCTACTGCGATCGAATGTTAAATAAACAACGTCAAACGACAACGTACTTAAAAGTTGCACCATTTGTTATATACTTATACTTTTAATTCTGAATGTACGTAACGGTGAATGAGAAAATTGACCCGACACAGAGTGGGATTCAGGACGGATGGTATAGGAAATTAACTTTAGCACAAAGTGTATCTCGTGAACGAAAAGAGGTGTCAAAAAGATCCCAAAACCGTCTCTAGGCTAGAGAGGGGAGCTTAAAATGAAATAAGAGATTGCTCTTCCATTACCCCCGATGCCCCACCTACAAAAATTTAAATACCCTGATCACGAGCAACCTTCACATAGAAGCTTATAGAGTATGCCTACGCACCTACGCGTTCGTGAGCCTGATGCCGTGCATGCCTACGCCTATCTCGCTCTCCTGGCGAGCCTGACGCCTGCACGCATATTCCAATCACCCCCACTCACTATCACATCACATTATGGCCCCATGTGGACATTTCGTAGAACAAATCCCACTTCTGATATATAAGCTACATATTCCGAAAATTGAAAAAGCGAAATCATCGAGGAATCGAAACCGGGACCCCTCGGTTACAAGCCCTTACGCTAAGTCCAGCGCTACGACGGTTTCCATCGGTATTATAAGTTACCATTAACCGCGACTGCGTCTTACAAATAAACATTAAGCATTTAAATATAAGTAAAGTTCATCAATTTTTTTCTGATCTTTAAACCGTCTGTGAGAATCTTATTTTTAATCACCTTTCACAGATCCAATTCTGTATGCTCAGGCGTTCTAAGTACATGAGATACTACTCAGAACCAATGGTTTAATCACCAGCGGTGTATTCTTTGGTTTAATCTGTTTCAAAATAAGTAATGTTTTATGACTCAGGGATCTTGGACTATTATATGAAAATAACATTTTTTAATCATTTAAGTAAAACTTCTAAATTGGTTTTGGAGAATTTATGTATGTTAGATACTATAATAATTTAAATGTTTAAAAAGACAATTGTTAGGAGTGTTATCTCATTCGGTTTGAGGTTATATGGTTTATTTACGATAAAAAGGGGATGACCAGAGACAATAGAGAGTTATTGCAACGTTCGTTTTTTAGTTCCCTTAATAAACTCTCTTTTATTTTGACATATACGCATGCTCAGTAAGTCCAACTTTAAGGATATTCCCGATCTAAAATACAGGATTCCTGTACTTTAGTTAAATAAAGGCAAAAAACTTTTTAATTAAGTACCTTTATTTTGACGGATCTGTCACCATAAACTGGATGTTTTGTGCCATAAATACAAAACTGTGAATGAAAACAAATTCTTCAAACTTCTAGGTTCGAGATCTGTCACTTTCACAGGACATAATTTATTCAGTTCTGTGGTTACTTTCGATTTCACTTAAAGCGCTCTGCAATAGTGCACTTTTGGTATCGCCTTAAAGGATACTTTATTAGCGGATCTTTTATTAAAGTCTGCATTTTTTCCCATTTGCAATAACTCTCTATTACCAACGGATGACGTTGCAAAACAAAATTTTGTGATGTTGCCAGCATGTAAATTTTTTCTTTATTCAAAGGAAACTGAAAAAGTCAATGTGGCAGTATTTTTTTTATTCGCCTGTACTTCGTAAGGCATAAATCGAATGTGTTTGTTTACAAATAAAAGGCTTGTATAATAGTCTAAGATTTATTTAATATGAGTACCTATATATTTATGTGAAAAGTGTGAATAAAATACAAGAAGCAGTAACCAATCATATTCCAATCATATATCTCAATTAACATTTGATTATTTATTATTTTAAATTACACTTGATGCAAATTGGAATAATATACAATATCAAGTCAAATTTTTTTTATTTATTAGAATTTTCTACAACTGGAATGACCTGCCCGAAGAAATAGTCTTCACTCTTTTTGTTAATTGCTACCTACCTGATTTTATATTTTAAGATTTCTGTAGGATTTTATTCCTCAATTCTTATCTATGTTAATAATAAAAACAAGAATAACATGTTGTGAATACACATTTTATTTAAAATAGGTAAATGGGCTGGCTCTTACTTCACAAGAATTCAATCAAACATTTTATGTAGTTTATAGTGGTTCATTCCTACAAAAATGAAAAAAATGTTGAAGCATGCATTATTTTCAAATTTTATAAATTCTTTAGAATTTTTAATAAAGTACATGTAACATATTTTGTATTAACCAGCTTTGTATATCAGATTTTTCACTATGATAACTTGTATTATACATAACTACTGCGGCAGGTTCTTCTAGGTTCATTAAAAGTTGGGTTTCAAACGATTAATAGTTGTAGTGCTTAGTTGCAAAGCATCTGCAACTCTGTAAAATGTAATTTAATTTATAAAAAAAATCAGTTTTAATAATCTAACCTATCATTAAAAACATTCAACTTTATAAATTTAAATATATATCATTGGGATTGATAAATAATAATCAAAAGTAAATGGTCTCTTACAGCAGTAAGCGAGCCCCAATTTAACTTATCAAAGATGTGACCATCTCTTGGCATTTACTGTTCCACTGCTTGGGCATTTTAATACGTTTAACTACACACGGCGGATTTGCCTAATTAATTAGTTACGAAAATAACTATATTTTTTCAATATTGAAGAAATAATGAATGAAGATCGATAAATGATATGCTAAACCTAACCTCAATTGTGTCAAAACTGAATTTTTCGAATTGATCTGACAACGACTTGAAGTTTTGCCAACACGTAAGCTGAAAATTGCCCTAGACGTTAAGTATAAATTGTATTTACGGCTGGTAAATTTATATTTATTTTGATAAGCAGGAAAGTAACTAAATGCAATCCAATCCAAAGGCTAGCCCCGGAATGGCAACGTTACAAAGTGACCAGACTAATCGATAAATATCATTATTTTAGGCGCAAATTTAGATTTCTGCCTACAGAAAATGTGCCGTACCTTAATAAATTAAGAACGATGGAACATGTTGGATCCCACGGTATCCCCAACGACATACAGTGCTCGCAGGAAATTTTTTTCATATTATAGTTTAGACCTTCCTAGGCGATGGCAGACCTATCAACCCCCGCGAACATGCGACAGACAGCGATGGAAGTTGCGTGGAACCCATTGAAGGAACAAACATGTTCCATCGGTCGTAATTAAAGAACTGCACATTTTCTGGAGCCAGAAATTTAAATTTGCGCTAATAATAATGAAATCTATCGATTATTCTAGGCACTTTGTAACGTTGCCATTCCGGGACTCTTGGACTATTATGCATTCACTTCGCTCAATGTATAGATAGTCTATGTAATTTTCTCCTTTATCTGAAAATGTTCCCATAAACCTAAGTACTTTCAACATTCAACAAAATGAAGCAGATGCTCATATCAAAATGGTCTTCGCAACAATACACACACAGTAGACTTTTTCGATACTTACCGCAATATCGGATCTTGCTGCAAACTATTTTTATGGCTTCTTAGAATCCCCGGGAGACACATGTAAGGGGACGGCAAACGCCACGATTTTTTCAATTGGAAATAAAAAATTAACTCCAAATCGTGGCCGCAATGGTATTTGCCAAGCGAAACCGCAAGAGTTCGAAAGAGAGGAGGCGAGATGAAGTCGTACTGCCGAAGTGCTAGTGACTAGTGACAACTGCCTAGCACCTGGCCGGCCCGTGCGGTGGCACCGAGTTTTCCTGAACGGGAACGGACTGTGGGTTCCTTACTTCCTATAGAAGTATGATCCTTCCAAAGCAGTGGTAGTTCATCTTGACTTTCAATAACTTGTACGATGAACATTAGGTCCGTTGAATAAAATATTTAAACTTTAAACTAATAATTAAAATAAGGGGGGCGGCGAATTTCCGGTCGGCTCCGGGCACAGGGCTTCACACGAGACGAGAGTTTCAAAAATCATTCACAACAATCACTCCTGACCTATCTTCTAAGTAAATAAGTTTTAAAAGGGAGAATGGTTGATATCTATACACTCTACTTTTTTATATTTCGTGAATAAACATTATTATTATTATTAACCGTTGTGCCGAATTTTACGACCCTATTGTATTTGAGGCGATACAGGACGTGTCGATTTAATTTTGGTAAAACCGTCCTGTTTTATCATTTTATTCCACATAGAAAAAAAGAAAGACTCACCCTATATTTATAGTACTTTTGAATAAATAATGAGGCACTTTGCTCCTACGGAAAAAGAAATATAGATAGTATAGTTTTGATATTTGTAAATTCTATTTTTTCTTGAAAGATAATCTTAATTATCGTAAGTTTATAACAAACAAAATAATGAATATTCCTTAAAAAAATAGCGTATTTGTAAAACAATCGATGTATAATATAAACAAAACACATTGGCGGTTATAGTGGAAATTCGCTATAGGTATTTAATTTTTTATATAGGTGTTGAAAAAGAACGCGTCAAATATAAAAATAGTTTACTGTATGTCTGTAGTGAATAAGAGAATCTTCCAGGTAGAAAATTTCGAGCAAATTTCGAAAGTAACCCGTCGATTTTTTGAAACGAATCATTCGATATTAAATCTAAAATATAATAATCTGCAAGGCTAAGTATTTATGATAAGTGATAAGTAACTATAAAAAGAGTTAACAAATTAAAGTAAAAATATGGAAAAATCATACTCGGTTAATAGTCTAGTTCACATGTTCGATTTTCCTCAAAATTTTTGTATATTCACCGAAAATTACGATCAAGGTGTCATTCGATTCGGATTGTTATGTAGATAGTTTAAGGAAAGGTTCCGGAAGGGGCCGAAAAAAAATGCAAAAGTTATAAACAATATATTAAAAAAAATCTAATGAGTAAGATATTCTCTGTAATATACCAAAAAACTTTTAACTCGATGTATTGCGAAATTAGCTTAATGTCACTTAATGACTTTATGCTGCAAACCGACGATATCTTGAATGTTTCGATTTTTAAATGTTAAAAGATACATAAAAATATTTTTCTTTATGACTGATGAAATAAAACAAATTAATTTGTTTAAATCTTCATTATTTATTTTCAACTGACGTTCAAATTAAAATTAGTGACGCGTTTCGCTACACAGTAGCTTTTTCAAACCAGTGTAGCGAAACGCGTCACTAATTTTAATTTGAACGTCAGTTCAAAATAAATAATGAAGATTTAAACAAATTAATTTGTTTTATTTCATCAGTAGTATGGATCTTCATCAAGTAAGAGCCTCATCTATTCAATTTTTCTTTATTTTTCATCACCATTGTTTAAAAAATTGTTTATGAGCTAATCAAACATTTTTTTTGCGTAATCTATTGGTTTCTGAAAAAAAATTTATTTGTTGCTAAAAAATGCTTTTGTTAATTAACAATCTATTTTTGCGACTAAATAGTAAAATTAAGAAACCATTTTTTCTCTAAAAATCATAAATTCTATTGATCTTTCGGATTATATAAAAAAAATTCTTGATTAACAATTTGTTGTAAACAAATTATTTTTTCCGTATATATTTTTTTAAATACTTAATTTTGTTATGAAAACAGCCATGTGCTGTTTTTTACGAAAAAAAAATTTTTTCTATTTTTTAAATAACTTAATATTTTTGTGCCTTGAAAATTTTTTTTCGTCATTTCTTTTGCTGTTATAATTGAAATAAGTTTGGAAATATGGCAGATACGGCAACAGTACTTCGAGTCTTTTTTATTAACCATCTATTAAGTAACAATTTAAGCTTTTAATTGAAGCTCTAGCTCTATTTTTTATTTAATTATTGACTATTATTTATAAAAAAAAATTCAAGGCACAAAAATATTAAGTTATTTAAAACATAGAAAAAATATTTTTTTCGTAAAAAACAGCACATGGCAGTTTTCATAACAAAATTAGGTATTTAAAAAAAATATACGGAAAAAATAATTTGTTTATAACAAATTGTTTATTAAATAAACAAACAAAAAATTAATCAAGAATTTTTTTTATATAATCCGAAAGAACAATAGAATTTATGATTTTTAGAGAAAAAATGGTTTCTTAATTTCAATATTTAGTCGCAAAAATAGATTGTTAATTAACAAAAGCATTTTTTAGCAACAAATAAATTTTTTTAAGAAACCGTTTTTTCTCTAAAAATCATAAATTGTATCAACCAATAGATTACGCAAAAAAAATTTTGATTAGCTCATAAACAATGCATTTGTTTATAACAATTTTTTAAACAATGGTGATGAAAAATAAAGAAAAATATTTACAACATTTAAAAATCGAAACATTCAAGATATAAAAAAAATTTTATTAATAACTTTTTTGTAATTTTTAATTTTTACGAATTTTCAATAGTTAATAAAAAAGTGGAAAATAAAAATTTTTGAATTTTTCCAACGGTGATCTATTTATTAGCCTATTAAGAATAACTCCACAAAGTAAAAAAAATCTTAAGGTTTTAGTTTAATAATTATCGAGGTTTTTCTGTTAACATTTAATGTAGAAAAAATTGTTAATTAACAAATGGATAAATAATGGAAAAATTGGGATAAAAATGATTATTGTTTATTTATGTATCCCAATAGTACTTGAATTTTATTATTCCTTATTATTCCTTAATATTCATATTTAATATGTTTAAATAATTTTTTAAGTTACTGTGTCCGAGTGACGGACCGCGCGTGAAAGTGAGACTACCCGGTTTTGGCTCTATTTTCAGGGCTCTGTAAAAATTATAAATATTGGCGATACAGTTCCGGGAGTCCGAACTTTTTTTTAGTAAATTCAATGATCTTTTTTTTAATTTCGAAAATCTTCAATAGTTTTCGAGATATTCAAAAAAAAACTAAACCCCCACTTTTTTCTTACTGTATTGTTTATAACTTTTGCAATTTTTTTCGGCCCCTTTCGGAACCTTTCCTTAAACTATCTACATAACAATCCGAATCGAATGACACCTTGATCGTAATTTTCGGTGAATATACAAAAATTTTGAGGAAAATCGTACATGTGAACTAGACTATAAGGATGCCATGATGATACATTTACATATTAATATGTATACTCCAAAAATTAGAGTTTTAACTTTGATTTTTTTTAAAATTTACAATAAAATATTTCACAGATGGTCACCAGATTTTATATAGGTATTGTAAAATGTATTGTTCTCTATGTAGACCTTTTCTCATAAAAAAAATTTAACCAGACCAAAAACGCGAGACTCTCGGGTTGCTCTATATGTGGTCTCGGTATCAGGGCAGCGCCTGTGTGCGAAACCTAAGAAGCGCCTCTTTCTTTACGAATCTTCATGTTTCAACGTATTTATTTTATCATTTGTTAATTTAGTCTAGTTTTTCTAATCTAAATGACGTTAATCCAGCGCTAGTTGTATCGATAATTGGACAGAAGGCTAGGAAATGCTCTCTTACTTCCAACTTTCTAGTTTCTGTGTTTTAAAATTGATCAATCTTATTATAGATTAGATTCGAATTGATCAGGTGGCTAATCGGCCTATTCCACTGCGACCTTTTCAGTTCTATTGTGGTCCTCTGAAGCTAGATTACATTCTCCAGCCCGACTATTTTTAAGTAGCCACTCAGCCTCGATACTGAATCTTAAATGTAGTTCCTTGCCGGTGGCTTCTCATCTAGGCCTTCACACGAGAGCGAGATTTTTCTCGTCTCGTCTCGTTCTCGCCTCGAAAAAGCGAGACGAGACTAGGGCTTCACAGGAGAGCGAGGTTTTTCTCGTCTCGTCTCGTTCTCGTCACGAAAAAGCGAGACGAGACGAGACATTTTTGAAAATATTATGGGCGATACCGAGACCACATACAAGTGTCTCGTTAAATTTTTTTTATTAAGTTTTTATTAGAAACATTATAAACGGTCTACATAAAGAACAATACATTTTACAATATATAAAATCTGGTGACCCATCTGTAAAATATATAATTGTAAATTTAAAGTGGTGAGTCTTTCTTTTTTTCTATGTGAAATAAAATGATAAAACAGGTCGGTATTACCAAAATTAAATCGACACGTAATGTATCGCCTCAAATACAATAGGGTCGTAAAATTCGGCACAACGGTTAATAATAATAATAATGTTTATTCACGAAATATAAAAAAGTACAGTGTATAGATATCAACCATTCCCCCTTTTAAAACTTATTTACTTAGAAGATAAGATAAGATAAGGTTTCATTAATATGATAAGCCTTTGAATAAAATCTTTTGGAAGCTCTTGGGATAATTAAAGAAAAATCTGGTAATCTTCTCAACGTCCAAATAGATATCAACCATTCTCCCTTATTAAACTTATTTACCTAGAAGGTAGGTCGGGAGTGATTGTTGTGAATGAATTTCCAGGTACTATGTTCAATAATTTTGTTAATATTCGTTGAATTCTGTATTTAGGCATTTTTTGTACTTTATTTGCATGTAAACATTTTGTAATACTTTGTCAATATTCTTAAAATTCCGTAAATTCCGATTATTTTCTACAGCAGGTATGATTATGACAAAATCACGTACATCATTGAAAGATGATGTGATGCAAGCGTTACTATGTTTAAATTCTTGGTCATCAAAAATTATTTATGGATTTTATTATCAATATTTAGAATTACGCGAGAGGAGACGAGACAACCGGCAACAAGACGAGACCGAGACTTGAACGAGACGACACAACCGGTACCGAGACGAGACTTGAACGAGACTCATTTTCTTCGGAATTGACGAGATCGAGTCGAGATTTTTGATACTCTCGTCCACTCTCGTCTCGTGTGAAGCCATATTCTCATTGCCTAGAACAAGAAACCGCACATTCGCCAGGCAGTCGCACAGGCATAGGATGTGCTCTGCAGTTTCCTCCTCTAGGTGACAGAATCTGCACATAGCTTCGTCTGTCAACCCCATTAGCTCTGCGTGCCTGTTAAGCTTACAGTGCCCCGTCAACACACCCACTACGGCTTTGACAGTTTTCCTATCTTTGCTCATTAGGTATGCCGTAAAAGTTGGTCCTCTAATGAACTGTTTCGCCTGTCTCTGTCCTGGTGAGGTCACCCACCATTCTAGAGATTTCTGTGCCACCCACTTCCTTGTGGCCATATTTATTTTCGACTTTGCGACGCCGCAGAAGGGTTCCGGTCCAATGAATGGCATTGATGAGCCTTGTCTGGCCGTTTCATCCGCCAATTCGTTGCTCTTATGACTCTCGTGCCCTGGTACCCAGGCTACCATGACCTTGCAATGGTCTCCAAATGCGTTTAAGGCACCCGTCCTTGCCTTGATGGTGACTTGCCCCAGAGTGGAGCTTATTATCCTATCCTCCAGAGTTGCCTTTATCCATCGGCATATTGTTTGTGGGTGTCCCCCGTCTATTCATTGCATTAACGAATGAATTCGTGGTAACATTATTAAATGATCCCTCGATATCTAAGAAAGTGGCCATCGCTATCTCTTTGACTTTGAGATAATCCTGTTTAGATCATCCAGCGCTAGATCCGTAGATTTGCCTGGTTGATGGGCATATTGACGATTGCTTGGGGGTTTATCCCTTAACACTTCGACTCTTATGTACCTGTCCAGTAACATTTCTAATGTTCTTAGTAGAAAGGAGGATAGGCTTATTGGCCTGTATGACTTTGGCGTTAAGTCAGACACTTTTCCTACCTTGGGTATGTAAATGACTTCAACCTTTTGCCATACTTCCGGTATGTATCCCCATACCAGACTAGCTTTGAGGATCTCAGTTACGTGTGGTATTAACACATCGACTCCCATTTGTAGTTGAATGGGATATATACCATCTGTTCCTGGGGATTTAAATGGTTGAAATTTATTTATGGCCCATAATATTTTCAAAAATGTCTCGTTTCGTCTCGTCTCGCTTTTTTGAGACGAGAACGAGTCGAGAAAAATCTCGGGCAGCGAAAACCCTAGTAACGTCACTGCTGAAGTGCTTTAGAGGCTGCGTCTATAATCTGTATGATTTTGCAATGAAAAACTAATAACATAATTAAGTTGTTGTATAGATTTTTGGAATTCAACCAGCTTACAAAATATAAAGCAGGGATTCTCCGAGCATCACGAGTCCGCACCGCCGCCATATTGTTACGCCACTGCATTTCAGTCATTCACCAAAAATTTCCACAACGTCAGACCAAACTTTAATCTAAAATTTTTCCGATGACTTGTATATTATCTGTAGTTTCCGTATTTATTGAGATATTGCGCTATACATTTAAAATGACATTGCAAAAATCGAATAAATGCCATTTTTGGCGATTTTAGTTGACGGCATTGTAAAAAGCACCATTTGAAACCTCTAGAGGAGTTTCAGAGTTGTAAGTACCGAAAAATTAGCTTTTTGATTTGGATTAAAATCAATTTGGAATATACCGCGTGTACTTTTACTCCAAAAGAATGTGAATAGCACAACCAAGTATCCCTTTTTACGTTTTTTCGAACAACCCTAATTACTTACCTATGTCAGGTTAGGGCGATAGTGAAGGAAGTGTTGACGATGTAGCTCAATTAATTAATAATACATATCCAAATCGTAACACAATTTTAACAAAAGTACAGCTTGAAAGAATTTAAATGGACTGCATTAATTAGAAAGGAACCAACCCACAAAATATAAAAAAGTTGAGAAATGGTACCTTTGAGTATAGTTTATATTGATCTAGTTTTCAACAGAAAAGAACCAACCTAAAGAACACAATCTTTTTTAATGTGGATGTTAGAAAAAATCCTTGGATTAAAATTAGAGTTGGTTATTTCAACATAAGGGAACCAAGTAGGCATTGGTTTCATTTTCTTATAAATCAAGTACTTAATATTCCGCATAAAAGAACCACTAGATATTGGTCTCTATCGAAACTGAATTTAAATTCATTATAAAGAACCATGTAAAAATAGTTCTTTTAGTGAAAACGGTGAACTGAATCAAATTTCAGCAGAAAAGAACCAATGTTCATTGGTTCTCTTCAGTAAGCAATTTTTCTTGAAAACAGTTCAACAGAAAAGAAACCAATAACTATTAGTTCTCTTCACTGAATAAACTTGACTTGGCAATCTTGTCCAAACTCGTCAGTATTAATCTATCCCTCGAATGTTGAGTGCTTTAGTTGATTCAATCGAGAATGTCGCGAGGAATGCGCTTGACCGAATTGGCGTTGTTGTTAGCTTCAAGCTCATCTGATTGCCCTGAAAATGATTTTACAACCGACACTAATCTGTACCAGAGTAAGTATTATTAATATTTTTGCAGTTTAATTTTCATTCTTGAAAACAAGGTATATCTATTGAAGTGACTTTTTATTTCAGCAACTGACTTTGTCCCTCTGGAGAGAGGTGATCGACGAAAAGATTATGATCCGATTTCTATAAGTTTAACAGATAACTGTTTACCAAATGAAAACATTCTTGCAGATGATGATTTCAAGGGTAAGATATTGTTGCGAGGTCACCAACTCAAAGCCGGCCCTGTCCACCCGACTGTAAATTTTGGTGGCTGCGCCGGTTTTCTCCCCTTGCGGTAGAATGTACTCGAACATTCGTTTCGTTCGTGCATATAGCCCGAGCGCCGAAGTCCCTAGAGTTTTCCAGAACCTATTAGGACTATATGTATATACGCGGGTTATTGAGTGCGTAAACAGTTAGTTAGCTAGTTCGAAACAATTAGTGAAACGAAGACAAACAGTTAGTTCGAGAGAATTAGTGAATAAAATAGTGAATATAAATAGTGCAATATTAGAGAGGTGAAAATAAATTAGAACTATTATACCGAATGTAAATAAATTAGTAGACTTTAAGTAGAGCGTGTATATAAATAAAGTTTAATACAGTGTGTGTGTTTCTTTAAATAAATAGATAGTAGTTAGCCATAGTGTGTATAATTTTATCCCACCGTTAAAAACTGTTTAAATAAATAACAAAAACATTACAATATTGAAATCGTTAATTGCTAAACATTAGATATATTTTTGGAATAAAACTAGGTATTCTTTTTTTATAGAGAACGACTTTTCTGAAAATATTATCCAGCATTCTATTGAAAACGGTGAGCTACTATAAACACTAAATTTTTATCAACCTGACATAAAAATACCTGTTTTATTTTTCAGAAGAAGACATTCCTGAGTGAATCAACTCGGTCAAATATGATGAAGTTCTACAAGGAAATAATTCAGAGTCAAACATGAGTATTATTGTATGACACTCAAATAGCTTCTTGGAATGATGTCAAAAGGGTTAATTCATCAGTTTCTGATTTTCCAAGTTTGGATGTAATATCCTCATTTGACGCAAACAATATTCCAGAAAATATACTAGATGAACATAGTTTTGGATCTCGCAAAGAAGAACCAATAAACCCAAAGGACCCCCAACATGAAAATATAGGCGATCCAAAAATTCTGATCGAAAATGATCCTGATTATATCCCCAATGATCAAGAATAGTGTGATGGTTCTGAGATAAGTTCAGATTATGAGCCTGAAGTTTCTCCAAATAATACGAATCCTGACCCAATTAAAAATACAACAAGAAAGTCCAGGGGTAGGAAAAGAAAATTTGGTCAGCAGACAACTGCTAACGCAAAAAAATTGAGAAACAGCAACAGGGAGTATTATAATTACAAAGGAACTCTTGTACAACCGAAGATATTTCATGACTTTCAGTGCCTTTGTAAAGCAAAATGCCATGATAAGGTTAGCCCAGATATTAGACAACAAGAATTCAACAAGTTTTGGGGATTAGGGGAATACACCACACAAAATTTGTATCTTGCAACTTGTGTTAAAGAAAAGGAAAAACTCCGTCAGTACACCAATAGACCATCAAAAAGACAATTTTCCAGGATTTATTCTCTCAGAAATGTAACAGTTTGCCGTGAGTTCTTTAGAAAAACATTTCAAGTATCTACTAAAAGAATAAATACTGCCATACAAAAACACGATGTGAAGAATTAAAGGACAAAAGAGGACAAAAACAAGGAGGGGTGAACAAAACAAGCGAAACAAAATTAGATGCTGTTAGGTACACATAAACAAACTTCCACGTTACAAATCACATTATAGGAGGAACACTACAAACTCCTAGTTTCTTGCACCTGACATGACGTTGGTAAAAATGTACATGTATGTGGAAGATTTGATGGGAGAAAAAAATATCGATTTGATTGAAAAATGGCGAGAGGCAAATGAAAAGAAAAAAAGTACAATCTTAAAAGCTATAGATGCAGTGAGTTTTTCAACTTATAGAAGAATATTTTTAAATAATTTTAATTTAAAATTCAAAAGTCTGAAGAAAGACACCTGTAGCACATGTGATTCCTTTGCTGCACGGATTCAGTCTACAAAAAATGATTCGGGCAGACAAGTTTTAGAGCAGGAACATAACAAACATATCGATCTTTGGAGGGAAGCTAGACTTATGACTAGACTTATGAATAAAGACAAACAAGAAGCAGAACGGAATAAGGAGTTTGAATGCATAAGTTACGACTTGGAGAAAACACTGTCTCTTCCACGAATTCCTACCGGCATCGTTTTTTACAAGAGGCAGTTGTGACTGTATTAAAAAGAAGCAAGGCTACTGCTATGTTTGGACCGAAAATCAAGCTGGTAGAGGAGCCCAAGAAATCGGTTCCTGTTTAATACAATTTATTGAAACGGAAGTAGAGTATGGAATAAAAAATTTGGTTTTGTGGAGCGATTCATGCGGAGGACAAAACAGAAACATTAAGATGGTTCTAATACTAAAATCTTGCCTTGAAGCTCATCCCACTCTAAAGACAATCTCTATGAAGTACCTCGTATCTGGGTACAGTTTTTTGGCCAACGACACCGACTTTAGTGATGTAGAAGGAGCATTAAAACATGTACAAAGGCTGTATTTACCAAGTGACTATATACAAGTTATGAGAAGTGCAAGAAAGAAAAAACCGTTTGTTGTAACTGAAATGCAAAGTAGTGACTTTTTTGGGACACAAAAACTAGAAAAAATTATAGTAAATATAGGAAAGTCGACAAAGCAAAAGGAAAAATAAACTGGCTTAAAATTCGGGAACTTAAACTAGTAAAAGAAGAACCTCTTAAATTTTATTGTCGGAATGATTTTAAATCCGAATATTCAGTAATAGACGCAGAGTATTAAAAGAAAAACAAAAAACAACTATCAGCTTCAAGGATTTACTTGCACCAATGTTGGAAAACGGAAAAGAAATAGCAGCTCCAAAGTTAAAAGATTTGAAATCGTTACTTCATCTTATTCCAGCAGATGCAAAAGAATTTTATCGCAGTTTGACTGGTAGTCACGAAATTGAAGAGTATGTTGATGGATTTTGTAGTCCTCCAGATTTTGAAGTGGATATTGAAGAGACTCAATTATTATAATTTTCATTAACAACATTTTTTTTATTCTTTTTGTGGAGAAATCGATTCATTTAATTATTATTTGCTTATAAATAATTGTGTTTTTATTTCCCTAAAACTACATTATATTCCAAAGAAAAGAACCAACATTAAAGTTCTTTTATGCGCTTTATTAATTAAAACATTTTAAATATAGCAGAAAAGAACCAACCCACAAAAACTTGCAATAATTATTAAAATATGGGAAAATAATTATTATTTCTAGTTAAGGAAGTAACATCAAATAAATCCCTATTCTAAAAAACAAAAATCACCATTTTTAAATGTAATGTGGATTTAGAAACACAGGTTTACTTCACGTATCATTTTCTCAAAAACTTAAGTCATGTTGGTTGGTTCCTTTCAGCTTATTGCAGTCCAAATATCCTCCCTTTGCTCCCGACACAATTTTGTACATTTATCTGTTTTCAAACTATGTAGGTACTGGAATAAAAGTTGTGATTATATAGAAAGGTCTACAAGTACCTACTCAGTATCTTCGTGCTATTGTAATATAAATTTCAATTTGCAAAAATTAAAACATCTCAACTTACTATTTAATAAATGATGATAACAATCGGAAAATACGCACTTCACAACGTCGTATTCATAACATCAATACAAGAGGTATCTAAAAATAGAAAATATTACAAACATAGATAACGCTGACATCTAGCGCTGAAAACGGCAATCAAAAGAAACATCAATAAACGCAAACGGAAAATCCTGTACTTAATTATAAAATAATACAAATATGTAACGATAGATGAATTGGTACATTATTTTTGTATAGGAAATGCATGTCAAGGAGGTGGTAGAAGTTTTTATTTGTGATAGTTTTACTTTTTTCGACTGTTCGTTTTTGATTCGTTCAATGTACCGGGTGGCCAAATAAGCGGGGTAAAGAGGCTTTATCTCGGAAGCCGCTCAGCTTACGACCTTTCGGTAAAAATTATTGTTATGAAAGTGGCCAAGAGAAATTGATGGAAATTATTTAAAAGTAATATCTACTAATTTGAATACCAAAAAACAAGTTTTCTTTTGAATTTGTCTAATGAAGGTATACTGAAAATGAATGCATACAAATCTTACGTCTATATAAGGACGAGTAACTTTGGGTCAGCACTTTTTCTTCAACTCTTCAAATAAAGTGGGGGGTGAGTCAAACATTGATTTCGATAATATGCAATAGGAATCTCTGAAACGCCTTATTTCAATAAATCGAAGTAAGTTTTGTTTAAGAGTTCATAAATTTTATTATTTTTATCATCTTAGCTTAAAATACAATGATATATACTTAATTCCAAGATATTTCGTTTTGATTTATGCCAACATGATTGATACAACATCAAAACCTACAGCAGGTACCTAGTCGTTAATCCGATAACAATAGCACAGTATCGTACTCGTTTCTTCGAAAAGATAATGCCTAATAGTATGATTATTTTACAACTGAAATATTTGGCTGGTAAAATAATATTTTACACTAATTTTTTAATTTATTTAATTATTCTAATATTTATTTGTAGCGTCGACCCAACACTGTAGTGGAACGCCTCTGATGCGATAATTACGGCGAAGCAAAGTCGACCTCGGTTAGTACACTTATACCTTATTCTATGGTTAGTATTTGGATGGGTGACCACTGGGGAAACACCGTCGTAGATAGTGATGAGCGAGACTGGCCTTGGTCTTGCAAAAAATGCAAGACCAAGACCAGCTACAGGCTTGCAAGACCAAGACCAAGACCGAGTGTGCAAGACCAAGACCGAGTTGTGCAAGACTTATGCAAGACCAAGACCGGCCTGCAAGACTCTTGCAGTCTTGCTTTTTTTAATTTATTCAATAATGTTCCAAATTAATTCTTACAAAATGTGCATTTTTACCTCAAAATATCATGAAAGCAATTTGAATTTTAAATAAGTATAGAGCTAATTTAAATAAAAATATGTTTGTTGAACAAATTATTCCACTCACAATATTGTAATGAGGGAAAAACTTGACTTGAGGAGAATGAGTGATTTGTAAAGATTGATATATTTAATTAGAATTTAACTTTTAATTACTTACTGTGTACTTACACTCAATTGTTTATAATATAGATAATAAAACAAATCTAAATGTTGAAAATAACTATTTACAAGAAACTGGACGTGATGCCTGGATTTAATTGAACAGTCACTATGGACCTGGTCCAAGTAGGTTGAACAACCGAGATGACGTTCCTGGAATTAGATAGAAAAACACTCTGAGTATTCAATTTGCCATAAATAATGATTAATTATTTAACTAACGATTAGTATAGTTGAAATCCCCAAAACTAATGAAAGTATTAATAATATACAAGGTGCATCTTATGTGTTTGAACTGTGATTATGCCTATACGTACTAAAGTAAAGTTAAAACTTCACTTGATCAAAAATAAATGCCTAATAGTAAATATTTAGGGTTATTAGGAAGGGTGCAAGGGGCGCAAACTCTCTCCAGTGCATGTAAGGAATATGTGGCACAAACTCTCCACAAACAATATTATAACTACTGTAAGTGGCACAAACTCTCCACAGTACAGCAAAATAATATTACACTGCAAGTGGCACAAACTCTCCACAGTACAGCAAAATAATAATAGGTGCAAGTGGCACAAACTCTCCACAGTACAGCAAATAATAATACACTGCACGTGGCACAAACTCTCCACAGTACAGCAAAAATAAGGTTACACTGCAAGTGGCTCAAGCTCTCCACAATACAGGGGGGTGGAAGGAGATATGAGTGACGTGAGATGTCACCCTGTATCAGGAATGGACAAACCGCAAGTGGCGCAAACTCTCCACAATACAGTATAGGTATGTGAGTTAAACTGCAAGTGGCACAAACTCTCCACAGTACAGCTAAATAAGGTTACACTGCAAGTGGCTCAAGCTCTCCACAATACAGGGGGGTGGAAGGAGATATGGGTGACGTGAGAAGTCACCCTGTATCAGGAATGGACAAACCGCAAGTGGCGCAAACTCTCCACAATACAGTATAGGTATGTGAGTTAAACTGCAGGTGGCACAAACTCTCCACAGTACAGTAGGATTGGATGAATAGGAAATGCATCAACAAATTAATGTTCTTAATAACGTTGAATATTAAAGAACTTTAAACAAAGTAATTATTAAAAATGATTAGCAAATATATATACTCTATGTGATACAATAACTTTTAAAATCAAATATCAAATAACAGGCAGAAATGAATTACTCTGTGAGATAGACTCGCCTATTTAACTCCTGATATGCACCACAATACACACTATATTTTAATAGATTTATTTGGCTCAAGTGAACACTTTAGTTATTTTCTAGAAACTAAAACTCATATCGTTCTTAAAATTTTCTTTCCCCTTTCGTGGCATCGAAGACTACGTTATCGCCGACTTGACATTATGATACTTTACTTATCTGTTTCAGACAATTGGTTATTTTGTCGAGAAATGCATTTCTGAAATATTATGTTATACCCATGATTTAATTTATTTTACTTGAAACGAAAACTATTTTAAGAATAACAGGGTGAGAAAAAAAATTGTCTTACAATATTACCTGTGATATCACATACTAATAAGTGTACCGTGCTAAAACGAGGATCTTGTTGTAAACCCATTTAAAATGAAGGGTTGCGGGTTGATTTATGGAGGGGTAGTTAAGAGATAATTTTATTATTTGTTTACCATATATCTGTTTTTGATGGCCCATCTTGGGTCGTAACAGATCCATAAATAAATTATCGAATAATATCGAAAAACGGCGGCAGATGTACCAATACGTGACAATACTAGACATTTTGGTAAAGGGTCATATAATGTTTCATAATAATTTTGTTGTGGGTTTTTCCCAACTATAAAATGCAAGACCTGCACACGTTTATGACACGTACTGGGATCTCCTCCGCTGACGTAACCAATCCTCTTCCAATCAGTACTCCTCTACCAACCTCTTCGTCGTGGTTCCATGGCTCCATCATAACTGGTGTACCTTCCTCCATGATTCCCTGTAGCCGCGCTACTATCATGGTTTTGCTTCGTGCAGGTAGAACGGTATCTTCCTATACAGCTGTCAACACCGTGCTGCCTTCATATCGATAGAGGAATACCTTTTCGGAACCCACTTTAATGGTTCTGTTTTTGAAGTCTAACTGGAAACCCTGTAGATTCATTACGTTCATTCCCAGAATCACGTCTTCTTCGATGTCAGCTACGATTACCGTATGCGTGAACTTTTCTGCACCAATTCCCAATTGGATTTGAGTCTCTCCGTGAACATTGGCACTCTCACCTGTTGCGGTCCGGAGTCGCAGCCTCGTTGGCAGAAGCTTCTTCTTAGATTTTATTATCTTCGGCCGTATAATGGTTCTAGTTGCTCCAGTGTCTACTAGCAGAGTATATTTCTTGCCATTCACTTCGCTATCCACATATACACTGTCGTTACGGCATCTGAGAGAAGCTATCAGTACGAGAGGGTCTTTGGAAAGATCCTGGGTCGGTGCTGCCCCCTCGTGGCCGACCCATTCTAGTTTTCCTGGTACTGGGGTTCTTGGTTTGCTGGAGTCTTAGTGCGCTTACACGAACTGCGTACATCCGTACATGCCCTAACTCGCCACAATTCCAGCATCTAATCTTCTTCGGCTTTTTGTGTACCATGCTTTTTATCAAGTTGACGATTTGCTCAAGTCTATCTTTGTCACCTTCTTCTTGAATGGTCCTGACTTTGTTGTACCCCGTAGCCTTCGTGGCTGCTTCATATTCAAGAGCAGCAGTTAATGTATCGACCAATGTTTTGGGATACGCCAAACGAAGCGTCCTCTGCATATCAGGGTCACGCAAGCCATCAATAAAGGCCTGGATGCCCAGACATACCATCATGTTCTCCGGTGCTGATGGATAAGCAAATCGAACTAGTCGGCGATATCCACTTCATACTTTTTTAGAGTTTCGTCCCGTTTTTGCGTTCGGTTCTGCATCTGAGATTGGTTCAAGTGTGTTCAAGTGACCATATCGCATGTCCAACCTCTTCTTCAGCTACTCGAAGTCATCCGTTTCTTCAAGGGGTATCGTCTGAAGCACATCTAAGACATCTCCCCGAAGCGCGATGGTTAATTTCTCTGCCTTCTCCTTATTGGTCCAATTATTCGCTCTAGCGGCTGCTTCAAACTGTTTGACATAGTTGGTCCACGACATCTTTCCGTCGAACGTTGGGGCATTGACTCGAGCAAAACTGCCAATATCTTCTGTCTTGGGGTGTGCTTCTGACTTGCATGGTTTTATTTGTTTGATCTTTTTTTCTTCTGTTGGCGTGTCTGCGTTCTTAAATCTGCCATTTTTCTCTCTAAAATATCGTTTTTCATATCAGAAATCTCGTTCTTCATAGTAGAAATGTTAACAGAAATATCGTTCTTCATAGTAAAAATCTTCTCGTCCATACCGGAAATTAAGGTGGAAGCCTCGTCGTTGAATAAAAATGTTTCCGTATCCAAGCCGTCAATTTCCAGTGCTATTTTCAATCTTTCGACTAACACACTTCTTTCCGGACGTTTCCAGCTCGCGATTTTCCAATTATGCTTTTAATTCCGTCACTTTCAGCTCACTAAGTCTCTTAGCCTAATTTTTTATTTATATTATCCCACTTCTGACACCAATGTAATGATTTTGTTATTTATTTAAATAGTTTTTACTTGTGGGATAAAATTATTCACACTACTATGGCTAATTACTATTTATTTATGAAACACACACTGTATTAAACTTAATTTATATACACACTCTACTTAATGTCTACTAATTTATTTACACTCGGTATATTAGTTCTAATTTATTTTTACCACTTGAATATTACACTATTTATCTTCACTATTCCATTCACCGTCCGATTACTAAGAACTTAGGTAAACTGTTTGTGAACTAACTCTTTGTCTTCGTTTAACTAATTGTCCACTCACTCAAAAACCCACGTATATAAAGTCTTTATCAACTCTCGAAAATTCCAGCACCTTCCGCGCTCGTCCTATGCACAAACAAAGCGTTTTACTCGAATGTTCTCGAAAGGGGCGCAGCTACCAAAATTTACAATCGAGGGACAAGGCCTCGCAACAATATATTAAAGGTTCAAAGGAATGGTGCAAATAACCGCAAGTCTCTATCTTTTTTTGTCGTAGATGTTAATCGGAAACCATCTACGAGTGCGTGATTAAATCTAAAGGAGTAAGCTGTATTATGCTTTTTATTATAGTTTATTACCAATTAAAGTCACTTTTAAAGTAGCTCCGAACTAAAAAAGTAAGGAAGTTAGAATAATGCGTTACTTTCGGAAAGCAACGCATAGTTCGTTACTTTTTAGAAAAAGTAACGGTAACGAATATGTGACGCGTTACTTAGAAGCAAAAGTAACGATTCCAGCTCTTGACGTTTTCGACTTGTGAAACCGTACTAGAAGTATGGGGTACATGCAACAAAATAAACGACTTTATTGTTTTCGTTTAAATAGAGGCCAATGAAGTATATGGAAGGCGCGCAAGCTAGTTGTTCCCTTACGTACTGTTGGACACATATACACAATGTTAATTTTTCAGCTGGTTTACTAGTTCGGGAAATATTGTGATATATTCTGTATACACCTTCCGCGTTTTAAGGTGGGTACAGACATGCTCCGAATATCGTCTCGAACCTCGTCGCGATCAACAGAAGTTCGCGACGTTGTTGCAGATGGCCTTTCAATAAGCAACGAACAGAACACCGTTCCGTACCTGGTACCAAACATTTCGTCGTTCCATCAGTAATTGCGTTGAATCTGTATCTGATGGATGTTTCTGCAGCAGCCTATATTGTTATGCATTATGCAATTATTAAAAGGAAAAATACTCGTGAAAGAAGATGGTTCAGTCGATCAGTGGATTATAAAAAAAATTCACAAGAATGTCTCCATCCGATTTCGAATTTTTGATCACCTTAGTGAGTCACGATCCGTTTTTTGGCGACTGGAGATTCATTCACTAGTTTACAATAAGTAAGTAAGTATAAAAAAAACGTTTTTTTACACTCATCCGCTTTTTTCATTTTCGCGTCAATCTCTTCCCATGCATCATTTTTTTTTGTTTTGTTGTAATATCTGGGATTCTTTGTATCCAATAATATCTCTTTTCCCCGATAATTTTCAATTAGCAATAAACTTTTGTTCTCCGTCCATTCCATCTTGATGCACTCAACTTCAAAACACATTCAAAATAACAGACTACTCAGAGTGGAATATCGAAAAGATTCGCAAGCTAGTCCAGACATGAATTCACGGTGTACTGAGGTGTACAGCGTCGCGTTCACGTTTCTTTTGATGCTCTTGGCAGGTACCGACAACCAGCGGAACGCTACAATGTTACATCGTTGACGCGTCGAGGTACGATACGCGGTTGCATGGTTCCGTCAACACTTGAGAACGCGACGAGGTTCGAGACGGTATTCGGAGCATGTCTGTACCCACCTTTACAACAGACTGTACTCCGCTAGAGGTCGCTTTTGGCAGCACCCTTTTAATTTAAATTTATTTGCTCCTTCAATGACATTTTTCTCCTCAATCAAATAACATAATGATTTCAAATTTTGAGTATATTACTAGTGAATAGTTCCGGAGACGATGCATATTTATAACTGAATTGATAAAATATTAACAAAATATATCTGATTTCACAACATGGACATTTTTTCCCCTGGAATTTTGAACCTATAATCTTGACTAATAAGGGAGAAAAATGTCTTTCAAGGTAAAATCACTTATTTTTAAAATTTATAACTAGTCTTGAAATAATTTCTATTGCTGGTTATACAATTTTATGTATTGAGCAAAAACAGACAATTAAAAAAAATACATTCTACAGGGTCTTTCAGTACATTTTAGCTTTTTTGGTGAGAATGCACGCAGCGCATTGCCTCTTAATAAATCGAAAGAATTGTATTTTTTAAAGAAATTTAAGACAAGTGATTTACGTATTCAAGAACAATACTCATGTAGTAACTTATAAAAATTATGAATACATTTAAAAGAAAAAGTCCTTCGTCGTGCTGTTACTGCAATAGGTCGTATATAAAAAAATACCGAATTCCACTTTAAGACGCCTTTCAAATCAAAATAGCCATATCTAGCTTACTGCAAACTTTATGTGTGACAAACTAGTGGAATGCTGTGATTATTGAAAATCGTATGTCAAAATTCCGCTTTATTATTTAGCTGTGCTCAGGAGTTTTTTAAATAAGCATTTTTTAAGGTTTGCACCCTTATTTTGGTATTATTTTATAATGTAGTGATAATTGTTTAAGCAGAGTACTACTCCAGTATTAGCCCTGGTAAGAAAGTCGGAGATCCCGTTGTGACCGACATTTGTGCTCTTCAGTATACTCAGGAAGGCACCATTCTCTTCATGTTGAAGTTTTCAGACTCGTGGAAAGAACTTTCCCATCGTCAGAATCACCTATTTGCAACTGACGGAACTTGTCCCACTGAGTAATCCAAATTTGATCATTTACAAGCTTTAAACAACTCATCCCACAGGATTGTGTAGGCTCTAGATACTTAAGATATTAAATATTGTAACTAAAATAACAGAATAAAAAAAGTTGCTAGATTTTGTCCATCTCCTGAAAAGTTACTATTTTGAACATACGACATTTTGCAGTAACAACTACGTTATCGGATTGTATTTTATGTTAAAAATCTTACATCATAACTGGAAGTATTCTTTATTCTTTTTTTAATTTATTTTGGGAAATCAAACCACATTATTTTTGTTTTTATTTCAACGTTTCGCTAGCGTTGCAGCTACTGTTATCAAGAATATTGATTTTTGACATTAATTAATTATTTTATTTTCATTTTATGACGATACACAAAAATCACAATTCTTTCAATTTGTTAAAAATCAGTTTTTTTTTCATCGCCGTTGTAAAATCTTCAAGTAATTGTAACATCAATCTTGTTTCTTTATAGCCTGATGTTGCTAATAAGAAACTAGTAACTAACATTCTGATTGAAATTTAACATACTTTGTGGGGTGTCTTTATGTTTGTTTGAAAACCTTTACTTATTAGATTTATTTTTTTCTGATAAAAACATTTTAGAACAGTTAAATTATTTTTTATTAAGTATTATTTTATTACATTTGAAAAAACAACAAATAAAAATATTCTCTTAAAATTAAATATATACATTATAAATAGCTGAATGGAAATCCTCATTTCAAAAGAAAAAGACATGTCATTGCAGTAAATATATAAAAACACATTAAAAAATTACTGTTTCCCGACTGAGCAGATCTGTAATAATTGTAATAAGTAAGAAAAGAAAAAAATAACAATCACAAAATTCCTATTTATTTCTTTCGAAATCACAATATGGTTCCGTTTTATTCTTCAAAATAGCAGGATATGAAATGTGAAGGCTACAAAATAGATGTATATATAATCTTGGTTTCTGTACAAGGAAATCCAGAAAATAAATGATAGAATACCCAATTAGGGCTTTTCAGGAAATTACATTGAATTACATCTCAATTTTGCTGTTTCCGATGTATCTCTAGTGAAACTACTACAAATTTTCTGATTTAAACATGTATCTACAGTAAAAAGTGTGAATATTAACTTTAAAAAGTCTCATATGATATCCCAAAAAGATATTTATGAATAAAACTGAACAGACAAGGTAATTGTGCTAACAAAGTGTGTGGCCCGTGATATTTTCCTCCTGAAAATTAAGTATGCAACATGGTTTATTAATTGAAAGCTGACATCAAAGTGGCAGTGTTCCCGTTGTTCGTTGCTGGCAGTGTTTTCCAAGTTGCTGGTGATTTGTTATTCATGGTTGTTCCTGAATGACTAATTTATATCGGTTTTGGTTATGTTGTTCTTTGTTGGTGATGTTGAAATTTGATTGGTCAAAACACAAGTAGCTCGAAGAAATTTCAACTTCAAAAGCTGAATTGGCGCATCAAAAGAGTTGATCAAATTGGTGTTTTTGCGTAAATAATCAACTCGACAGTTACCAACACCAACAAAATATGTCAATATCTCATGCTGCCGAAGCGCATCAATAATACATATAATAGTAGCTTATTTAATTGTAGCACCTCTCTTAACTGTAGTACAGTACTGCGAGCTTACAAGATATAGTTTGTTTTATATTCTAAGAGTGGGAGTTTTAAGTTTGACATTATTGGCATATATCAAATCACGTGTCAATGGGCGAGTTCAGACGGGCACAACGGTCGAGTTGCTTATTTATCGGTTGCGTTCAGGTGAGATGCTGTTGTTCTGCTGACTCTCAACTGTTAAGCATCAGAGGCAGCGGCAATTATTTACGCTTTGTTTACTCGGCTCTGTCACAGAAGACTATGTATTTTGTAATTTTTAACGCTGTCAAAGTGTTGGGTTAGGTTACGTTGTGTTTTTTGGTGATAAACTATAATAATGGAACTCAAAATATTATAAAGTAGTAATACATAATAAAATGATTGCATTCAATGAAACTGCAAGAATATCATTAACAAGGGTCCGGTGAACTCTATACGGAACCACGAGTTTTTGATTAATTTTGCAGAAAATCGATAGTATTCACTTATTTTGAAGATTATCCGTTGAAAAATTTGCGGCAAATTCAGAATTTCCAGAGAAAAATAATAAAAAAAGATTTTGTACTGCGTGACATATTTAAACTGTGTTTTATTGAAAATATCGGACGAAATGGTTGCCGTTGACATTTTTTTTTGGGTTTTTCTCTGGTAATTCTGAATTTACCGCAAATTTTTCAACGGATAATATTCAAAATAGGTGTGTACTGCAAAATCAGTCAAAAGCTCATGGTTCCGTATAGTTCTCCGGATCCATTGAAAAGTTAGGTTATGTTGGCGCTATCGAGATCCGTGAACAGCAATCGTCAGTCACAGAAAACCTACATACTACTTCTACTACATACATAATTGATTGACACAAAATAAAACTGCCAACAAACACTGTTCAGAGAACTTTGGCATACAAAATTGTGTTAAATGCCGCTAACGCTAGGTATATGCTGTCCTACCTCGTTTGTATCAATTTGCATTTCATTGAGAATTGTTCTGCGAACAAAGAGTAGTACCAGCACAAATAGTGTGCTCCCCGAACAAACTATGCAATGCGTTCAGATGGAACTCAGCTGTTGACTACCATCACACTCAACATGTTTTGTGCAACCGTTGGGACCGGTTGAACACGCGCAATAAATCCAGTTTTCATTGGCGGAGCTGAAAATCACGAATAAAATCTGATCAATGGGGGACTTCGTTGCCAGCCAAAAATTTGGTAAATTCTCTACCAATAGGGAATTAATCAATATCGTCATTGAATAATAGTTATGGCGCAATTGACATTATTGGCGTGACATCACGAGCTCAGACATAAATTTCAACAAATCAGACATGGCCTTTAAAAATTCGACCCTATTACCAGATTTGAAGAGCCGAGGCGCAGTTTCCGGAAATTTATCAGTAACGCGAACCTACATGACATGTTCGTTATGAAATTTCCCTTCCCCAGTAGTAGAAAGCTTTCGGGTTGGAATCATGGACCAAAATCTCCCATTAGGAGCAACGCCAAAAAACAAGGAACCGGCGAACAGCACGAGAACAACGGTTTATAAATGGATGTATGTGATATCGATTATTCATTTTCGAGCAGCAGAAATAAAGAATAACGGAGTTTATAAATCCATCTTGATACTAATGGACCAATATATTATTTTTACATACAGTCTAGGTGGTCTTTGTAAAGATACATATGGATTCGCAGTGGAAAAGTTTTGAAGAAATTTTATAGGTAAAATTGGCTGATATATATTTTTTTAAACAATCGACATGGGTAGTGAACCACAAATTTTGTTATCAAACTAAAATAATAACCTTACGAATTAGTTAGGAACTAGAACAATAATTAAATTCCTTTTTAAACAGTGAATCCTAACCTTTCTGTAATGCACATTCTAAGTTTAACATTTGAATGAATTTTTTAAAGATTATTAAGTTTGACGTGAGCAGTAAGAATTTGATCTACGGAATACATTTTTTTATTGTAAACTATTTCTAAATCATGAACACGTTTAGTGTTCGATAACGATTTATATCAGAAATAATCCATATTATAAGTCATTTTGGACAGATTTGCAAACTTTTACTTTTTTAAATTAAACTAACTGTTTATAATTAATTATAAATTATTATATATTATGAGTGGATTCCACAAAGAAAGGGTCCAAACAGTAAATTCAATTGCATACTTTTGTTATTTTATGAAGCACAAAGAAACTTTGTAGATTATTAACAAAGAATACACCATCGTTGACAGATAACTTAGAAAATACACTGAGAAAATGATGAAAATTTTCAAATATCGGCGATATAATTGGTCGACAAAGTGGAGTATGACAAGTATCTTATTATAAAAATGGCGATTTTCAGACATGCGCATACAAAAAATGATCGGAAGCTTCGCTTCTTGTTAAATGGTGTATTCTTTGTTATTGATAAAACGATACCAGCTGGATACTTTCGCTCAGTCCAAGGTTTGACTGAAGTCACTTGCACAATTAAAACTAGCCAATATTCGACTCCTAACCGATAAAGCTTCATCTAATCACACTGCCAAGGCCCGTATTCTCGAATTTCGATCGGTGAATGTCGCAAGCGACATTTAAAAATTGTCGCACGAAACGTAAAACTGCAATTCTTGAATATCGAAATCGACAATTTTCATGGGAAAAAACATCGACAAAATCTCACTAGGATTTAGGCAAGTGACAACACCTCGGTCAGTAAATAAGAAAGCCTCAGATCACATGTAATTGTCGGCCGAAGCGAAGCGTAGGTCTGTAATATACTATCAACTTGAAAAATAAAAATTCGGAAATATATCTTCCGAAGCACAAATAAATAATAGAATAATTAAATAAATTAAAAAACTAGTCTCAAATGTTATTTCACCAGCCAAACATTTCAGTTTTAAAATATTCATATTATTAGGCATTATCTTTTCGCTTTTCGAAGAAAAGAGTACGATACTGTACTATTGTTATCGGATTAACGTCTACCTGCTGTGGATTTTGCTCTTAAATCAATCACGTTGGCATAAGTCAAAACGAAACATCTTGGAACGAAGTATACTTATCGAGATTTTAATTTGTTGTGGTTAGGTTACGCGTAGATTTTAATTAAACATGGAGGACGACGATGAAGAAACTATTGCTTTTCAACAAGAAATCTTATACAAGTTATATCCTGATAAAGGATTTGGATGTAGAAGTTATGCATTTCAAAATACATTTAATATGTCTAAGAAAATGTTTAAAAGACATTTTCGGTTAACGAAAGATATAACTACAAATTTAATAAATTGAGTAAGACCAGTTATGGAATAACATACTAGGACATCAGCGCACATGGGCGTACGCAAATTTGCCCCCCCCCCCTAAATGTTTAAAATATTTCAATAATTTCCTAATTAATAAACAAAAGATAAAAGAACCAATCAATCAAGTTAAAATTTTAAACATATACCTACCTACATAATATTATACAATACACTTATTCCTAATATATTTTACTATTTATGATCAAAAATACAAAAGTATTTCGCATTTCAGCTTTGTAGTGCTTCAACAAGACCGGTATTTATCATTTCTCTGTGTCTGATAGCAAAGTATGCTGCGCTTTTGGAACCTGTGGCCAATATTTTGCAATCTAAAAGTTTAGATTTATTGCAATGTTCAAATCATATTAAGAGTATAAGATTAGATGAATCTGCAGAAGAAGTCGTGAACACTATCTTAGCCAACACACATGTCGAAAACCTTGGATTAGAGTTACGAACATTCAAGCTAGCAACCCGCCAGAATACTGGAGAAGATCTTTGTTAATACCTTATTTGGACTCTCTGATAATATCTACCAGCTTTCGAACTATTGTCACTACACCCGTTCGTTATGCTGAACTTGTCATTGAGTGAATTTAAAATGCGCATTAAACAATTTTCAGAATTCTATCATTTAAACGAGCTTGACGATGAAGCCGAATTGTAAGACTTATGGAAAGACAAAAAAATTAATAAAGAGGAGTTAAAAAGTTTGGAAGTAGCAGAAGTGGTAAAGGAAGCAGATTTTTTTTCCATCAACAAAAACTGCTCTACACATAGATTAAGCGGTTTGTGTATGCTGAGTGTACACCGGAAATTCGTTTCACAAAAAAAGAAACACATAGAAAAAGAGGTTTTGAGAAATTTTCCTGAAGATCCCAGACGTTTCGTTTTGCTATAATACTTGTATTAAGATAAAAAATAATATGTATAAATGTTTGTTTTCTCGTTTTCGTTTTTTTGTTTATTTCAAAAAACACCTACTTTATTTCTAACTTCTACTTTTTACATTTGTCCCCCCCCCTAAATTTAATGCTGAGTACGCCCATGTTAAGTTCAGTAAATAAAATTAAGCTTAAATTTACTCTGTATTTCAGGTATTTACGGCTCTAAATTTCTTTGCGACGGGAAGTTAGCAGGCTCCAATGGGGAGCAATGCAATGCGAGTTTAAGTTAGTAAAAGTATTGGTGAAATAGAGGGCATTTTAAATAGACCATCAGGTGTGGTCGCTTTGTTACGAGCTTTATTAACAACTCTTTTTGCGATTTACTGCAATAATGAATTTTTTACACTCGGTATCCATGTTTAAAACTAAATAAGTGAATAGTAACAGAAGTAACGACGAACACATGAAAAAGATATCTTAAAACCGTTATTAAATCTCTTCTTTTTTCTTTCTTTCATGCGACATTTTCGTTCGACAAATGTCGATTGCGACATTTTTGATCGAGATTCGAGAATAAGGGCCCAGGTTACCAAAACAAATAATAATGTTAACACGGTTCACTAGCAGCCAGCAAATTTTGAATCTTTGAGCTGGACTAGATTCACAGATTTCCCAAGCTGATTTTTTTTATACTGTAGTCTATTTACATGTCAATTGGTACTCAAAAGAACTAAATATGACCAAATCAACAATCCAGATGGTTGAAATATATAGTTAAAGAAACCAAACGATTCATCAGCAGCAAATTTTGGTCCTTTGAGCCGTAGGAGTTTCACAGAGTCTCTAAACTGTTTTTTTAAACTGTAGTATATTGACTAGTCAATCGTTACATACAAGAACTGAATATGAACAAATCAACAATCCAAATAGTCAAAGATACAAAACTGTTTGCTAGTAGCAAATTTTGGTCCTTTGAACTGGAGGAGATTCTCAGAGATACTAAATTGTTTATTTTAATAATGTGGCCTATTTAAAAATCAATCGGTACTCAAAGAACTAAGTATGACCAAATCAACAATATAGATGGTTAAAATATCTAGATAAAGAGAGAAAATGGTTCATTGACAGCAAATTTTGGTCCTTCTAGTCTGATTAGATTAACAGAGCACATAAGCCGCTTTTTTTAAATTTAGAAGCCAATCGGTATTCAAAAGAACTAAATGTAACCAAATCAACAATCCAGATGGTTGAAATAAATAGATGATGAGGCAAAATCGTTCATCAGAAGCAAAGTTTGGTCCTTTTAGCCGGAGGAGATTCACAGAACTCAACAAGACAACTGACAGTCAAAAGAACTAAGTATAAGCAAATATACAATCCAAATGGTTTAGAAAAACATAAATACTCCCCTCAAGCAACCAAAACTTTTATTTTGTAAATATTTCGTATCTAAATCGTCATGGAACACCCTGTAACTTTATTTTTTCATTTGACTTACTATCAACTACTAGACATTTACTAGACAAAACCTTTTTCCAGTTAATTCAGTACAGAAAATGCAGATTCCCGAATCATCTTAAGCTTTCTTCACTTTTTCAAGGGTTTGCTTTTCTTTTATAGCTAAAACCCCAACAGAGAAATGGCAATTTCGTTTTAGACCCAAACACCGTGTGGATTTTTGTTGGTAGGTACGGCATTTTCGAGTTGTCTGGGAGAACCGATCATTTTTCTAGTACTACCGGACTTTATAGGACCCTCCAGAATTTGTCTAATATCTTCCGGAGGTACTATACTTAAGCTTTCCAAATTTGCTTCTTTCATCTCGCAAACTAAATGTTCGACTTGTTTTTTCTTTTCTAATATGGCAGTTTCTAAAGAAGCGACCTAAAAAAGGAAAATTAAATACAAACAAAACAGATTTATTCAAAAAATTACTTCTTGCTTTAAAGTTTCAGCAGTCAAATGGTGTAAATCAGTACTTTGTTTGGCTAATTCGATATCTTTTTGAAGCCTATCAACTTCTGTAAGAATATTCCTTTCGAGTTGTTTTAGAGATTCTGCTCTTCTACTTTGGACTCGTTGTTCCATTTGTAACTCGTCCATAAGAAGCCTGAAATTATCGAAATTTTACCATAATAAATAAATAATTATTACGATTACCTCATTTTATTTTTACATTGCAACAATTCCGTCTCACAATTCGCCAATTTCGATCTTAATAAAGTAATTTCAGACTGCAAGGTTTTTTCTTGTTGTTTAACTATCTCACTTTCTTCTTCTACATAACTTAAAGCTTGAATCTTAAAAACGCAATGAATCATTATAACGTATTTTTCTTTTACATATAAATACTAACTTGTTCTTGATGAGTTTTACTTATATTCGAAATGGCTATCAACTCTTGCATTATAAATTCCAATTGACGTTGCTTTTCTTTCTCCTTTCCTTCCAAAAATATTATTTCCGCATCAAACTATAATAAAAACAATGAGAAAATTGATAAAGAGGGTCGGATTTAGATCTGTGGAGGCCTGTGGGCAGAATTCATTTGGGTTATTACTTTCTATCGTTCGAGAAAAAAAAAACATAAAAATTGTACTTTACTTTTATAAATAGGTACACTAGCTTGTACTCGCGTAGACAAAATCAATGATAGCACAAATCTCATCAACTGTTATCATTATCAATCATAAACCATAAGCGCACCATTTCTTATATAAAAATTACTTATACTGATAACGTGAGAAATTGTGTTTTCAATATGTTTACTCAAATTTAATTTTTCATCGATATATCTCCTACAAATTTAATATAGAAAAAATTATTATTTATAGTTGCGATATTTACTGAGAAAGAGAGAGAGAGAGAAAGAGAAAAGCACTTCCTTTTAGAGAAAGACGCAGTGGCCTAAATATCGAACAGTTCAATTTATCACTGGTATAAACTACCCATCCTGGTCTGTTAATGTACCTCCTACTGACACATCCCTTGCCCAAGATCCTAAATCATCTATCAATCACCATTATCTATCTATTAAATTATATTCCTTAACAAATATAAAGAAATTACCCTTCTCTTTATTTTTACTGATGCCTCGAAAACTGATGAAGGACATGCTGCAGCATATGTACATAAGAATAAGAAATTTGCAATATGTATTCCGTAACACTGCTCTTTATTTACTGGAGAAACCATTTTGGAAGCTTTAAAAATGTGCAGCTTACATCCAGAAAACACATTCATAATTATTACAGATACATTAATGCCCGTTTGCACCGTTTGCTTTAAGACAATCTTAAAATAAAGTAATCTTAAAAATGTAAAGGTCGTGCCTCCAATGGAAACGTTGGTAGAATAAAGGTGTGGAAAGGCCTCTGAATCGGTGGTGTTGCGGGTCACTTGGAGGATCATCTTAAGGGAATAAAACAACTACTTCTAGCACTGGGATATGTTTGATTTATTACACTACTTTACTATAATACATTACACTACTTACTATTACTAACGATATGTATAAGTACCTAGCCGTATAGCATACTTATACTTAATGATTAATTATTACTGATGATTAAGTCATCTTACTGATATCTTACTACTCAACTATATAGAATGTTCTTGAATTATATTGAATCAATTCATCGCATAATGAATATTGAATGTATATTTATACAGCCAGTCAAGTTCAAATAAAGTAAATAAACATATTATAGTCCGGTCAATTTAGACATTCGGTGCTACATAAATTCCCACCAAGCTGAAAATTAGTAAGATTGTTTAAAATATGATTAAAAATAAAATTTGAAAGTTCCCCATCTTTCCCCTGTATGGAAAAAATTTTATTCAAGGTCTAAGGTCAGAAAAATGAGTTTTTCGCGATTTTCAGCAAAACGGTAAGTTTTCATCATAAAAATACTTCAGACCAAAATTGTAGACCATAAAATTATCTACAAAAAATGTGTCAATACTTTTTTTCCTACGAGCCACCGTTTTTGAGATATAACGATTCAAAAAGTTGTAAAAGTTGTAATCGTCATAATATGCACACGATTCCACGCCACCTATGAGGTAGTGTACTTAGCGCGTTTTTTTGACGTGGTTTCCCCAGTAGGCCTATTCCACGGGTCTGTTGTGATCCTGTTTAATTTGAAACTATTGAAAAAGAATGGATATTAGCAGAGATTGAAAAGATAAAAGCAATTTAAGTTAAAAAAAAGTAGTGAAATTTAATCGTCCGAGTCGTAACTTTCAAATTCTTCTTCTTGTTCTTCTTCTTGATGTTCTTGTTCGTCTTGTTCTTCTTCTTCTTCATTTTCATCCTGAGTACATGTAAGCTGCGTTAATAGCGATGTATCGTATGTCGCCTCGTTGGAATCAAACGGATCCTCCACTGTTGGTAATTCAATATTAGAGCACGACCGGCCTTGACAATGTGTACATGCCGGAGAACAAAACAGTCCGACTTTTTTGCACATTTAGCACTGCACCCCTTTCTGCAGTTGCAAAAAATTGTGTTCAGCAGTTTTTCCGGCGCAGGTGGAAGTAAAGTTTGGACTGGTTCTAATGAATTGTTGACCAACTTCCAACCCCAGTCTGTAGGGTCTAGCTGATAACCAAGCCACACTTGAACTTGGTAATATACCCGAAAAGATGTTGATGAGCAGCAACTGAGGTTGGAGGAAGACAAGCTAATTGTACTTGTTTTTTACTTTTAGTATTTTTAACGAAACATGCATATCTATACTTATCTAAGCAGGTAGTTTTTTTAGGAGCTCCGTACATAGAAGGAAGAAAGCGAATGCCGTTAGTGGTAATTTCTTGTCGAGTTGAATTACTATTTTTAAAAACTTCAGCACATTGAACTAAATTTAGAAAACTGTTATTTTACCCCTCCTGTAAAAAGCAGATGTCTTATCGCTGCCATTTATTGCGTGTAAAAATAGTACATGATTTTGACACTTTGCAAAAGTAGATAAACTTTTTGACGAATATATTTCCTGGTTTTAAGAAGAAAATAGTTTTTTCAGTTGGAGTTCGAGCAGTGAGTAATACGAGTAAGTCTACATCTTCACCAACAATAATAGTTGTATTTGTCAAATTAAATTGCTCTATTGCTGTTTCAATAATCAGTACATCGGCGTCGTTATTAGCTTGTTTTACCAATATATTTTCAGCAGTAAATTTTTCTTTCAACATTGAAATGAACCGAGGTATTTGTAAGAAATTTTTGTTGAGTGGTTGGAACTGTCATATTTTCATCAAATAAAATATCAATTGATGTAGATGTTGCTAAAGTTCGACGACGTTGTTCTGCTGGTTTAATATTTGTCGTGTAATCATTATAGCCATCAAATACGACAGTAACTCTGGAACCAAAACGTCGACGTACATACTGTACGTATTTATCTAAGACAACGTTAAATGTTTCTTCGCTATCCCACACTATGCGATGTAGTAAGTATCCTCCGTCAATGATGTATGTCGCATTTGTGTTGTTAATATCAAAATCTACCTTTTCGAAACAATCGTAAATGGCAGACAACGTTTTGAATCGTTATATCTCATAAACGGTGGCTCGTAGAAAAAAAAGTATTGATACATTTTTTGTAGATAATTCTATGGTCTACAATTTTGGTCTGAAGTATTTTTATGATAAAACTTACCGTTTTGCTGAAAATCACGAAAAACTCATTTTTTTGACCTTTGACCTTGAATAAATTTTTTTCCATACGGGGGAAACATGGGAAACTTTCAAATTTTATTTTTAATCATATTTTAAACAATCTTACTGATTTTCAGCTTGGTGGGAATTTATGTAGCTTTACTCTTATTTTTTGGTCTAAATTGACCGGATTATTACTGTTTTGTGTTTATTTCACGCTCTGAACTTGACTTCGTACTCGACGACCTTCTTACTCTTCATTTATATAATATTGAAACGTTCGAATGTTTTGTTGAAATAAGATCAAGGGAATTTAATTCTTATTTTAAATATTTATTGTTATATTATTATATTAGGCCAAAAGGCATCACACCGCCCTCGTGCAACAGGTTAAGGAGCACTTAATATTAAGATACCAATTGGGTCGATTTAAGTTCGACTTAGTTTAAAATTGCTGTTGACAGCTGAACTTTTTCTTTATGGATGACATTTTCGAAGTTGATTTTGATATTATCCTCGAAATAATAGACTTCGAATTCCCGAGATGCTTTCCACTCGATCTGATCATTTCTACGACATAAAGGAATTTGCATTTTATCAAAGATTTCGAGTGACAAAGCAATGTTGTTTAGGGGTTTTAGGATTGAAAGAGAAAGCTCTGAAATCCCCAAATGATTTTTAAGCAAAATATTACTTAATAAGCAAACCTACAAGACCAAAAAATGATCAACTATTATTACAGAAACATCAGCGTGTCTCTCATGAATCAGTTGCTAGCAGCAGTTCGGTTTGATCCCTACGCTGGGCATTTGATAACCATTGCTGATTTTTGAAGTTTGTTGTTCACTTTGTATTTATAGGTTAACCGTTCAAATTTGATGCGGGCGAAAGCTAACTGTCATTCGATACAAAGCCAAATCTGAAAAGACTCTAATAAGTTACTATAGATTTTCTGCCATGTACGCAATGCGTTAAGCGTTTCTTTACTAAGTAATGCTTTTTAAAAATAAGAGCAACTTACGAAAGGCGTGCTTAAATTCCAAACGGTGCAAACGGGCATAAGTATTTTTCATGGTATTAAACAATTATATCAACTACATACTGTTCACAAAAAATAAAAGAAGATCTTTCATATCTAGAGGGCGAAAGAAAATATGTTAGATTTATGTGGGTACCCTCACACGTGGGAATCAAGGGAAACGAATTAGCAGATTCAACAGCACTATCAGTTACCACCGATAATTCCATTCAATTCCACAAATATCCAAATAGTGATCACAAAAATATAATAAAAAACTATATTAGAAACTGTGGAATGAAAAATCTAGCAAACTCAAAGAAATTAAACCCTCAGTACATGAAACTTTTCAGATACCCAATAGAAGGAAAGATCAAACAGTTATCAACCGAATTCAAATTGGACACACAAATATAACTCATAAATACTTAATGAAATAAATATCCACATCCTTGAATGCTCACTATATTCATCAGAAAGAACCAGGAACAGAATTAAGTGTATGATGGACTGTAAAAACAAATTACCGGAACGACTCCAATTTCTTAGACATTAATATGTATCACGAAATTTGAATCACCTATTGTATTGCGAATAAAAAACAACCTCTTCTTGTTAAAAGTTTCCAATACTTAACACAGTTCCAGTTGATGGTATACCATCATGATATTCTTCCTTATTATAATGCCAATTACGAAATACGTGAACTCCAAATTCCTTCTCACTACCTCTGTTCCAAATTAACTAACTCAGAATCTACGAATTCAATAACACAAAGCTGGTCTAACTTTGAATATATTTACACAAACGGGTCTAAAATAGGAGAAAATACCGGATGTGCTTTTTATCACGCCAATGAAGAAATTGCCATATTATTTAAATTGCCAAATAATATATCTGTTTACACTATTGAACTTATCAATCTTAGAAGCCATAAAATATGCAAATAATCATGAAAAGGTGCGGTGGGTAATGCAGACGGATAGTAAAAGCTCTGTAGATTCTCTAAAAAATATCAAGCTAACAGCTACTTTTCACATCTCCAATCTTTATCAATATTTTAGAAGAAATTCAATTGTCTAGAGATAAAAATAAGAGCATTAGATTACTATGGAATAAAGGTCACAATGGTCTAGAAAATAATGAAAATGTGGACAACTGGCAAAACAAGCCACAGAAGATAGACAGGAAATGAGGGAAGTAAAGATCCCAGCCACAGATGTTCAAGCTACATTCAAAAATAAGCAGATGCAAAATTGGCAAGAAAGGTATGCAAGGGAAACAAAAACAGTTTTGAAGACCATGGTTTAAAAATAACTCGGACAGACATTTTATCCAAATGATGAACAGAATACGGTGTGGGCATGGCTTATACCCGGAATTTAAATACAAAATAGGCTTAGAAAACTCACCAAATTACGAATGCGGAGAAGTAGGTTCACTAAACCACGTATTATGGGAATGTCAGTTCTCCACAAGACAAAATCAACAAAAAAAAGACGAATGATAAAAAATTTAAAGAAAAGTAATTAATTAAAAAAAACATTTACTGTACTCAAATATTGCGAGAAATGAATGAAAATGTAACCAATGTAAATACTGTTGCGAGGTCACCAACTCAAAGCCGGCCCTGTCTCTCGATTATAAATTTTGGTGGATGCGCTGGGGATTCGAGAACATTCGAGTTTATTGCTTTGTGTCCATAGGTCGGGCGCGGAAGGTACTGGAATTCTCTCGAGTCGAGAAGGACTATATATACGCGGGTTTTTGAGCGAGTTAACAGTTAGTTCGAAATTAGTGAAGGGACAGTAAAGAGTTAGTTACAGAAGTTCTCAGTAATCGAACAGTGAATGAAATAGTGAAGATAAATAGGGTAATATCCAAGTGGTAAAAATAAATTAGAACCAATATACCGAGTGTAAATAAATTAGTAGACATTAAGTATAGTGTTTATATAAATTAAGTTTAATACATTGTGCGTTTCTTTAAATAAATAGATAGTAATTAGCCATAGTAGTGCGTATACTTTTATCCCACAAGTAAAAACTATTTAAATAAATAACAAAAACATTACAATACATTAACATTTAAGCTTATAAAAGCCTATAGATAATAGAGCTGGCTAATTGGTTAAAAACCAGTGCCAAAAAATAAAACACTCACACATAACAAAAGAGGTCTCGAGAGAAACTTGGAAATTATTCACCAATAGAGGGCGTAATTGAATTTATAAATAAAGGACTATAAGCCCAGTTGTATTTAATCTTTGCCTGCTTAGTCTTGTTAAAAACAGTTATTTTCCACCAATGTGAAACTTATATACTCGACGTAACTTGATAAGTTCCTTGCATATTATTAAATAGAAGTATGCGGTTTTAATAATGGGTTGTGAAAGTGAACCAAATTAGTAGCAAATTAGCCTTAAAACTGACTTTCCTTATCCTAGGTATTATGATGATTTCAATATTACCGTTACTGTCACCGGTAAACGGCGTTAGAGATTTATTGGATGGTACATACCTACCCTAATTTTTTGGGCCAGGCAGGTCACTAGTCTCAACTGTATTAGACTCCTATTTATGGGAGAGAATTGAAAACCTTGTTTTTGCAACTAGTCCCATTACTCGGAACAACATGATCAGGAAAATACGTAATGCCATTGAGAGTATTTCAAAAGCAGAAATTAAGACTATTGACACTGCGCGTGCGAGAGAGATAGCTGCAACAGTCGCGAAAAGTATTATAATTAATTCATGCCATTGGTGTAGCTTATAATTTTTATGGAAAAATAGAGTTATATGAAAATCCAATGAAAAAGTATTAGAAGACCTGGGAACAAGCAAGAACAAGTAACCACATTTTTATGCGAAGCTTCAGATGGACAATATCTACTGGCAAAGGGATTTTAGTGTTTGGGATCTTTGGCGCATATCGTAGAGATGATTTAATACGTTTGAGTTTAGACGATCTGGAAGATAATGGGCGCTTTATTGTTGTGTTTTTGCGAGATGGAAAAATCATATGTCAAGAAGTTTTACCATTACCAATGAGGGATGTACATTCGAGCCCTGTGCACTTTACCGTAAATATGCAGATCTACGGCCTAAAAATATGAACAGCAGAAGATTATTTGTTGCATACCGAAATCGTAGGTGTTACGCCCAAGATGTTGGATGCCATACCATCAGCGCTGCACCGAAACTTGTTGCAAAATACCTGAAACTGAAAAATCCCGAAGAATATACCGGACATGGGCTAAGGCGTTCTTCGGCAACCATGTTGGTGGAAAGCGGTGCTGATTTGCTCACTCTGAAAAGACACGGAAGATGGCGTTCTTCCAAAGTAGCAGAAGGTTACATAGAAGAATCCATACAAAGAAAAATAGAAATATCACAAAAATTGTTTAACCCTTCTCACTTGCAAAATACAAGCTCTGCGACATTCCATCAGGAAAATCAAAACATCTGCGAACCGTCTGCTTCATCATCTTTAGTTCTAAAGAATGAAATACCATTCTGACGATGATATGTCAATATCGAAATAATTATATCTTAGAGTTTTCATAATTTTTTCATTAAATAGAGGAATTAATTAGAAACACTTAGTTTCATTTTAAAAAGAAATACCGAAGGGACTAAACTTCTAGAAAAATACAATTTGTACAATAAATTTTACTATTAATACCAACGATTCCTAAATATACTAATTATGTTGTTGTTGTTTTCAGAAAAGTGTTATAAATAAATAATTTTCCGTTTGCTGTTCTGAAAATGCCACATTTACGTCTTTGTAAAAACAGATGAAAACAGCGTGTTTTGAAAGTATAATAAAAAAAAAAATTTATTATACCTTACTGAAAACCCTATCTTAACATGCCTATTTAGGGTACCTTTTCCAGTGCGCTAAAATGCGTTATTGTTTCCCTTAGCAACACTAAACAACAATAGTATTATGACAGCAGATGTCAGTGTTTTGAATTATTATTATTCTAAATTATTAAAATGATTTCTACTGAAGAACAAATATCGCTAGAAGCGGCAAAAATAAGTGCACAATTACTGCCCACGAAGTCATGTGAGAGATATGAGAAGGAGTTTGAACTATTTTGCAAGTGGCGCTAGCAAAAAAATGATAGCACAGTAAGTGATAAGCTAAATCCTTAAAAGCTTCAACTTTATGGAGTAGATTCTCAATGAAAAAGTTGTCTGGCAATTAAAGAAAATGTGGACGTTACTAAATTGCCAAAAACTATTGAATTTCTAAAACGACAAAGTGTTGGTTACACCCTGAAAAAATCTAAAGTATTAAGTGCAAACCAAGTTGCCAAATTCATCCTTAAAACACCAGATGAGAAGCGGTTATTAACTAAAATAATTTAAATATTTGGTATTTTCGAGGCATCCCGATATGAACTAATCCGTTTAAATTTGGAAGATAATGGCCGTTTCTTAGTGATATTCCTTAGAAACGGCAAAACTCACAGATCAAGAAGCTTCACAATTATAAAGGAAGGATGTCCCATTGACCCATACACTTTGTATCGTAAATATATTAATTTAAGACCTAAAAATATGAATAGTAGAAGACTATTTATTGCATATCGCAATGGTAGATGTTATGCTCAACATACAGGTTGACATACTATAAGTGGTATATATACAACAAAACAGAATGCAGAATATCTGAACTTAAAAAATCCTGAAGCATACACAGGACACGGTTTAAGATCTTCAGCATCTATGTTAGTCGAAGGAGGTGGGGGATTTGCTTAATCTAAAACGATGACGATTTAATTGCAGTTGATGTTATCAAAACACCAAGAATTTCAGATCATTATATGCTTTTAACAAATGTGGTATTAAATAGTGATGATCAAGCTGCTTTCAAAATTGAAAGTAGAGGTAAGGACTTAAATTTTGATATAATAAATAACAAACTTTCAATATTAGATTGGAACTATCATATTTATGATATTAATGCAAAATATGATAATTTTGTAACAAATATTTTAAACGTATTAGACCCTATAGCTCCGAAGAAACAAATAAAAATATTTCCTAAATATAAAATATGGTGGAATGAAAATGTAAAAGTTGCCACAAAGTGTAGAGATCTTGCATGTAAAAAATTTACACAAGAAAAAACGGAACAAAACTGGAACGAATACAAATTACATAGAAATAGGGCCTTTACTTAGTTACAGTTACCTGTAAATAATTGTCATATAAGTAAATCGTGATCTATAGACGTCAAAAAATAATAGTTCAATACTATTAAACGCTTTACAAAATTAGAAAAATTAATTTCCAAACCGAGATGGTTTTTTGTCGATATAGAATTTTGGTTTGTGATTAGATGTAGAGATGTCGCCGATATCGCACTCTTAACATTTCCTTTACTAAGGCTAATGTATTGGTGTGGTATCGGCGTAGTCTCTAGTCCAGGATTATGCTCTTAGAGCTTCTGGACGAATAGCATATACCTTGTGCTGATGAGGCGCAAAAACGCCGAAACCGGTCCACAAGTGATGTTATTCCTTCTAATCGCAAACCAGAATGGTTGGTTCTATCTTAACAGATATACCAACCCCGTTTACTTTAGAAGTGTAATTCAATGTCTGTCGGGGCATATAGCCCGAGAAGTAGTTGTTGCTTCTTAGTGGACGGTCTGCTCTTTGGAAATTAATTTTTCTAATTTTGTAAAGCGTTTAATAGTATTGTACTATTATTTTTTGACGTCTAGAAATAGGGCCGTTAATGTAATTAGAATTGAAAAAAGTAAATACATAGAGCAAAATATATACGAACGTAGGGGAAATTCAAAGGAAATGTGGAAATCTCTTGAATGTTTGCTACCTAAAAATAGTAAGTCAAACGATTTAATTGAAATTGAACTAGAAGATAATGTGATTATGAAAGATATTTTTGACATACCAAATGTTCTAAATAAATATTACATAGATAGTGTCCAATCCATTGCTAATACTATTGATCATACAATGCCAGATTATCATACTGCCCAATTTTGGCAGTTTTTCTTGATCTTGAAAGAGCATTTGAGACAGTTGATCAAAACCGCTTAATAAAAAAATTAAAAAGTTTGGGGATAGTGGGGCACGCGTTGGAGTGGTGTGGTGATTATCTAAGAAACAGAAAACAAAAGTTAAAAGTAAATAACATCCTATCAGAGGAAATTAACTATACTAGAGGTGTTCCACAGGGAAGCATATTAGGTCCTCTGTTATTCTTAGCTTACATTAATGATATTGATGATTTCAAGGGCCAATGTGTCATGCATCTGTTTGCTGATGATGCCCTTATATACTTTTCTTGCAAGGGTTTAGATAATTTAGTAAGTTGTTAATGAAGCATTACAAAATATTTACAAATGGTGTTGCAATAATTTATTAAAAATCAATACAAATAAAACTAAATGTATGCTGATAAATAATAACTATATCTATAAGCAGTTTGTCGATAAAGAATATAACATCACAATTGGTGGAGGTGGAAATTCTATAAAGTTAGTAGAAAAATTCAAATACTTAAGGGTAGTAATTGACAAACAGATGAAATTCACAGACCACGCCAACGCTGTTATTAAAACTACTGCGTTTAAGTTAAATTTCCTATTTAGAAGTTAATTTGGCCTATCACAGTGGACTAGATGTATCATATATTATCGTCCTTCGATACTCTTTTTACTAAATCAAAATGAGTTGAACCGACTACAGAAATTGCAGAATAGAGCAATGCGAATAATACTATCTTGTCCAAAATTTACTTCCATTAATTTAATGCTTGAAACTTTGAGGTGGATGCCAATCAGAAATCTCTTACTACGAAATGTATTAATTTTTATTCATAAAATCAAACATGGATTACTTCCAATTTACCTAGAGGAGAAGCTTGATTATCACTTTAATGTGCACAATTATCAAACACGGAACAGAAATAACTTTTATATTGAAAGCTCAACACAGAATTCACTATTTTATAAAGGTCTAGATCATTATAACTCTCTTCAAGAAAGAATTAAACATTTAAATTCTGTAATAGCATTTAAAATCCAAGTCACAGATTATTTAATGAATGAAGATTTCTCCAGGAACAATAACAATCTATAGAATTAGTTAGTTTTAATTGAAAGTGTAGTGAAGGTATTCTGCATATTTTAACTTGTATGTTTTTAAATTGTATATTTTTTTGTAATATTAGCAAAATGAGCTAAATAAAGGAATTAATAATAAACGACATGGTGGTTGGCGTTCCTCGACTGTAGCTGAAGATTATATCGAAGAATCGATAAACGGGAAAATTGAAATTTCCCATAAATTGTTTAATCATCCAATAGTACAAAGCTCAAAGTCAACACCCGAAGACATTGTAGTTCATGAGAATAATGTCCCATCCACCTCAACAACAATTTTATAAAACGAAGTACTAACTGAAGGAGTGTATATTTATAACTACTCAAATTGTAGTATCAATAGTTCCTTCAGTAAAAATTAAAAATTATATAAGCCATAGGCTGATATTTGTTCATTTATGTTGGAAAATAAAAGTTTTCAGTCGATACTAACTTGTTTTTGTTTTCAGAAAGGTGTAATGAAAAGTATTGTTCATTACACTTACATTACAATACACTAAATGCTTTTCCCGTGCTTGCACGACCGTCGCGCGCACACGGGAAAAACCTATTTTCTGGACTCCTTGAAATATACTAAACTTTTACAGCTTTATTAATAATAAAATTTAGATTATTCTATAATGACTTTAAAACTAAATTAGTAATAAATACATTTAACATCATTTTAACACTAGAATGATACTAAATCCTTATTAATAAGTTTGGGTATATTTTACACCCTGCTTGAGTTAACCTAACTTTTTTGGTCAAATGTTAGTAGAATTAATTGTCCCATTGTGATTATAATAGAAACATTTTTATACAGGTAACTTGTACTTGATTATAATCAACAAAATTCAGGATAGACACTTTTACCATTCCTTACATATTTAAACAAATTAGAAAATTATTTGTAGATGTAGAATCTGAAGATTTGCTAGAAAATTCAAGACAGAATGAGGAAAGAAATCTCTTAGGGACCGCTTTTCGACAGCAGTATATACAGAGATATTTACAATACATTTTCATGTTCAATGGATCAATATAAAAATTGTATTAATTTTGCACTTTTCTAAATATATATTTTTTGTTTTGTTTTTGTTGTTTGTCGACAAATTTTTATCAACTAAATTCTTATTGCTCATTGACAAAAATGTAAGTTTTAAAACACTAGTAGAAATAAAAGTTTTTATATTGAACCACTGAATATGAAAAGCCTTTTTGTACGTCCTGCAGTTATTCAGGGGTATTCACGAGAACAAAAATCTCCTCCGTCAATAAAATTAAGGGTTAGAATCAACAGAACACGACAGAACACCAAAGACATTTTACAAAGAGAAATTTGAGTATATTCACGTATTTTACGTTGTTGTCATGTTTATCTTATAAAAACATATTGTTTGTTACATGTTTCTAAGTATTCAGTTAATAATATGATTTGCTTAGCATGCCATAACTACCCTCTTAGTAACCATTAGTTAGTATGCTGTTCTCAGTAGTAATAACCCAAGGACATTGATAATTGCTCGAAAAAATTTTATAACATATTTCGAAAGCTTGTTGCTTGGAAACAGACCGACGCCGCAGGCGGAGGTCTGTTGCCAATAAGCAACAAGCTTGAGAAAGTTGTTTTTAAATTTTTGAGCATTTATCAATGTTCGAGGGTTATTCAAATAGAAATTTTTTTTTTGCTAATTATAGAAAAAAATACATAGTATATTTGCTTCTATAATTTCATTAATGTTCTCGTCAGTATTATGACAAAATCGTGACATTTTTAAATATTAAATATTTGAAATGTCAAAATCGAAATAAATCAAAATGTATCCATGGCAATGTACCTAATAGAATGAATCCAATGAAATGAGAGACAACCCTTGGTCTGTTTTCAGTGTAATGTTCTGATTGGTTGTGTTCAATCAAATGACCCCAAATTAACTGATTTCATTGGATATCTACTAGAGCAAAAAATTTTCGTGTTTATAATAAGGCTGTTAATGTTATATGACATGACAAACAAAGATAATAAATTATAGTTTAAAAAAACTTAAAACACGCTTTATAGGGTAACAGAACTAAAAAGTAGAAAATAATTCTTAATTTAAGAATAAAATGATTAAATGGAAAATTAATGTCATTGTGGCAATAGCCACATAAAACTAATTTTAAATTGAACGTCAGTTCAAAATAAAATGGAGATTTAAACAAATTAAATTGTTTTATTTCATCATTTAGTATGGATCTTCATCAAGTAAAAGCCTCATCTATTCAATAATAGGTGTGTTTAATGAACAGGTCACATGACTCGGACACCAGGATTCGAACCCTACGCCTACAATTCATAATTTTCGCAGCCAAACCTCTATACCACTCAGCTACTAAGGCATAATAGTTTATCAACAAGCTGTTGTGTATAGTCCATATTATGATGTATATTAACACTAAAAAAGTGACGTTTTATTACATAATTTAAAGGAATTATTTCGGTCCTTGACAAGTGCGCAGAATTTCGAATTAATCTGAGCGTTTAAAGTTGGTAAAAATCGAGTTTAAAGGTTGCGTCACAAAAAGAGATATAACTTTGATTTGGCATCGAGTTATGGAACACCCCATAACATTGTAACTAATTTATAAATATGAAGCGTAAAGCTATCTCAATTTTTATATATTACTTTTTTCAGTATCTATGATAACAGACCTACTGAGCTATATCACATTAATCAATCACCCTGTATATTGAATTATAAAAATTAACCTATAATTTATTTAGCTGATTTTACTTTTGTTATCCATATTCATAACTTCGCTGAGTATGTAACAAATAAAACATTTTTATCCATGAGGTCGCAGTGAGATTCGAACTCACGATTTCCTGTTCACTAGACAGTAGCTTTAACCACGGCACCTTTTAGTATATCATCTCTAGTAGGACATTTCAAGCAAAAACGATAATATACCTCATGAATTAATTTTTATACATGTTTAAGATTTAATAGCACCCTATATTTTACTACTATATTGTATTGTCATCGGTCCTTGACGAGTGTGCAAATTTTCGAATTAATCTGAGCATTTAAAGTGGGTAAAAATCGAGTTTAAAGGTTGCGTTACAAACAAACAAAATACAGGTGAAGCCAATATAAAGCATGTAAAAAGTGACATGAATGACGCCGTATTATTAGATATGGGCAGCCTATCTCTCTCGCTCACACAGACAAGAATTAGCTTCCAACTTTCCTATTTTCTGAGACTAATTCATCTAAACCCCAGATTAGCAACAGAATTTCTGTGTGAAATTAGTTTTTTTTATATACTGAACAATAACAAAACCTTCTGGCGACCATACAGTTACATTCTGGAAGAAGTGTAGAAAACGATAAAAAATTAACAATGTTAAAGTCCTTAATTGTAATAGCTGGATGCGCACAGGTAAATGCAACAGATCCCTGGTGCCAGAGGCAGAGTGTCTCTATCTAATTGGGGTAAAGAACAGCATATCAATAGACTAGTTATACTATAATTGACTGTCAAAATCATTGGCAGCTCTTGGACTAATAGAGAAGATTTAAGAATAACAAAAAATCTACAAAAAAGTTACCTTATTTATATCAGCCTGTTGATTAGATAACTTTTCTCTTTGATAGTTAATCAGTGCTACCAATTCTCGATATTGAGTATTATAAAATACGTTACTTTGAATTTTGTTCCTATTTTCATCTTTATCCTTTTTTATCTGCTCCTATAAAGTTATTAAAATTACAAATGTTACCATTTTTACTTAAAATATATACTAACTGTATTTCCTTTTTTTAATTTATCATGGTATACTGAAGACGTTGGAGGTGGTGGATCTCTATAAGGTGGAGGAGCGGGTGGTTCTTTATATGGTGGAGCTGCCCTTTGACTAGAATGATCTGATACATCAGAACCAGTGGAACAGTTACTTTTCTTTGGAGAACTATGTGCAGAGTGAGTTAAAGTTTCTCTTACTTCAAGAGATGTAGATTTCATTTGCGGTATACCTTTTACTATACCCACATTATCGTAAGTTGGTAAGTAACTGCCACTAAAATAATTTTGTTCTAGTATATAATTTCCACTAGTTAATGAAATAATCTTACCTAAAAGATTTACTGAGATCTTGTTGCTGATCCGAAGAATCAAGAGTATTTAAGCAGTGAGTTGGGGTACTACTGGCACTACTAGAATTTTTGATTTTTGGCTGTTGAGCAAATTTAGCACTTTCACTACGTTGGAGGATGAATTGTACATCATTTGAATATTCTCCCCATTTCATAACTATCTTCATTGGGTTTTCATTTGGAGAAAGTTGTCTTTCATTGTTTCTCCATCTTTCTATTAAGGTAAATCGCCCAGATTTACCTGTAGCATGGGCAAGTGCAAATACCACATCCTAAAAATGAATATCAATACATATTTGATATAAATCAGCCAAAAAACATTAATTTGAGAATTAAAACGAATTAAGTGCAGCCCAATCTTCAGTTACAACTACTCATTCCACTTTTATATTGATATGGAACAGTTCCCAGTTATCAATATTGATTAGGGATTAATACATGTAACATACTAATTTATAGCTATATACACATTAGAATTACTTGACAAGTTGTTACTTCCGTAACGCCACAAACTATACGTTGTATTCCTTCAACCCAAACTTTTAATTCCATTGTAAATTGTTTTGTTGATGTAACTAAAAATCAAATTTCTATAAGGGTAAAATTTCAGCGACTGTAAGGAAAACTTACTTTCAGGACATATTTTAAGAAGTATTTTATTTAGGTATTTAAATAAAAGTCAAATTTTTTTTCACAATACATTTTTCTGTTTGAAATTGTAATGATTTACAAAATAAAAACTAATTACTTTGACATTTAAGAATGTCAATTTTTTGTTTTGATTTTAACGACAGTAGACAGTTGTTAATCACAGAACTAGATAGGTTGATCCGTTGATCTGATTGGTTGGGTTTTTCTATGATCCATAATTTTTGAAAATCAATAGGAAAAGAGAAGATAGCAGATAAGCAAATAAGTCACCACAGATTACTCATCCCCTGTCACTGTCAAAATTCAGAAAATACGAATATCTGAATATGTTTTCATGTTTTCGTTTGAAACTACAAAGTATTGTTTATTACCAAATGTTTTAGTTTTGATTTATTAATTATTAAATATAATGGAAAATTTACCAGGAATAGCTGTAGTTAGCAGTAGTCAAACTAGACCTAAATCTCTTATTAAGCTAATTACAAAGTTACAGGTTATTTCTGAAACCAATGATAGAGCTGGTGTTATAAAACATACCTGGAATTTAGATACTAAATATTATACCGCTCAAGTAAATCTCCTGGAAATCGAAACCACGAACATGGAAAAAGATGAAGATCTAATTAAAAGTATAGAGGCTCTAATTATACATATGGATTCTAACAGTAAAACTGGGTTAGATGATTTGAAGAAGTGGAAATTTTTAGGTAACCAAATCTATTGTTGATTCCAGTTATGTTGGAGTTGGTCTTTTATTGAAATTTATTAGTTCTTAGTTTATGGTTAACTATAAAATAATTTTCAGATGTATGGAATGCAGATGTAAAGCTTCTTTTAGCAAATTATTGCACAGAAAACACCAAAATAACTAAGACTCAAGCAATAGAGTGGTGCTTAAAAATGGGTTTTGAATTTATAGAACTGTATCCATCAGTACAAAAACCAGATGAGGATGATATTGTTATAGAAAAGTTTGGTGTTGATAGGGTTAGTATATTTTATATAGTAGAAATATATAATACCTGACCATTTTTATTTATTTATCAGGTTGTAGAAGCACTTCAGTCACATACGTGGTCTAACTTAGTAATGAAAGATAGAAAAATCACAAAGCCGGTAAATTGTAGCAATATAAAGAAAGAAAATGCAGAAGAAAGTGAACAAATATTACCAAATGATGAATTAGATGATTTCTCAGATTTATTTTCACAATTACAAACAATGAAAGACAGTTTACAAGGTATGCCAGTTAATCAAAGAAAACAATGTGCAGAGCAAATGGTTACAGCTTTCTGGAAAGCTATAGGAGGAGAAGAAGAGGAAATATTTGATTTGTAGAATAGTTATTATATTTATATAAGTACATAAAGTATCTCATTATATAGGTGTCAATTTTGTTTTTTTTTACAAAAATCAGACAGTGTAGAAATGACAATGGTTAAAGGATGAGTGAGAAAAAAAATCAGTAAGATAAGGTGGGGTAAGTACAAAATCGGGGTAAGAGCAATCACGATCTATAACAGACGACTTTTTGACAATTTCTGTTCTCATAAGGCATAGAACTTATTGTTTTACAACCACTGACTCGTGGCTAGAATGCGAACTTGACAGAATTATTTTTCGGCGATACTTCAACTGTCAAACGTCGTCAGCTGATTTCAAATTCTATCCTTAGTGTAACGGGCTCATGGAGATTGTGGGGAAAGTAGCAGTTCTAATAAAGAATCATTGATTTCTATATTCTCACGCTATTTTAAACATTAGTAAGTCAATGTGTATATACAGTAGAAACGCTGAAGCTTTTCCATCACGTGACTGTTACGTCAGCAATATTGTTCATATGAATTAAATCAAAACTTGTGTCAACTCAATAGGAATAATCGTTATGACTAATATTCCAAAGGTCGGCGTTTTACGAATTGGTAATTAAACAAGAAATTTAACTTTTTTAATTGTATTTATTTTATTTATATGGTTAACATCGACATATTTATTAAAACTATCGATATACTGGGCGAATAAGTTACAAAATCCAAAATTAATATTAACCATGCTGGCTTATTAGTGGAGAGCTGATTTTTTGTAGGATATCTTGTATTTTATATAAGTACATACAATTTATGAAGTTCATGAAACTGACGTAATTTTTAGTCTACTGACATGGTGTCCTCTAAAACTTTTAAAATAACACTTTCTAAACTGATTATATTAGAACAATTTTTTTGGATGGGCTATAGATTGTGAATAGAATAAGATTCCCACACAGCTTGAAGGTGGACGTTTCGATAAATATATTACCATCATCAGGGCAACACATCAAATGGAAACCCTCATATTAAAAGTAAAAAACAGAAATATCCGCAGAAGACATCAAAAATAAAATGTAAACACATATAGGTACTAGAAACGAAAAAACACATCAAATATGACAAATCTTGCTTTATAGTTCATCCATTTCGGAATCTGAGCTGTCTTCACCAGTATTTATTATCACTGGTTCAATATGTATGTTCACCAAATTTCGTTCTCGAGTAAACCAGTCTTCGATTATTTTTTCGGTATGCCTAACACAATTATCCCAAACATTTGCACTACAATTTTCCAATGCTTCTTTCCACATACAAAACACTATCACTATTTTCTCTATATTTTCGAAGGAAGCATGCTCTTTGGCTAGCAATATTTGTTCGTTCTATTAATGCTCTTCTGTTATCTTCCTTTTTATATTTAAATCCCAAATGTTTCAATAATACCAATGAAGAGGTATTTCCAACAGAAAGAATTTCCTTATTTTTTAGTTCATCATTTATGGTTTTAACAGTAACATGTTTCCCTGAAAAAATAAGAAAATTTAAATTATCATTATCTCAAACAAAAAAAAGATTTTTTTATATTTACTTCATACTAAACTTGAACACAAATTTTTGATATTCAGATTTTTTTATTATTTGTACCAAATAATGTATAGAACAACTCCGTATGTGACATCAAAAAATTTAAATTAGAAAACTAAATTGTGAAACACAATCTACACTCAGAACATTCAAATTGGTAAACATTTATGGACAGTACTCAACTTAGAAATCAGCACATGTAGAAACACATTCAAATTAAAAATATGCACAACTTTCTGTATTCTAAAGCTTTCATTACTCATAACTTCTATAATCGAACTTACGTTAAATTACCTATTAGTTTTCTAAGATTTTCATATACCACACTATAAGCTGCTGGTGAAAAATCTCACTGTATGGATAATACTACATGCACTATGATGTGTAATCTTAATTATTAAGGTACTATGATTTCACTTCTCTTTTATTTAAAGTGTAATCTGACTGTAATGTAAGGCTTAAGAACTCCCATGTTCTTGTATTATTGTTTCACATGTTTGTTTTACTTACTTTGTTCATACATATTATATAAGGTATTCCGTACTGCCATTTTGGTTCCCTCGAGTAAATCCTCTGTTTTTAGTTTTAATCGAGGTGTTTGACTGAGTGACGTTGGGAAAGTTGGAATATTTTCCTTACTTTTTTTAAGGGAACATACCGTTTTCACAGATATTTTCAATGCAGTTGCCACTCTCTGAAATATAATATTAAATAGAAATGTCCTTAAATAGATGTTAACTTTAGTATAATACCTCCTGAACAGATGAAATAGGTTGAAAGGGTCCGCCGTTCTTTTTTTCCATCTCAAAATATTCAATCAAGTTCATAACAAACTCCTGTGCTCGTGAATTAAGCCACTTTCCAGGCATTTTCTGAAAATAACTATTGGTTATTATACCATTACAAGTACAATCAGACACTTGATTCATGCAAATTTGAAAATTCTGCAGAGATTTACAAATTGTAGAGAATTATAAATACTATTTACCACCAATAAGTAGTAAAATAAGCATTGTAATATTCCCGTCTCACGGAATTTTAGGTGTTATGAAATGTCAAAAGTTTACAAGTTGCTAATGTATTATATTCGTACTTACCAATGTTAAATGGAATAAAAAGTCAAATTAGTTCTTACAAGAACTGATTTTAACAATAAATACACTTTTAATCCAAAAATTCGCTAAAAACATGACAGTAAACAAAACATACATAACCTCAAATACGGTAATGTCAAATTCAACTTTTAGTAGGATCAGTTATTCACGTTACGTCAATTATATCGTTGTCTCTTTTTACGATTACTATGGCAAATTTATAGAAACTATTACGTATGTCTTGTAGTTGGTCTTGTGTAGAAGACAATCGATCGAACGTTCTTATGTTTGATTTATATTGATAGAAGAAGATAGAATGTAGAAAATATGTGTTGCATGAATCGTAGATTGGATCACGTGATGGAAAAGCTTCAGCGTTTCTACTGTAGTTAGTTGTTGTGTAATATTCATTTTCAAGGAAATAGCGTGGGTGATTGCACTTTACCCGAGGATATTCCAGTCAGGGAAAGAGTAGACGAAGAGTCAAAAGCCAAACTGGTGGCAGAGCACCATCTTTGCCATTGACTTAGGAAAAAAGATTAGCGGAGTACCTTACCATATTGGAAAAATGGGGCTTTGGTCTGAGCCGGAAAGAAGTTTTGGACTGCATCGAGAATTTCGTGACAGTCAATGAAATTGAAACACCGTTTTGTTTCAATAGACCGGGAGAAGATTGGTTTCTAGCTTTTAAGCGGCGAGATGGTCTGTCAATTAAAAAACCACAATCGGTAGAATACGTCAGGAAGAAAATTACATCCATGAATATTTTGATTTGCTATTCAAGACATTAGCTGAATTGGACCTATTCGATAAACCCGATAGAATCTGGAACTTCGACGAGACTTCCACCTGCACTGATCCGTCAAAGATAAAAGTTGTTGGCAAAAAAAGGAAAGCCATCCTCGCGATTAACAGGTGGTAGTGGAAAAGAGAATATCACTTGGTTAGCGCAGCAAATGTTGCTAGCACCATTGTATAAAGATAGGGATAGTAGGTTATTCTTACGAGGATATCATTTGACGAGGTGGACGCCACCAATAGATGGCAGTGGGGAGTTTGCGTCCACGGCACGTCTTTTCTTACTGTACGTCGTAACTTGAATTACGAATTTCCTTAGCTTTGGTCGCCGAATTACCCCAATAACAGATGGCGCCAAAATTATTCAGAATGTTATATACATCCATAAGAGCTGTGTTGCAAAGTTTCTTATTTTGGGTACCTATGGCAAAGTTGCAATTTGAAGTTCATTATATTATTAATATTGTATTGTGTTCGTTGTTGTGTTTCGTTGGCTGTGCATTTGGATTATTCTTTTATTTGAGAATCTCTGAACGTTGATATATATTTCATTTTTAAGGTAAGTGGACATTATTACAATTAATATACCCATGTCTTCTTTTAGTAAAACCACAAAATCTACAAACTAAGAATTGACAAATATATTTAGAATTTTGGATACTCATTGGTTGCATTATTAAAATGGACCAATCAGCTTTTAAAAATAATTCATTTAACAATGAATTCTTAATTAAGTTCAGCTCAGTTAATCACCGTAAATAATGTTACAAATTATAGTTTCTAGGATTCAAATTTTAATTCTTAATTTTTATAAGTATTCTTAGCTCAGTTGCGTTTATACATCAATACCTAATTTGGTTAATATATCTAAATTATATTAACAGGGCATTAAGTGTACCTATAAATGCTACAGCTTACAATTTCCAAGAAAAAACTGTATTTAGCGACCTACTTACTAAAATGTATTAATATAACCATTGTCTAAAAAAGAAATAGTCTGTCAACCTAATGAGTATAACAGAGACCCTAAAAAGAGAGATGCATATATACTGAGAGGTGGCGGTTTAATAGCGTTTTCCATTGACAAAACTAGGGTGCACTGAAACTGAACTGAGTGCCAAATTTGTGTTCCATTGGCTGCACTGCACCAGTATTTCATATTCCATTGGAAAACTAGTGCAAGCGAATGTGCACTGGGTGCAATTTTTCAATTTTTTCGGCACCTGCTCAGGAGGTAGTTTCGAATATAGTGCAAGAGTGCAAAATGGCGGCGAATGATGAACGGTGCGAATTCGAAAGAAAAGCAGCAGCCTATTTCTATTTATTATTATCATCGTCATCCTCGGATGATACCGACATAGAAGAAATAATTATTAAAAAACGAACATCTGTTCCAAAAATTCAGAACTACATTAATGATGTTGTAAATTTTAATGAACGAACAACAGGTGAGAAAAAAGAACCCGTTTTTTTCTTCAAATTAAATCTTCTATTGTTGATTTCTTTTTAGTTTAAAGACCATTTCAGACTTCTCCCGAAAACTGCAGAAATGCTGATTACAAAATTTGAGAACTCAACATTTTATCCCAAAAATGAAAATCGTGGAGGCAGGCAACAGATCACTGCCTCAAGCCATATACTTTCTTTTTTATGGTATGTAATGATTCACATTATAATGTAACTCAAAATTATTTAATATTTAATTATTACAGGTTTGCAGGTAACAAGTGCTCACTACGTACTACTGCTGAGCGTTTTGGAATGACCATCTCTTCCCTTGTAAGGGTCAGTCAAAGGGTAATGAATTTTCTTATAAGCATGGGTACCTCTGTAATAAAAATGCCAAACAGAGATGAGGAAAAACAACAAATGGCTGCTGAGTATAATGTGAGTATATTGTTGATAAGAAGAAACTAAACATTCTGAGTGCCAAAGATTTACTGCAGTTATTAGATTTATTTAATTTTTTGCAGGTATCTGGATTTCCTGGAGTTATAGGGTGTATTGATGGAACATCGGTGAGAATCAGAACACCAGCCCACAAGGTGAAATCAACTTATGTTAACCGACATGACATTCCATCAATCAATTTACAGGGCATATGTGACTTCAAGAGAAGATTCATAGATACTGGAATTCCAGGGAAAATTCATGATTCACGGGTTTTAAAATTGTCATATATATCCAAGGGACTTCCTGGATTATGTGGAAATCATTACCACCTCTTAGGAGATAATGGTTACCCAATCCGAAAATGGTTACTTGTTCCCTACAGAGATTATGGTAACATTACTGAAAGACAGCATTCATTCAACAGGAAATTGAGCTCAACAAGGGTGTTGATTGAAAACACCTTTGGAATTTTGAAGGGCCGATTTAGGCAATTGCTCCAGCTGGACATGCATACTGTCCCAAAGATAACTCAATTTATAATTTCCTGTTGTATTTTACATAATATCTGCATAGATAATAATGACATTTTGGATGAAGAGGAAATAGTGAATAATAATATTGACAATGGTGCTCCCACAGAAACTGATTCTGAATTGCGGTTGAAATGCATGGGAGAAGAAAAACGTAATAGGCTATGTGAATATCTACATTACATGGATTGAAACTGGGAGTACACCGGCATAGGAAAATAAAATTTGAAACTTATTTAGTTTCAAGGTCAATTATTTTGAAGTTTTTTTTAAATCAAAATTTCATTTTTTTTTATTTATAATTATAATTTATAATAATGAATAGTTTTTGTAAAGGTTTATTTTAATATAAAATACTATCTCAAAACAAAACATTTTATTGTGTTCTTAGAATAGAATAAAAAATAGTGAACATAAAAGTTAAAAACTAAGGGTTATTCTTAAAATCAAAACATTGTAAATTTGAATATACCTATGATAAATAATAAAGTAACAAAGTTTGTAATATAAAACAATAAATAAAATTAGAAGTTATTCTTGGAATAAATAAAAACATTGCTATCAATACAAAGTAAATAAGTTTGTACTATAAAACAATAAATAAAATTAGAAGCCATTCTTACAGAAATAAACAGTACTTTCTCAATAAACAAAATAAAAAAGCATATTATAAAATAATATTTCATTTTCTAAACAGCTCCCTTATCAGCTCAAGCTTCTCCTTGTGGTGCCTCTCTCTAGTTTCTTGTTTTTCTTTATGAATTAGTTTTAAAACTTGAGATATTGATTCTTTTCTGGGTTTCAGTACAGGTCTTCTTGTACTAGATAAATCTGATGGTTCTTGTTTTGATGTACCAGGCAGACTATCTGTATCGACAAATGAACTTGATGATCCTTGATGATCTGTTAGTTATATTACTATGATTTCCTAAATTGAATAGATGAGGCTTTTACTTGATGAAGATCCATACTACTGATGAAATAAAACAAATTAATTTGTTTTATTTCATCAGTACTATGATTTCCCTTCAAAATCTGAACTCCTGAAGCACTACCCAGTACCTCTGGCTCAATACTGTCATCCAGTGCACTGATTTTGTTCAATTCAAACTCGTATGGTACAGTTTGACGCAAAGAACCTGACCGTGTATTTTTTTCAACAGCTGCCTTTTTTCTTTTTAATACAGTCTTGTATCGGTTTTCCACCTGAGTTGCATTTCTATTTATTTTAAATTGATTATTTAGGTTCTTACTGATATCTTGCCACATATGTTTTTTAGTTTTGTATTTTTTCATAGGCCCTACCGGGGGCATGTTTTCTTGATATAAATCCAATAATAGTTATGTTTCAGCTTCTGTCCATTCTAAAAAGAGGTTAATTATAAGTTTCATTTTTTATTGTAATTGAAAAATGATAAATATTGATTTTTAAAACCATTACTACCACTTCTACAGAAATATTTAGGTCAAAATTATTTATTTTTCACTGAATATTATAGTAAAAAGTAGAGTATTTTACAAATACTGAACCAGTGATTGGAAGTACTAAATTGTTTTAGGCAATGAATAATCTTTCAATGTACTTTTAATAAAAATTTTCTCATTATTTTTAATGTTAAATAATAAAACAACTAGATAATTTGTTATGATATTGGATACATAAACTGCACCTGCTTTCTGGATATTTTCTTTATTTTCTACTATGTCTTCCTCAACTTGGTTTTCAGCATATAGAATAGCATCTGATGAATACAAGAGAGTTTCCCTATAAAAGATACATTTCTGCTAGTCTTTGTGATATTCATGAATTAAGTTATGATTACCTGTCATCTTCCAATCTATAAACCTCCTGCACAGGCTCTGCTAATGACAGATAACCATTGTTGAGAAGATTCATTACATATTCTACAGCAAATTCATCTTCCCCTAGAGAAGATAACAGTTTATACAGTATTTCATTTATTAGTGATATTTTTCATTACCTACTTCTCAGTCTATAGATGACTTCATCATCGTTGGGAAATGTTAGGGTAAAATTTTCATTGTTAATTTTAAACCTGATTGTTTCTTCCATTTTAGCTAACAAAATCAACCAGAACAACAAAAACCACAACACAATCAACTTGATTTGACGAATGACAACTGACAACTTTTCTGTGTTCCATTGACCCTGCACTCAGTGCAAAATATCGGTACACTGGTGTAGAGTACGCTCGAACTTGGTGTCAACTTAGTGCATGCCAATGGAAAACGCTATAAGTTAAATTGCGGTGAAATTTGGGACTTTCAAATACTTGCGTAGCCGAGATACTACTGACCGATAGGTGGCACCATGATAATCTTAAAATAAACAACAAGAAAATACATTTCAACTTATCTATGTACCTACCTAACCAACCAAACAAAATTTTACCTTTTTTATGTAAAACAGTGAGAGCATTAATTATACCGTTGATTGAGTATAACTATTTATTCATTCAACGATTATACCCATCAATTGTCTTCATGTAATGTAACTTAAGGGAATAGGCGAGAATATAAGAAAGCTGTCTTTGTGACAATCATGGAAATTCAAATACAATCATTATTTCTACATTTACCAAAACTTTCATTAAAATAAATTAGGTATCTATCAATTAATTTAAAAGAAGTAGGTAGGTATTCGAAATTCGGATGAATGCTCTTTTAATATCTCTTCTGTTTGTTAGGTACCTATTATATTGTTTTTCGTCATTTTTGAAATGCATATTCGATGTTTATACACAATAAAAAAGCCTTACTAAAGTATATTTCACAATATTTCGTTGACCGGTATCTGGTCGGATTAATAATAAAAGTTCATCAATCCCTCATTGTAAAGTACCTAACAGTTACAGATCCGTAGTCGGTAAAATTTAGATACTATAAAACATAAATTAAATTAATTTTGTGAAAAAAATCACTGAATTTCTTAAAAACATATTTAACTTTTATTTATTAATTGGAATTGAATAAATTAAACTGTTGAAACATACAGGGTGGCCCACCGTATACGCTTTAGTTTATTTCATCTAGTCGGTAGATATGTTATCAAAAAATGAATCAAATAAAAAATATATACGATACTGTGTTATCGGATTAACGTCTACCTGCTGTGGGTTTTTCTCTTGAATCAATCATATTCAACGTAATTTCGAATTTTAAATGAGATAAGAATTAAATTTATTTCTTTTAGTTAATCGTATTTTACATTCCGTTCGATACCTCTATATCTTTCCACAAATGATGTTAATGCATAAGTTTTTCATAAAAAAAATATTCAAAAGAAACCTTCTTTTGTTGGACAAATAGATGAACACATTTATATATAATCTTTATCACAGAGATGAATTCCTAATAGAATCGGTAAGAACTTCTTGTATAACAATCGGGTTTTGGGTGAAAGTATTGTTATGGATTTTGTAAAAAAAATTATTAACGCAATAACAATTTTTTATTAATTTTCCTTTTATTCCACTAAATTGAAAATAAAATAACAATAAAAACAAAAAAATTCAAAGATAGGTACATTAAACTTTGATATAACTCAAAAGTGAGCTAACCTAGAAATATTTGAAAATGAAACGTAAAGTACATAAGAATCTAAAATATGGATGTACAAGTGTCACTTATTTTGCAAAATTGTCAGATTTTTTTAACTTTTTTGCAGCAGCAGCAGCTTTCAACGATCTATATTTGAGATCCTTAAAAATTAAAGTTCTTATCAATAATTCTAATAAAAAAGATCTATGTACTTTACATTTATTTTCGACAAACCAATCAGAGTGCTTTCGCAATTTTTTGGTAATTTGATTTTTCATCTTCTTAGATAATTTCGACTTTCCCATTAATCCCACAAAATATTTTGAAAAATAATGCATACTTATTTTTGTAAATTATTTTAAAATAGGTGAAGGCACTTTCCAGTGTCAAATTGAAAAGTCTCCTATATTAAAATTCTTTAAAAATATAAGACATTCATTTTTATCCTGAGCTTGATTCAGATCATCTTCTAAAAATTCTTTGCATAAATTACACTCGTATTTATCTAATACCTTTTTACACAAATATCCTGCAAAATAAACTTCTGAACTATTTTTAAGAGTAAATTTCACAATCGCTTTCATATGAAGAACTTCAGAGATTTTGGGCTCAAATTCGACAGTCCAGAGTTACCTAAAAATATAATTGTTTCTTGTTAAAATGTACGGTTTATTGCATTAATAAAAAACAATGATTATTCTAATCAATTTTAAAATACATATTTAAAGAACAGAAAACAGTTTGCTGTCATCTTCAGTACAAATAATTTTACCAATACCTTTTAATCTATATAATGCATAGTTGGTGAAACACTATGTTTGCTTAAGATTAATCAGCTCAATGAAATATTTTATGATTACTCTCTTAAACAATGGTACTACATACAATCTTGCAAAGTGTTTAAAAAAAGCTACAATTTTATAAAAATTCAAAATGACAAATTCTTAGCACAATGTAAGTACCTATCAAGTAATAAGTCTAATAAATATGTCCACTATTTTACAGGTTGTCCCATTTACAAGAAATAAACAGATTTACAAAACCTAATTGCTTTATGTAAAGCTACACTTTTGCGATTAAAGAACAGGGAAAATAAAATGTGATTGTTGTAATGTGAACTACTATCAGGATTATTCTCATTTGATTAGTTAGGTATAGAAGTTAGCATTATGCAAATGATTCGAAGATTCTTAAATAATTATATTCTTGTTTTACTTCTTTTTCAATTAATAAAATACAAAGAAAAATTAATAACATTTATCATATTTGAAGACACAAAACCTGCCAATTACGGCCAAAATTCCCTGTTTTTTTAGTGGCGCGTTGGGCGTTGGCAACTTAAAAGTAATCTGTTTATTCTCTGTACATACTTAATATAACCTGTAGTAATGTTTATTGTTCTTGTAATTTTTACAAATTCAGAAACACTATATAAATGTAATAGTTTTCCCTTCGAATTGATGAATTGTAGAGCTCATTAAATCATGAATATTTCAATTTTCAAGTAAAGATTTTTCTATTTATGATTAAGTAAATTACCTGAGTTGTGAATCCACTCAATGCATCTTTTTTCATCATGAACAGGAAATGTAAATTTTCTCAATCCAGGGTTATTTCTACTGGATTCTCCACAATGATAATAGGCACATTTGTTACATGACATCTGTAACACAAAACGATAATTATTAATTAGGAATATGTTATACAATAACTAAATATATTACTAAAAAGTAGTGCTAACATTGTTATTAGGATCATAATATGCACATAATTGTATTCAACAAGTTCCTTATTCATCTGTTTGGTGTTCACATTTTTTTTTATATATGTATGTATTATTTTTGGAATTTTCTATTCATATCTTTTATTTTTACTAGTTTTTTGGGATTCTTTGATTTCTTACCTTAATAGGTCTTTCAAGACTAAATAGATGTTGAATTATCAAATAAAATAATAACAAATTCCAAAACAGAAATAAAACATTTATTACTCCACTGGTTTCACAAATTATATTTCTATTGTGGAATTTGTTATTTTATTTGATAATTGACTTTTCATATAATATATTATAGTCGAGATTATAGTACTTTGGTTTAAGTTTTCATTTTTATAAATTTATGTACAATATTGTTCCTGTACATTTCATTTAATATTATTGCCTATGGACTGAAGATACAGATGCCGTAAATTATTCACACAAAATCTTAAACATAGTGGTAGCATAATTGTGACATAATGGTCCTTACTCACAGTGAAATATTGTTAGCGACCTTTATACCTTTAAAAGCTTTGGTTGGATACAAAGATAATATATGTAATAAGACCTCAACTTGGAGGATATGGAAGAAGTGAACATCTAACTTGTAAGTGGAATTACTAACTTCAACAGATTTTTTAGTGGTTAAGATTAGAAGACGTAGAAAAGAAGAAAAAACATGAGTTTTATTTTTTTTTAAAGTAACATTTTTTTTTATATTTGAGCATTTCATATGTCGCAATTATGCTACGACTATGTATAAGATTATGTGTGAATGATTAACGGCATATGTATAGGTAAAAAGATTAAATGAAATCTAAGAGTTAGGTATATGAAAAGTCACTCTGACAAGACAAAAACTATGTACATTCGCGTTGCTAACCAAAGTCAACGCATGTGATTATTTTAGTTAGATAGACAAGTCTATAATGCATAAATATTATTCATGTTAGGACAAACCACTCATTTCTTAGCATTAGCACAAAGCATAGGAACATTTGTACCCAGTTGAAGATTTTATTATCATGGAATTTCAACAATAATTATGGAAAAATTTCACTTAGTAAGGATTGAAACAATTAATTGGATAGGTAATTAATATATGTTGCTTCATATTCCTTTAAAATCCATCACCAGGGTTAATGTTATGTATTTATCAAATTAAATAATCTATGCAAAATGTAGGCATCTATTATAATTATAAATATATATTATTATTTGTGTATGTATACTTACATTGAATAAACTTAAAACACTGGTTAATGGCACTTAGTATCCTTGAACGAGAATAAATAAGTACAAACTCTCTGGTAAAAACAATATTTTCAACACGATGCTCGTTTTAAAACAACCACTATTTATAAAAAGTATGTTCAAAATAACAGCAAAATTATCCAAAATTCAAGAAAGTTATGAAAACGATCCACGCAATTACGACAAGAAGTACATACTTTATAAATGCAAGCAAAATGCAATTTATCTCTGAATGCAATGCTAAAACATTTTCACCCTTCACCTACTATTTAAGTTTTACGGATCACCTTCAAAAACATTCTTGTGCTTTGCAGGTAGATTTATTTGGAAAATAGAATAAGGATACGAAGTGTCGTCACATCTAGCGTTTAGTAACATAATCACTCAAATCTGTATATCTTTTCTAATTCGAAGTGAAATATTCCATTCAGCGCCCTCTGAACGTTTTGTCCAGCTTTCACAATACGCCATCTATACGTTTAGTCCAAAATTACGAAAAACTGTTAAATTATTAGTCCGTATGGTTGTTAGACTATTTCTTTTTTAGACAATGATATAACAAATAATCACTTTTATCGATCAGCTCGTTGTGTGCTCAGTCAGTAGAGAATGAATAAATTCCATAATTTTATTATAATATGAATGTCGACATTTTTACCTGATTATAATTTAAATCTTCTTTTCGATATTTCAGAAATGGCTGGAAATAAATTTGTTTATTTCAAGTGTGGACTAAGTAAGAGATCAGATCCTACAATTAAAATGTACCGATTTCCTGTGAATGACCCTACCAGATGTCAGAAATGGATCATACACTCGGGTGAGTTATCCTTCCGACGATTATTTTTCATAGAGGAGTAAAAAATAGTGAATGTGAATAAATAAGTGTGTATGCAAATTTTCAAAACTAAACATAAGTATTTGATTATCGTCAAATAAAAGACAATTCGTCCAATAGTTTTTTCTGATAATGAGCTTATTTGTTTTATGGTTACATTGCATATTATACGAGTACAAGAATTTAACTAGTAGAAATTCCATATCCGTTAAATATTAAATTTATCAAAAGTACTTGAATCCTGCCTAAATTTAAATTTTACAACCACCTCTATGGTAAAGTAACAGAATAAAAAATTATTGAAAATATTTCAAACTTATAGGTGAACACAACTAACCGAATAAGGGTTGGACATTAATATTCCACGAAAATTGAAATAATTGGAAATAGTATTTTTTGTTATTTATTTTATGTTTATGAACTAAGCACGTAATAATAAGGTATAGTGGATCTCTGTGTTTATAATTGGGAGCTACTCCGTCAATAAGATAAAAATTTTACCTGTTCAAATGTATACAGATTGTTTCTTTTATCATATATGGCTATAATAGTATATTATCGGCCGTAATAGATTGACAAACTGTAACTATTATGGAGAACATTAAAATTTTTTTAAAAATTTACCAAGATTTCCTCCATTCTCGAGTAATACTGGGAGAACTAAACAGGCTGCTTTTGGTTTTTTCAGAATAGAATTTTTAAATAAAAAATATCAAAGAACAGCAAAGTTTTATTTGAACACGAATTTACTATATACATGGACCAACATATCTTCGATACGACGTTTCGTGTCTTCACAAGGCTAACATATTTTTTTTAAATAGGGATATGCCTATTTATTGTAATTATTAGTCAATGTTAAATATTCAAATTAAGCGATATATCACACTTCAAATAAGTAATTGTCGTAACTGTCGAAGTTATTTTGTAAACTTGTTTTGATTTTGCCAAAAAAATGTACCGAGAGCCTTACTTTGGACCTTACCTAATGTTTCAATATAAAATAAGACTTTTTTTAACAAATATAATGTCCCTCCATAATACAGTTACCGTTTTGTCCATTTAATTGTCTTAGTAACTATTACAGTTTAGAATATAGTAATGTTACCATATTATGATAATATAAACAGCCCGTATAAAACTATAGAATAAATTAATTATTTAAAAAAAATGAAACATTGAAAAAAATCCTGGAGAAGATCAATTTTTATTTTCAACTGTAGTAGTTTGTGTGTTTATAACGTTATGACTTTATTAAACGCCTATTACGCCTTTTTTAATGGTATATATTTTTTTTATTTCCATTTTATAGGTGATGATTTCAAAAATATATAAGACTCATGCTTGATTTATCACCAAATGTGTGAATAAAATCATTTTGTTAAATTAGTAGCAGCAGTAATATAAACATATTTAATTCAACAATGAGCACAGTTTCAAGTTTTCTATCATATATTTTATTATTGTTTGCTCAATCCAATAAGTATAAGGGTGATTCTGTTCTAACTGTGATTTTTTATTTCCTTCACTATTTGTTCTCTCTGGCCCTTAATCAACAATCTATTAATGGAATTTCTGTGTTAATTAGATATTCATGATCATATTTCATCACTTTTTTTGTATAGTATTACTTGCAACTTACAGTAGATCTCTTAAATGTCAGTATACCGTGTCATGTGCATATCTAGAATTTTTCGATAAATTTCTTATTTTTTTTTGTAGCAATAAATGATTCAAACTATAATTATCTCATAAATTAAAATGTATATAAATGTGAACAAAACAATAAATTAAACGATTGTCTACTAAATTTACTTTATGTCTGTACCGTGGATATGTGAGTCTCAGTACCTACCGTGGAACGGACAATTTGAAATTTGATTATCATTCTCCATGCTTTGAAGTTGTAACAAAATCCTTACAGACTTTTATTTTTACAATAAAGTAGAGTAATAATATGCATAAACAAAAAAAAAATTTTAAAGAACAAAAAATATTAATAAAAAAAATCACAGAACAGAATTACCTACCCATAAATATTACACAATAAATAATATTTTCAATGATTATAATTTTCGGCAGTCTATTGTGAAACATTAAATTTAAGACCGGTCCTTAGTATTGGGTTAGTTGTGTATCCTTATCAGTAAGTGATAAAGCTGTCAAAAGGACGTCAGGTAGGTATTTTGCGTACTAGTTCATAGAAAAAAAATTTTTTTCTTTGATATAAAGAATTTTTTGTTTACTGGGCTTATCCAAATTTTCACGTTGACCGGTTACTTTCAACACCAGGCAAATAAATATAATATTTATATTAAATTCAGATTATTCAAATATCTTTTGTACGTATATATTTGTTATTTTTTTATTTCCGGTTTTGTTACGATTCTTGTGAATGGTCTTTTGTTTGATTTTAAAAACCCTTATTAAAGATAAGTATCAAAGTGTTTTTGCCGTTGTTGTGTACCTACCAAGAAATTTCAATGATGAGTAGTTGTTTTTGGGAATGATGCACAGGTATGGTATTATCTCAATACAATTCGGGAAATTCCAAAAAAGGGTTTTACTGTAGTTGTTTTTAGTAATGCTCGTTACAGAAATGAAATAAATTTAAGTTTTTTTAAACACAAAAAAATACTTACTTTACCATAACCATTACAATAAATAATATGTTTGTTAACGTTCATGTTCCTAATTTCAGGTAATGCTGTTTTGGCAGAGCTAAGCCAGAAATCGCTAAGAAATAAGCTGATTTGTAGCAAACATTTATTCAGTGAAAATATTAGTCAATCTAATAGATTGCTATTACTGCTGTGCCATTCCGCTACATAAGTGATGAGGGTTCAGAAAGTGAATCGGTTAAGGAAAGTTTGGATGAACAAATAATGCAATTGAATGTTTCCTCACTTCCACAAACATATTCGAGAAGGGATGTTATTGCCCCGATTTCTTCCAGAAACATTGACATGTCTTTTTCTGATGGTTCTGTCAGTAACCAGGAAGATGAATAGTGGTTGCAAGAGTTACAGAACCTTCCATCTTGTTCTACGAGAAGTGGAGATAGGAAGCAATCATTGCAAGAAGAAAATGTTGAGAAAAGAACTAACCAATGTTAGGAAAAAAGTCAACAGCTTGAATACTCTAGTGAGAGCTACAAAAAAAGGATTATGAAAACTCAACTCTCTGCGAACGTTTTGTATGGAGAAGCAACTTTAACGGATTTTACAAAATCTCTTGTAAATATGCAATTACGACATAAGATGAAATCCCCATGGCTACCATCTGAAAAAAAACCTGCCGTATCATTACTTTATAAAGGACCTGAGACATATAGATATTTGCGACAAAAAGGATTTACCTTGCCACCAATATCAACAGTGAAATCATGGGTTGCCAATTTCCGATGCAAACCCGGATTCAATAAATTTTTTTATGTATCTTACTTTAAAGGCGGATACGATGCTGCCTTACGAGAAGAAGTGTATTCTAATGTTCGACGAAATGTCTATTAAGAGGAATCTTGAAAAGGAGCTTCTTATATTTTATAAAAATTTAAATGATAAGTGTGCTTTGAAAACTCCAACATCACTGTTGAAAAATTTCACCATGATAGTACTTAATAGTTTCGACGAAAATATCGGCAAAATTTAAAATAATAAAATAATATTAAATTTGAAAAAGAAAATTGTTAGAAAAATAGAAAAATTTCTTTCCGAGTGGTATGCAACAAATGCAATCTGTTGTAGTCATAGGAAATATATTTGCAATTTATTGTTGCGGACTCAGACTTTCAAATATTGTAAAACTTTTTCAAGTTCATTAAAAACTAGACAGACAAAGAAAAATAATAAACTATCAATCATTCAGCATAACTGAATAACCAATATATTTTGTATGTTCCTTGTGAACTCCAGTTTCCAAGATCTCTTACTGAAAACATTAAAAGAATAAAAGGTCGCAATTGGTGACAAAGCCAAGAAGAAAAATTGCTCCAGGTGCAGAGGATATTACGACTGTAAAGAGAGATACCATTGATAAGCCAGCTGAAATAAGTGCTTGAACAAAATCAAAACCTGCTAAAAGAAAATTTCTGCAGATAGTGAAAACGACAGTGAACCAATTAATTGATCAAGAGTCAGATGATGATACGGACCCCGAAAGCTTTTCCAGTTTGCAAGACCTTTCAAATATGGAAAACCTTGATTCAGCAGAAAAAATAGAATCAAATCCACCCTTGGATGCACCCAACCAGATGGAAATGACCCCTGAAAAACAGAATGAGGAACACCATAACGCCTTAGAAGTAGGAATGTTCGTTATTGCAGAATACTCAGATCTCAGTTGAAAAATACGTAGAAGATATCGACGTTATATGCCGAGAAAATATTGTGAAAGTGTTGAAACAGGCACGTCAGTGCAGGGGAAGATACTATTTTTGTTATTCTGAGGTAGAAAAATATTTAAAGTGAAGTTTCGTCACTATATTCTTTCTTGGTGAAGTTTTTTTTGTATGTTGAAAAATAGAATTCATTTTGTATTTGCTTTTGACGCAATTTTTACGTTTTCTGTGAAATAAAAGTTAGTTTTTTGGTTCAGATATAATTATTTTGCATGCCGAAAGTGTTTTGCACTTACCCGATTCCATCAATCACACTCTCTATACGGTCGAAAACAAATGTGATTGCACTTTCCCAGGTTAGATGGCAAAGTGCGATCACCTGACTGCTTAATTTTTTTTACATGATTCTCGAAAATTGAAAAATTTGTTTCTTTAACTTGATTTCAAATTCACACTAACAAAAAAAGTGGTCGCTCTTACCCCACTCTACCTTATTTATTTAAAATTTGTGTTTTTGGTTACTGTGTGCTATCAGTTTAGTTTGATAGTATGTTATTATATCACAAGTGTGGAAAGTGACATGAACACTCTGGCCATTTATGGCTACCAAATGAGCGATATGAAACACATGGGAACAATCCACGGATTGTGCTCTGGCTGTACACAACTGTGGAGAGACCCATGGTTATCTATGGAATCTCAGTCTTGTGGCCAAAAACAGAACAACAGAAAGCTGAATTGGAGCTATCAAAACTTGAGGGGCAGGCTTGTCTTTTGTCTCTGCATAATGGGTGCAATGAGAAGCAGCCCAACCGTGGCAATGGATGCCATACTCAATCTCCTGCCTCTTGCTCTGCATGTTGCATGGTGCAAGTGAGAATGGCTGCATACAGGTTGGAATGCAATTGGAATTGGCATGAAGGAACCAACACCCACAGTCATTTCAGAATAAAAGGTGTTATCAAAACTCACTTCTTGAAATGAGAAATGATAACATGTTGGCCGTAATTAACGACAACCAACCAGCTAAACTGGAATGGGTTGGAAACATGCAGTCAGAATGGAACATTGGTGTGGTACACTGACGGATCTAAGACAGATGAAAGAGCTACAAGTCTAAATATTACATATGAATATCTAAGACATATTTGACTTATGGGTAAATAGAGATTATGCATTTGTTAGTATATATTCCTCACGCGTGCGGAAAATAAGATCAAATTTACTTTTTCAGTGCAAACGTCTGAAAAGCAAGTCACTTTCTGTGGTATTATAAAGTACAATATATGTTACTTTCCTATTTTTTCGTAGAAAATAGTATATTACATTACGAGTGAAAAATCGTGAAAAATAACTTTCACATAAATTAATGTACACTATTTTTCCTACGACCACGTGATAATTTGACGAATTTATTTTGAATAATTATAAAAAATTAGGATATTGTATTCTTTTACAAGTTTAATACTTCTCAAAAGACATAGGTAAGCTAAATCGTTCTTCACATTTTCTAAATAATATCCAGCATTTTTTTTTACAAGGCATAGGTAAACTATGTCGTTCAACATATTTTGTGAATATTATGCTGTGGTTTTTTACAAGTACTTTTCATTAGACATATCCATGCTATGTTTTTTTTCCATATTATCTCAATATATTATTTTTTCTTCTTTCTGTAAATTTTTGGTTTCGCCTGGAATTGTTTCCATTTATTGTAACTGCCAAGTGCGCTACTTGGACCAACTTGGTTCCTATGATTGACATTTTCCACGCGGACGCACTAAACCACCATGTTGTGAGATAGAACTTGATTTTTTCGCCTACCTACCTTACCGGAAAACCAATCATATGAACACCAAAAATAGGTCGGAAATCGGAAAGTATTGTTTAGCAGCCCAAGGGCGGAAAATTCTTAAAGCCACGATTTTTGAAGTTTTGCACCATCTGGCATTTAAGTACTTTGACGTTTCACGTAAATTTTTTAAAATGAAACGTCAGTGTATGAAAAAGTTTTTGGTTATATTTTCCAATTTTTTGGTTTATTCGGTAGGTGAAAAACAGTTGTGTGTCACACATGCAGGAACACTTTAGCAGCCCTTAACTATCAGCTGCCTTCGCTTCGCTCGCTCGTCCATCTAATAGTCTCGGGCTGCTAAAGCTCATTTTCTGCCCTTGTGACACTATATACTATAGGGTGTCAGATAGACTCGCTTCTAAAACGGGCGGTCACCTATTTTGATTTATTCTAAAAGCCTTGTATCAATTTGTTGAGTATTTTTTTGCATGCTTTTTTAACTTCCCGCTAAGAAAATCAATGATTCTTCGGGAAGTTATTGTTTTTACCCCGTTTAAAAAAAAAGAAGTTTCAACAAATCTCGACGTTTTGAAGCCCTAAGAAGCTTTCCTGACTATTTTTACGTCTGTATGTATGTATGATGCGCGTGTGTGTGTGTGTGTGTGTGTGTGTGTGTGTGTGTGTGTGTGTGTGTGTGTGTGTGTGCGTTTGTCGGGAAATCACTATGTGGCCATGTACATGATTTACACTGTAGTAGTGTGGCCATCCTGAATTGTGTGGCCATTTTTGGGACCCCACAATTTAAAAACCACTTTAATGCATTCTACACGTTATGCTGATTCGAATGGTACCTACTTTATTACATTGACCCCAAAAATGCTGTTATAGGTTGTGCGAAAATGTGTGTTAATCGATGAGATTGGAGCGAACATTGTGTGGTCAAAGTAGTTGATCAGCAAGTGCTGCCCTCTTCAACCTCTTCATTCGGCGAACTTTTTTACACGGATTATAACCTACCTTATGGGACAAGTCGAAATATTTAGAAGTTGTGAATACGTTATTTTACTTTATGGTACAGCGCGGTGTTGCCACTTCAGTAGTTGCTTGTAACTATTGAATGTTGAATAGGAAGTCCTTGCGTATTTGAATAATGTACGTGTCGGCCCAGACACTTTTGTTTATTAGGAATCTATGGCCCATACATAATCAACCTTAAATGGGTCTGTTGAACACAATAGCAATAGGAATATTCTGAGTATAAAATTTAAAATAAAAAGTGTATTGAAAAAATGAATGTTATGTAATCATAATTATAATGGTCTTCACCAATATAAATTGTTCCTAACAGTCCAGATGTAAGTTGTGGTAATGCAACCTTCCAAAACTGTCTTTTTTACTTGTCGGTTTTATCTCTTTTGTAATGACCATCTAGTGATTACGTCGCATATTTTCGATATACATTTATCCTTAGAGCTGAAAAAATATCGTTAACGAAGGTTGTAGACATCACCAGAGATGTATGCCTAAATTTTCAAGACGTTCAAAAAAATCAGCAAACCAAGTATATTTATATATATTATTATATTAAATTAAATTATAACTAGCAATAACGTCAGTAACCATAATGGGGAGGAAAAATATAATAATATCAATAGAAATAGAGCAGTCAGTATCAATAATATTATAGGTACAAACTTAAACGACAATAGCTGCAGAACAAACATTAAAATAACAAAAGAAAACAGGAAATGCAGAAATAGTGATAAGATAAGAATAGGTACATGGAATATAAGGACAATGTTAAAGCCAGGGAAAATGAAAGAAATAGCAATTGAAATGAAAACCTATAAACGTCAAAGTTAATAGTTCATAATATATATTATATCGCTTCACAAAATTTGAAAAATATTTTTCGAAGGACAAACCCTTTACTAAGAAGCAACAACTACTTCTCGGGATATATATATATATATACTAAATATTTTTAAATATCGGGGATTGCAGCCAGTAGTTATAAATGCAATCCCCGATATTTAAAAAGAGAGGGGAAGAGGGGAAGGTGGAGAAGGAAGAACATACACTCTCTTATTCAGGAGAAAAAAGTATGGAAAAATTGAATAAAAGAATTGGAGATAAAAATATTGCTCCTTCAAGCTGCAAACAGCAGACTGTCAATAATTACAAAAAATAAACAAGAAAGCCTTACAATAGTAACTATCTACGCACCTACGGTTGACGCAAAGGAAGAAGATAAAGAAGATGTATAAGAAAACATCCCAAGAATTGATACAAAGTTAGTTATAGGTGTAATGCACCAATCGGAAAAGAGGAATACAATGACATGGTAGCCGACAAGAAAATACAATCCCTGACAAACGAGAATGAATCGGAACTCAGTAACAGACTCGTATATTATAAGCACCAAATTCAGATACAAAAGAGAACATATAATAACTTGGGTGAAACCAGGCTCAAAGTAAGGCAACCAAATAGGCCATGCATTAAACAATAAAATGGTTATGCATGGTAGAAGATACTGGATCATTTAGGGGAGCAAATGTAGACTCTGACAAATTTTTGGAAGTAATCAAATGAAAATGAAGATAAATAAATAAAGGGACAGAACAGAAGAAACAATGAAATACTGAAAAACTAAAAAGAGGAACTCTCGAACCAAAACTACAAGAAAGCACTTAATGAAAAATCAGAAGAAGAAGAGGGAAACAGAACAAAAATGGAAAAAGTCAAAGAATAGCATTTTAGCAACAGCCTATCAAATTTTTTAGTGGCATCATTAATTTCTAGTTCTAAATATACTTATTTTTAAAATAATGCAATTTTTTACGACATAACTTTCAAAGGTAAATCATTTGTACAGGATACACACTTCTCTAAAAAGTTATGAGTTGCCATTGACTACAAAATGTATTTCGTAATTAAAATCTCTATCATATTAACCTCCATTATGAACAGGCAACAAGCCTCTAATTTCCATATTTAAAATATGAATAATGAAACGCAGGGTTAAAAAAATTTCATAATAAATTGAAAGATACTCAATATTTATCTACAGTTGCTTCAGAAACCAAGTTTGCAACGTCATCATATGTGGATAAAAATTTTTTCCATCCTGACCATGCAAACTTGGTCTGTGAAACAGTTGTAGATAAAGTATTTAGGCCCATGTACTTGGCTGTCTATGATTAGTTGTTTCTGGTCGAAGGTCGATTAAAAAAGACACCTGCTTCGGTGTGTTTACGAAGACCCCACAATGTGGGTATTGTTCATAGTTTTTTGTTCCCGACCGACCGCGATCCTGTTTACAACCGAAAACTAATAAAATACAGCTAATGCGGTGCCTCAAAAGCAAGTTATAAAAATCAGAAAAATGTACACTTTCAGTTTAATACAGGGGAAACGCATGTTTAATATACAATAATTAACTGAATATAATAAAATTGAAACGTGTTAGGTTTCTAATAATTCTGTATGGAATTGATTTATTCTTTTAAATAATAAATCATCCCTAGTCGTTGCAGTATTTGAATAATCTTACTTGGGTACTGCACCTAGGCAAATTCAAATCGAAATTGGTAATTATTTTAGTGAAAAATAGGGATCAAACAAAAATTAGCAAAAATTTAAAAATTTCGTCTTTGAAGGGATTCGAATCATATTTATATAGTAGTAACAACCTCGCTGTCGCAATCATTAGAAATAGGTAACTTTAATAAACCCAACATCCACCGGCTTTATGTCCCTTCCGAGGGACGGCATATTATCCTCTCTATACCTCGTACTTAATGAATGCAACATATTATCATTTGTTGGAAAAACTTTAACTTACTAATTTGGTTATAAAAATAAATAAAAAACGTGAACTGCCATATCATCTATACATATATAAAAGAAAGTCGTGTTAGTTACACTTTTTATTACTCAAGAACGGCTGAACCGATTTGGCTGAAAATTGGTGGGGAAGTAGCTTAGAACCAGGAGACGGACATAGGATACTTTTTATCCCGTTCCCGTGGGAGAAAACATTACTTACAAAAATTTTACTTTGGACAAAAAATGGCGGGAATTAAAATATAATATAATAATATAATTTTTGTATAATTACTTGGAGATTAGCTAATTGTAAGGATGGCATTTATAAAAAAAATTATTTAAAAAAGTTCTACTTTGAACAAAAAATGGCGGTAAATTAAAATTCAAAGTTTCTGTGTAGGTATCGTTAAGTTTGAAATAAACAAAAGCTACTCTGACACTCCACTCAGCGGGTAAAAAATATTTTAAAAAATTCTACTTTTGACAAAAAATGGCGGTAAACTAAAATTTTTGTGTAGGTATTAGTCGGAGAGCTAGTAACACGTGTTTGATGCACCTTGAAATTTTGTGCCATAGTATCGACTGGATAAATGAGCAGGTAAGGAAATGTTGGCTTGCCCTACCTGGGAACACCAGGTACTGCGCATGAAAGGTGTAAAAAAATTTTGCCCAAAAAAAGTGTTTGTTTCAGAGGCCAGCAAACAGATATCTAAATTTAAAATCACATAAAATACAAAAATTAATAAGGCAGACACTTTTGAGGGGGTTAACATTTAATAAAAACACCCTCAATTTGTTTTTTTTTAATACAAAATAAAGTGTTTGATTCACGTTGACATTTTAACAGCGTCTTAATTTCATATAATAAAAAATAATTACAAAAAGGCAGACACTTTTTTGGGGTTTAATTATCGGAAAACTTGAAAATAAATATTAATTTCAATAGAAAGAGATAGGCAGCGCGTAGTCGTGGATGTGAGTGAGAGCACCGATTACCGGCCTAGCAACGGTCTTTCTCTACGCTCTCATTGGCTGTTGGTCACGTGTTCTTGTCCATCTGTACTTAGGTAGGTGATCTCTGGTCAGTTGATACTGACAAAGTACTGACTACCATTTTTAGAAAACAAGAAGGCGAAAATTAAAAATATATTTTAATTTTTAATTAAGTCTACGCGTATTTCCTATATTTTTTATAACTATAATAAATGAACAAAATTTCTCATCAATACTAATCATAGGATTTTTCATAATAACCCCAAGCACTGATTATTTTGTTCTTAAATGTGATAAACTATAAATGCTATATATTTCATTATTATTATTGTAGTATTCAATTATCTTGAGAGATTAAAAATTTAAAAATGAGTTATTAAAAAAAAAACATATTTTTTTATGTTACTCCAGAATTTAATTTAAAAATGTGTAGTCAGTACAGCTGTACAAGAACATGTGAACAAAAGCCAATGAGAGCGCAGGGAAAGACCGTAGCTAGGCCGGTAATCGGTGCTCTCGCTCACATCCACGACTACACGCTGCCTATCTCTTTCTATTTAATATTTATTTTCAAGTTTTCCGATAATTAAACCCCAAAAAAAGTGTCTGCCTTTTTGTAATTATTTTTTATTATATGAAATTAAGACGCTGTTAAAATGTCAACGTGAATCAAACACTTTATTTTGTATTTAAAAAAAAACAGCTTGAGGGTGTTTTTATTAAATGTTAATCCCCTCAAAAGTGTCTGCCCTATTAATTTTTGTATTTTATGTGATTTTAAATTTAGATTTCTGTTTGCTGGCCTCCGAAACAAACACTTTCTTTGGGCAAAATTTTTTAATTTCTTTCTCCTATGCGCAGACCTGGTGTCCCCAGGTAGGGCAAGCAAACACTTGCTTACCTTACTTTTTTAAATGAAAATAAGTGTTTCTAATTAATTCCACTATTTAATGAAAAAATTATGAAAACTCTAAGATATTGATAATTATTTCGATATTGACATATCATCGTCAGAATATGTATAATATAATATATACAGGGTGTTTCCAAATTCATGCGACAAAATTCAGGAGGTGATTGCTCGTACAAAATTAAGATGGGTCTTCCCTATAACAAAATTTCCTTTCTCGGAAAGGGGTGGGCTGAGGAAATTTTGTTATAGGAAAGACCCATCTTAATTTTATACGAGCAATCACATCCTGAATTTTGTCGCATGAATTTGGAAACACTCTGTATATATAATATGTCAATATCGAAATATTTATCAATATCTTAGTTTTCATAATTTCTTCATTAAATAGTGGAATTAACTAGAAAAACTTAGTTTCATTTGAAAAAGTAATATGAATAGATTCCACAAAGTAAGGGTCCAAACAGTAAATTCACTTACTTACCTGCTCATCTATCCAGTCGATACTATGGCACAAAATTTCAAGGTGCATCAAACACTTCATGAAACACGTGTTACTAGCTCTTGGACTATATCGTTACTTGGAGATCAGCTAATTGTAAGGATGACATTTATAGAAGTATGAAATAAACAAAAGCTACTCTGACACTCCACTCAACGGGCAGAGAACGACCGCGTGTATAATATCTTATTTAGTCGAGTTTGTTGGAACACTTTTAACTCGAGAACGGCTGGACCGGACAGTTTCTGTATAGGTATCGTTAAGTTTGAAATGATCAAGTTACTCTGACACTCCACTCAGCTGGCACAAAACGATCGCTTGACAAGACAATGTTAGGACAGGACAACGTCTGTCGGGTCTACTAGTATCTTCCAAGTTAGTTTTCAAAACTGTTAATCCATATAAAGTCTAATAATTCATAAACCTTCAAGTATTATTATTCTCAGGAAAGGTAGTTGCGAAATTCAAATGATGTGACAACAATGTATGTGTATGACCCCATTATGTTGGTAATATCTCAATTCGCTAAAAAAAGCGTGACCTTGACATAAAAGTGTGTAAGGAAGTGTGTATGGCCGCATAAGGCGTTATACCGTAGTATGTAACCATATCTATCTTTAAGAGGACTGACCCCCTAAGTCTGTTAGCATCAAAGGTGGTGAAAGAAGGAGTGTTTCTAAATAATTCAAATAGCTATATATAGATTGGAAAATTCCACACAGGGTACATGTCGAAATTCCATTGTCCCCATAATTCACGTCAGTGTCAAGTGGCCGCACAATGATTTCCCGGTGTGTATGTGTGGTGTGTGTGTGTGTGTGTGTGTGTGAGTGTGAGTGTGAGTGTGAGTGTGAGTGTCAGAATCGGATGATGCGTGTCGAAAAAAATCGAAAAAAGTGTTTTTTTGTAATAACTCCGAAATGTTTCATCAGCTCAATTTTTTTGGTTCGAAATTTTTTATAGAGCTCAAAAAACTACATCGATCGTTGCCAACCGCATGAAAATCGGTTAATTCATTCAAAAGTTATAGCAGTTTGAAAATTAAAAAAATCGTGTTTCATCGAACTTTGATAAGACTTTTGAGCTCGAAGAGCTCAAAAGCATCGAATAGCTTTATCTTTGGGCTCGGAGAGCTCAAAATAACACAAGAATTAAATTTTTGAGCTCGAAGAGCTCAAAAGCATCGCAACTAGCGACAAAATCGCATGCGTTTGAAAATTGAATTTAGCGGGAAGTTGCAGGGATGGCCTTCAGGGTCAACCGATTTCCAAATTTATGTTTCTAAAATCTACATGCCTAAGCTTGGGCCACCGTACATAGACAAGAATAGTAGGTTCAATATCGTCGTCGGCACTTTCATGTAGCGCTGATAAAGACATGGCGAAAAACGATCATTAAAACACACATGTGTCGTATATACAGGGGCCACGCGAATTACTACCTTCATAGCTTGTTGATTCGATAGTGTTTGGTACGGGGGCTGATAAAAATGTACGTTGTTAGAAAACTATTTCAAAAAACGATATTGTTTTGCTATGCTCGGTACGTTTTAGGTTCTAGTATTTAATTGGGAACATAAAATTATGAGAAATAAACTAGAATCATTGATTAGAATAGCTTTTACTACATTATATAAATAAGATAATTTGTCAAAAATGTACAAATATATATAAATAAAATAAAACAAATCCATATGTATACCTACCTTATAATATAAAAATAGAAAACTTGAACAACTATTAAAATCGTTAAAAATTATACCAGATTCTATAGTTAACATATTTCTAGAATTCTTTTTGCATATGAAAACAATGCTGAATAATTGCATTTAGTAGAAAAATGTAGGTAATCCTAAACCAAACTTAAAAAGCAAAACAAAAAGCAATAATGACAAATTTTGTAATATTTGTAATTTTGTGTTGGGTTTATAAGATTTTTTAATACGCACTCTTGCATAAAGAGATAAGAAATAACTAGAAGGAAAATGTTTACAAGGATGCGTAAATGATATACGTTTTTAAACAGATCTTTCAATGTCGCTCCGATACAATTTTTACATGCTAACTCATTGAAGTTAACTACAAATCTTCAAGTTGGGTAAAATCATTGAGCCTACCAAATGGAAAATTTGTATTGCTTATATAGGCTTTTGTCTGAGAAGAAATAGTTGTTTCTTTGCTTAAGGTATTTTAGTTCATTAAAAGCAATACATATGTCGCAGGAATGTTGCTGCATTTTTCTGATGAAAGTGATTCTTGGAAGCCTACTCTTTTATCCTTTGATAAATCATAAAATAAATGAGATTTCAATGACATCTCATCGAGGCAAATAATGCAATATTTTTCTTTATCACTTAATAGTCGAGACCTAAAAGTTCAAAATAAGACGAAATATAAATTCGTTAAAACCTGGGTTTACTGCCCAACGACGGGTAATATGGTAGGTAACCGGTACAAAGTAGAAAATTTTTTGAATCCTAAAAAGTAAACGCTTAAAGCGAACTTCTTAAAATCGTCTGTGTACCTACCTATAACTAAACTACACTGCTTTTTATAACAAAATTACTAATATCCTTTGCAAACAATATTGTAAACTTTACCTTAGTTTCATCCTTGGGAAATCTGTAAAAAGATATTTGTGCTACAACTCTACTCCTACAACCGTCCACACAACACACTCGTGGCATTTTCTTTTTAATAAATATCCCCTAATAATAATTAAATAATTCACTGCTAAGAGAGTCCAGCCTGTATACTAGTAACTCCGCTCGTATACCTTCAAACTACAAAAGACACACGGTATCTGTCTATCGCTCGATTGGGAGCTTCAAGATCCCGAAAAAGAGTAGCATCGGAGACCGAGTGAGATAGACATTGCGCTGAGAGGAGCCATGGTTAAATAAGTACTCTCATGGTTAAATAAGTACAGGTTAGTCCAGTAGCAGTTCGCGCATAAGATTTTATTAAAAATATAGTGCCCAATGAGAAGTGGGGTTTAAAGGCAACCATCTTGTCGCGCAAAGCCAATTACAATCGAGGCGCTAGGCGCTAGTTTTTAAAACTACAATTTATATTTATGTATATTTATATTCAAGTAATAATTCATGCAAAAATTTACTTTTATTAGTATTAAAAATTATCATAATTTAAAGTTTACAAAAATGTATTTTATTACCTATACATTACAAATAGAAGTATTTTTTAACAAATTGGAATTTAAAAAAAGTATAAAAGTATAAAAAGGTTTTTTAGGATAGGATCAATGAAAATTGAAAATAATTGTAAATTATTGATAAAATTTTTTATTTTAAAATTAAAAAACTTTTTAATGTGGTATAAAATAACATATTTTTTAAAAATATAATGTTACAATATTTAAAAAAATAAGTCAACATGCTACATACTAGTAATTTTTTTTCTCAGTTTTAATAATGTACATTAATATATCTAAATCTTAAGAATTTACATTAAATATATAACATTTTAACAAACAGTACATGCTTTAAAATAAAATTTAATATGTTTTAAAAACTAGTTAAACATGTGTAAAATATTTTTAATCATATTGTGGGTAAATAGGTAACGGTAGAAATTTATTAACTTTTGCTAATAAATGTTTTTGTTCGTTCGTGTAAAAATATTTTGCTCTTTTTGTTGTGCCTAACCTGTTATCATTTCTATTTCTGCAACACTTTATACTGCACTTACCCATAATAATTTTTATTTCACTTTTTTTTCTTTCTTTAGAAATTTATACTTTATTTAAAAAATATTACAACCGGCTGTTTGTTTGTATACACATACACGACACACACATAAATGTATAGCAAAATGGCCGCCTTTAGCCCCCTGCGCAACAGATTTTTATTTTGGTTCCAAGGTCAAGCGCTACTGGGCTAACCTGTACTTATTTAACCATGAGAGGAGCTTAGAGTCAACCTACTATTCTTGTCTAAGTACGGTGCTTGGGCGTTGCAGGGGCTATTTATATTTTGATGTTAATAAAGTATGTAATTTTTCTTAAATTCAATATTTTTGTAAAATATTTGTTTTATTCATGAATTTTTTACCAAATAATTTTTCAACTTTACAGCTTTTATAAACGCTTAAATATATATTTAAAACTTTTATATAATTTTGGATATTTACTGCATTTCGCTCTGTATAATACTAAACAATGGGACCAGACTCTTGAATGGTCATTTGATATATCCCAATACGAGGTAATAGTGTAGGTATGTATACAGTACCTTTTAACTCATTTAATTTTATGAGTTGTTTTTACTGTTTCTCTATCTCATTAACGATAAAATTTATCACACATGTGTATAGGAACTTTTCGCATTCTATTTTATAATGACGTATCGTTCACAAAAATATTTCAGATTACATTAGAAACACTCTGTATGAACTTATTAATTAATATATATTTTGAAATATCCATACCAAGAAACGTCGGCCTCAATTATTTTTATAAATTTTACCTTGAAATAGAAATCCTTAAACATTTTAAAACGCAAATTATTGCAAAACATAAACGAAATCATGAAGAATATTTTTTAATTATATATACACACAGTTATTATTGTATACGTACCATGTCGTATCAGTATATTCCAGTTGTTTATTTTTAAGATAAAGTTTATTTTCTTTTAAACACTATTCAGATGAAGACAGTTCAGTGGAGTTGAAAATCACTATAATTATATATTTCAGTGCAATAGTCGCGATAACTGATTTGGGATAATATTATCTTGAAAAAAAATGGCATTTTTTAAACTAATTAGGAGAAAATATCCTCAACATGAAAGTGAGTTATTTTAAAAGTATTATTAACTAGGAGTGTCTTTGTAATTGATCGTTTTTATATTTTAGAACTGTGTGAAGAATTAACAAAAAGTAAAACGACCGAAGAGCAAGTGCTAGTAGATACGGATTTTAGTGAGACTGTTATATTTAAACTAAAATATTTAGGTAGGTAATTATTTAAATTAATTAATCTTCTAATCTTCTTACTCAAAAAAATTGCATGCAACTTAGTTTCAGTTTAAATTTAGCTTAAACTAGAAAAATATACTTGCGCCTAGCGCTAACCCTATAACTATGCCTTTGAATCTTCCCGTAAGATTCATGGTATTTTTCCTTTCCCTTCTCGAAAAAAATCCAAAACTTTGTATTTCACATAAGTATTTCGTCATTGAAAAATCATGAAACCACGATGCAAGTGATTCCGGATTGTGGGCAATTAACTGAAAATTTTCGGAAAATTCTTTTTTATTATTTTATTAAAATCGCGTTTTTAATCTTAACTTAATAATTGGAAAATGGGAATGATAATGGGAAATCAATAGTCAAGATATCCAACTATAAATTTTAAATTCAATCTGCGTATTAGAATACAGAATACATAATAAATATAATCATTCAGATGATAGACGCATGTTAAAAACTGAGAACAATATTTATTTAAATTATTGCATCCTGTTGAACTTCAATTATTCTATCAATAACTTCATATACGCCTTGAGTCTCACAGTCTATAAATGCACCTAATATTTTATGGTAACTAAAATAAGTAAACCCATAGAGAAATAAAAAATAAGAGAGGTGTTAAACGTGTAGTGTTCTGTGGCACAGAGTTACCACTAGCGCCTACCTTGGCTACAGGTATGAACTATCACTTAAGACGCGCGCTTTTTGAATTTTTAAGCTTTCAGGATACGCGTAATATTGTACAATATTTGCAATTAAATGATTTTGCAGTTTAATATTATTTGTTTTCTAGTCTTTTAAGTCGAGGCTTAAAAGACTAAAAAATAACATTATTGTGCTAAATCATTCAGCTGCAAATATTTTATTAGCTATATTATAATATTATAGGGAATTATGGTAGGAGAATAAAAAAAACCCTTTGCAAGTGAGAAAATATTAATTTAACATCTTTCACAAAATAAAATATCTAATATAACATACTAAAACAGTCAATAGAAAATAAATAATGAAATAAATCAAATACAAAAAAAAAACAATCTCAAACAAATAATCTTACTAAAAAAAACAGTTAGAATAAAATAAACCAAATACATAAAAAACAACAACAACAATGACAACAAATAATCAAATAAATCACAGTTTTAGCCTTAAGTTTAAACAAACTAGGTTTCAATGAAAAAACAATACCTACTTATTTCTATAAAAAACAGCCTCAAAGATTTAAAAATAAATAAAACAATAACAACAATAACAACTTAAACTAATAAATATCAATATATCTTAATTTACTAGGTATTGATGGATAAGTTCGGCACCATCAGTCAGAGGCTAAACTAAACTAAACAAAAACAGTTATAATAAAATAAATCAAATACACAAAAAACAGCTTTCAACAAATAATCTTACTAAAAAAACAGTCAATATAAAATAAATCGAATACATAAAAAACAGCCTTCAACAAATAATCAAATTAATCACAGTTTCATTCTTAAGTTTAAACAAACTAGGTCTCAATAAAAAAAACAATACTTATTTCTATAAAAACAGCCCAAAATATTTAAAACTAAATAAAGCAATAAGAATACGGTCTTAACCCTTTCAGTCCCAATTTGTTTTTTTTGTTCAATTGACTCAATTCATTGTGTACCATTTCGTACTGGTAATAAGAAACACAAAAAAATCACTTGCAGGATAATTTTGTTGTAGAGGGGGTTTTGGGGGGCATGGGATTATACGTCCCACTGGGTATTAAATATGGTAATATATGTCCCATTGGTACCAATGACTGAGATAACTGTAAAGAAACATAATATAAACAAAATTCATTTTTCATAACATAGATATGCAAAGCAGTAATTTAGGTGTGAAAAGCTGTGAAACAATGTTTGCAAAGCGGAAGATTACAAGAAGTACAAATAGTTTTTGTCCTGGTTTCCTTTTTTTGTTTTGTGCAACGGTGACACCGCCTCCTATTGGGCCCCTCGATTGGTAGATGGTCTCCTATATTCAGGAGTCTAGAACTAGATGATGGCCTGTCATACGGTCTTCGGCGTACAATTCTCGCATGTGTTCGGCCATAACTTATCAGAGATTCAGCTAATGGAACCAAAAAATCAAGAAAACTTTTCTTTTTATTTCTTCCCTGAAGCTCAGTAAATAAGATCCAAGCATTGACGCCAGCTGTCATTAGTAATCGATAGAAAACTTTTTTCCACCATTTAGTACTTTTCCGATCCATGTCGTAGAGGCCGACGAGTTGGTCGGAGAGATCAACTCCGCCCATATACTTATTGTAGAATTCTATCATTCTAGGACATGGAATTTCCGATCGACTACCATCTTTACATTTTCTTTTTACTACAGTCATTTCATCTCCATGACAATTGGAAAGCACTGTCACATCTTTGGTATCCTTCCAGGAAGCAGCACACGTACCATATTGATTGCATAAAAACTGAGATTCACCTCTTTGACGTTTTTTGCTAATATCAAATTTTGGCAAGTTTTTTCTAGAAATTATTGATGTACCGACTGCCGCAAAAGGTAATTTATTCATAATTCGAGTACTTGTAAAAAATCTGTCAAAGCATAGGCTTACGTCAGTATCTCGAATAGTTTTACTTAGGTTTGTGACAACATCTTCACCTAAAGTTGAATTTTGTTCGTCACTGTAATCTTCTGAAACTGAGAACTCATATTCCGAACCACTATCTGCGAATGGCTCTTCTTCCGAATCAGAGATACTGTCTGCTACTTCCATGAGCTCCTTCTCAGATAACGGCGTTTTTCTGAAATAAAAATTCGTAACTTACTTACCTTAGTACCATTGGGACAAATATTACCACATCAGAATCCCACTGGGACATATAGTCCCTTCAGTACATTTTACCAAAAAATATATACATCCGCCATTTCTAATTACACAAAAAAAATCTACAAGTAATAATAAAACATTAGAAAACTTACCTCGACATTTTCTTCAATTATTTATTTCAAAATCACAAAATAATCACAGATAAATAAGGAACACGTGCTCTAGCCAAACAAACAATGGCACTAAACTGGCTATTAGTGACTACAGTAAATTAAAAACGCGGCAATTTTAGTAGGAGGGAAGTTAAAAAAGACGTATATTACCACAGGGACATCCGCCGAGCTAAATTAAAGGTATTTAGTTTCCTCTGGGCTTATTTAAATATCTGTTGGGACATATATCACCCATTGGGACTGAAAGGGTTAAGGTCTATGAATTTTATAGTATGCACTGGTTTTCAAGATAAATGCTGAATTTTTTCAACTTCTTATTGTCTTACTTTTTGTATGTATGTATGAATGTATTGTATGAATGTATTTGACTTTTAATTTAATTTTCTTGTATCAAAATTTAAATACCTATTAGTGTGTGTTCGGTTACGGTAAACACTTGTTTTATATCCTTTGTTTTATAGATTTGTCTTTTGTCTCCATTATTTATGCTGGTCAAAAACTGATCCAAATATACTGAGTCATAATTACAATTATATCTTAATATGGAACAAATAGTTGCCATTCCATTTGCCAGTTATTCAAATAGTCTACCAGAATTCTCTGAACTTACCATCAATAATCATGGACATTGCATAAAAATTAACATCAAATAGGTATCAGGTTAAATACCTAGGACTAGAAACTGATTCTCATCTGCACACTTATACACTAATCTACCTGGAGGCATCTTGAAGCACACACAAATATTAGACAGCAAGCACATAAATGATACAATGTTCAAAATATTGAAGCACTTCACATATGTAAGTAGTAGGTACCTTCAACCTACAACTACATCCTAAATTACATTATTACATCTAGTACCGTACTTAGTTCCTACATATTTTGGGACAAGAACTTATGGAAAATCTTCGTTATTGTCTGCAAAAAAAACGATAAAATGAAAAATAATCTTTTCATTATTTTATGAGAACCTAACCTCAAACGTTAAAAGTAAAAATATGCTTTTTTAACTAACCTATGATAAATGATAATGAATCCTGTGATAATAACTAATACTAATAATTAGAATAGTTGATGCACTTTGCAGAAATGCCAAGAAATTGATAAATTTAAAAATTCCAACGATAAATATCAAATGTAAATAATGTTGAAAATTTGAAAATGACAAGTTTCGTGTAGTGGGAGGCAGGGTTTGTTAGTTCAGCAAGTTGCGGTGAAGCGCCATGCGCTACAGGTTGCGCACAAACTTTGTTCCAGCTCCTTCCATATGTTTTAAAACCTCTCTTATTATTTCTCTATGAGTAAACCTACACTTTGGCAAATACCGGAATGAATGTGAAATAGCCACGCCCGTCAATGCGCGTTAGTAGATGATGGTAGTAGGGATTAGTACGGTCCCTCAAGCAGGTATACTTGACTACTATTGTCAGTTCTATTGTGTCTATATATTTTATTCTGGGGTACAGAATTTAGTACTTTGGTTATTTACCGTACTAAATTCACCAAGCGCATATTACCCTCTTTGTCATCCGAATACTTTCTCATTTTAACTTCGCGCCTCTCGTACGTTTCTCGATATTCACTCCTGTATTTGCCAAACTGTACATCTTATTTTTTCATTGTATTTAGAAAAAACTGCATCGATCGTAGTACCATATCTCGTGGATGGTATATTTCTATCATTTTTCATTTCAGGATTAAATACTTTTCTCAAGTATTCAGTACGTTGAGCAGATTCCTCTCTTGTCTCCTATTGATTTCCCATTATCATTACCATTTTCCAATTTTTGAATTAAGATTAAAAACGCGATTTTAATACCCTAAATAGAATAATATACGACATAAAAATTAAAAAATCTCATAAACCTAAAATTACATAAGTTGTAATTATTGCTTTCTGTTTTGCTTTATTAGTTTGGTTTAGGATTCCATTTTTCACTAAATGCAATTATTCAGCAGCAAAGTATGCTAATGAATCTGGTATAATTTTTAACGATTTTAAATACTTCATGTTTTCTATTTCTATATTGTAAGGTATACAATGTGGATTTATTTTATTCCATTATATATATATATATATATATATATATATATTTATATATATATATTTGTACATTTTTGACTTACGATTATTTTATTTATATAATGTAGTAAAAGCTTTTCTAATCAATGATTCTAGTTTATTTCTTTTAATTTGATGTTTCCAATTAAATACTAGAACGTTCCGTACATATCACAACGACATCGTTCTTTTAAATAGTTTCCTAACAACGTACATTTTTATCAGCCCCCGTACCAAACACTCCATCTATAATCTATAATCACTAAAGTGAGGTTTTAAAAATAATTCTCAATTTTTTAAAAATTGTTTCCATATTTTCTTTTATTCTCATCCAATTCTGAATTATGTTGAAAATTTTAAGTCTCTAACCCATCGGAAAATAAGTTTAAAATCATGTACAAAGTTCCACCCGACTTACAAGAAAGCGAGTTAAATAAAACGTGGTAAAATACACAAATACCACGGAGCACTTGCACGAATAAGTGGGAATATAAATAGTACACGGTCAGCTGATGCGAGCTGTGATGCGAGCCATGGGCGCCGCCATATTGGCCTTGCGCCTTTCACTTTACCATTACTCCGCGGCCAGCTGTAGTGCGACGGACGAATAATTTTTACGATAAGTTTGCAATAACAAAACATGACAGATGTTTTACATCGTTGCCACGTTGTAATTTTTTTCCAGTTGTTGGCATAAAATTATTTTGATAAGTTGTCTATTGCCTAAGATTACATTCAACTCAAAAATAAGAGCAGAAATTATAAAATTTTGATGATTAAATACATAAATTTCAAGATGTCCAAGTTTGAAACCCTAATTTTAACTGAAAAATGTTATCTTTATGCACATGTTGAATTGCATCGTTATTGCAGTATTAAGCGTTCGTGTGGTGATTATGTACGATCACGGTTTCGGTATTATTGAACAATCGTCAGATATATAGACTTTTAACTAACAATAGCTCTTACCCAATCTGCCTCTGAGACGCATAACTATAAACAATTGCACTCCTTTCTATGAATAGTAGACTAAATGGTAATAAAAGTGTTATCTATACTTAATAGTCAGACCTCTGTACTCACTGATTTCTTCAACCAGCTTGTGTCTGACTGTAGCGTAGAAAGTTTTTACAGCATTGTATCCAGGAGTTGATTAAACAAACAAAAAGTAAAAGTACACACTTATAAAATATATTTATTCACTTAAATTATCACTCTCATCGTCGCTAATGTTAGTATCTATTATTAGAGTATTTATATATTCTCTTTCAAATACTACTTCTCTATCCCACCACAACTGAATCAGCTCTTCAGTATGACATATAGTCTCTGCCCTACTTCGGGTGTTACTTTTCCTAAAGCCTCTTTCCATGTGGCCAGTGATTTTTCTGCCGAACGACCATCTGTGCCCACATGATCTCTATGATAATTTTTAGTTATACCCTAAATGTGCTCTATGGGATTAAACATACAGTGATATGGAGGAAGGCGAAGCACTTGATGTCCATATTTTTCTGCCAATGAATTGGTTTCATATTCCACTGGTTTCTCATTTCTAAAAGATACAATAGTTCAGTGACACTTGGAAAAAACAAACTCTCCCTTTAATGTATAAGTTGTGCCTTTACATCTATTTATATAAACTTATCGTTTAACTAATTCCAACAACTGTGGTTTAAGAAAAGTTTGTTCGAAAACAATATTATTCTTTGTTAACCATCCTTTAATATCTTCCTTTTTAAAAGCTGTTGTTGGAGCTTTATTTAATATGCTGCTATGGTAGCTAGCATTATCCATAACAATAACAGAAGGTTGTTCTAAATTTACCAACAGTTTATGTTCAAACCAGTCTAGGAAGTTTTTGGAGTTCATTTCACCATGATAATCTATATTTTGAGTTTTAGATGAAAATACCAACTCTGCTCCAGGTATAAACCCACTAGTACAGCCAGCATTAACCACAATATATCTGAAAATATAAAACATTTGTAATACATTATGCTATAGTAACAATATATTTTAATACCTTGCACCACCAACTTTGGTCTTTTTCACACTCTTAATATCTAAATCTTGCCAAGAACGTCCAATAGTACCATCTTAAAATATCCAAGTTTCATCTAGAAAGACAAATTGGTCTTGATTTTTCAGTTTCACATAATCGTGCAAAACTGTTGGTAACTCCATTAAACCACGACGTGAGTCATCTTTTCTATATTTGAAACCAATCTTCAGAAGTATTTTCCAAAGTGACGTCTCGCAACCACTGGAGTGTCTCTTTCAATGTTTTTAATGTTATATGTTCCTCTGAAATGTAAAGATCGAAATAGTCAATGTACATTTCATTAGTAGATACAAATGTCATCAGTATGGTAACTGATTTCAGGATCACCCTGTATCATAATATAAGAATGTTGAGTAGCATCAAAACACATAATCTCCATATATTAGTACCAGCTCAAATGTTTATCGAACTAATTGGAAACTATTACAGATTTTTACCAAATCAGAAATTATGCATCAAATTTACTTAAATATTGACGGTGTATATACCTATTTTAAATTATATCTATTATTATTATCTATTAAATTATATCTATTCTCTCAAGCAAGTGAAGGTACGTTCGATTCCCACCATGTTCGAATTCTTTTCCATTTATTTAATTAAGTGACAGTACAGCTCAGCGGATGCAGAAAGCAGGAGATAGACGCAAGAGTAAAATATATCTCTGCCAAGTCGAGTAAAAGGGATATATGGATAAGGTCATTAAAAAATAGTTAACTAATTAGGTAACAAGTTATTGGATAGATGCTCCCATATATAGGTACTTGAAGATCAACTATTTGAATATTTTACAGGATGTACGAAAATAGAGAACAATTTAAGTGGAAATGTCCGCTCTAAGGCCGTAGAAAATATTTTTAAAACTGCCAAAGAAGGAAAAAACAAAGATTTTCCAACAGTGACTGTTAAGATATCTTCCAATGGAATTACAGTTACAAATTCACAAGGTCATGATATGTTAAAAGTATCAATATACAGGTAAATATACAGAAATCACTTTACAGAATGTACAAGAGAAACTTTATGCTCCATTTTAAGTGTAAGAGGTACGATTTTCACTGAACAATTTCAGAGTTTTTCAAAAAAAGGTGGCCTCGTCGAAACTACTGGCCAAATTGTAATGAAATTTTGTATGCGCATATGTTTTGGAAGCTAATACATCCATTAATTTGTTTGACTCACATTGGGGGCGCTAGTTACATGGTTCATACAAAGTTTATTTGGACCTCAAAAAAATTATGTTTTTTCAACACTCTGCATCTTGAATATGGATACCGTTACTAAATTTTTTTATTAAGCAATCCTCACTTATTTTGCAGTGTTCTACATATCCTAGCACCGAAGCCACTTTTTTTGAAACACCCTGTATTTTAATTCCATGGAAAAATCATTAATACAAATAATATACAAAGCTTTTTCCAATAAAGTACCTTGTTGACGCTTTTTCTTTTTGAAAGACTGTTTGTTGAGTGTCTTGATATGTGATAGTTCTGTGGTTTTTTCTAGGATTTCAAATTGTTCAAATACAGACGCACAACGACAAGTTTTTTCATTTATATCTTCAGATTTAAACAATATTTTGACGTGTTACGCTTTTCTATGTCCAAAACGAAAGATAGCTCGAAACGTAACGTTGGCCGTAGGTAATGCTTTTAATACAGCGTATCAAACTTGGAGTGAGTTTTCAACTTCTAAAGAAGACACTAAAAAGGAGACTCAATATCAACCAGAAGAATTTACGCACAACCAGAATCATGATAATTATCCATTGGAAAATGTAGATAGGCTTATTGACTTTGATAGTGATGTTTTTCAGGATAAAATTCTGGTTAATACAAGCAGTATTAACATAAAAAATAACTGGGTGAGTTAATATTACATATACAAGGTGTCCCAAAAATTTTTGAGACCTAATTTTGCGAACATCTTTGGAGTGAAGATAGAGAATGTGCGGTTTTACTGAACAGTTCATTTTTAAAGAGGGTGTATAATAATAATAATATTATTCACCAAAAAAATATACAGTTGATTAGTGGGATAACAGGGAAAGGCAGATAAACAATACAAGAAACTAAAAAAAGTTCATTGAAGAACTACTCAAAGACGTAAGCCGCCTTAAGTAACAACCTAATAGATATTTGTAAAATACAATGTACAATACTATACATACATAAATATAACACATTTTTTTTAACTTATTATAAATGATTACACTAAGTAGGATATTCAACACACAAATTTATATGGATAACAATGATGGATCAATAATATTTTGTATTTCCCTCCTGTTAATAGAGAGTAATCAAGCTTTTAGCTAGGGTATATTTAGAATGGTACCCCTTTATAGAGTCTGGCATTACATTAAAAAGTATAGGTGCTAGATAGACAAAATGTCTTTGACCTATCGCTTTATTTGCTCGAGTGGTAACAACATTAAATGCTTTTCTTGTAGAATAACTGTGGTTAACATTAGTAAGATCATTGTATAAAGATAGGGATAGTAGGTTAATCTTACGAGGATATCATTTGACGAGGTGGACGCCACCAATAGATGGCAGTGGGGAGTTTGCGTCCACGGCACGTCTTTTCTTACTGTACGTCGTAGCTTGAATTACGAATTTCCTTAGCTTTGGTCGCCGAATTACCCCAATAACAGATGGCGCCAAAATTATTCAGAATGTTATATCATTGTATAAAGATGGGCATAGTAAAACAGTAACAATGTTAAAACCGTTTGAGGCAATTTTGCACGCCATCTAGTTACTTTTACGCTCGTTCTTCATAAAAATGATCCGTAACGTACTGCCCTCTGAAATAAACTGCACTATTTTCAATAACTAAATTATTTTTGAAAAGTTCCCTACTAAATGTGAAGTTTTCTTTATCTTCGAATTCCGAACAATAAAATGATTACCAAGACCGACGATACATTGTTGCCGATTTTACTTTTTATTACGAAAGTTACATAAATTACCTATTTGATGGGAAACTACGGTATCCGCCAAAATAAACAGTACCGAAACAGAAAGTGCTGTGGAGTTGTTTATGTAATATGGATTTGTCATATTTGACTTAATTGTCATTAGTTGATATATTAATAGTACGCTGCAGTTAAATTTGATTTAAAAATGGTTCTAACAACGGAAGAAAAAGTGTTTTTGGTAGAGCATTATTTTCGTTCATACGGAAAATAGAATAATTTCTCGGGGAACAGACTTCGAATATCCTTCTCATTCACCTGATCTGACGCCACCTGACGCATACATTTGGGGCATAATGAAGGACAAAGAAAATCCGCCGGCGAATATTGCCGAACTACGGGAAAGAATACAAAATATTTTTCGGCAGTTACATCAACCACTTTTTAAAAATATGTTCATTGACTTACAAAATCGATATGAAGCTTGTTTGCGTCGAAATTAAAAATTAATTTTTATTTTTATTTTCGGTACTGTTTATTTTGGCGGATACTGTATAATAGATAGATAGCGAGTATTTTCGTATTTTGAAATATGATGTTCATAATAATGTTATAGCAGGTATTCATCTTGATCCGAAAATAAACTTAATCTCAGTACCATTATTTGTCACCAATTTCAGTATACAAAATAGTGATTTTTATGCAATGAGTTTGTATAGCACTAGCATTAATCTGTTTATCACTTCAAAAATATGGGATAAAAAGAAGAATCCTCGTACAAAGGTACATAAAATATATTCATTGGGTGACTGAAATAATGTAAATTTGCGATTTCTGAACTTCGTTCGTGAATGTAAATTAATTCAAAGGATATTTTTTTAAACATTCGTATTTTGATGATCTCTTAAGGAGACGAAAAAATAAGTCTCGGTTATTTTGTATGCGTTTTTTAAGCATTCAGTTGAAAATTTATTCATTTTACGCTTTCCATTCTGGTAAAAGTATTTTTGATTTTGTTTCGCTTTCTTACTGTATTGATATGTAGCGACTTAAGAAATATATAAAATCAAAAACAATAACTTCAAAAAAGTGCTAACTATACTAATACATTAAAAATAATGAGATGAAATTTACTAAATATATCATAATACAATATATAATCGTACTAATAATTAAATTAATGACATTGTTGAATTCTGCAATTGTGCAATATGGCCTTTCTTGAAGAAATGCCCTTGTCGATCTATTTGCGGCTTATTATTCTAAAGCTAGATACTAAATTTTTGGCATTGAAGTTTTTAACAGGTCAGAGGTCGGTAGTGTGAGTGTGAATCACGGATTTTTGCTCTGAATATAAAAATATGGCTAGGGTCGAAGTCCTCAAAACTACCTGAAACTGCCGGAAAGAGGGATTGTCGTATCATTAGCAAGTGGGACCATATAGTTTGGTGATTTCCAAAAATAGAGTATTCAGGTAAACAGAAGCTCGTAATTTATTGACAAAGGCAAGAAAAATCATTGAAGAATGTATACAGTGTTGAAAAAATGGCTGCGTAAGTTGAAAAAGCTCTCGTAATTTATTGAGAAGGGCAAGGAAAATGATTGAAGAGACTATACAGTGTTAGAAAACTGGCATTTAGCTGTTAGCCGTATTCTAATCCTCCCGCGACTTTTTGAGGAACTCGACCTAGGATTAAAGACGCAGGTAGGTTTTTGCGGAATTGGGCACAGTCCAAAAATCTGATATGGTAAGCATTTTTTGTGTTTTATATTCAGTGATAAGTCTACACTACATTGGTGGCTAATAGTTTCTTTGCAATAAGTAAACCATTATTGAAAACATTTGACTCTTGACGTAAGTCCAACTTATTTTTGGTCAGTGGTTGCCGTCATTAGACACATGGAAAGTATCTTCATAGGTACTTACCTCCCAAGCGAGGTCATTGCATTCGACAAATTAGATAATAAAATAAAACATCTAAAGTTTTGATAAATGAATTTATTAGAAAATATCGAACAAAAATATTAAATTAGGTAAATAATAAATACATTTTTTATCAAATTATTGATTCAAAAATTATAATAATTATAAACCGTAAGTGTCCAGCGCGTTTAAAAAAATGATCAGAAACTACAAGTAGGACGGTCCTGTATATATACTTGGTGCACTTTACAGCTACGACAACATACACAAATCCAAGTATAGTAACAATTCAATCGTTTAAAAATTATTGATTTTCATAATTTATCACTTGAAGATGATAAGATTTCTTTCTTTATCAAAACAAGTACAAATTGTTAGTGGGAAATTCGAATGGCCAACAAATTGAGTAAACTATTTATTGTAGTTTTAAAACTTCTTCAAATTCGTAAAATGTTTTTTGCAAACTTTGATATACAGGGTGCTGCTTCGGATCGCATCACATTATATTCACGTTCTAGTTTTTTATTGTTTTTCGTAAATTATTTTTTTTTATAACCAGTACCCGACTCGTTTGGGCCATGATAGGAACTGTGTGTTATCAAGAAAATATACAGAGTAGCTCATTAGTTTTGACCTTAGGAAGAAATGGACTTGAAAAAGTTTTACAATATTTGAAAGTTTGAGTCCGCAACAATAAATTGAAAATATATTGCCTATGACTACAACAGATTGCATATTTTCTCATTTTATAGTTATATACTTGGGCTTACCACAAGTGGTAGAAAATCATTCAATCATCATCAATCGTTTTTCGGAACTCTGCATGAACAGATTTTCATCGCGTCACAGTTTTGGCAGCAATTTGACCTCTAAATTGTTGATTTCTACTCGTTGTAGTTGTACGAAAATACCATCTCAAGACACAACACAGTATATTCTTTAGTTTTACATAAGTTTTGAGTAACTACAAGTGGTAGAAAATTGCTTTTTTGCGAATAAAAACCAGACTGTCACTAAAATATTCTGTCAATATAAACGCCAAAAAAATTTCCAGTATAATTCGCTGTTGGGAACCCCCGAGGAAAAAATTTCCGCTACAATTCATCCGTTGCCATCCAAAAAACACGTTTTGATTGGTTAAAAATTACAGGTGTGGAATGTTCACTGAAATGTTTGCTACAAATCAGCTTATTTCTTAGCGATTTCTGGCTTAGGTCTGCCAAAACAGCATTACCTGAAATAATGATCATGAATGTTAACATACATATTTATTGTAATGGTTATGGTAAAGTAAGTATTTTTTTGTGTTTGAAAAACTTGAATTTATTTCATTTCTGTAACGAGCATCTGCATAACTAAACACAACTACAATAAAACCCTTGTTTGGAATTTCCCGAATTGTATTAAGATAATCCCATACCTGTGTATCATTCCCAAAAACAACTACTCATCATTGAAATTTCTTGGTAGGTACCCAGGTTTAATAAGGGTTTTTAAAATCAAACAAAAGACCATTCACAGGAATCGTAACAAAACCGGAAATAAAAAAAATAACAAATATTTATGTACAAAAGATATTTGAATAATCTGAATTTAATATAAATATTATATTTATTTGCCTGGTGTTGAAAGTTACCGGTCAACGTGAAAATTCCGATAAGCCCGATAAACAAAAAATTCTTTATAGGCGATTTCGGCACGCTTTAGTAGCTAACTTTGGTCTGTCAAATACATACCAATCAATTTCGTTCCGAAAAACGATGACGTCAAGCTAACTTTTGTACCCTTTTTGGTCGGTCAAATCACATACCGAGATCTGCAGCACGGTTACTGAAATTGGTAGCTTTCTATCATTGTCTAAAGTAGTTTTTGACTTGCTTTTTATTTGTAAAAAAAACAAATTCGGTTGAACGGATTGTATTTTTGGTCAATATTATACAATTCTTCATGTTTTGTCTGTTTTTTTCTTTATTTTTGTCTAGTAATAAAGGAATCTGTTCCGAGCGCAATGCATAAATGTCAATTTCATCAAACATCATCTGTACCAACTGAGAACCAAACGATTTCGCCTATAATTGGTACTTTACATCATACCGGTGACGTAGGACCTACCAATTGGTTAACCAAAGTTCATACCAACCAAAGCGTGCCGAAATCGCCTTATATTAAAGAAAAAAATTATTCTAGGAACTACTACGCAAAATACCTACCTGCATGACGTCCTTTTGACAGCTTTATCACTTTCTGATAAGTGTACACAACCAACCCAATACTAAGGACCGGTCTTAAATGTTTCACAATAGACTGCCGAAAATTATAATCATTGAAAATATTATTTATTGTGTTATCTATTTATACTTATTGGATTGAGCACACAATAATATGATAGAAAACGCTCATTGTTGAATTATATATATATTTATATTACTGCATCTACTAATTTAACAAAATGATTGTTATAAATCAAGCAAGAGTCTTATATATTTTTGAAATCATCACCTATTAAATTGAAATAAAAAATATATATACCATTAAAAATTCTATCAAGGGCGTCATATTTAATAAAGTCGTAACGTTATAAACACATAAACTACTATTGAATTTACTGTTTGGACCCTTACTTTGTGGAATCTACTCATATCAATGTTATAAATGAAACTAACTGTTTCTAATTAATTCCACTATTTAATTGAAAGATTTATGAAAATTATTAAAGGATATTGATAATTATAAACTACTATAGTTGAAAATAAAAATTTATTTTCTCGAGGATTTTTTTAAATGTTTCATTTTTTAAAAATAATTAATTTGTTCCATAATTTTATACAGGCTGTTTCTATTATCATAATATAGTAGCATTACTATATTCTAAACCGTAATAGATACTAAGACAATTAAATGTATTATGGAGGGACATTATAATCGTTGAAAAAAATCTTATTTTATATCAAAACACTAGGTAAGGTCCAAAATAAGGCTCTCGGTACATTTTTTTGACAAAATAAAAACAAGTTTATAAAATATAACTACGACAAGAACGTATTTAAGAATTGTTCTCATTAATGATATTACCTATTTGAGATAAAACGTCATAAAAATCTGAAGTGTGATATATCGCCTAATTTGAATATTTAACATTGACTATAGTTCTTTCGCCATCAGAAGAGAGTAATAAAACCTAATTATGTATGCAAACTACAGCAGCAGTGGCCCAAACAATATCAGTATATTTGCAAATTTTTACCAAAAAGCACCAACAAAATTTCTTTTAGTTTAGCGGTGCCGACCAGTATACCTGTTATAACAATAGACGACCCTTTTGTAATCGCCGAGAAACTGGTCAATAATCCTTGCATAAGCGTGGTTCTGGGTTTAATAAAAGGGGTAAGATAAAACTACATTAAGTAGTTATATGTATATTGATAAATTACTTTATTTGGCATAATCAAACCAACAGATTTTAATGGCTAAAGAAGTTATTGATAGTGACATCAAATTAACCTGAATATTTCAGAAACTTTAGAATATTTTTTAACAAAAAAAGTTTTCAAATAACTTAAAGTTAATACCTAATATTTGTAACCGGCGGCGACATGGGGTCTAAAGTAAATATTTATAGACTATCATTATAAATATAATTCTATAAATGTACGCCCATGGTTTACTGGTTTCCGATAATTTTAATACTTTCTCCTGAAGGCGAAACAACTATAATAATTACAATAAATAGGCATATCCATATTTAAAAAAAAATATGTTAGCCTCGTGAAGACACGAAACGTCGTATTGAAGACTTGTTGGTAGATGTCTATAGTAAATTCGTGTTCAAATAAAATTTTGCTGTTCTCTGAAATTTTTTTATTAAAAAAATTCTATTCTGAAAAAACCAAAAGCAGCCTTTTTAGTTCTCCCAGTATAACTCGAGAATGGAGGAAATCGTTGTAAATTTTTCAACATATTATAATGTTCTCCATAATAGTTACCATTTTGTCAATATTACGGCCTAGAATATAGAGTATAATAACCATATAAGATATGATAAATGAAACAGTATACATTTTAACAGGTAAATTTTTTATCTTATTGACGTGGTAGCTCCCATTTATAAACTCACAGATTCACTATACCTTATTATTACGTGCTTAGTTCATAAACATAAAATAAATAACAAAAAATACTATTTCCAATTATTTCAATTTTCGTGGAATATTTTAATGTCCAACCCTTTGTATTCGGTTAGTTGTGTTTACCTATATAAGTTGGAAATATTTTCAATAATATTTTATTCTGTTACTTTACCATAAAGGTAGATGCAAAATTTAAATTTAGGCAGGATTCAAATACTTTTGATAAATTTAAGATTTAACGGATATGGAATTTCTACTAGTTAAATTCTTGTACTCGTATAACATGCAATGCAACCATAAAACAAATAAGCTCATTATCAGAAAAAACTATTGGACGAATTGTCTTTTATTTGACTATAATCAAATACTTATTGTATGTTTAGTTTTGGAAATTTGCATACACACTTATTTATTCACATTCACTATTTTTTACTCCTCTATGAAAAATAATCGTCGGAAGAATAACTCACCCAAGTGTATGATCCATCCACTTATTTTCAGCCATTTCTGAAATATCGAAAAGAAGATTTAAATCATAATCAGGTAAAAATGTCGACATTCATTCATATTATAATAAATTTATAGAATTTATTAATTCTCTACTGACTGAGCACACAACGATAGCTGATTGATAAAAGTGATTATTTGTTATATTAATACATTTCAGTAAGTATAGGTCGCTAAATATACAGTTTTTATTTTGGAAATTGTAAGCTGTAGCATTTATATACTTAACGTCCTGTTAATATAATTTAGATATATTAACCAAGATAGGTATTGATGTATAAACGCAACTGAGCTAAGAATACTTATCAAAATTAATAATTAAAATTTGAATCCTAGAAATTAATTTATAACAATATTTACGGTGATTAACTAAGCTCAACTTAATTAAGAATTTACTGTTAAATGAATAATTTTTAAAAGCTAATTGGTTCATTTCACTAATGCAACCAATCAGTATCCAAAATTCTAAATATAATTGTTAATTCTTAGTTTATAGATTTTCTGGTTTTACTAAAAGAAGAGATAGGTATATTAATTGTAATAATGTCTACTTACCTTTAAAATGAAATATATATCAACGTTCAGATATTCTCAAATAAAACAATAATCCAAATGCACAGCCAACGAAACACAACAATGACACAACGAACACAATTAATACAATATTAATCAGAGATAATATACACAATATTAATAATGAACTTCAAATTGCAACTTTGCCATAGGTACCTATCCAAAATAAGAAACTTTGCAACACAGCTCTTATGGATGTATATAACATTCTGAATAATTTTGGCGCCATCTGTTATTGGGGTAATTCGGCGACCAAAGCTAAGGAAATTCGTAATTCAAGCTACGACGTACAGTAAGAAAAGACGTGCCGTGGACGCAAACTCCCCACTGCCATCTATTGGTGGCGTCCACCTCGTCAAATGATATCCTCGTAAGATTAACCTACTATGCCTATCTTTATACAATGGTTATATACATCCATAAGAGCTGTGTTGCAAAGTTTCTTATTTTGGGTAGGTACCTAGGGCAAAGTTGCAATTTGAAGTTCATTATTAATATTGTATTGTGTTCGTTGTGTCATTGTTGTGTTTCGTTGGCTGTGCATTTGGATTATTGTTTTATTTGAGAATCTCTGAACGTTGATATATATTTCATTTTTAAGGTAAGTGGACATTATTACAATTAATATACCTACCTCTTCTTTTAGTAAAACCACAAAATCTACAAACTAAGAATGGACAATTATATTTAGAATTTTGGATACTGATCAGCTTTTAAAAATTATTCATTTAACAATGAATTCTTAATTAAGTTGAGCTTAGTTAATCACCATAAATAATGTTACAAATTATAGTTTCTAGGATTCAAATTTTAATTCTTAATTTAATTCTTAGCTCAGTTGCGTATATACATCAATACCTAATTTGGTTAATATATCTAAATTATATTAACAGGACGTTAAGTATATAAATGCTACAGCTTACAATTTCCAAAATAAAAACTGTATATTTAGCGACCTATACTTACTGAAATGTATTAATATAACAAATAATCACTTTTATCAATCAGCTCGTTGTGTGCTCAGTCAGTAGATAATGAATAAATTCCATAATTTTATTATAATATGAATGTCGACATTTTTACCTGATTATAATTTAAATCTTCTTTTCGATATTTCAGAAATGGCTGGAAATAAATTTGTTTATATCAAGTGTGGACTAAATAAGAGATCAGATCCTACAATTAAAATAAACCGATTTCCTGTGAATGACCCTACCAGGGTGCTTATTCTCAACCAAGAGATGTGAGCGTTCCTACGAGAAAATCCGCCATTGTTCCATTGAAATTTTATATGCCGTATTCTCGGCGATTCCCTTCCTATGAAATTTTGGGAGAAGAGGAGCAATTTTGTTCTCCCGCTTTGAAGCACACGAATCTATATTTTCGTGCGAATCGCATGCGCATAACGTATTTTACATTGTGAGAGATAATTTTATTTACTGTTTATGCTCAACCAGAAAACCTTTATTTTTTATAATTGTGTGGCTTCCTAGTTCCTGCTGTTGTAGATTAGGTAAGTATATAAGAACATTTACATTATATAGCTTAGATAATTGTAATAATTTTAACAAGGTACTTTTTATTCGTGCTTCTGGAGAGAGGATGTAAATATGTTGATTCCAAAAATTTGTTGCTACTTACACCGCGTAAGCGAATTATGTACCTTTTTATGTGTTTGTTGATTGTTGTAGTTATATTAATGGACGAGGAGGAAGCAATAATAATTAATCAAATTTTTGAAGATTTGATAGAAGCAGAGGAAGACGCTGAAAGACCAGGGAGGAGAGTGTACAATGGAATAGACCCATTTGTTACAATGACAAATGAACAGTTTGTAGGTTTATTTCGAGTAGATAAACACCTTGCTCAAGAAATAATAGACATGGTAACACCCTATATGGAGCAAGGTCAATCATATTCAAGTTTGGAAATTAAAACAAAGGTAGATCTAATAATTATAATGTTTTCAATTAAAATTTATATGAGGTAACTGTACAAGAGTATCCTTAAACTGGATAAAGTGAATATTTTCAATGTTATAAGTGTGGGATCTGAAAAACATTCTTTTTAAGGTTCTTGTTACACTTTTGTTTTATGGTCATGGTAGTTACCAAAAAATTACTGGAAACAATATTTTCGGTGGAGTTAGTCAAGCCAGTGTGAGCCGTTGCATAAATAAGGTCACAATGGCATTAAATCAATTAAATATAGTTAATGAATGGATTCGTTTCCCACAAAATATTAATGAACTTCAAGATCTGAGAGCCAGGTAAGAAACAATGTAATCTATACTTAAACATAAATGCTATAATTACACATTTTAAAGATTTTTTAGGAAACATAATTTCCCTGGCATAGTTGGATGCATTGATTGCACACATGTAGCCATTGTCCGACCAAATAATGACGAGCATATATATGTGAATAGAAAACAGTATCATTCATTAAATGTTCAATTGGTATAAAAATAAGCTAACCTAAAGATAACTATATATTTAAGTATACATTTTTCAGATTTGTGATGAAAATTTAAAAATAATGAATGTAGTGGCTCGTTTTCCGGGAGGTGCACATGATGCACACATTTGGAGACAGTGTAACATGGCTCAAGTGATGAACACTATTTATAGACAAAATAATGGAAATATTTTCTTTCTATTGGGAGATTCTGGTGGGTAGTAATTAATAAAAATAAAAGTATTGCATTTCCTACTTAAAATGTTGCTTATTTTTAAAAATTAACATTTTCATTTTAAGGATACCCTCTTCGTCCATGGCTGTTAACTCCATTGAGAAACACTATCCCTGGTACTCCTCAAGACATGTTCAATACTCGTTTAAAAAGTATAAGGAGTATAATAGAGAGATGCAATGGAGTACTTAAAAGTAGATGGAGATGCTTGCTAAAACATAGAGTACTTCACTATAGTCCTGAAGTAGCAAGCCACATAGTAATCGCATGTTGTGTGTTGCATAATATGTGCATTTCCAGAAATGCTCCTCTTAATGATGTTGATGATGAAGTGGAACCAGATTATGGTATTATCAACAATAATTTTGAAGCCGAAGATGCCAATGCGAACGTAAATATAGATTTACTTGCTGCAAGAGAATTACAGCAGCAACTTATTAATAATTATTTTGTTAATTAACAAAAATATATTTCCAAACAAATATGTTTAAATAGATTCACAAAAGAGAGAAAAATCAAAATACATTCTAATAAACAAAAATAAATAACACATTCTATTATTTTGAATCCTTTAAAATATTTTTTATGTCTTTTAATGTTGAAACAACTTGATTATCAATATCAGACTTCTTATCTAGATAATTCCTTTTTTTTCTAAGGTATTTAATCTTTTCCTGATAGTACTCATCCAGTATTGAATTTCTATGATCAACAGAACTTAATAATTTATTTGAGATATTCAATGATTGTGTCAATCTTGTTGTCCTATTCATTCTTTTTGGTGTTTTTGTTGAATCAAGACTGGAGTATTCATGATCATGGGATTTGCTTGTGGAAGGTTGTTCATAATCCTAAAATTCATAATATATTCTAATACATTCGAGTTACTTGAATAATATAGTTGAAATTAGTGCAAAATAATTAATTCATGACAACATATAATAAATAAAATTGTTCAATAACAAAACAAAAATTACCAATACAATTTCTACTGCCTCTGGTGCTTCGTGCGTTTCATTTTCCTAAAACGAATTGAAATTATATAAAGAATAATTATATGTATGCATATATTTATTTACTTTATCAAAAGAGAAGTTGACCGGAGCTTCCACAATATTTAAACCTTCAACTTCACGAGGCTAACATATTTTTTAAAAATAGGGATATGCCTATTTATTGTAATTATTAGTCAATGTTAAATATTCAAATTAAGCGATATATCACACTTCAGATTTTTATGACGTTTTATCTCAAATAAGTAATTGTCGTAACTGTCGAAGTTATTTTGTAAACTTGTTTTGATTGTGCCAAAAAATGTACCGAGAGCCTTACTTTGGACCTTACCTAATGTTTCGATATAAAATAAGACTTTTTTTAACAAATATAATGTCCCTCCATAATACAGTTACCGTTTTGTCCATTTAATTGTCTTAGTAACTATTACAGTTTAGAATATAGTAATGTTACCATATTATGATAATAGAAACAGCCCGTATAAAACTATAGAATAAATTAATTATTTTAAAAAAATGAAACATTGAAAAAAATCCTCGAGAAGATCAATTTTTATTTTCAACTGTAGTAGTTTGTGTGTTTATAACGTTATGACTTTATTAAACGCCTATTACGCCTTTTTTAATGGTATATTTATTTTTATTTCCATTTTATAGGTGATGATTTCAAAAATATATAAGACTCATGCTTGATTTATCACCAAATGTGTGAATAAAATCATTTTGTTAAATTAGTAGCAGCAGTAAAATAAATATATTTAATTCAACAATGAGCACAGTTTTAAGTTTTCTATCATATATTATTATTGTGTTCTCAATCCAATAAGTATAAGGGTGATTCTGTTCTAACTGTGATTTTTTATTTCCTTCACTATTTGTTCTCACTGGCCCTTAGTCAACAATCTATTGATGGAATTTCTGTGTTAATTAGATATTCATGATCATATTTCATCACTTTTTTTGTATAGTATTACTTGCAACTTACAGTAAATCTCTTAAATGTCAGTATACCGTGTCATGTGCATATATCTAGAATTTTTCGATAAATTTCTTATTTTTTTTGTAGCAATAAATGATTCAAACTAATTATCTCATAAATTAAAATGTATATAAATGTGTACAAAACAATAAATTAAACGATTTTTCCGAAGAATGTCTACTAAATTTACTTTATGTCTGTACCGTGGATATGTGAGTCTCAGTACCTACGTGGAACGGACAACTTGAATTTTGATTATCATTCTCGATGCTTTGAAGTTGTAGCAAAATCCTTACAGACTTTTATTTTTACAATAAAGTAGAGAAATAATATGCATAAACAAATTAAAAAAAATTAATTTTAAAGAACAAAAATTATTAATAAAAAAAATCACAGTTCGAACAGAATTACTCATAAATATTACACAATAAATAATATTTTCAATGATTATAATTTTCGGCAGTCTATTGTGAAACATTTAAGACCGGTCCTTAGTATTGGGTTAGTTGTGTATCCTTATCAGTAAGTGATAAAGCTGTCAAAAGGACGTCAGGTAGGTATTTTGCGTAGTAGTTCATAGAATAAATTTTTTTCTTTGATATAAAGAAATTTTTGTTTACTGGGCTTATCCAAATTTTCACGTTGACCGGTTACTTTCAACACCAGGCAAATAAATATAATATTTATATTAAATTCAGATTATTCAAATATCTTTTGTAGGTATATATTTGTTTTTTTTTATTTCGGGTTTTGTTACGATTCTTGTGAGTGGTCTTTTGTTTGATTTTAAAAACCCTTAGTAAAGATAAGTATCAAAGTGTTTTTGCCGTTGTTGTGTACCTACCAAGAAATTTCAATGATGAGTAGTTGTTTTTGGGAATGATGCACAGGTACTACTCGACCAAATTCATTTCAACTGTGAGATTCGGATGCGCGTAGAACACGCGTACGACACTGTCGGCAGCTACCAGTCCTAAGCAGAATATTGCACTGTAAAGATCCATTTGAACTCATAGTGGTACAATCCGCGTAGGAATTTTAATATGGAATTTAAGTCGCTTGTAAAACACAAGATTTTGAGTGCACAAAGTCGTGAAATAGTGCATAATGTTTTTAAATTTATGACATTGGAGGCACAACGTGGTGAGTTATTGGTTCCTTCAGCGAAAATACATGAAAGGGTTGCACAAGCAGTCGGTATTAGCCTAAGCACTGTAAAATCTATAGTTAAGCAAAGTAAAAATATTGATAAGGGTGAAGCTTCGTCATTCAGTACAAAACATAATAAAGGTAAAACACCGAAAAAGACAAAAATAGATGATATAGATACAAGAAAATTACGAGGAATTGTCCACAATTGGTATGTACAAGAAAAAACAGCACCTACTCTGAAACGCTTGTTCCAAAAAGTTAAAGAAGACAGCGAGTTTACTGGTGGTAGAGAAAGTTTGCGTAAGATCTTACATAGTATAGGTTTTCGATGGCGCAAAATAAAAACAAACCGAACATTACTAATGGAGCGACATGACATTAGGCAATTGAGGACAGGGTTTTTAAAAACCATAAAACAATACCGTCAGGAGGGTCGACCAATTATCTATATGGACGAAACATATATTCATTCCTCCCACACTCATGAAAAAGCTTGGTCTGATAATAGTAACGAAGGGCTACGAAAACCAGTGTCTAAGGGGCAAAGATTAGTTATAGTTCATGCTGGATGGGAAAAAGGATTCATACCAAATGCATCACTTATATTTAAGTCAAAATGTAAGTCGGGTGATTTTCATGATGATATGAACTTTATCAACTACAAGAAATGGCTTGAGACTAAACTTATACCAAATTTACCCCCACGTAGTGTGCTGGTTATTGACAATGCACCATATCACAATGTGCAGTGTGAAAAATCGCCTACATCCGCAAGTCGAAAAGATGAAATGAAGCAGTGGTTACGAAGCAGAAACATCACATTTGCAGATGACATGTTGAAAGTTGAATTATATAACATTATAAAAATATATAAGCCAAGATTTAAAACGTACGAAGTTGACAAAATCTTAGAACAACATGGTCATAATACTTTGAGATTGCCACCTTATCACCCTGACCTTAACCCAATTGAACTTGTTTGGGCATCCCTTAAACAATACGTTGGAAGTAAAAACATCACGTTTAAATTGTCAGATGTGGAAAAGCTATGTAATGAATTTTTTGACAATTTTCCACCACTAGAATGGCAAAGTCGCTGCCAACATGCGCTCAAATGTGAAAAAGAGTTTCTCTGCTTGGAACCAGCCCTTGATATAGTAATAGATCAAATTATTATCAATCTTGGAGATGACGATTCCGATGACGATGATGATTATGATATTGTAAGTTCTGAGAGTGAAAACAGTGATAGTGAGTGACAGATTTGTTTTAAACGGTGTCTCCATACTGTAAATAAAGAGAATAGACGTTTAGATTGTGTGTAATTTAAAACTGATGTCGTTAATGTAGTATTGTGAATATTATTTGTTGACTATAGGCTGCTTTCTTTAGTGTATTTCAGTTTCAGAAAGTTCAGACATCTTTTTGTATACAGCTACAATAGCGGAAAATTTCCTAATTGGATTTGATCAGGTAAACAATTTTAAAAATGTCTATGTGGAATAAATTTCGGTTTTATGTGTACCCAGTGTCATTTTAAATATCTACAATATTTAATATTTAGTTTGTATTCCATCGATCCTTTGACAACACTGTGTTGCGAAACAATTGTAATTGTAACAATGTTAGTACAGTAGAAATTAAGTTTATTAAAAATCGAATTCTATTTAGTTGTGTATTTTCCTCAAGTAAAGGCTACTTCGATTCAGAAATATAAATTGAAATCCACATTTTACACAGTTAATAACTAAAATGGAATTTATTACCAAATTCTCAGGATTTTATTTAGGTAATATTTAACTAACTAAACTTTCTCCGCCGAGTGTACATGCGTTTATTTTGCGGCACTGACATAGTTCGGTCTCGCTTCTTTGTTTGCGCATCTCAGAGTTGAAATGAATTTGGTCGAGGTGTATGGGATTATCTCAGTACAATTCGGGAAATTCCAAACAAGGGTTTTACTGTAGTTGTTTTTAGTTATGCTCGTTACAGAAATGAAATAAATTCAAGTTTTTTTAAACACAAAAAAATACTTTACCATAACCATTACAATAAATAATATGTTTGTTTACGTTCATGTTCCTAATTTCAGGTAATGCTGTTTTGGCAGAGCTAAGCCAGAAATCGCTAAGAAATGAGCTGATTTGTAGCAAACATTTCAGTGCAAATATTAGTCAATCTAAAAGATTGCCTATTACTGCTGTGCCATTCCGCTACATAAGTGATGAGGGTTCAAAAAGTGAATCGGTTAAGGAAAGTTTGGATGAACAAATAATGCAATTGAATGTTTCCTCACTTCCACAAACATATTCGAGGAGGGATGTTATTGCCCCGATTTCTTCCAGAAACATTGACATGACTTTTTCTGATGGTTCTGTCAGTAACCATGAAGATGAACAGTGGTTGAAAGAGTTACAGAACCTTCCATCTTGTTCTACGGGAAGTGGAGATAGGAAGCAATCATTGCAAGAAGAAAATGTTGAGAAAAGAACTAACCAATGTTAGGAAAAAAGTCAACAGCTCGAATACTCTATTGAGAGCTACAAAAAAAGGATTATGAAAACTCAACTCTCTGCGAACGTTTTGTATGGAGAAGCAACTTTAACGGATTTTACAAAATCTCATGTAAATATGCAATTACGACATAAGATGAAATCCCCATGGTTACCATCTGAAAAAAAACTGCCCTATCATTACTTTATTAAGGACCTGAGACATATAGATATTTGCGACAAAAAGAATCCTCGCCACCAATATCAACAGTGAAATCATGGGTTGCCAATTTCCGATGCAAACCCGGATTCAATAAATTTTTTTTTATGAATCTTACTTTAAAGGCGGATACGATGCTGACTTACGAGAAGAAGTGTATTCTAATGTTCGACGAAATGATAAGTGTGCTTTGAAAACTCCAACATCATTGTTGAAAAATTTCACCATGATAGTACTTAATAGTTTCGACGGAAATATCGGCAAAATTTAAAATAATAAAATAATATTAAATTTGAGAAAGAAAATTGTTAGAAAAATAGAAAAATTTATTTCCGAGTGGTATGCAACAAATGCAATCTGTTGTAGTCATAGGTAATATATTTTCAATTTATTGTTGCGGACTCAGACTTTCAAATATTGTAAAACTTTTTCAAGTTCATTAAAAACTAGACAGACAAAGAAAAATAATAAACTATCAATCATTCAGCATAACTGAATAACCAATATATTTTGTATGTTCCTTGTGGTATATTCATTATTCTTTTTGCTATTTATTTTTGGAAATTAAACCACAATTTTTTTAATGTTTTTCTTACAACGTTTCGGTAGCAATCAGCTACCCGGTAGCAACCAGCTACCCGTTATCAAGAATAATTAAGTTTTATAAAATTGTTGGTCCCTAGATGACATTAATGAAAAAATTCGAAAACTAGACTATCAATAATATTACAAAGTTTAAGACTGCAAAAAATTGTAAATTTTTTAAGGATGATGAAATATTTTTTGTAGATTGTGGTTTGATTTCCCATAATAAATAATAAATAACAAAAAGAATAATGAATCAACATTTTTATTTTGAGTAGGTATTTCAATAGTAAATGTGAATACTTGACCGAAGAATAGAGGTCACCGCGAGTAGATTCTACATAAAGGTACTACATTTTTTGGGTTTTACGGTCTTTATAACCGAGATACAGGTCGTTTAGTGGATTTTGCCCATTTTTTCCTAAGGTCAAAACTAATGAGCTACTCTCTATATTTTCTTTATAACACACAGTTCCTATCATAGCCGAAACGAGTCGGGTACTGGTTATAAAAAAAATTATTTACGAAAAACCAAAAAAAAATTAGAACGTGAATAATGTGATGCGTTCCGAAGCAGCACCCTGTATATCAAAGTTTGCAAAAAACATTTTACGAATTTGAAAAAGTTTTAAAACTACAATAGTTTACTTAATTTGTTGGCCATTCGAATTTCCCACTAACAATTTGTACTTGTTTTTATGTTTTTGTGTATTAAGTAACTAAAGAAAGATATCTTATCATCTTCAAGGGATAAATTATGAAAATCAATAATTTTTAAGCGATTGAATTGTTACTACTTGGATTTGTGTATGTTGTCGTAGCTGTAAAGTGCACCAAGTATATATACAGGACCGTTCTACTTGTAGTTTCTGATCATTTTTTTAAACGCGCTGGACACTTTCGGTTTATAATTATTATAATTTTTGAATCAACAATTTTATAAAAAGTGTAGTTATTATTTACCTAATTTAATATTTCTGTTCGATATTTTCTAATAAATTCATTTACCAAAACTTTAGATGTTTTATTTTGTTATCTAATATGTCGAATGCGAAGACCTCTCTTGGGAGGTAAGTACCTATGAAGATACTTTCCATGCGTCTAGCGACGGCAACCACTGACCAAAAATAAGTTGGGCTTACGTCAACAGTCAAAATTTTAATAATGGTCAACTTATTGCAAATAAACTATTAGCCACCAATGTAGTGTAGACTGATCACTGAATATAAAACACAAAAAAATGTTGACCATATCAGATTTTTGGGATTTGCCGAATTCGGGTAGTTTCAGGTAGTTTTGCGGAATTCGACCCTAGCAAGATTTTTCTATTCAGAGCAAAAATATGTGATTTACACTACCGACCACCGACCTGTTAACACCTTCAATGCCAAAAAATTAGCATCTACCTTTAGAATAATAAGCCGCAAATAGATCAACGAGGGCATTTCTTCATGAAAGGACCTATTGCACAATTTCATTATTCTACAATGTCATTAATTTTATTATTATATTGTATTATGATATATATATGATATAAGTATATTTCATCTCATTATATTTAATGAATTGGTATAATTAGCACTTTTTTGAAGTTATTGTTTTTGATTTTATATATTTCTTGAGTCACTACATATCAATACAGTAAGAAAGCGGAACAAAATCAAAAATATTTTCACCAGAATGGAAAGCAAAATGAATAAATTTTCAACTGAAAGCTTAAAAAAGCATACAAAATAGCCGAGACTTATTTTTTCGTCTCCTTAAGAGATCATCAAAATACGAATGTTTACAAAAATATTCTTTGAATTAATTTACATTCACGAACGAAGTTCAGAAATCGCAAATTTTTACATTATTTCAGTCACCCAATGAAAGTATTATATTTTATCTACCTTTGTACGAGGATTCTTCTTTTTATCCCATCTTTTTAAAGTGATAAACAGATTAATGTTTATTTTCGGATCAAGATGAATACCTGCTATAACCATTATATACACATATGTCCAAAAGTTTGGAATATTGGAATATTTCATCTTTTTTTTAATTTTTATATAAAAAATTTTCTGAATAATTAAACATCATTTTGCTACAACTCCCACCAATACTAAATAAATCTCAAAGCCAGATAAACAATATGCAAAAAAATGATTTATTCTTTTGGAGTTAAAAATTTACAATGTACCACTTACATTTAAAATTAAATTAGTATAGAAAAAAATATTTTTTCATAAAATTAATAATCAGTATTTCCTCCATTGGCCTGTATGCATGACTGTAGGCGATTTGGTATGCTGTCGATTAAATGGTCGAGCTGGGCTTGCGGAATTCTCTCCCATTCTTCACGAGCAGCATCTTTTAGTTCTCGCAGTGTAATAGGGGGATTGTTTCGCTTCTTAATGCGTGTTTTGGGAATGTCCCAGGCATGTCCAATGACGTTCATGTCAGGGGAATTCGAGGGCCACCATATTGTGGATATTCCTTCTTCTTCCAGATAATTTTGTACTGCTGCTGTTCGATGCGAAGGTGCGTTGTCATGCATAAACACAAATCTATCACCTACTGCCCCTCGGAATAGACGCACGACAGGATTTAAAACCTCCTCGATGTATACAGCACCAGTGACTCTTCTCTCCAGAACCAGTAGAGGCGTCTGTGTGCCACTCATAATACCACCCCAAACCATAATACTCCCACCTTCAAATGGGACTCGCGGTTGGGCTGTTTCTAGTCGGGCTTGTCGTTCTGAGGCCCTCCAAACTAGTGTTCTTCGCGAATGAGAAACCAAGCCAATTTTTGATTCATCAAAGAACATCACGTTATTCCAGTTAGGACCATGATGTACCATTTCTCGAGCCCATTGCAACCTTACAATTTTGTGTTGATAGGTTAGTTTGGGAACACGTAAGGATCTTCTACGATGCAAATTTACTGCATTTAGTCTGCGTGTTATTTTTTGCCGTGAAATATTCAGTCCTTCAAGCCTAACAATTTCTCTGGAGATACCATTTGTAGATTTCAGACGATTCCTTCGAGCTATCAATGTTATCTGCCGGTCTTGTGCTGCTGTTGTACATCGATTTCTGCCACTTCTGGGGCGATCCTTCACGTCATTTGTGTCTTGGAATTTTTTTTGAATTTTCGATACAGCACTCTGAGTGACGCCAATAATATTGGCGATATCACTTTGAATAAAGCCCTGTTGTAACAATGCAATTACTCTAGATCTGTCGAAATGAGATATCATGTTTCTAGGCTTTTTAAGCGGCTTGAATGAAATTTGAACAAGAACTGAAATAATGTGTAAATACCAAAATCAGTTTAATGTGACCAAATTGCTACAAAAACGAATCAAATTTTTGATAATTTTCATTTAAAAACGCTCTAGAATAAATATCAACAACAGTTTTTAAACAACCATAGGCGTAGATATATTATTTGTACGTATTCCAAACTTTTGGACATATGTGTATGTATACAATGCTATAACATTATTATGAACATGATATTTCAAAATACGAAAATACGCGCTATAATAGAATCCCATCAAGTTGGTGATTTATGTCACTTTCGTAATAAAAAGTAAAATCGGCAACAATGAATCGTCGGCCTTTGGTCATCATTAATTGTTCGGAATTCGACGATAAAGAAAACTTCGCATTTAGTAGGGAACTTTTCAAAAATAATTTAGTTATTGAAAATAGTGCAGTTTATTTCAGAGGGCAGTAAGTTACGGGTCATTTTTATGAAGAACGAGCGTAAAAGTAACTAGATGGCGTGCAAAATTGCCTCAAATGGTTTTAACATTGCTACTGTTTTACTATCCCTATCTTTATACAATGGTAAGATACTTCGATTTACATTGCTGGTTAATACAATAATGGCATTGGTATACAATTGCCTTATGTCAAGAGTTTGTGCTTCGGAGTATAAAAGGTCTGATGACTAGTATAAGGGTGTATTCATAATTGTTTCAAAAATATTTTTGATGGTTTGTATTGGTAAGATATGACTTTTTCTAATTCCGCCCCAGCCGACATTTCCTTATTGCAATATAGATTCTACCAAACCATAATATAAAATGTTTAAATTGTCGAAAACTATATAGTAAGCTTCAATTTTTTTTTCATTTCATATACTTGAATATCCCATTTAACGAAACTGTCTGCCTAAATATTTTACGGAGTTTACTAGTGGCACAGGTTGTTTATCTACATATAACAAATTATAGGACGGTAAATGAGGGTCATAAGAAGTAAATGGTATTATTTGGGTTTTCTCAACGTTCATAGTGAGCATGTTGCCTTTTATCCAATCAACAATAACCTTCAAGACTTTTTTAGCCATATCACGAACTGACCGCTATGATTCTCCAACGTATATCAGAGCAGTATCATCAAAGAAAGAAGTAATGGTACCTGTACACCTGAAGACATTCATGTATATTATAAAGAGTATTGTTCCAAGTACAGTGCTTTGAGGAACACCAAAAGTACAAGTTTCTTTTACTGTTCATAACGAGTTAACCTGGACCCATTGATTCCTGACTGTTGAAAAGTTTCTAAGCATATCATGCACTACTCCTCGTATTCCGAGGAGCTCAAGTTTATCCAGCAGAAGACGGTGACAAACAGTGTCAAACGCTTTCGCTAGATCAACGAAGACACCAAGGCACGGTCGACTATTGTCAACAGCTTGATAGACCGTAGTTCAGCTATAGCATCTTGGGTTGACAAGTCTTCACGAAATCCAAAGTGAGCGGGTGACAGTATATGATTTTTAATTAGATAACTGATTAGTCTATCCTTTAATACTAGTTCGAATATTTTCGAAAGTGAGGATGCTAATGAAATTGGTCGATAATTATTTAGTTTTTTTTTATTACCAGTTTTACATAAAGGCCAGACAATCGATGTTTTGAAGTGGGCAGGGCCTACACCTGTTTTGAAAGACATATTTATGATGTGCGGAAAAATATACAGCTAGAAGTTTTAAAATTTCATTGGTAATTTGATCCCTACCAGGATATTTCTTATTTTTAAGATTCAAAATTTTCTGCAAAACTTCTTCACTGTTTGTCTCGTGTAAGAACATTGATTTTGTCTGTCTCTTATGATTGTGGAGGTTTTGGGCTCTTGTCTGGATTTTAGATGCCAAGTTTTTGCCAATGTCAGCAAAATAATTATTAAACTCATTAGCTATTTCTAGTTTGTTGGTTAAGGTTTTGCCGACTTCCATTACAATTTCATTTATAGGAGTATCATTTTTATTATTGCCATTAAACTTTTTTATGACATCCCACAGTTTTTTTTGAGTTGCCAGAATTATTTGTTACCCAATTCTTTTAGTAACTAAATTTTGTTTTTTTTAGAGCATTAAGTTTATTTCGAAAGTTAGTGAATTTTAGCTTTAACTTCAAGTTGTTAGGCTGCTTTAAGAAATCTTGAAATTGTTTATCTCTATGCTTCATGGATGTTATTAACCCTTATGTTATCCATTCTGTTACCTTGTTATAATTTTTTCTTTGATACTTTGTAGTGGCATGATCAATTGAGGTTTTTAGTTTATTTATGAAAAATGAAGTTCCCAACTCAATATCATTGGAAATGCAAATATTATTCCAAGATTCGTATTCTATCATTGAAACTAATTTAGTTTTATCTAAATTAGGTACTTACAAAAAGTAGTGTATTTTAGATACTTTTTAATATGACAGTTTTCGTATCTACAGTAGTGGAGTAATGATCAGATATTCGTGTCTTGATAACAGCTGGCAGAATATCATTTTTCTAAGATTCCAATCTCAATTTAACAAATATATGTTCAATACAAGTTGAAATGGTTTGAGTAACTCTTGTATCATGAGCAACTTTAAATGGACGCACCGGAATTCGGTCCCGCTACCTGCGGAAGGGACTACCTGTAACGGATTAAATTCGAAGTGCGATTTCGGAATTGGGTCCCATGTACCTACTATTTGTTTAATTTGACCAACCTAACAAAACCTAACCCCAACCCCAGTTAGATTCGACAGCGGACCGAATTACGAAAAATTCGAAGTGCGATTTCGGAATTGGGTCCCATGTACCTACTATTTGTTTAATTTCACCAACCTAACAAAACCTAACCCCAACCCCAGTTAGATTCGACAGCGGACCGAATTACGAAATCACCCTTTCGGATTTGGACAAAATCCCTGTGAGCAGGTAGTCCCTTCCGCAGGTAGCGGGACCGAATTCCGAGTTCATCGGATTATTTATTTTCCGGAAAAAGTGACGATTATATTAACAAACATAGTAAAATATTACAAATATTATAGTTACATAGTAGAAACCTTCCTGATGTGCGCAGTTTGTGTATAGGGTGTGCCATTTAACTTAAGACAGTCATATCTCGAAAACGATGCATTTTTCTATAACAAAATATTTTGAATACTTAATACTTGTTTAGAATCAAGAGGGAAACAAGATGGTGATTTTATTTCTTTCACTTTGTTTTCAAACTTGTTTTATGATGTTGCCCTTATAACAGTACATGCTCACTGCTGTTGTATCCCGTAAGACATAACTATATGAGACTTGTATACTCTTTGGTACGTTGTATACGTATCCAGGAGATTTCTTGTGATGGTAGATAGTAAATGTTTTCGTTTCGTTCACACATACCATAAATCCTAGACTAATTATAAATGATAATGAAAATCTAATCACATGTATCTCGTCTTCCTTATATAAACAATAAAATTATTTTAATAATTTTAAAAAATTTAAGAATACCTACACAAGAATATAAAACTACATAAAAGAACTTAGACACAAAAAAATCAAAACGACATAACGAAAAACAAAGGGAAAATTGTTAAGTGAAATGAAATCCACTTACTTCTATACAACTTTTTTGTCGGATTATTAAATGTCTATTGACTTCCTGAATGTCATTTCTAATAATGTTACAAGAATCAATAGTTCTTCCTTCTTGCCCCATATGAAATAGTGGCATGAATATGTTGACTAACAGCAACTGATGTCAGTGGTGTAACTATACCATCTGGGGCCCGTGGCAAATTCTTTTGATGGGGCCCTATCAGTAAAAATCGTCACGTTGTACTCAGTTTAATTTTAATAAACTTCGAGATTTTCAGCGTACTCAATTACACGTTGCATATGTCCCACTAATTGCATATCAATAACCTCTCTCACTGCATCATTGAGTACTAGATTTAAATTATGAGCAGCACAGTGAACATATACGGCATTTGGCTCGACATCTTTTATGAGTTTTTGAACTCCACCATAAGTCCCTTTCATTGTGTTAGCACCATCATATCCTTGTCCTCGACACTTATTTAGAGGAATATTTTTGTCATTTCTGGATTTAATAATTTGCTTGGACATTGCTAAGGCAGTTTGATCCTTAACTTCATGAAATCCTAAAAATGTTTCTTTAATGCCAAGTGCCTTTGGGATCCCATAACCATCTTTTTCGATCATACAATAACGGTAAAGTTCACACATTTGATCATTTTTGAAATATCTTGTGTTGTATCGAATATGCTAGAGTAGAATGGTGCGGCATTTATTTCATTTATGAGTGCATTTTCTACTTTTAGAACCAGGACAGAAATTAGCTCATTTTGTATTTTTGGACTTAAGTATTTTATCTGGCCCTTTGGTTTACTTAACAATTCTTGTAAAATTGGGTTGTATTTTCCTAATAACTCAACAATACTCAAAAAGTTTCCTTTGGAGCTTGGATCACTGCTATCTGCGTTTTCTCTGTGGCCACGAAAGGCTAAATTACACGTTGAAAGTGTCAGAGTAACATCAAGGAGCCTAGATAGTACTTGGCGCCAGAAAGATTTTAGATCATAGACTCTTGCTCTTCATTGAGTGTTCCATGTAGCCGCCACTGTTGATACGTAAGACAGGAATCCAGATGAATTTTTGATGTCTCGTGTCTTTATATAGCATCTACAAAATGTTTCCAGTCGTCATAGCCCTCAATCCAAACATTTTGTATTTTCTTAGATGCCCGATTTGCGAATAACCAACACGGTTCACAATACGCCTTCTGAAGTATTAAAGAATAGGACAGCCATGTACGTTCAAGTTTCACGCCAGACTTGAAAACAATATAGTAATGTTTTTCTAGAAAAGATCTATTGTCACTATCTTTTAAGAAAGGGCCCTTAGGTGTACAATGTCCGTTTTCAATCACGAACCTTTTCACTTGATCAGTTAGCTCTTTAAAATAACCCTTATCAGTAACATATGGCAAAGATACAATATTGTTCATGCTAAAATATAATTCTCTTTGATTTTTGTTAGTACCCTGTTGTGGTTGTTCTGGATCTGGATAGTCAGTGGTGTTGGGTGCTGCATCTGATAATTCTGGTATACTTTTAGTAAGGTCCAATTCTTCACTTTTGGAGCACTGTTCACTCGACTTTTCATTATTTAAGTCATCATTTTTCAAGTACTGACTAATTTTAGGTAGCTTTTTATTTTTTTCTTCAGTCTCCCTCTTTCGTTTTTCGCTCCCACTTAAATATTTTCTGGAACTAGACATTTTAATATCTAACTTTCACAATCAACTTTACTTTGCCACCATTTTCATATTCAATAATAGAACAAATACGAAAAATCAAAGATACAAATCACCAATTGTCAAAATAATCACACAAAGAAAACGCAGTCAGTAGAGCCCTCATAAATAAATATCAAATCCGGAATTCCCCTAACATAGTGTTGCTAGCTCGCCCCTGTCTCGCCCCAGCAGCAGCGCCACGAAAAAAGTGAAAATAAAATGGGGAATTCCTCGATCGTCAATGCTCACCCGCGCTGCCAACGTACCGCGACAAAATATAATAATATATATATAATATAATAATAGTCTAAGGTAGAAACCAATGGATGCGTTCTAAAATGAATAGAGATGTGCAATTACCGGTATTTTGATTGACGGTTTTTTGACGGTCATAAATACGTAAAATTACTCGTCACGGGTAACGTGTACATCTCTAAAAATGAATCAACACCTTTTTGTTTATGTTGGTTGAAATGCTTAACGATTAACTTGAAATTGTATTATGGTCTTTAGTTGTCTCACTTTGGATTTTAAGCAGAACTTATAAAAATATACTTTTCAAATAAAATAAAATACTCAGGTACTTTGTAAAAAAATACTTTTGAGCTCGCGGCCTCTTGGGTCGGGGGCCCGTGGCATTTTGCCAGCCCTGCCACCCTATTGTTACGCCACTGACTGATGTACTAATGTGGTACATAAAGTACATACCTCGGATGGCTACATTGTCCAGTAGATTCGGCAAAATAATTTTTTTAAATCTCAGTAAAAGGAGGTGCATCAAAGAAATTGGGGACTATTAAAATCTTTATTACTCCTATCAACACTTTGTTTGAAAACGAAAATGTCAAATAATCACAGCCTCCTAAGATAATTAAATTTTCAACTATAAATGGTGAGAGGGTTTTGAAACAAATTGTGTTGAAAATACATACACCTCTTGTTTATTTTTGTTTAATTTAGTTTAATTTATGTTTGGCCCCTTTTGATTTTCAGCATAAGTAGAAGAAAACTCTAAGAATTCGATAAAATCACAATACCTATGAATCACTAAAGAAATATTATACAGGGTGTCAATTTTAAAACTTACAATGGGCTGTACCTCGTGAACGAAAAGAGATATCAAAATTTCAAAACCGTGTCTAGGGTAGAGAGGGGGAACTTAAATTACATGAGAGAGAACGCACCCCCATCAACCCCTTATGCCCCACCTACCCACCCTACAAAAATTTAGTTTCTCAGGATACTGACTGTGGTTTTCTCTAAACAGATGTAGATTTTCATCATGCAATAACGACAGTTTTGTTTATTTACATTACCATTTAGATAAAATGTGCACTCATCACTAAAACAAAATTTTTTTAAAGTCTAGGTTAATTCTTAATTCTTTGTCATAATTTCACAAAACTAAATTCATCGGTCTGGATCGTCATCGGACAATTCTTGAAGAAATTGCATTTTATAGGGGTGAAATTTATGAAGCTTCAAAACTTTCCGTATCAACTCATGTGATAGTCCAGTTATTACAGAGACGTGACGAGTTTATAAAGTAGGATCTATTCCAAATTGACCAAGGACTTCAATTTGAGTTGCTTCATCGAGTACTCTTGCTGCATTCCTTCTTCTATTTGCCACTGAAACAGTCTCTAAATTTTGCGACTAAATCACAGATATGCACGTGACTTACATGATTTTCAGGATGTCTTTCATTAAACACGTTAGCTGTCTGCAAATAACTTTCGTTCTGGGAGCCAAATATTAAAATTATCTCCACAAGTTCAGGTATACTGTAAACCATCGTGATTATTGTAGTTAAATTAACGTACAAAACGTACCAAAATATTTTCGGACCAAACGTATAAATAATTAATAATGATGAAATAAAACAATTTAATTTGTTTAAATATTCATTTTTATTTTGAACTAACGTTCAAATTAAAATTATTGACGCGTTTTCCAGGTACTCTTTTTCAATACCTTTGTAACATTCTTAGAATTCCGTATTTAGACACTTTTTGTAGTTATCCCTATTTAAATATATTATAATACTTTTGTCAATATCTTAGAATTCCGTATTAAGGCACTATATAAATTAATCTCCACACGTGTAAACCATCGTGATTATTGTAGTTAAATTAACGTACAAAACGTACCAAAATATTTTCGGACCAAACGTACAAATAATTAATCTATCACAAATGACAATGACATTAAGGTAAGTATCAAATAAACCAATAATTTGTGTACAGAAAGGAAATGCAAAACAGAATAACAAAATGTGTTGTTTAAAAACTGCAAAGCAAACAAGTTTTTTTTTGAAATACAATTAATAGAACATTTAACACATAAATAGGGACCGTACTTGCACTTTCAAAGCGAAGTATCGTATCACAATTAATTGTTATTTTTGTTATCAAATAAATGTTTCTGCTTTATAGTTACACCCTGTATAATTATGACTTAGACCGTTGGAAAGCATTTTCTACGGGCTTTCTAACGACATATCACAAGTAGAGGGCTGCCATTTAAATTTTTGTAGGTGGGGCATAGGGGGTTGATGTGGGTGCGTTCTCTCTCATGTCATTTTAGTTCCCCCTCTCTACCCTAGAAACGGTTTTGAAACTTTTTTGAAATTTCTTCTCGTTCACGAGGTACAGCCCATTGTAAGTTTTAAAATTGACACCCTGGTGATGTTTTAGTGGTATTTAAAACAGCTTGTACCTTTTGAAAACCGGTTCTGGAAATTGACAGAAACGGTTATTATTTAAAATATAACACGAGCTCTAGTATTTAAAACTTAAATTTTTGCAAAAAATTGTATTTTTTTGAAATCTATGGTTTATTTCTTTAAACTTGTTATCTCTAATAGAATTTGAATTTTGTATTAAAAATTAAGTGATCGTGTGGGGAGAAATAAATATGACAGTTTTGCTATATTATTATATTTTTGTATTACTTAAACTGTTGATTAGAGTTTTCAAAAACGATCGTGTGGGAAAAAAATAAATACGCCACTTTTGTTATCTATTTGTACACTTTTTCAAATGTTAATTAGTTTTCGAAAATCATCGTTTGGAGTAAAAATAATCACGCCACTTTAATTTTCTATTTGAATACTTTTTAATCCGACTAGAGTTTTTAAAATATGCAAGGTGAAATTTTTTATTTGAACAAAACGAAAAAAAATTCCAGACCGGTCCTGATTTTTTTCTAGATTCAATAAATAAGTTAATTAGGTGGCAGTAATGTAACATTTTACCGAATTTTGAAAAAAATTGATCTCGCCGTTCATAAGTTGCCCAAGAGAAATTCTCATTTCGCCCTTCAGATTAGTAAACAAAATGGGAGCAGACACATTTTAATGGTCTTTTGATATTCCACATAGGTCTCACCCTGGATAAAGTTTATTTCAGTATAACTGTTTGTACTCTAAAGTTTTATATAGGGTGTTTTAAAAAAGAATACTTTTTAAAAGGAAAATTCCGTCGCCTTTTTCAACAGATAAACCTATATATCTTCATTCTATGTGAAAGTTGAAGTCTTTCTCTATCTAAAAATGCATAATTTGTAAAAGTTGAAAGTTGCATTGAAAAATGGGCAAGCTATTTTGATTTTATGGATAGGCTTGTATATATAAGGGGTTTAAGTGAAATGTATGCTTTGGAATTTTTATAATGATAAATCAACACATGGAATCTTTAGATTATTACAGTTTCCTGTAACATTGTCATATTTAGTAAAGCGCGTTACCAATAGATATCGAATAATAGTTTTATACTATTAACGCCTTTCAAAGTTTTGAAAATATTTTCAAAAACGTGACCGTTCACTTAGAAGAAACGGGAATATACCTTTTGGTCGCCGCGGTCAGTTTTACCTGGTTTTACCCAAATTTAATCCTTCCACTATTGGAAAGGTACAGACCACTTGGTCGCCAAAGCTGGATTAAGGGTTCCTAGAAAATTATGGGCTTATTTAATTACTCTATTACTAATATGGGTTTGTGACCTGTCGACAACCAAAATAAAAATATTTTTCATTAGTTAATTGTTACTGAAAAGATTAATTTTTTTATTTGAAAAGTGATTCTCATCTTATTAATTATTCCATGAAAGAAGTTCAACCTAACCTAACCTAACCTAACCTAACCTAACCTAACCTAACCTAACCTAACCTAACCTAACCTAACCTAACCTAACCTAACCTAACCTAACCTAACCTAACCTAACCTAACCTAACCTAACCTAACCTAACCTAACCTAACCTAACCTAACCTAACCTAACCTAACCCAACCTAACCCAACCTAACCTAACCTATGCAACTGCATTTAAATTATTAAAAGATTATTGTTATAATAATTTTAATTTGGATTGGAAGCTGTGTAAAGTTATTTTATATTGTTTTCTATTAATTATAAGTGTTTTTTTTAAATTTGGTTTTATTCTTTTCATGACCCACATTCTGTACCATATCATATCAGTTAAACTATTTTCTTCTTAAAAATATTATTTTCAATAAATCGAATTAAATACCTTTAATGATTGATAACTACGGCGACCAAGATGCCTACCTGATTTTAAAACTGGCGACCAAGTGGTCGATGACATTATGAACCCCCGCTGACAAAACTGACCGCGGCGACCAAGTGGCCAACACCCGAAGAAACAAATACTTCTCGGGCTATATGCCCCGACAGACATTGAATTATACTTCTATGTTAAGCGGGGTCGGTATGATCTACAAGATTTAACCAACCATTCTGGTTTGCAATTAGAAGGGACAATATCACTTGTAGACCGGTTTCGGCGTATTTGCGCAATGACACTAACATTTTCAAAACTTTGTAAGGCGTTAATAGTATAAAACTATTATTCGATATCTATTGGTAACGCGCTTTACTAAATACGACAATGTTACAGGAAACTGTAATAATCTAAAGATATTGATAGTACAAACCATGGAGGTACAAACAGACGTTTGTGTCAATTAGAATTTTGGTTTGCGGTTGGAGGTGTAGATGTCGCTGTTATCACAACGTTAACAATTCCGTTACGCTCCTTTCACACACTAAGAATTTGGACGTACGGTGGTTTGGACGTTCGGTAGTTTTGAAGTGAGTTGATAATTTTTTTTTTCGGGCCGAGATGGGAAACTCATGTTCGAATAGGTCCAGGACCCAAACAGTGTTGGACTCATCCCCAAGGAGATGCCTACCAACCAAACCCACCTCAAACTCGCCGTTACCCCCGCCTCGAAATCACTACGCTAGCATACTTCGAGACGGGTGGCGGTCCCTCGCACACTCTCCGCTCACATCGTCGTCTTCTCCCTAACTTCCACTCCTACCTCTCATGCCATATCGAGTCGTTCTCTCCCCCTGACCATGCTCTCTACTACGCCACTCACCTCCATCCATTCCTCCTCCCCCCTCAACATTATCTCCACCTTATTCTCCCAATACACCGCCTCCCCTAGTTTCCTCTCCAACTTCTTCAGCACTTCCTCGTTCCTCCAGCATCTGAACACATGCCCCACATCATCCTCCACTCCACACCTCTCGCACACTCCAGTCTCTCTTTTTCCAATCTTGTGGAGGTACCCTACTCTCGACCCATGTCCAGTGAACACCTGTGTCAAGAAGTAGTTCACCTCCCCGAATTTCCGATCCATCCAATCTCTCCTATTCCCAATCGCCCCTTTTAGCGCGTCCTCATACTCCTCCCACCATCTCTCCATTTCCTCCTCCATCCATTCCTGTACTTCCTCTCTGGTCGCACCCCCCCAGCGTTTATTTCTGGCTCTAGCCATCACGTCCAATGGGTAGGTCCTTGCCAGCACCGCTGCTGCCAGTCCACCCACTGTCCTGTACCCCTGCACTACCTTTAGCAATATACCTCTCTGCACCCGCAGGAGTGGCCTAACCCTCGCATTCACTCCCGCTCTTTCACCCCACACCTCCGCACCGTACAGCATACTCTGCTCTGCCGTCCTACCAATGATCCTCCTCTTCCACTCTCCCGGCCCCTTCACATTACTCATCAATCTCCCCAGCCATGCTGCCCTCACTTTCCCCTTCTCTGCCGCCTTCAACATGTGTGTTCGGAAGGATAACTGACTATCCAACCACACCACTAGGTATTTCACACACTCCTCCATGCGAATTCTCCTTCCCTTGTCCATCACCCCCACTTCCCTCGTCTTGCTCCGTCCCTTCAGTAGCAACCCCACCGTCTTATCTTCCGCCACTTCTAGTCCGCACCGATCTATCTTCTTCACAATCTTCCTACTCATTCTCTCCGCCTTTCTTTCTATCTCCGCCTCTCCTTTTGCCGTACATACCAGACACACATCGTCCGCATACACCGTAATCTCACATCCCTCTTCACATACTATCCCACAAACCTCATCAAACACACACTTCCATAGCGTCGGTCCAAGAACCGAGCCCTGGGGCACTCCAGCCTCCGTATCATACCTCCTCCCTCTAGTGTCTACTATCACACGTCCCGTCAGGTAGTCTTCCACTAGGTTAACCAAACCCTCCCCCACTCTTAGCCTCGTGAGTTGATAATGGTTTGTCCTTTCACACAGTACGTTACAGTCGCCGTCTTGCAGTCTCCATCGTGTTGTTAACCTCATAATTTCATGAAATAAAAGCGTTGTGTACCTATATATGGAGCGAAATCAAATTATTGCGTTGTGGTTACTCTACCGTCGAAGAGGAGGAGGAGGAACCGAATTCATTGGATCCATCCTATTAACGAAAAAAGATATGATATTGGAGTGTTTGCGACATTATTTGAAGATTTGAGGAAATATGAAGTTGGTGCAGGTGGTGGAAAAGGGGTTGGAAAAGGTTTTTGTTAATTTACAGTGAAAAGAGAAGTTTCTAAATGTAAATAAGTTTTTATCAGTATCTATTATTACATAATATATAGTTTTGCTGTACTTACCAAATAAGTTCCTCTCCTTATCATCTAGTTCCTCGAAATTACCGTGAAGTGCGCTACATATTTCACCCCAAGAATTTCTCGTCAAGTTTCTATCCTTATAGATATCTTTACTTTTATCCCAAATAACAGGTCTTGCTTCAACTAACGTAATTAATATTTCACTGTCTGTCTGTCTGCAGGTACATAAAAATAGAAATAATGAATCAAAGTACCTAACAAACAAGCTTCGTACGACTGAACGACCGTACTCTGTGAAAGCGTGCACTGAGTTACGTAAGCTAGTAGGCACGCCGTTTGTTGTAGTGGCAACGAACGGCAGCACAACGTCCACTTCACCGTACGTCCGATCTACCGTCTAATGTGAAAGGTAGTAGGTACCATTCGATTGCTCGAGCTACTGTCGGAAAGGTATCGTACGTCCAAACCACCGTACGTCGAAATTCTTAGTGTGTGAAAGGAGCGTTACTGTATCGATTGTGATTCCAGCATCGGCTGCAGTCTGGGATTAATCTCACAGAGCTCTCAGACGGAGAATATCTACCTTGTACTGATGAGGCGCAAATACGCCGAAACCGGTCCCTGCTAATTGGAAACCACAATGGCTTGTTAAATCTCGTAGATCATACCGACCCCGTTTAACTTAGAAGTATAATTCAATGTCTGTCGGGGCATATAGCCCGAGAAGTATTTGTTTCTTCTAAGTGAACGGTCACGTTTTTGAAAATATTATCAAAACTTAGTAAGGCGTTAATAGTATAAAACTATTATTCGATATCTACATAGAATCATATTGTATAAGATGTTTTATTAAAAAAATCAACATTGTTTGGATTTGAAGAAAAAGAAACCTATAGGTACAAGACTGAACTAAATAAGGATTTATATCGAAAAAATTTTTTATAAAATGAAATTGTTTAGTAATAACCGGACATCTCTAACCGGTGCGAAGTTGGTAACCCAAAGCTAGTAGCTCATTTGCCGGACAATGCCGAACGATCAGTGGCGTCGTTTATATCATTTTGGCTACGTAGAAAATATTGAAGTAGCTAAAAACAACAACACAAGTATCTGGAGGATTCACAACATATTTAGCCGGACGAAAAATCATTTAGATATGATCAAAGGGGAAGTTTCAGTCATTTATTTTCGATAGGTACATGTAATTTTCTCAGAGAAAAAAATTATTGCGCAATTTGAAATTTGTAGTTCAATATCCTAATGAGGAAATACAAATTCCAGTTGAGACCAAAATCATTTAGTTAATCTCCAATGGGTAGTTTTTGTTATTAATTTTGGAAATATGCCATTTTGGTGGTGAAGAAAATAACGGAGCAGCTTATAATTTATAAACAAGATACCTTATAATGAATGAAATACTCAACTGAAAGGAAAATGATTTAGCTAATCCCCGAGGGGTAGTTTTTGATATTTATTGAGCAAATATGTCTTTTGGAGAGTAAATAAAATGAGGAAACAACTTGAAATTCACAAACAAGTATCCTACCAATAAATGAAATTGTCGACTGAGAAGAATAGTATATATAGGAATCTTGTTTATAAATTTTGTGTTGCTCCGTTATTTTCCTCACCCTCAAAATGACATATTTCTAAAATAAAAAACAAAAACTAACCTTTGGAGATTAGCTAAATCATTTACGTATTAGTTGAATATTTGATTCATCATAAGGAAACTTATTAATTTCAAGTTGCTCCGTCATTTTCTTTACCGTCAAAATTACATATTTTCAAAATAAATAACAAATACTACCCCTCGGAGATAACTAAATGATTTTGGTCGCTACTGAAATTTTTATTTCCTCATTAGAATATTTTTTTCTTTGTAAAAATTAAATGTATCGAAAATAAATGACTGAAACTTCCCCTTTGACCAAATCTAAATGATTTTTCTTCCGGCTGCATATTTTGTGAATCCTAAAGATACTTGTGTTGTTGTTTTTAGCTACTTAAATCTTTTGTACGTAGTCAAAATGATATTAACGATGCTGATCGTTCGGCAAATGAGCTACCAGCTTTGGGTTACCAACTTCACACCGGAACACCTCTATGCTTCTGAGCAGGGGCGTACGCAGGAATCGAAGCAGGGGGGGCAGGCCGGGGTGGTTTCAGCGACCACCCAAGGCAAGGGAATAAAGCCTTACAAGCCTCCCTCCACCGTGGGAAATTTCATTATTTATTACATTTTTTACATTTTTCGCTACTTATTTTGACTCAAATGGAGGGATATCTCTCCATGAGCCCATTGGGCTGGCCCCCAGTCGCGAGGTAAGGCAGCACCCCTATTCTCTCTACTAAATAAATTAAATGTAAATGAATACAATTTTTTTAAATTTATCATTTTTATATTTTAAACAATACAAAAAAATCTATTATTAAAAATTATTATGAAAGAAGAAGACGACGGGGATTTTCAGCAAACTTATTAATTATTAATTGTTCAATTTCCACTTGGCGCTGCTTCACCATGTTCCGGTGAATGCTTGGCAGACACAGCCCGTTCAGCCTACTTTCGCCCATTGTAGATCTGGTCCATGTTTTAACCCTTCGGAGAGTGCTGAATGACCTCTCTACGGTGGCTGTGATACAAGGTAGCGCTAGTGAAATAGCCAATGCAGGGAAAAAATCCTTGGCTTCTCTTAAAATGCCAGCTACGTTTGATTTTTTGTCCGCCTTTTTTGCCAAATATTTAACCATACTTCAACTTCGGCGGCCAAGTTGTCCAGTCCGTAGAATTGTGCAGCGATTTTAACTTTTTCCAGAAGCTCTTCTTTGCGTAACATAAGCATCAAAGATGGATGAAGAGCCAGTAGGCAATAAGCTGGTTCGTTCTTTTCGGTAAACCTGGTCTCTAGAGACATGATAAACGAATCCAAATAGGGGTTTAAAATAGCTCGTTCCCAGTACTCTTGAGCAGTTGTGAATGGCATATTGGTTCTATTTGTCTGGCGTCCAACAATTTTTGGCGGTTGAAGTTCGACTTCTAGGCTATCGGCAATGATCTGCGATTGTACGAGGACCTCTTTTATGATTTTACTGCTATCTCGACGGTGTTCTTTAACTACATCTATAATCCGTTTTATTTGAGTTGAACATTGGAGAAGATGTAGTGTTTTCGTTTGTAAAAAATTCACAATTGGTTCTAAGAACCCAGAATATTTTGCAATGATGCAGGTACATATAATAAAGTTTGGCCTGGCTGCTGCACAATGCAGTTGGAACGCATTTCTCTTCGTCGCTGCATTGCCATCTTCGGATAGTTTTTTTAATGCTAGTACAACATCAGTAAAATTTGTCATGAATACCGAGATACTTCTATACTTCTCGGACCACCTGGTTTCGCTGAAGGATGGTAGAGTTGATACATGTCTTCTTCGTAGGGATGATTCACGGAAGAATCTTATAATGTCCTTTATCGTGCCAATGGTGTTTCGAATTTCTGGTACTGCATTCAAGTCATTGACGACCAGATTAAGGAGGTGTGATGCACAATGAAAATACAGTGCCTTTTTATAGTTTTCTTGTAGTAATTTTTGCACTCCGCCTTCCTTACCTGCCATGGCCGAGCAGCCGTCATATCCTTGCCCGACGCACCTGTCGGTGTCCAGCCCATGTTTAGTGAGTGTGGCGTGAATTGCACTTGCAATACTCCTCGCATCCATCTGTTCCAAAATGGAGAAACCGATAAATTCTTCACGAATAATCATTTGTGCTTCATCAAGAAACATTATACCTATCGACAATTCCTCTCGTTCCGCTATGTCACACGTTTCATCCGCCAAAACTGAGTACACCCCCGCTTTTTTGACGTCTTCTATTATTGCGTTGGTAACTATCGTCCCGCAAATCTCAATTAATTCGTTTTGAATGCGTGGTGATGTGTAAGAGGCATTTTCAGCTCCACTGGTGAGTCTTTGTAACTCATAATTTCCTGATGAGATTTGTAATCGTATTAGATCTTCGAATATTCTTTCATGCAGTTCTTTGCCACGTAGTGGTATATCATGTACTCCGCAAAAAATAATGGTTCCAATAATGTTTGCTATTAATTTCTTATTTTCGGTGATCAGCACCCGATGGGCAGTTTGCAGCTGCACGTCGACGGAGACATCTTCAGTAAAGGCTTTTGCTGATTGTACCGCCAGTAAATGGGCGTGGCTTTTGCAATATTCATGCATGTTTTTGTATTTTAAAAAGGGCCTTACAACGAACGATCCATGGATGCACTCCATGGATGTTTTTTGCAGGAAACAGGCAGCAAAGAAGATACAAAGGTCCTTTAAGGTGCTTGGAATACACAAGCCAGGGAGAGTGCTTTTCCAGCCAATCGTAATTGAATTTCCTTTTCAGACCAATAGCATCTTCTGAGAAATTGTAGTTAGGCGATGGCTTCCAGGGGTTCAGGAGTAACTCCTTTCTCATATCTGCCGAAATAAATTCTTGCCGTCCTATCCACTTGCCAATCTCCCGTGAATCATGATCTTCCAAAGGAGAAGTCGATGGTCCAGGTACTCCTATCTCAGGATTAGGTACTACAGGTCCAGGTTGCCCCTCGACGGCATCTTGCTGCCCAGGGCTTCTCTTCCTTTTATTGCTGTTGTCAACTGAAGAGAGAAAAAAGTAACGTTACATTTCTTATTGTGCAAAATAAATATTATCAATTATCATGAATTTTATAGCACCTACTAAATTTGCCAAAAAGATACCTACCGTATGGTTAAAATCAACTTACCTTTCTTTCCAAAATATTTTCTGATGTCCATTGTTGTGTTATGTTGACAAAATATTGTTTTGAGATTGTAAACAGTTACAGGTTGTTAACGCGTGATCGGTTTAAGCGAAACTAAAAACGATTAGTGCGAAAACCCACGCGCATTTTCATAATCCGGCCGCCGGCCACGAGATGCCTCGCCACGACCAGCCCCCTGACACTAGTGGAATATTTGAAGCGCTCCCATTATTCCATACCTAGCCGTATGTAAATGTGCCAGTTGTTTGTTTAATTTTTAAGTATTTTACAATGTATTTTTCAAATAAGAAATATTAAATTATTGTTAACACCATAAGGAACATTTTTAACGGTTTTTGAGAAGCAGGGGAGGGCAGCTGCCCCCCCCCTGCCCCTCCCTGCGTACGCCCATGCTTCTGAGCTCGGAGATATGTTCGTTCCAACTGGCGTCAGAATCGTTCTTGGTATCGTTCGCGCAAGTGCTGTATTTCTTTCGCGTTCCAACTAAATATAGTATCGTTCTTGGTAAGGTACAAAAACTACCTTCTGGAAGGGGTGATAAAGTTGATGTGTCTATCCCTAATTCGAGTTTGCGCACTATACCGTACTCGATACGATTTTAGTACGGTTCGGTCCCTAAATGCCAGTTGGAACAAACCTATGCAGTTGAAATGTTAAGACCCCGCTGTTTTCCGGTACCACAATATTTAATTCACACTTTAATTTTAATTATATCTATTTTTAGGTGCTATTCGAAGATGTAGCTTCTTATGCCAGCTTTTGTAATGACAAATTCCAGTAAAAAATATTCAACAATGTTTTTAATATAAAAGATATGTGATTTTTTATGACCAATAATCGTTTCTATATAGTATGCTATTGCTATAAGTTTAATTCAAGTATAGTTTATTGATAGTATGTAATAATAGCGAGTAAAATACTGTATTTTGTCCACGACTTAAAATTTTATTTAAAAAGATGACGTATTTCAGACAATATATCTCTTACATGAAAAAAAATCGTTAATTTAGTACTTTAATATTACATTGCATATACAGGGTATATCATAATTTGTTGTGGACGAAGCTCAAATTATATGTAAGAGAAATATTATCATTATATTTAATAAAATGTCTAATAGTAAGTTCGAAGAATGTGTAGAATGAAATTGTATTTAAGTAAAATAAAATATTTTATGCTTACTTCAGTTACTTTTATTGTCTCTCTTTGTGTTCTTAACTTTGGTACTTAATAGCGAATTACAATTTCTATACATGCCAAGCCCAGAATAATTTTGTCTATCGTAATATTATAAAGATAATTTTGTCTAACGTAATATCATTGTATAAGTAGACGTAATATTATAAAGAGAACGGATTTGTTTGTTTGTAATGGATAAGTTGACAAACCACTCAATTTATTTAAAAAATTATTCCATCTATAGAGAGTTAAGTTATGAACGAGTATCATAGACTGTATTTTATTAAAAAAAAAAAATGTAACTCAGGGTATCAAAAATGCCTAGTAATTATTTAGCGCCTGCTGTGAAAACTATTATTGATACTTGAAATAATTAGACATACTCAAATTCCTCTCCAGAAATGAAATTAGGTTATTAGGTAATCTCGTAGGTATAGTTCTTTTCACCTATACCTGAAAAAATATACATAAACTTGTCCCCGAGAACAGTAGATCCACTAAATTGGTCTTCGACTTTATCGCAGTGTGAATCTCTCATATACATATTCAAACTTTTTTTTAAATATTATCCAAATATGTGCAGCAAACGAATAACTCAGAAGTACCATAATAGCTATTTGTGCAACCAGTTGGGAAAAGCACTATTTTTCGTAACTAGCTGAAGCGAATTACGAAATAAAGTGTTTCACAAGTCGTCGACCCTGTAGTGAAACGCCTCTGATGCGATAATTACGGTGAAGCAGTGTCGAACGCGGTTAGTACCAGGGGGTAGATACTTATATGGCCAAGGTCACCATGTTTCTAGTTTCTTCCAAATGAATAGATAGCGCGAATAACAAGATCCTGTAACTATGCAATGTGTTATACACTTTGTTGCCTATAATGTTATGACTTTTGGATGCATTCATAATCTTCAACCTTTTTTATCTCTAGATTCATGTATTCATTTTATGAAATTATTTTATTGTATTTGTTGTGTTCTGGTGGTAAGTACCTACTTTTACCAATTCTTATAATATAATATTCATAAATTTGAGATAGGTATGCTTTTTTTTTCTTTGTGTAAATCCCTCGATATTATTAAATATATATTGAAACATTTTGCCTATGAGTCCTATGACAAACATATTTTTCATGAGATTTTTAAAATTCTGATGGGTAACATAAATTTTACAAATTGTGAACACAATGACACCTTCAAAAAGTAATATTTGACAACAGTTGGCCACAATTTCCTAAAACAATCGATCCAAGTTTAAGGTGTAAGTGACAAGAGGGATAACCCTGAAAATGCTCCAGCTACTTTTAAAGGATGCAGGATTAAGTTAGTAAAAACGTTTAAAAGAAAGTAATGTAAATTTAGTTTAATAATTGATGTAATATATAGAGTTATAGGTTGCAGTTCGCAGACATATCTCCCCTTTATAGATTTTTTTAGGTCGCAGTGAATGTCATAGATATTTATGTTTTTTTCACATTTCTGCAGCATTATAAGCCATAATAATTAAAGAAACATATATATTTATTAATACTATACAGAGTGTCCAGAAACTCTCCTGCCAAACGGAAACTACAGTTACTAGAGGTGATGTTAAGTCGATTTAGCTCGCATTACCTTAATACGAAAATGCTTCCTAAGGGAGCTACAGCCCTTTGAAGAAGATGTCCTCATATGAGTTTTCTTCAAATTATTCAAAAATACCGTTACTTAAAATATTCAAACTTGGTATAATCAATAAACAGTTACAAACCAGTCGTTCGCTGTAAAAAAATTTTTTTCAGATCCATCACAAGCGTGTCAGTCGGGGAGACCAACAGGTATTTTTATTAAAATATTACAGATACAATTTTATAATCCAACATGATTTTATGTAAGAAACACATAAAGTTTAAATTTATTTTTCTCGAAAACGGTTCATGATATCGATTTGAAAGAAGAGAACATTTTTTATGAAAATTATCTTGAATTTTCCAAATTCGGTGTCGGATACATAAAAAACTTGAAAATAAATTTTTTTTAATAAAAATACCTGTTGGTCCCCCCGACTGACATGCTTGTGATGGATCTGAAAAAAATTTATTTACAGCGAACGACTGGTTTGTAACTGTTTATTGATTATACCAAGTTTGAATATTTTAAGTAACGGTATTTTTGAATAATTTGAAGAAAACTCATATGAGGACGTCTTCTTCAAAGGGCTGTAGCTCCCTTAGGAAGCATTTTCGGATTAAGGTAATTTGAGCTAAATCGACTTAACATCACCTCTAGTAACTGTAGTTTCCGTTTGGCAGGAGAGTTTCTGGACACCCTAATAGTATACTTTTTTTTTTTTTTCGGGCCGAGATGGGAAACTCATGTTCGAATGGGTCCAGGACCCAAACAGTGTTGGACTCATCCCCAAGGAGATGCCTACCAACCAAACCCACCCCAAACTCGCCGTTACCCCCGCCTCGGAATCACTACCCTAGCATACTTCGAGACAGACGGCGGTCCCTCGCACACTCTCCGCTCACACCGTCATCTTCTCCCTCCTATCACTCCTGCCTCTCATGCCATATCGAGTCCTTCTCTCCCCCTTACCATGCTCTCTACTACTCCACTCACCTCCATCCATTCCTCCTCCCCCCTCAACATTATCTCCACCATGTTTTCCCAGTACACCGCCTCCCCTAGTTTCCTCTCCAACTTCTTCAGCACTTCCTCGTTCCTCCAGCATCTAAACACATGCCCCACATCATCCTCCACTTCACACCTCTCGCACACACCAGTCTCTCGTTTCCCAATCTTGTGGAGGTACCCTACTCTCGACCCATGTCCAGTGAGCACTTGTGTCAAGAAGTAGTTCACCTCCCCGAATTTCCGGTCCATCCAATCTCTCCTATTCCCAATCGCTCCTTTTAGCGCGCCCTCATACTCCTCCCACCTTCTCTCCATTTCCTCCTCCATCCATTCCCGTACCTCTTCTTTGGTCGCACCCCTCCAGCGTTGGCTCCTAGCTCTAGCCAACACGTCCAATGGGTAGGACAGCGGTGCTGGCCGCTGCCAGTCCACCCACTGTCCTGTACCCCTGCACCACCCTCAGCAGTATCCCTCTCTGCACCCGCAGAAGTGGCATAACCCTCGCATTCACCCCCGCTCTTTCACCCCACACCTCCGCACCGTTCAGCGTACTCTGCTCTACCGTCCTACCAATTACCCTCCTCTTCCACTCTCCCGGCCCTTTCACATTACACATCAATCTCCCCAGCCATGCTGCCCTCACTTTACCCTTCTCTGCCGCCTTTACCATATGGGTTTTTGTAGTATAGTTTATAGTCTTAGTTTTAGTTTGTATTGATTAGGATTAGTCATGATTGTTTTGAACTGTCAATATCTGTCAGCCTTCATTAGGTCTTTTAATTTATTACAATTTAATGAACATAATCTTAAATAAAAATGGAACGACTTCTACGACCAGAACGTTTTGATGCGGATCCAAATGTACCTACTTGTTCACAACAATGGAAGCATTGGTTTCAAACTTTTGAAAATTTCCTGAAGTCAGCAGATATTTCAAAGGAAAAGAAAGAACCAGATGCTCTTAAGCTCCAATTACTAGTCAACCACATTTCGTCTGCTGTTTTTGAGTTCATATCTGAGTTTACCACTTATGATTCCGCCATCAAAACCCTAAAGGGTTTGTTTGTGAAAAAGGTAAATGAAGTGTATGCTAGACACATCCTTTCAAGTCGAAAACAACAATCAGGTGAGAATATTTCCCAATATTTGCAAATACTGAGATCCTTAAGTAAAGATTGCATTTTTAAAAGTGTCACAGCTGACGTTTACAAAGATGAATTTATTAGAGACTCCTTTATAACCGGATTAATTTCGACACAAATTAGGCAACGACTTTTAGAAAACTGTACTCTAACTCTGCAAGAAGCTGTAGATAAAGCAAAGGCTTTAGAATCTGCCGAAGTACATGCGATGTCCTATACAAACAACATTCCACCGACTATTAATAACATTACGTGCTCTCAAGAATAAGTTAATGACTCTGAATCTCATCGTACTTGTTCTGTAGCTGCTGATTTTCGACCTTCAAAACCAGCTAGATGCTTCTTTTGCGGACGGAATCGACATAGCAGAGACAAATGCCCCGCGAGAAATTCAAATTGTTCTTTATGTAATAAATTAGGCCACTGGGCTTCTGTGTGTAATTCATCGAAAGAAAATACCAGTATGAAGCAATCTGCATCTATTTTTCTGGTAGCTGCTTCTCATCCTGGCTTAATTAAGTCTACTATTCAGATAATGATTGATAATTCTCCCATGGATGCTCTTGTAGATACTGGTAGCTCGGAAAGTTTTATTTCTTTAAAAGTTGTTCAAAAACGAAATCTTACTATATTTCCTTTCGAAGGTGCCGTAGCTATGGCTTCTACGTCTTTATCATCGAAAATTTTGGGGTACTGTATAGTTAATTTGAAAATATTTGAATATACCTATTACGACTTTAAAATATTGATTTTAGAACATTTGTGCTCTGATGTAATTATAGGGCACGACATTTTAAAACAACACTCTCGATTAGAATTTAAATTTGACAACAACCTCCTATCCGTATTTGCAGTCTCGCTGCTTCGAACGTATGCGAAGCTAGTCTTTTTGATAATTTGTCATTTGATTGTTATCCAATTGCTGTAAAGTCGCGAAGGTATTCACCGAACGATTTAAAGTTCATTCAGCTAGAGGTTCAAAAATTGCTTAGAGAAGGCATTATTGAAGAAAGTAAATCACCTTGGAGAGCCCAAGTGTAACGTCTAGCGAAAACCATAAAAAGAGAATGGTTGTAGACTATTCTCAAACCATTATTAAGTTTACTATCCTTGATGCCTTCCCGTTACCTCGTGTGGATGACATAATACAATGTATATCTAAGTTTAATATTTATAGTACGATCGATCTGAAGAGTGCATACTATCAAATACCCATCAAACAATCTGATAAACCTTACACTGCTTTTGAAGCTTGTGGTAGATTGTATCAATTTCGTAGAATTCCTTTTGGAGTTACTAATGGCGTGGCGAGTTTCCAACGCGTGATTAATTCAATTATTACTAACGAAAATCTTAACGGCACTTTTGCGTATCTTGATGATATTACTGTTTGTGGTAAAACAAAGGAAGAACATGACGAAAATTTGCAAAAATTTCTTTGCGTTGCCAACACGTATAATCTGACATTAAATAATGAAAAATCAAGGTTTTCTCAAACTGAGATAAATATATTAGGACATACTATAAAAAACCAATCTATAATGCTAATGCCTGATCCTGAGCGATTACGGCCCCTACTCAATCTTCCAGAACCTAACAGTCTTCCTTCGTTACGAAGAGCTTTAGGTTTATTTGCCCACTATTCTCAATGGATATCCAATTTTTCTGAAAAGATTCATTCCTTGGCACATTCCACTGAGTTTCCGTTAACACAAGAAGCTTCGGAAACATTTAAACTTCTCAAGGTAGACCTAGCATCAGCAGTTCTTATGACTATAAATGACAATGAAACGCTTGTAGTAGAAACAGATGCTTCGAATTTTGCGATAGCTGCCACGCTGTCCCAATGTGGCAGACCTGTAGCATTTTTTTCGAGAACGCTATCTGACAGTCAAAAGAGACACTCATCTATAGAAAAAGAAGCTTACGCTATAGTCGAAGCTCTTCGTAAATGGAGACATTTACTATTAGGAAGAAATTTCCAACTAATCACCGATCAGAGATCAGTTTCCTTTATGTTTGACAGTAAATGTCATGGCAAGATAAAAAATGACAAAATATTAAGATGGCGCTTAGAATTAACTCCATTCAAATACGAAATTATTTATCGTCCGGGGTCATTGAATAAAGCCGCCGACGCGATATCTCGGGTTTGTTCCTCGTTACATAATAAAATTGATCTAGTTCAACTACATCAGTTACTGTGTCACCCCGGTATCACGCGCATGTATCATTGGGTACGCACTAAAAATTTACCTGTAACTTTAAATGAAATCCGGGAGATGTCAGCATCTTGTCAAATTTGTTCGGAACTTAAGCCGCGCTATGCAAAATTTCAAGGTACCTTAATCAAAGCTACTGCCCCGTTCGAAAGGTTAAATAAGGATTTCAAGGGCCCTCTTCCAACCGCCACTGGAAAACCCTATTTATTAACAATCGTAGATGAATTTTCCAGATTTCCTTTCGCTTTCCCTTGCATTAACACTTCTTCAAGTGAAATCATTAAACATTTAAAATCACTTTTTTGTCTCTTTGGAACACCATCCTACATACATTCTGATAACGTCACGGGCTTTACTTCTCAAGAGCTAAAAACGTTCTTAAACAATAATGGTATTGCTACCAGTCGATCTACGCCATACAATCCATGCGGAAATGGACAGGTAGAGCGCTATAATGGAATCATTTGGAAAACCATTAATCTGGCAATTAGATCTCGTGGACTGAAGTTAAGTCAGTGGGAAGTGGTACTGCCAGAATCGTTGCATTCTATACGTTCTCTTTTATGTACTGCCATCAATACGACTCCCCATGAAAGAATGTTTTTCCATGCACGACGCTCACTCAATGGAATTTCTCTGCCTACGTGGCTAACTTCTCCTGGACCTGTTTTGCTTCGTCGATTCAATCGTACCAACAAATATGAACCTCTAGTCGAAGAAGTCAATCTAATTGATGCACATCCTCAATATGCAAGAGTCCGATTATCTGACGGTCGTGAAACTTCTGTATCACTTAGACACTTAGCTCCATCCACCCCCAAGATTGACTGTCAACATCCTACGTCAGAAGAGATTGGAACAAGAATCCTTTCTTCTCCACCTATCCTGCATCAACATCCTTCAGAACCCGTTTCTGAATCAGACAACGGAAACGTTGATTCCAATGGAATCATAAAAACTATAATTCCACCCACCAGTCCCCTGCCAGAGGGGTTGACTGGTCTAAGAAGATCGTCTCGGGCAAAGAAAGTTCCTTCTCGTTTGAAATATTAATTATAACTTTCAAGGCCCGGATGAATGTAGTACAGTTTATAGTCTTAGTTTTAGGTTGTATTTATTAGGATTAGTCATGATTGTTTTGAACTGTCAATATCCGTCAGATTCTGTTCATTAAAGCCTTCATTAGGTCTTTTAATTTATTACAGTTTTGAAGGATAATTGGCTATCCAACCACACCCCTAGGTATTTCACAGACTCCTCCATGCGAATTCTCCTTCCCTTAACCATCACCCCCACTTCCCTTGCCCTGCTCCGTCCCTTCACTAGCAACCCCACCGTCTTCTCTTCCGCCACTTCCAGTCCGCACCGCTCTATCTTCTCCACAATCTTCCTGCACATTCTCTCCGCCTTTCTTTCTATCTCCGCCTCTCCCTTTGGCGTACATACCAGACACACATCATCCGCATACACCGTAATCTCACATCCCTCTTCACATACTATCCCACAAACCTCATCAAACACACACTTCCAGAGCGTCGGTCCAAGAACCGAGCCCTGAGGCACTCCAGCCTCCATCTCATATCTCCTCCCTCTGGAGACTACAATCACACGCCCCGTCAGGTAGTCCTCCACCAGGTTAACCAACCCCTGCTCCACTCCAAGCCTCAGCAACGCGCTCAACACTGCCCGTTTGCTGACACTGTTGAACGCGTTCCCGACGTCGAAGAACACGAGTAGGGCCAATTTCTTCTTCCTCCAGCTGCCCTCCCTAGCTCTTTCCACCAAACCCATCACCTTGCTCAGTGCCGAGATGCAAGATTTCCCCTTCGTGAACCCATGCTGGTTTACCCTAAAACCCCCATTCCTACCAACTTCCTCCTCAATCCTATCCCTTATTATCCCCTCCATCAATTTACCCATACCACACAGCAGGCTGATAGGCCTATAGTCCCCCGCCCGCTTCCCCTCTCTACCCGCCTTCTTCATCAGTATCACCCTGGCTACCTTCCATCCTTCCGGGAACTCCTCCTCCCTCAGCACCCTGTTGAATAGTTCCCATCTATCCATCTATCCCTGGGGCTTTTCTTACTTTAATATTTCTCCCCCAATCTTCTACCTCCCACTTCTCTACCGGCCTTATCCCCCTCATTTTCACTACCCCCCTTGTATCTTGGATTTCCTGAATTCTGCCACCCACTCTTCCTTCTCCCCCTTTGAACAATTTCTCTATAATCTCCTTCTCCCAATCCTCCTCTAGAACCTCGTTCCTATTTCCACCCATCCTCTTCACCGCTATCTCATACGCCTTTCCCCATGGATTGTTTTCCAATTCCCCCAGTAACTCTTCCCACTCCCCTCTTTTTTCCCTCTCCACTCTACGCTCCAGTTCCTTCTTCTTCTCTTTATATCTCCCTCTTCCCTCTATCCTTCCTCTTCCTCTCAGCATCCGTCTTCGTTCTTTCTTACACTCCCTCCACAGCTCCTCTATTTCCTCATTCCACCAGTAATTGGCCCTCCACTCACGCCTATTGCCCCTCTTTCCCTCTCTTTTGCAGCCCTGTATCACATTGTACAATTCATCTGCATCATGTCCAAGTCCCCTTCCTATCTCTTCTCTTACTTTCTTCCTCATACTCTCTGCCTCGGCTTTCGTCCACTTCTATTCCCACTCTTCCACTAAATCCTTTCTCTCTTTCCTTATATCCGTCTCCACATACCTATGTGAGCTCAAGCTTTCCTCATCCTCCAGCACCCCCCAACTAAACACTCTTTTCCACAGCCATTCATCACATGCTGTTATATCAATGAATGATGAACCCCCGTCACCCCTCACGAAGGTGGGCAGTAGTCCATCATTCAGCACCACCAACCCGTTGGATGTTAACACTTTCTCAAGGATCTCCCCTCTCCTGTCCGTTTTCTTCCCCCCCCCCCATATAGTATTCTTCGCATTGAAGTCTCCTGTCACCATTCTCCTTATGATCCTCCTTTTTCCTTTTGACACCCTCAGATCGTCCTCTAATCCTGTCATGCTCCTCTCATATTCTTCCAGGCTGACATTTGGGCTTATATACACACTATACAGCACCATGTCTCCCATTCGCACTACCACCCATCCATTTCCCTTCCTCACTTCATCCGCCCTCAATCCATCCCCCACCACTCTTATTCCTGCTTCTCCTGTATCGTCCATAATCCATCCCTGCTTCCCCACATATCTAGCATTCACCTCGGATCCACACACTACATCCACTTCCCTCCTAAAAATCACTTCATCCAATATATCATGCGCTATCCTGCATTTCCCTAAATTTATCTGTAACACTCTCCATACATCCCCTACTTTCCTCCTTCCCGCGCAATGCTGTCCCCTTCCTCCTATTTGACCAGACTCGTCCCCTCTGAGGGGTCCAGAGGGTCCCTCCCATTTTTTCCTTCACCTTTTCCATCGTCTCCTTCTACTTCTTCCCTTCCCCTACTACATTCTATCTCCCCTGGCTTGTGTCCCCTTTCCCCACATACCCTACAAAGGAAAGCCTGCCGACAGTCTCTCGCCATGTGATCCTCGCTCTTACAAAGCCAACACTTACTCCTCTCCTTGACTACCTTCACCTTACACCCTGCTACTTTATGGCCCTTTATCCCACATCCAAAGCATCTGTCATCCTCTCTACCCTCTATAATATTTACCCTGTTCCACCCCAATCTAATCTCCTTTTTTTTCAAGAAGGCTACCGCTTTTTCCCATTCCGCCCTCACCACCGCCATTTTCATCCCGTTCCTCTCCCTTACCACTTTAATCACCGTTGTCCCTTTCCCAATCAAATTCTCTATTTTCCCCCTCACCTTTTCATCTTCCATCCACGGTTCTATCCCTACCATTTTAATGGTTTTTGTTCCCCTCCCCGCTTCGACCACCCTAGCTCCTGTTACCCTTCCTACCTCCCCCAGAATTCCCCTCACCTCAACCCCCTTCTTCGCCTCTATTACCACCTCCCTATTTCTTGAGACTCTGAGTCTATCCACCCACTCCCCTGTCATCTCCCTCAACCCCTTCTTAATCCTCTCGATCCCCTCCTGATCGACTTCCCCGATATCCTTCAGGATTATCGCCCCATTTCTACCCTCCTTTTCCTTCTCCCCATCTGTATAGATTGTTACCTCCGCCACCTCTCACCCACGCCACCATCTTCTTCAGCACCTCCACCTGTGGAGTCCAATGCTGTCCCTGCTCCCCACTCCCCCAAACAGTCGACTCATCAGCTCAAACACCTTTTTCTCATCCCTACAATCTCCCTCCATCCGACAGATCAACTCCTCCGTCTTCACCCTTACCCCATTCCTTTCCGTAGTGCGTACCTCCTTGACCCACTCCATTTCCTCTCCTTTTCCCCCTAGCATCGGGTACCTATCCCTAAACATCCTCTGTATTCCCTTCTCCATTCCACTGTCTTCCTTGGTCACCCATACCACCTTTACCTTTTCATCCCCTAATATTGGATTTCCCACCTTCACCTCTATTCCCTCCCCCTTTTTACCATCCCAGTCCCTATCTCTAACCTCCAGCCATCCTTCCCAGTCTCTTTGCCCCACCTCCCATCGTGTTTGCATTATCCCGTTGCTATCGTCCTCCCCCCTCAACCTCTCCAATTCCTTGACCCGCCCCTCTGCCGCTGCCTTCTCTTCCTCCAGCCTTTCCACCTTCTCCTCCAGTCGCCTTATCATATCCTTCAATCTCTCTACACTCTCCCTCTCTTCTTCCTTCCAATTCTCCATTTCCTTCTTTCCTTTCTCCTTCAGTTTCCTCTTCTGTTCCTTGTCCTCCAGAGGCGATACCTCCTTTCTCTTTACTCCAGTATTACTCCACCCTCTCGTCTCCCCCGCCTTATCAGGCGTTCGTTTTACCTTCGTCGACTTACCAAAAATTCCATTTCCTTGCCTTTCTTCATCCATAACCTCCTGTTCTATTTTTCTTTCTTCTTTGTCCATATTCCATCCCACGAGTAGCTAGGGAATTGAATGTCCACCACCACAGAGCCCCGCTTGTGGTGGTAAGGCTGGTTACTCCGGGAGGTCACCAGGTATCCCGGAGGCACTGTTTCTGACTGACTTTCGCGCAGCCATTCATCCATTGCCACGGTAGCTAACAACGTAGATTACGGATTGTTTTATCGAGGTTTACTCCTCTAGGCTTTTTCTCACGGTTGCCTCCGGACGCAGTGGCTTCCGTTGCCTACACTACACCACAACATAGCTGCCTTCCCTATGTTGCTGGTTTTTTATCGAGGTTTACTCCTCTAGATTCCTGGGAATCTAACCTATTAGTCGCCTTTTACGACAGGTGGGCTATCCCCTGGGGGTATTCTTCTGAGCCCGCCCCCAGACGGGCTATATAATAGTATACTAGTTGTTCGAAAACAAACCATTTGTATTCGAACTTGCATGCCATGGAGGCTATACATTGCATGCCTTCACCCTACCTTGTAATCAGTTATAAAAGTAACTAAAAAATCTACCAGTGTTCCAGTAAGTGAGCAGTTATAATTATTTCAAAACTCACTATAACGTAACCGTCGATATAGAAACAAAAAGTGAGTTGTCTGTCAAGTTTGACAAAATAAAATATGTTTTTTGAGTTCCCGACTATTTTTTAATATAAAAGATTACAAAATAAAATAGATTGTTCACTCGTACGAATTCTATCGATCAAAGGATTCATACCGCTGGTTACTGTCTGGTGACTTAGCGGTTGGCGCTATGCTACAGTATGTCGCTTAATCGTTACTTGCATTTAATTTCGCATATTATACGGGTCGTCGCCTATAGAGCGCTAGTATTTTAGAATTCGTTGTTCGTGTTTTAAGTTTATGTTGTATAGATATTTTAAATTTATTAATTAATTATTGCAATAGGGAAAAATATAATATTAATATTCTTCTCTCTATACATAATAAATCGTTTCTAGGAACCCTTAATCCAGCTTTGGCGACCAAGTGGTCACCTTTCGAATAGTGAAAGGATTAAATTTGGGTAAAACTGTCCGCGGCGACCAAAAGGTATATACCCGAAATGTGTATTTCATTTACCGCCGGTTTCACAATGTCAAGTTATCCTGAGGTTAACAAATAACCCTTGGTTACCTCAAAACAAGTGTTTCACATTATCCAGTCAAGGGTTCAAGTTATGGTTAACCCTCAGAATATTTAACCACCAGAAAATCTAGTGGTAATAATAATAACCTGGAGATCCTAACCTAAAAATTGAGTTAAAGCTATTGCATTTGTTTGTTTATTTTTTTTTGAGTGTGTTGTATTTTATTATAATACTTCAAAATGAACGATTATGATGTAAATGCCTATAGTAGTGACGAGGAACCAAGAAGACCTAAAATAATAAGGCCCAGATACGATTATTTTGAAGAGTATGACAATCTCGATTTCTTCCACAGATTTCGATTGTCAAAGAGAACCGTCGAGCATCTGTTAGAAGAAATTGAAGATCATATTTCTCATCCGACAAAGAGGTAGGTAGGTAGCATATTAATAATGTGCAAAAAGAACGAATGATTTTTATTTTAGGAACGATGCTTTATCTTCTAGTCAGCAGCTGCTCCTGACCTTGAATTTCTATGCCAATGGATCATTTCTTAGAACAGCTGGTGATTTTATGGGTGTCAGTAAAGCAACAGCAAGTAGAGCAGTGAAAAAAGTCAGCATTGCGCTAGCTAATTTACTGCCACAATATGTTATGATGCCAGAAGGAGATGAAATTGGTGACGTTAAACAAGCATTCTATAATATTGCACGCTTTCCCAGATGTATAGGTGCTATAGATTGCACGCACGTGAAAATTCAATCCCCAGGAGGACAAAATGCTGAGATCTACAGAAATAGAAAAAACTTTTTTTCAATAAATGTTCAGACTATTTCTGACCCAGATTTGAAAATAAGAGATATCGTGGCAAGATGGCCAGGTTCTAGTCACGATTCTTATATATTTCAAAACTCTGCCATATATGCATCCTTTGAACAGGGGGAATTTAGAGACAGTTTGTTAGTGGGGGATAGTGGCTACCCCATTAAAAATTATTTAATTAAGCCCTTGGCAAATGTTAATAATGAAGCAGAAGCTTTATTTAACGAATCACAAATAAGGACAAGAAATGTTGTGGAGAGGCAGTATGGTGTGTGGAAAAGAAGGTTTCCTGCCTTAGCAATGGGTTTAAGATTGAAATTGGAGACTCTGCAGCCTGTAATTGTAGCAACTGCAGTTCTTCACAACATTGCTTGTCTTGAAAATGAAGAAATGCCTCCTGTAAATGAAGAGCAAGAAAGGGCAATTAATTTTGCTAACGATGTAGATGTGCCAAATATTGTAGAACTTGAACAACACAGATTAAACCCAAATAATAGAGTGAGATATAATCTAGTTAATAATTATTTTACCAATTTGGAATAATAATCAGTTGTAACAGCAGTTATTATAACACTGAAATAAAATTGGTTGTTTCTATCTATTTTTATTATTTTTATTAAATAATTATTCAGCGGATACCACTTAATAAACAATATTCAAATTAAAACTTCAATAAAAACAAAAATACATTTTCTGCATTGCATAACAGGTACAGAGTAATACTTAACAAAAAAATAAATACTTTTTCAACAGGGAAAAATTAACATACATTTTGTGCATTACATAACAGCTACATAAAAAAATCTGTAACAAGCATACAAGGTGTTTGTTTTAAAAATAAAAAATGGTTTTAAATTTTTTTAAAAAGAAGAACCAATATTGCTTTCTCTAGTTAATAAATATGAACATATATAATAGAATGCAATCAAACAAATGCGAGGAATTTAATAGCTCAAGTGGTGTAAATAGTTATAGACCAGTTAAACTGAAAGAGAAATACCTATATAAATCTAAAAAAAACGAACCAACATTGCTATATTCTAAGGTAGTAGAGATATGAAGATGGTTAGCTGGAAAAAAAGTTGCCCATTTTGGGAGGTAATAGAGTGGTGAAAACACAATCTATTGCTACTGCTATTTTCAAGTTATACAGGGACAACCACAAAGGTTGATTTTCATTTTAGAAAAAAGACTTAGCCACAAAAACGTGGTATTTGAATGCTTAATCCGTTTAACTAATAAACAGCACAAGTCCGTATCTAAAAAAAATTCAAGGTGATGCATTGAAGATTCCAAGACACATTTCTATAGGAAATTCAATACTAAAAAAACTTTTTCCCCTTCTGGTTTTTTAAACTTCTTTAAATAAAAATTTTATGCAGTTAAAACGAAAATCGACCTTTTCGGTTTTCTCTGTATAACTTGAAAATAGTAACAGATATAGCAAATGTGTTTTCATCACTCTAATGTGTCCTAAAATAGGCTACTTTTTCCCATTTTACCTTCTTCATATATCTGGTAGTTTAAAAGACAGCATACATAATATTGATACAGGTTGAAATATTTTTAATATGTGTTATGGTTGCATATACACTTATTATTTTTAAGAACATTTAACTGTTCTTCTCTTAATTCTTTTTCTTTCTTCAAGACTTCAATTTCTAAGGAGAGTTTGTCCAACGTTTTATTTTTTATTTCCAGGTCTTTTGTTAAATTCACTACTTTCAGTTCATTTTCTTCATCAAATTTTTTTTGTTGGTGGGTAACAAATTCTAATTTTTTTTCCATTAACTGATAATTCTTTGAGTTGTATTGTTTAGTTATGATACTTCTCTTTTTTAAAATTGCCTTAGTTTTGGACTCTAAAATAAGTTCCATTAAAAATTCACAGGATTTTCATCTAATTAATAAGTGTTTGTAAAAGAACATGTTATACCTGGTCTTCGTGGAGTTAACTTCTGAGATATTGGTTGTTGTAAATTTTTCGAAGTATATGTTGTCCAATCATGACTTTGTTCTTGGGGCACACTTTCTAGAAAATAAACAAATTCATATTATTTATTCTATTTAACCAACTAATTCCAACAAATTATCACACTTGCAATCCATATTTAACTGAATATTAAAATTTGTTAGGTTACCTTCATTATTAAGTTCCTTTTCTTCTAGTAATAATTCTAAAATAAAGAACATACCTACATTAGACCAGTCTGCTTTTAATACATTATAAGGTGAAAAATATATTATATCATATCTAGAACAATAAATTATAAAACTTTGATATATTTGCTTTTAATGTTAAAGTTCTCTCATCGAAAATTATATGACTTTTCAATCAGTAACTCATTAATTTTAAATTAATGTCAATATACATAAGTAGCAAACTTTGGAAAAAATCTAGTTTAGTGAACCAACGCGGATTTTGATGAAATATTTTTTTTTAATTAATTCGAGGTCGCTGAACACGAAAATGAAAAAAGAAATCGGCGCTCTCTTACCAAAAACGAGTTATGAATTTTTGAAGATGAGTTCAGATCAGCACTGCACTGGTTTTATTGTCATATAATAACTGATTTAAATGATGCATTATAAAGTCTACACAATGTTAATTACACTATAATTACTTTTTACGATATTCCTCTCACACACACATTTAAAAAACACTGATATTGATATTCATTTCTTGTAAATTCTTTTTTTAATTCCTCAATTATTATATATTTTGACATTTTCATGTAACATGACTGACATATAAGTTTTGGTCTGTTTCTTCTTAGTCGTACAACTTGTACCTAATAGCATATTCAGCCATAAAAGATATTTAGCCACTTGAATTAGTTGCTGAGTATATTCGTTTTCATGATCGTGACCATATCGTGACATAGAAGATATAAACAAGATGAACATCATGAACATACACCTATTTTTCCGATAGCTAGCGCCGTATTACAGCTGAAACATTTTTTTTCAAATTTTGAGAGATGTTGATTTTAGGAAGATGGTTAGTTTTGAGATAAGTTTGGTTGATATTTATCATTTATTTGAAGGATAATGAACCATTCAATTTGATCATTGAGGATGCTGAACAATTTTTTTTCTCTGAATTGCACTCATCAATTAATTCTTTAAAAAAATCACCTCCTCAGTTGTTCGGCCTCTATAAACACTGCTGACAACGAAAATAGTTGCTGCAGGTGTAATTTTTTTTTAAATTAATTCGAGGTCGCTGAACACGAAAATGAAAAAAGAAATCGGCGCTCTCTTACCAAAAACGAGTTATGAATTTTTGAAGATGAGTTCAGATCAGCACTGCACTGGTTTTATTGTCATATAATAACTGATTTAAATGATGCATTATAAAGTCTACACAATGTTAATTACACTATAATTACTTTTTACGATATTCCTCTCACACACACATTTAAAAAACACTGATATTGATATTCATTTCTTGTAAATTCTTTTTTTAATTCCTCAATTATTATTTATTTTGACATTTTCATGTAACATGACTGACATATAAGTTTTGGTCTGTTTCTTCTTAGTCGTACAACTTGTACCTAATAGCATATTCAGCCATAAAAGATATTTAGCCACTTGAATTAGTTGCTGAGTATATTCGTTTTCATGATCGTGACCATATCGTGACATAGAAGATATAAACAAGATGAACATCATGAACATACACCTATTTTTCCGATAGCTAGCGCCGTATTACAGCTGAAACATTTTTTTTCAAATTTTGAGAGATGTTGATTTTAGGAAGATGGTTAGTTTTGAGATAAGTTTGGTTGATATTTATCATTTATTTGAAGGATAATGAACCATTCAATTTGATCATTGAGGTTGCTGAACAATTTTTTTTCTCTGAATTGCACTCATCAATTAATTCTTTAAAAAAATCACCTCCTCAGTTGTTCGGCCTCTATAAACACTGCTGACAACGAAAATAGTTGCTGCAGGTGTAATTCCAAATCAAATTTTTAACATACTGCTAATATTATAAGACTTTGGTTATCAGAAGCTGTTTCCCCTTTTTAGAAAATTTGAAAATTCTACTAATATCGCTTCCCGACCAACTAACACCGATCAAAGTGAAATCGCAATCGCTTCTTATCATCTTGATACATTTATTAGATTGGATTTCCGTTTGAAATAATGAAGTAGATTGATTATCGCGAGCGAAGCGAGCGCGCCGGATCGACGTTTCGCAATTCGCGCGCGCGAATTGCGAAACGTCGATCCGGCGCGCCTTTCTCACAGTATGTAGATGGCTGTTCATATAATTTTTCCATAACCGATTTCAGTTAAACGAAAGTTGAGCCAAATACAGCGCCAGCTATCGGAAAAATAGGTGTATGTTCATGATGTTCATCTTGTTTATATCTTCTATGTCACGATCATGAAATCGAAAATATTCAGCAACTAATTCAAGTGGCTAAATATCTAATGGCTGGATTTGCTATTAGGTACAAGTTGTGCGACTGAGCGGAAACAGACCAAAACTTATATGTCAGTCATGTTACATGAAAATGTCAAAAGATATAATAATTGTGGAATTAAAAAACGAATTTGCAAGAAATGAATATCAATATCAGTGTTTTTTAAATGTGTGTGTGAGAGGAATATCGTAAAAAGTAATTATAGTGTAATTAACATTGTGTAGACTTTATAATGCATCATTTAAATCAGTTGTTATATGACAATAAAACCAGTGCAGTGCTGATCTGAACTCATCTTCAAAAATTCATAACTCGTTTTTGGTAAGAGAGCGCCGATTTCTTTTTTCATTTTCGTGTTCAGCGACCTCGAATTAATTAAAAAAAAAATATTTCGTCAAAATCCGCGTTGGTTCACTAAACTAGACTTTTACCCAAACTTTTTCTCCTTATGCAGATTCATAAATTTACCTGTAAAATTCTCATTGGAGCCGTCAAGTCTTGGGTCATCAACCAGGTCATCCTTCATTCCATATTCAGATTTATCTGAAAGATATAAATGAATAAATAAGAAAGTTCAATATGAAAAAAACACTTTAATACCTTTGTCACTATCAAAAATACTTGGAAGACCTATGGCTTGATCTGCTACTATATCAATTATGACATTATCCACCTCTGTTAACATCTCTTGGGAAGGAGGTCCACCTCCTGTTTGCCTTTGCTGTAATTTGTTTTGGACAATTTTTCGTTTAGTTCGTTTTTTTAAATTTATGTATTTCTCTTTCAGTGTCTTAACTTCTATATCCATTTACACCGCTTGTGCTATTGAATTCCTTTTCTATTTCAACCCATTTTTTATTTTTCTCTTTCCAGGTTACTGCATTTGTTTGTTTGGATTCTATTATATATTTATATTTATTAACTAGAGTAAGCAATAAGGTTTCTTCTTCTTTTGAAAAATTTGGACAACGTTTCGAAGAATTCATATTAATTAAAATTATTATTTCTACCAAAGAAACAAAGATTGTCCACCAACTGCTAAATTAATTTTATAGGTTAACTCTTTCTTCTTTTTTTCGATTTTGAATGTCACTAACCATAAAGTCTGATCATTATACACAATCTGTTACCAACTGAACAAAAATCACTACTGAACTTTCGGTCAGCTGACCCATAGACGAACATACAATTGTGCAACGGTACCTAATGGTAACCTTATGGGTAAAGGTAAATTGACCCGAGGAGTTAAACCGATATTGTGAAACCGGCCGTTTAGTCTTTCGAGAAACGTTCTGAAAGTAAAATTTCTTGTTCGCAGTCTTCCAAAAGTTACATTGATAATATTAAAATTGTGGTTTTAAAATGCCTGTGTGTTGTGCTGTGAAGGGTTGTTCCAGCAAGGTGGGAAAACCAGAAATATCCTTTTATCGTTGTCCCAAAGACGTTGAGAGGTGGGTATTAAATTAGTTATTATCAAATACGGAATTCAATTTTTTTTAATCCAATTTAGTAGATGGAATGAATGTTTTAAAACTATTGTAACAAAGATATTTGATAATAATAAACTAGTTATAGTACTTATAAGTACTGGGTATTCATAGAAATTTGAAACTTCACATATCTACGTTTTCTTTTTAGATGCGAAAAATGGAAGTGCATGTTAAACTTTACTGAAGGGCATAAATACTCCTATTATTCTGGTGGCCAATAAGTATATTTAATTGAATTTGTGATAATCTGTATAAATAACCGCTAGATCATCAATACGTATCACAAAATTAATAATATGTTAAATAAAATCTGTCGATTGATTCATTTCAAAAATTTTAATGTTTTTTTACGTATACCTAAACTTTCCTTTTCAAATTAATATCCTGAACATTTTTCGAAATAATTAACATTTAAAAAAATTATATAAAAAAAAACCTTTAATAAATCATCCCATTACTTTGAATATATATTTCTCAAGTTACCCCTGTATAGCTTGGAATAAAATATACTCTTCTAATTCCCTGGTACCTAGCGGTGTCGTTATTTACGACAAAAGGGAGCCGTAAATATGATTTATGAGTGCGGCGATCGTTTAAAACACTAAGAAGAATCAGACCGCCTTGAAGTGAATTATCTTATAGATATTTTGTAATCTTTGGTAGTACCATCCACAATAAAAAACACAATCCTCTTCCTCCGCTACTAAGCCTGTAATCCATAGGCCGCTGGTATAGAAAGTAAGTAAAAAACCAAACCAGCTTCAGGAAAAATATACAGTCCACTCAGCTCATTTCCCAAATGGAGGAGAGAAGTGAATGGAAAACAATCCTCCATTTTATGGTCTAATTCAAGCCGGATGCCAGTTATGGTCATTCTTCAAGTGATGCCAGTTATGGTCATTCTTCAAGTGATGCCAGTCAAGTCCCTTCTCTACTGCACACCATATTGAAACCGAAAGGTAGTATCTTTTAATAAAACTCTGTTCAATTTCACGTAAACTATCTAATAAAAATAGTGTCAAAACTATAGTGAAGTGCCGCTATTGAATTCTGCATTTCCCAAGAATAAAATTGAATCAGTGCTTAGATTATAAGAAAAGTAGATAAGTCTTTATAGAAAACCAGCTGTGGCCAGGCCAAAATAGTATATTTTGTTTGTGTTCTGCTTTAATACGTTTCAGATAATGGGAGATTAGAAGAAGTCTTATATTAAAACGTCAAGTCGTCGTCTGTTTTAATATGCGTGATTATTGATTAACTTTCTTTCTGATTTAAATTTATTGAATTTGCTATTGATTTAAACTGTTAATTTTATTGTTCGCATGAGTTGGGCCACAGCAATTCTGTTTAAGTTTTAAGTTGAATAATACTACAGATGGTGGTTTCTGAGATCTAGAAGCTAGAAACACAAAAAGTTTGCTCATTTAACTCTATTGCTCTTATAGTTCGGGAGCTTACACCCGAACTTTCACTCTACTCTGATAACCTTATATCTCGGGGTTATTCATAGTTTGTGATTTGTTCTCTGACGCCCTTATAGTTCGGGGGCTCATGCAATAATTTGTTAGTTGTAATCTATTGCTCTTATAGTTCGGGAGCTTACACCCGAACTTTAACATTGCTCTGATAACCTTATCTGTCGGGGCTACTAATTGTTGATTCACTAGTGCAAATAAAAAACAAACATGGAATCTCTTAAAAAGAAAAGACGCAATTGTACATCTCAACTCGAACGCATAGTAAATTGGTACGCGGCCAACAAGGATTGTCGCGATAAATTCGAATTGCAGACTCGAGTTGACATTCTCACTCGAACTCTAGAAACTTATATTGATACCCAAGATCAGATAGAAAATCACAAAGATTACAAAGATGAAGATGAAAATAGGGAAGAATTTGAAAATCGCATTGTGAATGTAATTAGTAACTTCAAACGAATCATAGAATCCGTTACTGTATTGACTCCTAAAGCCGATCCTTCTACTTTTAATGATCGTAACATAAAGCTACCTAACATACATTTACCAACATTCTCTGGTAATTGCGTGGAATATCCATCATTCATTGATCTTTTCAATGCATTAATTGGAGATAATTCTAAATTAGCTTCTAGATCTGAGAAATTCTACTATCTTAAATCGTACTTACGGGGCGAAGCGTTACAAATAGTGGAAAAAATACAGGTAACTGATGATAATTACGCGATAGCTTTGAACCTTCTTGAAGATCGGTATAGAAACAAGAAACAAATCGTCATAAATCATTATCAGCAGTTATTGGCTCTTCCCACTATACAAAAGTGTAGTTCTCAAAATATGCGACAGTTTTGTGCTAGCTCCAAAGCTATACTAGATGCTTTGGATTCAGTTGAACCTAATAAGGAAACACTATTTGACTCGTTAATAGTTCACTTACTGGAACAAAAGCTCGATTTTAACACTCGTCGCGTTTTTGAAGAACAAGCTGAGGTGAATAAATTATCAACCTCTAAACAATTTTTCGATTTTTTGCAAAAACGTTGTGTAGTCTTGGAAAACATAAATCCAGATTTACAACCAGATAACAAAAATGTTACCAAACACTCTCACCATACTTCAAAAGGTAACGCTCCTAAAATCCACACTCCTCAGGTGGTTATTCACTCTAGTTCCACCAACAATTTCACTTTCGTACACTTTCGTACTCTAAGCCAGTCTCCATTTCGCACTCTCAACAAAGCTCTAGTGTCTCTGTTAACAAAAACTGTGATTATTGCAAAACCAGTGGTCATCGCATTTATAGTTGCAATGGTTTTCGAAATATCCCTGTTCCTGATAGAATTAATTTCGTCAAAATCAACAAAAGATGTTACAACTGCTTAGGTTTGCAGCATTTTATTCAAGATTGTACCTCCAAAGGTACATGTGCTACTTGCAATAACAAGCATCACACTCTTCTTCACCTCACTAATACTCATTCAAGACATAGTCTCCAAAATTCTATACCCTCTAATCAGCATCCGACGCAAAACCCAGCTTCAAGTTCCCAAGAAAATTTGAACGCTCAACCCCAGCAGGCTACAGCCTTGTCTGCGCTGAACACTGCTGGTTCTCACATACTATTAGCTACCGCTAAAGTACACTTATATCCTGAAAACGGAAGGCCAATAGTAGCAAGAGCACTATTGGATCCTGGAAGCCAAACTTCATTCATAATTTCCTCTGTAGCTGCAAATGTGAAAGGAATCTTAAAACCATCTCATCTGCAAGTGGCAGGTATTCTTAATGAACATAGTGTTATTAGGGAAGTGATGGATGTAGACATATACTCTCATCTTCCTCAAGTGCCCATAAATTCTTCCAAACTGCTCATACCTCATGTTATCAAGGCCAAGTTAGCAGACGAAGAATTTGACTCTCCAGGAGAAATATCGCTTGGACTGAGCGCACTTTTGAATCTTTTCCAGTGAAAACTTGTGTAATGCGAGCTAGTGGCCATTTCATGGGGGGATTATCTTCGTCTTTGAGAAGAACCAAATCGTTGACTTTGAGATTTGGTTGGGGATGCATCCATTTCGGACGGTTCTGCAAACGGTTTAAGTAGTCTGTTGACCAGCGTCTCCAGAATTGTTGTTGCGCCTGAGTACAGAGCTGCCAGTGCTTTAACTTATTGATCGGAGTCAGAGAAATGTCCACTTCTGGATAAGACATGAGAGGGAGTCAAGGGGAGTAGATCGTTCACATTGTCGGACAATGGGAATAAAGGGCGTGATTTTAATATTGCTTCCACTTGACTTAAAATGGTTGAGAACTGTTCGAAAGTGTAAGATGAATTTTTCACAATCTTGGCTAAGTGTACTTTAGTGCTTTTGATGGCACTTTCCCAGATTCCTCCCCAGTGGGGTGATTTTAGATTGAGAGAGAAAATCTCCCAATTGAGGAGCATTATCAAGTAGGCATTGATTAACTTCTTTCAAGTAATTGTCAGCTCCTACAAAATTTGTGGCATTGTCACTGTATATTATTGATGGCAGTCCCCTACGTGCTATGAATCGCTTTAAACAAGCTAAGAAAGAGTCGGCAGATAAGTCAGAAACTAACTCTATATGAACAGCCTTAGTGGATAAACATACAAATACTGCTATATAGCTTTTCATTAAGGGAGCTTTCTTTAGTGATGAGGACTTAGTGAAGAATGGGCCACTGAAATCTACTCCAGTGTTGGTAAAAGCACGCAAAGGAGTAACCCTTTCTTTGGGCAAATTAGCCATGATTTGGCTGGAAGCAATAGCATTGAAGCGTTTGCATGTGGGACATGAATAAATCATTTTCTTCAGAGATCTGAGGCCATCTATGGGCCAATAATGTAATCGTACATTATTTAATACATTTTGAGGGCTTGCGTGACCTAATCGTTTATGCTCATGTCGTAAGATCAGGATCGTGAGATGATGTTTGGAAGGTAACAATATTGGGTATTTTTGGTCAAAGGGCAAGTCAGCATTGGACAATCGTCCACCTGCTCTGAGGTATTTATTGTCATCTAGAAACGGGTTAAGAGAAGCGATATGCTTGTTATGAATGGGTTTATCTCTTGTTTCGTAGCAGTTTTAATGAGGGAGGCTCTATTACACACAAAGGTGCTCCATTGGGTGGGAGAGCCTTTGACCCAAAATAGTGCTATCTGAGAGTCTAACCATAGGGAAGATTCATCTATAGTCAGTACAGGTTGGAGAACTGAGTGAAATTAATACTATATAATAGTATACTAGTTTTAATTTGTAATAACTCCAAATGTACATCAATTATTATGTAATACCATGTAATACTATTATGTATAATATGTATTTAGAAGAAAGTACATCAATAAATATCTTCAGAATTCAGGTGTATTTTAATTTTTGTTAACATAAGTTGAGTATTAAATAGCAGATAATGGACTGTAAATTCAAATTTGCTGCTATATTTTCAAATTAGTTTCTTCCAAGGCACTAGATGGCGCTGAAATTCAGGTTCAGACCTCAACATGGGAGAGTCCTATCTATCCGTATGTATGTTATCTATGGTTAGTACTTGGATGGGTGCCCTCTGGGGAAACACCGTCTTAGAGACAGTACAGCCTGCAGTGCAACACTTCAGACTACTAGGGTGCACTTTAAACTACTAGGTTGTGTAGCATATCACAGCTCGACCAATGAGAACGAGTCCATGGGTGTTGGGCTCGATAAAGATCTCTACCACTGTTTGAAACACTGGTGATTAGGCTTAGTTGCAGAAATAGATCGACCTTAAAAAACGTGCTTCGCACAATATTTTTTTCTAATTTTGAATATTTAAATGGGAAATGTTCAGAATGTAGGAAATTTGTCACAAATGATCACCAATAGTTTTTTCCATACACATTATGTAATAATAATAATATAATAATAATATAATAATAATATAATAATAATATAATAATAATATAATAATAATATAATAATAATATAATAATAATATAATAATAATATATTAATAATATAATAATAATAATAATAAAAAAGTACTTCAAGGAGTTTAACCTTGAAATCATCACAAATTTTATTTGTATTTTTTTCAAATAATGGTAAAATTTACTTATCATAAGCATTTACGAAAAATTTCACTTTTCGCAACTAGTTATGAAAAGTAGGACATTTGATAATGTCAACGAGTTTTGAAAAGTCTCACTTTAAATATCAAAATTAGAAAAAAAAATCATTGTGTGTTTTTATCAAACCACGATGCAAGTGAAATTTTTTCCGATTTGTAATATCTTGACCATAATATGATGGGTATTATATCGTATAAAGTTATTATTCTAGCAATTAAATAATTACTGTAATGTTTTTGTTATTTATTTAAATAGTTTTTACGGGTGGGATAAAATTATACACACTACTATGGCTAATTACTATTGATTTATTTATAGAAACACACACTGTATTAAACTGAATTTATATACACACTTTACTTAATGTCTATTAATTTATTTACACGCTATAATAGGTCTAATTTATTTTTACCACTTGAATATTACACTATTTATTCACTGTCGGATTACTAAGAACTGTAAACTGTCTGTGAACTCTTTACTAACTGCGCTTTTACTAACTCTCACTCACTCAAAAACTCGCGTATATATAATCTTTAACAATTCTCGAAAATTCTTTAACTTTCCACGCTCGTCATATGTGTAAACAAAAAGATCGTCCTAGAATGTTCTGGAAAGTGCCTTCGCAAAAATTTATAACCGAGTGACAGGGCCGGCTTTGAGTTGGTTACCTCGCAGCATTGTCCCCTCCTTAATAGGAAGTTCCTCCTGGAACTCCTGTGTAGCCGGGACTGGATGTTTAAATCGGCAACTGGACCCATTTCTACACTTTCCGGTCGTATGGAAATAACAGGGCACTGTCTTCATTGGACACTGATAACGTGGGGTGTTGCATTTTATAAAATAAATTGATAAAAATGATATTGAGTCAGTAATATGTGTGTCAACAGGGTTACTTAACGATCGCTCAACCTCCTACTTTCGAAATTGCCCAGACACCACTTGTGATATTTTGGGCAATATAATATTATGTGTGCGCGTAGTTATAAATAAAAGTTAATATGGAAAAAATGGAGCACTAGGAGCTATCAAGGTAGTTTCATCGGATACATAAGGTCAGATCTTTTTATATTATATTGTATTTGCGTAAAAAGGATAATATGTCAAGTAAAAAGGCATTGCAGAGTAAGAGACTTTCCTATGTCGTCAGCATAAAGTCGGATTCAAACTCTAATTAGCGAATATTTGGTGAAAGTGCGATTGGTTTTTTCGGGAAATTTGAAGTGCTAAATAAATTAAATTTTTAAGTTGATTTTGGTTACTATTCAAAACTAAAACATTAATTTAAACTCTCGTTATTGAACTTTTATGTGTATAAATTGGGGTTCAATGCATTGTTAGATTTTAAACTGTTTTATGTTCTAAGAATTTTACTTAATATTGGTAAAATTAAGGGATTTTGGGTACTTTAAAGTGCTATTGTTAGTTATGTAGTATATCTATGTGCATTATATTATATTTGCATTGTCATTAGGTCGGTTATTTATAGGTTTAGGGAATTTAAAGATTTATGGGTTATTATTATGGTTAAAAGTCAATTAGTACGTTTTATATTTAAGGTGCTTTATTTTGCATTTTGAGGGTTTGGTCTTATTAAAGGTCGTTAACCTTTTAGGGTAAGGGTGTTGTAACCGGATTTTTATAGGAATGCATAAAATTATGATTTTGTTTTGAGTTTAACTTAAATGATAAAAAAATATTGTTAGAACTTTAGTTTAGTAGTTATTTGTTAAATTTGGGTCTATAGTTTAAGATATAATCATGGAAGGCTATAAAAAACAAAGAGCGGTAATAAAAGGTGCAATCACGAAATTAGAAACTTTTGTATTGTTAAATATTAATGACCTAAATATAGATAAGTGAAGTTACTAGGGAAATCTTTTTACAGAAAAAATATGAAGATTACTGTAATGTTCAAACTAAAATAGAAGAACTTGGCGAGGACGAAAATGAGGATAGGGATGAGGTCAAGTTAAAGTATCTCGCTGTTTGGTCTAACAGAAAAAAACAAGTTAACCAACTTAGTAATTTAGCAAATAGTTCGCAACAATCAGTAGGACAAAATAATACGGGTTCAATACAGGGAGCGGCTAGGTTGATAATTCTGATTAATCCCTCAAAGAAGATCTTTCTGATGACAACAACTCAGAATACAATGAATTTGCTATTCACGAAAAGCCTCCTGTAGCCAACGAAATATGTGTCATATGTGGTGAATTCGGAAAGAATAGGGAGCTTTGGTTCCGTTGCGTAAAATGTGCAGTATGGGTTCATTCAGAATGTTCTGGTTGGGAGTCCGCAGCAGGATACACATGCGATGATTGTCAACTTAGGCTAGGCGCCGATAAAAAAAAGAAGAATCGAAACGTCGTTTATTTTAGTTTTGTACAACTTTGGTAACAAGATTTATTTTTCTTATTTTTTGCTTTTGTTTTAAAATTTCTTTCCATATGTCCTTTATCACACTGCGCGACATAACCCCACATGATGCGCGATTTCCCGATCGCGAAGTGAAACTGGAGCATATTTACCTTTTTTTCGTGTATCCGATTTTTTTTTATTAAATAACACGTATGCTATCATAAAATAAACTCATTGTATTAACATTTTTCCAAATTTAGAGCACTTTACAATAAAAAATGTAAATTTAATAAATGATTCGGCTTAGGTGTGCCGTATTACCCCACTTTCCCCTAATAAATGCGCACTTAAAAGGTATGTAAGGCTTACGAGTTAGAAAAGGCGGTAGGATCGTCAGGGCTTGAGTTGCCAACCTTTAATGAGTTTTTAGATTTTTTAGAAAAGCGTTGCGGAGCGCTTGAAAATGATGAGTTAGAATCGTATAAGGGCCTTCATTCGGGAACAAGGAATAAACAGGTAAAATCTTCTTTGTTACTTAACAATAATCAAACTGTTATTGAGGCAAAACCAAAATGTGACTACTGTAATCGCGAGTGTCATGCTTTAGTTAATTGTTATAAATTTGGGAATTTAGGAATAAGTGAGAAACGTCAGTTTGTAAAAGGTATTAAATTTTGTTTTAATTGTTTAGGAAAATCGCTTAATGCAAATGAATGTAAGTTAAGGGGTTGTAGCACTTGCAGAAAAAGGCATGTTTTATTGCATGATGAAGGGGTTAACTATAACCAAAACTTGGGGGTTGATTATATCCAAAGGTCGGGCGGTGGCCAAGGTCCAGTGATTGGCCATGGTGGTCACCAAAATATAGCTAATAATAATAGCCAGGGTGGGCCTCAACGAGGTGGGGCTAAATCGAATTCATTATTGGGAACGCCGGAGGCACGCGTGGATTTAGTTTCTAATAATGGTTCAAGTCAGCATCAGGTGCGAGAACAACAAAAATAGGAAATGAAATTATAAATAAGGTGGATGGATAATATGAAGTATTTGGAATTATTCTTGGATGAGAACATAAAGTGAAGCATACATGTACAACAAAAAGAAAAAAAGTGGTGCCAGTGACTGGAGCACTCTACCACTGTAGGGATTACTTAAACAATGAGACATTGAGAATAATTTATAATATTTATTTCTTACTAATTATCAAATAACCAATTTCAATGTGGGGCACTGTTGGGATAACATTAATGAATGAAACATATTCAAATTCAAAATAAGGTAGTGAAAGTTGTATTCAGCTTCAATTACAGAACATCAACAAATGTAGTTATCAAAGGAACTGGTCTTCTTCCAGATTGCAGAAATATTGATAGGCAAGACTCTTTATGTATAAGTTTAACATTCCCTTAAAAGCCTACTGAACAGATATATAGGGTGTCAATTTAAAAACTTACAGTGGGCTGTACCTCGTGAACGAAAAGAGTTTTCAAAAAAATCTGTTTCTAGGGTAGAGAGGGGGTTCTAAAATGGCATAAAATGCCAAATTAAAACCGATCTTGAAGCACTACACAATATGAATAAACTAGTCGAGATCGTGTGGATCCCATCCCACGTCGGTATAATAGGTAATGACTTTAATGAGAAAGCCGATTGGGAAGCTAAATATGCCCGCAGTTGCAGTATCAACAAAATAGATAAAGAACCCCCTGAAATTCCACATTTCGACATTAGAAGCTCTATTAAACAACATTCGACGGAAATATGGCAAAAAAGTGGAAAAAACTTAAAGACAATAAACTCCAACGAATTAACCCAAATCTACTACCAAAAGGGAAAATGTCACAAAGACGACGGGATCAAGTGATACAGCACCGCAGGAGAATAGGGCACAATAAGTTAACCCATGAGTGCCTATTGAAGAAAGAGCAACAAAAACTGTGCTTCGCCTGCTATACTCCTTTGACAGTAGAAAATATTACGAGGTCACCAACTCAAAGCCGGCACTGTCCCTCGACTATAAATTTTGGCGAATGACTTCGAGTTTCGAGAATGTTCTCGAAAAGACGCTTTGTTTACGCATGGGACGAGCGCGGAAAATACAAGAACTTTCCAGAACTGAAAAAGACTATATATACGCGGGTTTTCGAGTGCGTTGACAATTAGTGAAACGAAGACAAAGAGTTAGTTCACAGGCAGTCTACAGAAGTTCTTAGTAATCGGACAGTGAATGAAATAGTGAAGATAAATAGTGTAATATTCAAGTGGTGAAAATAAAGTAGAACTATTATACAGAGTGTAAATAAATTAGTAGACATCAAGTAAAGTGTGTATATAAATTGAGTTTAATACAGTGTGTGTTTCTTTAAATAAATAAATAGTTATTAGCCATAGTAGTGTGTATAATTTTATCCCACAAGTAAAAACTATTTAAATAAATAACAAAAACATTACAATATTTTTGTCGATTCTACACTCTACCATCTGGAACGACTACAAAGTGAACTTCCTCGTGAAATCAAAAGTGCGCTGGACCATGTCAACTGTTATAAATTGATTAAGTTCTTAAAATTGACTAATCTGTACAAATTAATATACATACTGCTTAATTTGAAGATAATGAAATTGTATGTTTAAATTATTCTTTAATAACATTTGAGGTTTAGGTATAGCACAAACTAAAAGTAAACAGAACTTTTGATCGAAAAATTCCATAATTTTACTGTAATGTATGTAAAAATGGATGTGAAAAGATTCACAAAAATAAAATTTTACTTGGAAACTTATATTATTAACAAGAAAAAAAAAGTTGGCTGTCACGGGAGGCCCGGCCAGATGTAAAATATAATAATAATAATAATTGTTATTGTTAGTTGTAGCGTACAAAGCACCTAACCGGTGAATTGATACGCCTCAAGGTCCGGAGTTAGTTTCGAAGTTGAAAATATACAAAGAGTTGATGATATCTTTTAAAAACTTATATTTTTCAATATACCTTGACAATCTGTCTCAAAATTAAGAATGACAAATATTGACAACTACTAGTTAAAAATAAAATACAAAGTGTCAAAAAAATACACAAACACTAGCATTTTCCAACATTAGTATTGCCAAGATTTTTACCGCAATTAAATTAATGAAAATTGTATTGTATTTAATTAAAGCTAGGTGTAATACAATTTTTTAATAAATACATTTAAAAAAAAATTTTAATTCGGGGGAGAGCGGATACTTGAATGATAACTAAAATATGGGACGTATACTTGTGATTTAAAACTACCTATTTGAAAAACGTTGAAAAACCCGTTCGATGTCGGATGTCGGAAGTCCTTGGGGTAGAACGCCCAAAAACGGATTGGGGTGAAATTTGTAGTTGTGAATTTTTTAGGGTTTAATTCACAAAACACCTCAAAATGGCCAATTTCGTGTATTAAACCACTTTTTTTTAGGGGGGGGGGTAGTTTTTAGGGGTAGGGGTGGTTTGGCATCAGATCGTCATGCCGTTTCAGCCGATTTTACTGCCAAAGCGCGCCAATAGATGTTTTACATCAAAAACCAACATGAACTAGATTTTGTTTATCAAATGGAATAAATAATAAAAATTGCACTTAATTTGGTTGGAATATAATACTGTGCGAAAAAGTGGTAATAACGATTGAACTAATGCATATTTTTATATAGGATACAAAACTGGCAAATGTCGTGGTCAGTTGTTTCTCAAGAGCTGTGTAAAACAGGCGGCAATATGTCCAATCACTAGGCAGCAGAAATGCCAACTTAAATTCAAATCGCTCCTCTTAGTTTAAAACATGGAGCTAGTATTAAGAGGAGATGACACAGTCGACTATCTTATAATACGAAAGTGGTATCACATGAGAGACATTGTGATGGTAGCAATATGGCGTCGCCGGCAGAGCCGGACTATTTAAATTTTCAATCAATAAAAATATATTCACTAGTAAAATCTTTTTCACCTAAGTATAGCGTAGCGGCTTTTTTTTATTAGAGGTTGTTTTATTCGTTAAAGTGCACATTATGATCCTTTTGACAAGATGAAATTGATAATACAGAAACATAATTTTTGCGATTTCCACTTATATTGTCCTCCTCTTTCCATATTTTCTTGGAATTATAAATACTTGAAATAAATAAATGGACCTAATAATTGTCTTTATTGAGAAAATATAAATTACATGTATCATAGTATAGCATTGTTAATGAAAATTATAATTCATACCTAATTTTAGCATGTCTTACAAATAAAAAAACAGATATTAAATGGAGACGCTTGCCTTACTATATTGCGGATAGCAATATAGTAAATTGATTTTATTTGAGATGTCACAATGTCATACAAATATTCAAATGTTCAAGATAGGAGACTATACAAATTTACTGGCCCTTAAACAATACAATTTTGTTACTTCGATGTCTAATACTTGTAGATTTGTCTATTGTTCTTTTACTCAAATAGTACATTCTAACACTTGCATACCTATTTGCTACACTTTTAATTAATAAAACCCTGTGGTTATCTAATGGAAATTGATCATATGAATGATTTTTCAAAGAAAAAAATATATCATTTTTATTTATGAATTGTTTTAAAACAGTGTTTGTCAATACATCTAAAGACATCTTATTAACTTGGTACGAAAGATGTTTTATTATTTTCTCCGTTTTAAAACATATATCTATTACATCTGTCGATGGCTTTTGAAGGCATTTTTTATTTTTTTTATCTACAAATGAATATATGGATATGTTGTTACAATGATCACCTATGAGAGCATCTGAGCAGGTCTCACAAATAATATTTTTCTTTAAAGTGTATACAACATATCCAGCAACATACACAATAATATTTGTAGTAAATTCAGAAAATTGGTCAGGCAGATAATCATGATCAAACTCTGCATAATCATATGTGTCTTCTGATGTCAACATTCTGCTTGCCCTGGAAGTTGTATTTATTTGTTGTACAGAATTGCACTTCAAAATATTTAAATTTTCTAGAGGAATACAATTTCCTCTAAAACTTTCTTTCAATTCTACATGAACAATTTTTTGTAAGCTGATTGAAACTGCCTTGGTGTAGGATTGTTATTGTGTCCTCCATGAGACCGAATTGATGAGAAAAAAAGTTCAATGTGGTCTTGCGACACTTTATACAGCGGTAAAAACTTCAATTTCCCACTGCACACCAATTTTGTATACAGTATCTTCAAACTATTCATACACATTTTTAGTCCCAAAAACCCAGTATGTCGATCTGTGTCCAGTATTGACATACCATCAACACTTGTTTTTAAATTTGACAGATAATAATCAGTGTCATTTAGGAATGTTGCTACTTGATCGTAATTCTCTGAACAAAGAGGTTTTTTGAACCCAAATTGAGACAAGTTTCTTGAATTTAAAACATCAAAAAGGGTGTTTATGATTTTTATAAATTTTGTGGTGACTTTAACTTCTTTAAAATCATTCAATTTCAAATTATCTTCACAAAAGTCCATGGCTGTGGCCACACTTTCACTAAACAACTGTGTTGCTAAACGTACTTTCATTTTTTGTTTATAAAACAAAATGTGTTGTTTAGACAGTTTATTTGCTAAATGGAATGATTCTTCTTCTTGTATTTTATGAAGATTTTTGAAATATTTCCATTCAATGAATTTTCCTTCATCATCTACAAGTGATCCTTTTTCACCTAGAGTATTTCTCACTAACTTGACCATGTGGCAAGGATCTAGAAATATCATTATATCCTCATTTGTAGCTGGTTGCTTGAAAGTGGTCTGTAAATTATGATGATCTAAATTACAGCCTAGGCGTTTAGCCATAGTTAAATTAGCTGGTGGTCCATCAAAAGTAACACTTACTACATTAATCCCAGCCTCATGTGTTTTGAGAAGACACTGATACACTAATCCTTTTTTCTGCTCCCCTGTCAGCCCATTAACAAGAAAGTATGCCACAGGTATTTTCCATGACCCATTTACTGCATTTAATAAAAAAACAAGAGCATCTTTAGCTAGACTGTTTTCATTCGAACCAGTTCCCATATTTACATACCCATAACATTTGTTCTGTTTTGGACACCATTCTTCCTGTTGCCGTATAGACATTTCGTCTATGATTAAGGAACAAAATATTTTGCTATCTTTAGATTCAGCCAATACCTGTAAAACTTCGAATGCTTCACTAGTAAACCCAGGTTCCCCATTGACATTCTGATACCATCTGCTAAGGGTTCTGGTATGTGGTAGGCAAGTATTAAAAGTTTTTCTTACATAGTTATATGCAGAAGGGGAGTAGTAATGTAAGGTTAGTGCAAATGTTTTGAGATTTTCGGAATATTTTTGTGGTAATGGTTTCTTTTGATTCTTCTTATATTGTCGAAGAAACAATTCTTGAGGTCCTCCTAATTTGGAAATCACATCAATTGCTTCTTCTTGAACCAATCTCTTATTTGATAAATCTTTGATTATGTTTTTCATTGTGGCAATTTTCTTTTCACGGCGAGCAAACCGCCGCTGTAATAAAGATAGTCGCCTTCTCCTATCTGAGCTCAAACTCAAGGCACGATCCAATTTTTTTAATATCCTCTGTTTCCTTGGTGTCACTGTTACATCAACTGCCATTTTTCCAGATTGCTTAATTCCACTCGAAGTTGAGGGTGCCTGACTGGATTCTAACAATAATCCATGGAAAGATTTTGGAGTTGAATGCCCATCAGAGGGTGTTTCAATCTGTAAATAAATAAACTTTTTGAGAAACTCTGTTGAAAAATTTAATTAAATGAATTGATAACTGATATAATATAATCCTTGAGGATTGAAAAATGTTTTGTACTAACTATAAGAAATATCAAGATTACACTTATATTAAATAGTATAATTAAAGTGCTTCTATGTTCTCAAAATGTTGGAATATATGTGCTTAATTATATTTGTTTATTGTATAGATTGAGTATAGCATTGAATAATAAATACCTCGACAATCAAAAAATCCATTTGAATGTTATAGATGCTTAAAATAACAACATACCTCAATAACTCCGATTGTTGGAATGGCATCTTTTCTTAAACGGATCAAGCAGGAGGAGGTTCGGTCAAAATTTTCTTCAGCAAAACGCTTTGAACATAATACACTGTATTTTGTTGGTTGCCAAGAACCTCTTTTCACAAATTTCAACCACATATCTCTTATTGATGGAGTTCTAGGAAATCTACAAACATTAAATATAATATGAAGTTAAAGAAAACTTATTGAAGCGCAAAGAAATATATTTCAGTACAGTCCTGTTTCGATTGTTTACTAACCTATGATATGTTGTTCCTGATGATTTTTTCGTATTTACACTGTCTCTACTTGTACAACTTCGTAAAGCACAAGAAACCATTATTGTTCAATTATTAAAATAGGGAAAACGACACTAACAACTGCTAACAATAAGAAAATCCAAAAAATAAACAATTCACAACCACAAAACAATATTAGTGTGAAGTTGACAAAGAAGTGGTAGTAAAATGGCGAAACCGATACCACTTTTATGACATGCGTAGCGACTCCTCCCGATACTAGCTCCATGGTTT